>OX454525.1:355472465-356722465 GCA_949715645.1 Portevinia maculata | reverse complement strand
TGGGCCCTTTATGCTTATGTGTAAATATTTTCAAAATCCGCCCACTGGCACGCCCACAATTATTATTATTTTTTTTTTTTTGAAAATTCAAAGTGAGCTAGGGAGCTGAAATTTATAATATATACTCTCTAGGGGCGCTTTATGCTCATGTGTTAATTTTTTTAAATCCGCCTACTGACACGCCCACAATTAAATAAAACAATTTTATTGAAACACCCAAGTTTGAGCTAGGGAGCGTTTTTTTTTGATAAAATCCTTTAAATGTTATATAACAAAATATGTAAAGCGTTCTTAACAATTCAACCATACTTAGGCTTTTGTCACGCCCACTTATGAGGGATAGGAATAAGAATAGGGTATCCAACAGTTCGCCCAAGCGGACTGTAGCCTTTCCCTATGTTTTTTATATTGTTTATTTTGAAAACGGCTCAATTCGGCTAACCGATCTGCGAAAAAACATTAAATCGATTTTCCGCACACAAGTCAGATGGGAGTTCTAACGACATGCAAAAAATAACATTACACAGTGCCACAAATGTGGGGCATGGTGAAAAGCATTGCAATGTGAAAACCGTCTGTGCAAATTGTTCAGGTAACCACAAGACAAACACCTGTACTTCTACCGCCATCTCCAAATGTGCAAACTGTGGTGGAAATCACAAATCTACGGACGAAACACGTAAAAGTCGAGCGGAGTATGTTCAAATAATTGCAAAAACGACACAAAATTCGTCTGACACGCGTTTCCGCAATTCTATTCCATCGCGACTAAAGCGCCAACCAGTAGTGACAACCAAATCGTTTAACTACAATAGTGTCGAAGACTTTCCATCTCTTCCAAATACATCATGTCATCAGCAGCGGTGGTCGAACCAACAACAACAACCACCAATTCAGCATCGCGCACAAGAGCGTCCATCATACAGATCCTGCTCTTTAGCCGAAAAAGACTTATTTTCTCATGAAGAACTATCCTCTCTCAAGATTGAAATGATATCTGAGCTTGAAAAATGTAAAACGAAAACACAGCAATTTAAAGTGGTGGCACAGCTTGCAAGTAAAAATTTATACTCTAATGTTAAGTAATAGCCAATCTAATATTAAGTTCCTATGTTGGAATGCAAGAGGCATTCGCAACAAAAGCACTGAGTTTTTCAATTTTCTCTTCAATCTGGATGTTGATGTTTGTCTTGTATGTGAAACGGGTCTCGATAATAGTGTTCATTTTTCATGTAGTTTTAGAGTTTATTCAGTTTATTTCCCAGGCGGCTCATCCAACATAAACAGAGCACAATGTTTGAAAGGCGACTTGAGAAGGCTGCTCAGTGGTGACAATTTTACCGTTGGAGGTGACCTAAATTGTAGACATCGCAATTGGGGTTGTTTAAGAGCAAATTCTTGGGGAAATATCCTTAACGACTTATCCATGCGGCATAATTTTACAATTGTGTACCCTTCTAGTACGACCTACATACCAGCCTCTAGAAGGTTTTCACCCTCTACTTTGGACTTTTTTTTGACAAATACGCCAAATTTGTTAACTAACCCTATCGTGAATAATGCATTAAGTTCAGACCATCTTCCTGTCCGTTGTGATATCCTGTTATGTCCTTTGTTAAATAATGTGAAATACCTTGACTACAATAAGGCTTATTCGGATGTGTTTCGATACCATCTTACCCATATAATAAGTTCTTGTCCTACAAATTTAGAATGTGTAAGTAACCGCACACAGATTGATAATTGCATAGAGACTTTCGAAAATAAAATATCTGAAAGCGTTCATGTATCAGTCCCATTAAAAGCATCTATTAAAAGAGCAATCGTACTGCCCCGTCATATATTGAACTTGATCAAAATTAGAAACTCCTACAGAAGACGTTGGCAGAGAGATAGACTAGATCATGATTTCAAAGAAATGAATATTTTAACCCGTCTAATTAAAGGGAATATTTTAGAATATAGAAACTCCTCATGGAACAAAAAATTAAAATCGCTCGATCCGAATTCTAGGTCATTTTGGAACGTTGCGAAAATATGAGTATTAAAAAAGAAAAATTCTCACACTCCTAGTTTTGAAGTGAATGGATCGTTTATAACATCCAACGAAAATAAAGCTGAAATACTGGCGGATACCTTCTTACAAAATCATAATGTCTCACAGAATAATGCACTATCCACTCTGGATACGACAGTAGACAACGAGATCTATCTTTTTGACCAATCCGATAATCCAATTTCAACAAATGAACTCGTGTCCACAGACGATATTGATTTTATAATTCTTAAACTTAAAAATCGAAAAACACCAGGATTGGACAACATTAACAATCAAGTTATCAAAAATCTCCCTGCTAGTGCTCTCATTTTACTCACGTTCATTAATTATGCCTGTCTGAAACTGCAATACTTCCCCGTTAAATGGAAAATTGCCAAAGTCAACCGATTTTAAAACGCGGGAAGTCCCCTTCTAATCCAACCAGCTACAGACCCATAAGCCTCTTAAATGGATGTAGCAAAATTCTTGAGAAAGTTATAAAAATAAAACTAGATGCATTCATGAGGATAAGAACTGTATTACCACCGGAACAATTCGGTTTTAGAAAACACCACAGCACGTCTCACCAAGTCTTAAGGATTTGTAAGGAAATTAAAAAACAACTAAATCAAAAAAAATTAATCGGATTAGTTCTGCTTGATATAGAAAACGCATTTGATTCCGTTTTCCCAAACATGTCATTAAAATTGTCCAAAGTTTTTTATACGATCGAACATTTGTAGTCGCATTGAAGGGTAGGTTTTCTTCTGCAAAAACTGTACCAGCTGGTGTTCCTCAGGGGTCGGTTTTAGCCCCAATATTATTCAAAATTTTTACAGCTGACTTACCTAGCATACCAAACTGTGGTATAGCACTTTATGCGGACGATTCCACTATATATTCATCACACGAGTTTGGTTCAGTAGTAGAAAACAATTTACAAATCGGTCTAAATACAATTTTTGAATATTACAAGCACTGGAGGATTAAGATAAACGCTGAAAAAAGCCAAGCTATCTTTTTCACTAGAAAAAGACTGAATTGCTTCTTCCCTAACGGCACACTTAACATGGACAATTGTGATATACCGTGGGATGATTCTGTTAAGTACCTCGGGGTGTACTTAGACCAGAAATTAACCTTCGCTATTCACATAAAGCACGTTGTAGACAAGATGAACATTGCTATTAAAATGTTGTATCCATTGATAAATCGCAGGTCACTACTAAGTAAGCAAAATAAAATCATCATCTTTAAAGTGGTTTTTCAAGCATTGATGACGTATGGCTCTCCAGTTTGGGGAAACTGTGCTAGAACACACATTAAAAAACTTCAAATTGCTCAAAATAAGATTTTAAAAATGATGTTGGGGCTACCATGGGACTTTTCAACTTTTCAAGATTGCAAGAAGGATTGACATTCCCAATGAAAATTTTATGTCTAAATGTCGAAACGTAGATAATAATCTAGTCAGCGAACTCGAATTATTATAGTTGTTTACCTTTTGTTTTTCTAATTTGCATTATTTTTTTTTCCATCTATGTTTATAATTTACTCATTCATTTAATATACCTATTTCTTTACGTGTTAAATTATTAATTAGTCATATCTACTTGTTTATTTATTTATTTACTTGTTAATTTATTTTTTGTTCTTACTTGTTAATTTATTTTTCCCACTTGTTAATTTATTTACTTACATGTTTATTTATTTATTTATTTTGCAGGTAATATATTTGTTTATTTATTTATTTCTGATTAAATTGTTTATTTAGATGTTAATTTGTTATATATATATATATACATACATATATCCGGATTAAGAAAATTGATTATTTATTCGTCCATTCCCTTTTTATATTTTTTTTGTATTTTTGTATTTTATTTGTATTTTATTTTTATTATTCATATCATATATGTAACATAAACTTAGAACTATAAAACAATGATTATTGAATATTCGTGTTCATTCTTTAACTTGAAGTTAGTGGTGAATGACACATCAAGATTAATATTTCATTTGTTATTTGATGTGGGGTGACAATCAAATATTAATTTAATTCAGATTTAAAATTTAGATGAAGCAAAAGGGGGAGAAAAAAAAATCAAAAATTTAATTGATATTAATAAATCATACGTAACAATTCATAAATAATATAATTTACAATTTCATTTCATATTACTAAAATTTTGTGCTGTTGATGAGATAAATGATTTAAACAAAGGATTCAATAAATTCATAGCTTAACGTGAATAGCCAGTCTGTAACCTTTTTGGTGAAATGTGAAAAACGTCGCGTATCTCTTACAAATAAAGGCAATTTATTAAAAAAATTTGGAGCCGAATATGTGTAAAAATGTGTAAAATGTGTTTTATGTGCGAAGGGTACATTTACTAAGTTCATATTGTTCACACGTAGATTGTACATTTGAATATTCCTACTAGGAATATTTCCGCTCTGCTTAAAGAATTCTTTTAAAACTTTAAAAACATATAAATGCCTGATTGGCAGAATATGCAATTCTTTGAATAAAGGCCAACTTCGAGCTAGACGATTTTGATTCAAAATAATTCGTACTAAATGTTTTTGTGCCGTTAATAAGGGTCTCATAGTATTGGTATAAGAACCCCCCCAGCTTGTTATGCCGTATTGCAATTTCGAGTGTGCAAGACCATAGTAAATACTTGTTAAAACTTTCTGAGAACAAAAAGGCTTTAATAAATACACTTTACGTGTGACCAATAACAAATAATTTTTAATCGTTTGAATATGATTTTTCCAATTTAAGTTGAAATCAATTACCACACCTAAATATTTAAAATGTTGAACCGATTCGATTTTGATGCAATGCTCAGTGCAATGCGCACCACCTACAAAATTACCTTTTCCACACTTATGTAAAGGTAAGGAGAACTGTTTACAATCGTGAGCGTGAAACCATAAATTAAAATCGTTCAGGCTATTGTCAGATACCTTAAAACACATCAGTTTAGTTTTCTCACTGATAATCAATTTATGATAAGTAAACCACAATCGTAAGATTTCAAGATCTTCATTTATCTTTACTATACTTTCAAAAATAGTTTCAGATTCGTACGTAAAAACTATGTCATCCGCAAAAGCAGTTGAAGTACCATTTAACTTGAGTTTGAAAATAGAATTTATGTATATCAAGAAAAACAGAGGGCCAAGAACAGATCCCTGAGGAACACCGTTCTTTAAATGTCTTGGTTCACTTGAGATCCCTTCAATAATGACACTTTGTGTTCTATACCTTAAATAAGAATTTAGCCAATTAAAAATGTTGCCACGAAAACCAACTTTATAGAGTTTAGCTAGCAAAACATCGTGGTTGACCAGATCAAACGCTTTTGTCATATCAATAAATAGTCCAATAGTTGATTTGTTGTTATTTAAACTTCCATAAAGCTGACTACACACCCGTAAGATGGCGTCCTCAGTTGACAAACCTGCTCTAAAACCAAATTGATTGTTACAAAAGAAGTTAAACTTATTCAAAAATGAGACAATTCGAACCTTGATTAACTTCTCAAAAATTTTGGAAAAGGTCGAAAGTAGTGATATTGGCCTGTAATTCGAAACATTTTTTCTATTCCCTTTTTTGAAAAGGGGTAGAACTTCAGCACATTTTAGATGGTCAGGAAAGCAACCCATATTTACACTTTTATTAAAGAGGAAGGACAATATATCAACCACATACCAGGAAACATTTTTTAATAAACTGCTTGAAACACCATCACTTGTGCAAGAAGTTTTATTTTTTAGGTACGAAATAGCATTGTGAACTTCTATGGGTGTAATCGCATCAAACACAAAACTGTTCGATTGAACATCATCCACAAAAATGCCTGAAGAAGAGGAACAATTACAATTTATACAAGGTTCGACATCTGTGCTCAAATTTTGAGAAATTTCGGTAAAATACTCATTAAATTTATTTGCAATTCTGCCTAAATCGTTTTCAATTTTGCCCTCATCTTCAATAGTATCAATTTTAACAGAATTCTTATCCTTACCCAAGATGTTATCAACTACTCTCCACTCTTCGCGTACATTACCTTCAGCTCTAGCAAACATATCACCGTAGAAATTGTTACGAGTATCTTCGATCTCTTTGTTTAAGGATTTACAAAAAGTTCCGCAATGTTTCTTAAGTTTTATATTTTTTATATGTTTCTTGCATTTTAAGCTCAACTTTTTCTTTTTTGCAATCTTATTAAGGAGATTATTATTCATCCATGGTTTTAAATGTTTCTTTTTACACAACAGTTTTCTCTGGTAAGAACTCGATTTGATGTGTTTTTGAAAAGTGTCCATAAACAGGTCAAAAGCAATAGAAGGATTACTTTCGGAATAAACTGATTCCCAACCTTCAAAGATTAACAATTCTTTTAGCATCATATAGTCTATATAATATTTTACTTTAACGGTTGCGGATTTAAGGCTTCTAGGACGATTGTAAACAGAAGAGTAATTTAGGGTAACCATGCTATGATCTGTCAGCTTAAAATTGTGTACTTGGCCACTAAAAATATTTTTATTGTTCCTTTGAGATCTAAAAAAAATGTGGTCAATACAACTCGAAGAGGAATCGGTCAAACGGGCCCCAGACCCGTAAAGAGTCTCTGCCTGAGAAACTGCAGAATTCCATCCTCTGCGATCCCGGGCACGCGAAGATCCTTTTGCCTGGAGCAATGTTTTTCATTCTTGGGTTTTTAAAGAACACACAAAAATAATGAGTCATTTTTATCTATATAGAATTTTAAACTCATGGGTGACTTTCTGTTAAGTTTAAGTAGGTTTTATGCAAAATACATATATACAAATGGCCGAGGTACATTCTTTATTATTTACTTGATTTATTATTTATTAAGCTACGAGTATTAATATCGGTATCGCCGATTTTTTTCTACAGTAATTGGTATCGGTATCGAATCGGTAAAATTATGTATCGTTCCCCTATCTAAATTTTAAGAAACATATCGTTCGGCTCAGCACTTCATATGAAAAGCTATTTTGAACTTTCGAAATAAAACTGGAACAGTGATGAAATGTATGGAAGCGATCGTCATTTCATGTAATGTCGAACACAACCAATCAACACTCACCACGCTATCAGCTAACTTACCACAGTGCCAGTGCGGTAGTTTTGTTGATATTGTTACATCCCGGCTAGGATTCGAAAAGATAAAACGTAATTCTATTTAATTAATTTTTATTAGTTCTCTTTCAATTTAATTCTTGATTATTATTCTAATAATTCACTTATTTAATTCAACAATTCACTTTCACAATTAATCACTTTAAATAAACAATCACTTTTCTCTTATTCAATATTCTCTATACTTTTCACTACTGTCATCTATCGCCCTTCTTTATCGCGGTTCGCAACTCGAATGTCTTGGGTGCTCCTGCGACATCTATTTATATCTCCTAGTGACACCTCTCGAAATTTCCAGATTCGTAGAGAAGGTTCGTTTAGAAGGTTCGAGAACAACCTAATTATGTATGTACTAGTTATTCCACAGCTACTCAAACTGATATTCAAATGCTGCCAAAATCGGTAATATGGCTACTTTCTACTAGATGGCGCAACTTGACTAATTGCTGCTCAATGACACAGTTTGAGCAAACATGCAACAATATCTTTACCACAGAGTATACACTTACATACTTGTAGCTCGGTAATATTAACCACACTCTAAACTCACCACGGTACGGTATGAAAATGGTGGACGCAGGACTGGATGCGCGACAGCTGGATCCAGTCATAAGTGAAGACTCAGTCGCTTTGGTGGTAGCCACGGGCTCAAATATCAAGCGGGCAGCGGGGACACTCGGTATGCAGCTTATTCTTGCTCAGGCACACTCCCTTCTTTTAAGTTAACAGAATTTAGTTTGGTAGTTTGGTTGAAGAAATGGTCAAGGATGCACCAAAGCACCAGAGACAACAACAGCCGCAACAGAGCCAACAGAGCAGTAATAGCCACACCAACACCCAAGACACCATAACTGCAGAGAGGGCAGCAGAACCACCGATAATTCAACTGTTTGAGGAATAAGAATATAAATGGTGTATAAGCTGAAGAAATCTTTGTTTCTCACTTGCGATATTTGGTTGCTTATACGTAATATAAATAACATTTTACATAATAATCAATATCAATATCGATGCCTAAGGTTAGAATTAAATGGAGCATAATAAGCTTTTATGACTCATCACACTTTGGCACAATAAGGGGTTCTGTACAATTATACATAATAATAACATCAGCTTCAAGGCCTATAATAATAAAATATAAATTTCTAAGCCCAAGCCAAATGCAGGATGGATATAGTCACATTTATCTTTTAGTTTAGTCTTTTCAATTTAGGGAAAGGTCTTGCGAAATGAGACTATACAAAATGTTCAACGATCATAAAAAATCGTACGTACCCGTACTCCATATGAAAATTGAAATTTTAGCAAATCGACCAAAGTATAAACACTGCATACACATCCTTAAAAATGAAAAGTGAATTTAAAATACGATTTATTGTAAAATTATGCTGAGCTAGCTATACACTTTTCACCAAAATACGGCTTTTGTATCTCTACATTGTAATTTATATAATAATTTTCTCTTATAATTATTTTTCTTATATACAAAAAATAAGAAAATTCAAAAAGAATTTCATAGTTCACTTATTATTCTTAGGCCAAAAAGAATATTCAAATCATGTACACCTATCCGTTGTATTGCACGGTTTTGCATAACCACTCTGCAACAATAGGAATAAAATCCTTGGAAGGCATTTCTTCAAGGGTTTAGAAGAATTTTTTGGCAAAGGTCTAAATAGGCCTAAATGGGTGCAGGTTTTTAATGACCTGTCAACCTATCAATCTAACATCACCTAGAGATAATTATAAATGTGGTGTGCCTCACGGTGGTCACATCAGACTTGTTCTCTTAAAATTTATAGAAAAAAATATTGAATGCGTACTTTCATGCAAAATTTACTTCATCTCCAATTAGTATTGTTGTATATGCAACTTGAAGCCCTTCAAGTAGGTAAGATAGATAAGACGTTTCACCATTCCAACCAAATTGTAAACTTTTATATATTTTTTCTTACATTTATGATGGTGTTATAAATGAAATCATTTTAATGTCATTATCACCTGCCTGAAGTGTAATACTCATCCAACTCATGCCCTCCTGTCCTTTCGACATCGGTTGATAATGATTCCATTTTCCTCTTGCTGACATTATTTCCTATCCCGCTTTTGCTGCTGTACTTGTGTTTATAGTCAAGCAGTACAAATAACTACCATCGGGTAGGTATAGCGTTTTTGTACACCACCAGCAAAATGGTTAACAAAATTATATTCAATGTGCACGTGGTGTTTACGGGTGCCAAAGTATCAAATCATTACGATCTAAATGACACTTTGACAAGAGACACTGAAAGAGTGCTTGTGTCGCAGGTTGGAAAAGGTATCTCAACTGCCTTGAATGCCTTAATGTGTGTAAATACATGTACATGCAAGTGTAAGCACAACCGAATTACAGTCAAATATTGTACTTAAATAACTAAACTTAAACGAATGGTTAGGAGGTGGAATACTTACCTAGATTGAAATCCATGGCCGAAAGTAGCGCAGCTAACATTGTCTGTTGTAATCGTAGATCGTAGACATTTTGTGTTTTACAGTAATGCATGCTTAAGCGGAAGTCTTATAATTTATATCTAATTTGGCACCTGACATCTTATAGGTTCATGTGACCTGCTCATAGGACTGTTAGCTTAAAAGAGTGCGATTTGGATAATTATTAAAGCAAGGATGCAAATCCAAACGTATTTTTTTGAAAGATTTTTGAACATCATAAAATCCTTTGCGTTTGAGAGCAAGGAAAAGAACGAATGCTTATTTTTGGCAATTTTTTTTTTTAATTTTCTTCGCATAGTTTTCTTTGAAATGAGAATTTTTTTTGTTTAATCGACGAACATATCCACTATCTCTGCATAACAATATTTTTGCTCCCAACTTATTTTACCGCCATCTAGTCACTTCATGGCATCAACACTTTATGTTCACTCCGTCTCAGTCCTCGACTGCTGACCTCTTTATCGTCAGCACTCCTTTTTGTTATTGTTTACGTGTTAAATGTAGCTGAGCTGGGTATACACTTATCACCAAAACACGGCTAAAGTTGCGCATAGTGGAAGCGTGCAAAAGAGAAAGAGAGTAGTTGTATTATGTGAAATGTAGTTGCAATGCTGGAATTAGTGCTGGGGCCCTGGACGAACGAAATCTGCTCGGCTGCCATGGTTGGTGATGACAGTAACAGGACAAACAACGCAAAACAAACAATGTCAAATGAATTTTGTCTTTTTTATTTAGGAAAATGAAACGAGGAGGCACAGGAAATATACAAAGCTGCGTTCGATTCGTTCTGTTTAGTGTTTTTCAGAAAAACCTAATCATAAATACAATTCGTTGGATTCGTTTATTTGAAAATTTTGCGAAAGTAAAGCACAAAACAGTCAGTTTTCGCGTTTTCCGTTTCGAGCTTGAAACTCCCACAAAATGGGACTTCTCCCACGATCCATTAGCACTTAGCACTGATCGCAATTGAAAATAAACTCTCATCCACTATATACGCGAAACCCTTCTTCGATTTTTCGAGGAGTCTTAAAAAAAGTTTTAAGGAAGTAAAGTTTTCTTAAATTCCACAGGTCTGGAGTATTCTTATCAACAAATCAACGACCATACCACGTCGAGTTAATTGGTTCTCGCCAGATCACCGCAATTAAACGACGTTGGGCGCGGTTATTACGCAGATGGGGGACCGTTTGAGAACAACTGCGTGTCGTTGGCCAGTTCCATCTACAGAGTTGAGGTAGATAATACATACGTGGTATCACAATGGACCTAAATTGGTCTAAGTGTGTCAGCTTCTGCCGACAGCCACCTAACCTAACCTAACCTATCCTTATCAACAAGTGCTAACATTCAGCGTACATGAGTTGTAACTATGGTTACAAAACGGCATTAAGCGCTAATTGGTTTTTAACAACCTGCTACACCTACCTACCTACCCTTACATCCTTGTTAAGGTAGAAACGCAATCAATTTACCTATTAATCGCAAGTTAGGTCATATAAGTATCAATTGTAAAATACTGTTTATATTGCCAAAACTGATCAAAATCCAACTGTGAATGTATATTTTATTTTGACGGTCGAGATTTCGAGCTATACTTAGTTTGTTTGTTATTATTATGATCCAGTCGATCCGCCAGGTATTAAATTTTGGATGAACATGGAATATCTAAGCAAATTATTAAAACATAGGGAAAGGTTACAGTCAGATGGGCGAACTGTTGGATACGCTATTCGTGGGCGTGGCAAAAGTGTAAGTATGGTTGGATAGTTAAGAACGCTCAACATATTTTGTTATACAACATTTAAAGGATTTTATAGAAAAACAAATTTTTTTGTCAAAAAATCGACCTTTAAAAGTGGGCATGACAGACAACTTTATATAAAGGAATTGTTCAAAACGAATTCATCTACATACTTTGCGAAGAATAGGACTTTTATTTACAATGATTTCCTTAGTAAAACGTTTTTTTTTTAAAGTGGGTGTGTCAGTGGGCGGATTGTGAAAATTCTCAAACTTGATTATTTTGGGCCCCTGAAGAGTATATGGCTAAAATTTGTAGCTTGAGCTTAAACCCCTAATTTTTGCTAACGGACGAAGAGAGGTAGAGGAGGTAACCGTCCCATCTCCAAGCAACACAAAGCCACATAAGAAAAAAAAGAAAAAAAATAAAGACCACAGAGCACCAACCAGAAGAAGCACAAAAGCCTCACTGTCAGCAATGACTAGGATCAAGGTAGATAAAAACATAGGGACGGGCTACAGTCCGCTTGGGCGAACTGTTGGATACCCTATTCTTATTCCTATCCCTCATAAGTGGGCGTGACAAAAAGTCTAAGTATGGTTGAATCGTTAAGAACACTCTACATATTTTGTTATATAACATTTAAAGGATTTTATCAAAAAAAAAACGCTCCCTAGCTCAAACTTGGGTGTTTCAATAAAATTGTTTTATTTAATTGTGGGCGTGTCAGTAGGCGGATTTAAAAAAAAATTAACACATGAGCATAAAGGGCCCCTAGAGAGTATATATTATAAATTTCAGCTCCCTAGCTCAAACTTTGGATTTTCAAAAAAATTATTTTATTTATTTGTGGGCATGTCAGTGGGCGGATTTTGAAAAATTCGGAGTCATAGATCTTATATAAAAAATTTCAGCTTTCTAGCTCAAAATTCTATTTCTTCCAAAATTTTGTTTTTTTTTGAGTTTGTGGGCGTGTCTGTGGGCGGATTTCAAAAATTCGTAAACTTGATTATTTCGGGACCCTAGAGAGTATATGGTTAAAATTTCAGCTCTCTAGGTCCAGTTTAAAGGCCTAATTTTTGCCGACGGACGGACGGACGGACGGACATGGCTAGATCGACATTACTATCGATGCTGATCATAAATATAGTAACTTTTAGGGGTCTACGGGAAATATTAAGGTATGTTACAAACTATGCGTCAAAATTAATATACCCCTAGAATAGGGTATAAAAAGGGGAGAGACGAGAAACCAGAAGAACAAGGAAACTATTCTCAAATTTCTCTAAAATTTTGGTAAGAATGAAAGCACTCAAACCCAACCAGAAGAGAGAACAAAAACTGTCACTTTGAGCAGAACTATGCCACAATCAGTTAAGTGCACAGCGAGATTCGAAAAGGCGCGTATGGAATCAAACCAGACGCAGAGTAGGGCTGCCAAGAGAGATTCACTGTCCCTAATGACTCGAACGTTGAAAAAGCCACTGCACACTCGTCTAAGACGTCAGAAGTACTACCCTCCGCCGCCACGTCTAAGGCGGCAAAAGGCACTTCATTGAACAATAAGGCTGATATGTAACGTTACCAGAAATTTCCAAATGAATGTAGCTATGGGATTAAGGTGTATTCAAATCAATCTACAACACGCTAAATCTGCTTCGGCGGTTTAAGTTCCTAGATTTAATAAGGAACACCTAGAAGTGGAGACAGCTGACAAGGACCAGGTAAAGGGCCCATTCAAGTGAGCTTTTATACGACTCATATAATGAGTGCTGACTAAGGGCCTGAATTGTTTAGAAAATCAGTCGACTCCAGAGTACCCCAAAAATGATCTGGTAGCGGCCATCGTAGAGCTTCATACGGAAAGAGGCATGATAGAGGTAGTCGCATGTTCAGCCTGCTTACAGGGTGTTTCCAACGACCTGGAATCCCTGCCACTGAAAGGACTTGTGGACTACTGCGGCAGAAAAGATATACAGCACATCATTGGAAGTGATGCAAACGCTTATTGAGTAATGTGGGGAGCTCCAATGTAAACAACAAGGGGGAGTCGTTCCTAGAATTCATTAATTTAAATAACCTTGAAATAATCAATCATTAGAATAGTCCCCTTTTATAAACAGAATCAGAGAAGAAGTCATTGGCCTAACTGTCTGTACCCTATTTATAAAAAAACTTCATAAAAGACTGGCGCGTGTCTACAGAAACCTCAAGGTCAGATCATCGCCACATCATTATCCACGTTAATTTAGGTAACAATATCCGTGAATCAATTAGATAGCCAAAATTCAGACTGGGACTCATACAGCGTCACTCTTTGGGAAAACCTGGCTAACTGTAACAAAACCGTTAGATATATTAACACCTTAGAACTTGCATATGATTACATCAATCTAGCTATCACAAACGGATACCACCAATCTTGCCCAGAGAAAAGCAAATCAGGCTATAGAATTACACCCTGATGGTGGGTCTAACAACCTTGCCAGGTTGAGAAATGAGACTAAGAAACTATTCAACGGGGCAAAATGAGATTCAGAATGGGAAAGGTTTAAAGTCTTACCAAATACCAACATGTGATTAGAAGCTTGGAAAACATTCTGCCAAAGATATATGCGAAACCCACAATGGCGCACGTATACATAAATGTATACATTCTATCAAAATAGCACACTAACGAAATAGGACTGTTAAAAAGCAGATGGTTTCTTACATATTAAGATCTAGTTATGCTTGAGGTTGTTGCATTCCAAAGAGTTGAAGGAAAGTGATCGTCGGGGTCGGATATATCCCCAAAGTAGGTAGCAAACCATCACAAACTGCCTAAATCTTATCGACCGATAAGTCTTTCCTCCTACCTACTCAAAACCAAGGAAAAAATCCTGGACAGACTCCCTTCACCTGTACCCCATTCAAAAATATCAATATGCGTATCAGCCAGGAAAATCAACCGCGCACGCTCTTCAGAGCCTTTAGGTAGAAATACGTCCACACTTCAATTTCGACTTCGACTTTAACAAGAGTGAGAACTTCAGCGTTTAACGACGAGTCAAACTCATTGAAAAATGCAACTTCGAGAGCAAAACAAAAAATGGTTGTACATAAAAGAGAAAAGTATGCCAAAATACAGGCAAGGGAGAAAATGTCCTCAAAATATAAGCGTTGCGTTGTTTACTGAAAACATCGCCTCAAGGTTTGTGGGATTTGCACTTCAACTTTGAACTTAGGTTGAAGTGCTTATGTGTTCCATCCCATTAAAAAGCATTGGTTCTAAAAGGTGCGACGTGGTTGTCGAAGTCTAACTCCAAGTTGAAGTATTGATGTGTTTTTACCATTACCTCCGTGATCAGAAAATCTATAACTGACAAGGAGATAGCGATTGTTTGATTTCTCGATATTGAGGTGTGTTGAGGCACGGAGGACGCCCAGATAAACATAGGGGTAGACAATACCACATATAATTGGATTAAGAGTAGCACCCAACTCAGTGTCATTGCTGCGAAAGGGTGCCCATAAGGAGAGGTCCTCTCCCCCCTAACATGGTCCATCGTAGTTAAGGAATTCCTGGTTTACTCAGCAAGGATGGTTATTATGTTCAAGAATATCAAAGCTGACTTTTGCAAAAAGTTGACATAAAGGTCAAGGGTCGAACAATGTGGCCAAGCCAATGAAGTCGACGTGTTCTAAGCTTTTCGGTCTATAGGGGGACGGACGCCCTCGTAAATATTCGACGGAGTATTTACCTTTCGAATGAATCCAATTCTAGCTTTACTTTCCTGCTTATCGTGCAGGACTCGGCGCCATAAATCAGAACTAAAGTATCAGTGTTTTGTAGAGCTTACACTTGGTCTTCCGGGTTCGGAGTTTTAAACCCATTCGTTTGGCCCAATCAAGGTACCAACCATTTCCTATGGTAGTTCTTCATCAGATCTCGTGGGCAAATGTTTGTTTGTTTGTTGAAACTTGAAAGCAAGTAGGTACCATTTGTGTGTGCGAAGTTATCTACAATTTTACGACAAGGCCGAGCGGCAATTTTGGGAAGCTTCTCTTGGCAATTAAAATTCTTATATGTTTGTCAGACTTTCGCAAGAGGTGAGACAGGAACAAACTGGGTCCATCACTCAGAATGTAGTCCAACACATAACCATTGCTCCATATACAATGGCCTATATAGATATAGATTTTGAATAGGATTTTGGATACTTTTTGACTTTTAAATTCATTTTTATTAATTATTAGCTTATATCAACTTATATACTAGACAAAAATGAGTAAATCTAACTTAAAATTAACAGGATACTTATTCTAGATTATTGATCCTTATGCGGACGCCCTAAACTTAACTCTATCTTATAATTATTGCCTTTCGGCCTAAAAACTATTTTACGAACTAATCTTACATATTATGTTTTCATCGAGAAAATTTTTAAGAAAACTCGGCATCTTTATCAAATTTTATATTTTTATATAAAAAAACAAATTACAAACTACCTACTCTACTTACTTAAACTACTTAACATATTCTAACTATAATTAGGATTCTGAGCACTCGTTGCATTACGAAACAAGTGGTCAAATTCACAATTGCTTTCCGAGCGCCTGGCAGTCGTCAACGTGCACACGCGCCGCCGTGAGCTGACTGATGCCTTACAGAATCAATCACCTCCCGGAAGCACCACCACAAGTTGGCGAGCCCGGCCCCTCCCAGAAACGCCCTAGCTAACTTAATCTATCTTACAAACTAAGATGATGTTACCTAGAGTAACGCACCGTCTTGGGAGGGCATGTTGAACCCTCCACCCTCAAAAAGCCACCAAAATTCGGCAAATTGCTTTTCTGTATCGAATTTATCCCTCTCCGCTATTGCGGTACTAAAACGGAGGAGCTCATGAGCATTGGCGACGTCCTCGCCGCGGATGAGCCGCTTATCTCTCGCACTGCGGTAGCGGTGGTATAATACCGGGATACCATCCCTCGTCTGTACCAGCCCTTTTGCATCAATATGGATAAATGCCTCTGGCGGGATAAAGCCAGACCGGAGTGTACTCTCAATGTACATTTCATTGGGGTAGTAAGCCCCAAAGATCAGACTATTGTCGCTGGCCATCGCCCTTGCAACGTGCCTTCGAGTCACCTTAATGAGGAAATTGTCAATCCTATTCAACTGAGCCCCATCGTATAGGACCTTGTTGGGATAGTATTTTATATAGTTGGATTCAGGCGTTCGGAACAACCGGAGACAGGTCCTAAGACATTGTCTCTCCAAAACCCGAATCTTTTCCATATAGCTAGGCGCTATATTAAACCATAATGGACAGCCATAAGCGATTATCGGCCTTATAAGGGCCACGTAGCAAATGACCTTCACTCTGGAGTCAAGTTGACTGCTATGAAACAGTCTCCTTGTCAGAGCATAAGCCTTCTTGGCTCCAGCAAGACAAGCAACTATATGTCTATCGAAATATAGATACTGGTCAAGCCAGATACCTAGATATCTAACTGCGCTTCTCACCGCCAATGGCTGCCCATTTTGTCCAATAATGGCCAATTTTTTCCAGTTTTTTCTGGTATCCCTAGAGGCCCCAGCCAATGGAGTTCTGAACAAGATTGTTTCCGTCTTCTGAAAGTTGATTTTCAACTTCCAGTCGTCGCAATATCGCTTAATTTGATCAAAGTCACGCTGCAAAAGGATATTAATGACCTCGATTTTAGGACCTGATCTGTATGCCACCAAATCGTCGGCATACGCTATAGCATGTCTGAGTGAACCCACCAGATCACTCGTGTAAATGTTAAACAGGATCGGAGAATTGACCGCCCCCTGCTGTAAACCGTTTTTAATTTCAAAGACTCTGCTCGAAGTCACGTTGCCACATTTGACAACGAACTTCTTTCCCATAAGCATATTATAAATTACATATAGCAAAGGTTTGTGCATCCCCCGCCTGGTCAACTTGTAGAAAAGTCCCTCTAACCATACGGTGTCGAAAGCCTTCTCAAAATCAACCAGACAAGCACCCGTGCATTGGCTCTTGCATTTATTCCACTGAATGTCGGAAACCAGTTTCGACGCGGCATGAATAGTGTCATGCCTCGCCCTGAAACCAAACTGGTTGTCCGGAATTATGTTATTGTCCTCGACCCACTTTAACAGAGCTCTATTGACAACCTTTTCAAAGACCTTGCTAATATTCGGAAGCAAGCTAATTGACCGGAGATTGGCAGGGTTCGTCCTATCTTTACCTTTTTTCGGGATAGGGTGTACCACAGCTACCTTCCAATGCGCCGGATAATGTGCATTATTCAGCGCATTGTTAAACAGCGTGGTGAAAATATCTACAGCCTCCAGAGGCAGGTGTCTCAATACGACGTTTGGAACACCATCCATCCCCGCCGACTTTTTATTCTTTAGTGACTCGAAGATGCACAGAAGATCATCCTTCGACACGAACAAGTGCGATGCATCTCGGCCATTGGCGACAACTGCATTAGCATGGTTTTCATCAGTGAACACGGTGAATCCGTTATTCTCAGATCGCCAATTCTCAAGTTCGGTGCGCAGATAGAAGTGGCTCACCAGAGCCCTATTCTCAATGTCGTGGTTACGGCGAACAGGATTGTTCACCGTATACACGGCCTCGAAACAAGCGCCCAGCAAATCCACTTTCTCCCGTGGGTCCTCGACCACGAAAAAATCGTCGTTTGAAGCGACACTTTCTGGACTTATTCCAGCAGTCAGTACTGTCTGTCTGTTCTCTGCTGTCTGGGAGATTCGAACACAAGGAATATCATTGTGATCTTTCCTCCTGAACAACTTATTTATCTGTGGGAACATATTCGGACTACAGGTTTTAATAGCCCGAATTTTATTGCCCCAATACAGACTTACAGATTTTCTGTAATTTTCTTTAATCAGCTGTTTCAGGATTCGGATCTCTGACTTCAGCATCCTAACCTCCGGGTCGTTGGGGTCAGCAAATTGTCTGTACAGCCGTTTAAGCCTCGAGAGCAGTCTACTTTTCTGTCGGTATAGTGCGTCGATTGTAGGGTTTCTGTACTTTTCTGTCTGGTCGTCGTCGGAACGTCCTACCCGAGGAATAGTTCGTTCCATAGTTCGTTTGATGGCGTCGTCCATTTGCAATAAATGCCGATCAATGTCATCATTTGTCATGTTACTGTTTGTCGGTGGGTCGATCCCACTCGAACGTATATCTCGCTTTAAAAATCTGGAGAAGCGCGACCATTGTGCCCTCCGATAATCGAATGAACACACTGCTTCGTACTCCTCCAGCAGCGTTTGCTCGTTCGGGATTCGTATTGCGGCGGCGAGTCCGTAGTGGTCACTATCGTACTCAAACGCACGCAAACAGTTCCGCGTGTTTTGATCTATGTTCGTCAGTTGAAGTCTTGCGTCCGTTAAGGCCAAGTCCAGGAAAGCACCGCTTCTTGGGAAAGAAGGGATATCCGTCGCGTACAACTCGAGGTTGTACTCAATCATATTGAGGCGCCACCAGTCGTGAAACTGGTTGCCCCTGGGATTTGCAGTAACATTTCCCCATGCCGCATGTTTGGCATTAATATCTCCGGCCAAGAAGTAATAATTCTCTTCCGAGTTCAGCTGCAGACCACGAAAAAGTGTCTCGAGCTCTGTCATAAATTGGTTTGGTGGAGGTGCAGCAGGTGCGTAAAGCGACACCACATACAATCTCCTCCGGCTATGGAAAGGAATGCATATGATGCATGCCTCCAACAACTGGAACCTACGTACGTCCCCGCTATATATAACCCTATGGCGCAGGCCTTTTCGAATTAAGATTCCAACCCCACCTCCTTGAGTGGAGCGAGGCCGGTCTCTTCTTATTACATGATAGGCTTTGTATCCCAATTTGTGCTTCTGATTTAGCTTAGTTTCGCTAACCAAAAGCACATCCGGGTTTTCGGTTTTCAACAAATTGGCAAGTGACGTTCTTTTCTCGATCCTGACTAGTGAATTAACATTCACAGCAAGGATCTTTAAGTTTCCCTCATCCAGCGCAGCCATTAGATTTATGGCACACCAGACCCCACAAACAGCTCCGAATAGATAAAGTCAATTCGGGCCGCTTGTTCATTTAATTGTTCCTGGAACTTATCGATCTTTCCGTGCAGAGACAGAAGGATCGATTTTAAGTCCAGATCCACCTCTGGTGCCTTTTGGGCTACCTTTGGTTGGTTTGATGTCATGTGGGCTTGACCCGGTCCAGCTGCCATTTGGGCAAAGGACACGTTGGGTGCCACAAAATTTGCGAACGAGCGACTCCTCTGACGCCTATCATCTTCAGACTGCTGTTTGCGGGCCTGGACTCGTTTTTTCAACTCCTGGTACTTTGGACAACCCCTGAAGTTGGCGGGATGCCCAGAGTTCCTGCAGAGCACACAGGAGAGTACACTCCGATCTTCGACTCTCTCCTTACCTAGAGAGCATTCACCATGTATGTGGTCCTTATCGCACTTCACGCATCTAAACTGCATGTTGCAGTTAGCTGCGGCGTGCCCGAACCTTTGGCAGCGCATACATTGAAGTATGCGATCTGACCTCTTTATTTTCTCCCACCTTACAGCATGGTAGTACAGGTAGCGGATATTTCGCAGCCTGTCAATTTTGCTGTCGGGAGTGAGCTGAACCAGGAAGAATGGTAAGTGACGGTTACCACCCCTTGCCACAGCCGAGGAAAACGGCTTGACCCCCACGAACTTGAGGTCATCGCTTTCAAAGTTCTTTAGCTCTCTTTCGAGCTCCTCCGTTTTTATTGAGGGATCAATTCCCTTTAATACAACGGTTTTTAGCTTTTGCTCTCTTGGGGTGTACGTAAAGTACTCGGTCTTAACCTCTCCCAAGGCGGTGCGCACCCTATTGTACTCCTCTATTTCTTCACAAATAATTATGTGTTTATTGGCCGATAGCCTTTTAACATGAAAGTTCTTTGTTATAAGCCTACATAACCTTATACTATCACTTATGTCGAAATTACTCACATTAATCGGTGGAATTTTGTTCTTCCTTGCTGGTTTCTGCTGCTGTTGCTGCTTTGACTGCTGTTGCTGATTTGGCTGCAGTTGCTGCTTTTGTTGCTGCTGTTGCTGCTTTTGTTGGTTCTGTTGCTGTTGTCGTTGTTGTTGCTTCTGTTGATGTTGTTGCTGGATTTGCTCCCTCAGCACTATTTGTTGTTGCTGCTGCTGTACTTTTTTCAGCCTCAACTGCTCACGTTTCTCAAGGAGCTCTTTGATGAGTTGGTCAAGCTGAGCCTCCTCATCATCTTCCTCTCTATCCTCCATTTGGATGACATTGCTATCATCGTCGTCGACCGGTAGGTCCCTGAAGGAGTTTCCCTCTCCGACGTACCGGCCCGCTCGCACTTCAGCTTCGTAAGAGCTGGTGTTATCCGTGTCATCATCGGTACCAGCCATCGATGATTCCACATTAGGGCCTGCCAGGTTCGCCCTTCTCTTCGCAGAAAGATTCGGCTTTGGATTAAGCTTCCGTCGCCTCTTCTCCACCTTCCGAAACTCCTCCTTCTCTACTTCTGTCGCTGGGTTTTCAGCTGCTGCTACTGACTTTGTTGGTGCTGGTATTGCCTGCGAGAACACTCGCCTAGGCAACGATCGACCCGTTGTTGCTGCTGCAATTGGTGCCATTTTAGAAGCATGTGCAGCTACTGCCCTTGGCATACACACTGCTGCTGCTGCTGTTCTCGTTGCTGTTGCTATTGTTGTTGTTGTTGCTGATGTTATTGCTGCTGCTGTTGTTGCTGCTGTTGCTGCTTTCGTTACTGCTGTTGTTGCTGCTGTTGTTGCTGCTGATTTTTTTGCCGGCTCACGTGTTCGCACCACACGTCGCAACGGCACACCCACACCCGTAAGCGGGACCACCGATTTTCCGGGGTCCATCGCCTGATAATGCGGCACTTTTTTTATACCCTATTCTAGGGGTATATTAATTTTGACGCATAGTTTGTAACATACCTTAATATTGCCCGTAGACCCCTAAAAGTTACTATATTTATGATCAGCATCGATAGTAATGTCGATCTAGCCATGTCCGTCCGTCCGTCCGTCCGTCCGTCCGTCGGCAAAAATTAGGCCTTTAAACTGGACCTAGAGAGCTGAAATTTTAACCATATACTCTCTAGGGTCCCGAAATAATCAAGTTTAAGAATTTTTGAAATCCGCCCACAGACACGCCCACAAACTCAAAAAAACAAAATTTTGGAAAAAATCGAATTTTGAGCTAGAGAGCTGAAATTTTTTATATATGATCTATGGCCCATAAAACTGATTGGGACATAAAATTTTCAAAATCCGCCCACTGACACGCCCACAATTAAATAAAACAAATTTTGGGAAAAATTGAATTTTGAGCTAGAAAGCTGAAATTTTTTAAATATGATCTTTGGCCCATAAAACTGCTTGGGACATAAACTTTTCAAAATCCGCCCACTGACACGCCCACAATTAAATAAAATATTTTTTTGAAAAACCAAAATTTGAGCTAGGGAGCTGAAATTTTTAATATATACTCTCTAGGGGCCCTTTATGCTCATGTGTAAATATTTTCAAAATCCGCCTACTGACACGCCCACAATTATTTTTTTTTTATTTTTGAAAGTCCAAAGTTTGAGCTCGGGAGCTGAAATTTATAGTATATACTCTCTAGGTGCCCTTTATGCTCATACTTAAATTTTTTTTAAATCCGCCTACTGACACGCCCACAAATAAATAAAACAATTTTTTTGAAAATCCAAAGTTTGAGCTAGGGAGCTGAAATTTATAATATATACTCTCTATGGGCCCTTTATGCTTATGTGTAAATATTTTCAAAATCCGCCCACTGGCACGCCCACAATTATTATTATTTTTTTTTTTTTGAAAATTCAAAGTGAGCTAGGGAGCTGAAATTTATAATATATACTCTCTAGGGGCGCTTTATGCTCATGTGTTAATTTTTTTAAATCCGCCTACTGACACGCCCACAATTAAATAAAACAATTTTATTGAAACACCCAAGTTTGAGCTAGGGAGCGTTTTTTTTTGATAAAATCCTTTAAATGTTATATAACAAAATATGTAAAGCGTTCTTAACAATTCAACCATACTTAGGCTTTTGTCACGCCCACTTATGAGGGATAGGAATAAGAATAGGGTATCCAACAGTTCGCCCAAGCGGACTGTAGCCTTTCCCTATGTTTTTGTTTATTTTTGTGTCTCTATCACTATATTTCCGAAAAAAAAATAATTTTAAAAATTGAAGACTGGCCGAGAATCGAACCCGAGTCTCCGGCGTCAAAGTCGGACGCCTACCTTACTAAGCCAACCTTGGACTTAAAAACACTTGGCTAAATCGCTTTTATAATCGATACACTTTTCTTTTTTCCCGCTGAATACTAACTAGCCGACCTATCTCGAAGAGAGCTGCGGAACGACTGTAAGAGCACCTATCTTTCCGAACATGTGAACCGGACCTAAAAGAGTACACTAGGGGACGGCACAAAGACGATACTTAACTGCATACAGAGCTCTTATCGTTCAAATGACTGAAAATTGAGGATGATTACGTTTTGTTTACGAAAAGAAACCTGATTAACTTCTTTTCGTCCACAAAACGTAAATAAAAGCAAGTAATGTCCTTCTTTTTAAATATGATAAATTATTTCGAGTCAAGTGAAAGTAGTAATTCCCGAAAGTCAATCGCAGTGGCATTATCCTGTCATTTTTAACATTATTAGGTTGTCTTATATTTATATTCCTTCTGGGTCACAAGCCTTAGAGCATCCATATTGAGACTGCGATTGAAGTTCCATCAAATTTACAACCTTGATTTAATATTTTTTCGATAACGCATTGACCGCTTTTTAAACACCGTCTTGAATTTTAGTTGTTTGTAATACATTATTTTCGGCACCTCTTTATTATTTGCGTTAAATGTTTGCTCCCGAAAACTTAAATAGATGCTGATCATATACAATTTACGAGTCGATGAAGCAGAAGTACAGTGGAATCGTAGCTACAGGTATCTGGCAGATACTCTTAACATGAAATGCAATTATGGTAGAATGAGAAATAGATATTTTACATAAAAACAATGCAACAATGTCTTAACCTAGGAAATTAGTAATACTTTAACATAATAACATAAGCAATATAAAAGTTGTTTGAAATTCAAAGTGCAAAAATGTGCAATAATCTTAGATAATACAAAATAAAGGGTCTTTCATAAGCGGCTTGACAACTTCAAACTTTCAGTGTGAACCCCCCTTTAAACCCGGTAATCGTAAGCTGTCAGTGTCAAAATATTCAGTAAAATCAACATTTCAGGTACACGAAAGAAAAAGAACAACGTTTACAAATAATTAAAATTTACTACCGAAATTCCGGGTCGGTGGTCGCAACTTTAATTTAATTTAATTTTGGTGGGGCATAAGACCCCATTTTTTTGGCTTAATACAAGATAGTGATATACCTTAAAAACTAATTAAAACTAATTTAAAGCTATGGTTTAAGATTGGTGCAGAAGATCAAGTTTAAGGCAGGGAGTGCTGCGATTGAAATCGAAGGCGGTGAGATTTGCATTAACCTTCCGCAGCATGCGGGAGATTGGTTCATTGGAGCCATAGGACGTGCGGTGGGGCGGAAGATAGAAGAGACAGGGAATCTTAAATTACGAGGGTTAGTATTGAATGGAATAGAGTTATAAAGTGACGCGCAGTCAACGGAGCCAGAGAGGAGTCGATGAATGAATACTATATCTGCAGCGTCTCTGCGTTCCTCAAGGCTATTCATTTTAATGAGTTTAAGACGGTCAAGATAGGGTGGTAAGATTAAGGGATCGTTCCAGGGTAAACCACGAAGAGCGAATCGGAGAAAGCGACGTTGGATGCTCTCGATTCTGGACACATGGACTTGATGGAAAGAGGACCATACTTGGCTGGCGTACTCAAGAAGCGTTCGAACAAGGGTAGTATAAAGAGATCTGGTCACGTAAGGGTTAGAGAATTCTTTGGACCACCGTTTAACAAAGCCAAGTAATGAATTGGCTTTAAGAATTATCTCGTCAAAATGTAAACGGAAATTAAGCTCCCTATCGTACAGAATGACAAGGTCGCGAAGAGATTGAACAAGGGATATAGGTTGACGATGGAGAAGGTAAATGCGGGAAGGCGATTTGTTTAACTTGCGTAAAAAGGTAATAGACTGGCATTTGGCGATATTAAGCTCTAAGCCATTTTTGATGCACCAGGTGGAAAAAGTATCTAGATCTTGTTGTAGAAGACAGGAGTCTTGTGGTGATGATATGGGCATACGAAACTTAGTATCATCAGCGTAGAGTGAAAGGGCGGAATGTTTAATGATTCGATCAAGGTCGTTTATTGTTAGGATAAAGAGAAGGGGACCTAGATGACTACCTTGTGGAACCCCAGAGGTGGCCAAAAAAAGCGCCGATAAGATGTTCCAGAAGCGGACACTATAAGAACGGTTTTCCAGGTAGGACGATATCCATTTTAACAATATGGGTTCGAAGCCGAGTGAAAACAGTTTAAAGAGGATTAATTTGTGAGATATCTTATCAAACGCTTTACTAAAGTCGGTTGCAATAACGTCGACTTCTTTGCCGCTTTCAAGGGTTGAGAGGGCAGAGGACACAAATTCCACGAGGTTTGTGGTAGTTGACCTGCCTTTAATAAAGCTATGTTGGTTTTGGGAGATGAGAGATTTACAGTGAAAGCTAAGGTCATTGTAAACGATACTTTCGAGAAGCTTGGGTATATGTGAGAGTTTAGCTATAGGGCGGTAGTTGGTTATTTCGCTTTTTAGTCTTTTTTTGTGTATCGGGGTTATATATGAGCACTTCCAAATCTGAGAGTATTCTCCCTGTGAAAGTGAATGCCGGAAAAGGTGAGAGAGGGGGAGGGAAATATTGGAGCTGCATTTCTTAAGAAATATAGCGGAAAGACCATCTGGCCCAGGTGAGAACTCGTCATTGAGTTTTTGAAGCTTATTTTCAATTACTGCAGGGTCGAAGGTATGAGAAAGAAAGGGACCAAAGGAGAAATTAAGTAGATAATTAAAATAAGAGGGATCAGTTACGAAGGAGCTGTTAAGAGCATTAACGCCAATTTTCGGCCGTAATTGTCGTCCCAGTAGACAAGCAATACATAGCCTAGTGAAAAAATTTGAGTCAGAATAGTCGCTGCTTGATGTCGTCGTGCCAGTGAGACCACATTTTGCCCCAAGTGTGGAGAATATTGCTGCCGTATAGGCGTCCCTCGCAAACCAGCCAAATCAGTCAATTTCACGGCGTTCTCAAGAATTGGGGCTCTCCCAGACCAAATTATGGCGAATTTTGCGTAAGGATCTTGGCCTTCTTACGAGATCAAGCTGAATCAAGAACTAAAGCCACTTGATCATATGATGGAAGAAAATGAAGAATTTCATCGCAAAATCATCTGCAGCGCTGAAGCGCATTATTGGTTAAACGACTTCGTTCTCTAGTAGTTTGCATTTTTTTTTTTAAAAAGAAGTTGTTAAGTCCTTAATGGAAGACCCTTTACAATTAAATGAAAACATAAGGAAAAAAAAAAGAGGTGTGAGCCACGCTGCACTCACGGTATAGTTGATGTGTAAACATGTAAGCACAGTTGCGCGTTAGCTACCTAATTTGTTATCTAGCTAACGCCATAACTAAGTAACTAACGTAGTTAAATTAGCTGCGCTAAACATGCAATCGATTTGGTGGTTAGCTATCATAATGACAACTAATTTTTGCTATTAGCTATTAGTTGCAGATTGTGTAACTAAGCTCGTTAGGTTGCCAAAGTTAGTTGCGGGTGACAACTAAAAGGTGATTAGTTTTTAGCTGTAGCTTTTTAGCTGCCTAGTTAATAACTAATAACTACATCAAAATTTTTTATTTTGCTATAATGGTGATAATTTATTGGGATTTATTATGCATATTGCGATTAAAATAAAAATTGATTGAATGTCCCTTTTATTTTACATCAGGTTATTTTACAAAGAGGTCCTTGGAGCCACAATAATTAAACCCGAAAAAGGATATTTTCCCAAAATGTCTTTAGAAACGGCATATGATCTCAATGTTATTTGAATGAGGGGTGCTAGGAACAACAAACATTTTGGTAAAATATCTTTTTTCGACTTTTAAGGACCTTTTTGTTGTTCCAAAGACCTCTTAGTCAAATAGCATTGAACGCAGATATACCGTGCAGATTCTAATGACATTTTCGAAAAATATCCTGTTTCGACTATTAAGGGCCTTTTTTGTTGTTGCAAGGACCTCTTAGTCAAATAACATTGAACACAGATATACCGTGTGGATTCTAATGGCATTTTGGAAAAAATATCCTTTTTTCTACTTTTAAGGACCTTTTTGTTGTTTCAAGGATCTGTTAGTCAAATAACATTGAACACAATATACTGCGCGGTTTTTTGGGAGTTTTTGAAAAAAATGTTTTTTTCTGGCATAAGGACCTTATTTGGTTCTCCAAGGACCACTTGGTAAATAACCTTATTACAACTAAAAGTGACAATCTTAAATCGGCCATCGGTTACCGAAGTACAAATCGATATTTTTCCTCTTACCTTCAACTGATGTACAACAAACTTCAAGCTATACAACCTCAATTATTCGAAACAAATCTAGTTCCAAACAACTTCCCGGTGTTTCGTAAGGACATAATAATCTCTAAAATTGAACATAATTAAAACTGGAAAATGTATAACGAAATTAATAAAATAAAATAAAACAACGACACGCGGTTGTTCTCAAACGGCCACCCATCTACGTACTAACCGCGCCCAACGTCGTTTAATTGCGGTGATCTGGCGAGCACCGATTAACTCACGTGTATGAAAATCTGACGGTGACGGGAAAATCTGACGCTGACGCGAAAATCTGACGATGACGATGACGCTCGATATTTCCAAATAGCCCCTACCGAGAAAAAAGATATTTACACATCAACGAGAGCAAAGATGTTTACACATCAAAAATCCGATATGTCATAATAATCGATTTTTGTTGTGTGGAAAGTTATGTATGTACAGTCCCTGACCAAATTATTAGACGCACTGTAAGGTTCTATGTAAAATCTTAATTATCAGGTGATCTTATTCAGCTTTAATTTTTTTACTAGATACAGAGTATATTTTTTCATTATTAACCTTATTATCTAATTCTTGACACAAATAAAACATCATAGTAATAGAAACAATATGTATGTATTTAGGAACATAAAAATATTAAAAACCTACAGTGTGTCTAATAATTTCGCCAGGGACTGTACATGTAGAATGCACAGGCCAAACCCCCATAAATGTGATTAATTTTAAAATACCAGAACTGATATGTCTTTGCATTCGACGTAAGTTGGTGGCAAAACCCAATAAGTCGTAATATCGGACTTTGGCTTCTTCCAGGTAATATCAGACAAAGCCATGAGCATACATGTTTGACTCCCTGACGTTTATTATAAGGTTCGCAAGTGTTTTCCGAACACCCCAACGAAATGCATCTGATTTTTAAGTCAACATTTATTTGTACACATCTATATATATAAAAATCAATCCATATTTGTGTTTGTTGCCGGTGTTTGGCCAAACGCGTTAACCGATTCCAATGAATTTTTTTTTCCATGAAAGGTGTCTGTACGAAGGTTTTTATATATGTAGATATGTCTGTATTTGCATCAGTGTGTGAATTATGAGCATTTGAGTGAGTACGCATGTATATGAGCTTATGCTGTAAATTCCGATGCAGGTACAGACACCGCACATATAAAAAACCATCGTACAGACGTCACCTATTTTGTTATCCGAACGCGCATATGAAAGAGGGAGACCACACGAACGTTTCAAGCCTATTGTGGTGTTTGTGCGCACTTTCATATCTCGAGAAGAAATCGTGTATTCAATGTTTTATTAAAATAGCTCTTATTGAATTTTTTTGTACTTTTTTTATGGGAATCGGACATCGGAAAGTTGCTTTTCCCACATTGATAACAATCGGTGTGAAAGTGAATGAAAAGTGATTCTATCGAAGTTTTTTACTTTCGTTTTGTTGTTTGATTCGCACAAGTAAGCTGAAATAGGCGCCTGCCAGACAACAAGCACCTACCCTAAGCGGAACAACGAAGTTGCGTGAGCGGCCATGCGGAAAAAAACTTGCAGTCCCTTTCACCGGTTGAGCTCAAATCAGGCAATCTTCGGTATTGGCCGGAGAGTGTTTCTGTGAAGTTTGGTCAAAATCGGTCTTCTTTTTTTAGGCGCAGTAACATACGCCGGATACCCGCTATAGACAATAATAAGAAAGTCTACTCGAACATGTTGGCCAATAGAATTCTCGTGGAAGGGCAAAGCCGGGCGGGTGCAGCTAGTGTATTTATAACACCCTACTTGAATAACAAAAATGCTCAATTAAAAATACAACTTTAACTTTAATTTGTGTTCACTCTATTGTGTCACACCATCATAACCAAAACTATGTAGACCATCGAACACAAATTGATGTCTAACAACCTATCCAAACAAACTGTGTGAAGTCGTTTCGGCCGGGTTTTCTCCCGGTACTAGAGCACCAACCCAAAGGAAATACCCATACAAAAATGCCTACCACTTTCAAAGTCCCACCAACCGGCTGTAAAACCACATGAATTAGTGTTCTTCAGAAAACTGCGCACCCGGCTCGATACACGAACCAACTAACTTGTTATTAACCCCAGTTTGACTTGAGCAAATGTCCATACAAAAACAATTCCACTACGTTCAAAGTCCCAACAACCGCCTATAAGTAAGGAGAGTTCGTGCGCTAAAGAAAATTGCGCACCCGAATCGATCCAATACAAGTCCATTCTGGCTGGAGACGATTTTTACGGTTTTCTTCAGTGATGAAGATTTTGGCTTTGGATATTATATTGTTGCTTTTCACATTATTACATGTGTGTTTGTATTTCGCATATAAGTGCGAGGTTACAACGCAAATAGACCTTTTCACCAATCTATCTCTTTCTGAAGTGCCGAATCCCTTTCTTAAACGTCAGAAGCAAATTGAATGATAAAATTGCAGAAATTTGCACAAATCGTATGGAATAATCATTGTGATTGTTAATGAAGTGAATATTAAAGTGAAAACAGAAGCTATTCAAGGGTAAAAAGTAACAAATTACAGAAAAAAAACGTGAGAAAGTATGTTAACAAAAATTGAAAAATGTGTGTTGAATAAAAAGTAAAAATGTACGTTTAGAAAATTTTTCAACTTATTTGCTTTCAAAAATATTATGTTTGCCACAACGCGATTGTCGCGGTTTCACTTACATTTTTTGTACAGAATCTTAATAGCTATATTGTTAACTTTTTAGTATTCCAAAATAGTGATTGGATACACCTTTTTAGTTCTGGAAATTTGTTTTTGTTATAATTCGCTTTAATAAACTTATTACGAGATATTCGCACCAAAAACCTTTTTTTGCCACAACTACGCAATTCTCACTTTTTCAGTTTTATTTTTTGTACACAATAATATTATAATGTTAACTTTTAAATATTCCAAAACGTGGTTTGATTACTCCTTCTTAGTTATGGAACTTTTTTTTGTTAACCCTCTACATACGAAGCCAAATATGGCTTTTCACTTTTTTTCCTTTTTTACTCCTTATTCTCACAAAAAAAAGATCTTTATACAACATAATTATCTTCTATGCATTTCTGAGAACACATAGCGGTACTTTTCGCGCGAGTGCGACAAAAAACAACGAAGATATTCCTACTTGTAGGTCAGTGGTTTGCTTGTTGTCGTTGAAAACGAAATATAATGAATGATTTTCTGATTTGAAAAAATTATAACTTTGGTGTACGGTGAGTTAAGTGGTCATAAAAATATATTTGTGGTTCGATACTTATTTCTCTTTGCCACAAATAAAATTTTATTAAAAAAAAATATTATCTTGCTCGTTTGAGAGGTAAAACTGCAGAAGTCATATTTGGCTTCGTATGCAGCAAGGGGTTGTAAATCTACACATTTTGTTCACTTGACTCTTGTTGTGGTGAACATGTTTTTTTTCGTTTTTTTTATCGTTTCGTATGTTTTTTGCATAGAAAAATGGAATGCCGTCGTTTTTATGGAGGATCATCATTCCTTAATCCCATTCCTGGAGACGGATCGCGAAGCGATGATAAATTGGCTGGAGATTCAGATGTGGAGTTGGCGACAGAATTGCATATCAATGATCGAAGTGTCAACGTTACGGTTGAGGAAACGGAATCAGATTCAGATGATGAGCCTCTTGCAGCGTTGAAATCAAAATGGACAACGATGAAGAGCTTTTCAAATTTGCAGGATCGGCCGAGCTTCCAGAATATGTAAAAAAAAACTAGAGACACCATCAGACTTTTTTTAAAAAAAAATTTCTGATGATTTGTTGGCCTTCATTATAGAGGAATCTAATAAAAAAGTTAATATCACAAAGAACGAAATGGAACAATTCATCGGGATGGTGATATTCATGTCTTGTTGTCAACTTCCATCGTCCAGACATTACTGGAATAAGACGGTAGGACAACAAATGACATATGAAACAATAGCATGCAATAGGTGGGGAACTATCAAAAGGTCAATGCATTTCAACGATAATCAAAACTTCAAACCATTGGGAACAGAAGGACATGACAAACTCTTCAAAGTAAGACCCTTTTTGGAGAAAATAAGGGAACGTTTGCTGTTAATTCCAAAAGAGGAGTTCCTCGCAATATAACCCAGCTAAGCCAAATAAATGGGGTTATAAAAATCAAGTCCTTAGTGGAATTTCGGGATTAAGTTACGATTTTGATTTATTTAACGGACACCAAAGCAATAAGTATCCTGACGGAGCGCCAGATCTGGGGGTCAGTGGTAACGTTGTCACAAGGCTTACGTCAACAGTTCAACAGTTCATGAAAATGCTAATCCCAAGATTTTCTTCGACAACTGGTATAATAGTCCAAATTTGCAGGTTTATTCGTTGCAAAGTGGACTTTTGGAAATAGGGACAATAAGACTCAACCGAGTGCCAAGCTCCAGAATTTCGAAGAACAACTTATGAAGCAAGGACGTGGAAGTATGATGGAAAAAGTGGCAACTATCAGTTGAGTAAAATTGAGTTTGGTGTCCTGGTTTGACAACAAAATAGTAACTTTAATGCCGCCTTATGTTGGAATGAATCCAGTTATAAATAAGAGCCGTTACTCCAGAAAGGATAAGGAGTATAAAATTATTCCTGCTCCACAACCTGTTGAGGGCTAGGTACAACAAATATATGGGTGGTGTCGACTTCCTAGATTTGATGCTGGGCTTATATCGCATACAATTACGATCCAAGATCGTCAACATGATTTAGATACCTTTATTTGATTTTAAACTAGAAATGGTCGAATATTTATGTAAAGCTGAAAAGCAACCTTTGAAAAGACGTGGACGACCCTGTATTGGATCTAGACTTGGATCTCCTGCGACTTCAACACCAAAGAGAAAGCGCCCTGAAAGACATTAAGATTTTCCATTGTTATCAGTTCGATTCGACAACGTCGGTCATTTCCAACAAATAAAAAGGAACCGCCAAATTTGTCAAAACGACTATACTTTTCGTTCATTTACTTTTTGCCAAAAATGTAAAGCTTATTTGTGTTACAATGAAAAGAGAAATTGCTTTTCTAAATTTCATGGCGTATAAACACACAACTTTCAAACATTATTTGACTTTTTTATGATACAATGAATTGTTATGTTTTGTTTCAAATATTTATTTATTAAATTAATTGTTCTGTTTTGTTTATAAATATTTTTTTCTTTATATTTTGCTGCTTTTTTATATATTTTATTTACTTAAACAGAAATCAAAAATGTTCTAGTTTTACAACCGTTAATGCGCACGAAGCCATATTTGGCCTGTATTCTTATTATTTAAACAAATGATTTTTTTTTTTGGTTTTTTAATAAAAGATGTCTTAAAACAGCCCAAAGAAGCTATTTAAAAAGTATTTTCTTTTTTTTCTTTTTAAATAATAGTTCATGCAGTAGAGGGTTAAAATTGGCTTTGGTTATAAACTTTTTAGGAACTATTCGCGAAGAACGTATTTCCCGCCATGCAAAATCGCCATTGTTTTCTTTCATTTCATTCAGCTGTTTGTTTTTTTTTTTGTGTTCATTCGACACTGACGTTGTCGTGAGGAACTCTATTGACTGTGTGCAAGTTGCCAGAAACGAAGGACAAATGTGAATGCAAATAAATGGTTGGATTTTGTCCGATTCTCTTCTCTTACCACCAGAGAGAATATAATGCAAAGAGAAGTGTATTATATTTTCTCTGCTAGCTATTATGAACTTGTTATTGTTGGATGTGCTCTATATTGTATTTGTTGAACCCCCCATTAACTTGAAAGATTTTCAGAAATTTTTAACTAAGATCTAACAATACCAACAAAAAGTAGTTCAGGTGAAAGGCCTTTTTCAGCACTTAAGCGAATAAAATCTTATTCTAGAGACATTGGAGAAAGATTATCAGAGCTTGCTTTGATTTGAATACAAAAAACATTTCTCAAGGACATAAAAAGCAAGAACAGTTTCTCGTTTTGGAGAATTGTCAAAAAAGACTAGACGTATTAAACCTACGTACAAATAATACATACTTATGATTATAGTACATATTTCTTAAAATTAAAATTATACAAGCAAATGTAAATAAAAAATAATAAAAACAAAATTTGATCCTTGTGTTTCACGTCCTCGACGTGGTCCTGGCGAAAACTCACAATAGATGCTATTATCGACCAAAAAGGAATGTGTCGAATACTCTGTTGAGAACATCACGACCTGTCCCTGGTCTGACGGTCGAGCTTGGCTCTTTTCCTATTGATATGATTAACGAGTTTCCTCAGTAGTTCATGTTATTTTGAATCCGTTTGTCACGCATTTATTTTGAAATTTTGTTGCCAACAATAACTATGAATAGTTTGAATATGATAGATAATATGATTAAAATATATGTAAGTATTTTTAATTGAAAATAAAGCGATTTTTGTTATTAGCCGCATATTTTTGATTTTAAGACCAAGAGGGTAATTTTTGCGATGATTCATTTTAAATAAAGTTTCAAAATGTAAGCAAATTTCAAGAACTCAAATATCAATATCGTCGCCTTGCCCCAAAATTGATTTGCCGTACAGTCTTGTATTTTTCGTTCTTTTTAATTTTGTTATCAATTTCTTCTATCTTTTTCTATTGCTGTGACATTCAGAATGATCATCAAAATCATCAAGTTCACGTACTGTTTTCACGTAAACGCCAAATTTTGACATACATATACGTCAAATTCTCCATACAATTTGCGAAAATATTTTTGAATTATTTTGATGCACGTCTTACAAGTTTTACTATCGTACTGAAAAAGTATAAATATCACTCCCTGTTTATATATAACTTTCTCGCTTTTATAAAAATTGATTTCGAATCAAATTTTTTTATTAGCAGTTTTTTAAACTCGTAAAATTAAGAACAAAAGGATCGTAACAATGTCGGTTACATTGATTTATCTTAATTACATTGGTGAATGGGTAAGTTAAAAAACTTAATTAAATTAAATTGTATACCTTTTAGCAGAGGAATGGGTAAAGGGGCTATAACGTATGAGTATGCACAATATGCATTTTAACATAGATGTAAATATTTCTATGAATGATATGTGTTCGACACTGATCCATATCTTATCACTGCAAAACTGAATAAACTGTTCAAAATTTGGCGGAATCATAGACCTGATTTTCGGTTGAGGCATACACAACGGTAATTGACTTTGGTTACGTGATCTTATGAACGCTTTTTGATTGTCCATAAAATATGTATGTGTCTATTAGAAGCAAATAAAATAACAAAATTTCATGAAAAACGAAGAAAGTACAAGATTTAATTCAAAAATTTGAGTATGCAAGTTTTTCCTTAATCTCTATGTCAGCTCAAATCTCAAACTTCTTTTAAGTTTCTTTACCTGTTTTAAATATATTGCCGTGTTTCGAAAGTATCCCGTTGTTTTAGTCGTTTGGTAAGAACTGAGCCATTTTCTTACCTTTGCTCCAAGTATTTAAGACACTAACTGAGATCAATATCGTTTAAGCCGTTTTTGAAAAGTGAACTTTTTTATATTTTTGACAATTTTAGTATGCAAATTTAATTTAAATTATAGAAAAACTTGATTGTCACATTTGTTTGAAATCTCTACACCGGCTTTTGAGAAATAGCCATTTTCCTTTAATGTTTTTTGCATTGGATCATTCGCCAGTTATTGTTATGATTAACAGAATGTGCCTAACTATTTTATTAAAAATTAGCTAAATTATTAAATTAGTTATTAGATCTCTTTGCCATACAAAATAGATCTCCTGCGTTAGATTATAATTACTCCTATTTTTTTTCTGATATAGTTGATTTTTTCTAATAAAACAAAATTACAGTCCCGGTTTGAAGTTCTTAACTCCGGCCTTCAATTCAATCCGAACCTATATAATGAAGATTTACATTTAACTTGAATTGTAGTTTGTTGAATGTATTTTTATTTTATCATTTCCTTTATATAAAAGTATATACAGTTGACCTTCTTATAAAGCGGTAGTTAAGTGAAAACCGCGCGTTATACAAAATCGCGTAATACTTAACAAGAGTTAACGTTTTCCACAAAACAAAATATGCATCTTAATTTTAATGATCAATGTACAAAAATAATTATCAACATATTCGTATCATGCCAAAAATGGTTTTAAGCTGAATATTGCCACTAAAAACGTATACCGACCTACTAGTACCGCCATTAAAAAAAATAAACAAAACCCGACGGTTATTTTGGTAAGCCATTGAAGGGAATTCCCATACATACTGAATAACCAACGGAACACCTGAATGTGTTAAATGGGAATTCCCTGAAAAACAGGAATTTGATAGGTACATCTATTTTTAGCGTTATAACAGTCGAAAATCCTGTTATAGCTAAACCGCGTTGTAGAAGTACGCATTATAGGAGGGTTTGCCATAATTTCTAAATCGCGTTATAACGAATTCGCCTTGTGAAAATACCGCGTCAATCGAGGGTTTACCGCATTACTATTTAAGAGATCACGCCACCAACAATTAAACTATTTTTAATAAACCTCATTCGAGTCGAATTTAACACTATTTTAGTACGTAAAGCACAAAAAATACAAAGTGTCACTAAACAATTTATAGAAAATCAAAATTTAAATAATGCAATTGTGTATTCGATTTCTTTTAAATAAAACAATCTGTCTATGTATGTATCTATCTTTTTAATAAATTAAATAAAAAAATCAAAACATCGCTCTGACATAACTCGAATTGCTTTTTTTAAATCGTTTCAATGTTGAAATACTATTTTACTCTTAATGAGAATACAAATAAACTCATATCAAGACTTAGTTGCTAAATCTGTACTTCACCCACCTCCAACCCCCTAAACTGTCAAAGGAACAACTTTTCAAACTTAAGTTGTGAACAAATTAGGGCGCATGAAAGGTTAATATTCCTCTGACCACCACACGCTGTAGCCACTCACTTCCTTTTCAAAATAAAATGGTTAACTCTACAACCCTTAGTGCCTACAAAAAAGTTAACCTCTATGTGAACCACACAATCGAAAAAACAAAAAATCCGTTTGCATGCAAGGGATAAAACGAAAATTCATACACTTCCGGTGTGGCGGTGGCCATAGAGAGCGCTACAAACATTGCGCTTAGCTGAGGCTAAAAACTGGAAAATAACAGTATAATAAAGGATATATAATTTACTTGCATATACGTAGTTATTTATTGTTTTTTTTTGTAGCTTTGAGAGCAGTTTTGTTTATACCTGAAATGAATTTGCAGTGAACACCAACATTAAACGAACTAACACACATTTCTCTTGTCACATTCAGCGCTTGTAAATTATTCCAGAAAATTTCTTATAACCGACTACGAATGGACGACGAGTACCTAAATGCAAGTTTTTTTTTAGTATTTCCTTTGAACTTTCATTTGCTGTTGATCTATCTACATCTACATACTATTGTGTTTGTTTTATTCTTTGTTAGTTATGCTATTTGTTTAAATAAATTATTACCAGTGACACCCACACATGGGCAAGACTTTGTCGAAAAGGGAAATTAAAAAAAAAACTTTCTAGGGATAATTTTACCGTACCCCGTTGTTGGAGCTTAAACTCGTTTTAAAACTGGCGCTGTTAACGGACGTGAAGCCCTTTTTTCATTTGGTTGTTGGGTTGCCATGGAAAGTAAAAATCTGGGGATAGACGGATGTTACGGATTCCAATGTACATACATGTATATGCATCTGAAAAACCAATATTTCAATGTGATCCAGTTTCAACGGTTTTATCGCCTTTTTGATTCTATAGATTATACTCGTCAAAGAACCTATCCAGCTTAGAACCGTGGATAGGTTCTTTGACGAGTATTATCTTATCTAATTGCTGGATGATGGAAGCTTGCATTTTTTGGAGGCGTCAGTTAGTGTATAAGGGGCTTACATTTCTTGAAGGTATGTAATATATAAATGCGTTTTTTAAAAGGTCGAAGCTCGGGTGGAACAATGGGTTGACTTTGAAAAATGAACCGTCTTAAAAGCTTTGTAGGACTTTTTTTTTTTAAAGGAGCCGTTTGGATTTGGACTTCCACTGTTCACCAAATGCATATTAATCAAGAAAATATTTATAATTACCATTTTGAACAATAATAACATGAAACCGGATCTCAGTGGCAGGTGTCAGTTTTCAGTATTCTTATTTTATTCACTTATCTCGGCTATGTAATAGATAGTAATCTGAAGAATTTTTGGTAAAGAATTTCTGCCCAGAACTTATTGAGCCTATCATACGTTGCCCAGCGCTACCGTTGTGCCGCTAAAGTTGCGATTTGGCCACATCAAGACATCTTTCTTAAAATGTCATGATTTTCGACCTTTTCCTCATGTGGGATCAAATATATTCCATTCTTATACTTTCATTGATTTGCAGATAATTTCTCTTAAATAGTTGTTGCGCTGATGTGGCTTATTTATGTATATTCTACATAAACGGATTTATCTCTGTTGAAGGTTGCCAATTTGTGGGGAATTCCCCAAACTGTGGGGAACTTCAACTCGTTAGGGTATTTTGAGGGGATTGGCATTATGCGGGGAAAATGCGGGGATTTTAACATTTTAGTATTTAGTACTTTATCTAAGGACGATACATTAACGGTTTGATGATTTTAATATAAAATATGGCCAGCTTTAGAGAAAATATATACATATATACTATATATTTGAAAAGAGACGAAAGGGTACTTTTTTGTTCAGTTTTCAGCTATTTCAAGTTTCTATAAAACATGCCAAGATTTTTACATTGAATTGACGTCGGACATTTCAAAGATACTAAATTTTAAGGATACATTATTTTCTATTATTCCTATTGTTAATAAATCAGAATTCAGCAGTTAAACACAAAATCAATGATGCCTGTGCTGAAGCGATTTTCAGTGCTTGAAAGGTTAGGTTAGGTTAGGTTTTATGTGGCTGTCGGCAGAAGCCGACACACTTAGACCAATTTAGGTCCATTGTGATACCACGTATATTATCTACAACTCTGTAGATGGGACTGGCCAACGACACGCGGTTGTTCTCAAACGGTACCCCACCCGATTAAATCGACGTGGTATGGTCGTTGGTTCAGTGCTTGAAAAGTTTATGACATTTCAAAAACTGGATTACGTGTGGCGATCTCACACTGTGTTGAATTTTGGTCGACATAGACTTGACGAAAAAGATAGTGCTGAAAACTAATAGGGTAAGGTTTAAACTTAAAAACAATGCGGAACATGGAAAGTTTCTAAATTTAAAAACTGTCATATGCCTTGCTTTTACTTGTAATGCATTTTGAAAACGCACCAGTTGAAAGAAAATTCAGTGAACTAAAAAACTAAAAACAGAAATCGCCTACATATACTGATACTTAGTATCTTAAATGACCAGAGAAGGAATTAAAAAATAGGGGGTAGTTTGAAATTTGATACGTTAAAGAAGATGATAGGAGCAAAGATATGGCAAAAAACAATGACTGAATTAAAATAAATAAATAAAATTTATCGATTTTCTATTAAAACCTGTTTTTTACTATATAATTGTGTGGGGAATTTGTGGGAAATTGGATCTTTGTTCTTTCCAAATTCCAAATTAATTTAACATCGAATTTTGGGGAATTTAGGAAAGTGTCATCGGCAACACTCTGGGCACACTTATTCTTCACAATCATTAGCTATCAAACCATTAGGCTTTACGTTAAGTTAACTGTTTTAATTTGTTAGTTCATTTAACAACCCACAACAAGTCGCAAACCAATATTGTTAGTTACTTGCGAGTACATCACAAATGGAAAAAAAAGGAACAATCATGAATAAGTGAGAAGAAAGAACTGTAAATTGCTTTATTAGGTAGTAAATTTTCAAATAATAAATACATTGGCAGTCAGTCCAAATCTACTGAATTTCGGACTAGAACCTGAATTGCACAGAGAGTCTGACAATGTTTCCTACTACAAAGAAGCCTTTTTCAGTTTTTTTTCCCAGCCACCGAAGAAAAATACGAATGACTTTGTCTTTGTCCATGGCCCCTTTGTGACTTTCAAAACTGTAGCACTGTAGCACTGTGCTTACCCTCTCAGTGGCCTTAAAATTGCGCTTAAGCTCTAGTTACGTGGTCCAGCCAGGAAGCCGTTAGTCAGCCACTTTACCTTCCTACCTGTGCTTCATGGATCCATCTCAAATGAAGATTAATACTTCGTTGAAAGAGCGCATTTATATAAACAGATGCAATAAACTTCGTCTTTAACTGTCAGTTCATGCCAAAGCCTCAAACGTGCAAACTTGGATACGTGCAAATCCTCTGGCGACTTATAATCTGAGAATAACAGAACGCATACCTATGCATATTGTGTCATCAGGTGTTTTTTGTAGGAAAGTGATTTCTGTTCATTGTAAGGGTCTGTCAAAGTAAAGTTCTGAGTAGTTACGTAACACTTAAATTACACTCCTTCCAGAAGTGAATAGTGCGTTTCACATACATCCTTCCCATAAATTATTGTCTTTGGTAACTATCTATCAGTCATTCCAGTTTTCCAGGAGTAATTATTGGGAATTTAAAAAAAATTCTTTCTAATATTGTGATCAACCCGTTGATAATTCCTTTTTTATTAAAAGGGTTTCAGGAATTTTTGAATTTTTGTCTCACAAAAGAGAGAAAAGTGTGAATTTTTCTAGGACCGGGAACGATATTTTCCAATGAGATCCTTCGTTTGCCTCAACAGAGGTGTAATGCTCAGAGGAGTTATCCAAATATTTATTTATTGAAACAAACAAAATTAAATAATGCCACTTTTAATAAAAATTGAAGTAAAAATCTAGGCAAATAATAATATGACACCGACAGTCTCCAAAAAGTTCGAAAACGAAGTTCGCCATACGGCCCTGGGTGAAAAGCGTTGATTGTTTCGAAGGGTGCGTTTGCTTTAACAATCGGACAATTGCATGATTTCATCGAAATCTCCCTAAGAGATTTCGAAATCTTCCGAATGTATGGAAAATCTTTCGATTTCGATGTAGATTTCGCGAGGACTCGGATTTTGAATCGGTGCGAGCAGCGTATATGACCGATGACAAGTATTCCACTCATACCTAAGCAAGCAAACACAGAAATAATTTCCGGTGACATTGCTGGGAATTTATGTAAGATTTATGCTATTTTATTGCTCTATGAAGAAAAATGTCGTTCAAATAGTATCAAAGTATATCAAGTGTATAAATTATATATTTTTTTTGTAAATGGAAAAATCAGTCTAATATTTTGTGATATCGCGTCTAAATTTGACAACATATTAATTTGTTGAAAAGTGGAATAATGAGCCATGGACGAGAAGCAGAAAGAAAGGCTCAGTAAGAGCAAAAAGACGACCACATTTGTAGATCGCCGGAATTGGTTAGACTTTGCTCCATATCAAACATTATGTATTTTAAGCAACAGGAAAAAGAATTTCAGCAAGCTTAGTGAGAAAAAGGCTCGGAAAAGATGGACTAAGGGCACTCAAGCCAGACAGAAACCAGATTTTCCAATAGCAGTCAGACAAAAAAGACAACCTTGAACCTTGGGCTCAAAAGCAATTTGACTCAACACATGTGAAATAATGCCATCTTTTCCATCGTATCAAAGTTTTAGCTACATTTTGGAGATTGGATGATTCTTGTGCGGAGAGGACAAAAGAAAATACTTAACTCTGAATGCCTCTTACGGATGCTTTTCCGGAGATGAAAAAAGTTTAATGGTCTTCTCAGAATCGATAGTCACTACAGCGGTTTATCTATGGGCCCTACAAAATGAGTTGGAAAATCGTTTCAATAAGAATAAGCAACTTGTAAGAGTACAGTACCTTGCCATATTATTAGACCCAGCATAAAAAAAATTTTTTGGTTGCTGTGACTAAATTTGCAATAAATATGTTCTAGATTGAATTTGTTTACTATAATATATAATATCAGGAATAAAAAAAAGACGGAAAGGTTTTGCTAGTTAGTTAATATTGATTTATTTTTTTTATTTAAGAGTTGGGGATACATGCTTTTCCTAAAAATCAATATTTGGTGTGCTCTCCTTTTGCAGCTATAAGTGCCTTAATTCGCCGTGGCATGCTTTCTATGCAAGATTGCACGGATACTTGGATATGTGGGTTGTGATTCCACTCGAAAATGATCTTCTCCATCAGCTGCCTTTTCGTGGTTATGGCATTTTTAGCCACCGCCCGCTTCAAGAGCTCCCAAACATTCTCAATCGGATTCATGTCCGGGGAATTTCCTGGCCAATCCAAAACGTTGATGCTCCTTTCTTGGAGAAAGGCAGTTATGCTCTTGGCTTTGTGGCAGGGAGCCCCATCATGCATAAAAATGGGTTGCTCGCCCACAGAAAACCATTCTTGAAGCTGCGGTAGGAGCCTTGTTTCCAGGACCTTCTTGTATTGATCCTGCCGCATAGTCGTTTCAACCAGATAGAGCCGCCCTGTGCCTTTCCCAGAAATAACTGACCAAATCATTATGGATGGGGGATGTTTAATTGTGGGCACAATGCACTCTGGTTTATTTTGTTCGCCCCAGCCCAGTCGAAACGCTTTCTAATCATGGTGGCAGTCAGCTTGGTTTTCGAGCTGGTTTTCTGGCAAAAAGACCAATTTCAGCCAATCTACGCTGCACTGTTCGCTGGGAAATTCCAATTCCTTCATCGGAAACCTTTTTCGCCAACAGGGAAACTGGTAATTTTCGATTTGCCGTGCAAATATCCCAAATTTTGCGGTCTGTTCTGGGGGTTGTGTTGCGAGGCCTACCGCAATTACCCTTCTTCTTCGGGATTAAAGACACCCCAAGATCCATTTTTTTTAATATTCTTAACAGAACTTCGCGACACTCCAACTACATCCGCAATATCATATTGGGATAGGTTGGATGCATTTAATAGGCCAACAACTTGGTCGACTTTCTTCGGGGAGAGGTCTGACCCTTTTCCCATCTTTCGAACGATTGAATACTAAAAATTGTTTTTTTAATATAATGATTATAGTTTTACCCATAAACAAAAGTAAAACATCAGAACTTACCGAAAAACACGAGCTTTATTTGACAGAAATAACTTTTATATGCAAATAATTTTAAGGCACTTTTTGAACTTTTTAATCACACAACCATTCACTACTTAATAGAAACTTCAAATGTTGCATAATATACCTTAAAGAAGTCTCAAATAAAGCCTAATAATTACCTAGGTAACGCAAAATATAAATGAAAAATAAAAGAAGCCTACTTCATACTTTTTAAATAATTAAAAAAAAAAAAATTTAATTTTTTTACTTGGGTCTAATAATATGGCAAGGTACTGTAGATATTTCCTACTCTCGGGGTGTTTGTGGTAGGGTTGACTACGTTTGTTGGTGTTACGTAGTTGTACTCCTCTGACCCACCACCATCCATCCACTGAAGTTAGCAACCAGCAGCTTTGTTTGCCTCTCTGCCGCGCTTATGCTGTCCGGAGACCGCAGTAAACGATGAACAGGCAGACGAACAAAGGACAAAAAAAAACAGACAAAGAAAATGCCAAACAGGCAGCAAAGATCCGCCGAAGAGAAAACAGCAGCTTTGTTTATCTTTCTGCCACGCTTATGCTGTCCTGAGACCGCAGTAAACGTGAACAGTAGACGAACAAAGAGAAAATCCAAAAACAACGAGCGAATCGCCAGAAGGGCAACGAAGAATAAAAGAGCTTCGTTTTCTTTAAAGTAACAAATTTTATTATTAAAGATAAGGAAAAAATAAATTAAAGAGTAATTACAAAAAGTGTGCTTAAAGAGCGTGAAAATAAAAGAAAAAAAATGCTTGAAGAGCGTGAAAAGAAAAAAAATGATATATGGAAAAAGCTTGAAGAGCGTGAAAAGAGGAAAAAAAATTGGCGGTAGGCGTCTTTGGCAACTCTGATCTGACGTTGAATTTATTTGCTTTCGGGTTTATGCTGTCCGGGGATCGCAGTAAAGCCGAAGACAAAATAATTTACGCTCGAGATGAGAGCAGGCGATTAAACTCAAATGTGATGACTTTTCGAGGGCGGTAGCGGAACCGTCGCACGACGAGATACCAAACTTGAGCTGCTTTTCATTGATTTTGCTTGGCCTTTTATACTCCCTTCTGAAGCTTTTGGAATAAAGCTTTTTTAAAATAACTGAAAGTTGTTGTGCGCATTCAGCTTATAAAGTTTGCGCGCAGTCAGTGCTACCAAATTACAAAAATATTTTAAACGTGATAAGTGGAGTTCATAAGGAAATAAAACTTAAATGAAAGCAAAAATTGAATAAATATAATGAAGCGAAAAATGCAGTAATTAAATGAAAGCAAAAAAATATAATAATGAAAAAAATGCAGCGTTACAATAGGTAGTTAAATGGAAGCAAAGAAATTGAATAAATATAATAATGAAAAAAAAATGCAGCTTTAAAATAAGTTCAGTTTTTATGACTTAAAAAAAATTTCTTAGGTTGAAAAGTATTTCGAATATCAGAATTTTGATGTGCTATGCTGGTCAAGGTCATCCTCTAGCCCAGTCCTCAACTTTGCAAAGAATCGCAATTTGTTATTTTAAATCATTGAATATAAAAAGATATTTTTTTGTTAATCGTTGCACCTAAATAAACTTTCAAATGCTCTTTGAATATGTTTTTTTTTTCATTAATTAAATCGTCATGGCCGTAGAACGTTAATGGCTAACCATTAAAATTTGGTGGCCGACCAATAGCGCAATTTGAAGTTTTTCGTTAATTCTGTAGATTCTAAAAAAAAAAACATTTAGTATAACATTAAAGCTCTAAACTTTACCTATTAGTATTTGTTTCAGGATCGAGTAACAGTTTTTTGTAACTTGTTCCATTATATACTTTGCAAAATGGACATAAGTAAAGGGAAGAAAGCAGTTAGGTTGCCGACAACTAGAGCGGTTACTCTATTATTCGCATTAAAAGGAGTTTTTAAAAAAGGCATGGCATTCAAATAACAAACGGCAAGCGGTTGGCAATTGTGCGATGGTTGTGTATTCACTAAGTGATTTCCAGGCCAGGGCCATGATTTTTAAATTAAATACACACAACAAAAGAGATCTCCCTAAAGCAATTTAGGCGCCACATGTGGAGAAAAAACCCCATCGCACCAAACTTCTTTTCTATCCTTCTATTCGTTCATGCAGTAAGTAGCACCTAAAAACAGGCAATGAATCATTTGCTGGGTGCTGCTTGCAGTAACAAACAAAAAAATGCATGCGCTGTGGTTACATTAAGGGTACTGTATCAATTACAGAAAAAAGAAATCCCTTTAGCACACGCCAATTATAAAGACAAGAAAGGAGACTGCACAAAAAAATGCATCGCTTTTAAATAGACATATCCTTTTGTTAATAGGAATTCTTCATTGTCAAATGAGAAGGCAACTGATTTACGAGGTAATCTTCCAGGCATTTTATAAATATGGTTGTCCAGTAACGGGTAAATGTGCGGATTACCATATCAATAAAGTGTAAGACTGCCGTACGATAACTTTCTCGCTTTTATAAGAATTGGGTTCGAATCACATATTTTCATTAGCAATTTTCTATACTCGTAAAATCAGGAAAACAAATATCGTAAGAATGTCAATTACATGTAGATAGCTATATTTCATTCGTCTCAATAGCTTTTGTGAAAAACATCTTGAAATTTAATTTTATACCTTTCAGCAGCGGCCGGAAATGGGTAAATAAAGTATAGTCGTATTTTATAGAGTAAGAGTGTGACGCATGAGAATGCACAATATGCACAATGATGTTTAATATATGTCAATATTTTTGTGGGTATAGTGGCACAGTATTTAGTGTGTTCGACCACTTTCTTAAAGGTATTCGGTTCAAATACCACTGGGCCAAGTAACATCTAGAGTTTTTTCCACCCATCTCTTGCGAACGTCTGACAACCATCAACGAGTATCAAAAGCTTCTCAAATTCGGCGTTTGGATTCGTCATAAAATTGTAGGTCCCTTCCACTCGCGCAAGCAAATAGTTGAAGAAGCTAGGTCTAACTCCCTGTATGGGCCGTTAATGCCTAATGCTTACTTTATTTTGAATATTTTTATGAAAGATATGTGTCCGACATTGATCCAAATCTAATGACTGCGAAATAAACCTGATGGTATTCCAATTCGTCATTCCACGTCATAGATGTCACCATTTTAGTTTTGTAACTTGACGGCATAGATTTTTTAGTAAACTGACTAAAACTAGGTAAAGCCAATTACCGTTATGTCTGCTTCAACCGGAAATTAGGTATTCATAGACCTTATGAATGGTTTTTGATCTGTCATAATAGCTTTCGATCTAAATGTGTCTATTTGAAGAAAATAAACTTCACCCATTGTTGAGCTATTGTCGTGTTTTGAAGCTATAGTTGTGTTAGTCTTTTTGTAAAAACTGAGTATGCCATTTTCTTACCGTTGCTCCAAGTATTTAATACACCAATAGAGATCAATATCGTTAGTCATTTTTTAGAAAAAAAAAAACAAATTTATCAACCTCTTAGAAACAGCTACCTACCTATTTGAATTTATACTTTATAAATGAAATAGGTATTAATTATACAGAATCTTGGTATGCAAATTCGCTCCGAATTATAGAAAAATCCATTTTTCTAACGTGTTGTTATTCGAGTGTTTTGCTTAAATCTGATGCCATGATTGTCTTACATTCACTCAAAGTGTTGAAAACACCGAAAATCATCAAAATCGTAAGAGCTAAAATCTGAGTATGCGGATTTCTTCCATTATACATACACTTTGCTTCAACTGAATGAGCACAAACATTTTCTAAGCTACGTTGTCCATTTTTTCAAAACCTTGTGCCGTAATATATTATTTGTTGATGCAAACTGTTTGCGTATGATGTTGACAAAATAAATCGGAAAGAATATTTCAAAAAGTACCGTTATTTTTTTCCTGGTTCCCTTGCAAAGCATTTAATATGGAAAAATGCAGTTTTATTTTGCGTCAAGTGAATAGACACAAATATTGAAATTGGAAATAAAAGTTATTGGGATTTAATGAAACAAGTTTTTCTTAAAATAGGTTTTCATTGGTTAATTTTAGTAGTGGGCACTGCCGAATTTATTCATAATAGTTTCGTAAATTCCATCAGGCATGAAACCGTACAGCCTCTTTATGTAGTCTAGCGAAATTTCCCCCCAGGCCAATTTAATGGCTGCAATAAGGGATTCTCTGTCTTCAAACAGACGGCCAGACTCATAAACTTTTTGTACTAACCCAAACGTTTTCTATAAGGTTCAGGTCCGGTGAGTATGGCGGCCATTGAAGCAATTCCACATTCTGCTCCTCCATCCAATTTTTTACTATGCGCGCCGTGTGGATGGGGGCGTTGTCCTGCTGAAAAGTTCAGTTTATGGGTCCAAAAATGCCTGCAAATTTAGGGAAATATCTTTTCAAATTTCCTTTATAACTTAATGCAGTCATTTTTGAGGTTTGGAACTCAATCTCAACAGTGCCATAGTAGCTAACTGCTACCCATACCATAACACCACCTTCTCGACTATGATGCAGCGCTAAAAATCGTTCATCTTTCCTCACATCGTGGAAGTAATAATTAAACCCATCAGGGCCATCAAAATTAAACCTCTTCTCATCCGAAAACGTTACGTGACGCCATTCATTTTTAAAACTCATATGGAGTCTAGAGAATTCTAAGCGCATACACTTCCGTTTCTCGTTAATTGGTGGTTTCTTTTGAATTTTTAACCGTTTTAGATGTTTGGCATTATTGATAACCCTTCGCACTGTTGAAACGCTTGCAGTAACACCAGTTTTCTGGTTTATTTTTGACGCAGAGTCGCAGGAATTGGAAGCACATCTTAAAATTGCTCTTCGATCAACCGCTGTTGTTCCTGTTTTTTGACCTCCTTTCATGTTTTTTCCGTGCGAATCTTTGCATCTTAAATAAGAACAGACCACACTAGAACTTCGTCCAATTTTGTCAGCGATAGAACGCCCAGTTGGTCCTTGGTCTTTTAGTAAATCGATTTGAGCTCTTTCAACACTATTTAGAGATTTTGATCTAACTGTTTTTCTTTGAAATACAATTAATCAAATAAAATTCACTTAAAGCACTTCAACTGTTGATCTAATGTGGCAATCTCCACAGAATACTCATAAGCAGTCAAAATAATGACCTTGTATCTATTCAGTTGACGCAAAAAAAAACTGAATTTTTCCATATTGAATGCTTTGCAAGGGAACCAGGGAAAAAATAGCGCCACTTTTTGAATCATTCTTTCCGATTTTTTTTCTCAACATCATATGCAAACAGTTTGCATCATCAAATGATATATTAGGTACGGCACAAAGTTTTGAAAAAGTGGACAATGTAGCTTAGAAAATGTTTGTGCTTATTCAGTTGAAGCAGAGTGTATTTGTATGTACCAATATAACAAATTTCTTTGAAACCACGTCACCCGTTTTTGAGATATTGTTGGTTTCCTAAAGTACGGTTATATAAAAATACGTTCCAAATAGTTGATTGAGTGGGCTTGTTTATTTCCTTCAAAATACCTTGACCCGTTTTTGAGATATTAGCATTTTTATAAAGTATCGTTAGGTATTCGAAAATTTTCGCGAAATCTCATTACGCCAACAGTCACTTCATTTTTTTTATTTATACAAATATGAAACGCGCAAAGCGCGCGATTCTGCCAGTGACTAATAAATATTTCAGAAATCGGTTTTTAGATCATCTATAAGTTTGTATGTTCAGCCCGTTGTCTCCAATTGCTGTATACAATAAATCGAACAAGTAAGAAATTAAACAATCTCCAGAAGACAAGTTTGTATTATTTTACCACAATCGTTGAATCGGGCGGATTGGCTGCGAGATGATTATTTCTTATCAATTTGTCAAAAAATGCTTTAAATTTTCCACAGGCCATAAGAATCACTTTTATTACAAAATAAGCCTTCAGCGCTTAAACAAGCAATAAAAACGTAATTCAAATATGTATGTAAATGAAAGGTTTCCTCGCGTTTGCCTTTGCCTCATAATGTACACACACAATACCGATTTCAACGTTCATATGGAACATATTTGTTGACTCATATTGGGTATATCGTATGTGGAAAATAAAAAAACTCACTCTAGCTGTTTAAAACATAATTATCCCCCGGAGTTTCTTCTCAATAGTCTCTCATAAAATATCTGTCATCATTTTCAGCAGCACTGATGACTGCCGACGAATAAAAGAATTCAACAACATTACCTCCCTCAAAAAAAGAGGCAAAAAGAAGAGCATTGAAAAGTGTCTTAATAAATTTTAAGAATTTTTATCGCATAGCGCTAAATGTTAATGTTCGCACATTCGCAATGAAACTCATTTGAATACCACTTCTGGCTGCGGTGGTACTGGCATGGTTGAAATGAGGTCGACAAAAATCTTTTAACGCCTTATGAAATGATATTAAACGCACCTACTGCGCAATTGATATCACAGCGTTACAGACTCGCATCTATACCGCCTGCCAAAAGGAAACTTTACATTTGCAGCGCTCCGGCTGTAACGCAATACCTGAAGATGTGCATATTTTAAAGTGCCGCCGGGAAGCAAACATAACTTGATAAGGACGTGCGCAATATCCGTCCATACACACAACGCTCCTTAGTAAAGTAACTCAATTGACATCTACTCTACTATACATGAGGCGATATGCGAGTGGGCGGTGAACAAGTTACATATGATACTAAGTGTCGAATGTTCATACTTATATACGAGTATGTATGCCAGATACAAAGTAACAGCACATCAAGTTCACACATAATTTATTCATCATCCTTTTGGCATCAAAGATAAAAAAATAAATAAATAACTTTCAGGGAAATGACATGTACCCATACACCATGTAGTAAGGTGGGCTTGTGAATGCTCGACAAAGCAAAATTTAAGAAAAGTACAAACACACACCTTATATCGGTTAGCATACACTTTAAGAAAAACCTATAACAGGCTTCAGGATATCCTGAGGATATGTTTCACAACGTAATGATGAACAAAAAAATGTGAACTAGTCTTGACTTAGCTAGAGCCGTTGACATGAAATCAAAGCAATTAAATTTTATGCCGGGAAGTTGGAGCAATCATGATGTTCTAAGGAGAAGAAGAAAATTAAACGAATCAAGTACCTGATTCAGGGTTCACGTTTCATCAGCTTCGTGTAAAGGTCAATTACTGCCTTAAGATGAATCCGGTGAAAGGGGTGTGAAAACACTGAAAGATGAAATAAAAATAAGTACAATCGGAAAGCGGGGGTGAACAATATCTGCAAACGCTGGCTTACATTTAAATGGCCCATAGAGGGCTGATGAAGTTTAAGTAGGTATATCTAAATCAGCTCTAATTAAATAAAAAGATGAATACAAAAATGTTATTTCAGACATATGTATTATGTGAACGGCTGGTTGATTTCCAAGTGCGAAAAGTTAAAATATCTGGGATCTGTGATCATTAGCGAAGCAGCCTGTGGATGAAATGGTGGCAAAACTCAGGCAAAACCCACTAAGCTGAAGGGAAGCCTCTACCCCGCTGTTGTATGTATGCTTTCATATGATTCATAATGGTGGACAGCCTACAAAAAGTATGCGGGCAAATTAACTTCAGCTGATATTAAGATGCTTCGCATAACAGCAGGAATAACAAAACTTGATCGACTAAGAAATTCCGAGATCTGAGGAGGTCTTCAAGTCAAAGAACCTTTTTTAAAGAAGATGGAGCGCGACCGGCTCCGTTGGTACTGTCATGTTTAAATGAGAGATCCTGTGAGCCCCGTCAACAAGGAAATATCAATCAATGTTCCTATACAATCGCTAAAGAGAGGCAGGCCTCTCTCCTGGATCTGGATCTGGATCCTGGATCACACAAATACAACGACATCAGCATTTGATTGGCTTTACTGATAAAGTGCTTCGAAATCGGGAGGCCTAGCGATTGTTTTTGAGGTCGAACCCCACAGGCGGAATAGTAGGGATGCACTAAAGTGGAAGAGTTGTTATCCCTTTAGTCCAGTGATCATGACCTCATCGCTAAACAAAGATCCCTTTTATTTGGTTTACAGCATGTGATTGACATTTAAAAAAACATTGAATATATTTCTAAACATATAAACATTCATCTGGAAGAAATTATAGTGCTACCAAAACACCATCGGAGACCAATTTGTTGGAATGGCTTATTGATACATTCAACATACATTATGGCTGACATTAGCCATACCATCATCAAACGCAGGGACGCGGCTTTTAAAATCTTCGATCTCCTTGTCAAATCGTATGAATTTGTCGCATATGTGTATTTTGATGGACTTTTTTCGGGAGGATAGGTTTTCCTCCATATCTAAAAGGGAAGTTTTAAGTGACTTACCCTGTTCTGTGATTTTAATGTACAGCCTAGAGATACATTCTATAGCCATTGTTTTGAGTGACGGTTACAAAAAACCTAGTTGTGAATCTGATGCTATTTCGATAGTTGTTTTCGCACAGTTGATCGTGTGTTTTTCCCAGTGCACTAACTTAACATCCTAATGGTGTGCGTGCGCTCCCAACGTATTTGTAAATGAAAGAACGTAAACATGTTTTAATTTTTTGAAATTTAAAATGTTGAACTAAATCGGTTTTAGCACTTTAACAATTTTAAACGGTTAAACAATAGAAAATCAGTTACTTATGGATGTAAGGCTTAATGAATTGAGCCGCTAGGACAAACACGTATGCTCCATAAGAAATCCACTTTCTCTACATTCAACATCTTGAAACTCTCCCGCAAGTGTACAATCAAGTCCGTGGATTTATATGACTGAAGATCACCGGTGTCGTAAAATGACGATCAAACAATAACAGGGGCATGCATGCGTCGAAATCGTAAAAAAGGGTCAGGCTGTCATCATACTCGTACAATGCAATTACACCAGCATTTGATTGGCCTCAGTAAATAAGTGACCCAAAACCAGGAAGCCTAGGATGCCATAAAGTGGGTTGATTACGATTCCTTTAATTCTGATTATAACCTCGCCGTAAAGGAAAAGAAGACGGATGCACAATGTACAGAGCTATGATATGCATTGTTCTGATCCTTCAAGCTCGTCTTCACTGTAGCATAATGTTTGGCTGTTTTTAAGAATGAAAAAAAAACAGACACATCGGTATTAAACTAGAACATTAAATTTACCTCGAAATAACCCTTGTCCCAAACTCATCGAATATCCAGCAATAATTTGTATCCCACGTGTGATGTGGTGTGCCCCTTGCTAATACGCCCCTACCTCGCTTCTTTACCTTTCCAAGTGACTGCGACAACCTTTCTTTTTAAAAGATGGTACTTTTGAAGGTTTCTGTCATTGTTTCAGGCAGGTCCTTGACAAAATGGTATTCAAACTCGTACATATATTCTCTGTAAACTTTGTGTTCATGAAAAGCAGACAAAACCTTCCACCAATATTCTCCCTCCATCTTCCCACAGGGGCCAGAAAATAATAATAATGACCCACTACCACGTGAAAATTAAAAAAAATCTGATTCCAAAACAGTGAGCAGGATAATGACGCACCTCAATTTTTGTTTGTTTTGTTCCTTTCATTCCGTGTCGCCTTGTTTTTTAATTCTTATTCAGACTATTGTTCTTACCTTATGGATATAGGGCTTTCGTTTTAATATAATATACCGAGAGAATACTGTGTGTATTGTTTGCTGAATCTGAATGTGACTTAAGTCGTGATGAGACTTTTGCGTTTTTGTAACGAATTTTATTTGCCTGGTACTTTGGTTGGTATACCTAATACGTATGTATGTGTTTTAAGCTCAGGGAGCAGAAGAATGTTGTATTTCCAAGGATAATCATTTATGTACCTACATTGCGGGTGGCATATGATTTTGTTCTATTCTTAACCACGTAGTAACACATAAACAGAAATTTTTTTCTTTTTTAATAAGAGCTACAAATAACCGCGAGGTGATAGTTGGTTGGGTTGAATATATTAATCTTACAAACAAAAAAAAAAACAACTCATTTCGGTTATTTATTTTGTTTTGGCATGTTTTGCGAATAATTTTTTGTTGGTACATTTATACAAAATTTGAATTTATTTGGAATTATTCATTGAGAATGATATTAAAAACTAATACATATGAACGAGTGTTGACTGGAAAATATATGAATACCTACTGAAGTATTACAATAATTAAACATTAGTTTCAAAAACAAATATTTTATACGTTTACTAATAAGAGAACAATGAAATGTTTTATTTAATTTTCTCGATTACTTTAGTTCACTATAGATTGCAATCGTGCTGAAATTTTGAGCTCCAACTGAGCATGTGGTATGATATTATGACTATAAGCCTCGGCTACAGCCGGACAGAAGGGTGTCGCGAATGTTCGTCCTTCTGTCTGTCTGTAGCAGGGGCTCCAGTCACAATGGGTGGACGGATTTACTTCAAACTTCGTGTTGTGAGGTTAGCGTAAAAAAAATGGCGTACTCAGTTTGTAAAGAAATCGACGAATAAAGGTATTTTTACGAAAACGGTCAAGTTATTCCGATTATTATAAATATTATCTATATCTGTAGTTATTATAATCATTTTGTTTTATATATTATTAATTCCTAATTTTAACTATCCTTTAACTTTATGTACTGTAAAAGACTTAAGTCTTATTTGTACTATGTTCACTTAAATAAAATTAAATTGAATTGAAATTTACACACCGACTAATACTTTTGTAGGAAATTGTATAATACATTTTTTAAAATATTTTTTGAGTTTTTTTGAAAGGAATTTGTAGATATATTGCAATATTTGAAGTATGAATATTAAAAGTATTAATAATTTTTTTAAATTTTTGAACATTTTACTTTTTTTTAAAAACGGCATAAATGATTTTTATTAATTTTAATCACTTTTAACTTGGGTTGACTGTAGGGTAGCCAGTTCGAAAACAGTACATATCTGGAGAATCTGTTGAAATTCCAGGACTCGTCTGGACATTTCAAAGTTCGACTATTTAATTTTTGCTTATTAATAAAAAGAGGGAAATAATTTATTTTATTAAAGTGCAAATAAGCGTATTTTTTGAATAAAAAACCAAAAAAGAATTATGTAGGTACAAAAACAAAAAAAGCTTAGTTTTCAATCACATTTCTCTTCAGCTACATATTGACATTGTGCTATAGTCAAACATCGAAGTTAATATACATCAGTCAAAGGCCGAAATAAAACGCTCCAATTTTGACTTTTGACTGATGTATATTTAGTCAAACCTAGGAGCGCCTGAGCTTCGGCCTTTGACTACAACATATACAATAAATTACACGCGTGTTTATAGATGATTATTGACACATATATTTGTGTTTGCTTTTACCGAATTTACAACTTTAGTGCCTTCAGGCGTATTTAAAAATGACTTAAAACTTACAGCTTTCGTCAAAATTTAACCGAATTAATAACTCGGTCTTTATTAAGTCAAATGCCATTCGGTTTCTGTCTTTAGTATATAGGTCGTCCAATAAACATTTTTTGCTTTCGTAATGTATGTCTAACTCTACATTGGCATTTATCCCTCTAGAAATAAAATTCCATAATTCTTTTCGACAATAGTCTTCTCACTTCGAAGGAAAATACATCTTTACGGCCGGCCAGCTGTAAATCAGGCGATCAATTGCAGTCAAAAGTGATAAAAAAATTATAAAAAAAAAAAAATAACCATCTAGTCGGTACATGGCGCAGAAGATTTTTATAATCAATGCTTGCCAAATACAACATTTATATATATGTATAATTGTATATATATTTCACAGTGATTGAATTTTTTTAATTTTTTTGATTCTCCAAACATATGCTTATAGCACAGTCATTTTAGGTTTATCAGCGGAATAATTCCTAGTGAGCTTGTATACTCCTTTATTACGGCGTTGTAATAAAGATGTGAAAAATCGGCATTGATATCGTGCCGGCTTAAAAAGTTATGAAGGTCAAAAGGTCACGAAAATCTGTTTTTCGCAAATATCTCGCGATCTATTGCTCGAAGGTCAATAGAGGTTATCATAAAAATTGTTTGTCGTGAAATTATCTACAAAAAATGCCTCTCGCATTTTTCTATAAAATTAACCCTTTTTGGAGTAGAGCGCTGAGAAAGCGACTACATTATGACGATGCACTTGTTTCCTCACCACCTGCGTGGTAGAATGCAAGGCGCGTTTTTTTTCATGGTTTCCCTCGTAGGAATAATCCATGATATGTAATAAGAGGTATATTTATTTAAGAGTGCATAATTTTTTGCTTAAATACTGAACAATACAAACAAAATAAACTTTTGTATATAATTTTTTTTTTGTCATTCATTGTCGATATCTTCAGTTTCTATATCATTAACAGTTCTATGATCAGGATTAAAAGGATGATTACCCTCTTACTCAACTGCATCCCTAATGGTCCGCCCGTGGGGTCCTTGGGTCGATGACATTGTCATTAATTTTAGGGGCAACGATGCAAACAAAGTCACAACACGTATGAAAAATGCCCTTAAGATGGCCCAGACTGGTGCAACAGGAAAAATCTTTCCATCAATCCAAGCAAGGCTATCCTAGCTCCTTAACCAAAAGAAGAAATTTAACCTAGTTCAAATTTTAAAACGATCGTTAAATATTTCGAAGAAGTCAATTATCTTGCAGTAATGCTAGACACACACACACATAAATAGAGATCTCCCTAAGCAATGTAGGCGCCACCCGTGGAGAAAAAAAAATACTAAGCACCAAAAACTTTCCTATCCTCCTATTCTTTCGAATAGTAAGTAGCACCTAAAATCATGCAATACAATACTACATTGCTAGGTGCAGCTTACTGTTCAACAAAAAATGCATGCGCTGTGTTTAACACTATAAGGGTACTGTACATATACAGAAACAACAAAGCCCCTTTAGCGTAGGGGAAGGTAGTGTACCTTGGTCCGATTGTAACTTGGTCCGAGTGCCAATTTTCAGAAAAATCCAAAGCACGCAAAAACCGGTTCTTCTGTGAAATGTTGATCTTCTGTTCATTTGTCTTCTCAGAAAAAATAAAATAAACATAGTTTTCAGTGAAAAAAGTATTTTTTTATCTCTTTTCTGAAGTTATGTAGTGCTTAGTTTTCTCTCTCTTTTCCGCAACTTTAATCGATTTCGGTAAGTGTATTAATAATCTTTTGGTAGGAACACATTGTCGTTCGTATGTGGTTTGAATACTACGTTAAAATCTAATTTCTTTGGCTAAAGTGGTGTTAGTGTACCTTGGACCTATCATAGTGCATGTACCTTGGACCTTTGGTTTGTCCTTTAATGTAAGTTTTTAAATAATATTGAAGTGATAAATTTGTTTTTCTTTTATCTTGTTCCTTTAAAGTAAGTTTTTAAATAATATTGAAGTCCTTTGTTAAGTTTTTTTCAGTAAAAGAGTTTTTTTTTATTTAATCAATCACATCTTGTACTTTGGACCGTTTGAGGTTAGCATATAAAAGTAAAGTTTTCTAAGGAATGGTTAGCAATATCCTTTTGGTAGTTTCGCCATAGCATATAAAAGACTTCAGGTAGTACCAAAAAAAAAACTAATGAAAAAACGACACATAAAATATTGGCAAAAAACTGAAATCCGGACCAAGGTACACTACATTCCCCTAAGCAAATTATAAAAAAAAAGTAATGCTAGACGCTTATTTTTGAACTTTCACATCCTCTTCTTCCTTTAAAGGCGGTGAGGCTTTGATCAGGATTAAAGGGATCATAACCGTCCCACCTCACTATATCCCTACTGTTCCGCCTGTGGGGTTCGCCGGTTCGACCTCACGAAATAACGGCAGTCCTCCCGATTTTGAATCACTTTGTCACTGAGGCCATGAGTTTTTTGGCCTGCCTCTCTTTCGTGTTGGTATGGGAGCGTTGATTGATATTACCTTTTTGATAGGGTTCGTAGGATCCCTCCTTTGAACATGACAGTCACAACTGAGCCAGTCGCAGTGACTGTATTTAAATATTCAATATTACCATCACCTCTAGCGAAACTAGCATTTTTTAATGTTTGTAGACCACGCCTAACTTCTCCTACATCACCATCCCATAACAATTCATTGCATATAAAACATGTATCACTCAATATGAAAACTGTTGAAGAGCATGAAACTACAAAATAACGTCTTTAACACTCACGGAATATTTTTCACCTGAGCTAAACACAGTCCGACAGACAGTAGCAGATATAAAGGGATGGGCCTCGGAAGAATAAAATACAGAACATCTGCCAGTGGAGGTCGTTTGTATAATATAGTAGATTTTACTAAGTTCCAAAACCTCTATAATAAAACTATATTTTTCACAAAACGCCCAAGTATCAGATAGAAGTTTTTAAGACACTTAACAACATGAATAAAAAACAATAGAGTTTTCGCCTTGGTGTACGGTATACAATACCGTATGTGAGTGCATTCTAATCGCTTTCTCAGCGCTCTACTCCAAAAACGGTTAATTTTACAGAAAAATACAAAAAAAGTAGATAATTTCACGACAAACAATTTTTATGATGACCTCTATTGACCTCCGGGCAATACATCGCGAGATATTTGCGAAAAACAGATTTTCGTGACCCTTTGACCTTCATAACTTTTTAGGCCGGCACGATATCAATGTCGATTTTTCACATCTTCAATACAACACCGTAATAAAGGTGTATACAATTCAGCTGACTAGGAATTATTCCGCAGATTGGGGTTTAAAATGTCTAAAATGACTGGGCTATTATGCGAAGTGGAGGGGATCTACAATTTTAAGCCATATCTGAACGGCAAATTTGAGAAGCTTCTCATGACTCAAATCATACTCTTGGATGTTTGTCAGACGTTCGCAAGAGGTGTCGCACTGGAAACAAACTCTAAATGTTACTTGGAACCGGCGGGAATTGAACCGGGGACCTTTAGATTAGTAGTCCGACGCACTAGCGACCGAGCCACTGCGCCCGATATTCTCCACACCTCGGGAAAAACGTAGTCTCACTGGTACGGCAGCATCAATCAGCGAATATTCTGACTCAAATTATTTCACTAGACTATGAACTGCTTGTCTACTGGGACGAGAATTACGGCCGAAAATTGAAGTTAACGCTCTTAGAGTTGCGACCATCGACTCGGAATTTCGGTAATACATTTTAGTTATTTGTAAACGTTGTTCCTTTGTTTACTTCAATGTGATGAAAATGTTTATTTTACTGAATAGTTTGACATTGACAGTTCGGTAATCGGTTTAAGGGTGTGTTCATACTGAAAGTTTGAAGTCGCTAATGTATGACCCTATATTTTGAGCGAAGTTTCACCATAAGCGAAGTTTTGCCATATTTTCTCTTTTGCTTTCAACCATTTTTTGTTTCGCCCTCGCATTTTCCAATGTGCTTGACTCGACTTCAAACGATGAAGTTCTCGATAATTTCAAATTTGAAGTCGTAGTTGAAGTGTTGATCTGTTTCTACCATTACACTACTTCAAAAGACCCTGCACAACTATGACAATTATCTTCTTCTGGGATGTTCTGTTGATGCAGAAATAACAGAAAAAGAAGAATGATCATCGTAGAAAGGTCACCTAGTCTGTAGAAGTTGTCCAGTGACCAACAAAATTAATATCAGTACAGACTTATTGGCTTAACATTTTAATTATAGAATTAATCGATTGTAGGGTGGTCGGCTGCCATCCGCCCCTTCTCATGCCACGGTTGGATTGCTGATATTCTTACAGTTCAATGGATTAATGAATAGTTATTTATGTGCTGAGAGTCCTGCGATAAAGGATTATTTAACGTTTTAAAATGAAGTGAAAACGCCATAGTCAAAGCTTTGCCGCCCCTCGTGCTCCTGCCTGATTGTTTTTTTTTTTAAAGACGATAGTCGGCACTATGTTGTCGGCTAAGCATATTAAAATATATAAAAAGGTACATCAATATTCGTATTGCTCAAATATGTGCCGGTGTACAATGGGCAATAGTGGGCTCTACAAGTCTGTCCTACAACTTCGACCGCATGAAAATTATCCTACGACTACGGTTCACTCCAATTATACGCCGCGAGGGTGAGGTGAACGAGGAAAGGACACGTTGAAAATGAGGTCGATGCTTTCTTATTTTGCCTGCGGCACTGTGTAAGGGCATATGCGGTAAGGCCCATACAATTTTGCTCCTTTTAATCGAATGAAGTACATAATATATATATTGTATGTTATTTTTTTTTTGCTGCGCTCACTCTTGAAAGGAGGCATTTTCTACATAGTAACCACATTCAGGGATTCGTGTGTCTACGGCTGTGTATGTTTGTCGGAATTATGCAAAGAGTAAATGTGGGTTATCTGACAATCCGAGGACATTTTTTTTCATGGACTTTGGATTTGATTTCAGTTTGACAAATTAAAAAGGCCAAATTAAATTTTATCTGAAACGAAAGATTAATAACAACAGTTATGAATTTAACAGAATGAGGTTAAATAAATTAAGCGGAATCGCTTGGTTTGTTGTTTGTCAACATGCGAGTTTGAACGGAATGTTACAGCTAAATATGTGAAAAAACAAACTTAGTTCACGCAAGGTACTCATTTAAATTCGAGTTCGGGGTAATAAAGGTATTATCAGCACGGAGCAAGGACAACTACCTACATCGATAACGATATTATAATAAGGAAATATGCGGATAAACTAGAAGGGAAAATTTAGACCTATTACAGTTATATTAGCCTAGTATATAGGTTTGCACATTAAAGCATGCTAGGGACTTAATAATAAAACCACTGAACCAAAGAACTGTTGTAAATCGGTGTTTAGGAGCCCCATCGATAAAAGTTAAAAGGACGCAACATGTTTGGGTAGATCTGGAGACTAAACCATGATTCTTCTACTCTATAAAAGTTTTATTCATATAAAAGAAATGTTAAAAGAGACAAAAAAAAAGAAAAATGGAAGAGAAAGCTTCTTTTTGATCCCGGACAAGCTGCTTCCAGTTGCCCGGACCAACCCGGTACTATGTCTAAACAAATAATTTGAAAAACATCACCTCCCACAACACAGTCACAAATATAGGACAAAATAAAGCGCACGAATTTGTTTCGAATCAAATTTTCTCCTTAGATTTCTCTTTCGCCAAAATTGTTGCCTACCATGAACTCGCCCTTTTTAAACAATGCCTAAGCAAAGCGTATAATAATCTTATGCAAAAGCCTTATTTCACAGATTGTCCAAAATTGGCTAGCATTGAGCGCGTTCAATTTGCAAGGTAACTGCGAGTTCCCTAATAATTAAACCTCTGTCACTTGCCAAACGATGATCACGTGAGTTATTCGATCAATGAGGAAGGGTAAAACAGTAGGGACTACTAGTTGCCTTGCAAATTGAACGCTCTTATTCTTAAGAATGTATATCATACATTTCCGCTTACATAAGCATTCAAAGTACCAATAAGAATTGATTAAAAATCATGTCCTAGGTCGGTTAGAGAATCAGTAACGATGTGCCTTTCCCACCTTGGTCGAATCTAAGAATGGCTAAGAACCCAAGATAAAAAGATAGTAAGAGCGAGGGGGTAGCAGAAGGAATGCGTAACCTACGCCTTCGCAAAATTGCTTTGGAGTTGTTGAAATGTACATTATTTTGTTTGTCCCCTACAGAAAAAAGCGTGGATGACTGATCAGCGCTGATGAAGACAGATATTATACTATCGCAATGTAGAATATAGTTTAAGTTTGTAGGAATAAATCTGTGATGAGAAATAGTGCTGCCGATGTGGATATTCGCACCTCTATCGAAAATTGTTTCAAAAATGCTAAGGTTCACAAAACTTGTTTAAATCCGCCGCCAAGTTTTCGAAATAATTAGACATATCGGTTAAAAAAACAAGTTTCCCAGTTTTGTGATACTATCATTTTTATACCCTATTCTAGGGGTATATTAATTTTGACGCATAGTTTGTAACATACCTTAATATTGGCCGTAGACCCATAAAAGTTACTATATTTATGATCAGCATCGATAGTAATGTCGATCTAGCCATGTCCGTCCGTCCGTCCGTCCGTCCGTCCGTCCGTCCGTCCGTCGGCAAAAATTAGGCCTTTAAACTGGACCTAGAGAGCTAAAATTTTAACCATATACTCTCTAGGGTCCCGAAATAATCAAGTTTACGAATTTTTGAAATCCGCCCACAGACACGCCCACAAACTCAAAAAAAAAAAATGTTTGGAAGAAATCGAATTTTGAGCTAGAAAGCTGAAATTTTTTATATATGATCTATGACTCCTAAAACTGCTCGGGATAAAAATTTTTCAAAATCCGCCCACTGACACGCCCACAAATAAATAAAACAATTTTTTTGAAAATCCAAAGTTTGAGCTAGGGAGCTGAAATTTATAATATATACTCTCTATGGGCCCTTTATGCTCATGTGTAAATATTTTAAAAATTCGCCCACTGGCACGCCCACAATTATTATTATTATTTTTTTTTGAAAATTCAAAGTGAGCTAGGGAGCTGAAATTTATAATATATACTCTCTAGGGGCCCTTTATGCTCATGTGTTAATTTTTTTTAAATCCGCCTACTGACACGCCCACAATTAAATAAAACAATTTTATTGAAACACCCAAGTTTGAGCTAGGGAGCGTTTTTTTTGATAAAATCCTTTAAATGTTACGAGTATATAACAAAATATGTAGAGCGTTCCTAACAATTCAACCATACTTAGACTTTTGTCACGCCCACTTATGAGGGATAGGAATAAGAATAGGGAATCCAACAGTTCGCCCAAGCGGACTGTAGCCCGTCCCTATGTTTAATTTAGGGTTTTGTTCCTATTAATAAACACTCCCAGCGAAGCCGGGCGGGCCAGCTAGTTATTCTATATAAGGTAGTTTAACATCAGCTACTCGGACGTTAAAAGTTGATCTTCCGAATACTTCCGGTCAGTTGAGATCTTGCAGAACTTATTATTGTCGGAGTTCACGTGAAGTGCTTTAAAGATTTTCATAAGATATAAAATTATTCTGTCCTCGTACCATATATGCCGCCATTTTGGAAACATATGTATGAAATTTTTGAAAATGTGCAAAAACTATTTTATTTTCGACACATTCTTAGGAATATGAAAACAAAATATATTTTTAATGTTTCAGACATTTTTAGGCATATCATAGAAAGTATTTTATAAATGTATTCTACTATATTAAGCTTCGAAAAACTGAAATTTACTGTTTTCTGTTCCCAGACAGTTTTTTAGCACATTTCTTCTGTTAGTTTACTTTTTTAATAAAAAGCAAAATATTAGGCATTAACGGCCCATACAGGGAATTAACCCTAGCTTCTCCAACCATTTAGTTGTGCGAAGTGCGAACGGCAAATTTGAGAAGCTTCTCATGACAATTGATAGTCTTGGATCTTTGTCAGACGACCGTAAGAGGTGGGCAGTGGAAAGATTAGATATAACTTGGCCCCGGTGCGATTTGAACCTGAGACCTTTAGATTAGTAGTCCAACACACTAACCTCTGCACCACTGCGTCCTGCTAAAGCAATGAATAATTCACAGGGTAAGCCCAAGGCAGGGGTGGAGACGGTGAAGAGGTTAGTGTGTTGGCGGTGCAGGTTCAATCCCCATGGGGAACAACAACATACGCCACCCAATCTCCAGCCTCTACACCAAAAGGAGGATTTCTGCCTGTAGTACAATGGACCGTTACCGAGTATGAGTGCTCTGGGATTTGGGTTTCCTTTTTCTAAAAAAAAAAAAAAAAAAAAAAAAAAAACTCATGACAGAATAGAATTCCTGGTTTTCCCAGTTTGTTGGTTATGATGATAGTGACAGTGACATTTAACACTTCCAAGTTGCCTTCCTCTGATTTTCACAATTTGTATAGTTTCCGTCGCTGATTTACGCGATTTACTTTGCATCCAATTCCTTTTCAGGTAAATTAAGGGAAGAAAGCAAAGTTTGAGCAAAAGTTAAGGAAGGTATGGCTTGACGAACGTCTTTTTAAAAATTGGCTGTGTTTTCACACAATTTTATGGAATGCTAATGTATTGTTTACAATGTTTACTTCGACAACCTGACAAAAGTGGACTAATGGCATGCTGAATTAAGTCAAGTCAGCTCAACAGCAAATAAGCGTACAAAACTTTTCCATTGCAATAGAGTGGGTGAGAAAGAGGCTGAGTTTAAAACATCTGTTTTAATGGCGGAGCATAATACAGCCTTAAGTTCCGTTGATCACTTGGTTGATATCCTCAAATCGCTGGACGAAAAAGTGATTCCGCAAATTAAACTCCATCCCTCAAAACCAATAAAACATTGGCACAGGGAAAATATTTTAGCGTGATGGTCGATCAAAGCACCAATGTGAGCTCCCGGAAAAATTTGGTGTTGTTAGTAAGATATTTTAACGCAGCTGAACTGAACACTGAATTACTTGATCTGACAGAATTAGATGCTAAGGATTGTAGTGCTGCGGCTATTTGTTCAAGTTTGAAAAATTGTATATGAAAAAAATAGTTGGAGCATTTGACAACGTGAGTGAAATGGTCGGTGAATTAATTCATTTAGGATTTATAGCTCGAACAAAATGTCTTGTATCAATGAACTGTACTCGTATTTGCCATAGTGGTTCGCTAGCTACATGTGCTGGCGTCAAAGTTTTGCCAGCTTATCTTGAGGACTTTTTAAGATGGATTTGCACATTCACTACGGGAAGCCCAAGGCGTTGGGCTCAACTGGAGGAAGTTCAAAATCATTTCAACGTTTCCTGCAAAAGAATGCTAAAGTTAAGTTCAACACGTTGGCTTTGCATGCAACACTGCATTTCTAGAGTGCTAGAAATATGGAACGAACTTACACATTTCTTTTTTGTTGTACCGACTTTAAATATTAACTTCGTTCCAAAAAGGAAATTCAGGAAAATCTTTATTCCAATGTTAAAGCTTACTTTATATTCCTAAAATTTGCACTGAAATAATTCAACGAGTTTAATGCCCTATTCCAGTCAAAACTAATTTTAAATAATGTTTGCAAAAGGAATCGGAAAAAAACATTTTTTAAATTAGCTTATAATTTCATATTAAATGAAAAACTTAGATATACCGCTAGTTATAAAATGTTATCTCACATCTATTCGAGGGCAGATTGTAAGAATATATTAAACATTCTAGTTTACTACCCGAAGAGATTAGTTCTATCCGAAAAGACGTACATACTAGAATTTTATCAAATCCAAGCTTTTCACCCAGTTTCAATTTTTGGACCCATGTATTTTTGTTGATGTTAAAAGAGAAGAGCATCAGTCGCTTGAAAAGCTTTCAAAATATTTTATCAAATTTATTTATTCCTTCCATCTCTTAAATGAATGTCATAGTTTGCCAAGACATTTTAGAGAGTAGGAAAAAAACAATGAAAACAAAGAATTTTGAAATTTTATTTCAGGATTTGTGCAAAGTCTCCAGCATTCTTACGCTGAGTGTGAACGTATTTTTAGTGTGGTAACTGACATTAAAACCAAAAAGAGAAACAAATTATTTTTAAATGCAATAGCGGTCATTCGATCCGTCTTAATGACGATGATTTGAATTGCACCACATTTCAAGTCAATGATAAACACTTGCGTGCAACGAAATAAAGTTATATAAGGTTGGTTAACTAAGGCCAAAGAAACGCTAACATTTTAAGAACGTACATACATATATGTATGTAAAGGGTTTTTCAATAAGAGCGCTACAAAAGTTTTTTTTAAATAAAACAAAAGCGGGTTTGGATATCAATGAAATTCTTTATTCCTGTGAAAGTACGTTCGATGCCATTATGTATGGAACTCGATTTCTTTTGCATGGCCACCACGGGCACGCTTGCAGAAGTCCAGACGCTGAACCAAATTTTCGACGGTTTTCAAGCATAAATCGGCCGATACTGCTGCAATTGCATTTTCGATATTCGTACGAAGTTCATCAATCGTCGCTGGCTTGTTGGCATAGACCATAGACTTGACGAAGCCCCACAGGAAATAGTCTAACGGCGTCAAATCGCACGACCGAGGCGGCCAAGCGACTGGACCATTTCGTGAGATAACACGGTTTCCAAACTTGGATTCCAATAAATTGATTGTTGCATTCGCTGAAACCACATGTTCTCCAAGTCCTTATCATCCAATTGCGGCCAAAAAAATTCGGTTATCATTGAACGGTAGCGATTCCCATTCACAGTACCGTGCCGGTCTTGATCATCACGGAAGAAGTACGGCTCAATGACGACGCCGGCCCATAAACCACACCAAACCGTAATTTTGTCGGGATGCAATGATGACTCATGGAGTATATGTAGATTGCTGCCTGACCAATACCGCATATTGTGTTTATTGACGAAGCCATTCAGACAGAAATGAGCCTCATCGCTGAAGATGATTTTTAGTAGACATAGCGCTCTTAACGTTGAGGCCACTGACTCCGAATTTCGGTAGTAAATTTTAATAATTTTGACTCGTTGTTGGCTCGTATATCTTTCCATCAATAAATGGCAAACCTTACTGAAGACAAATCTCAAAAGAGCGGCAAGAAATTCGGCGTCGTTTGCTGTCCCTGTCGCTCTACTTTTGTAGCGTCCCTGTTGAAAAACCCTTTAGATACTACAGAAGTAATATATTCCTTAGTGAAATAAAGGGTCTTTCATTAAGGACTTGACTACTTCTTTTTTAAATAAAATGCAAGCTACTTGAGATATCTCAAACAAAATTTTATTGGCTTGAATACTATCAAAACATTTATGAATTGAATTCAACTTCGTTCATATGTCCCCCACGGAAACGTATGCAGTGATCGATATGTTGAACCCGATTTTCGACGACTTGGCGAAACATTTCGACTGATACTGCCGCTATTTCTCGTTCAATATTGGTTATGAGCTCCTCTAACGTCGCCGACTTGTTGGCATAGACCAATGATTTAATGTAGCTCCATAAAAAAAAGTCTAGAGGCGTTGAATCACACGATCTCGGCGGCCAATAGACGGGGCCGTTTCACGAGATAACGCGTTCACCGCTGTTGCACCCGCTGTGTGGCTTGTGGCAACGTCTTGTTCGAAGCACATATCACTGATGTTCAACTCATGCAATTGCTCAAAGAAATGACGTTCCAACATGTGTCTGTAGCGAATATCATTTACCGTAACGTGACGGCCATTTTCATCAACGAAAAAAAATGGACCAAGGAATGTAATGTAATGCATATTTTGATTATTGATAAACCCGTTTGACTAAAAATGTGTTTCATCGCTAAAGATGATTTTGAGAAGAAATTCTGCATTTTATTCCATCATGTACAGAGCCTAATTCGAGAACGTACGTCGCTTCATATGATCAAGTGGCTTCATTTCTTGAGACAGCTTGATCTTGTAAGGGTATAGGCCAAGATCCTTATGCAAAATTAGCCATAATGTGGTCTGGGCCCAATTCTTGAGAACGCCGTGAAATTAACTGATTTAGCTGGTTTTACCGATTTTCGGTGTTCTTCACCACGATGAAAATGTTCATTTTACTGAATATTTTGACATTAACAGTTCGGTAAACGGTTTAAGGGTGTGTTCACACTGAAAGTCTGAAGTTGTAAAGTAGCTAATGAAAGACCCTTTACTGGCATGTGGTATTGTATGAATTATGAATTATAAAAATATCATAGCCATATAATTAAGGTATAACTTAATTGTGTTTCTTTGTTTGTACCTAAATTGAACAAAAGTTTCTTGTTTACATGGATAAAGATATTTTATTACAAAATAAAACCTTTTACTGATTCTTTAATGCAATTATAAATCGCATGTTATTTTTGTAAGTCCAACAGGGGATCTCCTGTTTTTTCACATATTCCCAGCGGCACCACTTATTTACCTTTTATCAAAAAAACGCATGTATATCATTATGATAAGTAAAGATCTAAAAATCGTACCGGAACTGGCCCATTTACAGGTAACTTGGCAAATTGAAGTTAAGCTAATCTTAATTTTATTGAGAGTGTCCAGCAAGACTTTCTATATGTAAGTTTTTGTATGTACGAGTATCACAGAAATATTTTTGTCCAAAATTTCGTGATTGTTCGAATTTTTTGTTGATTAGGTAGCAATTTTAATCAAATTTATCTGTACCTATTTACTTCTGAGTATAGACATCAAAAATTGCGTTCTTTGCTAAACCATAGACAGTGACACTTAAATAAATTTTTAGAATTTTTTAAAAATCTTCTTTGAAAGCTCACAAATGTCATGGAAATATGGATTTAGCGAAACCGAATAACTTTTTACGCCACACATCGTCGCTTTACAATTGATTTGATGAATGCTTACGGCAAATTGCTAATACATACGGAACAATTCCGTAAATTAACTTTCTACAAAAGAATAAAGGAAACATCAAAATCATTGGAAGTTCAGATTGCGTATTTCATTTTGTAATTACTTTTGAATTGCCGCAAGATTTTAAAAGTTCAACAAAGGAGCTGTGTTTTTTCTTATATTTTTCACTTGGATTTTTCAAAAAGCACCACTCGCAAATTCCATCATTGGCAATTTACGCGTTCTTTGAATTTTCGCTGCCGTTATATTCGTTTGTCTTGTTCAGGGGCAGGAAAAATCTAATCCTTGCCTTCATTACTGAATATGAACATACGAGTATATGTATGTAGTTTTTTTTTTCTAAATTTAGTTAATTTATTCAATCGCATACATAGACGACTACAAGCAGACATATCAATACACTATTACCTTGGTGTACAAGTACAAGGATATTGATATCCTCAGACCACAACAACTACAGCTATGACGATAATGACAGAGATGTCGACTATAACACAACCCACAACTCCTTATGATCCAGAGCATGCACCCCATCGATTTCATGTTCTATGACTAAACAAGTGCCCCAACCCTTAACAGTACTTCTTGGTTTAAGTTTAACTCTTCTTTCAAGTGCTTCGGCTTACATGATGACGTATATTTGAAATTCACTGTCCCCGATAGTGTATCGTTTTAGAAAATCGTTACAACTATTAGATATATTCTGGTTATACTATCATCATGACGTCCATACAGTATTATTATTTATTCTTCAGCACATGTGTAAGTGCATGTGTGTGTTTGGTGAGCTGATTAAAAAATCATACATATTGATTGATATCCTTTTGGATGGCATTACATTGCACTCAACATGAGGAAAAAAAATTATAGAGGATATGCTTGCTGAATGGAATTTCATACCCCCTTTTGACCTAACTGGTTATGGAAAAAGCGTTTGGGAATGAATTTCAAGGGAAATTATGTTAAATATGCACCAAAACAGCGAAGTACACCACGATTATCCTCCATCAAGTTGCATTATATACAGCAAAAAGACATTTTGATCGTTTGCGGTTAAGTGGTGGGCTGATGGGGCGAAAGGAAAAACAACACCAGTGCCCCTGTTCCATGTATGCATATGAAAAATGATTTTAAGTAGCAATGGCAATTTGAAATTCACCAAGTAAGTAATATTGCGCAATTACTGTTTGCGCGCCTTCACCCACTTGGGTATTTTCAGCCGGAAAACAGTGAAAATATTTCAACTTTTAGTAAAACTTGTGTGCCAAGGATAACAAATTCGCAAAACTTCCGTGAAAATATGCTATTTTTGCCGATTTTGCATTGCTGTCAGTTGAACGGTAAAGTATGGCCGTCATAAAAAACAATTTACACAACTGGAAACCTGCCTAACACACAAGACCGCTAATTTCTGGATTGTGCACCTCTAAGCATAGGTCATAGTAGTTAAACTTTGATATTTCGAGGAGAAAATGCGCCACTGCAATAATTTGCTTTGTTGATGGCGATCTTGGGCCAAATAAATTGTGAAAATAAAATATCGTTAATAACGCTGGAGTTAAGGGCTCTGAGAGCGTTAGAAATTATAAATGTTAGTTTAAAGTCATGATTGTCGCATATTTACCCAAGCGGAAAGTGAGTTTTCCTTTTCATCTTTTCCTTTATTTGGTGGAGAAGCTATGATCCTGATCAAAGGGATTATAATATTCCCGTTTTACTGCATCGCTATTGGTCCGCCGTTGGGCTTTGGTATCGGATCACTTCCACTGATCAAAAAGTGGGCTTGTCAGTAGCCGGATTTTAAACATCTTAAAACTTGATCATTGCGGGCCCTTAGAGAGTAATGTTCCAAAAATCAATTTTCTAACTTGAGCGCCTCAAAATTCGTGACGGACGGATGAGAATGATTAGATCGACATCACTTTCGATGCTGATCAGAAATATAGTTATTTGTATAGATCTGTGGTCAATATCAAGGCATGCTACAAACTATGAGTCAAAGTCAACGATTTGTTTTTGTGTTTTCCAACAAAATCACCGAAAATTGAATATTTGGGACATAGCGCCCCCAAAATGTGGCCCTGCGAAAATACTAGGTATAAAGTAGGTGCTATGTGTCAGTAGTGGAAGTTGTTAAGGATCATTATATAAACTTCAAAAATGAGAAACAAATTGGTTCTCTCCAAATTTGAAAATCCAACCTCGCACCTACTTTAAATCCAACAATGACCCACAAACATTAATGGGATCTACGAGTACTTGTGAAATTGGAATTTTCAAAAGCTTATAGCTCTTAAAAAATGAGATTACCAAATTTTTTCACTTTAATTTTTTTTTTTTAGCCATTTTTAACGAAAAAGAAATTCATTTGTTTTATTGGGTTGGTGCCCGAAACGTAAATCTTGTCATTTTGGGGTGATATTTTCATGTAGTGGAAATTTGTTTCCTTCATTCTTGTTTCCCAAGAACATATTTTTTGATAGAATGAAATTAGACCGGAATGCAAATGGGCCCCAAAAAAAAAATTAAAACATAGGGAAAGGCTTGCGCGAACTGTTGGACACCCTATTCCTATCCCTTTTATAAAGTTTACGTGTCAAAAATCTAAGTATGGGTGAATTGTTAAAAGGGTCTATATTTTTTGTTATATGACGTTCAAATTTCATCGAAAAAACAAAGCTTTTGTAAAAAACGTCCTTTAAAAGTGGTCATGGTAGAAAACTTTATATAAAAGAATTGCTCAAAACGACTTTATCTATACACATTTCGAAGAATAGGACTTTCCATTAAAACGATTCCTTCAATGAAACGCGTTTTTTTTAAATAGTGGGCGTATCAGTGGGTGGATTTTTAAAATATATAGACATGAGCAGTAAGGGTCCTCAGAAAGAATATATTCCAAATTTGAGCGTCTTAGTTAGGTCTTTAGTTTCGATAAAACGGCTTTTTTTAAAATTCTGGGTGTGTCAGTGGGCGGAAATATCTTTCAACATGAGCATTGAGAGCCCCTAGAGAGTATAAGTCTCATATTTCAACTTTCTAGTTCGAGTTTTAGGGCCTCATTTATGCCGACGGGGAAATGGACATCGCTACATCGACATTACTATCGATGATCGATGCTGATCACGAATGTATTGTTGGTTTTTTCAATACTGGAGCAAAGTTAAGAAAATGGCATACTCAGTTTGTTTTTACTAAAAGACTAAAAGAACGAAACTTTCGAAGAGCTATTATGACAGATCAAAAACCATTCATAAGATCGCAATCACAAGGTCAATTGCCGTTATGTATAAATAATATAATATGTATAAATATCTACATGCAATTGACATTTTTACGTAAAGTTTTTTCTGATTTTACGAGTATGGAAAATTTCTAATGAAAATTTGTGATACGAAACAAATTTGTATAACAGTGAGAAAGTTATCCTAGTCGTGCACTTTATTTATTAGGAAGACTGCTGCTAGATGCGATGCAGCTAGAATACAATTTTTGTCGAGATAATCTCGCATGAGACCTAGTAATACTGACTCAATTTTTAAACAGGGTATTGAATTCCTTTGAAAGACTGTCAAAATATTTAATCGCGAAAACTGGGCCAATGGTGTTTCGGCAATGGAACCTGGAAGTCTGGTCTGATTCTCCGACGGATCAAAACAGAATCTGTAGTTGGAGCTAGCGCCTTTAGACTCAACAACTAAGTCTTGTTTCTTTAAGTGTGGAAGCGTGTTCTCCTGTGTTCTCGGCTGAAATGCGTGCCATTGAAATTTACGCTAGGATAAAGCTTGACAATGATATAAAGTGCACACCAATACACATATCCACATAGTCAACCAGCACTTAGGCAACTGTCCACTTCAATGGACTAATCGGCAGTCAAGTATTACAACTAAACGTTCACCAATTTCGGTCAGCCCATGGGAAAAATGTTCCGGCCTCCGGGGCTTAGAAAATCCAAAAGGTTATTCAGGCTAGCTTCTCCAGCTTTTTGTATGTAAGAAGCGACAAATACCTATAAATTATACGTCGAATCCGAATGGCAAATTTGAGAATCTTTTCATAACAATTAATATTCCTGGATGTTGGTTAGACGTTTTAATCGATTTAGTATAAAAGCCGAACCAATCAAACTTTTTTTTGTTGGCAAGAAAACGTGTTTTATTTCAAAACACACCAATCGAAACACAAAATATATTTGACTTTTCTGTTTCTTTTTGTGTTTGTTGAGAAGAAACAAAACTAAGCTACTTCTACTCACAGCTTCCACTTATTAATTAATTTGTATGATCGTTGTCGTTATAATTATATAAAGTGTTCTGGCTTCAATAAGATATAATACTCGTAGTTTCTGTGTATCAATGTCCATTTATGGCAAAAAAAAAATCCCAAATTTCTAAACGCCAATTCAAAAAAAGAACAAAATTTTGTTTCTTGAAAACAATAATACAGCTATTGACAACTTGGCATGTTTTTTGTTTTGCCTTTGTTTTTTTTTTGTTTCACGTGATGCGGTGTGTGTTGTGCCACAAGAAGCTGTGTAGTCGACAACGACGCACGTTTAAAAAAGTTTAGTTTTATTCGGTGTGTGTTCTAGAATTAATTTATTGTTATTTGATCAGTCAAGATAAATCGTTTTCAACCTTAGTAAATTTAAAGTAAGTTCTTAGGACCAGAAGCGGCAGCCCTCATTAAAGTTTATAAATAATATCTGTTCTTGCTTCAAAAAGTTATATAACAGCAGGATTCCTGTTATTAGATCAAATTTGTATACACATAAAAACGAAATGCATAATGCATATTCACAAAACCTTAAATGAAACATAAATGTATAACACTTACCTGAACGTCCAACAGATATTGTCTGCACAGATGAGGTTGCCACTGTTTTCTCTGTTGGCATCGCCGGTGGCAGTGGCAGTGGCCCCACTGTTGATGTTGTCGTTAAGTCGCAACATTCGCGTTCGGGAAATTCACTACACCGTATCAAATGTGCGCCAAACAGTGCCACCCATATAAGGCAGCATGTAAATATTTTTTGATTTTTAATTTTAAAACGGGTCATTGTTGCATTACACTGTTTTATCTATTTATATTCCCTTTTTGGGTTATTTTATTGCTGTATACAAGAAACTGTTTCCTTGTTGTATTAAAACTGTAAAAGTCATCACCTAAAACGGCAGATGACAGACGAACTTAAAAAAATAATTCACCTACACGAAATTGAAAAAAAGAAAGAATTCTCAGTCACTATCAATATAAACATTTTGTTTTGCAATCAACCAAACGTTCGTCAGACTTTTCTTTTTGTTTGTTTGTCTTTTCCGGCGATTTGACTTTTTTTCTAGAATGTTGTAAAATTGATTTCAAAGTTTGTGTATAGCGGTTATGAAAATGTTTTCCGCAACAGATTTCTTTTAACAATCAAAAACCGTACGCTGTCGCCAGATGATGTAGCTTTCTGTTTGGATTTGGCCTTGATTTTTTCTCATTGGGGATAATTACTGTTGAAAAGAACATACAAACTTTTAATGGAATTCATTCATTCCAATTTAGTTTGCAGGTCATGGTTGCATTCTACCTGAGTTATTTTTTTACATGCTTTATATGTTTTATTAATTTGAGTATCTTTCACAGACAGACCTAGCAAAAGGATACATTCAACGTCTATGGATATGAATAAATTAAATGAGATCCGGCAAGAGCAGGACAAAAAGCTTCGTAATGTCAATCATTTCGTTGTCTAGTCGGGCTATTAAGTACATACAAGTAAAACAATTTCATATTTTATAATATATTAATTTATATGATTTAGCAAGAAGTTAGTAAAGTGGTTAGTGTAAGATGTTTATCATCATAATGAACAACCAGCCAACGATGCGGGAAAGATGCATAATAGAGGTAGTGGTATAACTTTTTGCACGGCATAGGCTATATCTCACCATTAGCTAGTTTTTTTTTTAAAGATTAAACCCCTTAATATTTAGAGGAAACAGAATGGTAAACAATTATGCAGATGCAGTAGCGAGACGTCAAATCCAAACAACAATTACGCTTCCTAAGGAATTAAGTTACTTGTGATGCAACGTCATTGAACACGGCTTGTTTTTAGTTAATAAAAAGTTGTACTACACCTAGAAGGGCTTATTTGTCAGCATATAATCTGAATATATACCCATGAACGTCAGACTTTTGGATATGTGATAAAAACACAACTTAAATGTAGACTTGGACAAAAGTTTTAAATGAATAGTGAAAGCTTTTTGGAATATGAAGTTAGGTTTATCAGGAAAATATATCCTTATCTAATTTTAGAACGAATTTAAAAAAAAACATAGGGACGGGCTACAGTCCGCTTGGGCGAACTTTTGGATACCCTATTCTTATTCCTATCCCTCATAAGTGGGCGTGACAAAAGTCTAAGTATGGTTGAATTGTTAAGAACGCTCTACATATTTTGTTATATAACATTTAAAGGATTTTATAAAAAAACGCTCCCTAGCTCAAACTTGGGTGTTTCAATAAAATTGTTTTATTTAATTGTGGGCGAGTCAGTGGGCGGATTTTGAAATTTTTTTATCCCGACCAGTTTTAGGAGTCATAGATCATATATAAAAAATTTCAGCTTTCTAGCTCAAAATTCGATTTTTTCCAAAATTTTGTTTTTTTGAGTTTGTGGGCGTCTGTGGGCGGATTTCAAAAATCCGTAAACTTGATAATTTGGGTTTAAATTTCAGCGCTCTAGGCCCAGTTTAAAGGCAATTAAATTAAAGGTAATTTTTGCCGACGGACGGACGGACGGACGGACATGGCTAGATCGACATTACTATCGATGCTGATCATAAATATAGTAACTTTTAGGGGTCTACGGGCAATATTAAGGTATGTTACAAACTATGCGTCAAAATTAATATACCCTTAGAATAGGGTATACAAATTGGAGGCAGTTCCAGCAATCTTATGCGGAATTTATTCAACGTTTGTAACCTTAATCCGTCTACCCAGTGACTAAGGGTTTCTTATATTTTGCTTCCTTTTTTTTATTCATATTTATAAAAACTGCCATAAAAGATTAGGATGCGGGTTCTCAAAGGAAAATTGGCGTAGGACAAAAGTTATTGACTTTTATCCGGTAAGTGGTCGCCTGGCTGTGATCCGCATTAAAGTATCTTTCCAAAAGTGCACAGCAGCTCGTAATACGGCGATAAGAAGGGCACGTTTTCCTGGTTCCCCTAGGCTAAGGATTTACAGGGCAACCTCGCGCTCACCAAACGGATTGAACAGAACCTGGATTCATTCATGAGTTAATCGATGTGATACTCCTCGCGTCGAGAATTTTAAACGTGTTTCAACACCACAAAAGCCATACAGGTGACTGCTGGCTATAAGGCCGCAACGAATGCTCTTCAAAATAGCAAAGGAAACCTTGCGACTGAAGCACAGCTGTTAAATTGGGTTGCGAATTAGTTGTTGGTTGACTTCACTTTCTTTAACTTGTAATTCAATTAACAAAATTTAGTCAAAATCGAAAAACACAAAGTAGTTTTTAGGCAATTTTTTCCCAAGTATTTTAACCAATCTCTCATTTTTGTCTGCTCTATCTTATAGCTAAGTTACAGTTATTCTTAAAAAGATTTTATTTTATCAAATGCGAAAATACTTCTGATAGTAATAACAATGGCATACGTTTTTTAACAAAAATGTTTACAGTATTGTGCAGCGCAGGTGTCAACATATAAGGCCCTATCCTTAACATATCCGTCCAGCTGCTTGGGTACGCGAACGAGTTTGACATCATCTTGAATACAAAAACTTCAAAATAATGCTCTCTAAGTTATTTATATGACACCCATAGGGAAAAAACTCCTACCCAATGCACAAACCAAGCTTCCGTATCATTCCACTTTTTCCGAGTTCCAGCACTTAATAATAGGCAATGAAAAACCTCTACAATGTCATTGTGTTTGTCGGTGTAAAATTGAAAAATGCCTGCGGGTGTATATTCGCTACAAGGGTACTACTATATCAATTACAGAATTATCACACCTGTATTTATAAACTGCGAATGTGTTTATATCACTTATTTATAGATCTATTTCAAAACTTTCATGTATTCCTCAGCTCTTTGCGCAAATTGTCTGTGATAATTTAATATTTCTCTGCGGCAATGCAAATCGTAATACAGAGCACGGATTTGTCAGAAACCGATCCACTCTCACCAATCTATTGTTTCTTGCACGCATGTTTCAACCTTAGAGAAAAAGGTCGAAATGGAATGCATATACACCACAGATCTGTAGCTTTGTATATACACTCCATAGTAGTATCATTGTATATACACTTTACAGTAGCATTGTATATACACTTTAGGTTTATATACAATGATGGCACTACTATAAAGTGTATATACAATGTTGATACCAAACTTAGAAACTGCAAAAAGGCACCAAAAATATACAAATTGATCCCACAACAATGAAAATGCGCCCCAATTTGATAGTAAGGTTTGTTGTTGTTTCTCTCATGCATTCTTTTGGGGTAATTTTTATTTTTTTTTTCGGGTAATTTTTCATTCTGATCAAATTTTGTGCCAACAATTTCGGTCCATTTTGCATTGCTTTGGGGCAATTTTAAATAAATGGAATGGGGCCATTTTTCATTGTAAAATATAGCCCCGTTTTGTGTGGGGCTTTCTCCTTTTTTTGCCATTTTTCATTCGGGCCAATGTTCATTCAGCCCTCTGCGACACAGATTTGAAAGTGTATTTGAAAGAAACGATGCGAAATTAGTTAGACAAGACCAAATAGTACAATAAATAAACAAGAAATTGTCCAGTGACAAGGCCAAAATATTACTGTACTATTTACTGTCAGGCTACGTGAAGTCACTGACTTATGCTGATAAGAATGCAACAATTATTGCCACTTCGGAAGTCAATATTGGCGTTCATTATATACGGCTGGCAATGCTCGATATGCAAATCCAAAATAAGATGTAGAGAATATGCTTCGTCGGAAACAGCCGCCGTCCTCAGCAATAATTTAGAAATGCTAATGGCATTTGGTTAAGGAAAATTAATGTAAATTGCTTCGGATTATTTGTTCTATTAAACGCAATTCCTAAGTGTGGAACCTGACACTATTTAAGGATTCACGCTTCTCGTATAAATTGCGCATTTTTGCATTAAAACCCAAATAAATATAAGGCATTAAAGGTACATATAGGGCTTAAACCCTAGCTCTTCCAACCATTGCTAGTGCAAAGTGGAAGCGACCTTCAATTTTAGGCTGACTCTGATGAGAATTGTTACTCTTGGATGTTTGACAGTCGTTCGCAAGAGGTGGGGCCGTGGAAAAAAACTAACGATGTAACTTGTGCCGGCGGAATTTTAACCGGTTACCTTTCGATTCTTAGTCCAACTAACCAATGAGCCACTGCGCCCACCAAATGTTGTGGTGCGCAAACGTTGGCTTTGCAAGCGGAATCATAGTTGAAATTTCTTTATTTGAACTAATTTGGACCTAACACAATTTAATGTCTTGGTAAACTTATTCCTTCTCATCTGAAATGTGCGCCATTATTGACTATTTTAAAAAAAAATGTGTCAAAAGTGATTTTTTTGCAAGTTTGCCTATTCGTTCGTTCGTTTTAACTCTTCCGAATGGTCCTCAACCCCATTGAGTACTTACATACTTAGAGCTATAAAGTCAATCACTTCCTCTCAGTTTCCAATACATTATAACTTCCACTTGAATGCATTATGTTTGTGCCAAAACATATAGAAACATTCATAAAAAAGAACCTTAGAACATTTCCTAACGAACCGTGCAAAATTACTATATCCTCTCTGCCAAAGTTAAACTTCTTAATTTGAAAATTCAAAAGCAAACGTCATTACCTACATACTAGCTCACATGGCATGGGCATATGAAAGTCTTTTACATATCATATAATGCTAGATATATCAAAGACTTCACTTTCTTTTCCTTTTCGTTCAATATTTGAGCACCTAGTGCTAGGGAATAGAAAAGCATACATCTCGTGGATGGGAAAACAAAACGAATCGAACTGAAAGGATGCAAATATTCACAAAGTCCCCAGCATACTCTCATACAAAGATTGACACACAAACGTACATATTATATACAATTGCATGTATGTGCAAATGTACATATTATTCAGGACACAGACGTCCTAAGAACGGGTAACGAAATGTTTGCATTTCTCGCGCGTCAGAAAAAAGTTAAAAAGAAGAATTGCAAATGTCAGTAAGGAAAATGGGATAAGAAAATATTTTCCATTCGCTATGTTGACTTTCAACACTATAAGGGAAAGGAGCGATGTAAATAAAAAATAAAATAAAATAAACACACAAATCATAGTAACGAAGTTGCGATGCTCACTTTGTTTATTCGAGCATATTAATTTCAAATGTACACTACTTTCAATTAATTACGAGTACAGGTAAATAAAAGCTATAAAAGATTGCAAAACTAACAAAAATAAAAAAAAATATATCAAATGGTCCAGAAAGTGGATGCGATGAAGAGGCTCAGATTTTGCCTATTTTGTATCACTATCCTTATTCTCTGGTTTATACTCTCAGTATCGCATGACACAACTGTTATTTGTTGCGGACTAAGGATCATCTACCGGTTTTCAATCGTAAAGACTAGGTACTTCAAATAATTGTAAGCAAATCGAGAATCAATGAAAAAACGCAGTTCTTAAATTAACCTCGGGATAAGCCACAGTCAAAATCGTTGCACAGCACTTACGCATCTTGTAATCGGCTCATTAATACCATAATTGGTTCAATGCATTTCAGTGAAAAATAAGCTTCTTACCCGCAGTGACCTTTGGGGAGCATAAACATTTAATAGAATAACTAATTGTGGTGAAATAATAGGATAAATAATTACATCGCAAATAAACATGACAGAGGTTGCCTTGCGTCTGAAACTATGCGTTTGTTGACCTACCAATTTGCATCTTCTGTCATAATTGGGAAGCTCATCCAACATAGAGTTAGACTTGGCAATAGCATAATCATAATGCAAATTGAAATTTAATTTATTGTCAAACATGACACCAAGATCCAAGTCTAAGACCATTTACGGTATGTCGAAAAAACCTTGCATTTAGAAATATTTAGTTCTTGCATTATAATTGCACCATTCCAAAAATTTATAAATATCGGATTGAATACGAATGCAATCAGAAATATTATTTATCCGAGAAAATAATTTCAAATCATCAACGAATGTCAAAACTAGAGTATCAAATTCAATGCACTTACATTTAAAAAAAATGAACTAAATGAATTGCCAGATAATTGATAATTGAATGAGTATTTCACTCAAAGACAACACATCAGTCTACCCACATCGATAGAGTACACTGCACTGAATACTCTGAGTCTTCACAGTATACACTGAGTATTCATTGTATTCTAATTTTAATTTAGTACACTCAGTGTACTCAATAACAATTTGGTATTTCTGCTCGACTCAAAAGGTTACAGAATATTTTGACATGATTTAAATGTCTGAATCGGCACAATGAATTTAGGCCCAATGCAAAATGGCCCAAAACAAATTACAAAAGACCCAAAAAATGGGGCCTTATTTCAAAATAAAAAATGGCCTGAGTCAAATTGTTAGTACGCATTTTGAAAATTCGATTTATGGAAGTAAGAATTGTCTTGCGAATGTCACTTTGAAAGCTGTTTTTTTTTCCTTTTGTATGCTCTCCTGGTGTGTTACCTTACGCATCAAGTGTGGTAAAAGTCCCAAATACTTCCCGAGCGCCTGATAGTCGTCAACGTGCGCCGCCGTGAGCCAACTAAAGCCTTAGAGCGTTAGTCACCCCCCGGAAGAACCACAAAAATGTGCTTTCTATGCACATTTCATTGGGGTAGTAAGCCCCAAAGATCAAACTATTTTCGCTGGCCATCGCCCTTGCAACGTGCCTTCGAGTCACTTTAATGAGGAAATTCTCAAACCTATTCAACAGAGCCCCATCGTATAGGATCTTGTTGGCAGTGGCGAAATGGGGGGGGGGGGGGGAGTCAGGGGCTCAAGCCCTTCCCAAGCCTCCAAGATCATGTTATTATTTAGGTGATTTCATCATAATGTACATGATTAACTGAAACTTGTTCGTAAATCTTAGATATTTAGAGGGAGATCAGATACTTGAGTAGATAGAAGTACTGTGTCTACTTCCAGTTACGTCAGCAGAGCCGGAGAGAACATTTTTCGTCCTGAGAAGGTTGAGGGCAACAACTTCCGAAGCTCGTCTAAATAGATTAGCATTCATGAAAATTCACCTCAAAATAGATCCTGAGGAAGTTGTTGAACAATTTGAAACCAAAAAAATAGGAGATTGGATTTGATTTCCCAAAAAACAGTAATTAAACATTATGTTTAACTATTTTATCATTCAAACTAAAGTTTTCAAAACTTTTTTTTACGAATAACCGGGATTTTTTCAAGGGACCTGCAGTTTATTTCGAATAAGAGGGGTTTACGAATTAACGGGGTACGAATTATCGAGATTATACTGTAGTTTAATGCTTATTGTTCAACTTCAGGATAACTTACAAAGATGATTTATATCTTAAAATCTTTCTACATGATTGGCCTTTATTTAAAAAAAAATCGTATTTCATTTGGATGAGTCATTCCAAATCTAGTATCTAGAAGACATTCGAGAGTTACAACTTTTCTTAGATATCAGCTTAGATCTCCGCTTCCGGACATCGGATAATGGTAAAAAATACCCTATCTTGTAATTTAAACAATTTTCAATGCAACTGTGAAAACCGGAATCAATTTCGTACAGTACGTTTTTATTCAACTCCGGTCAAACACCTTACAGCCGGAAAAAAAGTTACAGTTTTATTAAAGTGAGGATATTATTAATATATATTATTAATAACACAAATTAATAAAATTTTGTTCACAAAAAGTTTAATTTTATGGGTTACACAAGTTAGGGTTTCTTAGAGGACAAAAATGTTGCATTCACTTATTTTATTAACTTAAAAGGACTATAAAAAACTAAAAGGGAAAACAAATTATTGAAAAATTTTACAAGTGAGCTCCCCCCAAATTTTTTTCTGGATACGCCACTGCTTGTTGGGATAGTATTTTATATAGTTGGATTCAAGCGTTCCTAAGACATTGTCTCTCCAATACCCGAATCGTTTACGTTTCAACCATAAACGATGATCGGCCTTATACGACCCACGGAGCATATAACATTCACTCTGGGGTCGATTTGACTGCTATGGAATAGTCACCTTGTCAGAGCATATGCCTTTTTGGCCGCAGCAAGACAAGCAACGCTATGTCTATTGAAGTATTGATACTGGTCAAGCTAGATACCCAGATATCCGGGTTCTCACCGCCAATGGCTATCCCTAGAGGCCCCACCCAATTAACAAAATTGTTTCCGCCTGCTGAAAATTGATTTTCAACTTTCAGTCGTCGCAATATCCCTTAATTTGATCGAAGCCACGCTGCAAAAGAATGTTAATGACCTCGGTTTTAGGACCTGATCTGTATGCCACCCAATCGTCGGCATACGCTATAGCGTTCTTGCATTTATTCCACTGAATTTCGGAAACCCATTTTCGACGCGACATAAATAGTGTTATGCCCCACCCTGATCAGGCAAGCACCGTACGCACTCCGCCATCGAAGCCACAAGCGAATGGGGTTTTATTGTTTATCGATTTTACCGATCAGATCAACATTTTTCAAAGCGTTCACATGTGTATGAAGGTAGAACTATAACAGTCGGAGCAGGACGGGCACCGCGCTGCGCGCCGGTCGGCCTTTCGAAACGAAGCGATTGTAAGGAATTAATTGTGCGTATACGTTTCATCCGTACATTTGACAACCAATTTTTTTATATGGGAAAACACAGGGGTGGAATCGGCTAAGGTGATAGTTGATAGTTGACAATCAAAATCATACCTTTACGTCCACGTAAGGTGATTATCAAATTGACAATCACCTTTTTGCCATCAATTTCATGTGACAGCTATTTAGGTATCGCTTTCATACATTTTTGTTATTTTCATAGGTATGCACCCCGGCTTCAACCCCAAATGAATTAAATGCTTAGTGAAAAAAGAATATATATTAAATAAATTCAAACAAAAAAGTGAAATTGGAAAATTCGTGAAGTGCAATGTTTACTTCATTAGAACTTTTCTACACAAATGAAGAAAATAATTTTTTGAAAATAATTACACAAATGTCCAACTATTAAGAAGAAAAATGAGAAATAAAGCAAATATCTTGGAACTTTCAAACCCGATGAAAGAATTCATAGAATTATAAAAATTCGTTGTTGATTGCTATCATTTATTTTTGTGTATTTTAGATTTTTTTGTTGGGACTGCTTGATTTACCAACTGGAATAAGGTCAACGCATGTTCCACCCATCCTTCAATTGGCTACAACTTAAAATCTTCTTGGGGGTGGTGGCTATCAGACAAGTTGGGCTGACTGGGCTGCACCAATGGGTCAAAGTACGGTGGCTGAAATTACTGCTGCAGTCATTAAAAAAATGCAGTCAATACTTTGTCCATTTATGAAAAAGTTTTTGTCTAAGGACTCAACAAAATCATATTTTAAATATAAATCATGAAAAATAAACACACATCAGCTGCTCGGAATGACAGCGTCGGCAAGGAAGTGACGTTTAAAACTCTAAGTGCTGCCAATAATCAATCATTTTTTAGTGATCGCTTTACGCAGAGCAAAGAGGAGTTGATAATCAAAAACGACAATCAAAAAGCGACAATCAACTATCACCTTAGCCGATTCCACCCCAGGTATTTGCATCCGTTCACATACTTTTACTATGAAAAAATGTTATATCCTTTTAACTATAAACCGCATTGGGTTGGTTGCTTAAACTAACTCAGTCGGTGGTCAGAGCTAGCCCGTAACGGTCGTGGCGCGATGGTAAGTACCTGCGGTAACAAGTTATAGATATGCCGGACGTCTGTGAGACTTATGATTATCTTTTACGTCATAAAAAATATGATTATCTTTCTAGGGTTAATAGATCGGAAGGAAACGGTTGGTTTAAATATGACATTATTTTTTATTATTTTCGCCCTTCTGTTAGAGTTGGGCCTTTATAGTTCATTCAGTTTCTTTCTATGTGTCCATAGGATACATTAGCCAACACTTCGTTCGACTAAGGGAGAAAGGGCAGAGAGTGAACGAGTTTGACACGGGCCAAGAGGACTTGCCCTTTGTATACCCTTTTCAAAAGGCATATTTATGTTGCTGTTGCCCATAGTTTGAAACATATCTAAATATTGCCCCTAGACCCCTAAAAATTACTAAAGGGTCTTTCATTAGCGACTTGACAACTTCAAACTTTCAGTGTGAACGCACCCTTAAACCGATTACCGAACTGTCAGAGTCAAAATATTCAGTAAAATCAAAATTTTCATCGTGGTGAAGTACACTAAGGAACAATGTTTACAAATAATCAAAACTGATCCAGCTTTGTCAAGCGACACTTGAAAACACGGGGTGTAATGTAAGGTTTTTAAGCAGCTCTTCCGAGTTATGCCAAACCTGCACCTGATTACAGCAAGGAGATGCGCTTTCATGTGACTTCTTCAATCTTGTTCTGGAGGAAATAGTGCGCAGGGCAGATGTTAATACGAAATTCACTATTTTCAATAGATCCGTCCAACTATTAGGTTATGCGGACAATATCAACACCATTGGCCGTTACCAGCGTGTCGTATTAGAGGTTTTTTTTTTTACCGTGATTGAAGAACAAGCGATTGGAGGGCAAGATACAACTTTATGAGATGTACCTACAAAGATGTGGTATAGTCCAAAAAACTAAATCACGTTGACTTCATCGGCTCGGCTGCATTGAGCGAATGGACAATAATGCCAGCCATGAGGATCTCCGACACCCAGCCCCCAGGTTCGAGAAGTCAAGGAAGGCCCAACCCCCGTTCTAAAGAAAAAGCCATCGAGGATGCCAGAGCGATTGGTCTAGACAATTGGAAGCACCGTGCCCTGGCTCGCAAAGGATAGAAGGCTGCAGGCAGAGACTCTTCACGGTTCGGGAACCCCTTTTGTATTCGAAAAATAATAAAATCAATATCAAAATTATATGGTGCCAGTTGCATTCAATGCCAAGAAAATTGAATTGACTACTTTTTTTCCCTTTTTTAAGCGACTATGCATCTTCTTTGTGGTATAGTCTGCTTGTGGTTATTTAATTTGCCTGCATTTTTCGCTTAAGGAGAATTTTAAATTTAAATACGCCTTGTAGCGTCCAGATCTCTTACATACAACATTGTCCGATTGTTATTTAGTTAATTTCTACTGTCATTACATTTTAGAATTAATTTCTAAACAACATTTCTCACAAGGAGCAACAATAAAAAATAAATAAATAAATATTAGGCATGAGCTGGGCCTATACAGGGCCTTAAACCTAGCTTCTTCAACTTCTTGTGCGAAGTGCAAGGGACCTACAATTTTAAGCTGAATCCGAGCGGCAAATTTGAGTAGCTTCTCATGCAAGTTGATACTCTTGAATGTTTGTCAGACGTCCGCAAGTGTTAAGGAGCAACAATACCCGCCAATAACATAGTAGGTACAGTTCCATGCACCACCTTTCTTTTCACTTTGTCTAATAAAACTAACAAAAAATTACTATTTATTCCATTAAATAAACAACAAGTACAAGTAAGTACTCACTTGAGATACAATAAAAACAAAATTATAGTACACGTCATGTAACCCCCTTTTGTACCAGCATTGTCCTTGTTCGCCTTCCTCTCACAGTCGACAAAAATACTAACAACAGCGAAGTAAATGACTTCACTAGATATGTATGTTCATCCTTTAACCACTGTCGCCGCTTCATTGTAAATATTGCGGTAACGTCGAGAACATTTATTCGAAAAGAATCCAGCAAGTCTATCTCGAAACATCAACCAAAAGCAAGCAAAATGAAAACCTCAAAACACAATTTGAAGATTGTTCTGTCTCGCTGAACATGACAAATTCAATTTATCCATCGTTTTTCTATGCTCAGAGGGGGTGGGTGCACCGATGACGACGACCGACCACAGCTATAAACGTATATTCAAACAGATAACTAAAAAATGAAACGAAACACAGATACACAAGATGAAATAGAAATAGTTCATCTTCACGTTAATGGAATTTCATCATTGGTATTTTTTTTCCTTGCTATTTGGGGCTAAAATTGTAGCAGGATCTATCTGATAGGATGCAATTGACCCATAAACTGAATAAACTTTCAGAAGTACCTTTGCGAAGTCTAATTTTTATTTCAATTTTGCAGAGTGTTAAAACTCTTGAAGTTTTGTGATGGCCGGACCTTGAACAAACACCGAACTGCCGCATCGATTGAGCAAATATAAGTTTACCTTTCATTTTCACTGTTCCGCTCAGTACAGCGCATACACGATACACCCCATAGACAACACTCGGTCACCTTTGGTCATTTATGAAAAGCAAACATTCAGTTAATATGAAAATTGAGAGATTGGATTGATGTAACAGGGTGTGGTATTTAGAATCTTCAACATAACCTTTGCATGTGATTTTCTGATCAGAAAATAGTTGTGGGTTGATTGCACGATAATTGAACATGGCCAGATTGGATTGCCCACAGTTTCAGATATCAAAGGAGGCTATGAATCTTGAGATGAATTTGTGTCTGACAGTAGACATTTTAATTGACTCAGTGTGCTCCTGCTGAATGGGCTATGTAATTTAAAACATAAATTTTCGGAAGATACAAATCCGTACGATGAGTTACTTCTGATTTCTACAGTGACTTTGAAATTAATTAAACAACTAAGGCCCCGGCCACGCTGTGAGTGACTGAGCGACACGTCAAAATTTAAAACACATGAAGTCGTATGGGGGTGGCCACGCAAGCCCTGAGCGACTAGAGAATTTTTTGAGCGACTGAGCGACGTCGCTCCGCAATCAAATTTGTTTTAATTTTTTAGTTCATCGCTGACCGACGAAGTAAGTCGATGTATAAAATAAATGCGGAAAGTTTAATTTCAGCTGTCCAAAACCGCCCAGTTCTATGTCCTGCCATAGAAGCCACAAAGATTACAAAAATAAAAATGTCACTGAAAAGGAATGGTAAAAAGTTGGAAACATTTGTAATTGTTTAAGTAAGTTTTTATTTAAATAATTTTTAATAACAGTAGTGTTTTTAGTTCAATGTCCGATTTCCCAAAAATATCGTGTTAACTCATTTCTCATATTGATCGCTCCCATAATTTGACAAAAAATAAAAAGAAGAGGGCGGCAACAATCAATTTGGACTCTGAATTTCTACAGTTGGAAAAAGAAAAACTTAATATTTTAAAGCAAGAGGTAGACAAAAAAGAAGAGGATAACGATGACCTTCAATTTTTTAAAAGTCTTTTGCCATTTATGACAAAATTTGACGATTTCGTAGAGATAAGAAACGACTTTCAAAATATTATTTTTTCAAAACTAAAAAATAAAAATAAAGAATAATAAATAAAAACAAACCTTAGTAATAAAACTAGCCGCTGTTCCGCACAAATTCCTTTCCATTTTTTTTTTAATCTTGGTCGAACTTTTTCTAACAGCAAATCAAAATTTGGTACTGACATACGACAGTAGTGCCAAAATCGGTTTATTGGATGTACACCAACACTTCGTTTTCTCCTTCTTATAATAGTTCTATAAATATGAACGCAACTTTCAATTAAAAGACAACGACGAACTTTACTTGACAATGGCATTTTTGCAACTAATCGCTCAGCGATGTCGCTCAGACTCGTCGCTCGATCGTTCGTCGCTCACTGTGTGGCCGCAGCCTAAGACTCAAATTAATGTAATAGTACAGAAAAAAGGTTTTTCACAATTTTGGGAAAATATATTGATCTAAATCAGCCAATACCACGAACGTTTTATTAGGTATGAACGACCGGAACTGATACAAAAAGCTTGCTAATTTGTTGGCAGATATCTTTGTTCTAACGGAAGTTATTGAAATATCGCATGGTTGTTTTGAAACTTACATGCAATGAATTACGGAGCTCTCTTCCCAGATTGACATAAACAATGAATGACTGAATTCTCTTCCAATTGTTGAAACAAACAAGAAGTATTTGACATTATTTGTATTTAAAGTCGTCACGGCATAGCCATGGCGAGTTGCCGATGACTACGCACTTTCAGAGTTGTCAACATTAAAGCGTACCTAGTTGGAGGCAGATGCCAAACTGCAAGAACATATGGCTACATCTGAGGACAGTGGAGGATTTCGTTACGTCCGCATGCTATTTTTTTTTTATCATCGCGATCAACTTCCCAGCCTGATATGAATATGATATCGGAAATAAAAGTTAGGAGTAAAAAAAATATGATATAGAGGTTCTTATTAAAAATATTTTTAAACATATCAACGTAACTTATTTAATAATTAAAAAAAAATCAATTTTAGATACAATGTCGTGACCTTATAATGAAATAGATAATCAGGGCTCTGCTAGATCCTTAACCCTTTACAACTAACGTGGTAGTATGACAAACACCAGAAAATGGAAAAACTTGTATTGTGTCGTTATTTTTCAAATGTTGACTCTCGCGTTCTCAGTACCTTTCTGTTGTATGCTCAAGCGTGCGTTAGTGTTATGCGAGCGATCGTGGTGTGCTCATGCATTGTTGTGCGAAGGAGAGTGTCTAAAAGTCAACCACGTCAGTGTTAAGGTATGCGTCTGATAAACAACCACCTCAGTGTAATAGTTCATAGTGTTCATAGTTCTCCTAAGCAACATATCAGTAAAATTGTTTTGTTAAGTGCAATTTGTTGTTTGTTTCTTATATGGCTCACTCAAATACTAACCAAGGGTCTTACAGATCTAAAAGAACGTCGACTGGAACCTTTGTAAGTCATGACCAGCTAATAGAAGAGTCGTTGGACGAAGAAAACGAGCACGAGTTCAGCAATTTTGACAATGAAGATGTTGAACCAAATTTTCAGCCAGAAACCGAATTCTTGGAAGCCGACGAACTTTCAAGCGAAGAAGAGTATCAAGAACCAATTGAAGAAATACCAAATACAAAATGTAACCGCCACTGAAAATGTGCATCGAGATGCGTAAAGATGTTCCTCCTCCCCCTCCAAGAACTCAATCGATTCCACCAAGTGGAAGAAAACTATACTCTATTTGTTCAACAAAACTTAAAAGATTAACTAGATATTGTTGCTGTGATTGTTTGAAGTTAATTTGTCTTCAATGCTCTAAGCCATTTTGTAAAGACTGCCAAAACTGTGATTTTGAGGTTACAAATCCTTTAATTGAACCGACTGGATTATTTTTTTTTAGTCTGATTACCATAAGTGTAAACTTTAATAAATGTGTAAGTAAATTAAGAAAATATTTAAGTTTGATTTTTTTTTAAACCTTTTCTATTTCAATAAATGCTGTTCAACTTTATATGAATTTTTAATTTTATAAATTAGTAATTTAAAATAATAGTGGACACTCTTAACTTTAAAATATAATAACAAAAAGTGAGAATATAAAAAGAATTTTGAAAATACAAGCTGTTCAAATGGTGTCTGTTGTACTACCATGTCAGTTGAATTGTGAAAACTAGCGCACGTCAGTCAAACAGGGTTAAAGAGTGACTGTTTATGCAATGGCGAGCTGTATTTTGCATGCTCCACAATTTCCTCAGAGCTCAAAATTCTGTAGTTCGAAAGAGTAGCGGCAAACTTTGATTGCCACCAGAACAAATCTTTCTCAAAAATTTATAAAATGCATACCCTTCTTTTTTTTGTTTAAACAATAAAAAAACGGGTGGACCGATTTCAGTGATATTTCTTTCAGATTATATTGTAAATCACAATTTTCATTTGTGGACCAATTAAAAAAACTTCCCCAAAGCTGGAAAGTTAATAAAAACAGGTGCCAGTACAAAACATTCCAAATGATTTTTGTTGGAAAATACACATGCAGTAATGCTGCTTAAGCTTTCGTCAATTTATATCGAGTTACAGCTATGTTTCGCGGGTTGTTATCAGACACCATCTTTATGGTCCTAGTCTGTTTTATTCAGCGACATCGAGGATGGAATAGTTAATTGATTTGCTAAAGTATCAATAGGCTTCTTGCGAAAGGCCTAAGAACTCCTGAATCACAAAAATGCAAAAACATCAGATTTTCATTGGCCTCAGTAAAAAAATAGTCTGAAACCGAGAGGCCTGCCGCTGCGGCCAAACCGGCGAACCCCAGAGTCGGAGCAGTAGGAAGGCAGTTAAGTCGGAGGGTTGTTCTCCGCTTAATCCTTATCATAACTTCGCTGTTAAGAAGGAAGAAGAAGAAGCCGGTTTCAATTATTTTCTATCGTTATTAAAAAAGAATGGAAATAAAAAAAAAACATTTCAGTTTGTAAAAATCGTGTAGGCGAATAAATGTTCCAAATTTCAGCTTCCTAGCTCAAATGTTGATTTTTTCTAAAAAAAAATATTTCTTTTTTCAAATTGTGGGCCTGTCACTGGGCGTATTTTGAAAATTCTTACACTTGATCACTTCAGGCCGCTAGCGAGTATATGTTTCAATTTTGAGCTTTCTAGCTTGAATTTTAGGGCGTACAAATTGACAACGAATGGCCATGGCTAAATCGACATAACTTTCGATGCTGATGACCCATATAGTAACTTTTAGGTTTTCCGAACAATATTAATACATGCCACAAACTATGTATGAGTCAAATTTATAATACCCTTAAAAAAATACAGGATATAAAAAGCGACAAGCGCAATGCGTCTATACCTGAACCCTATCCACTTGTAATTAAATACCTGCCTTAAACAGAAAGCTCTAGAAGAAAGACTTGTTCAAAGTATTGGTTTTACTCGTACAGTAGAAATCTAACAATGGAATTAATGGATTGCCGTGCCTATGATAAATGCTCTAACTGTTTTTTTTTCTCAGTGATCACTGTAGAAACACAGCGGTCGGTATAATAATTTTTGTTTAAACTGCAAACAACAATGCGTTAGGTATAGTCTTAAAATGTATGTATTTTTTTTTATTCGCCACCACAATTATATATAAAAATCGCGAATTTCTTTTTTTAGTGAATACGACACAACGTAATTGGGCGACCGAATTGAACTGAAGGAATAGAAAAATCCAAACTTTGTGTAAGGAATAAATGTCATTACTTTTTCGATGTCGCTAGCTATATTTTGGTAAATTGGATATGCATGCTGTTGCGACAAAATGGGACGTGCACCCTTTTATTGACCTTTAAGAAAGTTCTGAATATATTCCACGTCTTCTTTCGATTCCGTATTTCATGGAAACTCCTAATGAGCAATCCGCTGACAATATTTTTCAAAACAAGTGCAGAACTTCATATTTAAAGCAGATCTGCTCTAATAATATAAACAAAAAATATAAGTAGGCAAAAACTCAATAAAATCAATATAATTCGATTTATCCTTGCATTCATTATTGATATTGATTATTTATTGTTTTTTTTTAATTTGATTTATTATAATAAAAACTATGAGATTCTTGAAATAATTAAGAATAAAACACCTTAGTTAGCACTACAAGTAATAAATGAAAACACAAAAATAATTTAACTAAAAAATATACGTTGTTAGTTTTTTGTCTGCACATACTTTCGTAGGCGTCAAGTCTCCTGGGATTGGTTACAGATTTTAAGACATTAACTTTTTGTTAACGGGCATGGACCTGGTCTGTTGTGTTTGATGTGACTGAAATGTCCTGCAAATCTAACTTTTATGCTGCGAGTAGTATGTGCTATATACTTCTGCTCACGTTGGCTGCATTCATGATTCGTCTTGTCTTTTGTTAGCCTACTAGGTTTTAATTTTGTTGATAATAGAAAACACAACATCGATATCCTGGAGCTTAAGCTTTGAATGAAGTTTGTGATCGTTGAAATGTTGGATTTTTCTATTAGCTTGTGCGTGTGTTTTTGATTAACTTGTCTATTATTCTGTCACAATAACCCTTGTTACGTATGGATTTGAGATATTCGAATATCTGATTTTCATTCCTGAAATTGGCGGCAGTAAGTGGGCGGTGTACCATGAAGAAGAAAGCAGCTAACTTATGTAGTATCTGGCAGTAAGAGCCGCTGGTTATATGACGGGTTGTATGTTCGTGGATTTGCTCTAACAAAGGTAAATGACTGTTTCTTTCCTGCACCATTTTAAAATTAATGGTATCAAACTGGGAGTTAATGGCAATAACAGTTTTTCTTATTTCCGATTTTTTAACAATGGCAAACATATCATCAACGTATGGACAGCATTTTCGGGGATGAAGTCCATTTCGTGTTAATTTCGAACTCTGACATAAAAACTTCAGCTATAAGAAGTGACTTCGGATTATCCATGCTAGCGCCGAAATATATTTGGTAAAATTAATGACGAAATTTACAAAAAAAAATTGTGGCATGCAAACCTTTCCAGTTTGTAAAATGACATATATTTTTTTGTATGTATGTCAAACATTTCCAAGTGGCATTATAGAGCATTGATGGCATCAGGAAAAGAGATACTTGGGAACAAAACTTCTACGTCAAATGAAATCATCACCTCCTCATCCTCGATACCTATATCTTTTATTTTATCCACAAAATCAAATAATTTTGCACGGAGAAACTTTCGATGGGGGATTGTTAAAGTTCTCGAACTAACCACTTAGCAGCCTAACTAACATCCAGATCACAGCTGATCATAGTTGCTCTTCGGCAATGGTTAATATCCTTGACAACATCAGACAAGAATTTGAAGGTTTTTAAATTTGCTTTGCTTGCACGATTTCTTAAAGGCATTCTTCTTATGGTATTCTTTGGTGGAAAATAAAGCACTTGGTCGGTTTCAATGATAACGCTGTTGAAAAATGTATTATCTAAACAAAAAGTTGTTATTGGTAAAAGACATTCCACGTGTAATTCTTTTAAACAGGGCGTACTGTAGGGAATATTCTGCTCTGTATTTTTATCAACGACCTCCCTTTGGTATGCCGTCATTACAAAATCCATCTTTATGACGACAATTTTTAACTTTCCCGGCCTATTGAAAACATTGGAGAACTTGTAACACTTCTTAATATGGAGTTGTCAGCAATAACGAACTGCGCAGGCGGAAATGGGCTTGTATTAAACCCTACCAAATCCATGGCTATCAACATATCCAATAAAGCTTTTAACGTCAGCCTTGCCCCTCATATGTGACTGGCAAGCTCAAAAATTAAGGTGATTGAACATGGTCAAAAGTCTTGGTTGTAATTTATCGTAGCCTATCATGTTACCACTATGTTAACGTTAACTTTGGCTTATGGCTAGATTTACTCCATCAGAAACTCGGCAAAGACTTGTGCGCACACTCATAATGCCAATTAAATCATATGCTGAAGTTGTCTACGGACCTCTGGATTCTTTATGGCTGCGAAGATATCACAGTAATCAGTCTACTCTCGTGACTTTCTTGGATGCACATTGACGCAATTCGTGAATACGAGCAATTGCATATTCTTGCATAATGTAATAAATACGAACATCCAACATTGTTTATACTCTAAACTGCATTTGTTTTGCTCTCGTAGAACATTAAACATCGACATCCCTATTTTTCGCTAACTGAGCTCTTTCCGGCTGATTTTCATTCATGCAATTAGCCTATGGAATTCACTACCTTCACATATTACAAGCTTATCAGGGATTGAACACTTCAAGGCAGCAGTTTTTGTACATTTGTCGTCGCAGTAATAAAAAGTAAAAAAACAAAATAAAATGCTACTACTTCTCCTATATCCAGTTTTAGAGCCCATTCATAAATGCAATATTGCGCAAGATGTGCTAAGCAGAGTTCACAAATGCATCAATTTTCATCACTGCTAAGCAGATAAATTATAAATGTAGTAGAGTTTTATTTATTGCGCAATTTTGAGCGCAATCGTGCAGATTTCAGAATCGTATTGCTTTTTAACCACACCTTCGGGACATAAGTTCGAAAATATTTTGTCACAGATGGGACATAAATCCCAAATAATAAGGCCAAGTGCGTAAATAAAACCTCGCACCTACTCCAAATCAAACAGTGACCCCAAGCATGCCTAACCCGTGGGTGGAGAGTTTTCTTCTTATTTTGTACAAAGAAAAAGGCGATACGCGAGACTGATAAATACCGTTCAATCAAGCTGATGTCACACACCATGAAGATCCTTCAGGGGGTATTAAATAGCCGAATGCGAAAAATAGTACGGCTATCTGATAAATCAACCATAGATGCAATCCAAAGTAAGGATCATGATGGAAAAACATCGTGATGCTTTGAATGATTTGCATATGGGTTTGGTTGATTTTGGAAAGTCCTGTAATAGACAACCAACGGATCTGTTATGTGTAGCGCTAAGACAACGAGGAGTTCCAGAAATCTACGTACGGGTGGTCATGGACATGTATACATGTTTGAGGGAGTAAAGACAAGAGTAAGATGTATCGTTGGCGTCACCGAGGATTTCGCAATCAAAGAGGTGTACACCAGGGAAGCGTCTTAAGTCTAATCATATTGCCCTTGATTATCTACTTGAAGGAAAAGTGACGGACCCTAATTGGTATCAGTTATTCTTTGCTGGCGATGGATTAGCGAGGTTCAAACGTCCCTGCAACGAGCAAGATGTTAAATGTGTCGCTGGGCTCACCTGTATGTTTAAATTGCATAGATGTGATGTGATTGGTGATACATAAGTCCCAACTTTTACTTTTAGGAATTATGTCCCACTTAAGTGAGACATAAGTCCCAAATAAAAAAGTTGGGACTTATGTCCCTGCCCCGAAAATACTACAGATAAGTAATGGCTAAGAACAATCTATCATATTACTTATTAAAATGACAGCGATCGACGTAAATTCCATTTTTACGCAGTTGTTCGTTCATAAACATCTGAAATGTGCTTTGCAAGCGCATGATTTGCAGAAAACTCTGAATTTCAATTTACGCAATACTTCCTGCTTTGCATTGCTATTGCTTTGCAAACCTTGCATTTATGAATAGGCCCTTATATTTCTCACTTTCCTAGCTCAAAGTTTTTTGTTTATAATATTGTAAATTTATTTTATATATATTGTAACATAAGTACTAAAAGAGACCTAAGCTAATATTTTAGAATAATAGATTAAATTGAACTGAATTAAATAACGACAGTGAAAATGTCAATTGTCTTTTATTTAATTCGTTATGAAGTTTGTTATTGTACAACCGGTTATCATAAAAATTGTCTGTTCGATGTTTGATTTCTAGGGTCAACAATGTTTTCCTTATTCCACATCATTCAGCGAATTATTGTTGCATCGAATCATTTAGTTCAAGAAAATGTGTACTTATAGATGGATAAATAATATTCTTTGTCGTTGACGTTATTTTAAATATTCCTTCTTTTCTCGTTAAATGTTATTTAATATTCGTTCCCACTCATCCTTGTTACTCTTTGTTTCTATAATTTCTTAATTACATTTTGACTTTTGTAAGCTTTGCAGGGTATTCTTTTTCTTTTTCCCTTAATGGCGGTGAATGCTATGATAAGGATTAAAGGGATCATAACCCTCCCACTAAACTGCGTCCCTACTGGTTCGCCTGTGGGGTTAGCCGGCCCTAATTGTTTTTCTTAAATTGTTTTCGTATTTTCATTTATTATTATTATTATTAGTAGTAGTAGTAGTAGTAGTAGTAGTTGTCGATGAGGTGTTTTGTTCTTAATAATTTCATGGAACGAGACCACAAACACACAAACTTTAGTGTACATTCGAGTCGTTGTTAAAAATAATTCACACCAAGAAGAATTCTGAAATGTTTGAGTTGCTCTGTGGGAAAAACTCATTGAAAATAACTGATAGTTCAAGGTTAGGATTGCCATCAGAACAAATAGATTGGAAAAATCTTTCTCTAGAAATTTTTAAATCCATTTTCCCATCTTTTTGTTTAAACAAACAAACTTATATTTAGGTCAATACGCGTCCGTTGGGACCAGAACAATGTAGGTATCATTTTGTTCACGAACGTATGTAGATAATATACATATACACCTACATCTTCTAAAAAACATATTGCGAAACTTAAAATTTAAAAATATGTTGTTAACTACGATTTTCATTTAAGAACCAATAACAATAAATTCTCGAATGCTTGGAAGTCAATAAACTTCTCCATACCTCTAATTTTACCCACCCATAAATCCATACGATTTTATATCTCAATCGTACATATAACTTGACATGCGTCTCATAATATTAAAAAAGACTTCAACAAGGTGTTCTATTTCTTAATGCCCATCAAAATCTGCTTCCCAGAACTTGCTTATATGTCTTTCAGGAATAATAACAATCTAATCAAGTTCATATCACTGAAACGCACCCCAACCTAATTCAGATCGCAGCAAAATTAAATTACTTATGCTTCAACAACATCTAGGCATATCCTTTAAACAGGATTTAGTGTCGCCACAGATATCGTACTCATCCACAGGCGCACACACTCTACAAGGCTAAGAAGTCTTTAATATAATAACAAATATGTAGGTATCTACGACAATTAGTTAGCACAACGAAGCTCACTTTAATGTGCCGTTATTTTTAAGTATACACCAAAAATCTAATTTTACCTTTAATTAGGATATCAGTACGTTGGAGGAAACAAATATCGGTAAATAAGAACCACTCCTCGTAACAAACTGGCGTGGCATACGAATACCACAAAAATACAGATTCAACGTACAAATTGTACGCTTCAAGGATGACAATTCCGACACGCTGACAAACAATGTCTACGAGTAAGAGTGTCGTACCCGTGTCAGTGGTTTTGCAGTGAATTCACTGGAAAAGTGCCCATTTTCTGGAATACAATTTGCAAATCCACATCCTGACATCCAGTGTTTGGTGAGAGTTTCTCTTTCTCTTGCTCATGCATTCAAGCTGTATACAAGGATTATTATTTGAACGAGTTTATATTTGTACAAGTGTCTTCCTCATGGCTCATCTGTGCCTAGGAAAGTGAATGAGCTCGATAGAGAATGTATTCAGCCCATTGCCTCCGCAACACCCATGGCCCGTTTGCCGTCGTAGCTGGTAATTGGAAAAGACAGATTTTCGTATTAGAAGAAGATAGCAGAACAGAGACAGTGGAGCGAAGGTGCGAACTAAAGAGAGTGATAAGAATGAGGCTACAATCTGACTATGTCGGGGTGTATGAGGAAATAATATTTAAAGTGCACGACTGGGTTGCATATACATGCTTAACAATACAGCAAATTGTTGCTATCCATTTTTAAAGTAGCAATCTAAAGCAATATCAAAATGCTCTTTTGGTGTTAATAATGTATAAGCATAAAAATAGATAAAAAAGAAACGATTTTTGTTCCTTTGTACCGCTGCACCGGCGACTGATGAGATGTTGGTAAAGAAATGCTTGTGGCAAAGATTTAAAACCAAATGCCTGGTTAAGACCAAAACGACAAATATTTAGACACATTAAAAGTATGTTTCAATAATTTAGGATTTACAACGAATATCAATCGAATTTCAAACTTAGAAATCATTCTCATTTTCGTTGTTGCACAAATAGAGTTCCAGACCTGTTTTGGGACAATAAATTGAAGCTTTCTGATGACGCTCGTAACGAATCTGATGTACAACTCTTATCATACATCATACATCTTCGGTCGTATGGTAACAAATGCAAGGTGGCTCAAAATATTCATGATGACATCTGCCATCATTGTGATAGTGACAGTTGCCTAGAAGATAGATGGTTAGATAGAAGGATAGATAGAAGGGCCTGTGTGAGTTCTGCCTTGAGTTGATGATGATCATAACAATCACCTCAATATTGACCCATTGTGATGTCCACGTGTTTTGTGTTGTCTTACTTTGTCTTGTTGGTGATGCCCATTTAGGTTCTATCCAGCCATCTGGATTTTGCGGAAAGCCTGTTAGGTCGTGGAATAAATATGCTAAAGTTATTTTGCTGAATTGACTGAGGTTTGGGCAGTAGAACAGAAAGTGAAGGGTGTCCTCGTGAGTTTCCTATTCACGCAGCCTCTACATAGGTAGTCATCAGAGAGATGTATTTTCACTTTGTGGTTCTTTAGCAAATTGTGTCCAGTAAGTATTTACACCAATATCGAAAAAGATTTCCTATTTCTTTGAAGCAACTTGTGCGTTCTGGCTTTGTTTTACTCTGATTTTTCGCAGGTGGGAGGGTTTCACGACTTTGTAAGCATATACAGATCTTCAGTGAATATACGCTGTAGAGAGGTTATTGAAATTTTTCATTTTTGTGCCCGACGCCGATATGATGTTCCTGGACTTAACACTCCCAAACACTGCTTTCATATTGATATTTGAACGGCTTGTTTTTATACCAGTGTGTTTCACATAACCAATTGATTCAGTCTATCTCAAATTTTTCAATTACTCTCTTCACAGTTGATGAAGTAAAATCAATATTTCGACCATATTTGGTACGAAAATTTCGAACTATGGCCGCCAAACTTTCGTTATTTTTGAAATATTCTCGTGTAATGCTCCATTTATAATAACCCTAAACTGTCAGCTGTCTAATTGTATTTTTTTAGCGTTGACAACACTTACTACAAAAATGGAGCCAATTTAAAACTTGAGTTAATTTCGAAAGACCCTTTATAAATAGGAAAGTAATCCCATGGGCGAAAAAGTCAAATATCTGTGATCTATGATCAATAGCAAAGCAACATGTATTGAGAACATCAATCATCGTGTGAGCGTGTTGTGGATGAAATGGCCCGACCGGCTCAGTTGGTACTGTCATTTTCAAAGGAGATATCCTATGAACCCCATCAAAGAGCAATAACCATCAGCGATTCTGTACAATCGATCGCGAAGCAGGGGCATTCCTAAAGACTCCCAGATCACACATACGCAACAACACCAGGGCCTGATTACAAATAACGATTCTCGTGCCGTCTGTCTATTGTTACTGTCAAAAAACAGTAATACACGTTACGAGACCGGTCACAGATATCGTAAGCCTAACCAGACGTCGTTATGAAGACATGGTAGGCGAGTGACACTTACGAAAACATTTTTGTTGTATACGTTTAGTAACTTTTAAATTAATTATTTTTATTTTTTATATTTAATATTTGGAAGTAAAAACAATTTGTTAAAATGAAAAATAATTTAAAAATATCATGCTTGTGTGGAATATTATATTAGAGCTTTTATTACCTATTATTTACTCGAACAGGCCGGTTCGACGGATTTTTGGAAAAGACGCATATCTAATTTGCCTTCTCGGAACACGATTATTAAATTCTTCGTCACTATTAAAACAATAATGGTTGGGTTATTGTATTTTAAAATATTTTTTTAACAAATCTTTGATCATTTCATTTTATATTTTGGTTTATTGTTGACATTTGTCATTAAACGTGAGGGTGGATGAGGATAGAAAATTGTGCCTTATTTGCATTAAGAATGACAGCTTTTTCACGTCGTTGTTCTTGAAATTGGTAATATGCACAGTCAGTGCCCAGCGTTTGATTGGCTTCAGTGACGAAGGGATGCGAAACCGTGATTCCTGCCGATATTTGTTGGGGTGAAACCAGCAAACCCACAGGCGGAGCAGTTAGTATAAAGTGCAGGGGAACAGTAAGTCCAGTCCAGATCATAGCCTCGTCGTTAGAAAAGAAGAATGCCTACACAATGCCTTAAGCTTCGTTAAATGACTATTTCAAAAATTTTGTTAATTAATTACAGTTTTTGAGTGCAGTCGCACAAGTGAGGATGTCAAATCCTCAGTATGACATGTAATTGCACTATGCGGATGAAGATAGCGGTGTGGGACTTCTTCCTATAAGATACTCGTAAACCACGGCTACAATTTATTTTCCTACGCAGAACCATGCCCAGATATTTGCGCTGTACTCTTTGAATTTAAATAGCCCCACTCTCTACGTAATTGAATTCTAATTCCTCAATATTAAGAATTCTTAACATTTAGCCTACTACGCCATGCAGGACAGGTACAGCATTGGAATTTATCCGAAGGTATATTAAGAGCACAAAGTGCTTGGATTCATTTTTGATAAGTCTTTTTTTTTGTGTTCCAAAACTTTAAACAAAATAACGGGTCCGCCAAATAACTTTTTTTTTTGAAAATGCTATAAAAAAAAACTACTGAATATTTTCTCAAATTTCTTTTTTTATTTGAAAGTACAATCCTTCCGGTTAATAATGGAAAATAATTTCATTCAAATGGCTGCCTCGGCTGGCCATGCAGTAGCCTATAGTAGCGTCATACCAAGGTCTTTATGCAAAATTCGTCTCAATAATGTCTCCGAAATGTTCAATTGTTGAGAACGACGGTGAATTGATGTTGATGGCGCTTCACGCACACTTTCTGCCACAGCAGCAATATTCTCGGGTGTACGCACTGTTTTTGGCTTTTCACGCTTTGGTTTATCGATGAGGATGCCAGTTTCTTTCACTTTTTTCACAATATAACGAACATACGGAGCTGACGGTGCTTCTCTTCTTCCAAAATCCGTACGCAATTTTCGCACACATTCTGCAACATTACCATGATTTTCAAAGTAATGTCGCAATATTTCCCAGCGTTGTTCAAGCGTATACACAACCATATTCGTTCAGCGGAAGGATAAAACTAATTATCTGTCAAATCAGACATGAGCTAAGTGTTACCATTCACGAAATAAGCACTAGTTGCAAAAAAAAAACGTTAGATGGCGGACCCTTTACGTTGTGTGATTTCAATCAATTACATATCCTATCAACATATATCATTTCCAATAACTAACTAACAGAGGTTTGCTCTTCAATTTAATGACAGTACATCGATACAACATGTCAATTAACTTAGTTAAGTGGTTCTGCAATTAGAGTCATGGAAATTCACCATTTATGATTGAAATTCCCTTAAGAATAAATGTAATACCTTTGGGAAACTGCTGAGATGATTTTTTAACCAATTCAGTTAAGTGTGAGTGATAATGCAACCAACTAATATTCTATGCAATGCGTATACAACAACCAATGAACCACCAGCCAATTGGATAAACTTATAGCAAACTGACCTAATTTTTTTTTTAGGAAACTACCAGATCTTCATAACGTACCTATTTATGGCTATGAAATTCGGAACCCAACATATATTCCTGCACTTATATTTTATGTAACCTACCTGTATAACCAATTTTAAGCTTCCTAGGCCTCACAGGCTCCGAGCAAATTTTTCGTCGGACAGAGGATAGAAAGTCGAAAGCGACTATTATTTTTATGAAGAAAATGTGAATAAAAACAGCTTCCCGAATAATTCTTACATGGAAAATTTGCTTTTAATATGCATAAGTGGTTATTAACCCACTTAACATTGATTCAATCCAAGTGGAAATTTATTCGCTATAACCGTGGGATTCTTTATTCAATTTTAAAAGCTTCATAATTACAGCGAAACTGTAGCTACAATATTAAAAGTGAACATGCGAACACCGATAAGCATTATCAGAACGCAATCATGTTTTATATTGAAATAGTTGAACTGCGCAAAAAGTTAGACTGTGAAATAAAATTAAATAAATCAATTAACATGTAGGGGTTGTCGTGCAAGGTGACTAAGGGTAGATATCCCATCTATGCAATTTTAACATCCAGGACCCAGGTGAGCCCAGCAACACATTTAACATCTTCAAACTGTCCCGCAAGTGTGGCTTCAAATCCGTGATCTAATACGACTGGAGATCACCGGTGTCATAAAAGGTCGATCAAACAATAATCAATAATTGGAGCATGCACCTGACAAAATCCTAAGAAAGAGCCAGAGCGTACGAGATCTGCTTTGTCGCTATACAGCGTGCGTGTCGTTAAGTCGCCATAGAGCCTGCGATCCGAAGCATTATCAAAGCAACGGTCCTTCAAGAAAGCAGCAGCCGGTTGCACTTTAGGATCAATTTCCTCACACCGCCTTTAAAGAGTTATTTTACAGCTGATTTCTTGACTTAAAAAATAATTAATTACTTATTTCGCTGTTATAAAAAAAAATCATGAAAAATGGTATCTAACAGTTAAGCGTTCAAATTATTTATACGCCGGCCGTATCAAGAACTTTGCATAGGAAATAGCCGCTGAATTCGGTCTGTTCGTCGTTCTTAGTAAAGGGCGCCTTTCAAACAATAGACTTCTGTCAATAAAATATCCTAACTTGATCTTTAATTAAATGACAAAACATTGATATAAAAATGTCAATTAAATGGTGAGTGGTTGTGTGGCTGAGTAGTTCTGCAATTAGATACTTAGATATACATAATTGTTCATTGCAGTTTCGTTCAGGTTAAATTAAATATCTTTCGAAAACAACAGAGGTTTTTCTTAATTTGGCATTTGTCATTTGAGATTGAATACGGGAAATTATAATGTATATAATGTATGTAGTCTAGGTGGCAAAAACGATAAGTGGTAAGATATTTCGTTTACCATGATACATATTTATCGGTGCAGGGAAATAACTTCACGGGCAATAACTTCACCTGGGCAATAACTTCACCTCGAGTGGCCAATACCTTCACTTTTTTTGTGAAGTTATTGCCCACTGATGGTGAGCAATAACTTCACCCAAAATTTTGTGAAGTTATTTCCCACCTACAATTTGAGAATTTGTCTATTATAACTAAAGACCCTTGCACCCACTCTACTACTTGCGATTTCGCAACTAATCCCATAAACAGTGCAATGCATATGGGGGCGCATGCTGCCCCCCTGCACCCCCCCTGCTTGGGGTCACTGTTTGATTTGGGGTAGGTGCGAGGTACGTTTCTTGAATTATCATAAAATGTTAAGAGAATTTATTTCCCACTAAAAAGTGTAGTTATTGCTCACCATCAATGGGCATTAAGTTCACAAAAAAAAAAGTGAAATTATTGCCCACTCGAGGTGAAGTTATTGCCCAGGTGAAGTTATTGCCCGTGAAGTTATTTCCATGCACCATATTTATCTGTAACTGCTTCATAAATAAATAAAACGCCCACTTCAAAAATAAAACTAATTTCATCAAGAAAGTTGATAAACGATAGAATTATAAATGAAAGATATTCAAATTTTTGTTGATCTTGTTGTTTGTTTTTTATTTTTATTTTTCACAACTTATATTTATTAATATTGTTTTTCTTTTCTTATCGCGACGCGTTTCGGAGCATGTTCTCCATCATCGGGCGTATGGGTTTCGTGACTCTCTCAATATTAATAAATATAAGTTGTGAAAAATAAAAAACGAACAACAAGATCAACAAAAATTTGAATATCTTTCATTTATAATTCAAACACAATCGGAGACGAAATAAAATGAATAATATATAATGGAAAACGATAGAAGTTCTTTGCAGTCCTTTTCAAAATTGTCGGGGCGTTTTTGGCAAATATTTTGGTAATTCTTACAAATTTAAGTAAGAATTTCAAATGCCAAGCCATATTTAAATAAAAAAAATATGTAAAAAACAAGCCTATCCATATGTTTGGTCTGGTAGATGACCGGAGCATCTTTCGAATTCGAAAAATATACGAAAGACACTGGTCTTGGTTTGAGTCCAAATAGAGGAAAGGTCTTTTCAAAATTTAATGAACAGAAAATTGGCCAGCACCACAGAAAAAGGAGTCTGATGATCGGTTGTGGTGAACCATGAAACGGCGCTGTTACTCCAGCCCCATTCCACGTGCTAGCAATATGAAGGTACCGTTGTTGATTGAACCATTATAAATTATGAATAACTCGCCTACTTCAACTGCGAGGTTATGATCTGGACCAGATTAAAGGGATCATAACCCTTAAACTTTAATGCATCCCTACTCTAAAAAAAAATAAAATGGTTTACAAATGGCAAAAGAAAATGTTGTCTGCCGGTTTGACAATAAATGTTTAACGGATTGGAGCGATTTATATTTCTTAAATAACTTAAGCTTTTAGATTAGTTAAATCGAAAATAATGTTAATAAGAGTGGCTTAGTGAAAAGGAATAATGTAACTAAACATTTAATTAAAAATCAATTATAAAAAGTGCAGCAATAACCTGAGATGCAATATTATATATTTAGTTTAGCTAAAACAGAATAAGAAAAAAGGAAGGAAAAGCGTAGATGGTAGAAACAACAATGCGATCAGACTTCAGACCTTTGAATAAATTCGCGTCAATCAATGAACATATTGCGATAGTTTATGACATATGATACGAAACGAATGAGCAACCTCCAACCACCTTCATTCAATAGTGACTGCGGTTCACTCATTAGATGTTAGAAAGCTCCTGGCAAAATACAGCCTTCGGATTTCTTGGGGTGTCCAGCACACCGCCAAGAAGTGCAGAAGAACTTCCAATTGGTTTATATTACAAAGCGCATAGCTAGGGTTTATGTCAGTCATATGTAGTTCAGCTCTAGCATTTTGGTGCATATTTGAAAGATATACACATTTCCGCAACTGTGAATCTTCTATTGAAGTAATTATCCGAGCCAACTGAATAATCGAGTGGCTTGAAAATTTATCTCGCCGAAGATGCTCTTGCTCGATCGAGGCAACTTCGGAACTACCCCGCGCCAATAGCAGACACACAGTCGTAATAATTTTTTCCATTCATCCGCATTGCTTCTCAGAAAATAACGGCAGGCCTAGCGATTTTGAATCACTTCGTCGCTGTGGCCAATCAAATATTGACTTTGCTGCATTTGTGTGATCCAGGAGTTTTAAGCCCTCTCTTTTGCGTTTGTATTTAAATGTTGATTGATATTGCCTATTTGACTGGGTTCGTAGGATCTCCCCTTTGAACATGACAGTACCAACTGAGCTGGTCCCGATCCATTTTCTGCGAGATGGGTTCTTTGACGTGAAGGCTTCCTCGGATTTTAGAACTTCCGATTCGATCAATCACTGTTATCCCTGCTGTCATGCAAAGCATCTTCATATTAGCTGCCGTAAATTTGCCCTCATAGTTTTTGTACGTTGTATGTGAGCGCCGGGTGCATAATTGCGGTGTGGAGCCTTCCTTACAGCTTAGGGGGAATTTTTCGATCACAGAAGATGGCTGAGTTTTCCCGCCACCTCATCCACCCTACGCTTACGCGATACTTAATAGCATCATGACAGCTTGCTTCGTGTCTACACTGATGGTTCTAAGACAGCGGAGGGAACGGGTTCGCGCATCTTTTCTATTGATCCAGAGTTGACAAAGTCTGTACGACACCTGGCTGTTCTAGGAGCGGCAGAGATTGTGCAGATGTGATCAATGTCCGAAAATATCCCTTTCGGACATTGATCACATCTGCACAATCTCTGCCGCTCCTAGAACAGCCAGGTGTCGTACAGACTTTGTCAACTCTGGATCAATAGAAAAGATGCGCGAACCCGTTCCCTCCGCTGTCTTAGAACCATCAGTGTAGACACGAAGCAAGCTGTCATGATGCTATTAAGTATCGCGTAAGCGTAGGGTGGATGAGGTGGCGGGAAAACTCAGCCATCTTCTGTGATCGAAAAATTCCCCCTAAGCTGTAAGGAAGGCTCCACACCGCAATTATGCACCATCTACATCGACAGGCAGGCGACACTTAAGGCACTAGAATCTGTTAACATCAGTTCTGAGACAGTGAGAAACTGTCGCACAATGCTAAAAGCAGTATGCAGACGGCACCGAGTAAGACTGTGCTGGGTAGCGGGACACAGCGGTATAAAGGGGAATGAGCAGGCCGACGAGCTAGCGAGAAAGGGAGGGGAACTGGAGAATAGTGGAGGTGTGGACATTAAAACACCCCTTGGCTTTATCAAGGGAATAATCAATGAGAAAATCTTAAAACGGCTGACCTTAGATGGCAAAATTTAGAGGGGCATAGGATGTCTAGAGCACTTTGTCCGCATTTGGACAAGGAAATATCTAAGGAAGCTCTCAAATTGAGCAGGGAACTGCTTAGAACAGTAGTTGGGATTGTGTCGGGGCACTTCTTTTCTTTCTTTTTTTTTATAATTAACACGCACTAAAGGGATTTTTGCATACCCTTATAATGTATTAGCTGCACAGCGCGGGCGTTAAGGAAATTAGGGTTAAAGTCGGGGCACTGTCTCCAAAGGAAGCATACTAGGCGGCTTAGACTGGTAACTGTGGATGCATGCAGGTTCTGTGGGGATCTACAAGCTGAGGAAGACATAACGCACATACTGCGCGAGTGCGAGGGTATAGCACGGAATCGTAGGAGGTTTCTAGGAGAATACTTCTTCGAGGAATTAGGGGAGCTGAGCGGCACAGACTACAGGAAGCTGGCAAAATTCTGCAGGAAGATTGGATATTTTGTTTAGTTAAATTGTTTAGGGTTTTCTCCTTTTGAAGTTTTGGTTTCAATCGGTTTCCTAGGGATCACGATGGGCCCTTCTGGTGCCTAGTGCTGTATGCGAACTGCATACCCCTGTTTTAACCTAACCTAACCTAACCTAATATTTATTAATTAGAAAAATTTGCGTATATAAACTAATTGCAGATAACTGCACACACACATGGGTTACATAACCATTACATATTTTCAAGTTGAAGCCTTTCTTCCACAAAGCCAACATTAAGCCCTTTAAATAAAAGCAAGGAAAAGTAAAAATTCATTCCACTGATGAAACAATCCTCTTGATAAAAAAAAGTCACATCGTTTCCCAATTTCATAGCTCACAAGACAACATCCTGAATACAAGTAAGAGGCATCGATGTCGTGTCTGTGAATATAACCTCCTATATTTACTCTGTATCACTTGCAGTAGGTACTTGTCGTGGATACTATGTAAACATTTGCCCCCTTTTCCACTGAATAGGGCTTGCTTTGAACCCAATCTTTTTCCATCACCATTGCCGCCCTGAAGTCATAATTACATCAGCAAACAGGATTGAATTTTTAATCAACTTCAACTGGTGAAGACAACTCTTCCTGACTTTTTGAAGGTTAGCATCGCTTTAAGTCTGGAGATATCTATTTCAGTGAAGCTTAAAAAAGTTTTCCGACATTTTTGTATTTGCTTGTGAAGTATGTGTGTGTGCTGTGCATTTCAATTTCAAGGGATAGACAGAAACACACTTTCGGTATTGCTCTTGGGTATCTGCGTAATAATTATTTTGTTTTACACCTAAAATTGTTTCACAACTCTCTTCTGATTGTGTGCGGTTTATGACAGGGGTGGTATTTGAGTGTTATTTCGTCTTTGGAATTCCACAAAATAACTTTGCCTTCTGTATTGACAGTTTAAATATATAACGCAAGAAATAATTATTAACGACATGGTGATCGAGACATTGTTTTCAGTGCCAGTCAAATTCTGTTGTTTTGTTTGTGGATTTTAGTGAAATACGGAAATATGAAACGTGTACCTATGATAAAGAAAGAATTAATAGGATAGTAACAAATTCTTTATTTATGTTGCTCGATAATATTTTAATAAACGTGAAAAGATACGATACGGGGTTGCTTTGGACAAAGTTTATATTTTAATTCCATGCGAAATAGGCGGCAACTATTGTGAAAGACCCCATCGCAGAGGAAATGTTGTGCGACCGGCTCAGTTGCTACTGCATCAGTAAGTTCAAAGCAGAGATCCTACGAAGCCCGTCAAAAAGGCAATATCAACCAATGTTGGCATAAAACCGCGAAACAGAGGGCGGCATGAAATCTCCCGAATCACACAGATGCAACGACATTTGATTGATTTACGTAATTCATTGATTCAAAACTGGGAGTCGTGGCAATATTCATTTAGGTCGACCCGGGGAACCTCCGTGGCATTGGACCCGCTGTTTTATCGAAAAACTGTGTTCAGCGATGAGAGTCATCGAACGCTATTTTTTCAAAAACTAGTCTTACCAGCGTGTTATAGTCAACGGTATTTACTATGAGCCTTGATTTATAACTTTTTCTTTCCCCGATTGAATGATATGATTTTGGAAGTGATGTGGTTCTTGCAGGATGGCGCTGTACGCCATACAGCAAACGAAGCAATCATCTTATTGCATTAAATATTCGATGAACGCATAATTTCGCGTAATTAATTTTGGCTTCCAAGATTTAGTGATTTTACGCCTCTTGATGCGGGGATGCGTAAGTTGCTAGTCTACGCTGATAAACCAACAACAATCGACGCATTGGAAGCCAACATTATTTGTGTTTTTGAGGACATACGGCCACAAATGCTCGAAAATGTGGTCAAACTTTGTCTCTCGGATGACATTTATCAGATCCAGCCGTTGTGGGCCCAAAGTTGTGTTTAGAAACTTTTTGCAGACTGTATTCTCTCGATTGACCACTAATAAATACAATTTAATAAAATTTAATGTGGTTTGTAGATGCACAAAGTCTTTACTCTACATCTACAACATTTCTGATTCAATTTGTTTTGCTTGAATGGTATAATGATCATCCAAACCTACCGGCTCCGGAAAACGAGATCGAAAATGACTAGATTTCTTAATGCGTATAGAAAGCTCTCAATCATTGTAAAACCAATTTTAATGTTTTCGCATAGGCATAATAAATGTGGACTTTTTTAAATAGAACTTCCGATCATTTCGCGAATATTTTCAAACTGTATATTTAAAGACATTTGTATTTGCACAGCAGTATTTTGTGCTCAAAAATGGCGCGGTAAAATCGTTGACCGGTTTATTCGATTTGACAGACAGGAAATTTTATGCCCAGATTTCGCTAAAATTTTGAATTTCGAAATGCAAAAAATGTCTGACGAATCTAGGAAAATTTGGACGAAATTTTGAATTTTCATGAAATTATAGTTCGGTGAAAAGTAGCAAAGTCTTCGAAGACATTCTTTCTGGTAATTTCTGTTAAATAATAATTTACGATATAGAGAGAAACATTTTTGTACCGAAGAGCACATTAAGGGTATTCATAAAACTTCGTAAGCTTTGCAGGTGGCAACAGTTCAGTGGTAGTGTATTCACTTGCTGATCGGAAGGTTGCGCGTTCAAATCCCGACCATGTCGATGAAGCCAAAATTCGCAAAATAAAATCAGTAGAAGTGTAGCGTTTGCTTATTCATATGTATAAACTTCAATACAAAAAATGCAACGTAAGTGCAGTTATTTAGACGCCACCCAGAAGAAACCCTACCCAATGTACAAACCAATCTTTCTTAACGATCTACTTTTTCCAAGTTCTGGCACCTAATACGTCAACAATGACATTGCATTTGTAGGTACAGAATTGATAAAGACCTGCGCTGTGTTTATATTTACATTATAAGGGTATTGTATCAATTACAGAAAAAGAAATCGCTCGCACGCTCATTATAAAAAAAAAATTTATAAAAACTGCTTACGTAAATGATGGGTAATCAATCAGCTGTTTGATACGCGCCTTTGGTTCATCTGTGGCGTGCTATAGAGGGGCATCCAGTATTATACAGCCTAACTATAACGGTTGAGAATTTCTACAAAGAGCTGAAGCTGCGAACATTTAGTAAACGAAATATTACTGTTCCGATAAGAATATTTCCCAAAAAAAAAATGTAACCCCAATGGTCCCGATGGTCCCGAGAGAAGTCACATTTGCTGACTTTTTTAATAAAATGTCTCGATTGGGAGGATTGCCTTATTTATGGACGTGCTAGGAAAGTTAAATTCAGTGTCCCAATTGGGATGTCAGTATCCTAATAACAGAGGGTATATTGTTTGAAAACTCTTAGGGTTAGTTAGAAGGTTTTACTGTATCTGGTAATTTGACATATTTCGACATAGAACATACTGATGAGACATCAGTATTAGCTCGCCTAATCTGATTTCGAATAATACAAAACCCATCTACTGCAATGATCTGTGCGACATGTTACTCCAATAATGTCAATTTTGAAAGAATTTGTACTGAATTTTGAGTGAGTGGTTTAGACTCGCTGCAGACACAACTGTATCCATTTAATTCAAATTTAAGCGGGAAAACAATCCTTTAGGTATTGCCTCGTGCTTAGTGCATACTTAAAAAGCCTTTATTGGAAATCTTTTCTGAATGTACTAGAATATAATCCTTACTGCTAATTTTATCATTGTTCTATTCTCCAGGGAATTTACATTTCAGGAACTTAAACTGAAACTATCAAGTTTATCACAGAATCCCTCGCAATAAAGTAACGAATAAATAAGAATACAAAAAATGTGTATCATACATTCCAAACGTTACCCAAAATAGCATTGCCTCATTTAACATTCAAATTCAAACTTTCAAAATCAGCTGTTTCACGTCAAAGTTGTGCAAATTATTAATTTCTGTTGAAAGTCGCTTGGAGCCTTAGAAGTTTTTTTCAAATAAAAATATTAAAATGGATTCCATTGCATAGCAATCGTTGCTAATAAGGAGGAGTAAGAAAGAAGAAACCGATCATTAAAAGTGGAGCGTAACATTAAAGAGATGAATGTAACCCATTTGATCTTCATCTGCACAGTTTTCACACAGCGCAGGTTCTGCTACTTGGCTTCTTTCTTTGAATGAGTCTATGATGACAAAAGCAGAAGTACCTGTTCCGGCTGTTGAAGTTTGAAAGCCTGTCGTTCTTATAACCGTTTCCTCAAGGCTTGAATAAGAATGGATTTTGAAAGGACAACAACCTGTAACTTTGCATCATTTTTCTTTTCCACCAGTTTCCTTTTAATGTAAGCCTTCCAATCCAGCCAGACCTAATATTCAAGAAAAAGGAGGGTTCGTAATAGACATATTGGTAAAATTTAACTGATGAAATGGATTTCAACGAAATTTTGGTAGAATGCCCTTTCCAGGTTTCCGCGAATGTGTGCCTTGTTGGTTGTAGTCTTAGACCTTTAATGATTCCATTGTTTTTATGGTATGACAGCACAAGTTCACTAAGACTCCTTGCGATTGCTACCACGTGAAGTAGACGCTGGAGTATACAAGAATAGTGAATGCAAGCAATGCCAGCACCACAGAAACAGGGTACTGATGATCGGTTGTGGTAAGCCGTGAAACAGAGCAGTAACTCCAACCCCCCATTAACGCAATCACAAGGTACTGTTGTTCATTCAAACATTAAAAACAATTACGCAGTTCTCATTTAAAACTTACATTTGTTGTTATCTTGCTCCTGTGTTTGTTCATCTACGATAGATCAAATAGCTCGCATTATCTGTCAAAATTCAGAATCATTCATATTCAGTGATATCACTTATTACGAGTTTCGAAATTTGTTCCAAACATTTCCACTATGACGGACTCTGTGATAGACGTGTATAGGTTTCAGAAGAATGAAGAATGAAAAATGCAAATGTTCTTTTCAACACAATCGCAGAGAACAATTTTGAAGATTTTAAAAATCAAATATTTTCTCCAAAATTATGAAGCGATTTTTTTCGTTTCCTTCTCCATACCAAACAAGTCGACGGAGTCTTTAAAAATATATTTGCAAGCCACAGGAAAACGTTCCATTCAATGACCATGAGTAATTTTGAGTTTTTAAGTTACCGTTTTGGTGAAGACATAGTCAAAAATAAATTTTGCGCACGTAAAATGCTTTTAGACAAAATGTCACCATGTCAAATTAGGGAGCCAAAAAAATACTTTCTCACGTTCATAATAAATCTATTTTAAGCGGGAGAAAAAAAGAAACGTCTGCGCTCTTCTTAAAACAAATTACTCATTCTACGGATATGAACAGTCGGGTTGAATTCGATTCTAAGACGTTTTTCTGTATGAATTAAAAGACGTTGTCAGCGGCAAACTTCATTACTAATTTGACAAAACAAGGAGCACTTGTATGATTATTATTTATACATATTGTATGACAAGTCGAACTTGCTGTAAGGGAAATGTTTGATTTGCCAGAGATGAAAAGAGGACCGGAACGAAAACTCAAAACGTGGAAGAAAACCATTATGAAGGACATGCGGGAGAGGAATGCGACCAAGCAGACAATCCAGAAAAGAACAGGATGGTGACATTGTTCAAGGAGACCCGACCTGAAATAGGATTAATGCTATGATGATGAAGAAGAAGAATAAGAAGAAGAAGAAGAATAAGAAGAAGAAGAAGAAGAAGAAGAAGAAGAAGAAGAAGAAGAAGAAGAAGAAGAAGAAGAAGAAGAAGAAGAAGAAGAAGAAGAAGAACTAGAAGAAGAAGAAGAAGAAGGAAGAAGAAGAACCTATGCTTTTCCACATCGAATTTAAATTCCAGAAATAATGGCTTTAACTGAGCGTATAGTATACATTGCCAATGTTACTAGATACCTTGCGTTTTGTTTTCTTTTTTTTTCTGAGAAAATGAAAAAGTTATTCATTCGGAATAATTCATGGGAATTGAATTTTAAGTTAAAAACCTTTTTGAATTATAATGCATGGTTTAAACAAGTCGCTTACAAAAAAAATTATATTATGTAGTAGGTATCTTATTGAGCCAAAATGATGGACGGTAGCTAGAAAAAAATCAGCTCCTGGGTGTGCCTGAAAATAAACTTATCCACCACCTTAAGCCTAAAAGTTGGGAAATGGAACGCTGGAACTTGGGTTGCAACTAAACAAAAAGTTAATTTATTAGTCTTCTTCTTCTTCCTCAACAATTTCAGCATTTGATTGGCCTCAGTTATGAAGTGATCCAAATCCGGGAGGTTGCCAATATTCATTGAAGTCATACCGGAGAACTCCAAGAGCAGACCAGTACATAAGCATGACTTTTCGAGGTAACGAAGAGCCAGCATGCGCAGTGCACCCTAGCGACCTAAGAGATAGGTATAACATTGTATGTCCATGAACGCTAAGAAAGTAAGTGACTTCGGAAGATCGGCAGTCGCGTTGTTACAAAGCACATTGTTTCTCTCGGAATAGTTTGTAGGAAGGAATACTCATATTCAAGACATATTCAGACACGTGTCGTTTATAATCGCCTTCCGCCAAGATCCAAATTCTCCAATGGTTTTCGCCTGAAAAGAAAATACAATAACTCTTTTTCCTTTGCAAATAGAGCAGACAAATTTTCGCTCCCTTATAAATAGAATACAATAGAATATGCCAAAACGCTGATAGACCTCCCCATCCCAACTCTTGTATATGGTTATTGTTTATCAAGCGGCATATAATGAATCGACAGATTACAAAAGCCTATAGTTTAAGGAAATATATAAAAAGAACAGTCACCCGTAGTTTCCCTCATTTGCAAGTCGCCTTATTCTACCATCAACCATCATACCTGGTGGAATAATAAGTAAGCAAATAAGAGATCATATCCAATATCACAATGCAAAAACTCATGTCTCGCACTTTCCGTTGAAAAAGGAATATCACTTCCCAAATTGCAGCGCTTGTCATAAAAGGCGGCTAATGGGAAAAATCACTTCTACGCAATTTTAACAATAAGGTGAGAATAGCGAAAATTTAACCTGCCTGCAAAAGATCACCGGTATCGTAAAATTACGATCAAACGAAAATCAATAACCGCAACATGCACGTGTCCAAGGATAGTAAAACACCTTTAGTAAAACACCTTTAGTAAAACATTTAAAATTAAGCGAACAAATATGATTTTAAATTAGAAAAATCAAACAGTGAAAAACAAACCTAAACAAATTTTGGATTCAGTAATTTGGATTTAAATTAACGATTTACAATAATATAACATTTATACAATTTGTCAATGTTAAAAGTAGTTTGCTGCTAAATGTCGCGAAGATGTAATGCTAGGCATTTCCTGTGGAAGGTTATGCCACAGTCGAATGGCTTGGATAAAGAAGGACTGTGTGTTCAAAACGCGGTATTATTAACTTTTACCCCCTGTTTGACTGAGCAAAAAGTAGCATTTCACGAGAATTATTAGGATATTTACCATGAATAATGTTAAAAAGCTTTAAAATATTCCCAAACGAAAGTATACATCTATACATATTCGATGTCCTCATTTATACGGGCTACACAATCGTTTAGTAAGCTAACAGACTTATACAGATGGATAAGGACTACATTCGTGTACAAATTTAGAAAACAGTAATGGTCCCAATACAGATCCTTTCGGTACACCCGCGTTAACAAAAATAGGACTTGATGTTCCCTGGTTCGTTTTACCTGTACACAATTGCTTAGTCTGAGGACGCAGAATGAAAACTAAAATTTGAAGAACAGAAGAATTGAATGGTGAATGTATCGTATTGACATATGAGTTCATCAGACCAAATCATTCATATGTAATTATATACCAATACATAGAAAGGGGTACCGTTGTGCTACTGCGCGTAGGACTATACCCAGCGCTGCCAACTGGGGATAACTATGCCTTTTAGGCATAATTTTGAAGCCTTGGGCACCTGGGCAACTTAATCTGAAAATATGCTGAAATGGGCACAATTTTACAACATTTTTTTACGTTTATTTCATGTCAAACATTCGTAATTCAAACCTAAAAACATAATTCAGACATACAAAAAGGGATAATTCCAAAATGTTTCCACAGTTAGACAATTTTTTTTTTTTTAACCAACGACCATACCACGTCGAGTTAGTCGGTTATCGTCAGATCACCGTAATTAAACGACGTTGGGCGCGGTTAGTACGTAGATGGGGGACCGTTTGAGCAACGTTATAATTTATTTGCTACGATTTTATGTTATTTTCACTTAAAATTACATGAAAGACTATGAATAATTTTGTTATCTGTGATTTGATGTTGTTTATGTTCAGAGGTTTTCTATTTATTTAAATACTAATAAATAGTCTTTCATTAGCGACTTGACAACTTCAAACTTTCAGTGTGAACGCACCCTTAAACCGATTACCGAATTGGCAATCTCAAAATATTAAATAAAATCAAGATTTTCATCATAGTGAAGTACAGAAAGGAACCACGTTTACAAATAATTAAAACTTAATACCGGATTTCCGAGTCGAAGGTCGCAACTTCAAGAGCTATAACGCCAATTTTCGGATGTAATTCTTGTCCCAGTAGACAAGCAATTCATAGTCTAGTGAACAAATTTGATTCAGAATATTCGCTGCTTGATGTTGCCGTGCCAGGGAGACTACATTTTGCCCGAAGTGAGAATATTGCTGCCATCTTGTCCGTCGCAAACCAGCCAAATCAGTCAATTTCACGGCGTTCTCAAGAATTGGGCCTCTCCCAAACCACATTATGGCGAATTTTGTGTAAGGTCTTGGCCTATACTCTTACAAGATCAAGCTGCCTCAATAACTAAAACCACTTGATCATATGAAGCGAAGTACGTTTCATCGCAATATCATCTTCAGCGATGAAGTGCATTTTGGTTAAACGGCTTCGTCTATAAGCAAAATATGCGTACAGGTGAGAATCCTCATGTGCTTCATGAAACAGCAAAAAGTCACTGTTTGGTGCGGTTTTCATATCGGTGGCGTCATTGGAGCGTTGAAAATTACCGTCACGTAACGGTTAATATTATTCGCTACAGAGACATTGGAACGTTATTTCTTTGAGCAATTGGATGAATTGGACATCAGTGATATGTGGTTCCAACAAGACAGTGCCACAAGACACACAGCGGGTGCAACAATCGAGTTATTGAAACGAACCCGTCTATTGGCCGCAGAGATCGTGTGATTTAAAGCCTCTAGACTTTTTTTATGGGGCTACATTAAATCAATGGTCTATGCGCCGGCCGTATCGGTCGAAAAGTGCGGCTGAGTTATCGAAAATTGGGTTCAAGGTATCGACCGCTGCAGATGTTCCCGTGGTAGACATATGAACGAAGTCGAGTTCCAGGCATAAATGTTTTGAGAGTAATTCAAGCCAATAAATTGTTTCTTGAGATATCTCAAGTAGTTTGCATTTTATTTAAAAAAGAAGTCAATTCCTTAATGAAAGACCTTTAAAATGCTAAAAATGTATGCCTCTTTCATTTTCATTATTATTTTGAATTTTTTTTTAAAAATGGGCATAATTTAATTGGAAAGGGCATAATTTAATGAAAAATTGGGCATAATTTTCATGACATCAGTTGGCAGCTCTGACTATACCTGTCTTTTGTAGTTAGTCCACATCCAGCCAGCAAGCAATAAACATGGGTTTTTTCTGAGCACAGCTCTTTTTCCCAAACAAAGTTGTCGGTGCTTATATTTTTATTTTCATGTTACAGTTCAATAATATACAGTGAATACAGTCAAAGTCTTTTTTTGTTCGAGTCAAGTGCTATACGAAAATCTGTAGTTACTTTGATAACTGCAGATTCGCAGCTATGTTAATGACGAAATCCGGATTGCCACTTGGATAGGTAATTACCAGCGTCTATATACTTCTGTATTTGACTAGCCATAATCTTTTCGAGAACTTAACCCTTAACTCACTAGGTGAGTCCCTGGGACTCACCCGTCTTTTTCTTTCGCACACAGATCGTGCATTTCTACACACATCCATATAAGATCCACAGTACCTTCATGTAGTGTGGTGACAAACGCGATACTGGTCGGATGTATTGTTACAATAAGTGGAAGACTTTTGGTGATCAGTGAGTCCCAGTCACTCAGGTAGGTATTTACGAGTATGTTATAATTTGCATATGTGCTTGTTTTATTATTTTTTGTTTTTTTCGCATGAAATTCAGTGATAAGTATGGATTTAAGTAAACCAGGCCAAGCAGGTGAAGACCTTAACAGAAGTAACCTGATTTCGCGTTTATACAACACTATTTTGCCGTTTGAACTACGTCTATCAATTTCATCGATTACCAAAAGAGAAATACTTGACGCGCCCGAGGCTGCAGAAGAAAAACTTCCCAGAGGTGAGCGAAAATTCTGCCATGTTTGCAGCTTCAAAAAGAGGACTAAGACTGCATACCTTTGTTGCGCATGCAAGAAGCCAGTTTGTCTGGGATGCTCCCGCAAAGTATGCAAAAAGTGCAAAAACTTCTAAAAACATGTCTGCATTTGAGTACCTGTACGTTTTTTTTCTTCATATGGAGACAGTTACTTTTTGCATCAAATATGAATCCCCTCCGCTTCGCACAGAAAATGGTTAGAGAATCTAGGTTTAAGGCCCTGTTTGGGGCGTTAATTCCTGATATTTATTTATTCATTTTATATTTTCGTGCCCGAATATGGCAAGTAACAAGAGCGTAGTAGGTACTCGTACATTAATTATTATTTATGTGTTTTAGGGATAAAGACCGAAATGAAGGGAAAGAACATTAACGGCGATGTTAGTAGTTCAAGTGACAAAAGCCAAAGAGAAAAAAAAGGATGCATTTTGTTCATTATATCGTAACTTTTTTCAGGATATCTACCTCAGATCTAGATAGTAAATAGTTAAATTGTAAGACCTTTAAGAAACTGATAACCATGTCAAATCGCCTACTGTGATATTTATTGACAGTTGCGAAGACCACGGTCTTTTTTCTATGCTATACTTTTTTTTTGCAGCAAAAACACCTCATTAAATATTAGCCTACTACTTCTGATGAAGAACATCTTAAGTTCTTTGTATGTATAAAGATATCGAAGATGAAGTTCTTTCGCTGATTGAAATAAGGGCAATGGGCGCTCGAACTTATTTTTATGTAATATGAATATGAAATTTTTCTTTTGTGTTGTGACAATGTGCATCAGGTTCGTTAGGTGAAAGTGAGTGAACTAATGCATAGTAAATTGTTGGTAGCAGTCTACGTAGCTTATATATTTTGTTCAAGGCGATGTGGAGCAACTTCTTTACTGACATAATATGAACCTTTTAGCACAGCTTGTTGTCTATTAAAAGTCCAAGATACCTAAACTCTTTAACACATTCTAGTACAAAACATTTATCTGAACAGCACATGCGCTAATGCATTTGGGGTGGTGAAGACGCATGTTCTCAATCACCAATATTATGTTGTACGAAAAAACACACACCATAAGATTTTGAACTAATTCCATTTCGTGGTAACTGAGCCAAATCCCAAGCAGATGCAAACGAGAGAGCATAGCCAATTAACTGACCCTTAAGGAGTAGGTTAAAAATGGTATTGATGCATACCAGAAAGAGTATTGGTCCAAGGACCGACCTATGTAGAACACCAGCGTTTTTGATACTTTTCTTCCTCACGTATCACTCCATTTACCTTGCCTTTTTCTGTTGCTTGGAAATGATTTAAACTATTTACTAATGTAAGGCCGGCAAGAAACAGTTTTTCGAGCAATATTTTATGGTTCACCAAATGAAAGACTTTTTTTAAGTCAAGGAAAATTCTAACTTACTCAGATTGTTAGCTAGTACATCATATAATCTGCTCAAAGAATACATAATTGAATCTTCAGTGCATTTGCCTTCAACAAAACCAAATTGAGATCTATGGAAATATTTTGCCTTTGCTAAGAATGCAATTATTTTATTAACTTTAAATTTCTCGAATATTTTTGAAAAAATAGAACGCAGCGATACGTTTCGATACTATAGTTATTTGGCTCGTGAGGGTATCCTTTTTTAAAAATTGGAATCACTATAGATGTTTTGAGAGCAAAACTTTCTTTTGTTATAAAAATCATAGAACTTAAATGTGACTTTCCTATCTTTTTAATAACTATATCCCTTAGTACATCTGTTTCTCACGAATTTTTTGAGCTCAGATCGTTTTACTGAAAGCAGTTCTTCATGAGTTACCGAAACTAAAAAAAAAGGAAATTATACTCGAGATATCGACTAAAAACCTAATATTGGCTTTATTGAGCTTGATAATAAGTTCTGTAATTATTGAGGTCGAACTGTCTAAACGAACGAATGGTTATGGTCCCTCTAATCCTGACCATAACTTCGCTATTAAGGTTGTGAAAAAAAAAGTTGGTCCTTAGGCTGCACATACTCAAAGTTATTGCTCTGATGTTATCATGCCATGGGGAGAGCCACGTGGCAAACCTCTGATTCCGAGAGGTTTAAAAAGACCGTAATAGAATAAAAAGGGAAACCTAATTATATGATCCTCTTTGAAATTTCTGATTTAAGGAAGGAACTGGACTGGCAGCGTGATTTACCTACAATTTCAAAAGAATAAAGTTTTCAAAAGCATAATCAGTTGCGCTGTACCTAGTTTCGCATCTCTTTGGAATGTTAAAAAAAATATGCAGGTGTGTATTTTTAAAAAGTTTCTACAAAAAATTTGCAATGACTGCAGTATCCGGTAAACGCTTTCATCAATACTTTCTGTAATCAAAAATAGGTACCTATATGCATTTTTACTTTGTCTCAAATCAATGTTCAAATACAAATCAGTTTTCCGCTTCACATAACCCTTATAGCTATGTATTTATTTTTACTCTAACTTACTCAATTAATTTAAGATTTATATTTAGGTATTCATGTTTGTACAATATAAATCTCGCTGTTATCGCGGTGTTATCCTTTTACAAATTTGCATTTATTTGTCATCAGTCATAACAAATTCGATTGTTGATTGACACCAGCAATTACTATTATTACTATTTCTCTCACTACACCATGTTTTATTCTTATTTTTGATCCCGAAGCATATTTGCATATTTATAAACACTCGGAACATGAATGTCATTAACACAATGCCACGAATACACTCTGAACAAAAACCACTATACAAAGATATTTTTCTTTCTGATATATCCAAACCGAAACCAAACTCGTTAGCCAACCTCATTAATATTTATGAACTAAAAAAGAAGAATTTCACAACACAATTTGATGATAAACATCATCATCGAATCGTGGTCAAGGGTTCACACTCGGAAAATCGTACAAATAAAAAATAACAACATTGATCGTATTTGATAACTTCATCAAACAACAACAGTAATAATAACAGCAATACCGATTAACGCACATTAAATGTTAACACGTTCGCTATCTCAGACCCGGCGATAATAATCATTCTTTCATGGCCTTCTGTGTCTTTTTGTGTTGTGGCAGGACATCAGCAATTATCATTGCGAACATATTTTCGTTGCTCCATCGTGATGAGTGCAGTTTCATTTTATTACCAATCACGCACGCGAATGAGTCCTTTATTATTATACACAAGGATCAGACGCTTAGGTGCTTATCCTGGAGTATCGAACAAATATCCATAAAGTATTCAATAAGCAGAGAGTAAGTCGAATGAGGAGGGTGAATTCAGTCTGACAACCAGGTACGAATAAGAGGGACCAAAATGCTTCTACGGTTAACGAGAATGTGAAGGAGAAGTGGGGTAGTTCGTGTTCAGATTTGCGAGGTAGATACTCGTAAGTATGAAGGATGAGCATAAAAGCCATTCTTCATTTTGTTATGAAATCCCGTGTAACGATGTGTCCGTGATAACTCAATTCACTTAAACGGTCAATCAGGTCAAGAAGAGGGTTAAACGTAGAGTGTGACATGAGTGCATAACCTATGACAACAAGAGAATGTCATAGGTTTGCTGGTAAAAGGAAAGAAAAAAAATTCTTTCAACGATTCATGGGGAAAATTGCTATTTTTAACGAACTGTCGCAAAGGTTGGTGATTATATTTTTGTGCAGGAAAAAGCCAAGGCCAAACCCACGACGAAATAATAAGAATTTTGTGATATCCTGCGGAGACAGTACACCCAAACATCCCATACCCATCGTATGTGACTGAGAAATTAGTCAACGCACCGAAAACAAAAGAGCTAGTAATTATCACGTGTGCAGAAGTGCCTCATCACAAAACATCGTCCTTTATCACACGCGAAGAACAATTTTTCACTGACACAGAGCTTTCACCCGAATGTTTTGAGTACTGACGGTTTAGAGTTGACATAAATTAAACCAAATTCATTTAACGTTTATTTTTCTCGTTTTTCCGTTTTATATAACAAATAATAACACACAAAAAGGATAAACTACACACTGTGAAAACGCGCGGCTTTGCGTAGTGGTAGACAAATCAAAATAAATTAAAACATTGAATAAAACCTGTGAGCTGTTGTAATCCAACTCACTGAACAAACGATGTATCCGAGTGTGGTTTTTGTCGGTGCCACTGTTACGAGAATCCGTTTACAACTGACAGGACGAAAATCAGAACGTTGGAATATAAAATCATTTCGCCCATTTAGAAATGAAAATACACAACGTTGAACGAACAGCGCGGCACGAAGGATCTACTCTACTCCGGCGTATCCCGAAATACTGATACCGACCCGAACTGGGCAACAACAAGCACCAGCGCTGTGTAAGGAAGGAGCATGCCCTTCTTATAACCCGCCAAAACATATACAAGTTTGTTGTTTGTTCAGTGCTTCTCAAACTGAGAGCAAATGCACTTTTTGTATTGAAAGCGGCGAATTCGCTCCATTAGTGGAAAAGCTCTCTCTTTCTCTTCTCTTTCTATTGCCGCGTGGAGGTGTAGGGTGAAGGTGAAGGCATAGCCAGCGTATAAATGATAATAATGATGGCATAAGTTGCTGAAAGCTTCTGTAGTACCGTAAAAGACAGGTGAACCACCACTAGTAAAAGAGCTGAGCTGTACCATCTCAGCTGGGAATTGAAGTTGACTTTTATATAATGCAGCTGTGTGGGAAACATTCGTATATGTATGGATATCCGTAGCCGTACGTGTCGCAAAAAAAGGCGGGAAAAGGTTGATGTTCATGTGAACCAAAAAGTATACAATGGGTTGTTGGATAGGTACTTTGTCTATTAGGTAGGTTTTTTTTCCTATCCGCCTCTGTTATTATGCAATAATCATTGATTTTCTATCCCTGTTTGTGGAGAGCGATGGTTTATTTCAAGTTTGCTGCCTACGAAGTGGCGTTTATTGGCGGTTCGAATGAAACTGTTTTTTTTTTGTCAATTAATATGATATTGGATAATTACAGACAATTACATATGAATTAAGGACTCCACGAGTAAATATTTTTAAGTTGATTGCTTAAGATTTATTTGATTGTAGGTTATTAGTTGGTATGGAATTTGTGTTGGACGAGGACACGATATGTGTGTTGCATTAAAGGTTGACCGTTGATTAAGCAGGGAGAGACTTCATGTTTGGAATAATGTTCGAAATAGCCATTAAGCGGCATTGTGCGTAAAATGAAAACATATATACTCGTACACTAATTCAGCAGCTTATTATTTTTAAGGGGATTTTAAAGCCTCTGCATTAAACATTTGTAGGACCTGGATAGGGAAATTCTCATTTGATGGATCAATTTTGATGTAAATTCAGTAGTATCAATAGCATTTGGCTAACTGCGTCCATGTTCGCGTCTCTTAAGACGAGTTCTTCCTCATCGGCGTTGTCCAACCTAGTTGGATGGAAAGCTCTTCGGACGGTAGCTATTGCTACATGTGCTTGCCATCGTAGGTAACACTTTTTTCAACAGGTCGATGTTGCTAAAATAGTGATGCGATTCCATACACCTATGAGTGCGTACTTTTCTGAATGGTAGATATAATAAATAAAATTAATACAGCCCATTTTAGCCGAAAATCGACCAAACAGGATTTTTAATTGGGATTATGGTACTATACTATGTACCATACTTTATGGATTCCTGCAAAAAAATTGAACATGACATTACGATGATAGGGAAGTAGGAAAAAATGTGTTGCAAAATTCTGTTCATTCGTCTGCCTGTTTGCAGATCTGCAGCCTAAGCGGATGGGCCGATTTGCAACCTTGGTTCATAGTGTTTATTTAGTAGTCTCGCACAAGGCGTTATTGAAATTGGAATTTAAGCTCTAGAACAATGGTATATGTCATATAGCGGTTTATTAAAACTTAATTTTTCTAAAAACGGTCTTAACGATTTAGATAAAACAGTCTATCTTTTGGTAAGAATGGATTTTGCGAGATTTATCTTAAAACGGTACCTCCTATAGAACCGATTTTTTAACATCAGAATTTCTCGCTAACAACAAAACCGACTTCAATTAAATTTAAGATTTAGGAAGGCTTTTATGATCAAATTCATACACAACTTTTTTGGTTTTTTGAATATTATTATGGGTATATTGAATTTTTAACTGTTTTTTTTCCAGATGAAAACTACAGATTTCCTTGTATTGAAATACTCAAAAAATTGCAAAATATTTTTAAAAAATTTAAGAAAAACCGGTTTAAAAAAATGCTTTGCCGATTTTCAATATTTCTTTTCTAGGTAGGCTATTGCTAATGAAATACTATTGCATACTTAGTTTTTCCAAGAAAACTCTCAAACAAAGGGCAATGCCTAAAAATGGTGCCTTTTTTTTTTGATTGCACACCAACGCGACCTAGCAGTATGTGTAGAGTACTTTAATACAAACAATAGTTACTACGGCATTTAAGGTTTTATTATTAAAAAAAGTATTAGGTACAAAACATGTAGGTAGGAATCATTTTTATAAAATTAAATTTAATCTTCTGACCTTCTGCGCTGCAAATATATCTAAAACTTCCTCAGTCTCAATCTCAATTTGTCGATGAATTGACATTAACGCCAATCCTGCTAATCTTTCTTCACCGGTAGAATTTCTTAGATCAGTTTTTAGACGTTTCATTGTCGAAAAATGTGCTCATGTTGTGTGCTGCTGCCTTGACACAATACATGGAATTTTAAGTTTTTCATCCACAATATTTACTAAGTTTTGTGCAGTCTCAAAAATTGTTTTGAATTCCGGAATGATATTTTCGCGTATTCCTTGGAATGTGTTAGTTATTAATTCCACTAAGACACTAAGTCGCATAAAGGGAAACACTCAAACAACAGAAACTTACTGCAAAATCACTAGCTGAAATATCTTAAAAACCAACTCGCCTTCGGTGACGTATCAGAATCCTTATCACATCGCTCTTTGGGAAGTTCGAACATAATGAATAATTATTTCATACTGATGCGAAAAAGTATGATTTACAGATGCATTTTTAAAAAATCTCGAGGGGGGTTCAAACTCCTGTGATACCCCCTGGCCAATACGGCCTTGACTTAATGCGACAGCTACGAGTATTTAGGTGTCGTCCTTAACCCTAGAAAGATAATCATATTTTTTATGGCGTAGAAGATAAACGTCTGGCACTTTGTTAATTTATTTAATGAAACCTATGAGCTTTTTAAAAAATATTAATGTATTATTTGTTAATATACTCGTAGTTCGTATTAAGAGAGATAAATCAATGATTTAGTAAAAATAAATATAAGTAAACAAATAACAACAAAAAACCTAAACTCCATTACAAATCAACGAAAAACATAACTTATTTTTAAACGAACCTTAAAATTGACTTCTAATAGTTGCCAAATTCGCATTTTTTGGTTTAAAATAAGTCGAATAAGTCTCAGTAATTTTTAATCACTTACGATTAAATTAATTTAAATGTAAACATCACACACGTCACACACGTTTCTCAGACGTACGGTTTAGCTATAAATTATTACCGCAGGGAGTTACCGTCGCACCATGACCGTCACGGGGAAGCTCCGATCACCGGCTGAGTTAGTTTAAGCAACCAACCCGATGCGGCTTACAGTTAGACGTAGATTATCTTTCAAGGGTTAAAAATTTAGCGTGCGCTAAAGGGATCTCTTTTTTCTGTAAGCACACTGCAAATGATTCATTGCCTGTTTTTAGGTGTTACTTACTGCATGAAAAAATAGCGGGATAGGATAGAAGTTTGGTGCGATAGGGTTTTTTCTCCACAGGTGGAGATCAGTTTTGTTGTGTGTATTCAATTTTTAAAAATCATGGCCCTGGTCGGGATTTGAACGCACGACCTGCCAATCTCTTAGTGAATACCATCGCACCATTGTTTGCGATCGCTAGAAAGTAGCAACATGGTTTGAAGGACAGCGGAACAATCCATTTCCTTTTGTCTTGAGATGTATTGACGGTACAAACTTTAAAATCCCAGCCCTGACTTAGAATTCATCAAGTTATATCAACAGAAAAAGTACCCATTCAATAACAATGCAAGTATTGATTTACATTAGAACATTTTTTTATCATTCTTTTTGTATTTTACATTTAACAGGGAGTTTGCGATAGTAACCTATATTTTATGGATGCTACTCTTAATTACCCAGGATCTTGCAACGAGTCTGCTGTATGTGCCCATTTCGAAAAGCTATAGCCAACCGAGATGTGAAAATTCCTTCAGAATGTCGCCTTATAGAGATAATGGTAATATGGGATCAGATCAGAGGCACTTAAATTACTGCGATAGTTCGGTGTTCTTAAAAACAAGTATAAAATTTCAAACTTTATTCTTGTTCAAAGTATTTCGATGGCAAAACAAATAATTTTGTCCTGTACAATTTTGCACAACTTTATAATAAGCCACGAATCAAGAATATTTAAAGTTAACTTAACAGAATCATGTCACGATTGACAACACCATTTCCTGCATAAAATTATGTTTCTATTTTTTTAAGTTAAATACAAGACTTAAACTTTCCAAATTCATTTAAACTACATATTAATAAAATGTACTTTAATTCATAAAATAAAGAGAAAAAAAACTTAAAAATACTTCGCATTTACTCAAGAGTTTGCCTTCCACTTTTTTCTCATCATCATCGTTCTTTGGTTTTATTCTTGCCGGCTAATGAAGCTGATTCCAACAAAAACATGGAATCAACTCCATCAATTCCAGTTATTTCGCAATCCTCGGCATCAAACGAGTGCTCAATATTGCTTAGTGGGACGGAAACAGAATATTTTGTGTCATACTGTGAGTCAAGGTCGCCAAAAAACTTCCAAAATTAAGTGGATTCTCAAAAACTCAAATTCCTGGTCCACATTCTCTATGTCCAATTGTACACTTTTCGCAAATGGTCTTTATACCCTATACTAAGGGTGTATTAATATTGACTCATAGTTTGTAATATACCTTAATATTGGCGGAGACCCCTAAAAGTCACTACATTCGTGATCAGAATCGATATTAATTTCGGTCCAGCCATGTCCGTAAGTCCGTTGGCAAAAGTTAGGCTTTTAAACTCAAGCTAGAAAGCTGAAATTTTACTAATGTAATCTCCAGGGGCCCGAAATAATAAATTTTAAGGATTTTTAAAATCTGCATACTGACAGGCGCACAATTAAATAAATTCCAAAAAGTCAAACTTTGAGCTAGGAAGCTGAAATTTGTAAATTATACTCATTAGGGGCCCTTAATGCTCATGTTAAAATGTTTGAAAAAAAAAGATTTCTTCGAAAAATCAAAGATTTACCTAAGGAGCTGAAATTTTGAATATATACTCTCTAGGGGATCTTGATGCAAAATTCTAACCCAAATTTCGCCCTTGTTGTTATGAGCAGCTTAATTTGGGTTTTAAACTACTTGCAATAAACATAATTTTTTTTTTTTAAATGTCATAGTTTAATAAATATTTAATAAAATAACTTACGCGTCTTCGATTTATTAATTTTTTTCCCAAAAATAGAGAAATTACCTCCATCATCATACAAAATAATCATTTATGCATTGTAGTAATTCACGATGCGCTGTTTAAACTTGTTTGCACAGTACAATCGGTTCAAAACGCATTTCGAAACAAGACGCAATATAACGGTGCCTGTGTTTCTATTAAGGAATGTATCCGGATGCACAAAGCAGGCAGTACTGGGGCCCTACTACGGAACTCGATTCTACTGTCGAATCTATTCGAAAGCCATTCTCAACTCTATGTATACTTACTTGTGTTATGTGCTCAATTAGAATCGAATGTAAATTATATCGCCTATATTTCTTAAAATGTCCAGTTTTCAAACGAAGATTGCATTTAAGTTGACAGATAAATTGAAAAGAAAAATCAAACTCAAACGATTTTATCGTAGAATTGAGTTACATAGTTGGGCCCCTAGGAATTTGCCCAAAATATGTTCACACACACATACATGAACACATTGAAAAAATAACATTTGTCCGACAACTAGAATATTTCAGAATAATCTGAAATTTAGTCAATTGAAAATAATTTTATTAGAACTTACTATTTAACAAGCACTTCTTCCACTCACCTGAAAAAGAAAAAGAAATTGAAAACATTATTATATGTGCATTATGAGCTCAGCAAAAAACGAAATATTACAGAACATATTTCACAAAATTTTTGTAACTACAGACTTGTATATACATTTTCTGCCATCCCCAAGATCCTTAAAAAATTGTTTTAATATACAAGTTTTGCTTTTCGTACGAAGCAAGTGACTTCCACTAGTTAGAATTCCTATTTGTCGCAGGTAGATCTAAGGCATCAGATTATGCAATAAGGTAATACCTGGTTTCGAAAACGATTACCTAACCGATATGGTGTATGGACGTTGCACGCTGGTCATACCTCCAAAACAAAACAACATTGTCGAGCTACTAACCATTCCATCCATCCAACTTTAAGAAGGACAGCCCTGGTTTTTGATCCAACATTTATAAAATCCTCCCAACCTCCTTTTTAACTCCAATCATCCCCAAATGTTTTTAGCGTTCTGTGATTATATACGAGTATGATGCTGCAGTAGTGAACCTTGGCAACACATTGCGAATATGAAAATACAAAACAGTTTCAAGGATTAAAGGGGTTATAACCCTTCAACCTCAACGAATATTGAGAGACGTCTCATTGCCGGATCACTTCGTCACTGAGGCTAATCAAATGAAGGTGGTTTTACACTTGTGGAAACCAGGAGATTTGAGGCGTGCCTTTCGTTCACGATTTTATAGGAGCGTTGATTGATACTGACGTTTTGTTAAGGTTCATCGGATCTCTCCTTTAAACATGACTGTAACAACTGAGGCGGTCGCGCTTTTTGGAGATATATTCTTTGACATGAAGGCTTCGTTGAATCTTGGAATTTCTTATTCGATCAAGCTTTGTTACTAATGCTATCAAGCAAAGCATCTTAATATCAAATCAACTCGCTTAATTTGCCCTCATACTGTTTATATGCCGTCCAACGTTGTTAACCGTGTGTCAGCGCCGGGCGTATGTTTTCGGAACTCATCGCTGTCAGCGCAACCCATGGTGATTTTTTGCTGTTTGATTTTTCAGTGTTCTATTTTTGACAGCTCATGCGTGATTTGTGACATGCGTTCAAGTCAAACATGCTTAGTTAGCATTGCCATGTTATCATGGAAAGACCTGCATTCGAACAACGCTTACATATACATAACTGAACTGTAGGCTATTTTTTGTGGGGATACGTCAAGTCACTCGTCCAGGCCGATAAGCCAGCGTCAATTGCAGCCTCGGAAGACACCATTAGACGTGTTATTATCGAGATCAACATGCTCGAAAAAGTTACTTAAAATTGGACTCTTCGTATGGACCAGTTTAAACGTGAAAGTCGTGGTCAACGCCACGAAAAAGTAAACGGCAAGCACTGATTTATCAACTGAAAAAAAAATTTACCTAAATATACACTTTTGCAATTTTCCTATTTTTTTTTACAATCAAAAACTAAACGTTTAAAAAATCACCCATTAGATATATTGGTTGTCTATCAAAGGCCTAAACCGAATCAGCCAACACCATTTATGCTAATCCTTTTAGGAATCACGATGTTCCCTTTGGATTGCACCTGTGGTTGATTTACCTTTTACAAAGTAGTCATTAGACAGACGCACTATTTTCACAAAGTTCGATTTTACAAAAATCTTTTCAAAAAACTTTAATTTGCGAACTCCAATTTCTGACAGCTGTAAGAAATGTGATTCATTTTAAATAAAAAAAAAGAAGCCGCAGATGATCTTCTGGAAAGTAAACGATTTCAATTGAATTCAATTACATCACCGACAATCTGAATTAGCTAGAAGTGGGAAGCAGTTATAACCTTCGATCTGATAAAAACTTTTGCAACACCACTCATTTCTACAAGAAAATATTACTATAAGAGGCAACTATGGACATATTTGTTGGTTATTCATGACTTTATCACAATCAAGTCATTCATGTATACCTGAAATGAAGGAATAAAATCACGTGGCCCACAGGAAATAGGATCTTGCAATATGCATTATGAAAAAGCCAATATCAAACGAATTTGATAATGTATAATGACCAATGGGGAGGACAATATCGCAATAAAATAATGATTACCTTTTGCACATACATTGTCAATAATTCTTCCTTCTAAGTGCAGGATATAGCCCACACATCTTTAGTATCTGACCACTAGTTTGGCATGCGACCAAGTTGTTGTCTTGTTTATTTATTTAATTAATGTATCTACAAGCAGTTTTACAGCTAACAGATCTACGGCTCTCCAATTAAGAATTAGAATGCAAATATGCACAAAATTTCAGATTTAAATTGTTCACGAGTAAGACATAGAAAATCAATATTTAACGACACTTCATTGAAATACCTCACCGATCTTGATAAGGGCTCATTACCACCATATCTAGTTTTGTGAGTTTAGCAATTGGCATCTGGCATTGTAGTTGGGGCAAAAATCCCAGCGCATTTGTTGAAATATGTATTTTGTAAAACCTCGTTGAATCTTTTCAACCCGGTCTGAGTGCACCTTAAATGCAGGGCACCATATCACATCTGCGTAATCCAGAAGCGATCTAACGAGAGAAATATATAAAGATAATAGGACGTACGGGTCTCTGAAATCCTTACAATTACTCTTAATGAAACCTACCAACGAGTTAGCTCTGGTGACTAAATCATCAAAATGAATTAGATTCAATATTATAGGCAAACAACAAATTGACCTATTTTTTGTAAAAAGAAATCGCGTTACACTTACTATAATTTAGTTTGAGTCAATTTGTGTTACACCAGGTTGCCAGAGAATTTAAATCAGATTGAATCAGATGACAATCTTCTAAGCTTTTGATTTTTAAAAACAGCTTGAGATCATCTGCATATAACAGACATTCGCAATATTTAAACACTTTTAGAATATCGTCAATAAAAAGTATGAACAGGAGCGGACCCAGATGGCTACCTTGAGGAACGACTGATGTACAATTTATTGGTTTGGAACACTTATTACCAATCTGAACTATTTGCGTTCTACCAATAAGATACGATGATAACCAATCAAGCAGTTGGGAATGGAAACCTAATATTTGAAGCTTTTTAAGTAATGTTTGGTGGTTCACAGAGTCAAAGGGTTTACTAAAGTCTGTATAAATTGCATCGACCTGGAATTTATCTTCAAAGGCGTTAGTGACATACGATGTAAAAGAAGTCAGATTGGTAACAGTAGACGTCCCGGAGACAAAGCCATGCTGAGCTTCAGATAGGACTTCCTTCGTAATAAAATGCAGTCTGTTTTTCACCAAGCTTTCAAACAACTTGGGAATTGCAGAGAGTTTACAAATACCTCTATAATTATCTATAATATTCTTAGACCCTGATTTATGAATGGGGACTAGATAGGAAAGTTGAAGTGACTTATTAAAAATAATAAGCAATGGAATAGAAATCGAGTTGCAAAAATGTTTAAGTACTGTTCCAGGTATTCCGTCAGGTCCAGGACTAACATTAGGCTTGAGTGAATTAAGTGCGGAAGTTAAATCTGCACAGCTCAATTCGATGGATCCAATATTGATCTTACTTACAACATTCTTTGAGGAGTTGTTATTAAAAAGCGATTTTGAATAAACAGATTCAAAGAAATTTGCAAATAATTCAACAGTTGAACCTACATCCGAAGATTCAACTCCTCTAAATGACATAACGTTTGGAATACCAGCTGATTTACGTTTCGAATTCATAAAAGACCAGAACGATTTAGAATTGCTATTGATATTGCTTCCAATATTCAAAATGTAATTCTTGTAAAGAAATTTACTCATTCTCAGTAAATTTCTTTACAAGAAGTCTTTGCGTAAATTACTAAATTTCACATAATCCGTTTGATTTCTCATACTTCGCGTATGCTTTACGTTTCAATTTTTTTAAGTCACTGAGTTGTCTATTACTCCAAGGAGGGTCTGTTTTTTTTTCTTTAGAATAAGAGTAATATCCCTCTTACTCTTATTCTAAAGAAAAAAAAAACTTATCAGAAACCATTGATAGAATTTCAATGAAGCGTCGGTACTTGTTTTTAAGATTTAGGAACATACATTCAGTAGACCAATCAATATTTGAGATAAAGTTATTAAGTTTAATAAAATTAGCTTTGGAAAAATTATACGATTTTACATTTGTATTGACATCGGTTAATGGATAAGTATAAATTTCAATTTCAAAACAGAGTTCTTTATGATGTATTGATTCATTTAAAAGAGGAATAGGAGCTAGGAGTTAAGTTAACTTTGAATTCATCACAACATATAAAAATTAAATCTAATATCTTCATTAGCGTATTAGGGATATTATTAATTTGCAAGAGGTTTAACGAAAACAAATAGTCAACAAATATAAGTTCCACATCTTTTTTTCAAATTTAACATTACTCTGACAGATATACAGATCTGTTCGATGTTGGTAGTCGGCAGGACGACTTCATTACAGCATAAATCTGACCGAACAGCAACAATAATACCACCTCCTCGTTCATTGGATGATTTACAGCGATCGAGTCGATATGTATTATAAAGACGACAATCAAAAAGTTCCGTAGAAAGAATTCCACTATAGAGCCAAGACTCCACGATTATGATAATGTCATAGAATGTGCAGGATGAGTTTCTAAAAACGTCTACTATTTTAGTTCGAAGACCACTAGCGTTATGGAAATATATCTTAAGCGACGAGCGATGAGAATTTAGTGTGACTAGATTATGTGTCGTTATAAATTCGGTTTTTCGGCGATTGTCTCTGGCAAGTTTTTTGACTTATATACAAATGGTCTAATCTTTGCACCATTTGGCCAGAAACTGTTGGTAAAGACCACTTTGGCGAATTTCACTGGCACTCCAATCTTAAAATTTGCGAATCTCAGCTTTCGATTAACATCCTCAAGTTTGACTAATCAGACATGAATTTATCCCAAGATTACTCGACACAAAGTTAACAATTTCATCAGAAGTGGTGGCGGGTCGGAAATTACCAATGTGAAACCATTTTAACATTTTGGCAACATGTAGTTCACAAAAAACCGAATTAGTACCAATAATTATATTTGCGGTTTTATTCAAGTTGTGATTTTGATTAGTATTATTTTCAACCGAGATAGAATATATTGGTTCCACATTTCGTTCATGCACAGCACCAACAGCAGAATCAACATCAACATCAGCGATCATATTATTGTTGTCATCTTGAATTAAATAAGTGCCGACGGGTTCATCATGAGCATGAGCAACAGATGATAAGTCGTTTTTGTCATGAGAATTTGCAGCAGCAGACAACGGATCATGTGAAGAGCTTCTCATATCATATTTATCATCATCATGTATATCAGAAACTCTAATATCCTCAGAAGAAACTATAACAGCGTCTGCAAAAACAATAACATCCTCGATCAGGTTATTCCCTGTTGTTGATTATTTTAATTATGTAACCATTAGTTCAAAAAGAAGAGGACCATTTGCCAGTCTGTGATATATCTATTTAGTGTTTTGATGTTCAATCAAGTTGTTAGATCGTGTTTAATGTTATTTAAATGGGCAATAAAATAAATATTAGGCACATACAGGGCCTGAAGCCTAGCTTGTGCGAAGTGGCAGTGTGAAAAACGTTTAGATGTTACTTGGCTCCCGCGGGATTTGAACCTAAGACCTTTACATTAGCCGTGTTTCTTTGCACGCGGATATAGGCATGGCATCAGAAAACGACCATCGCCGCTTAAGAATTCATCAAAAAAAATTTGGCAGCACACATGCACCTATGACGTTTATTGGTGAAACAGCTGTAAGTTGAATTAAGAAATTTGTATTGAAAATCGTGAAATTCAAAAATATTAATTTCCCACAGTTGAAATTAATGTCAAACATATTCTAAAATTATAAAAAACAGTTTTGCATTCACAGATTTACTAAATTTTGAAAAAAAATAATAATAAAATCCCGAACAAAATATTCGGCGGGATGTGTTAGTGGTCGGCGGGATGTCAAACTTTGACATTTCCTGAAAAATTTATCGCTTCGATTCATCAAAAACGAAGAAAATGGGTTTTGGAAGCACTGTTTATCCCCGCTAAATGACTTAGCGGCGATAGCTATCCCCGCTAAAGTTAGCGTATATAGGATAAGTTGTTGTTGTATTTTACATGCAAATTGAAAATTATCCCTATATCCGCGTGCAAAGAAACACGGCTATTATAAGTATAACACACTAACCTCTGCGCCCTGCGCCCAAACAAAAAACAACCAAAAAAGTTGGCAAAACGATTTTTATGGGAATCATTTCCCTTAGTTAAGATGTCTGCAGAGGACATTACAAGCATGACCTCATTAGAGAAGTTAGTTACCATAAGTAAAATTTCGTCAGACCAACGGTCAAAAGAAGAATGACTCAAAATACAATACCTCGGATTTTTAAATGAGAAGCCTTTCATTATTCAATACAAGTAGTCGAACACTTGTATTGAATAATTACCTACATGTTTTTTTTTTTTGCTGAAAAACGTCTTATCCCACAGTTGAAACTATTTAAATTGTCCTGAATGGATTCCAAAATGGCCAAAGCCATTTTCTTTTTTTACTTCTCATTTAAAATTACCTTTCTGTGCACGGTGACCTTATATTAACTTGTAAGAAAAAGTATAAATAACATTTATTTACTATTATCTATGTATAAGAAAATTAAAAATATTTTACAAATGTGTTTTTCTTTGAACCTGTTTTTCTCATTTCGAAATGTTCGATCTTAGACAGTTTTGGCACTGAGCGCCTCATATTTAGCCATGATTTTATCTCCATGTTAAATTCAATTCAATTAACTTTATTTGTACATTTAAAAAATCAGTACATTTGTTTTGTTAACTTAACTATCTATATATTTGACGACTTTTTTACAGGTATGTCTGGCTGAACTTTAATCGAATTAAATTTGTTTATAGATTTAAACTTAAGCTTAGTGAGCATAAATATCTATAAATCTGTTTTATTTTGTCGTGTATACTTGCACCCGGCGGCGTACATATACAATCGTACTAAGTATTCTTAAAAAACAAAATGTGTTACTGTACTTATGTTTTCTGATTAATGCATCAGCCTGCTAGGTTAAGGTTAAACTTTTCTAAATATCTAAATCATCTTAATTTTCCTGCATCTTAATTGCATCTGTCCCCTAAATTCTTTACGTATCTTTCATACGCATATTTCCTAAATGTGTTTTTAAGGTATCTTTTTCATGCAACTGGGTGCCTCATAATACTATTCTAGAACATACATATACTCGTATATACGTATTTAAATCAAGTTACCTACCACTATTCAAAAAAAAGTGAAGAATTATTCAAATTCCATTTCTCCGACATCCCTAGGCATTCTCTTTGACAAATCAACTCTTAATTTAATGACTTCTAAATTCCTTTTTACAACCACGTTTGGTGTGTAAATTATACCTTCTGTATGTCAGGCAGGAAGAAGTCAAGTTGTTTCAACCCGAACTGTTTTGATACTTTAACCTACTTTCCAATATCCATTGAAGAAACATGTACAAACACACAGACCCACTAGTACGGGGAAAAGCTTTTCGAAGCAAAAGGACGAAAGAGAATTTTCTTCGCATTCCACAAACATCCACCCGAATGAATGTACATAAATGTGTCTATGTATGAACTTCTGATGGCTACTAAAACTATCTTCGTCTGCCACCACCAGTGCTTGAAGTCAGTATGGGTGGTAAGACTCAGTTTTTTGGTAGGGAATGCCTCTTGGCATCGTTATTATGAGATTTCAAAACACATGTGCTAGTATACATTTCTTCAAACACACACCACCTGCTCCAAGACATCACCTTTAACCAAATATCCGTTTGGGTCATTTTGAAGGATATCACACAGAATACATTTTGTATGCGTGTTAGGTAATAAGCCGTTTGTATTTTGCAACCAATAACAGGTATTAAAATGCAAAATCGTTTATCCTGTGTTCATCATTCAACAAGTTAAGACTTATCTGGTTGCTTCGTTAATTTTTTTTTATACACCGTCATGACGGTTCGTTTGGAAATAATGTCTCTTTTAGTTTTTTTCCATCGTATTATTATTTTTTCGCATACGCTTATAGTAACGGATGATTATTTCAAAAATAGACACACAGCTTCAACCACACTGTATTCTGAAAGGCAACATTATATTCGCTCCGACATACTCTAGAGTCTGAACTTTCTCATATCGACTTCTAAACGTAGGCACACTTCAAGCCAATCAGAACAAGAAGTGTAAACGTAAACCGTTGTAACGTATTCAATCTGAAAATAACAATTCCCTCCAAGGAGTCGACACTTAATGCCTGTTGGCTGAGTTGACAGACGGGTCCCGCAATAATGCCTCTAGGGTACACCATATAAATACATAGATACTTTATGACTATGAAAGTTTTACGGCTCCCGCTTGAGGGACCATTAGCCCTAGCGACCGGAGCAGCAGTGTGGTTATAATAACTTCATTCTGATGTGGCCTGGGTCAAAGGGCACCGATGGAGTGTAGGACAAGGATGTTATGGGTGGTCTTACCACAATTAGGCGATGATAAATGACTTTTAAAATAGCTGACACTTTGTTGACAGAATGTGTCATAAGTTATGTTACTTGATGTAAGGAGTCTTGCATCATTTATGATGAATTTTAGTATGTTGAGATTTCTAGAGAATGATAGCCTTTGACGTGTTCCGAGTTGTAAGCATACATTAATTACCAATGTTTCATCTGTGAGTCAAAATGATGACGCTGTGTCTATTAAATGATTTAACAAGTGAAACTTGTTTTAATTCAGAACTAGCCTAGAGTATTTATTTAAACATTCGAAAAGTGAATTTTTATTTCATGTAAACGATTAAAAGAGGAAATGAAGTTTGAACTATAGTTCTTCAAATTAGAATGTGAAACGTAGCGCTACGCAAGTTGAATTACCATGCAATCACAAGACAATTCCAAGACTCAGAGAGCCGTAACAGAGCTTTCTAGAAGCAACAGGTCGGCTATCGAGATGTACAAAGGAAGGACATTAGCTATGGAGATATGGTAATAATGTGTGTACCAGATTAAATGCATGATTTTAATTAAGGTCCGTTTTTAGCTTTGGCGCCGCAAGTATCAATTTTCTAAAACACTGACAAAAAATAAAAATAAAAAAAGTATTAGAGTCAGTAGCTAATAAAATTTAAATAAGTAGGTACTTGATTTCACAATTTTGAAAAAACAGTAAACAATTTTTTTTAACTTTTTTTTCTAAAGTTTTGAGTGTGAAAGTATTTATTTCAGAAACGATTTACACAAACAACTTGATTTTAAAATAAAATAAAAGAAAAGATTGCTGTCTTGAGACCAGTTTAAGTAATTTTGTAAGTGTTATTTCGTCCCAATAACAGAATCCATTATAATGTTACGGCGCCAAAGTTATTGTACTCTCCCCTGATTTACAATTCACTGACAGATGCCATATTACGAGTATATCGACAATCAGATAATATTATCTCCTATCATATATTTTGTAGATTTTCATATTCCTTTTTTTTAACTTTTAGATTTATTTTTATTAATTTTTTTGTTTTATTTACAGGCTAGACAAAAATGACTTAATCTATTCGAAAAAAACCAACATTCAAGGTATTCTAGATTATTGTCGGGAGCACTAAACTTAACTATTTCATTAAAAACTAGTTGTCTTTCGACCTTTAAAACTATCTTAGGTAGTCGTAAGATATATAATATTTATATATCTTAATACGAGGGCGGGTCAATAAGTCCGTGACTTTTGGAATAAAACACAGTTTTTTTGATAAATTTTTTTTTTTATTTTTCAACGTAGTCTCCCTTGAGCTCTATAAACTTTGTCCAACGATTCTCCAAATTTTTTATCCCTTCCAAAAAAAATGATTTGTCGAAGTCCTCAAAATAGGCCTTTATTTGCGAGATGACTTCATCATTGGAGTCAAATCTTTTTCCACCAAGCCATTTCTTCAGGTTTGGGAACAAGAAGTAGTCGCTTGGAGCCAAATCTGGAGAGTAGGGTGAATGAGGGAGCAATTCATAGCCCAATTCATGGTTTTTTGCCATGGCCACTGCACATGTGTGCACCCTTGCATTGTCTTGGTGGAAAAGAACTTTTTTCTTGGCCAAATGAGGTCGGTTTTTTTTCAAATCGTCATTGAATCGGTCCAATAAGTTGGCATAATATTCCCCATTGATTGTTCTTCCCTTTTGAAGGTAGTCAATGTGGATTATCCCGCGTGCATCCCAAAAAACAGTCGCCATAACTTTATTGGCTGACAAACCCACCTTGGCCTTCTTTAGCGCCGATTCACCCTTAGAAACCCACTGTTTTGACTGTTGTTTGGTCGCTGGTGTGTTGTGATGGATCCATGTTTCGTCCACGGTTACAAAACGGCGCAAAAACTCCTCCATATTGCGATTAAACAACGCCAAACCTTCCTGTGAAGTTGTTACACGATTGCGTTTGTGGTCGACTGAGCAAACGCGGCACCCATCTTGCGGAAAGCTTTCTCATGCCCAAGTGATCATTCAAAATGGAAACCACTGAGCCATGCGAGATCCCTACGGCTTCCACAATCTCTCGCACTTTCAATCTTCGGTCGGCCAACACCATATCGTGAATTTTTTCGATTGTTTCGGGTGTAGAGACCTCAACTGGGCGTCCAGGACGTTCGGCATCTTCAGTGCTTGTACGGCCACAACGAAATTCAGTAAACCACTTTTTTACCATTAAATCGATGGTGCAGAGTCCCCATAGTATTTTTCAAGCTTAGCCTTGGTCTCGGTAATGGTTTTTTTTCGCAAGAAATAATGCTTAATAAGCACACGAAATTCACTTTTTTCCATTTTCTCCTCAAATTAGTGAGTAGTCTGATAAAAATAGCTGTCAAACACAAACTAACTGACGCAGCAAGTTTAAATTTTGACAGGAGTCAACTGACAGATGCCTGTTGACAGGAGCAGTGTTGCCGTTTCAGTAAAGAGGTCAGAAATTCAAAAAGTCCCGGACTTATTGACCCGCCCTCGTATCATATTTTAAAGACTTAGAAAAATAAAAGCTTGGTGCCTTTATTGTTTTTTTTTTATATTCTATATAAAATACTTACAGAGTGTAAATATATACAAATACCTACAGTATTATTAACCGATCTCAGTTTCTGAACATACAGTAACTATTTATAATCAGGATGGTTAACACCTGTTGCCTTACGCGCCGAGTGCTCGACATCCTAATTCATTCCTGGTACCTCGCATTCACCAGCATGGTGAACACGCGCTGCCAGGAGGTGAGTGAGGCTGTAAAGCATCGGTCTTTAATGGATTCCATACATTTTCTTTCTACGTATTTTATTGAGCAGCCAATAATGGAATTAATTTCCTCATTTTTGCGGGCGACAAAAAGAAAACACAAAATATAAATGATCATAACATTTTTTCTTCTCTATGTTAATTCGATTTTACTCTTGTTCTTAAAGTAAAGGTTAATATATAATTTAAGTAAATCGTGGATGTTTAATTATAGGTCTTAAGATCACCAGAAGCGTGTTTAGGAAGAGTATTTAATCAAAAAGGTGCGTGGAAGAAGGCGGATTTTAAACCAATCAAGTTGAAGACGACACGTGTTCATTTCGAAATAACAACTACATTTTAACGTTCCTTGATCTTTTGAAAAATGAAATTACTCAAATAAGAGTAAGATTACTTTGAGGACCAAAATGTTTGTTAAACATTTTTTTTAATTACCTTCTCAATTGTTTTAATACATAATTAAAAATATAAATAAATATGTCAAAAAATAGCTACGTAGATAAATAGACAATGACAAACCTACATATACGAGTAACATAATTTATTCGAGAGCTGCTTCAATGAAAGGAAGACTTAAAGATGATATCATTAACATGATGGAAAACGTTTTCGTTGTGAATAACTGGAAACACTTCTTGGATTGCTGGATTCTATATTACTTGTATTACTCACTTCTTCGTTACTAAACTTCTTTTGAAAAATATACAACGAGCAAATCTGATGCGTTTTCTATAACTTCTGCTACGTAACGTAAAACTTTGTGAAATTTTGCAGGCAAACAATACCAAGGGTAGGTATAGAAAGCTTGCTACGTTAGCTGTCTCTTCGGAGTAAGTTCATATCTACCTATTGGAAAATTCAGCAAATCACTTCCAATATTTTAAATCAATTTTAGTGATCGTCAGTTAATTTAAGATTTCCGCTTTACACAGCATTAGCCGCGTTTCTTTGAGAAATGTATCCAAGGTTGCTCATAAGAAGGATTACAAAAATTATGGGCAACAGCCATACATTTTTGTTTGCAACACAAATTATTTTATGTATTTGCACATTGTACAACGCAGCCCTGCTCTGGATGTTATCGACAGCTATCCCCAGAATTGCTGGTAACGATGTTGTTGTTGTTTAACCTGTAGATTCGAACAGCCTGCGGATACATTTCTTAGAGAAACCTACCTAATGCCGTAATTTTTTTGGTCCGTTTCCTTCTTTCACTATCTAAAATTTATCTTATGCATTTATAACTTCATATAACGCATCTTTTCAATAAAAGAAAAGGCAAGACAAAATGTTTAAGTTAAATATTAACAGCCTTATTTATAAACATATTGTAGAGCCTGCGTATCTTAACGCAATTATACTTATGTCCCAGTAGACAAGTAATTCATAGTGTAGTGAACAAATTTGATTCAGAATATTCGCCGCTTGATTTTGGTGTGCCAGTGAGACTAAGTTTTGCCCGAAGTGTGGAGAATATTGCAGCCGTAGAGACGTCCGTCGAAAACCAGCCAAATCAGTCAATTTCACGACGTTCTCAAGAATTGGACCTCTCCCCGATCGCATTATGACAAATTTTGCATAAAGTTCTTGGCCTGCACCATTACATTAGCAGGTGGCAATGGTGCGATGGTAGTGTATTCACTAAGTGATTGGCAGGTCGTGTGTTCGAATCCCGACCAGGGCCATGATTTATATAAATTGAATACACACAACAAAAACAGATCTCCCTAAAGCAATTTAGGCGCCACCTGTTGAGAAAAACATCCCATCGCACCAAACTTCTTTCCTATCCTTCTATTCTTTCATACAGTAAGTAGCACCCAGAAATAGGCAATGAATCATTTGCTGGCAGCTACTTATAGAAACAAACAAAAATGCCTGCGCTGTGGTTTCAACTATAAGGGTACTGTGTACTACAGAAAAAAGAATTCCCTTTAGCGCACGCAAATTATATAAAAAAAAAAAAGTATATTGTATATAAAAGGCTTTTGTAAGAGGAAGGCATCTAGTGCATTTATTGCATATATTAGTTTTAGGGAGCTTTTCACAAAGTAAAATTAGCTGGTCGATGAGTTCCGGATTATTTGTTTATTTTATAACAAGTAAGTTATAGTTGGAAATCTTTGTTATAAGCGCGCATTAGATTCTTCGAAAGTTAGAAAAAAGTGAAAATGGCCTGAGTTCCTGCAAATAATGGACTTGTGCCAAAATGGTACGGAACTTAGCTAGACACTATTTTGCCACTTGATCTCTAGGTTTTCATCCGAGTTTCTGCTGTTGATAAGTAGAAAAGAAGAAAATATTCAAAGCTGATCCTTCCATAAATAAGTTTCCATGCCTTCTTGCGCCCACATTCACCTTATTTTTCGTCATCATAGCTGACTTCCTCTACACATATAACAGCATAAGGCCCCTTTATATGATTTTATGGAGAGCGAAAAATAAACACACTCCATAAACACATCCATGAGACCATCATTTTATGGTATGTATGCATAAACATTTTCATCTTGCAAAAAAAGCCTTTCGTGCATATTAAACGAACTTTCAACGGTTCATTTATTCGCTGCCCACTAATTCAACTCCGCTCCCCGCATCGCTTTTTCCTTACTGACGGAAGCAATGGGAAAGAGTTGGTCTGCCATGCAGCCAGAGAAAACATCCTTTTCGCTACCAAACTATAAACTATGAGAAAATGCCTGCCAGTGATGTTGCATAATGTATGCGACCGGCGGGAGGCCTTAGATTAAGCACACAAACGGTTAACCAAAGAAAAAACCGCAACCAACTATTCCCCTCAGCCTGAGGTACCCCCGGATGAAACTGAAAAAAACAGCTTCCGAATGGTGCATCCTGTGTAAATATTTTTTTTTTTTTGCTAAACGAAGCAGGAACGGGGCGCTGGTACTAAAGTTCATTCTAAATAATCCATTTACCCTCTTGACGCAACCACAAAACTGCAACCTCCTTAAGAATGTCATTACACGTATCCTTGTAGAGCAAGAGTAGGTACCCCATATAATTCAGCTACAGAATTTTGCAGCTGCAATCGTCTTTGCATCCTGCCACTGCCGGTACTGGAATGAAACGAATCTCTACCGACATTATGACAAAAAATCAAGGAGTTACAAGCGATTTTTCTTATCCTCTATTTATGGCATGGAAACATACGGCTTATTGTTATTTTCCAATCTGCTTATGCACAAAGCTGCACTAACTGGGTTTGTATGTGAAACTTTGGGATTTATTTACAAGAGAGTTAGGAGAGCTATTGTTATCCTTAAGATTCTGCTTTAAACATCAGCGTTGTCATCATTTGCCATTATTCGGCATATTGCTATTGCTGTTATATACCTTCCTAATGGCGAAGTATCCTTTTGAGGGCATTATAAACAATTTTTTTCTTTAAATCGTTCCTTTTAAAAGAGGATCACCTACGACGAGGTGCCATGACTACCTCAAACCAATTGCAATAACAAATAAAATCCGTTTTTGATAGAAAAACATTTTTTGCATTTATGCATGAGTTTGCGGTATAACAGAATGTTAATAAAGATCGGTAAAGGATATTAAAAAATAAAAATAAATGTTGGAGTAGCAATGACGAATGTGAAATGGAAGTACCTATCTAGTATGCTTTGACATTTTATTCCAACAATCTGAAAGCAATAACATCCTTATTTGCTGTAGTTTCCTTTGCAGATTAGCGGATGAATCGAATTGGTGTATGAATGTTGCCGGTAGTGAGTGCTTAGGGGATCCACATTAGCATTTATATAGAATTTAAAGATCCTTATAGATGGTTCTTGAAAATTAAATTATACTTTTATACCTACAGAGTGTCACAGCTACGGATGCCGATGTGCACCGCAGGCTGAAATGATGTTCCATTTTAAGTTAGAAAGAGTCAATTATCGGGGTACCTTCAAAGCCGATTTCGTAGGGATGCACTTTAAAGTACCTATACAACAGTTATGAAGATGGTGAATGCATCCGTTGTTCAATACATGAACACGATCAAAATTTGACACTTGTAGTTAGAGGATCTAAAAAGTCAGGTGTACAGGAGGTAAGTGAGAGATTTCTTAAGTTAATTTTATTGGTTTAAAAACAGATTTTTTTGGCCTGCTAGTATATTAAGCTTTGAAGTTATTTTTATAGTTAGAAATAGGCTGTAATTTAAAGTGACACGGATTTGTTAAAAAGAAGCTGGGGCACATTCAGCATCTAATGTTGAGGCACTTTCACAGATGGCGAATGTGCCCCAAAATTAAAATATTCGGATTATTTTATATGTTCTTTTTATGTCACGTTGATATGGTATGAACCTATCAGAAGAAAACCAACAGGGTTTCTATAAATGAGAAGTTAAGGGAAATAGCAGTTGACGATGTTGTTAAGAAGGTAGAAACGATTTTATCTTGGGCCAGAAAGTGCGATCTTAAATGACCCTTTAATACGATCATCTCATTTGGAGAGCGATATAAAAATGAAATTTTAGTCTAAATATACCTACTTCGAAATAAGTTTTTTCAATGGTCCAAGAAGAATAACTATTCACAAATGTTAAAATGTGCGTTTTTCATCATTTTGGCTTAACCCATGCTTCTTTTCGAAAATGTACTCAAAAATAATATTTTACATCCAACTAATTGGGATGTATCTAAGAAAGCTTCGGAGGATTGACTTTATGCGTTTTTAAAAAGAAGTTAGAGCCTGTCTTTGAGAAATCCCGAAAACATCAGTGCTTCTCTAGTGAAAGCCATGAACAGAATAGCCGTTGAGATTTATTTTCCAAATCTTCGAGAATTTTATACAAAATATCGTTTTCTGCCAAAAGATATTTCAAATCTGGATGGGTCGGGAATAAAAACTGTTCTGGATACATCAAAGAAGAGAAAATACTATGGTTCTTTTAACATTTCCACCACACACATCACATTTGAAAAAAAATTTGCAGGACTTCCTTAGATAATTTTATATCTGCGAGTAATGGAAATCGGATCACAACTTATGACATAGAAATGTTATCCTTTTAAAAAGCCGTTAAAGTGAAAATATAACTAACGGTCTTAGAACTACTGGAATCTAGCCTTTTAATTCTCTTACTGTGGAAAATTCAATCGAACAAGACATTACACCTTAGCGAAATTTCCAAAACATGTCTTCCGTTTCAAGTGATCCACAAGTCTCAGCACCTCAAGAAAATAACGAAAACATAAATTCTTCACCACATGATCCAATTGCCATGGCATTAGTAACAATGTGTCTTATACCCAGTATGCAGAAAGTATTGGATCTTCTCGAATTTTTGCAAGTTCTACAGAAAAAAACGCACGCAAACGAGATGCAAATAAAAAAGACAAAGTCCTTAAAAGAAAAATTAAGATGGTAAAACGAGTTGTACAATTTTCAAACACTCGCGGAATCTGACTAATCAAAGGGTGATTTCGTTGAAAATGAAAGTTATTCCGATTTCGAATCTGAAAAATTAGTAAAATCTACACATGCATCAACTGGTGATCGGACTTCGTTACTATGTGGAAACTATGTTTTAGTATATCGGTAGTCACAATAAGTGAAACTGAAATCAGATCACCTGATCCTACCAATCCGGCCTCAACTTCTAGATCTTGACAAAAAATATTATTTTTATTTGGACATAACAACAGTATGAATTCAAATGATATAAATGACCACCCAGATTATTGTCAGCATTTTTAATCAACTATATTTAATTAATTCACTTAGTATTTTTTTGTAATCTTTAACATGCTTTATGTTTCATGTGATCGTTTATATTTTTACTTTTTTGTCTTAAATTCAGCCTTATTTTTGTTTTAATGCCGAGTCGGGGCACTTTCAGCAAATTAACTTGAATTTTTAAAAAACGAAAATTGTTGAAGAAAATCAATATTAGGATTGAAAATGTTTTTTAGAAATTGTTCTTCAACATTGAAACTATCTGTTACTTCAAACAAATTTGCGTATAAATTGAGCCAGTAGGTACGAAGCTTAAAAAAAAGTTAACGAATGTTCCCCAGATTATAATTTTAAATCATTGTTTGTAACATACCTTAATATAACAGTTTGGAGGAACTTTGGAACATATACTTTCTAGGGACCTGAAATGATAGGTTGGGTTGAGGTTAAGATTAGGTAGTTTTCACCTATAGCCAACACACTTAGACCAATGAGGTGCATTGTGATACCACGTGGATCTAGGGAGTTTCTCCGTCTATTCATTAAACCGTTTGGAGCTTTGACTTCTAACGTCAGTGTTAGCCAAGTCACTTAGATCACTAAGGCTCCTAGACAGAGATTTCTTTTGTGTTGGAGAGCAGGACATGTACAAGGAAGGAGATTTGTAGTCTCCTCCTCCTCTTCGTCCGTGCAGCATCTACAGAAGTCGTTTGAATAAACGCCAAGCCTTGATGAGTGCTTGCCTATTAGACAGTGACCTGTAACGACACCTATAGTAGAGCTAATATGCAGTCGCTTTAGTGAGATAAGACACTAAGCTTTGGCCAGATATGTTTACTCGCTAGACATGCAGTACCACTTGTGGACCTAAGATTTGTTCTCTGGATTGTGAATAGCTTTAACACAAGTTTGCATGTAGCGATTTGTTTAGGTATCTAGAGAACTTTTATCAGGTAAAAGGGGTAATGTGATTCCTTTTTTAGCGAGATCATTTGCCCTACAGTTTCCTGGAATGTCGCTTTGTCCCGGTCTCCTTAAGAGATTATCAACAGTCTTGGATAACGATGAAGTTCGAAGGGACTGAGACCAGGGACTTAAACGCGCTTGACTATCCGAGAAGAAACGGGTGTCCTTAGTGGATATCTCCTTCTGCTTCTTCTTCTCCCTTAATAATGGTGATGCTGTGATCAGGAAAAAGGGATCATATCCCTCCCACTTATATACATCCCTACAGGTCCTCCTGTGGTGTCGTCTGTTGCGACTTTGTGGATATCACATTTCTCTTTAACAATGACAAGGCTTCTTTAAGCGTCATTACTTTCGCCTGGAACACGCTACATTGATTAGGAAGACGGAAAGAGAGACTAATATTTAGTCTTTCTGAGAAAATGCTTCCACCTACCCCATCACTAGTTTTTGATGCATCGGTGTATTAGTGGAATGATTCATCTTCCGTAAATGCATCGTCCTCCTACAATTATCTGGTAGTGATAGTGATTTGGAAGTTCTTTCCGAACTGTAATTGGGATATGTAGTCTATGTTTCTTGGTAGACCCTGAAATAATTCCAGACTTTAAGCAGACAGCGGAGCAGACAGCTGTTGACTGGCTAAATCGAGAGGTATCAGATGAAGCAGAATATCTAGTGCTGCGGAGGGAGGTGTTCGGAGTGCTCCGTTAATTCGCAGACAAACTTTACGTAGGACTTTGCCAGGATTTATTTCTTCATATATTTAAGGTAGTTGTCCACCGCGTATGTAAGAATAAGCCTCACGACCGATACATATGGCCAGTAAGTGATGCAGTGCAAGCCCCATTTGTTGCCATTGGTATTTTTTTGCCAGAGAGAAATGCTACTGTAGTTTTTTTGGCTTTTTTTTGTATGTTGGGTTTCCAGCTTAACTTCCTATCGAAGATAGGGCCTAAGAATTTAGCTTCGTCGGAAAAAGTTAAGCTTGCATCTTTAATAGAGTGTGGGTCAACGTCCTCTTTTCCTTGTTTCATAAATTATTATTCATTATGAAAAATGGTTCATGACAATATGTTTCAAACACAATGCTTGGCACATGAACTCATCGGTAGTTCTTGACGAAGCGCATCCTGTCGATCTACTTTTGGGCCAATCTTTCGAGAAATTAGGGCTCACCAGTAACTAACAGTTTGTGGTTTATCACCATAAACCAAATACGTTACTTTGCCTCGCCACACAAAAAATGAAGTAAGGAACGGTTTATCCTCGGATCAATGTCGTCCATATATTGCAAAAAATAATCACTGATAATTTTTCGGTTACGTTGGCCATTGACTGAAACGTTAGCTTCAGCCTCATATTTGAAAAAGAGGACAAAAGACGCCGCGAACGTGAACTTTTGTGGACAGATAAATTAGTTGTTCAGCAGGAAGGATCAAAATGATATTCCTGTGTCCGAATCTTCAAGACAACAAAGAACAGACAGACAATGCTGACCGAAAGTGTCGCAAGTCCCGAAAGTGAGGCATGAAAAAACGGTTTATCCATGGTCGAATACCCAAAGAAGGAAGCAGGCTCATGTTTCGAAGCCGTGTATACGGTGAACAATCCTGTTTCTCGTACACACGACGTTGGGAGTGGGGCACTGGGGTATCACTTCTAAATGTTCACCGAATTCAATGATGAAAATTATGTTTCTGCAGTTGTCGCCAATGGGCGAGATACGCCTCACCTCTTTGTGTTTAAAAGACTACTACAGAATAAAAAGTCGACGGCAGTGGATGGTGTCCGAAACGTAGTATTTAGACACATGCCCCTGGGCTGCAGATATTTTCAGCACTCTGCTTAATAATGCGGTAATACACATTATCCGGGGCATTGGAAAGAAGCTGTAGTTCACGAAAAAGGAAAACGATGGAACAAACCCTGAAAATCTTCAATCAGTTCTTTGATCCACAAAGGGTTGTACCCTGGACCGAACATTTAATGACAAATTATACAATAGCCTGAAGTTAATTTTGTTAATTAAAAGTTAAAAAAACATAAATACATAACTCCAAGTTTTTTATGTGTAATTGAAAAAGGTTTTAAATTAAAAATAAATGTAAACTTGAAACCAAAAATAAATTAATCAAAATACAGACGAAATGCAGCACTTTGGTTCCTTTTTCGCCTGACGTAACGCAGCCGATTTGTTTATCTCCTCTCTGTGCTGGAAGTTTTGGATTAATATAAACTTTTGAAGTGTAAATTTAAAGCGGGTATAGTTTTGGCTTCTCTAAAATTTAAAGCAAGTTGAGCAGGTCGTTTCTAGTGATAATGTATAGCTAACTGTTAAAACTTATTGGTTATTGCTGACACTTGCGTAAAGGTATCTGACATAGTACCATCAACATACAATTAGTGACGCTCGTGTAAGAAGACGACTTCCAAGACAAACAATGATATTGATAAAACGTATTTCTTTTTTAATTGCGCAGGGATTTTTCAGTGTTAAACAAATTTCTACACAACATGTTTATCAGACGTGTTGAAAATAAACTAAAAACTGACTCAAGTTTATTTTGCGACTTGTATTCCGGTATTCTAGTGGGTTAGCCAAAACCATTGCAAAAATTGTTGAAGCTGTGTTTTCAGGCACAAGTAATGAAAACCAATCATACTAATCCTAAGCCTGGTGTGGATTTGATTAAAGCAATTGTTCTAATAAATGACAATTTTCGCCTATCTGTAATATTATAAGAGTTCGTTTTTAATACCATTTTCAAATCTGGGTCTAAAAGAACGATGTTTAGAACTATCGAGGAATATGTAAACTATCAGCAATACCTAAATTATTTGAGTGCATTGTCAAAACAAATTAGTTTTTTATATAAAAGAAAATTGTGGTCTTTTACGTGAAAAACTAATGTCAGCATTGTTTTTCTACTGGCCGATCAACAATCTATATTTAGCCCTTTTCATCTCATGCATCACTGAACCTGTCGAATCTGAATACACAGACTTTAGCAAGACATTTGACTTAGTAAGTCATTTGGTCTTATTGGAAAAGTTCGAACATTTTAGTGTTCACTCTGCAATGCTGCAGTGCACATCGTCCTTTTTGGTTAAACCCAAAGGGTTACCCTTCCCATCTCCTGTACTTCTTGGGTTCGACAAGGTAGCCACTTGGGCCCACTTCTGTTTATTATTTTTATGACTAACTATTTTTATAAGCGTAACTCTTTTAGCACCCGTGTCCCTGTTGTCATTTAATTGTTTCCTGAGTAGCAAATTTTGAAAAAAAAAAGAAATTATGTCCTAAAATTGTCGCTTCAAATACTATCTAATCGTACCAACTTTACACAGCTACCGCACTCTCAGTTAAAAATCCCAGCAGCAACCACCAGCACAACTAAGCGTAAATAAAACTAGTACTATCAAACACATTCACTTAAATGTTATAATACAATCCAACAAGGAAAATTAATTGTATAGTCCTGGGATTATGTCAGTTACCAGTAGGGAGTTTTGCTGTACCAAACGTGTGAACAGCATAATTACATTGCTGTTTACTTATATGGGGTAGTGTCCTTTTTGTTTTAATCCCTGCTCTTGCATACAACTTTATCACCAACTTCAGCTAGGTCCAATCATTTTGTGGAACACGTGTTTGTTGTTCAAAATGACGCGACTGACAAAGAGGCTATTAAGCTATTAAGTCATATTCCTTGGATGTCTGAATGCCCTCACGTTTGAGAATTCTGAGCGAACTTCCTTTGATTCATACAGTTACATATAAAAAAAAGAATTTACTGCCTTTTCCAGTTACACATGCTTTTATCGACCTTTTGAAAACCTTTATTTAAAGAGGAAGCCGAAACATGCTTTGCACAAAGTCATGAACGTTAAACAAATGTATACTGTCAGAGAGACTGAAAATACTGAAATTCATTCGACAAGCGGAAAGGACATTTTCTTATCGTTTCTAAAATTCGTTAGCATTATTTATCCCTTACGCTTACGAAATATGTAGGTTATGTATCGAGATATATTTCCTACAATCAATTGCAAGGTCGGAATAAGATTTTGTTTCAAAATGCTCGTCCTCATCCCTCATTACTTGCGCAGTTCCGTGTTCTTTTTTTTTCTTATAATAAAATGGCTTATAGATTTTCAAACAAAATATTTCTTTGATACATTTACATTGAAGTAAATCCTGCTGAATTGGAAAATCGAAAAATGCAAATTAAAATTACATTTTCCCTATGGCAGTAGGAAACCCTGAATACGGGAAGAGTTAACTTATTATTATCACTTAGAATTGATTGTGATGTAAACTTTGAACTAGTAGTTGAAAAACTTTTCTATAAACAGACCTTTTTGACTTTTGTTTTCTTTTTTGCATTGGTAACTCATTTCCCTAAAGCCCATAGCATAGAAAACCTACCTGCTGGGTAAGCTTCTTCAATGAAATGGTGGTTGTCGGCGAAGATTTTTAAATTTTTTGTCATTTTTTCTTTTGGCTTCGAAAACTTTTTGAATGAATTAATAATAGGGATGTTTTCCATTTTTGGGGTTATTATACATTTATAGCAAGAATGAATTTGAAAAGAATAAATATAGATGTCGTTCCTATTATTTTCGTCTTTATTAAGGAGTTACGCCGTTTGAGCTTTAATAAAAGTTGAATGGAGTTTGTTACCTCGAAGAAATTCCTTCTTTTTTTGTGTGAAAATTCAAAAATCAAATTATGATTTTGATGCTATGAATATGGCTTTGAGGTTATCCTTATACTTTGTGGTAAGAGTAAGGAAAATTGGCTAAAAAGTTAATGTGGATAATCTTTTTATAAATTCCTCTTAGGTGAATTATGTTTAATTAATTATATTAAAAGTTGGCAGTAGTTATTGCGTTGGATAACTGAGCGAGGTGTACGACTTCCGCATCCTAACCAGAAAAAACTTACATTTATCTAGAATCCCCATTGGCGTGTGCCCATCCCCATAGACCGAGGAATTTAAATAAAAATATAGGGACGGGCTAAAGTCCGGTAAGGCGAACTTTTGGATACCCTATTCATATTCCTATCCCTCATAATTGGGCGTGACAAAAGCCTAAGTATGGTTGAATTGTTAAGAACGCTCTACATAAAAAAACGCGCCCTAGCTCAAACTTTGGTTTTTCAATAAAATTGTTTTATTTAATTGTGGACGTGTCAGTAGGCGGAATTAAAAATTATTTAATCATAAGTATAAAGGGCAACTAGAGAGTCTATATTATAAATTTCAGCTCCCTAGCTCAAACTTTGGTTTTTCCAAAAAGTGGTTTTTTAAATTGTGGGCGTGTTTTGAAAATATTTACACATGATCATAAAGGGTCCCTAGAGAGTATATATTATAAATTTCAGCTCCCTAGCTCAAACTTTGGGTTTTCAGTTAAATTGTTTTATTTAATTGTGGGCGTTGAAAAATATGTAAATATAAGTATAATGGCTACCAGAGAGTCTTTATTATAAATTTCAGGTTAATAGCTCAAACTTTGACTTTTCAATAAAATTGTTTTATTTAATTGTGAGCGTCAGTGGGCGGATTTTAGAAATTTTATCTCCCGAGCAGTTTTAGGAGTCAAAGATCATATAAAAAAATTTAGCTTTCTAGTTCAACATTCGATTTTTTCGATAATTTTTTTTTTTTGAGTTTGTGGGCGCGTCTGTGGGCAGATTTAAAAAATTCTCAAACTTGATTATTTCGAGCCCCTTGAGAGTATATGGTTAAAATTTTAGCTCTATAGGTCCAGTTTAAAGGCCTAATTTTTGCCGACAGACGGACGGACGAACGGACGGACATGGCTAGATCGACATTACTATCGATGCTGATCATAAATATAGTAACTGTCTACGGTCAATATTATGGTATGTTACAAACTTCGCGTCAAAAATAATATAACCGTAGAATAGGGTATAAAAAAGTATTACGCATTAACGGCACATACTTACTTCACATAAATGATTTTCGACCCAAAAAGTGTCGCTGCCTGAGACACTGCAGCCTTTCATGCTCCGCTAACCCCGGCACTCTGCTTCCAGTTGTCCAGACCAAGCTCTCTGGTATCCGCCATGGATTGGTCTTACCTGCTTTCTCGAACATGGGGGCTGCCAATATTAAGGTTCGATGCATGTGCTTCGGTAATTCTACGTCTGATCGCCAGTAAGTTGTCATTCGTGGAGTTGATATTTACTCCTTAACTGCCTGAAGTTATTGCTATCAAAGTGGCATTTTGTCCTGGACGGTGGACTCCTCCGAATCCAGCGTGTAAATTGTAGAAGTTTGTCATGACAATTAATACTCTTGGCTGTCAGTCACACGTTCGCAAGAGCTGGGGCAGTGAAAGAAAACTTTAGGTGCTACTTGGGCATGGCGTGAATTGAACCTGAGACCCTTAGGTACTCGTAAGTAGTCCAACATACTTAGGTTGGTCAATTGGGGGGATAATGTATCATTGAACACCTTTTTTCAGTAACACACTGGTTCTGCCGGCAGTATGATATTTGGCACATTCCTGTTGAAACCACATGTTCTGCTGACCATGCGTACACACTTCTAAAAGTAGTTGATTATGGCTCATGGCGGGTGCCATTGCCTTTCACATTTAGATATTGCTAATTAGAAGTAAGGCCCGATGATGCTACCAGCCCATAAGCCGCAACATACAATGCACTCTTCAGGGTTCCTCGGTAGGTGATGGATCAGCTAGGATTTCTCAACAATTGATAATTTAGATAATTTTGATAATTTTAGAATTGAGCCTCATTACTAAACAAAGTTTGACCTTCAATGAGCTCACAATTCACGAAAATCGAATGGCTTTAATTCTTACAGGAATTGAAACTTGTCAGTGTGTAAGCCAAGAGAGTTGCGATAATTGTCCACGAGAAGGGACCTACAATTCACATCCGATAACGAACGGTAAATTTTGGAGCTTCTCATGACAATATCTACTCTTAAACTTTTGTAAGACGCTCGCAAGAGGTGATCCTATCCAACGTACGATGTGAAAATCTGAAAGCGTTTTGCAACACACAAATCGGCAGGTAGCAGTCTGGCGGAAAAGACCAACCAATTTGAATTCGAGACACATCAAGATGAAAATAATGCGCTGTCATTTGCAAAGATGGCTTTATCACAGCGTGTATAAATGATATACAATATTGGGTCAATAACTGAGCCTTGAGGGAACGCTCTCATTTCTCAAGTCGGAAACACTGCTTTTGACATGAACTTTGAAACAGGGATTGGACAACAAAACATTAGACTATTTCACAGATATACAGAGGAAGGTTTAGACTTATCATTTTATAAATCAGACGAACTGGTGCCAAACAGAATCAAATGCCCTCCCTATGTCTGGTAAGACCATACCTGTAGATTTCATTTGAGATCGATTTGTATGAATACAGGTGCATGTCCTCAGTGCCCTGTTTAGGAATCATAATATAAATCCATAATCAATTCAATGTATATGGGAGCCATGGTCCCCCTTAACCCCCCTGCTTGGGGTAACTGTTGGATTTGTAGTAAGTCCGAGGTTGGGGTAGGTGAGAGGTTGGATATCATATTTAAATAGTTTAACTTTTTTTAGACATGCGTTGCAAAGAATCCTCCAACAATTTTTGACACTTATGTTCCTAAGCCCCCCCCCCCCCCACTCCATTTTAATTTCTTTTTTTGATATCGTTTTTCTTTATCTTCCCTCCTTTCAGTCCGTCCATGTCATTTCCAGCTTTTAAGTCAGACTGGTCAGTTAAATTATTCTAAGCCCGTAAAGTGAGCTTGGATCAAGCTCTTAAACTACAATTCTAATCAGCAAAGTACTACAAATCCTTCACGAAAGATGGATGTTTGTCGGCTGACAAATCGATCAAGCAAAACTAACCTATTTGCTTAGACTTTCGACAAGAAAAAATGCTCCCTTTCTCGTGACTTCCCTGGTTATCCGTCAAAGCCCGTAATTAACAAAAATAATCTCACAACTAGCTTAGTATTCAATTGTTTAAGAATTGTAAGAATTTTTGGGGTTAAAAATTTTATGTTCACCTACACCCCAAATGCAGCCTAAGACTGGTGTCATTAGGTATGCATTTTCCAACAGTAAGGACAATGGATAAATAAAGGCACCCCAGCTACAGAAGCATCTTCCGGAATAGCCTACAATTGCATAAGCCCGGCCACCTCCTTCTTCATTATGTTTGCCTTAAGTACTGTTCATCGAACATAAGGAAAAACCATAAGGAGTTGTACATGAAATGCATTTGCACGCGAAGGATAGAGAAGCACAGGACACTCCGGTGAATGAAAACAAAACGAATACGGATTACAGGCACCGCACTTTAATTGTAAGAGCCATCAAACGAAGGAGCGCAGCCGAATGCAGGAGGGGTCAAAATGCTCCCTTATAGTCGAGAATTGAAAGAATTATGGGGTCGAAGTGCGCCAAAGCCGAAGGATCTTCAACATGCACAGCACACCGTTTTTCCCATAAAGTGGGTCCTCCTATGTCTACCTTCGTGCAGGCAAACCCCCAACAACGGAACGTAACTATTCGCCTTTCTTCATGTTCGATAGTAAGTAATGTCCTCTTTCCTCAATGCAGGGTAATACCAAGCCAACTGCTCATGTGTGTGTATGTATGCGAATGAATGAAGTTTGTTTTTGTCGCCAAGTTTTAGCTCCTTCACTACGGAGGTGGTAAGCGTTTTTATTTTCCTTAAACAGGACTCCCTGGCATTGCCCGAAAGTCCCAAAGGAGTCGAATTCCACATTTACAAGAAAAAAAGGTATCCCTTGCACAAGGCAGCGAATATTATGTGTATAATGTATATAAAAGAGAGCATAAGAAACACGCTTGGAATAGATACAAATTAAATAATTCCATAGTGAAATGTGAAAGGCGGCAGCGTTAGAGTATCTGCGTCCGGGTCGAGTACGAATAGCTAACCCCAAGTGTGAGGAGTACCTAGTGATGTGAAAAACTTAAGTTATGGCTGACAGGATTAATTAAATTTAATTATCTGTTTTCTTATAACGTTTTTTTTTTTCATTTTGCATTACTCGAAGGACAGAAGAAGGACGAAAAGCAATTGGAAGGACATCCGGCATCCACATGGGTGGTGCTGGGTCTGCACCATTATTTCGTTCTTTGCAAGGAGCTATTCTTGATAATTTGGCGACAGTGCGGACAACTACAAAGCCAACTTACTACAAGGGCTACAATAGTTGCTTTTCGTTTTTCAGTTTGTTTCCTAAGGATACAAAGAAGAAAGTATACATATATTACGGGCGCACTAAAGTTGGGCGGAACGGGTGGGTTGGGTTAGATGTTAAACGACTCCTAAGTTGGTAGACCTAGCCGTAGTTTCAGCCAGGCTGTTGGAGCATTTTATGAGTGGGCATTGTGCACGCTTTCGATGGACTGTCGTTAGTTAGGAGTCCTTTAGTATATTTCAGGCTACGAGAAGGTGGTGTGCGCTGTGATTGAGGAGTTATGATGCCCAATGAAGTTGTTTCTTTGCATTTTATTTTGCTTTGAAGGTGGGTTATTCGGAGATTTTGTTCAGTTTTGGTGTCAGGCTATTATGTATAGCTGGTTTTTTAGCGGCAAGCACGCTAAATTTGGAACGAGGGCGTGTTCCTTTGTTTTCTGTTTGTTTAAGCAATTAATAATTCTTGCTGAAATCATGTGGGTAACGCGGTAGGGGGCTCAGTTAAAGTTAATATGGATACGCACGAGTTGCTACCGGTGGTGTGAGTTGACGTCAAATCGATTGGAGTTTCTACTCGTTACACTGTCAACAAAAGTAGTGCTACGTTTTGGAGTACCTGCTTGGTCTGTTAGAAAACGAAAATTAACACTATATCGCACAAGCACGCTATTTTATTTCACCCTTCTGTTATATTAAAAAAAGGTTACACTTGTTACTTTTCGGATATGTTCACCGAGTTTCTGCAAAAACAAGTGACGTTTGTGTAATTTTGTAATATTGCATTCCGAATGAACATGGGTCCATAAGGTATACGCGTTGGAAACAGAAATGTAAATGAAACTCCATAACAAAGCCACTTGCCAATGGTTTGTTTGACGCTCGCAAGAATATGTTGACACCAATTGGTCAAGCGTATCAACCCGGTGCACGGAAATAACTTCACGGCCAATAACTTCACATGGGCAATAACTTCACATCGAGTGGGCAATAACTTCACTTTTTTTTGTGAAGTTATTGCCCACAATAGGTGAGCAATATCTTTTTTGTGCCTTTTTGGTGGAAATAAATTCTTTTAAAATTTAATGATAATTCAAGAACCGTACCTCGCACCTACTCCAAATCAAACTCCAATCAAAAATCCAGGCACACATATATGAATGTGGTACTAACAAGATGACATTTTACATTGTATCTTTCATTAGCTATTCTGGTCATTTATATTTATATATGTATATGAAAATATATACATAATATATGCACATATTATTTAATACTCGTATTTAGTTTATTTACTAATTCATTTATTTATTTATTTAGTATAATTATTATGATTATTATTATTATTAGAAGGTTTTTATCGTGTTTTCCTTCTTAATATCACTATCTTTTGTTTTGTTAAAATACTTTGTAACTTTGTAAATAATATTTCAGTGGCAAGATACAATTTTGAAATCTCTGTAATGTAAAATGTGCGGCAACAACTCCGAAATTGTATGAAATAAATATATACATATCTATCTATGGTTTTATAAAGGGTCAGTCAACGAGTACAAACCTTTGAATTTTTACAAAATTCTGCAATAAGGTAGACAAATTGATGTTTTTTATTATTTTTATAAATGACCTGCAGTCAGACATTGTCTATGTTTGATGTCCTCGGATGATGTGCAAATCTATCCAGATATATGCTCTCAATTGGATTGTTTCCATCTGCAACTGGATATCGAACATTTTTTGAATTGGTGTAAGTATAATCACCTCGAATTAAATTTTACAGAATTTCAAATGTTCAGTACTTTGAGGTTCCCTACCTTGATTAAATTCGACTCTTAATTTCATGATGATAACTTTTTGCGAATAAAAGTTTTTTTTTTAACATGAAACTCAAGATACCATATTGAATTTGTTGTTGCAAAAGATTACTCAAACTCAATGCTAGGTTTCTTAAAGCGAAAATAAAATAAAAATAAATATTAGGCATTAACGGCCCATAGAGGGCCTAAAACCTAGCTTCACCAACCACTTTCTTTGCGAAGTGGAAGGGACCTACAATTTTAAGCCGAATCCGAATGGCAAATTTGAGAAGCTTCTCATGACAATTGATACTCTTGGATGTTTGTCAGACGTTCGCAGGCAGTGGAAAAAAAACTGAAGATGTTATTTGGCTCCGGAATTGAACCGGGGACCTTTCGATTAGTACGCAGACACACTAACCATTGAGCCACTGCGCCCGACGTAAGCGAACTTCAACTATATTTACACTGTCTATACCCTAAAAAGCCTCTTGTTTTGAATAATTTAAAGCACTTTGGTATAGTTTGGTCTTCTTTTTATGAAAACAGTAACTTAACTCAAAAAAAGATTAACTCGTTTTAATTTAAGAAAATTTAACTGGTGAGGGGATTTGCCAGGTTATCCTTCTAGATGCGCTCTCATTGATTTAAAAGCATTTAAATGTCGAAGGCGTACTCAATGCATTCTGTTTGTTAAAGATATTTTTAAAAAGCAAATAAATTCTTGCTTTCTCTTATAACCTTTTATATTCCGAAAGGAATTTGAGGAACCGCACTGAACTGTTTTATATTCGTCTACAATCTACATAGAACTAATTATGGTTGTTAAATGTACCAATTAATCCGTGCTTGAAACTGTTTAACTAAGTCTGCAATGAAGCTGACATTTGCATGATCGTTTTAAAAAAAATAGTTTTTGTATTTGTAATAATTAAATTGAAACGTTGTATTTATGTAATCAGCAGATCAAATAATAAATATTATGGTTTAATGTCAATTTCAAGTTATTTCCCCTCAGCCATTCTGTTAACTAGACTTCCAAATAATAACTTCAAACTCGTGCGAATTGATATTAAACAAAAACACTAATGTTTTTACTAATGTTTTTACTGCAAATTGATTAAATAAAAAAAAACTAGCAAATAAAACTTATTTAAAAATAAACTAAATGGCATAATCTGTCACAACTATCTGCTTCCTACTGGATAAGGAGGAGTACAATCAGTCAGCTATTGAAGTCGCGAACAATTCTGTCAAATTTTGTAGTCATTCATTATATGTTTGTATAGTCGACATTCAAGAAACTTGAACATTTTTTTCTTCTCTGTTGGATAATAAAATAGAAGGCGATGGTTGTAGTGCAGTTTTAGGTCTCAAATTTTGTAGCGATTGCTCAGCCGACGTTTGCATTTGTCGGGAAGTTCATTCAAAATCTTATTGAAAATGCGATTTTGAATCAAAACGAAAGCTATTTACATATGTACTTAAAAAATACCGCGTTAACTATAGGAAAGATTGTAAATTACAACCAGAAATTGTTGGATAGTAATATTTAACAAATTAATTGATTAAAATTGCAACGAAGTTTAGACCCCCGGAGTTGTTGATCGTCTCTCGCGGCGAACGCACGCACTCATTTTTTGTCCGTTACCGTCAACATTTGTTGCGACCATACGGTTAGCAAAAAAATAGAAAAAAAAAAAACAAAATCCATCCCACTCCAACACTGTTGCTTTTGCTTGGCTATTGCAAGTGCCGTACGATTTTCGTGTGCGTTCGTGTAGTAATTGGGTAGATACAGCATCAGGCGGATAGCGGATCATGTGGTGCCGATTTTGTTGGTAGACAAAAGCAAATTGCCTTATGGGCATAACACCTGCAGTAAATTGGCTTGCAAATCCAAAGCGCGTTTTCAATTCACGGCTCTACTTAGGTTGTTTGCGTCAGAGTTTGTGTTTTTGTAATTTATAATGTGTAGAAATTTCGTAGTGGATGTGAGGAATATCCGTGGGTTGAGAAAATTTGTTTTCATTATACGCCCATGTCTCCTTCAATAAACCAGCTTTTTTGGCTCTAAGTGCAACACAGGTTAGGGTTAGCTTCGATTTAATGGAGTTTTGTCTACCTGGTTACAACTTAGTGCCATTCTTCTTTCAACATCGCGGTCTCAGCGTTTATATACATAATGACCTAGCTTATCAACTTTAGCCTCAATATGGCCAATGCTCCAATCTAGAGTCATTTCATTTGGCTGAAATTCCATATCCGTAGGCAATTAATCCAATACTACATATTTTATTTGCAGAAGCCCAAATTTGGAGCGACATTCAACTTATACTGAGTTTGATGTTCTGTCTGATTCCATCACAAGAATTGTGACCCTTCATCCTCGTACTGAAATCGTCATTGCGGGCGATTTCAATATACAGAATTCAAGTTGGCTTCGACACTCTGGCCAGAAAACACCCGAAGGACGGTACGCCGAACTCTTTGCTGAGGTAAATAACCTGACTCAGCTTGTAAATGAGCCGACACGAATACCGGACATTAGCAGTCAAACTGCCAACACACTGGACTTGTATCTTACCTCTTACCCGATAAATACGCTTTAACCATTGTATCATATCAGCAAATTTCCCGTAATCCAACCACATTGTTAAAGAACAAACTCCTAAAAGAACCGTATGGCAATACGAGAAAGCCAATTGGGGAAAACTAAATGGTTTCTTTAAGAGTTTTAACTGGTCGCTGTGCTTCCTCGACAGCGACGTGGATGCTGCTGCTGATATGGTCACAAACATAATTCACCTGGGCATGCAGCCTTTTATTCCTAACAGGATTAAAAGTATCACACCCAAGGTTAACGCGTGGTGTGACTCGAGCTGCAAAGAGGCTATCAGGTTAAAAGAGGCAAGCTTTCGGCTATTCAAAGCCAAACCATCTGAGGAAAGCCGTAAAAAGTTAAAACGAACCAGAAATGACTTAAATACCCACATTAACCGTGTCAAATTCTCCAATGACCAAAAGTTAAGGCAAAAAATACTACAAAGTTCCACAGATAATAAAAACTTTTGCAAGCGAACGTCGGACTAGGGCAGCTAGTTTTTTTTATAAAACAACAAAATCTAGTTTCCCTTTACATGGAGTTTTTTGTCAATAGTTTAACCACCAGATTAATTTCTCAAAACATCCCGCATTAAGAAATAAATTGTATCTTTCAGTAGTAAGATATCAAGTATCATATCTAAATGCATCCTGTGCTAACCAACAAATTCCAATATTTACCTATAAGGAGAAAATAAATTTCTATCTATCTACCTTTATCTAACATACCTTCTCTGGGTAAGCCAATTAGGAAAAACTAAACCTTTTCTATAAGAGTTTAAACTGGTCGCTGTGCTTCCTTGACAGCAACGTGGATGCTGCTGCTCAAATGGTCACAAACATTATTCACTTGGGCATGAAGTCTTTCATCGCTAACAGGATCAAAAGGATCAAACCTAAGGTAAATGCGTGGTAAAAGCGTGGTGTGATCAACAAGGATGGAATTTTGTTTTTCCTAGGAAAAATGACGCAGTCTTGTTCTGATTAACATTGAGACCTCAGATTGTTGTCCAGCTTACTAGCTTATTAAGAGTAAATTGAAGGACATCGGCAAGTATCTGTGGGTACTTACCTGATATCGAGATAAAAACATCGTCAGCGTATGCTACAACCCTGCAGCCGGTGCTCTCTATTTCCGCAAGGATTAAATCCAAGTTCCTGAGTAAGGGTGAGAGCACTCCTCCTGGGGGGGTTTCAAGCTGTACTTGTCTCTTGATAGAACTACTTCCAAGTGAAGCGATTACCACTCTGGTTTTAAGTGTATGTTCCACAAGAGAACAGACTGATTCGCGTATTTTGATACTTCCAAGGGCATGGATAAACAAACTCCTTGATCAAGAAGTCTAGGATTCCCTCAAGAATTTCCAATAGGAAAGATGCAAGGCTGAGATCCTTGGGAGCTGTGTGAGCGGTCTTTCCGGCCTTTGGTATGAATACCATTGTAACCTCGGACTAAGTGTCGGGTATGTGACATGTGTATGTCCAGTGACAGCCAGCCTTCCCAGAATGTTCCACAGAATATGTTGTAGTGTTCCAAATGCTATCTGCAGCTGAGTGGGGGAAAATCCCGAGGAATGGTATAGTTCGAAACTGCCTACCGCTCACTGGTTTCTGCTCACTGAAACCGTCAGACGAGATCTGTGAACTGTGAACTCTCCGACAGGTCTTTAACCAGGGATAGGCGTACAGCCTTGGAAAAAAGTCTCCATTAATAGTTTGATCGAATCATCTTCGTACTCCGCTCACGTTTCAGACGGATTCATTAGGACACAGATTAAGATGTGCTTTCAATGCTTTGACTGAAACTGCGCCAAGATCTACTCTGCGCTTTTCTTACCTTTGTTAATCTCCCTGTTCATGATAAGCCTTGTTGATTTGGCTTTGTTAAAGTTCTTTCTGCTCTTGCAGCGAAGGTTGTTGAGTGGCTGCTAGATTCAACCCAATTTGACATCGCAGAGTAAAGTTGGTGAGAGACGAAAGTGACGTCTATCACTTCCCTTCGGGATTTTGTTAAAAAAGTAGGGTTATTACCTTTGTTGCAAACTACGAGGTAAGTACTAATAATAAATTCGAAAATGAACTCAACTCGACTGTTATACAATAAAGTTTATTTATTTATTTACATATTTCGTCTTACAAGTTTATATCTTATTTTAGACTACTTCTAATACTAATACAGAAATTCATATTTTATATATTTAATGATAGATTACAGAGCATTCATAATAGCAATTTTACAAAACGTTCTACTCATATAGAAATCAATTGAATTTTTATATAAATTATAATTGACACAAGCTTTAGTAATGGGATCATTCAGACCATAATTCGTTCTGTGCCGGGAAACATAAAAAAAATACAGTTCTCTAGGCCGAAGAATGCGATAAGGAGTGTATATATTAAACATTGATAATAAAAGGGAACAATCAATATGAGCGGGTAATTACATCATGTGCAAAAAGGACTGAGTAATATGTCCTTCTTTTAGCAAGGGTTTTCAAACTCATAAGCGCACATCTTGCTTCATACGGAGGAGTATCATTATTCCAGTATATTTTTCTGACAGCAAATTTTGTGAATCGTTTTTGAATTTTTTCAATCCGAACTTCAGCGTTGCGATAGTAGGGACTCCAAACAACGCAACCATATTCCAATATAGAACGAATCAATGAATTATAAAGGGATTTAAGTGTGTAGGGATCATTAAAGTCTTTAGAATTCCGACACAGGAAACCCAGCATACAATTAGCCTTGCTTATGATGTAATCAATATGTAACGCAAAATGTAATTCCGGATCAAAGATAACACCTAGATCTTTTTGATCAGTTACTCTTTTAATTAATTTACCTTGTATACTGTAATCAAAGATTATCGAAGATTTTATTCTATTGAAAGTCATAACAGAGCATTTTTAAATATTAAAATATAACCCATTCAAAGTACACCAGTAATTAACTTGGTTAAGATCTGTTTGCAATTTAATCGCATCAGAAATCGAGTTTACAGATTTAAATATTTTTAAATCATCAGCATATAAAAGGGAGTTAGATTCAGATATAAAAGATGGTAAGTCATTTATAAAAAGAAGAAAGAGGAGCGGACCAATATGGCTTCCCTGAGGGACACCAGAGAGGTTTAAAATTTCATTAGACAGAGCGGATCCTATCTTCACATACTGTTTTCGATTTTGCAGATAACTGCCGATCCAATTTAAAACATTAGAATGGAATCCAAACATTTCAAGTTTCTTTAATGAAACATTGTGTTGGACCCTGTCAAAAGCCTTCGAGAAATCTGTATAAATACAATCAACCTGAAGACGATTTTCAATTTTATGAAGACAATAATTTGTGAAGATAACTAAGTTGGTATTAGTTGATCTGCCAGTCACGAAACCATGCTGGTTTTGCGAGATTTGATTACACACAGCGGCATTTATCCGTTTCTTGACAACAGCTTCAAATATTTTCGAATTAGTTGCAATTTAGCTATAGGTCTGTAATTGTCAATTAATCTTTTAGATCCAGATTTATGAATTGGGGTAATAAAAGAATGCTTCCAGCAATCAAGAAATTTACCTGACATCAGAGATTTGTTAAAAATAATCTTAAGCGGTTGAACTAAACTACATTTGCATGCTTTAAAAAACAAAGGGGGGAAATTATCGGGCGCGATACTCGTACTCGAATCAAGCGATGATAATTCTAGAAGAATATCATCTTCAGTCAAAGAAATAGAACCTATATCAGTAATTCGTTCACAATTAGGTAATGAATTGCAATCAATGACGTCATTCACGAAATTTGATTGGAAAAATGATGCAAACATGTTACATATTTCATCAAGATTGTCACTATTGACTCCGTTATACGTCATAATAGAAGGTATACCAATTGATTTTCGCTTAGTGTTTATGAATGACCAAAAAGCTTTAGAATCGCGTTTAATATAGGTTTCCATTGATGAAGTTAATGCTTATTTTAAGGAATCTCCTAATCAATGTCAAGTTATCTACGACGAACCGAACTGTGTAACCGCGAGTAACCTTGAAAACCCTTTATACATATAACAACTATGTGCAAGAGTGTAGAGAATTATTATATATTTACAGATATAGGTACTTCAGGGAGAAATGTTGATCCCAGAATATACCTACCATCATGATTTCTGGGCGGCTCATATGTCAAACTGCAAAACATGTTCATGTTAACTTTCGAACCCTCCAGATTAATAAAGGAGATAAAGACATTTGGGTGCCAGCTAACCACGTTACTTTGACAAAGGAAACTACTTCCTGTCAAGTCGGATCTACCCCCAGCTAGACAGATATCTTTGACAATATCTTAAACTTGAACGAACACATGTTTTATGCATAGGTACTTCCTCAATTCAGCCTGCTAAAGCCATTTGTACACCGACACCGACCGTTCAGTGTCTGAAGTTCAACCTGTTCAATTAATTCATGCGCATTCATTCAATACGTTCTTAGCGTAACAATTACTTTGCATAATAGTCTTTTATATTTTCTTTCATCAGCCTACTCTGAGTGCTTGTTGTTAGCGGAAATGTTCATACACTCACTAGCGTCATAAATGAATTCCCATATATTCGCAGTTCGTAAACACTTAAGTGGAGAAGCAAAAATAAAATGTTAATTCCACTAGAACCGTAGCCTCCAACGAATAAGTCAGATATGCAAGCTTTTACGTATTGTCACATGATAATAACTATAAGCCTACCGCATACAAAATTAAGTGTGTACGTATATCCTTCAATCAAGCTCTACAAAGGATGTGTAGTCGTCGTCGTCGTCGCAATACCGACCAGAATAAAAAAGAAATTGTTTTAAAATTCAGAAAGGAGCTTCGTATTCCGCCCATACATTCGTGCACACAATAAATGCATTAATTCAATCGCTTTATAATTAAATTCAAATCGAATTCATGTGATTTTTATTTTTATTGCATATATTTTCTCCGAGGCAAGATACGTGACACGTCGTCCTTAAAATTGAACATTATCTGCATATACAAATGTACAAACATACGTATACCTACGTAGACCGAGGTTTTACTCTTTTCTTTCTTATTTTTGTCGACGTGTTGGCGTTATTCACTTTTTTGTTTTCTTTATTTCGGCGAATTAACAAAAAAAAATGGTACTAGTCCTTAAAGTTTTGTGAAGCAAAAAATGCTCAATCCGATTAGCAGATTGAAAACAGTTTTTGATTTCGAATTAATCAAAATAAAAGAAAGTATCGGGCTGTCAATTAGTGATATTGATAAAATAAAATGAAATAAGAACTATCGAGTCATATCCTGCTAAATGTCGCATACTAAAATGATCGTATCCATCCTACTGTGTGAATGTCTGAAGCCGTTCTGCAGCACACTAATCGGAAATTGAAATGACTTTATGAATGCGCACCTATTTTGTCGCGGATAGAAAATGTGAAAAGGACCGCGAATTCTATGAACTATACCAAATTGTGGATGTAGTCCAAAAAGCTAAAGCACGTCTCCTTCAATGTCACTTTGAGCGATAAGACAATAATTCCAGCCAAGAGGATCTATGACGCCCAGTCACCAGGTTCGAGAAGAAAAGAAAGATCGAACCTCCGCTTTAAGGACCAAGCCATCGTGGATGCTGGAACGCTTGGTCTGATCAACTGGAAAACGCTTGCAGCGCGTTAAACGCTGCAGTATCTTCGGCAGTGACACTTCACGGGTAGGGAGCATGTTGAATAAAGTATATCAAACAAAACTTAATTAATATTATGCCGATTGGTCTATGCGATTTTATGAAAAGCGCTAACAACAAAGGGCTTTGTCGAAAACAATCCATGATTCTCTGAAACTAATACTCTAATTTGTTGAGGGTGTGAAAACAAAACTGGATTTAAGAATGACAACCAATTCTTCCCTATCAAAATAAAAATAGCATTTGATCTGAAATGTTTTACTGACGTATAGCACAAGGGAGCTACTTATACTGCTAAGTTTCTTTAAATGTTCTAGTCACATGAAATCCCATTATAATTAAGTAATCCCGTACTGATACCAGTTCTGCGAACAGAAATAAACCCCTTAAACAAATACAACTTCGAGGTTATGAAAGCCTTGTAAAAAAATTGAATAAAAGTACTGTACCCATATCTGGACTTTTCTTATAATTACGAACTCCTTTCAAACTTTTCGATTTTTGAGGCTACTAGCGATCCTTTAAGATACAAGTCCTTCCTAGATACAAACGATGTAGCTCACTTCTTGTAAATATACATTTATGTACTTTCATTCACGTTGGGAAAAAGTTTCCAAAAATTAGAGATCTAAAAATAAGTTGGCACTGATAGCAATGCTCTTAAGTGTATTCATATAATTCATAAATCACCTCATTTCACCAAGTCCCACTTCCGCCCACGCCCCCATTTATAAGCTTTGGAAACCGTGTTATTGCTCTCGTCCTTCTTTAATTATTCTTTTGACAACTGATAGTCCGTGGATTTCATTGCGTTAGAATACGCATACATGACTTCCTCTTTTTCTTTTTTCACGTACTGAAGCGGGCTTAGAATATCACTGCAGCGCTTTCCAAAATACAGCTCTCGTAATAAAAGGAGACTTAACTTAGAAATCATAAAACGCACACATGTACTCTTTTTATACCCTATTTTAAGGGTATATTAATTTTGACGCATAGACTGGGCCTAGAGCCCTGAAATTTTAACCATATTATCAAGTTTACGGATTTTTGAAATCCGCCCACAGACACGCCCACAAACTCAGAAAAACAAAATTTTGGAAAAAATCGAGTTTGGAGCTAGAAAGCTGAAATTTTGTATATATGATCTATGACTCCTAAAACTGCTCGGGAGATAAAATTTACAAAATCCGCCCACTGACACGCCCACAATTAAATAAAACAATTTTTTTGAAAAACCAAAATTTGAGCTAGGGAGCTGAAATTTATAATATATACTCCATAGACGTCTTTCAAGCTCATGTGTAAATATTTTCAAAATCCGCCTACTGACAAAGCCCACAATGTAAAAAAAACTATTTTTGAAAATCCAAAGTTTGAGCTAGGGAGCTGAAATTTATAATATATACTCTCTAGGGGGCCCTATATGCTCATCTCTAAATATTTTCAAAATCCGCCTACTGACACGCCCACAATTTAAAAAATAACTTTTTTTGAAAATCCAAAGTTTGAGCTAGGGAGCGTTTTTTTTACAAAAGCTTAGTTTTTTCGACAAAATCCTTTAAATGTTATATAACAAAATATGTAGAGCGTTCTTAACAATTCAACCATACTTAGACTTTTGTCACGCCAACTTATGAGTGATAGGAATAAGAATAGGGTATCCAACAGTTCGCCCAAGCGGACTGAAGCCCGTCCCTATGTTTATTTAACATTCCAATACCCGCAAATTGGTCTGTCAGACCCAGAATTTTCTTTTTTAGCATTTCTCTTTTTGTTCAATTAAGGAAATGCTAGCCCAATGAATTTACGAGTAGTTGCATGATTCGAGAGAACTTCAATTCAGCGAGGTGCGAGCATGATTTTACAAAAAATCCAAGTCTTCCAAAAAAGTACTGAGAAACAAAGTTAATGGACCTTGCTATAAACGCAAAGCTGATCTACCAAGAGAAGGGCACAAAAGAAGGCTTCTCAACCACGACAACTTGGAAATAACAGAACTGTTAAATACTGATTAAATAATCAGAAAACTAAGGCGGTCAAAACCTCTTGATAAAGAGTTAGTTAATTCCAAGAAATAAGATAATTTCAAACAAAAAGTTTAAAAAATCCGACAAATGGCGGACAAATCGTAAGAAATATATATTTTTTTCAGAGGCTTGTCACGAATCAAGGCAAATATTTCCACATATTTGATTTATTGCTTTTAACACATCCGTTTGTACTTATATAAATTTATTTGGAATGAGGCTTTCGTAAAAAAAAAACAAAAACCGACCGTGCGGGTTTTTGTTGGTTTACGTGTAAAATTCCTTTGGCGCGGGTATAGGAAGGTTGAATTATCCAAGTTGGCCTTCATACAACTCAATGCCATCACATCTTTATCGTTCTAAGCGGCTGTCGAGACTATGATCAGAATAAAAGGGTTCATAACCATCGCACTTTACTGCAATCCCACTGGTTCGCGGGTTCGATCTCATCCAATATTGGCAGGTATGCCAATTTCGGATCACTTCGTCACTGAGGCCAATCAAATGCTGGTTTTGTGGAATCTGTTTGACTTTTTGAGTTTTTATGCCAGGTCCTCTTTCTAGAACTGGCTACTGGAGGGATTGTCTTCGAAATTCGCAGACACAAGACGATTATGGAGCCTTGACTTCAGTCATGTACTAAGGTTGGGTAGCCCAAATGTTTTTTTTTTTAACTAACATGCTATACAAATCTGACAACCTCTTTTAATCTTCCCTGCTCTTTTATATTTGTCGGCCTTTCTATTATCTCCTGATTTCCTTTTTCTCTTTCAATCGCCAATGAGTTGTCATATCATCCCTTCAGGATGCACAAGATCAAGCAGCAAGGCGATCTTCCGACCAGCGTTTACCGTGCAACGACAAAAATATCACCTCTGCTAGAGGGAAGGAGGCATATAAACCGTTTCTTAAAAACGAAAAATTGTCATCCATAAAACATATTTCAAATTTACCGTAAAAAAAATCGCCATTATGTAATTACATAAATAGTAGCTTTCATTTTAAGCTCAACTTTAAGACATCAGCAATATAAGGAATTCAAGAGAAATTAAAATGAATTGCCACCCGCCGAAACGCAAACAGCCACCCACCCATCAAATATGCTCTTGCCATACGAAGAGCAAATTGGAGTTACCAAACCGCAACCCTTCTTGTCTTACAATTTTGTGGAACATTTACAGCAAATCGTTCCTAACGAGTATAAATAACCCACAACAAGAAGATGGCAAGAGACTCGAGCCAAAAAAAAAAATGAACAACAAATAATCCCACAAATCCCAGCCAATTTGGAATTTCCGGTTGACTTTTCGGCTTTTCGCGTAAGTGATGAAAATGAACCGCACTTCAGCAGCAGTTACAGTAGATGTATAGCAAAAGAATCCTTGAAAATGCCAAATGCGAAAAAGATCATATGGCTACGAACCCTTTCTGCTTCTCTTTGAAAAAGCTTTCCTAGGGAGTAGATTTTGAGTGAAGGAAATTAAACAAAGCTGGGATAGTCTGAAATAAGGCATTCAAAGGAAAACATGAACGATGTGATGTAATTGGAATTGTTATATTAATTTATTCGGAAAGAATGAGTTGCAATGAATCAGCCAGCTCATGAACTCATGATGTGTACAAGCAGAACGATTTTCTTCGAAATTTAACAGCAGGGATGTACAAGCAAAAAATGTCTGCTGCAAAAGAACGTATGAAGGTCGATGCTTTTTATGAAATGAATAAATAGTGCTGTATATAAAGAAATATGAATTATGAAATGCGTTTTAAAACATTAAACGGAAACACGATTCCCAAGGCCAAGTCTTCAAATGTCGTGGATCTATCATCAACAGCGAATCAACCTGTGGCGACTGTAATGGGTGCAAGCCCCAAATGTGATGATCTAACAGTTGTTACCTTACGTAATTGAATTAGGAATAAAAATATATATGAATTCAATAAATAACGCGTTCGATTTAAAATGACGATATAAAAAATTATGCCGTAGCTCTTTAGTTAGTTGTAGTGACATGAAAACTCAGACACATTTTGTGACAAAAAAAGGCGACCCCAGCTGAAAGGAATACTCTTCACCGCAGTTGTGCATCCGGCGCTGACATACGGTTCTTAATGCTTAATAGCTTAATAGAAGTCGCTTCGCATGATAGTATGAGTAACAAATCTTGGTCGAGTAAGAAATATAAAATAGAGGAAGCCTTTATATCAAAACCTATCTCAAAGAAAATGGAAACAGATCGGCTTTCATAATACTGACACTTTCAAAGGAGAGGTCTAACGAAAAGTAAATAAGGCAATATCAATCAAAAGAGAGGCAAGTAGGCCTATCAATACTTTTTACGGTCAAACAGTCAAAACTAATAGGCGGGCTAGCAGTTATGCATTGAGGATCGTGGTCTATTTAATCCAGTTCGCTTGTGTTTGACCTCCAAAATTATTGGTAGGAATTGCGGTCTCGGATCACTTCGTTTCTGCGCAAACAAATACATTCTTAGGCCGGTAAATAGCATAACCTCTTCATTAAAGAACAATAAAAAAGGAAAACGTATAAGGAAGTTTTCTGTGACTTTGTATCCCCTTACTTTACGAATCGAAAAAAAAAACATAGGGACGGGCTACAGTCCGCTTGAGCGAACTGTTGGATACCCTATTTTTATTCCTACCCCTCATAAGTAGGCGTGACAAAAGTCTTAGTTTGGCTGAATTGTTAAGAACACTCTACATATTTTGTTATACCTTGAAGTATATCTGTGAAGTGGGAACCCTTACATAATAATACATAATATTTCTCTACACTCTTATACATAGAGTTACCTTATAAGGGTTTGGGTCGGTTACTCCCGTCGCAGTCAGTTCGTTTCGTCATAGATAACAGCTTCATAGACTAAGAGTTTCCTTTAAATAAACTGTAACTATTATATCAGAAAAGGAACGGGTTTTAATATTCAAGAAGACAAGTGAACAACACAGTGGCGACGAGGTCAAAAATCGAATTTAGCAACACACGTGCGAAAAATAAAAGTGTCAAAAAATGTCTATTGGAACAATACCAACTTTTGATTGCGCAGTTAATTGTTGGGATATATTCATATTTAGAATTGATATGTTCTTCGTGGCGAATGAGATTAGTGATGAGGAAAAGCAAAAAGCCATTCTTCTAAACGCATTTACCGAAAATTCCTACAAATTGCTCACAAATCTGCTGCATCCCATAAAGCCAGCTGGATCAACAGTTGCGGGCATAAAATCAGCATTCAACCAGCACTTTAAATCGTCTACTTCAGGATTTGCAGAAAGACACAAGTTTTATGAAGCCGCAAAATCAAAGCAGGAAAGTATACAGCAGTGGGCAGCATGTGTCAGAGAACTTGCAATTGAGTGTGAGTTTGACAATTTCCTCACAGTGGCTGTAAGAGACAAATTCATAATGGGGCTAGAAAAAAGGAAAAAGGAGAAGGCGATCGAGAGAACTCGGACAGTAGAATGCGTACGGAACCAATACGTATTATCAGCGGTAAAGTTGGAACCAGCAGACTGTGAACTGTACCGTATGGGTTCCCGTAAGCCTACAGTAACGAAGAATAATTTTGGCAGTAGATAGCGTGTGGATATAAAAATCACGAGGAGAGCCAGTGTAAATTCCGCAAGTACCGATGCAAAAAATGCAAACAACTAGAACACCTTCAGAAGATGTGCAAAGCTGATTCCAGGTCGCAGCATTTTAATCTAAGTTCTAACAAGAATAGTAGTTGTTGTGATAATAGTGATGAATCTTTGTCTTTGTTTCATTTCAGAGCCACTTCTAATTTAGAACCTTTGACTGTCAATGTGGAAGTGAATGGTGTTTGGTTATGCATGGAAATTGATAGCGGTGCGTCAAAATCAGTGATATCCCAGAAGTGTTACGATTCGCAGTTCCCCGACTGTCCATTGCTGCCTACAAGTCTAGTCTTAAATGAACGTCAGGTATGAGAATCAAGTCCGATTGCTAGAGATCTATGTAGTATCAAACGGTGGTCCACCACTTTTAGGTAGAGATTGGATGCATGTGTTTGATATAGGTTTTGGCAAAATCAATTTTTTGAAAAACATAGACCCGGAATTGAAGCAAGTTTTGAATAAACACAAGTCTATGTTCGATGGTAAATTAGGTGCATTTAATAAAATGGTAGTTACACTACAACTAAAAGAAAGTGCAGTACCAAAATTCTTCAAGCCCCCTTCTTAAAGGCAAAGTTGAAGCTCAACTGTCCAAACTTATCAGCTTGGGTGTGTTAGAACACATAAAGTACTCGGAGTGGGGTACGCCAGTCGTTCCCATTCTTAAAAAGAATGGCGAAGTTAGGATCTGTGGCGATTATAAAGTCACACTTAACCCTCAGCTTAAAGTAGTACAGCATCCGTTTCCTAGGGTTGAAGAGCTATTTGCGGAATTGCACGGTGGTGAAAAGTTCACAAAGCTGGACCTTTCAATGGCCTACCAGCAGATTCTTTTAGATGAAAAATCTAAGAACTTAACAACAATTTCCACTCATCTAGGACTTTTGAGATGCACCCGGTTGGTCTATGACATTGCCTCTGCACCTGCAATCTTCCAGTCAATAATGGAAAAACTCTTACTGGGTGTAGAAGGTGTGGTTATCTTTATGGACGACCTCTTAATTACAGGTAGAAATAAAGCGGAGCATTTAAAAAGGTTAGACTCTGTTTTGAGTATTTTAGAAGGCTCCGGGTTAAAGGTAGCAAAAGATAAATGTGAGTTTTTCTCTAGTTCGGTTACTTATTTGGGTCACGTAATCGACAGAGAAGGATTACACCCATGTCCAAAAAAGATGGACGCGATCGTCAAAATTGAAAAACCCTCAAATGTAGTTGAGCTGCAATCGTTCTTGGGAGTATTTAAGTACTATAGGAAGTTTTTTCCCAATGTCGCGACAGTATGTGCACCACTGTACAATCTCTTAAAAAAGGGAAGTAAATTCGTTTGGGGAATGAAGGAAGATGCAGCTTTTGCAGAGGTAAAAAGTTTTTTGACGTCAAATAAAACGCTGGCGCATTACGATCCATCTGTCCCAATAAAAATTACAGTGGACGCAAGTCCGGTTGGCCTCGGAGGAGTTTTGGCTCACGCTTATCAAAACGGTATCGAGCGTCCAATTTGTTATATATCCAGGAAACTGTCTAGCACCGAGCAGCATTATTCGCAAATCGAACGCGAAGCACTTGCTATAGTGTTTGCGGTGAAGAAATTTCACCATTATATTTTTGGCAGGAAATTTGTGTTGGTCTCCGACAACAAACCACTTATTTCCATTTTTGGCCCAAAGAAAGGGATACCTACAATGACGGCCAATAGGCTGCAGCGATACGCTTTATTTTTATCGGGCTACGATTTTCAAATTGAATATATAAATTCTAAAAGTAATATAGCTGATTACTTTTCACGGAATCCAGTTGACACTGTGGCAGACAATGTAATTAAATTGGAAAATATCAATATAAATTACATCAATGAAGTAAGTGATTTGCCCGTAACTTGCGATATGGTCAAAAAAGAGACTGCGCAAGATATTATTTTGCAAAAGGTCTGCCAGTTCACCTTAAACGGATGGCCATCAAAAGTTACGGACAAAGAACTGAAACCATATTTCTTGAAGAAATCCGAGTTGTCACTCGAAGACAATTGCCTATTTTGGGGGTATCGTATAATTATACCTCCCACCTTAAGAGCACCTGTTTTAAGTGAACTCCATAAAGCGCACATGGGGATAGTGAAAATGAAGTTAATGGCGCGCTCATATTTATGGTGGCCAAATTTGAATGTTGATATTGAGAACGTTTCCAAATCCTGCGAACAGTGTTTACCGTTTAAAGCTACACAACCGAAAACTGATCTCATAAACTGGGACTGGCCAGAACGCCCTTGGTCAAGAATTCACTTAGACTTTATGGGGCCTATATTCGACCAACAGTTTTTAATAATAGTAGATGCGCATTCAAAATGGCTAGAGTGTATAGCCATGGGAACTAGTATCACTAGTAGTCGGACTATTGATGCTCTACGCATGATATTTGCTAGGTTTGGGTTGCCAACACAGGTTGTAACTGACAATGGAACGTCTTTCGTTTCAAAGGAATTTGAGTATTTTTTGCAGAGTAATGGAATCAAGCATCAGACATCGCCGGTTGGACACCCTGCAAGCAATGGACAGGCGGAGAACGGCGTTAAGACGATTAAACTCGCGCTCAAACGGTCATTGCACAATAAGGGCAACACAACTCTAATCAAAACTTTGTCGAACTTTTTGCTTGACTATCGAAACACCATTCACTGCACCACTGGTTACTCTCCCGCTCAACTAATGTTATATAGGAATCTAAGAGTAAGGTTAGATTTACTTAATCCGATGCACGCACATAAAGATGCACCTGATATCAAACTTGCTGCTAGAGTTAATGTTAAAACTAGCCAAGAAAAACAGCGTAAATATCATCGCGGGACAGCAAAAAATGTGTGTGTTGACGATTATGTACTGGCCAGAGATTACAGCGTGGCGGGTAAAGTGGGCTGGTTAAAAGCAAAAGTCATCAAGGTTCTAGGTAAGAAGTATTATTTAATAAAATCTTTGAAAAATAGTACTCGTAATATTGTTTGGAAAAGGCATATTAATCAATTGCATCCTTATGTTGAGGGCAAACACGCGACAGAAGAGTATGTTCCTAAGCACTTAAGAAATCCGACTGAACGAGTGGTCGTTTCCAGTCCTCAAAGCGAAGATTCTAAATCAAATAAGAATGCAATTGAAAGTCAGCCTTCTGTAAATTCTGCTTATGAACCTTCTTATAGAGATAAATTACGAGGAAGAGATTGTAAAATTAATTATAAGTATTAATGATGGATTATTGCATTATAATTATAATATTTTTTTTTGTGAATTAAGTAAAGCGTAACAAGTTAGCTGGACAAAGCGAGCTTAGGGGGATATTGAAGTATATCTGTGAAGTGGGAACCCTTACATAATAATACATAATATTTCTCTACACTCTTATACATAGAGTTACCATATAAGGGTTTGGGTCGGTTACTCCCGTCGCAGTCAGTTCGCTTCGTAATAGATAACAGCTTCATAGACTTAGAGTTTCCTTTGAATAAACTGTAACTATTATATCAGAAAAGGAACGGGTTTTAATATTCAAGAAGACAAGTGAACATCACACCTATAACATTTAAATCATTTAATAAAAAAAAACGCTCCCTAGCTCAAACTATGGTTCTTGAATAAAATTGTTTTATTTATTTGTGGGCGTGTCAGTAGGCGGATTTAAAAAATATTTAAACGTAGGTATACACTATCAGCTCTGTGTCGTGGAGTGCTTAAAGCAAGCAACTATCACGAGCAGAAATTGCCGGCACAAAAAGTGCTCTCACAGGCTCATCATTTAGTGCAGGTGTTAGGACAAAACAATTAAAAATACAATAATTATGTACCTACAAAATACTAACACAGACACAAAATAATGCAAACAATTTAAGACATTAAAGCATTATTACGCAAACTATTTTTTAGCTTAATTTTACTAACATGCAAGTCAATCACATGATCATTTAGATTATAGATTCTACTCATGCGACTAATAGGCTCATGCTTCCCATAATTCGTTCTATGATGGGGGCTAAACAATAATTCAGCACTACGCAAATTATGGGCACCACCACGAAAATTAAAGCAAATAGACGACAGCAAGTCAGGTGCATCTATTTGACCGGATATAAGCTGCTTTAAAAAAATGATATCGCTATTAAGCCTTCGTTGAGAAAGGGGTAACATTTGAAGAAGCTTAATACGCTGACTGTAAGGAGGAAGGTTAAAAGGATCATCCCATGGATAAAGGGCACCTAGAGAGTCTATATTATAAATTTCTGTTGCCTAGCTCAAACTTTGACTTTTCAATAAAATAGTTTTATGTATTTAATTGTTTGCGGCAGTGGGCGAATTTTAGAAATTTTATCTCCCGAGCAGTTTTAGGAGTCAAAGGTCATTATAAGGAAAATTTTAGCTTTCTAGCTGAAAATTCTATTTTTTCGATAAATTTGTTTTTTTGAGTTTGTGGAACTGGCGGATTTCAAAAATTCTTAAACTTGATTATTTCGGTCCCCTAGAGCAGCGTTTCCCAAATGGTGTTCCGCGGAACCCTGGGGTTCCGTGGAAGGGTCAAAGGGGTTCCGTAGAAAAAACATAATCGTGCCGTCGCGGCGCACCGAAATTCATCATCAAACAAATTCATACATCTAGTCATCCGCGAAAAAAATATTTTGAATTTTTTGTGTCGGTGTCACAATGTGTTGTGGATTGGGAAGAATGCCATGTGGGTACACACACTTGTGTATGTACATTATGTAGGTAGATGCTGTTTTAGCTATTCAAATTCAAACAAAACTGCATGTCAATTGGTTACAACGGATATGTAATGGGAGTTTTTCTTATTTGTTTTGGTTTGAATTCTTCTCTTTTTACTATTGACCTTATGCCAGTTTGTTGCAAAAATTCGGTGCAGAAGGAAGTTATACAGCGCGATTTGTCAATAATTGTATTAAAGTATTTTGTGTTTTAGAGCGTATTAAAATAAGTGGTTAGTGTGATTTTTTTTATTTTCCTTTGTTTTAAGTTTTGAAGTGTGTTGTGACACTGTATCACTACAGGGATTGATGCCACACTTTTTTGTGAAGATACCGGCTTGTAATAATCTGTCCTGGTTTTTGTTTTAGTTTGTGATAATGGACAATTGGCTCAAAACGGGAAGCCTCACAAGTGGCAAAACTATTGTATCGTGTTCACCAGTAAAGTGTACTGGAAATAGTTCAGAAGAACCTGTTGCTTGTTTTTGAGTAAGAAAGTTGTATTTATTATTATTCAAGTTAATCTATACCTACATAAATACAGTCCGGCTAATAACTAGTTGGCTACTCACCTTACACGCGTTAATTTTTTAGTTCAATTTATTATTATCGAGTATTACTGTTGTTGTCGGTTATTATTAGGTTTGCAAATTTATTCCAGGGTGGTTAATACAGAAGGCTCTTGTCGTCAGCAAAACCGACAAAAAACACCAACCAACAAATGGGGTGAACCTCAGGAGAGAACTGTCCTCAAAAAAAAGGAAGTATGAAGAATCCTACTTGTCCTTTGGATTTATTCCTGTAGAAAATGCTGAACATCCTGATGGACAATGCGTTATTCGCAACAAAATTCTGTTAAACAGCTCTTTGGTACCTGCAAAGCTTAAACGACACCTTGAAACCAACCACCCGCAACTGAAGGATAAAAACTTAAGTTTTTTTGAAAGACACAAAGATGTACATAAAACTGGTATGGCTGCTATACACAGATATGCAAAAACAGATAATGAAAAAGCAACTGAGGCATCATTCCTAATAAGTTACAGAATTGCGCGTGCTGGTAAACCACACACGATTGCAGAAAATTTAATAAAACCATGCATGACGGAAATCGTCAGCTGCGTACTTGGAGAAGACGCAGCGAAGAAAGTTGCAGCAGTCCAGTGTTCCAATAATATTATATCTGATCGAGTCCATAAGATATCAGACCATATTGAAGATGAAATAATTTGTAGATTGAAAGACAGTGATATGTTTGCAATACAACTTGACGAAAGTACAGATGTCGCCGGTTTATCAATACTGCTTGTTTTCGTGAGATACCCCTTCGGAGGATCTATTGAAGAAGATTTATTTCTCTGTGAACCTTTGGACACCAACACGACTGGGGAAGACATTTTTAAAGTCATTGATAATTATATGAGTAAACACCATATTCAATGGACCAAATGTATTGACGTATGCAGCGATGGAGCAGCAGCTATGACCGGCAAAATAAAAGGAACTGTGGCAAGAATAAAGTATGTTTCACCGAAATGTAGTAGCAGTCACTGCGTTTTACATCGTCATGCCCTTGTCTCAAAGAAAATTTCACCCGACTTAAAAAAAGTTCTCGATCAAGCTGTACAAATAGTTAATTACGTCAAATCGTCCGCTCCAGTCAAGGCTTTTTAAAAAAGTGTGTGAAGATGTAGGAAGTCAGCATCAACATCGTCTTCTTCACACGGAAGTGAGATGGCTTTCGAGGGGAAAAGTTTTATCCAGAGTATTTGAATTACGCAACGAGCTCAAGATATTCTTCGTCGAACAGCCCATTTCTGCATCCGTAAGAACGCTTGTTGAACTCTTGCACGATGAGCAATGGTTGGTGAAATTGGTCTATTTGGCCGATTTATTCGATAAACTAAATGTAATTTGCCAGTCCTTACAGGGAAGAACCACAACCAAATTTACAGTTAACGACAAAATAACTTCGCTTAAAACCAAACTTGGTTTCTGGATAGAATGTGTTAACCAAAAAAATTACGAAAGTTTTACTCTTTTAAACGGATTTTTGGAAGAAAATATGTTGCAGGTTACTTCAGATGATGAAAGAAGCATACACCAAAATTTGATTACCCTTAAAAAATCGTTGGAAGAGTATTTTCCCGAGAAAAAGGACGACATCGACTGGGTACAGAATCCATTTGGAAATTATAGCCAACCATCAATGCTAACTGTGCCAGAGTATGAAAATTTGATCGACATCAAATCGTCATCCCTTCTAAAACAAAATTTTGAATCAGAAGATTATAATTTAAATACATTTTGGGTTGGACTGACAGATGAATACCCTGCACTCGCAGACAAAGCTCTTATGGTTCTCCTTCCATTTGTAACAACTTACCGATGCGAGGCTGGGTTTTCGGCTTACACTTACACAAAAAACAAATACAGAAATAGACTGGACGCAGCTCCAGACCTTCGCATTCAGTTGTCGGACATTAAGCCTAATTTTAAGGATATTTTAAGTAAATATGTGAAAAAATTTCATTCCTCACATTAAAAAGTTGCAGCGTATTTTTTGCTGTGCAATAAATGTTTTATAAAACTTAAAATAATTATATTTGTATCATTTATTATTTCTTTTCTTGTCAAACATAAAAATATCCAAACCGCACTTCAAGGAACGATGTTTTCTGTTAATATCAATATGGGGTTCCGCCCAAAAAAGTTTGATCATTTAGGGTTCCGTGGCCGAAAAAAATTGGGAACCCCTGCCCTAGAGAGTATATGGCTCTCTAGGTCCAGTTTAAAGGCCTAATTTTTACCGACAGACGGACGGACGGACGGACATGATCATAAATATAGTAACTTTTAGGGGTCTACGGCCAATATTAGGATATCTTACAAACTATGAGTCAAAATTAATATACCCCTAAAATAAAGTGTAAAAACGGTGCTAGGAAATAACTTCACGGGCAATAGCTTCACCTCGAGTGGGCAATGCCCCCAAAGGCATTGCATAATTTATGGAATCTACTTCGGATTTCGCAACTAATCAAATAAACAGTGCAATCCATATGGGGGTTGCCCCCCTGCAACCCCCTGCTTGGGGTCACTGTTTGATTTGGAGTGGGTGCACGGGTCTTTAGTTATAATAGACAAATTCTCAAATTATAGGTGGGAAATAAGTTCACAAAATTTACGTTGGAATTCGGCCTCGTCATCTATCCCGGCACTCATTTACAATGATATTTCAGCTGTCAGCTCTTTAGATAAAGCCATTGCTTGCTGATCACTTTGCAGTTAGCTCAACGCTGTCAGATTGTGCTTTATCTCATCCTGTACATGAGCGCGTAGAATACTCCATGTGACCGATCCATTTTGGAACTCGTACAGTGGCAAGAGTACCTAGAGTTCTTGACGTACACAAGTCCGCTGGTCCGAATGGTATTTCCCCTATCGTTCTAAAGAGGTGTTATTCTAAGCTGGCAAAACCACTTTTTTATCCGAACTATTCTTCAGGGCTCTTTCCGAGAAGTTGGAAAACAGCATTTGCCCAGCCTGTCACAATTGCACTTACGTCCCCTCTTTCCAAAGTCATAGAAACCATCATCTTACGACATATCTTGAATCCAGGAAACTTTTTAATGGCCGGCAGTACGGTTTATGCAGAAATAGGCCCACTGGTGATTTGATGACTTATCTAACCGAAAAGTCGAACCAATCACTTCAACAGGGTGGTGAAAGTAAGATCTTTGGTTCTTCAAAGGCATTTGACAGAGTTTGACCTCAAGCAATGTTATCCAAAATGCGTGCATGTGGAACCGATGATACTCTTCTTCAATGGATTAGAAAGTACTTTTTGAACCTTTCAATTGAAGACGTTTTGGACGGCTACAAGTCGGCAACTCACCAAAAAAAGGCGGTGTTTCCCAAGGCTCCGTTTTGTCCCCGACGCTCTTTTTCATTATTATAAAGGAACTCCTGTGTGTTACTTCTACTCCAGTTCATTGCTTTTGACAGTAGCCTCAACAATTCAAATTCGTTGTCTGGTTCACGCCACTCATCTTCGGGTGTGGAACTAGAACGGAAACGTATGTTAATGTCTAAGCGATGCAAGCAATTTTTTACCCCTTCTGATCCCGCTACAATTTATACGGCGTTTTTCACCCCAAATTTGTGTTTGCGCCGGTGACACTCTTAGTCATCGTCGCGATGATTGCTGCATATCGCAGAGTTATTGATATCTTCACCAAAAGTTCACAAAGCTGCATTCTACCCTTACAACATTTCAACCGCACCAGCTGTCATGTCATGAATGCACATCAGTTCACCCTCAAACCTTTTATGGGACGCACATCATTATCCCCATAACCTTAATGCCCACACTATGTGGTTATAAACTTGTCCACATTATTAGTGTACTACAAATCCCTTTAGTGCGCGAAAATTGAAATAAATAAATAAAATAACACAAACAAAACTATAACGATACACATATGAGTACCTAGTATAATTCGTATCAATCCCTTACTATCCCCGACAACATCACCACATTGATATAGTTACAAAGAAATTGAATTAGGTATCAACGTTGAAATGCATTAACAATTTGCAAGTTTGAATACTTTTACAAGCAAAATCTATCTACCTACGTGCTTCCAAACTTTTCGAACTCAGAGTTTTATCAGAATTATCCACTACGGAACCATTTCCACTAAGTTATGCAGAACATTTTAACTGGAAACATAAAAGAAGGTTGCCGCGTTCAAATAAAATTCCAATTCATATGAGATTTGCCGTGAAAAAGGTTTCCTCCCTCGGTATCTTCCATTCCTTATTCGCCTAGAAATAGTAGTCATCGTCGTCGCTTTGCAAATGTATGAAAAGATATCCGATCCTTTGTATTAAACTATACCAATAGTGCTTTAGTAAAACTCCAAACAGACGACGAGCAAAACAACGAATGCCAGACAAATCGAAAGGAAGAAATAAAACAAACGAAAGTGGCACATTGCAAAATAGATTCCCTAAATGTCCTTGGTATGTTCTTATTCCCCCACCATACATGCCTACCCCGCCTTCTAACGCATTTTCAAAGACATAAAAAAAAGTTGAAGAGATATACCCGGCGGATAAGGAATAAAAAATTCTTCCCGACCCCATGCAAGGCGAAACAAAAATATCGTAACCAATTCAAAGCCGACTCACGTATACTAATATGTGTGGTTGATGGAGCGCGTTGCTTCATTTCATGTTTATATGTGTCTGTGTAGTTCAAACGACGTATTTGGGCATCGTCCTCCTCCTCGTCATCGTCATGTGTCTAAATTGTTTCATTTACAGCTTTAAATAACACATCCCTTTCAATGATGTTGCCATTCAATTTTGTCTATATCTTTTGTGGTACAGCGGATCCAAGTTAGAGTCCTTTTGTTGCCACAAGCAAGTAGGGATGGGGCTTAAGAAAAAAAAGAAGATTTCTTTAGATAATTCTTTTTATCCCTCTCCTTTTAGCTATGTATTACTACTTATCTTATCTTGGAAAAATTCACCTCTCAGCATTCAAATGGAATGCAAAACTATTGTAACTCGAGGGCTTGTGTACTAGACATCGCACCAATCGGGACATAGAATGGTTCATCATGTCAGTGGTAGGTAATAAAATGACGACGAACGATTGAGGCAATCAAGTAGGTAGTGTGAACCGGCAGATTGCGCTAGGCTTGTGCGTTTTAGTTTAGTTAAGAGTGTGCTTAGCTAAGTATGTATCTGGTGTGATGTTCGTCTATTGATTGTCAAATACCTGTTTTAAATTGGAGCGCTTTCACTTTTATTGTGGACAGGACACTACAGAGTCAAAAACCACATTCTTGTCATGGGACTAGCTGAAAACAACATTTTGTCAAATATGCAACAAAGACGAAAAAACAACAGAGTATATACTTTCCCACAGTTATTGGTTTTCAAGATCGCGTCTACGTTTCCAAGGCAAACCTTATCTTGAAACAGACGATATTTCTGTTAGCACGCCCAAAGGATTCGGCTTTATGGGCTAACTCCAAAAACAAGGACATCACAATAGGCCCACTTTCGGCCGCGGGTATAAGGGTACTAGGTCCCAAATCGATTAGCATCTTATCTCATCTAATCTAATAAACATCAACTTACTATAAAGAAAATAAAGTGCACGACTGGATCGTATAAAAACTTTCTCGCTTTTGTAAGAATTGGTCAAGTTTTCTCATAAGCCTTCACTCCTTACTTAAAACACCAACACAGATTAAAACCGTTTAAGCAGTTTTTGAGAACACTGAATTTTTGTAAAATTTTAGAAACTTTAAAGTCTTCATAAAAAGTCTATTGAGAATCAAATTTATTCAAGATAAGCAGCAATTTCAAATTTCCTTGAAATGACTTCACCGAGTTTACCATAGTCTTACATGTTCTCTAAAGAATGAAAAACACAAAAAATAATCAATAGCAATCGACGAAAAGTAATGTTTTCCAAAATGTTGTTATGAGAACAAATTATAATTTTTTAAACACAATTCTTCAAAATGTTAATATCAGGTAACGTAACAAATTCCCTTGAAATATTTTAACCGTTTTTGAGATATGTGTGATTTTCTAAAGAACCTTTAATCGAGTCTTGTACAAAAAACTGAGCAAGCCATTATTTGACACTCACCCCTAGTATTCAAAATCGATCAAAATCGTTAAAGCGGTTTTTGAGAAAAGCGCAATTTTTAAAAATTCAAAAAAATGTTGTATGAATAAAAAAAATTATAAAACAATATCTCCAAGGTTTGTCCAAATTGGTAGTATTAGTCTAGGTTTATGTAAACTTTCTTTAAAATTCTTTAACTCATTTGTAAGTCATTATTATATCTACCCTATTCTAAGGGTATATTAATTTTGACGCATAGTTTCTAACATACCTTAATATTGCTCGTAGACCCCTTAAAATTACTATATTTATGATCAGCATCAATAGTAGTGTCGATCTAGCCATGTCCGTCCGTCCGTCCGTCCGTCTGTCGGCAAAAATTAGGCCCTTAAACTGGACCTAGAGAGCTGAAATTTTAACCATATAGGTACTCTCTAGGGTCCCGAAATAATCAAGTTTAAGAATTTTTGAAATCCGCCCACAGACACGCCCACAAACTCAAAAAAAAAATTTTTTTTTTGAAAAATCGAATTTTAAGCTAGGAAGCTGAAATTTTTTATATATGATCTATGACTCCTAAAACTGCTCGGGATATAACATTTTCAAAATCCGCCCACTGACACACCCACAATTAAATAAAATAATTTTATTGAAAAACCAAAGTTTGAGCTAGGGAGCGTTTTTTTTACAAAAGATTCGTTTTTTTTTTGATAAAATCCTTTTAATGTTATATAACAAGATATGTAGAGCGTTCTTAACAATTAAAACATACTTAGACTTTTGTCACGCCCACTTATGATTGATAGGAATAAGAATAGGGTATCCAATAGTTCGCCCAAGCGGACTATAGCCCGTCCCTATGTTTTTTTTTTATGCTAATAGTACGGTTAAACAGACTCGAAATTCGCCATCTCAGTTTAATTCAACATTTCACCCGAAATAGTCATCATACGCCATACGTTTTCCAGCATGTTGAATTGTTTAATTTCTGCGAAATGTTGAATTTCATCTCCTCATTCGGAAGTTTGTCAAATAAAACAAAACAATTTAAGTATCCACACAACTTAATCAGCGCGTGCTGCATAAGAAACCAATTGGAAACAAAACAGCCGACAAAGTATGTATATTCACATAAAGATAAAGATAGACCCAAAAATATATATATAAAAACAAAAATTGGACATAAACCTACTCAAATGAAGTCACTTAACGATATTTAAATTAATTTTTTTGGAGAATGAAATACTTCTGATTTCAGAAGAAAAAAAGCGCACAACGAATTTTTTTGAAATGTTCATAGCTATGTTTTATGTCTTAATTGCATTTAAATTTTTGTAAGTTAAAAAACACTTCGAAATTTAATTTTATATCTTTCCGCAAAGGCCGGCAATGGGTTATGAAGGTGAAGTCGCATTTTATAGGGCATGTGTATGTCGTATCCACAAGATGCGTAATGATGTTTAATTTATGAAAGATATGTGCTCGACATTGATCCAAAGATCATGACTGCAAAATAAAGCTGATGGTATTCTTGTTTCAATTTTTTTGCACGTAATAGATGTCACATTTTTAAGTTTGTAACTTGGCATAATTTTTTTTTTTAAACTGACTAAACCTAGGCGGATTCAAAGACCTACTTTCCGGTTACCGAATGTTTAAGTATTGCCGTGTTTCAAATGCACCGTTTTTTTAGTCCTGAGTATGCAATTTTCCTGCCTTTGCTCCAAGTGTTTCAAACACCAACAGAAATCAATATCGTTAAAGCCGATTTTGAGAAAAGGGAAATTCTTAAAATTTTAGAAGTTATCTTAGTTAATGAATTTATACTTTATAATTTTTTTTTAGAATCTTGTTAAGCTAATTTGCTCCAAATTATAAAATAAGATTGGTTCTCAAATTTGTTTGAAATCTCCCCGACGGTTTTTGAGATATCTAATATCCATTTTTCTTTTTCGAAAATCTGAGATTGGCATGTTCTGACATTACATGTGTTAAAAACCCCAAAAATCACCAAATCTATAAGAAAAGTGATGTTTTTCAAAATGTTGGCAACTGATATACCTATACAAATTTTTGTAAATTTGAGTATGAAGATTTCTTCTACACATTTGTATCTATTAATATACTCAATTTGTTTGAAATTGCGTAGACAGTGTTTGAGATATTGTTGGGTTCCCAAAGTAGGTATCGTTAATCGAGTCTTTTGGGAAACTGAGTAAGCTAGCTTCCGGCACGCAACGCACGTATTCAACATTGATTAAAATCATAAGAGTCGTTTTTGAGAAAAGTAAAATTTTCAAAAATTCAGAAAAACTTTTTCACGAATAAAAAAAAATTATGAAAAATATTTCGAAAATTTGTATATAAAACCGTTGCGAATAGTAGTATAAGTCGGTGTGCAAATTTCTTTCAAAATAACTTGGCCCGTTTTTGAGATATTATCATTTTTGAAACTTTCCGTTATTCGACAATTTTCGCAAAACTCAGTAAGCCATTTTCTTACGCTTACCTTAATCATTTTATAATTCAAAAATGATCAAAATGGTCAAAGACATTTTCCAAAAAATCCATGTTGAAAAAACCATTTGTATGGTAGGTACCGTTATCTAAAATAACAGAATAAAAAATGACTACGAGATATAGTCCTACAAACCCAAAACACGAAGTTTGAAGTAAATCCGTCCACCGATTGTGACTGGACCCTCGGTGACAGACGGACCGACGCGACGGTCGGAAATTCGGAACACACTTTTTGGGACTTCACTTTAGTCGGAAAATCATGCTCAAATTGATTTGGAAATTTCAGAACGATTGCAATATCGTTTTCTTTAGTATACTAAAGAATACGATAAAGTTAAAAACAGGTGTTATACGTCCAACAGATTTCAGTAAAGGCTTTGATCAGCTGCCGCATCGAATTTTAATTTTCAAAATGTCAAGACGGAGATTTAACTATAACTTTTCATTTTAGCTTAAGCTTTATCTACTGAATTGGTGATTTTCGGCCTTGCTGACGAACGTATTTCTCTGTGCATGATAAGTCTTCTTAACCAATGAACCGCCGGGCATTTACAAAGAATGTGTTCATAGGATTCATCCTCCTCCAGACAAAACCTACATTTTTGTTAAGATGGTATCTCAAGCCACAATTACCTGCAAAGAAGCTCACCAGCTTGCTAATAGGTACTTGCCTTACCTAGTCTAAGAATTTCCTTATAGGAATAAGGCTTAATTAATCGTTTGGATTGTAGGCGCAGTGGCGCAGAAGTTAGTGTGTTTTACTACTAATCTAAAGGTCTCAGGTTCAAATCCCACCGGGGCCAAGAAACGTCGTAAGGTTTTTTCCACTGCCCCACCTCTTGCACACGTCTGACAAACATCTAAGAGTATCAAAGCTTCTCAAAATTACCGTTCGGATTCGGCTTTAAATTGTAGGTTCCTTCCAGTTGCACAAGCAAATGTTTGGAGAAGCTGGGTTTTGGGCCTTTAACACCAAATATTTATTTTTATTTATTTTATTCGCTTGCATTGTCTGAGTCCCAGAACATTTTTCGAATGGGCTAGACGAAGCTGGTGTTCCCAATTATCAATCAGTCCTAGAACGCAGATCCTGAGCCAGCCGTAGCTAGCTCGTTAGCGGATTTATAGCCGGCGCATCGGGGTCCAGGTACCCAATGAAGTTTGGCTTTTATTGTTTCGGGATAGGGATTGCCGCGAGTCGTAGCAGCACTTGCATTGGAAGTGGGAGGGTTATGATCTATTTAATTCTGATCATAGCCTCGCCGTTAAGAAGAGGAAGAATAAGAAGAAGAAGAAAAAGAAGAAGAAGAAGAAGAAGAAGAAGAAGAAGAAGAAGAAGAAGAAGTGCACTCTTTCTTCATTTTGCTGGCACAACGTAATAAACTTCTATTGGCTTTTGTGTAATAAGATAACACACATGCTGTTAGGCTGCCAAGCTTCCTTCAATTTACATTGGCCTAGCTTCTATCAATTAACAACGAGTGGTTGAATGAATTACAGCAGCTTGTGAAACACGTAAAGTGGGGACTGAATTTACAGCGCTGTCTCACGGCTCTAACCCTTTTTTTGTGACGCAAGTCTATTTTATTATTTTTTCCAAAAATATATTTTCCCGCACTGTGACCTGTACCTATACAAGGGACTTCTCCGGCAAGCACACTACGCACTCTACCATCGATGATGCAAATTCAGCTCCGCCTGACTGGTGTTCTAGATTAGATATTATTAGATTAGATTAGATTAGATTCTTTATTTCATGAAATATATGTACAATAGTTTGTGTTTGAGAACACGAGCATGGCAGAAATTGCCGTCTGCCGAACTGCTTAGCTGGTGTTCTATTGTTTATTGTATTACACCTTCACTCACTTTATATTGTGGCAGCCGTCTTCGTAAGAAAAAAGACTTGTAAATTAGGCTCAATATCTTTCATCCGAAATCTTCCTATTCATTGTGTTTTTGTTCCCTAATTATGCGTTCCAGTATAGACATCCCACCTATTTCCACTAACTAAATGTCTTCCTTCAACTCTAATCGTTATGTCGCTCATAAATTTAAATTCCCGAACATTTACTATTTGCAAGGCGTTCCTTTTCAATTCCAATAACACCCATTTAATCACACGCATGTGATAAAAGCCTTAAAAATGCCATTCGTTTCCATTTAGAAAAACCCGGAAAAATTCATCGACCTAAAAGCTTATACATATACGCTCGCATCACATTAAGAGCCAAGCATGCCGAAATGTTTACTTCTACTCCGATCTGTATTTGAAAAGTAACATAAAATTTATCTTGTTTTTTATTTAAACAACAGCAGAGGAAACAAATTTTCAAATAAATAGTCTCCCTTCGTCTAACGGCCCAAAAAAATAAACAACGACTACAAACAAGAAACAAAAAAAAGCAGATTTAAAATAAAAAAAAAAATATCGAAATACTATATAAAAAATTCAGAATAAATGTTTACCCCATAAATTTCGCCGAACTAACACCGAATTGCGATATTCACAATATAAAACGCACAAGGATACGTGTGTGGTGACAAAGCTCTGCCACTGTCGCTCCCACATATTTTATCCAATCCACTAGTATGAGGGGTATCCTCTCGCCCCCAATTGGTGTCCTCCCCTTGTGTTTCGTCTATTTTACATTCGCCTGGTAATTACGATTTAAATAAAAATCATGTGACGCCCGCCAGACTATGCGAGATTTATAGCGTCGTGTTATTGGATAATTTAAATAAGGAATTTCACAGGATTACATTGAAATTTACGCAAAATTTGCGTTTTTGCGTAATGGTTGGGGCTTGAATCTCGAATGCTAAAGGTCGTTGTTGTCAGAGGGACAGATGTAGTTATTTTAAAATAACAGAGTGTACATTTATTTGATTGCCTTGCGAGTGATATAAGTAAGTAACAATGTTAATTTTAAAACAATATTAAATTGCATTTAAAATTATTCAAATAAATTGTATGTGTAATTCAACTAATAAATTTGAGTTGTAAAGATAATTAAATGCATAAATTGGGCACAATATCGCTTATCTAAATCCAAGCGATAAAAGTTAAACAAATAAACCTATGGAAAGGCTACAGTCCGCTGGGGCGGGTGATATCCTTTCCATATGCCTATCCTCGGAAGTGTTTATAGCAGTATAGAGACATCGTCAATTTTGTAAATATGTTTATAAAAGGAACTTTAGACATTAAGGAAACCTACAGAGTCTGAAACCTAGCTTCACCAACCACTTGTGGGTTCGAAGCTATGCTTTTGGTTCTTAGGGAAGGAACCTACAACTTTACGCCGACTCCGAACACCAAGTCTGAGAAGCTTCTCATATCGCAATAAATTAATACTCTTAAGGACCCAAAAGGAATCAAAGGAAATCAGTTTGATTTATTTATATTTTGAAATGAATGAGCTCTGAATACGAAATTATCAAAATCAAAGTGGCATGAAATTCATTCAAAGTGTTTCCCTACCTTAAAACGAACATGTTTTTAATTTGATTTAACAACGTTTTACCTTGATTTGCTAAGCTCTTATTATGGGAACGTACCCTTGTTGCAAGTCATCAAAAAGAGAAATAGTTAATATTGCTATATTTTTGCGCAATTATTTAGAGAATAAAGAGATAAAGATATTTTATAAAAGATGAAATTGATGAAGTCGAGGACGCAATAATAATGGACTTTGTAAATAGTTTTTCCTTGCAAGCTATAAAATTGATTGCGACTGAAAAGACATACTAAATTTGAAAATTTTTCTTCGGAACCATCAAAGCCTAAAGCTATGTTCACACGATTGCCAGATCTGACAATATTGTCGTGAAAAAATTGTCACAAATGCCTTACAACCGTGTGAACTTACAATTTTGTCTGACAATATTTGCTGAAAACACATTGTCAGATCATTGTCAGACCGCCATCTGACATCTCAGGTAGCTGGCAATCGTCTGAACACACAATTGTACCATTGATAGTCAGGTGATTACTCGCTGTAATCGAGACGCGACGCAGTTTGTGGGATGTTGGATGCCCAGAATATAAGCCGCCGAAAGAAGCCTTATGGCAGGAAGTTGCGGATGCCATCCATATGATCCTCAACGACTGCAAGGCCAAACGGTCTAATCTACACATAACATTCAACAGCAACCTTGACAAATATCGTAAAAGAAAATCAGGTCAGGGTGCTAACGAATCAATCCCTATTACCTCGAAGTTTTTTAAGCCAATGATGTTTTGGGAAGCCAATAAAGTTCTCCTAGCTAGATATCGTAAAGTAAACACAAGCCGCTCAGCCGCTGAAATACACGCGTGCATATTCGTCACCAAACCTAGCAGATAAATCGCAAAAAATTGGGATACAATTCTGGCTCTCCAGCTCTCAATTTGTCCTCCTATTGATGGTGGGCCACCCAACCCTTCGTCCAGACACGCCGACATTTCTGTGCCGATTCATCCTCCTCGCTACTTTCCAATAAGTATGCGGCCAAAACAATCGCAAGTGCATCTTTTTGTTCCATTTCGATTTATTTATTTTTTATTATTTTTGCAGAATGAAAAAACAATTTTTAATTTGACTGATAATGCCTGTCAACGGATCTGCCAATTCATTTGTTAACAAACTTGTGACAGCCGCGTAAACTGACAATTTTTAACTTGACAACGTTGCCAGACAAAATATTGCCAGCCCAATCATCTGACAATGAAATTATCAGAGTTTGGAACAAAATCTGGCAACCGCGTGAACTGACAATTTAGCATTGTAAGGTAGTTCGCTAACCATTGGTAGATCTGACAATATTGTCTGGTCTGGCAATCGTCTGAACTTAGCTTAAGAAATACTCAAATTCTATATAATTAAAATAAAATACAGTCCGTTGGTAAGCTCCTATCTTTAGAACGCCGATTGGATTTGGCTCATATTGCTTTAAAAATTTTCATAATAGTCCGAATCAGGTTCCTTCTGAAGGAAACACTGGCAAAAATGACAGGAGAATTGGAAAATTCGGCAAAAATCGATGTAGTGTTTCGTAGGGGAATTTGGTTTGGAAAACGATTACAATGATATGATAATGATTTAGATGGTGTTGCGAGATAAAATTATCAACAGATCCGATATTTGTTTTTTTATTGCTTAGCTTGTTTTCTCTGCTGTTGCATTTTTTTTTGCGAGTCCAACATGGGCACGTTGTTTCTCTTACGCCGAGTCGGTAATTCCGATAATAAAAATTGGTGCGAAAATAAATGAAAAGTGATCCTATTGAAGTTTCTTTTCTTCGTGTTGCTGTTTGATTCGAAAAAGTAAATTGACAAAGGTGCATACTAGACAACTTGCGGCTACCCTTAGTGGAGCAACGCAGTAGTGCAAGCGGGCCATGTGGAAAAAAGGTGCACTTCTTTTAACTACCGAACCGGAGAGGGAGTACGCTTATAATGTTATACCTAAAGAGCGCGGGCGTTAAGGAAAGCGATGCACGTTGGTTTTAAATGTTTGTAGGTTATAATGTGAAGGAAAAATAGAGCTTGGAAGAGTATTTCACATTTGTGTGGTACGGCTACAGAAAAAATTCTTTTAACTTCACTGTACGTCCGAATACAAGCTTGATGGTGAACTGAAGAGCATTTCTTGCCTGGCGGGTATTGCGGTTGAAATGTTCTAAGGGTAGAATGCGACTGGCTATTTTGTTTGAGTACATACTTATGTTGAAAAAAAGGATAAAATATGGAAAGACAGGCGACATTGCAACCATGGCGAAGAGAGTCAATCGATGTCGCGATGTCTCGGTCGCCAATGAGTTTTATTTCGCTTTTTCGAATCCTGTCAAGTAGCAGAAAAAAGTTATTGGTGCACCAGACCAGATATGAACCTTGTACTCAAGTTTCGGACGAATAAACATTCCAAAAATGGTAGCCACATCAGAAGGGGTTAAAAATTGATTGCATTGTGTGGGTTTTGCTTTAATGACGGAAGGCAGCATTGCGTTTTGGAAGCCTTAAATTCCTCTCTTGTTGGTTGAACCCCACGAAGTTATGCGCTTAACAAACGCTGCCGTTCAAGTTCCACACCAGAAGATGAGGAGCATGAACCAAGAAACGAACATGAGAAGCTGAGGATACTGTCATCAGCAAAGGAATGGATTGGATTAGAAGTAACCTACAGGAGGTCATATATAAAAATAAGAAAGACAGTCGGAGACAGAACAGAGCCTTGGGGAAAACCAGCATTTACTTGGTGAGTTACATATTTGAAACCGTTAAGAACAACTTGAAATAAACGGTCCGAAAGGTAATTTCTAATCCATTGAAGAAAAGTATCATCGACTCCAAATGCACGCATTTTCAGCCAGGGAGCTTGGTGCCAAACTCCGTAAAATGCCTTTGAAGTATCAAGCGCAACGATCTTACTTTCACAAGCCTGGTGAAGATATTGTTTCAACTTTTCGGGTAGATGAGTAATCAAATCACCTGTTTCTGCGAAAACCGTACTGCCGGTCATTAAAAAGTTTTGGGATTTAAGATATGAATGACCTTAGAAGGAACCGACGTAAGTGCAATTGGTCGGTAGGAGTAGAATCGCCTTTTTGTTGGTACAGGCTGGACAAGGGCTGTTTTCCATCTTCTGGAATAGAGCCCTGAATAAAAGGACAGATAGAAATAGAACCTTACGCAGCGGTTTTCCCAGAACAGAAGAACACCGCTTCAGAACCGTATGGGATATCCCATCTTTACCAGCGAATTTATGTTGGTCAAGATATCGATGTAGTGAATTGGTCCCATGAGGTATTCTACGCGCTTGAGTACAGGGGGAAATAAAGCACAATCTAGTAACGTTGAGCTAGCTTTAGATAGAGAGCGGACAGCGGGATCGTCATTGTAAATATGTCAAAATAGGTGACAATTACGAGTTCTTGATGGTTTCAGCAAACCAAAAGTGTTTATTACCTGCGGGACTTTTCAGTCCTTTTTACTTCAACTTTTGGTCGTAGGAGAATTTGAAACGAATGAAATGGGTATTCAGTCATTTCTGGCTCCTTTGAAATTTTTTCGGCTTCCCTTAGATGAGTTGGCCTTTTATTATCGAAAGCTAACCTCTTTTAACCTAATAGCCTCAATACAGGTCGAGCCGCACTACACCTTTACCTTGGGTTTGATACTTTTTTTTCCTGTAAGGGATAAAAGTTTTCATGCCCGGGTGAATTATATTTGTTGTCAGAACAGCAGCAGCGTTCACATTGCTGTTGAGGAAGCTCAAATCAGGGAATCTTTGGTATTGGCCTGAGAGTTTTTCTGCTGAGTTCGGTCAAAATCGGTGCTCCAAGCTTGAATTTAGTTTATATCTTCACAGGCAATCTGAATAAAAATATAAACAGCTTTCCTATTGAATAAATGTAATAAATAGAACCATATGATACACTATCAATTTCTTACGTAAGTCAGCTACGTTGTGCTACATGGTAGCCCCAAATATTGAAAAATAATTTCAATACGGCCGCTTACAATAGTACTAAATCTTTTCATATGAAAGTTATTTCTGTATTGTAAGAGTGTAAGGCATATTATAAGAGTTAAATTATCTCACACTTTTCTTCCTTTTTTTTTCTTTCTAAACTGATAGAAATGTACGTTAGTATTATTTGTGTTTAACATTGGTTGGTCACATTTGCCCACCCTGTATAATTGCAACTAATAATTTCTACCTGCCACTTAATACACTACACAGCACCTTCCCTTATTTTTCATCATTCATAGAATTGTGTGAAACATTGACCATAATAAAAAAAAACATCTCCAGTACCATTACACAGGTAAATACTCATTAAACGGCTAGAAAGTTATTAAAGGGGAAGGGAAACCCGTTGAGTTGAGGTGCGTTATCGTTTTACCCTTGTCATTTCGTAGTTATACTACGAGTACAGCGTAGTTACACCCACCACCACCCAGACACACGCCCGATCCATTACAAGTTTGGTTGGAATTCGTCTCGCATTTCCGTTACTGTATGGACATAATAAAAAGTAATTATGTTTCCATCTAGAATTAGAGAAAGAGCGACGAGTAACGGTCGTCGTTCCACCTTAAGAAGAAGCGTGCACGCCAGCCCTCACCTTTGAACGATTGCACATACTAGTAACTGGGTACTCACTCGTTGTGTGATTTGTGTGGCCACCGTTTGATGGGATTTTGATGTAAAAAATGCTTTTCGGGGTCACTTTGTACAGACGGGCGCACCACATTCACATTTATGGCATTTGTCCTTAAGCCAATTTTCTTGAAGTTGATCCCCAACATCGATAACGAACGTGCCAACGGCGACACGGTAGCGGTAAAAGCTAGATTAAGGATTTTAGTTATGCGCTGTCGGTAGTCTTGGCGGGCTTTAACTTCGAACGTCGTTCTAGGAAATCGTGCTAGCGATTCATTTTATTTGCAAGTTTTTAATTATTTTTGCGTGTGCATGTTTAATTTTTGTGCTGCTGTTATTTTATTATTGAAGAGGAAATAAAACACAGATGGGCTTTAGTTTGGGGCACATTGGTTGGCGAAACCAAGCCAAGTAGAGCTGGACTAGTACCAATAATACTCATACAAGTCTCGGGTGCCAACTATGTATGACGGATGTGTACTTTACCATAAAAATAAGGACAATAAGAACTCACTTTTGGAGCGATCCATAAGAAATTGTTGGTGGTAGAATATGGTGAAGTCAAATAGCGTTCCATATGCGACAATACTTCTATTTTTAATTGAAAATAACGCTTTATGAAAGCCTGTCATTTTATTTCAACGTCTAAAGGTAAATTAAACCCCTCGTGGCACAATTTCTCGAAAAAAAATATTTGGCGCATGCGTTGTACAACTTGGCTACGAAAAAAGGGTGAAATCCTTCAGAAACTATATAGTTCGCAGCGGATTTTGCGTTTTCGCGGTTTTGCAACCAACCCAACCCGCTAAATAGTTTAAAAAATGTGGGGAATCAAAAATTCAATAGAACATGTAATCAGGGATATGCCCATAAGTATGCAATGTATTCGGTTCTTACAGGGGCGTCAGGACCAATTCTTGAGCTTTATAAAATGTCATTGCCAATCAGTGAATTTAACAACCACCTCCATCTTTGAGCACGCCAAGCCGCACTTTAAAATTTGATCGCTTATTGCGTTATCTATCCCCACAAAGTATGACATTTCCATACCCTGTATTGCCGAATTTTTTTTTGTTCTGGAGGTTCAAAAACAAAATACAATTAAATGCTGATTCCGAGCGTTAAATTTCATCTTTCTTATGTACCAGGGACGCATTCACTTTAGTAGTTTACTTTGGGAGTTTTGTATTCTGCGGAAGCGGATTAAATATTCACCCAGACGGATTAAATGGCAAAGGTAAATGATATTTGGCATAGTGATAGTAGGGCATCGATAACAATATACGTAGGTAGGTGATGGCACCACTAGTCGGCCCCTTAACTTCAATTTTAGGTTTGACTTGCTTTTAAAAATCCGATATTCAAAAAGTGAATAGACTATTTGGCTTAATTAAATATTTGAAATGTGTAAATTAGGTATTTCTATTATTTTTAATTGTTACCCAATTTAAACTATTTACAAAAATGTAAATGAAAACCACATTCTTCAGTAGTCGGCCCCCCTAACTGTAGTAGTCGGCCCCCATTTTTACTTCTGTATTTTCAATGTTTTGACCAAGTTAGGAGATCTGATTTTTTTTAAATTTTCAATATATGTATTTTAATTTATAAAAACAATAATAATACAAACTCATTTAAAAAAAGAAATGTTTATTACCTACATTAAATGTCATTTGAAATAAATTTCACAAAAATTAAAAGAAATGGCTCTTTCAGACATTATTATAGGAAAAAAAGTAATCAAGTTGGAGTTCTCCTGTACTGGCTATCAGATATGTGCCGGTTATGGTTCCAACTAGCTCAGATGGGCCCGATATTGTTGATGTAGATGGCAAGGAAGCCGCAATATCCGTAAGAAGCTCAAGCGTACCATTTATGGCCGTCATGGTGTCATTTGGCTCAGACAGACAAAGGTGACTACGCTCCATCTCTTTTACTATCTTCATCACAACTACAAAGTCAACGTTGTTTTTAAGTCATTCTTACTTTGCCAAAGCTGGAACTTCATCGAAACTATGAGCTGTGACTACTATGTTTTCCATATTTAGGTGCAGCTTCTCCAGTAAGTTTCGCACGCATTTCGAGAAGTCGATGGCATCGGGGTTGAAAGGATAAATGCCACATTTTCGGAAAGCTTTTTTGATTATTTAACTTTTATCCGAGCTTTCCAACACTAGCTTTAGAACTTCGCAAAAGTTCATTATGGTGACGGCTTCCCCTGCATTGCCAGGTATGCTTTGCCATTTATGAACAGTGGTCTTATATTCCTGCTTAAGCCCTTTGAATGCGCCTACATCGGCTTGCTGGGTGATGTGTGTCGTGTTTGGCAAAAGGGCATACAAGATAATACCATTATTCCGGCAAAAATCGCTCAGCTCCATGGTGAGATGTGATTTGTGACCAACGACAAGAAACAATACCGGCTTATTTATGTTGTTTTCTCTTAGCCACCCATTAAAACTGTTGGCCACGTACTCATAAAAGGACGCAGAATGCATCCAGGCACTTTCTGATCTATCTAAAATCCATGTTGGGTGCATGCTATTTATTAGCGCTTTTGGGGGACGCACGTATGGAAACATGATCAGAAGAGGTAAAATCTTGCCATCAGCACTGAACACAAACAGAACGGTCACTGTTTCCTTTTCGTTTCCGTAGCTTACTTTGTAAAGGTTTTTCCAACCCTTTGGAGCTAAAACAACACAAGTTTTTGAAGATAGGCAAAACGATGTTTCGTCCCCATTGAAAATTCTGGACGGGTTTTCCAAAATATCTCGAGCATCTATTTCATGAAGATAATTCCTTAAATCTTCAAACCACTTATTTACTGACTCCTCGGTAACGATTGTCCGGCCTTTTGATAGCACCTCTGATGTTCTGAGGGACAGTTCGGGATGGCGCTTGAGAAAGCCGTAGGTAATACCAACCCTTATCTGGCAATCCATTTTTGAACGGCGTCTTTCTTTTGTCATCCAAAATAATTTTTTGGACCGTGTTCAGAAGATCGTTAGTTTTTGTGGAAAGTCACAATTCGCCAAATTCATTAGCCAATCTACAAGACTTAATTCTTCGGCCGTACTCAGCATATTATCCGGCCCCATTTGCCTCGGTTTTTCGGCAACCCTGCCATGAAAACGGTCTTGTATTGTTGTCCTTGGTAGGTACTCCGAATTCTTTACTGGCTTTCCTAATTGACCAGTTTTCCTCTCGAATCTTCTTTAATGTTTCTGTAAGCGCTTCTTCCGGGTACTTATGGAAATCGCGTTTAGCATTTTTTATAATGCTTAAGTAAATAATAATAATTTCTTTATTTCTAAATTTAAACCTGTTTTGTAACTCTAAATATAAAAAAACTCAAAAATTAAATGTAAAAAATGAGCGGCCGACTTAACAATATCTGTCTTCCGAAGTCGGCCACCCATTCTTTCAATGCGATAACAGGGTGCCGACTACTGAAACCAAGCAAAAAAAACATGGAAGTTTTGTCAAAAATGAATGTAGGATGAGGTAAACCTTCAATCTGCATATTAACTTAAGCAAAAACAAAAAAAAACATAGTTTTCTATAGTCGGCCGAGCCTAGAAAAACCATGCAAGAAATGTCTCCTTAGGTCGGCTCCCTCTGTATTTATTTTAAATATTTTTTTCTCCACTTTCGGGCAAAAAACAATGAAAAGATTCTGTAGACAACTCAAATAAAATCATAAAATGCACTTACCGATAGTATTTTACTAGTTATGGAGGGTTTCTGACATTCAATTGCACTATTTTTTTTTAACTCAAAATGACACATTTACCACTTCCAAGAACTTGAATCAAACTAACAATTATTAAGGAGAAACCAGCAGCTCCATGGCATCCCGACTTTGCTCACAGACAGGAAAACCGTTAGCATTTCGGGGGAAAAAATGTCTGTGTGTATCTTACAAACGCATTTGCTATTACGAATCATTCTATGGCGCGCCGGCCGACTACTGGAGACGGCAGACCTCACATGCCATCACCTAAATCTACAAGGCAATTTTGTTGGTATGGAAAAAATGCTTTTTTCCACTGCCTACCTTTTTGCGAAAGTCTGACAAACATCAAAGAGTATCAACTATCATGAAAAGCCTTTGAAATTTGCCATTCGCAGAATTTTTTTTAAACTTGAAATAAATTTGACTTTATTATTTTTAATTATTAAATCTTTTAGCACAGACCAAACTCTTTTTGTATCTTTACAGCTTGCTTGAATTTGCGAACGAATGCAGTTGTTTTTCGATTCCAAAATTTATCTTTTGTAAATCACTGCGAATTGCTTTGTATCTGTTCCAATTGGACTCAATGTTAGTATAGGATGCCATTTTATATGCTAATATTTTTTTAATTCTCATTTTTCAACTCCTTTGTGAACCATTTATAGTCACTCTCATCTCGAACACGATTGTTCCTCCTATTGGAAATTGTCATTCGCTTTTGGCGGAATGTTTTCGCAATGTCCTACGTTTCATCAGTTGTCAATCACTGTGAAATTTGAAAAATTAAATTTTCCTAGTTTACAGGGTCGTAAGCGCACACTCATCGATTATGTTTTCGACAGCTAAACTTGAATTTGAAATGAAAGTTTTTTGATTCGTTTGATGCAGAGTTATTTGAATTATGGATTTAAAGATATAGATTAAGTTATGCCTTTTATCACTTGTAATAGGATCAAAAGGAATTAGAACATCCTCCGTGATCGAGATTCGTGACCTCTTCTCGAAAAGCGTTCCCTGTATAACTTGTAATCTTTTTGCTAGGCTTCTTAAACGTTATCCCAAAGTTGGACATACCGAAACTCTTAACTACATCTGGCACTATGCAGAAGGATTTTGTAACCGCCCAAGGGCATTTTGGCTGCATCTGAACTATATTTTCTAACTTTGGGTGGGTCAATTTCCAATCCAGAGAAATAGGCATGCAGTAGCTCGTTTGGCAAAACGCCGGCCGTACAAGTTCACGATCTATTCCTATCCTTTTTCTGACTGTTTTTTCGGGTACTCAAAAAATGTACTAGCAGTATTTCCATCAACCGTAATCTCGTAATACCCCTTCCTTGTTTTCGCAGATCTACTAATATTTCTTTATATTGATGACCAGTTTTGTTGGCTTCCTCTGTTCTGGCCCGCCAAAATTTGTTATCCTGTTTGTATATTATATGCAGCAATGATTCCATAAATCGTATGTGTGAGTGAAGAGTTTGAGGCATGAGCAACTGAGTCAGTCTCGTAGGTTTTATTTAAACATTTCCCTAAATCATTCATATCCTTTGGGGACACTTTGCATATGAAGCAAACTGCGCTGGCTTTATTTTTTATAACACCGTTGTGTGTGTTTACCATAAATCATTGCCCTCAACATTATATATGTGATACTTTCATGATTTTTCCACTGATAGTTAAACAAGTGGGTAGCGAAATATTTTATTTTAAATTTAATTCGAATAAACTCTGCTATAATGGTTTCTCAATTAAATTTTTCAAATTGAAACCATACATTCAAAACGGGCAATATCTTGGCGACGAAGTTTTTCAATTAATCCACAATTTTGTACATTCATCTTCAGTGTTTTTTTTTATTTTGAAATTTACAATGGAAGTCAACAAAATGTCACAATCACTCGCGGCGTGATTAAAAAAAAATGCTCATATCGCGAGAGTATCCCTCACCCCACCACCGTTATATTAGTACTTTTCTCTTTGCCTCAGGAATGCGGTGTACAGAAAATCTAATAAAAGTTGTAGCATGATTTCAGATACAAATTTTGTAATAGTTAGTTTTAAGGTACTCATACTCATGATTATTATTATTTTTTTTTTTTTTATAATTTACGTGCACTAAAGGGATTTTTTTGGTACCCTTACCATGTATTGGCTACACAGCGCGGGTGTTAGGGAAATTAGGATTAGAAGAAAAGGAGAGTTGCCGATGCACGTTGGTTTTGAATGTTTGTAGGTTATAATGTAAAGGAAAAACTGAGGGTGGAAGAGTATTCCACATTCGTGTTGTACGGCTAAGGAAGGACTCTTTGTACTTCACTGTACGTCCGAATACAGGCTTGAGGGTGAACTGATGAGCATTCCTTGCATGGCGGGTATTGCGGTTGAAATGTTCAAGGGGTGAAATGCAACTGGCTATTTCGTTAGAGCACTTACGGTGGAAATAGCGATAAAATAACGAAAGACAGGAGACATTGCGACGATGACTAAGTGAGTCAATCGATCTCGCGATGTCTCGGTCGCCAATGAGTTTTATCGCGCGTTTTGGGATTCTGTCAAGTAGCTCCAAATAAGTTATTGGTGCACCAGACCAGATATGAGCGTTGTACTCGAGTTTCGGGCGAATAAACGCCTTATAAATTGTAGCCAGATCAGAAGGGGTAAAATATTTCTTGCATAGCTTAAGGAAGCCTAAACATTTCGCAGCGTTCTTGGCGACATCGAATATGTGGTCATTCCAACGAAGGTTGTCATTGACATACAAACCGAGAATGGAAAGCCTTTCGGTTTCAGCGATGCAAGTGCCATTCATGGATAATGGCAGCGTGTGTGGGTTTAGCTTTAATGACATTAGACAGCATTGTGTTTTGGAAGCATTTAATTCCACTCTATTGGTTTTACCCCACTGAGTTATGCTGTTAAGATCGGAATTTAATGAGCTTAACATACGTTGCCGTTCCAGTTCCACACCCGAAGATGAGGGTCGTGATCCAAGAAACGAATATGAGAAGCTGAGGGTATTGTCATCAGCAAAGGAATGGATTGGATTAGAAGTAACAGACAGGAGATCATTTATAAAAATGAGAAAGAGAGTCGGAGAAAGGACGGAGCCTTAGGGAACACCAGCATTTATTTGGTGAGTTGCAGACTTGAAACCGTCCAAGACAACTTGAATTGAACGGTCCGAAAGGTAATTTCTAATCCATTGAAGAAGGTTATCATCGATACCAAATGCACGCATTTTCGACAAGAGAGCTTGATGCCAAACTCTGTCAAATGCCTTTGAAATATCAAGCGCAACGATCTTACTTTCACCACCTTGGTGAAGAGATTGGTTCCACTTTTCGGTTAGATATGTCATCAAATCACCGGTGGACCTATTGCCCCGAAAACCATACTGCCGGTCATTGAGAAGTTTTCTAGATTCAAGATATTTCATTAGCTGACGGTTGATCAGCGTTTCCATGACCTTAGAAAGAAGGGACGTAAGTGCAATTGGTCGGTAGTAGGAGGGAGAAGAAGATCGCCTTTTTTATGTACAGGCTGGACAAATGCTGTTTTCCATCTTCCCGGAAAGAGCCCTGAAGAATAGGACAGATAGAAAAGCTTATACGCAGTGGTTTTGCCAGCGTAGAAGAACACCTCATCAGAACGATGGGGGAAATACCATCTGGACCAGCGGATTTGTGTATGTCAAGATCTCGAAGTACTCTAGCCACTGTACGAGTGCGAAAGTGGATTGGTCCCATGGAGTATTCTACGCGCTCGAGTACAGGGGGAGACAAAGCACAATCTGGGAGCGTTGTGCTGACTGCAAAGTGAGCAGCAAGCAGATTGGCCTTATCTGTAGAGCTGACAGCTGGAATGCCGTTGTAAATGAGTGTCGGGATAGATGACGAGGCCGAATTCTTGATGTTTTTGACAAACGACCAAAAGTTGTTACTACCCGTTGGACTTTGTAGTATTTTTTGCCTCAGCTTTTGGTCGTGGGAGAATTTTACACGATTAATGTGGGCATTACAGTCATTTCTGGCTCGTTTGAATTTTTTCCGGTTTTCCTCAGATGGGTTGGCCTTATAAGACCGAAAGCTTACCTCTTTTAACCTGATAGCCTCTTTGCAGCTCGAGTCACACCACGCGTTTACCTTGGGTTTGATACTTTTTATCCGGTTAGGTATAAAGCATTTCATACCCAATAAAATCATGTTTGTTATCATATCAGCAGTAGCATCCACGTCGCTGTCGAGGAAGCACAGCGACCAGTTAAAACTCTTAAAGAAACCGTTTAGTTTTTCCCAATTGGCTTTCTCGTATTGCCATATGGTTCTTTTAGGAGTTTGCTCTTTAACTATGTGGCCGGAGTACGAGAAATTAGCTGATATGACACAATGGTCTGACGAACCTAGAGGCGGTAATACGTTTAATTCGTATTTTTCAGGGTGAGAGGTGAGAAACAAGTCCAGTGTGTTGGCGGTTTGACTGCTTATGTCCGGTATTCGTGTTGGCTCATTTACAAGCTGAGTGAGATTGTTAACCTCAGCAAAAATCTCAACATACCTTCCTTCGGGTGTTGTCTGTCCAGAATGTCGAAGCCAATGTGAATTGTGTATATTGAAATCACCCGCAATGACGAAAATTGAAATTCGAATGAACAATCATTTCGTTAGAATGTCTCTATTCGTTCAAATAAAGCAATATTCTCCTCGAACAAGCTTCCTGTTCGATCGAATCTCAAAATATAATACAATACAAATTTGACAAACTTTCGATCAAAGCCGAATGTCAAAATAAGCATGACTATTGACTAAGTGATAAACACACTCTGCTAAAGTTCAAATACTTTATTCCGCTTAAGGCTGACCATGTGCCTTTTTAACTACGTATTAATATTACAAATCTTAGGTTATTTCTTAAGTAAATTTTTCTATCTAATATTATTATATGAATAAGTTATTATAATTTTACATTTTTATTTTGCTTTCAAAATTAGTTGCAATAGCATAAGTCTCCCCCATAATTGTCCATAAATCTCTATGTTCTCTCTATTAAGCGTCAATCCATCTTCTTCTAGGCCGATTGGTCTTCTTGTCTCTGGTGTCCATTTGATTAGAATTTTCGTCCATTGTCCTCAATTCTTGATATGTGTCCTGCCCAGCTCCATTTAACTTGTTTCGTCTTTTTTATTACTTCGATGAGGTCCTCGTGTCTTCTTATTTTTTCGTATTCTATGTATCAATCTTACGACAAGAAGTTTTCTCTCCATTTTTGTCTGACAAATCCTTAATTTGTCGGTTACGTTTGTTGTTACGCCCAATGTTTGGAGTCCATATGTGAAAACTGATAGGATTTCTGAGTCAATTATACGAGTATATATTCTTGTGTGTTTGTTTAGTTTAGCGGTAAGTATAATCCTTTATATTCCAGAATTGTCACCATGCGTTTGTTACTCGTCGATGCATTTCTTTCTTGGTTCTTAGTTCCAATGCAGATTTTTCCACAGAATTCCCATGTCAGAAAGAGATAATTCCCATTTTGCTCAACTTTTCCAACGATAAAAAGGATTTGTTGTTTATCTTGGTGTATGTTGGATAAATGTTAATACGTTTTTTAAGGTGGCTCTTCGCAAATTAATTTTATGTTTTCTACTTCTCCAGTTCAATAGTCACCTGTGAGGGTGCCGCGGCATAAATACATTCAAGGGAATTGTACGCCGAATAAACTCGCCAAACATGGAACTACCCTGCCCCATCTAGCTGATAAAGGTTATATAGGAATTCCAATCGCCACATGCAAACTCATGTTAAAGCTGGATGCCACCGAGCAAATTAACCTTAAGTGCAAAAGTGGTACGACTTGTATAGCGAAGAAAACAGATTTGGCCACTGCTGAACTCGGCACTGTCTGCTGGGTGGTGGGTTCCCGTCGAAGATGTAAGTGTCCACTAACTCCCCTAGGCGAAGATGTCCAGAGCCAGGCGACCAATTGCTTGTTCAGCCCGTCTACTGGAGAGCGGGGGAAAGTTTTAATTGCGGCGAATATCGAAAAGGAACAGAGCCAGCGACCAATTGCTTGTAATCAGCCTGTTTACACAAATCCAACAGTATGTTTTTGATAAAAAAAGTGACTACAACTTTCCGGTTGTGTGCTCACTAGCTTTATTAACAGACTGCAATAATTTATAATTCACGCTGTCCTCTTATACCCACAATTGCAACGGTGCAGTCTTAAAAATCAACTTTAATTCTTCATTTCTCCGTCCGTTCAATTCTGTGTATGCGAAAATTTACTGCGCGTTTTTGATAGCATTTTTAAAGTTAACATCGGAAATGTGGTTTCAAAGTTTTAAAAAGTGCTTAAAGAGAAAATGCGCCTTCTAATGAGAAAAATTTGATGTAGGTACATAATTCAAATAGTAAGAATAAATTATAAATGTTGTCGTATTAAGGATGGCTGCTACAGAAGACTATTAATATCCACCATCTCTCTCTCAAAGATGATAGCTCCATTTGAAAGGTTTATTCTACTTAATTCAGTGTGTCACAACATCTGTTTTGCACGCTATTCACGCTGGGGGGGTCGTTGCGGCGCGGGTGTGTCCCATTCGACAGGTGTGGTTCCAAAGTTGTGTTTCCTTTGAGGTCATTCGGCATCATACGTTGGAACAGTCAGGATGTTCTGTGATCGCAACCCTGCATGCCTTCTCAAATCGCTTCAATGTAGCCCTGTTGGGCCCTATCCCTATTTAGCGATGAAGCCCATTTTCTCTTGAGTGGAACATACGCTACTGGAGTTGCATCAATCCCCTCGAATTAAATCAAAGGCCTTTGCGTGTGGTATGCAATTTCCTCATTTGAGATTGTTGGTCCATTGTTTTCTGACGAAATTTATGTGAACATGTTGGAGTCATTTCATTTCCACGACTTGATGAATTGGACTTAGGGGTCATTTTGTTCCGAAGGAGCAGCAGCTCATACTTTAATTTTTAATTTTGGTGGGGGTATACACCCCCATTTATTCAGCTTAATACAAGCTTTAGGTCTTAGAAACTAATTACAATAAGACTTACAGCTGGGGCTTAAAAATTAATACTTAAAACTAATTAGGTGGATGGTGAGGGGCGGAGGAGGGCAGATTTGAGGGAAGAGGTGCAGCGATTAAAATCAAAGAGGAGGTGGTTAGAATTGACCTTCTGCAACATACGGGATATCGGCTCCTTCAAGCCGTACGACGTGCGACGGGCGGGAAGGTAGAAAAGAGTAGGGGATCCTTAATTCGGAGGGTTAGTGTTAAAGGCAATATGATTCAAAAGATAGGAACAATCAACGGAGCCAGTGAGAAGGCGATGTATAAACAGAATGTCAGCCACATCTCTTCTTTTTTCAAGGGGCTGAAGGTTTATTAAATTAAGGCGTTCGTAATATGGTGGTAGGATAAGGTGATTATTCCACGGGAGCCCACGAAGAGCAAAACAGAGAAATCGACGATGAATGCTTTCGATTCTTGTAATGTGGACCCGGTAATATGGTGCCCACACTTGGTTAGCGTACTCTAGGAGAGGGCTGACGTAGGTAATGTAAAGGGATTTTGTCACGTAGGGATTGGTAAATTCTTTAGACCACCGTTTGACGAAACCAAGGGCCGAGTTAGCTTTACTGATTATCTCGTCAATATGTGACCGAAAGTTAAGCTCTCTGTCACAAAGAACATCTAAGTCGCGAATGGTTAGAACGGTAACAATGGGTTGGTTGTTCAAAAACTAACGTCTGGGGGGAGACTGAATCCGTTTACATGAAAAAGTAAGAAATTCATATTTAGCAATATTATGTATGTTGAAGAAGATCAGAGTCGTGTGGAGAAGAAATGATTTTGAAGAATTTAGCGTCATCGGCATAGAGGGATATGGAGGAGAGCTTAATGACGTTGTCAATATCATTTATAGCCAGAATAAAAATCAAAGGTCCAAGGTGGCTACCTTGGGGAACACCAGAGGTGGCTTTAAAAGGCAAAGAGAGAACAGAGCGGAAACGAACATTATAAGATCGGTTCTCGAGGTAAGAAGAAAACCAACTCAATAGTAGGGGATCGAAACCAAATAAGGAGAGTTTGAAAAAAATCAAACGATGAGATATTTTGTCAAAGGCCTTACTGAAGTCAGTAGCGATTAAATCCACTTCATTGCCACTTTCTAATGCAGAAAGTGTAACGGAGACAAAGTCAACCAGGTTGGTGGTTGTGGATCTACCTTTAAGGAAACCATGCTGAAGTGGGGAGATAAGAGACTTGCACTGAAAGGATAATGAATCGTACATCATACTTTCAAAAAGCTTGGGTAAATACGAGAGCTTGGCAATAGGTCGATAGTTAGATACGTCATTCAATTGTCCTTTTTTGTGAACTGGTGAGATGAAGGACGTTTTCCAGATTTTAGGAAATTTCCTAAGAGATAAGGAATGTTTAAAGAGATTGGCAATGAAAGGTGAAAGTATCACAGAACACTTTTTGAGAAGAATGGCTGGAAGGCCGTCTGGGCCGGGTACAAATTCATCATTGAGATGAAGAAGTCTGTCGCACACCATGGAATGGTCAAAGGTGGGTAAAATGAATGGGCCAACGCTATAGTTTTTCAGATAACTGAAGTAAGAGTGATCCAGTTTTGGGCAGTCGTCAGTGAAAGACTGCTTGAACACGGTTGCAAAAGAGTTTGCGATTACAAATGGGTCCGTTAAGGACTCGCCTTCAAACAAGAGTGAGGAGGGATATCCATCAGATTTCCTTTTATAATTAACAAAATGAAAAAATTACCGTGGGTCCTTGATGAGGTTAGCTTGAGCATCAGAAAGATAGAGTTGATAGAGACAGTGAAAAAGGTTAGAGAACTGTAAGTACGAACCGAGATAATTTGAATAATCTGTTGCAGTTCTGGGTAGAAGATCGATTGTCCATAGTTTGTTACGTTTATTACGAAGTGAACGCAGTTTCCTATTATACCATGGAGGGGAAGATGGTGAGATTTTATGGCGCGAATAAGGAACGAATAAGGAAATGTATTTAAAGATTTCGTCATAAAAACGGGTGGCAGCTTCATCAACGGATAGGTTCGAGAAAATGAGTTCGATTCTGCTCAGAAAGTCATTGATCTTCCGAAAGTTAGCTTTGTGGAAGTCGTAGGAGTAAAGGTTAGTTGGAGGCAGGGATTGGGAAGAGGAGTGATAAAAGAAAGAAAGGAGCAGAGGAGGGTGATACTTCAATGAATGTATTGAGGGAACTATTCGGAGCACCTTATCTCAATAAGAGCGATTTGGAGTGTCATGATTCTATTGGCTTTCTGATGAGTCAATTCATCGAAATACCGGGAAATGAACAAGGGAAATGGCCCACCGAGACCGTGTTTACTGGTTGTGGGTTTATGTTAAGATTTTGTTGTATGCTGATAAATCGCAAGCCATATAGGTCTTGAAAGCAAATAATAAGCGCGCTATGTCCAAGACTAGACCGACAGATACAGAAGCATACTGAAATCGTGTTTAAAACCTAATGGATAAAAAAATTGATTGAAACTCAATTCCTGCGGTATTTATTTACTCTATTTTATATTTATTACTGCCAGTAAAAGAAACAGTGAGCTTAAATCAGTGATATATATCTAGAAACAAAATTACATTTATACACCAAACATAGTCAGGTCATGGATTTTCATAAACAAAATTGCATGCTCATAATCACTCGTTATTAAGCGGCTATAGTTGAGTCCTCCCCCTTCATTAGAAAGACGATTGGTAGATGCGCAATTAATTTAAACCTTTGTAACCCAAATGGCTCCGGGCAATAACCCCCCAATGAAATAACCCCCCAAATGAAAAATGAAATAACTCCCCAAATCAAAGATGAAATAAGTCCCCAAAATAATATGAAATAAGTCCCCAAATAAGTATCAAATAAGTCCCCAAATCCTATATGGAAATTCCATAAACTGTGCAATGCATTTGGGGGGCATGCTGCCTCCCTGCACCCCCCTGCTTGGGGTCACTGTTTGCTTTGGGGTAGGTGCGAGGTTTTTTTTATAAATTTGGGGACTTAATTCATAGTTGAATTTGGGGACTTATTTCACTATGAAATAACCCCCCAATTTGAAGTATGAAATAAGTCCCCAAAAAGCCATGAAATAAGTCCCCAATGTTGGGGGCTTATTTCATATGAAATAGATCCCCACCTCCATACAAATTTTGGGGAGTTATTTCATCTCTCATTTGGGGGGTTATTTCATTGGGGGGTTATTCCCTGCAGCTAACTTAAATAGTTTTATGAGTTTCAAATAAGGAACAAAAAGAGGGTAAATTAATTAAGAAAGGTGAGGGATGAATGGGGGATAAAAATTTGTTGCTTTGGTTTGTGAAGAAGGGTTTTAACTCATTCTTAAACCCATATTTGTGTCATTAAGTTCTCTCAGATTGCGCGGAATTTTAAAAGGCGGATATCAGAAATAAAAATGTGTCCTTCAGATGTTAGGTTAGTAAATTTTGGTACAATCAAACAAGCCGATCTGTTGGATGGTGAAAACCGAATTTAATTGTAAAGATAATATCGGTTGCCTTGTTTTTATAATTGAAAAAAATACAAGAAAGGTACGATACTTTATAAAATTCGAAAAAGATATATCCAATACGTTTTTTGTCAAATATGAGATGTGATCAAATCTTCTGTACTCTTAAATGCTTCTTTAAGCTTCCATTTAAAATCCGCATCAGAGTAATAAAATATTGTTGGGGGTGGCGAGAGTGTGGCAACAGTGTTAGTGTCTTGGCTTGTGATCCTTGCGGTGCAGGTTCAATCCCCATGGGGAACAACAACACACGCCACTCATTTATAGAGAGAACCGAATGGCATCTTGTTTTCTCCGACATCTACAGCAAAAAGAGGATTTCCTTTTTATAAAAAAAAAAAAAATAAAAAAAAAATTTCAGAACCATATGCGAGTACAAATTAAGTGACAGACTTTTGTTAAACGACCAACTTGAGATCATTTCAAGCTCTTCGTTCAAAAAACATCGGTACAGTGCTCGACAAGACAAGAAAAACAGTTTTTTAGGTTTTGATGAATTCAAGGCTTTGCTTTATAAGTCATTGATGAAAAATGAAAATAAAAGGTGTCCCAAAATTGATCCTTGCGGAACACCTTGTACCAATGGAAGAAATTGTGATGAAACTTTCCCTTAAGCTTAGAGTGACTTCCTTCACTGAGATACAATGAGAGTAACTTAATAGCCAAAGTGGCCATGTTGAATCTTTGACGTAATTAATCAATAAGGATAAACAGATCCGACTTGTCAAATGCCTTTGAGAAATCCAGAAGTAAAAGTAACATGGTCAAGTACGCTGGTACAACTCTGTTTATCACGAAGTCAATATTAAGCGCAGACCGAAAGATTATTACCTACAAGATACTCATAAACTTCCCTATATCGGTCTTCACCTGCAGAATTCTTAGGGCTTGATATTATTTTTGCCACTTTCTATTGGCAAGGAAAAAAAGGAATTGATAAAATGCGTGATATACGGAAGTAATAGTGGAAATAAAGCTTTTATAAAAACTGGATGACGTCCATCTATTACTACAGCATTAGATTTTATGGTTAACAGGCTTTACACTAAATGCTGGCTTTCTATCCTTAAAAGGAAACGGTGTTTCTGTGAATACGGACTAATGGCGGATATTTTATTGCCAGCAGAAATTCTAGTGTCTTGTTTTGCCTGGTATTCCATATCCATTATCCGGGCACGCATTAATGAAAATCCACATAATTATATCTCGGCTGGCATAAGTTTATGTTATTCCTTTATTTCGTTCAATTAAGCGGAAAAATCAATTAGGCGGGAAATACTGTAACCTGTGTTAGTCGATAGTCACGGGGTGGCGACGGTGTAGAGGTTAGTGTGTTGGCTTATGACCCGTGCGGTGTAGGTTCAATCCCCATTGGGAACAACAACATACGCCACCCATTCTCCAGCATCTACACCAAAAGGTGGATTTCCGCCTGGTAGTACAATGGACCGTTACCGTGTCTGAGTGCTCTGGGATTTGGATTTCCTTTTTAATCTTTGAATAAAAAGAAATAATAAGTCGATTGTCACACTTTGTATGAACAAATTAAACCCCACGTTTCGAATGAGCGAAATCAGGGATGAATACAACTTGGCGATATGATTGACGTTTATAAATCAATAAACATATTCTGTGAAAGTTTATGTACACCAGCAAGGCTTCGGTCGATTTTTTCTTTTATATGCAGGGACGAGGTAAGAATACATTGCAAAACCCCCGATGATCACCGCTAATGCAAATCATGGTGAAAACACTTCTAGGCGATCGCAGCCACACATTTGACATCTTAGAGCTGTCCCGTAAGAGTGCATCCAAACCGTAGGTTAACACAACTGGATATGTACAGCGCCGTAAAAGGAGTATCAAACGAAACCAATAACAGGATTGCATATGACGAAATCTGAAAAAAAAAACGTTAAATACTCCTAATTGTTGGCCCCAGTCACAAGTGATCCAAAGTCAGGAGGCCTGCCGATGCATTTTCCATGGTCAAATCGGATAAAGAACAGACGGAATCTTAGGAATGTAGTAAAGTGGGATGGTTTTAATTTATCTGATTCAGATAATAGGCTCGCTGTTAAAGTAATGGGTGATTTTGTAAGCGTTTGGTAGTAATTGTCAAAAAAAGGCCCAGGAAAATTGCAAAAGTGTATGAAATTTTTATTTCAGTTGATAAAACAATGCTTGCCATTTACTTAACATTTATTTCATATAAACGTTGACCACACCTACTTTTTAAGGGATCCATACGGAGTGTCCAATTTTTAATCACTTTTCAAAGAGCACGAATTTTGATAGTAAAATTCAATAATTTGAAAGCGTTGTTCGTTTGTTAGTCCTTGCATAATGAAATGGCAATGCTATCTGAGCATGTTTGACTTTGACACCTGTCAGGCATCAGGCGTAATCGGTCAAAAATTTAACACTGAAAAATAAACAGTCAAAAAATCACCCTTTAGAAGAAGAAAAACCCACTGACCATGACCACGGTGTCGTCGGTCTTCTCATCTGTGTTCACCACCAGGTTTTCTGTGGTGAATTGCATTGAGTATAAAACTAATGACTTGTTATTTGTTAACATTTGGTTGCTCAAAACAATATAGAAGGTGCAATTCTTGTATCAAAATGCAAAGTTGTGAGTACACATGTATACAAGAGTCATATTCGGAAGGACCACCACCAGTGAATGTAGGAACCTGAAATATTTATTACTCAACTGTATGAAAGATACTCATCATCAATCCGTTTTTTCATCAATTTGCATACAATACAAACACTACAATACGGTCACAGTTCATTGGCATTCGCGCGAATCAAACCTCGCACAGCTATATACTGGGCCGTATACAGCGTCTGTTCCAATTAGCAGAGTACAAAATGTAGGTACTTATACCACTCCAATGTATTGTTTTGACTCGAGTCCTTGAATATAACAATCACAAATACTGCTCAAAAATAAAATACAATCAACAATAAATTAAGTCAAAAACGTCTAGATAGCTTCTTGCTCAAGCAAGGTGCATACTTTTATAAATCTAAAGCTTGCAGTCTAAGCAGAAAACCAAGTTATCCACCCATAGCATTTCTTTGCAATTCACGTAACCACGAACTAGCATTATAATGAGTACCCCTCGTCGTAATCTCATAGATACTTTTTGATTTTAGATTACTCTCTTCTCGGTGTTTAACATAAATCAGCATAAATATACGAACTCTTCGGTCTAAATAACAGCCCCAGTATAAATTGGAAATCGGAGCCGTACTCCTCAGTTAAATGATGAGCTGTATTTGATCCTAGGTACCTACCTACTGATAGGTCGTATTCGAATTGATTGTTGGTTGAGGCAACTAAAAGATAACAAAGAAAACTTTTCAATCAACATCGGTTTTGTTATCGGAATTTGAATATTCTTTTTTGGTATCTATCCTCCGATTCACAGTTGAAATGGTCGACAATTTCAAATAATCATTTCCCAAAGGTAGCCCACTGAATGTGACTCCCTGGGGACTATAAGAGCGAACGATCTCTATGTAGGAAGACCGAATATATGCGGGTGGTGACTGGTGAGTCGAGCGCTCTTTGTCCAGCCATCTACTCAGCCCACTTCGACTTCCTCCAATCAAATCATCAATTTTCGTTTTGATTTCAAATTGATTCGTTGAGACTCTTATGCAAGGAAAACAGTTTCTCTTGTTTTTTCATATACATATATTATTTGTTATTGTTTACCGGGTATCTGTGTTTTTGTGTGTTGCTTGAAAATTAGTTTTCATCAGCTTTCATGTGGGCATCATTGTTATTCATTAGGTGAATGAAGGAATTGGAGCACGCAGTTATTAAAACATGATACTCGTACTTAAGGCTAGTCGAAGATGCGAAAGTAATGCCGACAAGGGTAAGAGGTGGCACATACATATATTAATAAGTTTATTCCTGCAGGCCTTCAACTATTTGCTACGTAAGTTGTTCGTAGGGCACATTATTTGCAAAACCTAAATCAAATGAAAATTTCCAATAAATGTTGTATCACATACAAATAAGCTGTAGCTTTCATGGTCTCATGAATACACAATGATAACCTGATATTTCGAATTATTAAAAAGGTTCTTTGAGGCTAAGTGTATTCGTTTTAAAAATTTATCCTGTGAGCCGCATATTTTCTTAACCTCTCAGCGGTATTTATAGTTATCAAAGCAGGTGCGGCTGCCATGGAGCTACTGTCCTGCACTTAAAGATTTCTGTATGGGTCAAATGAGATATGCTGATGAGGAAAAATGATGAATGCCATATTGTTCGAAATTTATGTGTCTTCCTCCTTTCTTACGGTATGACTGTGAGTTTCACCGCATGCCTTCTGGTTTTTGATAACTTTGCCAATGAGGCCAATTAAATGCTAATATTGTTGCAATTATGTGATCCATGCACTTTTTGGCCTTCAATTTCAAGAGTGTGTAAGATTTTCTACACCAGAGCACTCAAACTCAATACTAAAGAAACACCACTTTTAATGAAATTGTTTCTTAAGCGTTTCAATGATGAGGTTATATTTTCAGCACTGATCATTTCAGCACCAAATACCTGCCACCTGATACGGGCAAACGCTCTCTCCACAGTATTAACTCGCATCGCTTAAGCCTTGCACTTTAATATGCATGGCAAAGCGTAGTGGCCCGAAAGAAGGCCAGAAATTTGTCAGCAGTCTTTTCTGCTGAGAGAAAAGAAAAATTCCGCAATTTTTGAAAAAGACCGAAAATGGCCTTGCACTGTTCGAAAACCGACAGCGCCCTGGGAGTTTTCAACTCTACGTGATATGACCAAAGACATTAGCCTTGCAGGATGAGGTCCAAATACTTAGCTTCATTGAAGATATGAATTGTGTCGCCTTTTAGCGCTCGTTGAGTCAACCACGTCAGCTTCGTTCTTCTCAAAAAGAGAACAACCTCAAATTTGCAAGGATTGTATGAGAGCACATTTCTAGTGCACCATTTGTCTTTCACGTCCAGAGCCACCCACCTTTTGGAGGCAAGGCATCATCCAATAGAATGTACGGCAACTTCATTCGCGTACGCCTGAGCGTAGACTGTATAACCGTTGAGAGTGTTCAACAGAGAGTCAACCAGCATGCGCCACAACAGAACACCGTTTACCCTGTTTACATCACAGAATGACCACAATGCGCAGCCGCAATTAAAGTTCTATTTATGAGCTTTTCTTTAATCCATAGCACCATTTACCCATGGAATTGACAGAAGCACCTTCAATGACGATGAAAATGCGCATCGCGTATTCGTTCTTGTGGAGTAAACTAAATTCTATCAACTAAACTTCGGAATACAATCTCGCAAGATTTTCCACGTTGAAAGGCATGTTGCATCCAAGACAGGGGGTGCCATCTCAAAGCAGTTTTTTCTCATATGATGGTCTACCAGTTTTTCCATGCATTTCAGCAAGAGGCAGCCTTTTATCCCTAACAGGATAAAAAGTATCAAACCCAAGTTTAACGCGTATTGTGACTCGACCTGTAAAGAGGCTATCAGGTTAAAAGAGGTAAGTTTTCGGCTATTCAAAGCCAACCCATCTGAGGAAAGCCGTGAAAAGTTTAAACGAGCCAGAAATGACTGCAATGTCCACATTAATCATGTCAAATTCTCCTATGACCAAAAGTTGAGGCAAAAAATACTACAAAATCCCACTGGCAGTAACAATTGTTGGTCATTTGTTAAAAACATCAAGAATTCGACCTCATCATCTATCGCGACACTCATTTACAATGACATTCCAGCTATCAGCTCTATAGATAAGGCCAATCTGCTTGCTGCTCACATTGCAGTCAGCTCAACGCTCCCAGATTGTGCTTTATCTCACCCTGTACTCGAGCGCGTAGAATTCTCTATGGGACCAATCCACTTTCGCACTCGTACAGTGGCTAGAGTACTTCAAGATCTTGACGTACACAAATCCGCTGGTCCAGATGGTATTTCCCCTATCGTTCTGAAGAGGTGTTGTTCCTCGCTGGCAAAACCATTGCGTAAGCTTTTCCATCTGTCCTATTCTTCAGGACTCTTCCCGTGAAGATGGAAAACAGCATTTGTCCAGCCTGTACCAAAAAAGGCGAATCTTCCTTATTACACTTACGTCCCTTCTTTCTAAGAAACGCTGGTAAACCGTCAGCTAATGAAATATCTTGAATCGCGAAAACTTCTTAATGACCGGCAGTATGGTTTCGCAGCAACAGGACCACTGGTGATTTCATGACATATCTAACCGAAAACTGGAACCAATCTCTTCATCAAGGTGGTGAAAGTAAGATCGTTGCGCTTGATATTTCAAAGGCATTTGACATAGTTTGGCATTAAGCTCTGTTGTCGCAAATGCGTGCATTTGGAATCGATGATACCTTCTCTTCTTCAATGGATTAGAAATTACCTTTCGTACCGTTCAATTCAAGTTGTTTTGGACGGTTTCAAGTCTGCAACTCACCAAATAAATGCTGGTGTAACCCAAGGCTCTGTTGTGTCCCCGAATCTTTTTGTCATTTCTATAAATGATCTCCTGTCTGTTACTTCTAATCCAATCCATTCCTTTGCTGATGACAATACCCTCAGCTTCTCATATTCGTTTCTTGGATCACGACCCTCATCTTCGGGTGTGGAACTGGAACGGCAACGTATGTTAAGCTCATTAAATTCCGATCTTAACAGCATAACTCAGTGGGGTAAAACCAATAGAGTGGAATTAAATGCTTCCAAAACACAATGCTGTCTAATGTCATTAAAGCTAAACCCACACACGCTGCTTTTTTTTTTTTTACTTTTAAATTCATTTTTATTAATTATTAGCTTATATCAACTTATATACTAGACAAAAATGAGTAAATCTAACTTAACATTAACAGGATACTTATTCTAGATTATTGATCCTTATGCGGACGCCCTAAACTTAACTCTATCTTATAATTATTGCCTTTCGGCCTAAAAACTATTTTACGAACTAATCTTACATATTATGTTTTCATCGAGAAAATTTTTAAGAAAACTCGGCATCTTTATCAAATTTTATATTTTTATATAAAAAAACAAATTACAAACTACCTACTCTACTTACTTAAACTACTTAACATATTCTAACTATAATTAGGATTCTGAGCACTCGTTGCATTACGAAACAAGTGGTCAAATTCCCAATTGCTTTCCGAGCGCCTGGCAGTCGTCAACGTGCACACGCGCCGCCGTGAGCTGACTGATGCCTTACAGAATCAATCACCTCCCGGAAGCACCACCACAAGTTGGCGAGCCCGGCCCCTCCCAGAAACGCCCTAGCTAACTTAATCTATCTTACAAACTAAGAGGATGTTACCTAGAGTAACGCACCGTCTTGGGAGGGCATGTTGACCCCTCCCCCCTCAAAAAGCCACCAAAATTCGGCAAATTGCTTTTCTGTATCGAATTTATCCCTCTCCGCTATTGCGGTACTAAAACGGAGGAGCTCATGAGCATTGGCGACGTCCTCGCCGCGGATGAGCCGCTTATCTCTCGCACTGCGGTAGCGGTGGTATAATACCGGGATACCATCCCTCGTCTGTACCAGCCCTTTTGCATCAATATGGATAAATGCCTCTGGCGGGATAAAGCCAGACCGGAGTGTACTCTCAATGTACATTTCATTGGGGTAGTAAGCCCCAAAGATCAGACTATTGTCGCTGGCCATCGCCCTTGCAACGTGCCTTCGAGTCACCTTAATGAGGAAATTGTCAATCCTATTCAACTGAGCCCCATCGTATAGGACCTTGTTGGGATAGTATTTTATATAGTTGGATTCAGGCGTTCGGAACAACCGGAGACAGGTCCTTAGACATTGTCTCTCCAAAACCCGAATCTTTTCCATATAGCTAGGCGCTATATTAAACCATAATGGACAACCATAAGCGATGATCGGCCTTATAAGGGCCACGTAGCAAATGACCTTCACTCTGGAGTCAAGTTGACTGCTATGAAACAGTCTCCTTGTCAGAGCATAAGCCTTCTTGGCCCCAGCAAGACAAGCAACTATATGTCTATCGAAATATAGATACTGGTCAAGCCAGATACCTAGATATCTAACTGCGCTTCTCACCGCCAATGGCTGCCCATTTTGTCCAATAATGGCCAATTTTTTCCAGTTTTTTCTGGTATCCCTAGAGGCCCCAGCCAATGGAGTTCTGAACAAGATTGTTTCCGTCTTCTGAAAGTTGATTTTCAACTTCCAGTCGTCGCAATATCGCTTAATTTGATCGAAGTCACGCTGCAAAAGGATATTAATGACCTCGATTTTAGGACCTGATCTGTATGCCACCAAATCGTCGGCATACGCTATAGCATGTCTGAGTGAACCCACCAGATCACTCGTGTAAATGTTAAACAGGATCGGAGAATTGACCGCCCCCTGCTGTAAACCGTTTTTAATTTCAAAGACTCTGCTCGAAGTCACGTCGCCACATTTGACAACGAACTTCTTTCCCATAAGCATATTATAAATTACATATAGCAAAGGTTTGTGCATCCCCCGCCTGGTCAACTTGTAGAAAAGTCCCTCTAACCATACGGTGTCGAAAGCCTTCTCAAAATCAACCAGACAAGCACCCGTGCATTGGCTCTTGCATTTATTCCACTGAATGTCGGAAACCAGTTTCGACGCGGCATGAATAGTGTCATGCCTCGCCCTGAAACCAAACTGGTTGTCCGGAATTATGTTATTGTCCTCGACCCACTTTAACAGAGCTCTATTGACAACCTTTTCAAAGACCTTGCTAATATTCGGAAGCAAGCTAATTGACCGGAGATTGGCTGGGTTCGTCCTATCTTTACCTTTTTTCGGGATAGGGTGTACCACAGCTACCTTCCAATGCGCCGGATAATGTGCATTATTCAGCGCATTGTTAAACAGCGTGGTGAAAATATCTACAGCCTCCAAAGGCAGGTGTCTCAATACGACGTTTGGGACACCATCCATCCCCGCCGACTTTTTATTCTTTAGTGACCCGAAGATGCACAGAAGATCATCCTTCGACACGAACAAGTGCGATGCATCTCGGCCATTGGCGACAACTGCATTAGCATGGTTTTCATCAGTGAACACGGTGAATCCGTTATTCTCAGATCGCCAATTCTCAAGTTCGGTGCGCAGATCGAAGTGGTTCACCAGAGCCCTATTCTCAATGTCGTGGTTACGGCGAACAGGATTGCTCACCGTATACACGGCCTCGAAACAAGCGCCCAGCAAATCCACTTTCTCCTGTGGGTCCTCGACCACGAAAAAATCGTCGTTTGAAGCGACACTTTCTGGACTTATTCCAGCAGTCAGTACTGTCTGTCTGTTGTCTGCTGTCTGGGAGATTCGAACACAAGGAATATCATTGTGATCTTTCCTCCTGAACAACTTATTTATCTGTGGGAACATATTCGGACTACAGGTTTTAATAGCCCGAATTTTATTGCCCCAATACAGACTTACAGATTTTCTGTAATTTTCTTTTATCAGCTGTTTCAGGATTCGGATCTCTGACTTCAGCATCCTTACCTCCGGGTCGTCGCGATCAGTAAATTGCCTGTACAGCCGTTTAAGCCTCGAGAGCAGTCTACTTTTCTGTCGGTATAGTGCGTCGATTGTAGGGTTTCTGTACTTTTCTGTCTGGTCGTCGTCGGAACGTCCTACCCGAGGAATAGTTCGTTCCATAGTTCGTTTGATGGCGTCGTTCATTTGCAATAAATGCAGATCAATGTCATCATTTGTCATGTTACTGTTTGTCGGTGGGTCGTTCCCACTCGAACGTATATCTCGCTTTAAAAATCTGGAGAAGCGCGACCACTGTGCCCTCCGATAATCGAATGAACACAATGCTTCGTACTCCTCCAGCAGCGTTTGCTCGTTCGGGATCCGTATTGCGGCGGCGAGTCCGTAGTGGTCACTATCGTACTCAAACGCACGCAAACAGTTCCGCGTGTTTTGATCTATGTTCGTCAGTTGAAGTCTTGCGTCCGTTAAGGCCAAGTCCAGGAAAGCACCGCTTCTTGGGAAAGAAGGGATATCCGTCGCGTACAACTCGAGGTTGTACTCAATCATATTGAGGCGCCACCAGTCGTGAAACTGGTTGCCCCTGGGATTTGCAGTAACATTTCCCCATGCCGCATGTTTGGCATTAATATCTCCGGCCAAGAAGTAATAATTCTCCTCCGAGTTCAGCTGCAGACCACGAAAAAGTGTCTCGAGCTCTGTCATAAATTGGTTTGGTGGAGGTGCAGCAGGTGCGTAAAGCGACACCACATACATTCTTCTCCGGCTATGGAGAGGAATGCATATGATGCATGCCTCCAACAACTGGAACCTACGCACGTCTCCGCTATATATAACCCTATGGCGCAGGCCTTTTCGAATTAAGATTCCAACCCCACCTCCTTGAGTGGAGTGAGGCCGGTCTCTTCTTATTACATGATAGTCTTTGTATCCCAGTTTGTGCTTCTGATTTAGCTTAGTTTCGCTAACCAAAAGCACATCCGGGTTTTCGGTTTTCAACAAATTGGCAAGTGACGTTCTTTTCTCGATCCTGACTAGTGAATTAACATTCACAGCAAGGATCTTTAAGTTTCCCTCATCCAGCGCAGCCATTAGATTTATGGCACACCAGACCCCACAAACAGCTCCGAATAGATAAAGTCAATTCGGGCCGCTTGTTCATTTAATTGTTTCTGGAACTTGTCGATCTTTCCGTGCAGAGACAGAAGGATCGATTTTAAGTCCAGATCCACCTCTGGTGCCTTTTGGGCTACCTTTGGTTGGATTGATGTCATGTGGGCTTGACCCGGTCCAGCTGCCATTTGGGCAAAGGACACGTTGGGTGCCACAAAATTCGAGAACGAGCGACTCTTTTGACGCCTATCGTCTTCCGACTGCTGTTTGCGGGCCTGGACTCGCTTTTTCAGCTCCTGGTACTTTGGGCAACCCCTGAAGTTGGCGGGATGCCCAGAGTTCCTGCAGAGCACACAAGAGAGGACACCCCGGTCTTCGACTCTCTCCTTGCCAAGAGAACATTCACCATGTTTGTGGTCTTTGTCGCACTTGACGCATCTAAACTGCATGTTGCAGTTAGCTGCGGCGTGCCCGAACCTTTGGCAGCGCATACATTGAAGTATGCGATCTGACCTCTTTATTTTCTCCCACCTTACAGCATGGTAGTACAGGAAGCGGATATTTCGCAGCCTGTCGATTTTGCTGTCGGGAGTGAGCTGAACCAGGAAGAATGGTAAGTGACGGTTACCACCCCTTGCCACAGTCGAGGAAAACGGCTTGACCCCCACGAACTTGAGGTCATCGCTTTCAAAGTTCTTTAGCTCTCTTTCGAGCTCCTCCGTTTTTATTGAGGGATCAATTCCCTTTAATACAACGGTTTTTAGCTTTTGCTCTCTTGGGGTGTACGTAAAGTACTCGGTCTTAACCTCTCCCAAGGCGGTGCGCACCCTATTGTACTCCTCTATTTCTTCACAAATAATTATATGTTTATTGGCCGATAGCCTTTTAACATGAAAGTTCTTTGTTATAAGCCTACATAACCTTATACTATCACTTATGTCGAAATTACTCACATTAATCGGTGGAATTTTGTTCTTCCTTGCTGGTTTCTGCTGCTGTTGCTGCTTTGACTGCTGTTGCTGATTTGGCTGCAGTTGCTGCTTTTGCTGCTGCTGTTGCTGCTTTTGTTGGTTCTGTTGCTGTTGTCGTTGTTGTTGCTTCTGTTGATGTTGTTGCTGGATTTGCTCCCTCAGCACTATTTGTTGTTGCTGCTGCTGTACTTTTTTCAGCCTCAACTGCTCACGTTTCTCAAGGAGCTCTTTGATGAGTTGGTCAAGCTGAGCCTCCTCATCATCTTCCTCTCTATCCTACATTTGGATGACATTGCTATCATCGTCGTCGACCGGTAGGTCCCTGAAGGAGTTTCCCTCTCCGACGTACCGGCCCGCTCGCACTTCAGCTTCATAAGAGCTGGTGTTATCCGTGTCATCATCGGTACCAGCCATCGATGATTCCCCATTAGGGCCTGCCAGGTTCGCCCTTCTCTTCGCAGAAAGATTCGGCTTCGGATTAAGCTTCCGTCGCCTCTTCTCCACCTTTCGAAACTCCTCCTTCTCTACTTCTGTAGCTGGGTTTTCAGCTGCTGCTACTGACTTTGTTGGTGCTGGTATTGCCTGCGAGAACACTCGCCTAGGCAACGATCGACCCGTTGTTGTTGCTGCAATTGGTGCCATTTTAGAAGCATGTGCAGCTACTGCCCTTGGCATACACACTGCTGCTGCTGCTGTTCTCGTTGCTGTTGCTATTGTTGTTGTTGTTGCTGATGTTATTGCTGCTGCTGTTGTTGCTGCTGTTGCTGCTTTCGTTACTGCTGTTGTTGCTGCTGTTGTTGCTGCTGATTTTTTTGCCGGCTCACGTGTTCGCACCACACGTCGCAACGGCACACCCACACCCGTAAGCGGGACCACCGATTTTCCGGGGTCCATCGCCTGATAATGCGGCACTTTTTTTTTTGTTTTTTTTTGTGTCTCTATCACTATATTTCCGAAAAAAAATAAAATTAAAAAATTGAAGACTGGCCGAGAATCGAACCCGAGTCTCCGGCTTCAAAGTCGGACGCCTTTACTTTTACTTTTAAATTCATTTTTATTAATTATTAGCTTATATCAACTTACATACTAGACAAAAATGATTAAATCTAACTTAAAATTAACAGGATACTTATTCTAGATTATTGATCCTTATGCGGACGCCCTAAACTTAACTGTATCTTATAATTATTGCCTTTCGGCCTAAAAACTATTTTACGAACTAATCTTACATATGTGTTCCTCGAGAAAATTAAATAAAACTCGGCATCATTATTTAAATTTTATATTTTTATATAAAACAAATTACCAACTACCTATTCTACTTACTTAAACTACCTAACATATTCTAACTATAATTAGGATTCTGAACACTCGTTGCCTTGCGCAACAAGTGGTCAAAATCCTAATTGCTTTCCGGGTGCCTGGCAGTCGTCAACGTGCACACGCGCCGCCGTGAGCCGACTGAAGCCTTACAGCGTCAGTCAACTCCCGGAAGCACCACCACACGTTGGCGAGCCCGGCCTCTCCCAAAAACGCCCTAGCTAACTTAATCTAACTTATAAGCTAAGAGGATGTTACCTAGAGTAACGCACCGTCCTGGGAGGGCATGTTGACCCCTCCCCCCTCAACAAGCCACCAAAATTCGGCGAATTGCTTTTCCGTGTCGAATTGATCCCTCTCCGATATTGCGGTACTAAAACGGAGGAGCTCATGAGCATTGGCGATGTCCTCGCTGCGGATGAGCCGCTTATCTCTCGCGCTGCGGTAGCGGTGGTATAATACCGGGATACCATCCCTCGTCTGTACCAGCCCTTTTGCGTCAATATGGATAAATGCCTCTGGCGGGATAAAGCCAGACCGGAGCGTACTCTCTATGTACATTTCATTGGGGTAGTAAGCCCCAAATATCAGACTATTGTCGCTGGCCATCGCCCTTGCAACGTGCCTTCGAGTCACCTTAATGAGGAAATTGTCAATCCTATTCAACTGAGCCCCATCGTATAGGGCCTTGTTGGGATAGTATTTTATATAATTGGATTCAGGCGTTCGGAACAATCGAAGACAGGTCCTAAGACATTGTCTCTCCAAAACCCGAATCTTTTCCATATAACTAGGCGATATATTAAACCACAATGGACAACCATAAGCGATGATCGGTCTTATAAGGGCCACGTAGCAAATGACCTTCACTCTAGAGTCAAGTTGACTGCTATGAAACAGTCTCCTTGTCAGAGCATAAGCCTTCTTGGCCCCAGCAAGACAAGCAGCTATATGTCTATCGAAATATAGATACTGGTCAAGCCAGATACCTAGATATCTAACTACGCTTCTCACCGCCAATGGCTGCCCATTTTGTCCAACAATGGTCAATTTCTTCCAGTTTTTTCTGGTATCCCTAGAGGCCCCAGCCAATGGAGTTCTGAACAAGATTGTTTCCGTCTTCTGAAAGTTGATTTTTAACTTCCAGTCAGCGCAATATCGCTTAATTTGATCGAAGTCACGCTGCAAAAGAATGTTGATGACCTCGATTTTAGGACCTGACCTGTATGCCACCAAATCGTCGGCATACGCTATAGCATGTCTGAGTGAACCCACCAGATCACTCGTGTAAATGTTAAACAGGATCGGAGAATTGACCGCCCCCTGCTGTAAACCGTTTTTAATTTCAAAGACTCTGCTCGAAATCACGTTGCCACATTTGACAACGAACTTCTTTCCCATAAGCATATTATAAATTACATATAGCAAAGGTTTGTGCATCCCCCGCCTGGTCAACTTGTAGAAAAGTCCCTCTAACCATACGGTGTCGAAAGCCTTCTCAAAATCAACCAGACAAGCACCCGTGCATTGGTTCTTGCATTTATTCCACTGAATGTCGGAAACCAGTTTCGACGCGGCATGAATAGTGTCATGCCTCGCCCTGAAACCAAACTGGTTGTCCGGGATTATATTATTGTCCTCGACCCACTTTAACAGGGCTCTATTGACAACCTTTTCAAAGACCTTGCTAATATTCGGAAGCAAGCTAATTGACCGGAGATTGGCAGGGTTCGTCCTATCTTTACCTTTTTTCGGGATAGGGTGTACCACAGCTACCTTCCAATGCGCCGGATAATGTGCATTATTCAGCGCATTGTTAAACAGCGTGGTGAAAATATCTACAGCCTCCAGAGGCAGGTGTCTCAATACGACGTTTGGGACACCATCCATCCCCGCCGACTTTTTATTCTTTAGTGACTCGAAGATGCACAGAAGATCATCCTTCGACACGAACAAGTGCGATGCATCTCGGCCATTGGCGACAACTGCATTAGCATGGTTTTCATCAGTGAACACGGTGAATCCGTTATTCTCAGATCGCCAATTCTCAAGTTCGGTGCGCAGATAGAAGTGGCTCACCAGAGCCCTATTCTCAATGTCGTGGTTACGGCGAACAGGATTGTTCACCGTATACACGGCCTCGAAACAAGCGCCCAGGAAATCCACTTTCTCCTGTGGGTCCTCGACCACGAAAAAATCGTCGTTTGAAGCAACACTTTCTGGACTTATTCCAGCAGTCAGTACTGTCTGTCTGTTCTCTGCTGTCTGGGAGATTCGAACACAAGGAATATCATTGTGATCTTTCCTCCTGAACAACTTATTTATCTGTAAAGTCGGACGCCTAACTTACTAAGCCAACTTTGGACTTAAAAATACTTGGCTAAATCGCTTTTATAATCGATACACTTTCCGTTTTTCCCGCTGAACACTAACTAGCCGACCTATCTCGATGAGAGCTGCGGCACGACTCCCCACACACGCTGCCATTATCTATGAATGGCAATTGCATCGCTGAAACCGAAAGACTTTCCATTCTCGGTATGTGTGTTAATGACAACCTTCGTTGGAATGACCACATTTTAGATGTCGCCAAGAACGCCGCGAAATGTCTAGGCTTCCTTAAGCGTTGTAAGAATTATTTCACCCCTTCTGATCTGGCTACAATTTATAAGGCGTTTTTTTCGCCCGAAACTAGAGTACAACGCGCATATTTGGTCCGGTGTACCAATAACTTATTTGGAGCTACTTGACAGGATCCAAAAAGGCGCAATAAAACTCATTGGCGACCGAGACATCGCGAGATGGATTGACTCTCTTAGTCATCGTCGTAATGTCTCCTGCCTTTCGTTATTTTATCGTTATTTCCAGCATAAGTGCTCAAACAAAATAGCCGGTTGCATTCCTCCCCTTGAAAATTTCAACCGCAATACCCGCCATGTATGGAATGCTCATCAGTTCACCCTCAAGCCTGTGTTCGGACGTACAGTGAAGTTCAAAGAATCAGACCTCAGCCGTACAACATTCAAAACCAACGTGCATCGGCATCTCTCCTTTTCTTCTCACCCTAATTTGCTAAACGCCCGCGCTGTGTAGCTAATACATTATAAGGGGCCTAACAAATCCCTTTAGTGCGCGCTTATTTAAAAAAAAAGAAAGAAGGAAAGTGAGAGCGATTGGTCTGAAGCTCCTGGTGATTGAGTTGTCATCCCTACCAATTTTTGCTATATATGATACTCTAACTGTCAGCGAGTTGGTAAGTATGCCAGTGCCAGTACAGCAGTAAAGATTATTTTCAGAGTCGGTAGTAACTGCTTTATACCTTGCTGCTTAATGTCGCTAAATGACACAACATCGTTTTTGATAGTCCATTCCTAAAGAATTCGCAATATACCAGCTACGCCGATTGTTTTACTCAGCTCACTCCCAATCGCTGTGATCAGCGCTAGTTGTGTGCCAAGTTACCTGGAACGTGCGACCGCAGGAACGTCCGAGTGAACGTGCCATCGGATTTTCTAAGTGATTCCAATTTGGCTGTTTCGTCTTTTCGCAGAAATTGATATAAGTAGGCGAACTTTTCGATACTCGAATCAGCTTCTTATAATTATGCTTTCAGTTTTGTTCGGTATAGAGATTCAAGTCTTCCTTCAAATCAGTCTTGAGTGACCTATTTAAAGTTTTCTTGCTTCTTTTCGTACTCCTTGAAGTTCGGAGCTCCAACACGGAACTAGCGTTCTTCAAGGGTATTTTTTACAGGGACATCTGCTGCAACATGTGCATGCTCACCGGCACCAGTCATTTTATATCGTATTAACCCACACTTGCAGGAAAGCTTTAAGATTTTAAATATGTCGGTAAGCTCGTCTATATTTCAATATTGCCTATACAAAATTTCTCACCTTAGTCGCATTTTACGACAACCGCTATTGATGGGGGTGAACGTATAGGTTATTGTTCTTAATTGTTTTTACTCTTTTGTCGATCTGAATCATGCAAGCCACTCTATTTATTTAACCACTTTCAGTCGTCCCTTCTCACGACCTAGCTATTCAAAAGCCTTCTATTCCTTCACAGCGATGTTTTGATCACATTTAAAGTGATCCTTTCGTAGCCCTTCCAATTTATGGCATCCCTACTGGCCCGCCTGAGGGCTTCACCGGTTCAACTACAAAAAACGTCGCAAACTTTGCGAATTTGGGCTAGTTTTTTAATAAGGCCAATCAAATGCTGGGATAACTAGATTTTGATATGTTGATATGTTCATGATCCTTTTAATGATTTTCGTTGAATCGTCGCTTTTCGAAAACGCTGATTTTCACTTGTCTCCAACCACGGATTTGTATGAGCTCCTGCGGGAGAGTTTCAAGATATAAAATATGTCACCAGGATCACCTGTGGATGTTAAAATTGCTCAGATGTGATTTGTCCCCTAAGCCACCTTTTGCGAGTAGCGCAATAGTATTTCAACAGTTATTTGTATAAATCAAATGGCATGAATACTTCTTTAATGTAGGACATGTTTCTCATATGACCCTAATTCAATTTTCCGTTTGCAACATCAAAATGCTAATCATCAGTATCGACGTGATCTGTTTTCTTCAGTAGATTGGCAAATCAGCTTCCTGTTCTTAGGTAAACAAACCACCTTTCTATATGTAAAATCTTGACAACGTCGCATTAATGTTGTGTATGTTCCGAAAATGGTCAATAAGGTGTCGGAGTACCTCCTTGTATTTGATTTGGAAATCCTCGTCGCCAGTTGCCCTCTTCTTCGCCATCTACGATAGCATAAGCACGTGGAATAAAGAGCCACTGCAGTGTATATGCAATATCAAAGAAAACATTGAGTCATAAGGTAACAAACCCAGTTGTCAGCCTTTTAGTGCAATTCATTAGTTAGACCTTTATTTAATATTAATAGAGAAAACTTGGAATTTAAATATTTTTTTAAATATGTACTCTGTTTAATAAACTTTTACGTCAAAACAAAAGAAAACCAAAAGCATTATTCCTTTAGTTATACTAAATAAAAAATAAAATTTAGTCACATTATATAACTGAGGTTAATCAAATGCTGGTGGCGTTACATTTGCGTAATCCGGGAGTGTTTAGGCTTGTCTATTTTCATTACGATTTCGCCATGTAAATGATCCCATTATTGATTGTTTATTGATCTTCCTTTAACGATACCGGTAAGCGGTGACTTCAATTCGTGTCAAACCACCGATTTGCATGCATATTTGCGGGGAAGTTTAAAGATGTTAAATATGTCGCCAGGCTCCAATCAATAGTAAATTGCCTAGATGTGATTTCTCCCCTTAGTCGCCTATTACGAGAATCATTGTTTTTTGCGAGGCGCTGCTGTGATGTTCTCAGACCATATACGGAGGTCTAAGGTAAGAGAAACTAGTCAGGGAGAAAACGATTTTCCATGAAAAAGAAAAGAACGGTCATAGTGTCCATTTCTTTTCCTTGTGCGATTTTACATTAACATTGTAATGCCTTATATCCACGAGGTGCTATAATCTTTTCACTTTTTGGACACTGGCTAAAACTTTCCTCATGGTACCTCCAAAATGCCACAAGCATCTATGGTGTCTAAGTAGTTTTTGAAATATGTAAACCATTTTTTAATGCTTTCTTTTGTAATCACGGATCGACCCTTCGATATATCTTAAGCTCTGTGACACACAATTGGAGTTTGTTTCAAAATGAACTTGTTTCACTTACCACCTAGTCGATTATTTATTTAAGGTTCAGATCTTTCATCTTCCAGAATAATAGTATTTGAAAAATCATCGGAGTTTAAGGGAAATCCGTATTTTGTCAGGTTGATACTTCACCTGGCAATTGCTGCTTCTTCGCCTTTAGACAGTATAGTATACGGTCACATCTTTCGCGGTCCTTCGTTTTCCCTGCAGTCTACGTTTAAGGTACGCCATATTCCCGATTAGCTTTTCGTACTTTTTTGCCTTTCCTTATTCCACCCTGAGTGTACGAAAGTTGTTCTTCTGAATATTTGTGAATTGGGCGCTTTGACATGATGCTTTAAATTGATTTCAAAGTAAGCAGGTATTTGTATTGCAAACAAATAATAAATTCAGTCAGTTTCTTTACTTCTTTACTTAATATTAAGACCAAGAAGCATAATAGACTAAGTATTTGAACAAGAATTACCAGAACTCACCCCTACCAAACAACTTTTGAAAGGGGCAGAAAACTGGTTAAAATGCAATAAATGTGTCTTAAATGAGTGTTATACTCGTCGACTTGACATGTACACTCCGTTTCACGTGTTTACGAATAGGTAGTTTCTTGATTTAATTTTACGAATTTTTTAAATCCTTCAATATTATGGGAAAAACAAATGTAATATGAAAGAAGGCTATATTATGTTTATGTTGTAACAAAAATTGGCAAATAAATTCAATTTGTATGATGCTTTTCCCAAAAAGGTCAGAAAATAAGTCCTTTTTTCGTTCCACCTGTTTACGAACAGTAACTAAATCTACTTGTTATCATATTTTAAATCAAATATAAAGGCATTAAAAGACCAGGAACCTTAGTTCAAAACCAAATTTTATAGAAACAATAAGTATGGGTAAAAGAAATTCATTAACCAAGGAGGAAATAGGCCAAATTCGAGCTTACAAGGAGCAAGGCAAATCTATCCGTTTTATACCCGGTATGATTAGAAGAGGACCAACTGTTGTTCACAGCTATCTTAAGGACCCTGAGAACTATGGAAAATGCCATAAAGGAGGAATAATCAGAGCAACAACAAGGCGGGATCGACGGGCGATTCTGAGAGATACCTCAAATTCAAGACTTTCAAGGCAGAAACTGGAGTTCAAGCTAGTAGATCAACTGTTTATCGCGTGATACAGCAGTCCAATAATATGAGACACAAAAATATGAAAAAGAAACAATCCTTGAACGCAGCACGCAAAAGTCAGCGACTTGATATTGCAATAAGTCACATTAGGTAGAGTCGGTGCAGGGAAATAAGTCCACGGGAACTAAGTCCACTGAGGGACTTAGTTCCCACATAGTGGGAAATAAAACCACTTTCGCGAAGTGGACTTAGTTCGCATGTAAAGTGGGAACTAAGTCCATTTTTTTATGGGAACTTAGTAGGTACACATTCAAAAATAAGAAGAGGGAACTAACATCCAACATTTAGAATTAGACAAAAAACTGTAAAGTGCAGTTAGTTATCACACTCTTTTAGCAAAATCTTAAGCTTATCATGGTGACATAAAGCCAAAGTTTCAAAAACGTACCTCGCACCTATTCCAAATCAAACAGTGACCCCAAGTAGGGGGGTTGCAGAGGGGCAGCATGGCCCCCCGTAAGCACTACACTGTTTATGGAATCTACTTGCGTAACTAAACCCATAAACAGTGTAATGCATATGGGGGTGCATGCTGCCCCCCTGCAACAAACCTGCTTGGGGTCACTATTTGATTTGGAGTAGGTGCAAGGTCACGGTACCTATATTACTCTGTCTCTGTTAAAAGTTAATTTCTCTTTTATTAATAAAAGTTGCAAAGTACCTACTTACTTGACTCTTTTATTTTATTTTGTTCTTAGTCGACAGTGAGAATTTACTTCACATTAAAAGGGAACTAAAACCACTCAGAGTTTTGGGAATTTATTTCCCACTTTACATGGGAACTAAGTCCACTTCGCGAAAGTGGTTTTATTTCTCACTAGGTATGTGGGAACTAAGTCCCTCAGTGGACTTAGTTCCCGTGGACTTATTTCCCTGCACCGAGAGTGGCATACCGTTGCCTTTTCAATTCAAAAATAGTTTAATTTGGTTGGAGCTGATAGATATAAATATTATTTCTATGATTGGAGGAAGGATAAAATAACCTTGAATAAAAAACACAGCAATGGAGGTGTAGTAATAATATGTGGAGCAGTAAGCTTTTACGGAACTGCAAACCTTGATTTTCCAAGCTTAAGACCGCAATCACCTACAAATCTATACTGGAAAGAGCCTTCACTCATTTTCCGAATTGTTTGGTGAACAACGATGGATTTTCCAACATTACAATGCACCGATACATACCGCAAGAATGACCAAAACTTGTATTCAGAGTCAAAATGTAGAGCTACTTACATGGCTGCCATATTCACGGACCTGAACATCATGGAAAACGAGTGATGATGCCTTTCAAAAAAGGTCTACGAAGGAGTAAAGCAATACTCCAACCCGGAAGAAATAATTGAAGCCATAAATCAAGCCTGGTCCGAAATATCATTGATTTACTTGGAAGAACTTTCTAAATCTCTCCATAGCAGGCGGCTTGAAGTGATACAGCGATCGCAAGGTAGTACACATTATTGAAAACTATTGCTATACTTGCAATCTTAATAAAACCCAAATAAATTTATTCCAAAAAAAATTGTGTTGTTTTATTACTTTTAAGCATATATCGAACCAACGACCATACCACGTCGAGTTAATCGGCCACCTAAACCTAACGTAACCTAAGCATCTATGAGGTTTATTTATTGTTCTTAAACAGGTGGAACAAAAAAGGACTAATTTTATTTCCCCCATCGGCACACCTGTCGTAAGAGGCGACCAAAATGCACCAAAGCGGATGCGAAAACTTCGCAAGAACAGCAAAAACTAAAACAAATGACCCGGTCCTCCTGGCAGGGGGTTTATGTGCAGTACGTACTGAACTACCTAGTAAAACTGACTCAGTTCCAAAAATGGCAATGAAGAAAACAACCGGTATAAATACCCCAGGTGGCAAACTGGAAAATTCACCGTCCTCGGAGGTTGGTCCCATGGATTCTGGGGGGAACCATTTATACTTATTCGACAAAGCTCCAGAAGGAGTTCAATAACACCAAGAACTCCGCCAAAAACGATCGCACCAAAAAACCTTATAGCTAAAGATAGCGCTATAATTATAAGTATTCCAAAAATAGAAAAAACAATCTGGAATTGAAAACAGTATATTTGAAAGTGGAAATAAGACATAGGGGCGGGCTACAGTCCGCTTGGGCGAACTGTTGGATACCCTATTCTTATTCCTATCCCTCATAAGTGGGCGTGACAAAAGTTTAAGTATGGTTGAATTGTTAAGAACGCTGTACATATTCTGTTATATAACATTTAAAAGATTTTATCAAACAAAAACGAAGCTTTTGTAAAAAAACGTTCCCTAGCTCAAACTTTGGTTTTTCAATAAAATTATTTTATTTAATTGTGGGCGTGTCAGTAAGCGGATTTAAAAAAAATTAACACATGAGCATAGAGGACCCCTAGAGAGTATATAGTATAAATTTCAGCTCCCTAACTCAAACTTTGGATTTTCAAAAAAAGTTTTTTTTTAATTGTGGGCGTGTCAGTAGGCGAATTTTGAAAATATTTACACATGAGCTTAAAGGGCCCCTAGAGAGTATATAATATAAATTTCAGCTCCCTAGCTCAAACTTTGGATTTTTAAAAAAGTTTTTTTTTTAATTGTGGGCGTGTCAGTAGGCGGATTTTGAAAATATTTACACATGAGCTTGATGGGCCCCCAGAGAGTATATATTATAAATTTCAGCTCCCTAGCTCAAATTTTGGTTTTTCAATAAAATTGTTTTATTTTTTTGTGGGCGTGTCAGTTGGCGGATTTTGAAAATTTTATATCCCGAGCTGTTTTAGGAGTCATAGATCATATATAAAAAATTTCAGCTTTCTAGCTCAAAATTCGATTTTTTCCAAAATTTTGTTTTTTTGAGTTTGTGGGCGTGTCTGTGCGCGGATTTCAAAAATTCGTAAACTTGATTATTTCGGGACCCTAGAGAGTATATGGTTAAAATTTCAGCTCTCTAGGCCCAGTTTAAAGGCCTAATTTTTGCCGACGGACGGACGGACGGACGGACGGACGGACGGACGGACGGACGGACGGACATGGCTAGATCGACATTACTATCGATGCTGATCATAAATATAGTAACTTAGGGGTCTACGGGCAATATTAAGGTATGTTACAAACTATGCGTCAAATTTAATATACCCTTAGAATAGGGTATAAACAGATTCACAAGCGAAATTCAAAGCAAACAGCACTACAACGAATGGCAAGATCAACTTAAAGCAAGAAAAAAATCTAGAAGAAATTGTTATAAGCTTGCAAAAGCAGATAAAAAATCTATAAATGAAAGTTACCATGTTGGATCGTACTGTCCGACCAATCCAAACAATCCAGCAAACTGGGGGAAAAAAAATACCTCACAGATGAACAGGAGTTTGATTTGGAGGCAGAAGGACAATTGAAGAAAAGCAAAAGGCCAACGAAAAAACCCAAGGTAGAAAAAAGTCCTGAAACATCTGTAACATGTACGGTAAAACACACAACCCAACAAGTTAAACAAAATGATAAAATGCTTGAAACGTTCCCCATTGGCTTGAAAAGACAGCTACCAATAATGATCTCTGGAGTAGACAGATTGGGTGAGTTAAAAAGAATAATTGAACAATAAACAAAAACATAGGGGCGGGCTACAGTCCGCTTGGGCGAACTGTTGGATACCCTATTCTTATTCCTATATCTCATAAGTGGGCGTGACAAAAATTTAAAGGATTTTATCGAAAAAACTAAGCTTTTGTAAATAAAAACGCTCCCTAGGTCAAACTTTGGTTTTTCAATAAAATTGTTTTATTTAATTGTGGGCGTGTCAGTAGGCGGATTTAAAAAAAATTTAAGTATGAGCATAAAAAGCACCTAGAGAGTATATACTATAAATTTCAGCTCCCTAGCTCAAACTGTGGACTTTCAAAAATAAAAAAAAAATAATTGTGGGCGTGTCAGTAGGCGGATTTTGAAAATATTTACACATGAGCATAAAGGGCCCCTAGAGAGTATATATTAAAAATTTCAGCTCCCTAGCTCAAATTTTGGTTTTTCAAAAAAAATATTTTATTTAATTGTGGGCGTGTCAGTGGGCGGATTTTGAAAATTTTATGTCCCAAGCAGTTTTATGGGCCAAAGATCATATATACAAAATTTCAGCTTTCTAGCTCAAAATTCAATTTTTCCCAAAATTTGTTTTATTTAATTGTGGGCGTGTCAGTGGGCGGATTTTGAAAATTTTATGTCCCAATCAGTTTTATGGGCCATAGTTCATATATAAAAAATTTCAACTCTCTAGCTCAAAATTCGATTTTTTCCAAAATTTTGTTTTTTTGAGTTTGTGGGCGTGTCTGTGGGCGGATTTCAAAAATTCTTAAACTTGATTATTTCGGGACCCTAGAGAGTATATGGTTAAAATTTCAGCTCTCTAGGTCCAGTTTAAAGGCCTAATTTTTGCCGACGGACGGACGGACGGACGGACGGACGGACGGACGGACGGACATGGCTAGATCGACATTACTATCGATGCTGATCATAAATATAGTAACTTTTAGGGGTCTACGGGCAATATTAAGGTATGTTACAAACTATGCGTCAAAATTAATATACCCCTAGAATAGGGTATAAAAAGACGCAAGCACACATCATATAGCAACAATAATTGGAAAATAAATGTCGATGACGGTAGGTAGGTAGGTATATGGATGCCCTTGTGACGGGTGTCACGGCTCACTTAGACCACCAGTTGGGTCCATTGTGTCCATTTAGGGATTCTTTAAAATTTCCGGGAACCTGAAAAGAGAGATAAAGGAAACCGCTGTTTAACAGCTCGGTAATACGCTTTAACAGAACCACCCTGATTCATATGTGAATCTCAGGAGTTTCTTTAGCTCTAAAGCATCCAGATCCTCCAGCTCCTCAAAGAAGTAGCTGCCAAGAATCTTCAATCTTTTTGTTCTAAGGGCAGGACATTCGCATAGCAGGTGACGTATAGATTCTATTTCTTCAACGTCCCTGCAGCTCCTGCAGTAGTCGTTGTGCAGTATGCCCAGCCGCTCCGCGTGTAGGCCCACTATACAGTGTCCAGTGAGGACCCCAGTCAGTGTTCGGATGTCTTTGCGGTTAAACCCGATCATGGTTTTTGATTTCGTTTGGTTGACCGCTGGCCAGAGCTCTCTTGTGTGTCTGCATGTATCAAGATTGATCCAACGTAAGTTTGCTTTACTCAAGGATTCAGTGTCGATACTTAGCATTAATGTGCTTAGCGGGGTTCTTATGGATTTTAGGGCCAGAGATGCACTCATCTCCGATCCCTTCCTTGCTAGTTCGTCCGCTTTCTCATTGCCCGAGATGTCATTGTGACCTGGTACCAAGCATAAGGTTACCGTATTGGCAGCTGATATCTCGTCTAGGTATTTTTTGCCTCTTAACACCGCCCTTGACCTGATTACTACTGACTCCATAGCTTTTATAGCCGCTTGGCTGTCAGAGTAAATGGTGATGTGTTTGTCGGCTATTTTTCGCCTCTGTACCTCCTTGGCCGCCTGTGTGATCGCAGCTGTCTCTGCCTGGAACACACTGCATTCATTGCTGAGCCTAAATGATTCACTCAGGTCCAGAGACTCACAGAAGATGCCTGCACCAGTACCCACGTCCATCTTGGATCCGTCGGTGTAGATAGCTATCTCCTCTTCTTTCGTGACCATTTTGTTACTCCATTCGCTTCTTTGGGGGATTCTGATATCGAATCTCCTTTTGAAGACAAGGGTGTGGGGTAAGTAGTCAGTAGCTACTTTCTTTTTCGATGCACTCCATTGTGTCTCCACGGAGGCATGTCCGTATGGTTTAAAAGACCACAGTCCCAACTCTCTGAGTCTGATGGCCGTTTTTACTGCTTTACTGCTGCAGTAGATGTCCAGGGGTACGAGATTAAGTAGAACCTCCATGGCTGCAGTGGGTGTAGTCCTTAATGACCCCGTTATCCCGATGCAGGCTGTCCTTTGGACCTTGGTGAGGTTTGAAAGATAGCACTTCTTTTCAGTCGCCTTCCACCATACCGCCGCGCCGTACGTGAGAATGGGCCTCACCACGGTTGTGTACAGCCAGTGTACCACATATGGTTTGAATCCCCACGTATTACCGAACGTTCGTCTGCATGCATATAGTGCCACGTACGCTTTTCTAACCCGATCCTCTATGTTTTCTTTCCAAGTGAGTTTGGAGTCTAGGATAACGCCCAGGTACCTTGCTGTCTTGGATATTTGCAGGTCCACTCCACCCATACTTGGTGGTTTGAACACCGGTAATGTCCTTCTTTTTGTGAACAGCAGAACTTCTGTCTTCGCTGGGTTTACCCCCAGTCCTCTGCCCGCAACCCAGTTGTTAACATGTAAGAGTGCGAAGCTGAGTCGTTCACTGAGAACTGGTATGAATTTTCCTGGGACAAGGATTGCTACATCGTCGGCATAAGCGCTTACAATGAAGCCCTCCCTCTCCAGTGTCTTTAAAAGTTCGTCTATTACCAGGAGCCATATGAGTGGAGAGAGGACGCCACCTTGTGGTGTTCCCCTGCTTACTTTCCTCTCAATGCACATGTCTCCTAGGTAGGACTTAATCCGTCGTGTGCCTAACATAAGACCAATCCAGTCGCAGAGACTGTCATTGAGATGGGCCCTTCTTAGGCTGTGCATAATCGCATCGGCCTCGATGTTGTTGAAGGCACCCTCTATGTCTAGAAACGCGCTCAAAGTGTATTCCTTGTGTTCCAAGGACCTTTCCACTACTGACACTACCCTGTGCAGTGCAGTATCTGTAGATTTTCCCTTCATGTATGCGTGCTGTGAGTCCGAGAGGTAGTTGTCGCCTATAGCCACTCTTACATACATATCAAGTAGTCGTTCCATTGTTTTCAACAGGAATGAGGACAGACTAATAGGTCTGTAGTCTTTCGATGTTGTGTGGGTGGCTTTCCCTGCTTTTGGGATAAATATTACCCTCACCTCTCGCCAAGCCATCGGAACATAGCATAGCCTTAGACAGCTTGAGTAGATGCATCTCAGCCTTGGGATAGTAGCTTCCTCAGACTTTTGAAGCATTATTGGCCGAATACCGTCCACTCCTGGAGCTTTGAAGGGGGCAAACGAGTTGATTGCCCAGGCTATCTTTCTCTCGTCGATTATTTCGTCGATTGTATCTGCATCCATTCCCCGTCTCGTGTCCTGTGTAACTGTATCGCGTACATCAGTGCATTCAGGGAAGTGGGTTTCTGTCAGTGCCGCCAGCGTTTGCTCATGCGATTCTGTCCAGCTACCGTCGTTCCTTCTTAGCGAGGACATCGGTATCGGTGCTTTTGCTAGTATTTTCCTCAGCCGCGACGCCTCCGTCGTGGATTCAACTGATTCACAGAAACTTCTCCAGGAGTTCCTCTTGGCGAATCTTAACTCCCTTTTGAGGAGTTTAACGCTTTCCTTGTATGTCGTCCATTCGATAAGTCCCTCTTTTGCGAGGTTCCATCTAGATCTCGATGCCTGCATTAGCTCCGCGATCTTGGAGTTCCACCAGGGTGGGCGTTTTTTCCCATTTTTTCTGCTAACTGGGCAGGATCTTTCAAAGGAATTCGAGAGCACCGTAGTAAGCGTTTCGACTGCGTCGTCGATTTCTTGTTCGGTGTTAAGGTCTTTTACCGGGCATACGTTCTTGAACCTCTGGAGTTCTGAGCTGAACCTTTCCCAGTTCGCCCTTCTTGGGTTCCTGAAAATTTTCCTATCCTGGGGTGTAATTTGTATGTCAAAAAGTATCCAGCAGTGATCTGAAAGCGATGCCTTGCTGGACACTCTCCAGTTCGTAACTTGGACGGAACTGTCTTGAGATACAAATGTTGCGTCTAATACTTCCCTTCTGTTCACTGTAATGAAGGTTGGATCATTACCCCTATTGCAGACAAGAAGGTTGGAATTGAGTACAAAGTCAAACAAAGCCTCGCCCCTTGAATTGATATCTGAGCTGCCCCAGATAGTGTGATGGGCATTAACGTCACCGCCTAAGACTAAGTTTTTCTTACCTTTTTCGGACGCTGATACAAGCGCCCTTACCGAATCCGGGGGGAATGTCGATGACAGTGACACTTATAGAGAAATCACGGATGAGCTAACAAAAATGAAGTTGCAGTGGCACTCATATGAAAATAAGGCTACTTTACTCTATCCAACGAAAATTGTCAGTACCAGGGAAGATAGGGTATTTGTCTCTCAGTCTGGTTGCAATGACTTACATAAATCCGTCCCTCTTTAAAGCTCTCACAGGGTTGCCGTAGTGTGTATGATAATTCGCCATAACTCAGAGAGCAATTCTATTAGGGTTACCATCTTCCAATTTAAAATAAAAATATTGCGGAACGAAATAAATTCCGTTTATCTTTTTACTTTTCTGGTAAGATAATAATAGGCGCGTTTTTTAAGGGTATCTCCAGTAGACCAACAAAATATATAAATTTCGTACCTAACACAAAAAAAAATCAAAACGAAAAATATATCATTGTAATCCAATTTATTCATTATAAATATTGTAAAACATAAAATACTAATTTCTAATATCACTACTCAACTAATCCGATGAGTATTTACTGCTACTGCCATCGTTATTTAGGTCTATTATTAACCTTTCAACTGCCTCGGCAAAAACGTCGATTTCCCATATATTTGGCTTAACAACCTGTTCAACTTGTTGGACACATCGATGCCATTTTTCCTTGTCAACCCTTGTAACTTGTAAGTGCTGTCGTTAGTAAGTCTCTTATTTCAGCCATTTTAAATGACTTGTATTGGCTTGCTACAAACCCTTTCACTTGAGCCCAAACCAATTCTATTGGATTAAGGTCACAGGGATAAGGCGGCAAGCGAAGCACTTTATGCCCCGCATTTTGAGCCATTTCATCCACGACGTATGTTTCATACTTGGCTTTGTAACGTTTAAAGATTTCAACCAACCCATTGTATGACTGCATCCCTACCTTACTTGAGATCTTCCATTTGGAAATTCCCGTATTGATTGGCAAAACAGGCGACATTCATCGGAAAAAGAAAGACATCATACAAACAGGTACATAATGAGATAAAAGGATGTATTTATATTTATACCCTATTCTAGGGGTATATTAATTTTGACGCATAGTTTGTAACATACCTTAATATTGCCCGTAGACCCCTAAAAGTTACTATATTTATGATCAGCATCGATAGTAATGTCGATCTAGCCATGTCCGTCCGTCCGTCAGCAAAAATTAGGCCTTTAAACTGGACCTAGAGAGCTGAAATTTTAACCGCCCACAAACTCAAAAAAACAAAATTTTGGAAAAAATCGAATTTTGAGCTAGAGAGCTGGAATTTTTTATATATGATCTATGGCCCATAAAACTGATTGGGACATACAATTTTCAAAATCCGCCCACTGACACGCCCACAATTAAATAAAACAAATTTTGGGAAAAATTGAATTTTGAGCTAGAAAGCTGAAATTTTTTATATATGATCTTTGGCCCATAAAACTGCTTGGGACATAAAATTTTCAAAATCCGCCCACTGACACGCCCACAATTAAATAAAATATTTTTTTTGAAAAACCAAAATTTGAGCTAGGGAGCTGAAATTTTTAATATATACTCCCTAGGGGCCCTTTATGCTCATGTGTAAATATTTTCAAAATCCGCCTACTGACACGCCCACAATTATTTTTTTTTTATTTTTGAAAGTCCAAAGTTTGAGCTAGGGAGCTGAAATTTATAGTATATACTCTCTCGGTGCCCTTTATGCTCATACTTAAATTTTTTTTAAATCCGCCTACTGACACGCCCACAATTAAATAAAACAATTTTATTGAAAAACCAAAGTTTGAGCTAGGGAGCGTTTTTATTTACAAAAGCTTAGTTTTTTCGATAAAATCCTTTAAATGTTTGTCACGCCCACTTATGAGATATAGGAATAAGAATAGGATATCCAACAGTTCGCCCAAGCGGACTGTAGCCCGCCCCTATGTTTTTTTTTTATTTAAACAGTTTGCGACATAAACTCAATCAGCAAGACATTTCCCAGTCCTTTCCGCTATATGTATATTGTGAAAGGTAGACACAATCAGGCAATTAGAATGCAAAATTATATAACCACGACGCAATGTCATATACCTAAACAGCACTTTTGCAGCTGTACAATACAAATACAATCAAATTAAAACCGAATGGCAACACACCACATAATAATTCGTTCTCAAAAGCACTAAAACCGATAGTTCTTTGACAAAATCCATAGAAAAACCCTTAATGATATGCTTCATTGTAGAGATGGTAATACTCTTCTGATGTGCTTCAGTCACACACACTGCTTATTTTGGTGGATGATAATAACAAGTGAACACAAGACGATCATCCTCATTCCTATTCGGCTGTGTGGGAGACTGGTTGTGGTGGGTTGTATGCGAATTTTAGGAAAATTACAACAACAATTCCTTGGTATGACAGTGGTTTGGTTTTTATTTCAGTGGCAATTCTTGCGTTTGAGTGCCGTGAGAGTATCTGCTGGTAGAAAAAAAGCTCCTCCATAAGGCCTGTACTGGCAATTTTTGTTGGATAGATTATAGACCAGTCGGCAGAGGACTTGACTAATAAAAAATTCAAAAGTCTAGAAGCCAAACATTTAACTAAAAAGTAATAACAAAAGGTAATGATGGGGAACAAACTACAACAAATAAAAAATTACCTCTTTTTATGCTCTCCTTTCATCACAATTGAAAGGATATATCGTCGTTTACAAGCCAAAAGCACTAAGTCAAAAAACATAGTTTTGAGTAAATCAATTATTAAGATTCGTTCTCTTGTGAAAATTCAATATTAATTTTTATTTGTCAATGAATCCCATTAAATACAAAATTGACATTATGACATTTATTTAAAATTTTTTTTTTCCTTTTTGACAAACCAATATGATAATTATTTGAGCAAAAGCAAAAAACTAGCTGACTTAGTGCGTTTTGCCGGCAATGATTTGCAAGTATTTGTTCGTATTTAATACTTTTTGAGAAACACCAATAAATGGAAACAACATGATTATAGCGCAAAAGTAAACACAAAAACTTTATTTTAGGTATATAAGCAAAATAACAAACGTAAAAGAATAAAAAAAAGTAATAAAAGAAGAAGTGTTTAAAAATAATTGCGCATCAAAAACAGATATCAATTATCACTTTCATGTAAAACATCTGGTCTTGGAAGGTAATCTTTTGCGTTTGATTGTGATGGTAATGATGAAAACCAAGAGTGAACAATTTCGGGAATGACTCCTTTTTTACACATTTCCATAAGGTCTTTCTTCTTAGCTGTGCTTATTTTGAGATATTTTTTTTTTACATTGTTTTGAATGAAGAACCATATTCCTTACAATCGCTACCACGTGAAGTGGACGGCTGGAGTTACAGCGCTGTTTCACGGTTCGCCACAACCGATCATCAGACTCCTTTTTTCTATGGTACGGGTCTGTGTTTTTTCCTTTTATCCCGAAAATCCATTTTACTTCCACTGGGATTCGAACCTAAACCAGCGTCTTCTCAGGCAAGCACTCATGCGCTGTACCATTGAAGCCACGAGTTTCAGTTCATCCAGTTTTTATTTTGATTTTCTTAGGCACCCCAGCGCCTGTAAATATATTATGTTATTCATTCAGGTTTTTCTTTCTCGTGTCTGCTGTTATTTTATGATTTTCATTAACTGCTAAAGTTTGCTCTTCCTCGTTGGCACTTGATAAGACCTCTTCTTCACAATTATCGTTTGGATCTCTGATGGTATGATCGTTTGAAAAATCGGACGTTTGATCGATTTTATCTCCTAATGATCTCATGGATTCATCAAGACCCACTATTTCTTCACCTAGGACTATTGAAAGCCAATATTAATTTGTATGCTTGATTAAGCTTTAAATAATTGAATTAACAAACCAAAAATTATGTCTTGCTCCAGAGCTTCATCAAGAATAATTTCGTGGCTTTTCTCTTCCGAAGTACATTTTTTTTCAACTGTTTTAATTTAACAGCTATGAATTAAACTATGGGGTTATTCACGATCCAGTGCAACTGGTCTAGTATCATTGTAAAAGTGTAAAAAATACCCCTGTCCTATTGTAAATTTGTTTTTTACACTTTTGCAATGATACTAGACCAGTTACGGTGCAGGGAAATAAATCCACGGGAACTAAGTCCACTGAGGGACTTAGTTCCCACAAAGTGGGAAATAAAACCACTTTCGCGAAGTGGACTTAGTTCCCATGTAAAGTGGGAAATAAATTCCGAAAACTCTGAGTGATTTTAGTTCCCTTTTAATTTGAAGTAAACAGCATTATTGCGAAGATCAATCGCCAATTGATAATTGACTATTTTCAATGTGTGCTATTGTGAACGAACGATTCAGTTGGTATTTTTGTCAATCGCGTTTTTTCAATTGACTGCGATTGACAAAATCCTTTAGAATCGTTCGTTCACAATAGCACACATTGAAAATAGTCAATTATCAACTGTCGATTGATCTTCGCAATAAGGCTCAAATGCTCACTGTCGACTAAGAACAAAATAAAATTAAAGAGTCAAATAGGGACTTTGCAACTTTTATTAACAAAAGAGAAATTAACTATTAACTGAGACAGAGTAATATAGGTACCGTGACCTAGCACCTACTCCAAATCACACAGTGACCCCAAGCAGGGGGGTTGCAGGGCCAGCATGCCCCCTGTTGAACTGTTTATGGGATTAGTTACGAAATCGCAAGTAGATTCCATAAACAGTGTAATGCATATGGGGGGGGGGCATGCTGCCACCCTGCAACCCCCCTGCTTGGGGTCACTGTTTGATTTAAAGTAGGTGCGAGATACGGTTTTGAAACTTTGGCTTTATGTCACCATGAATAGCTTACGATTTTGCTTAAAGAGTGTGATAACTAACTGCACCTCACAGTTTTTTGTCTAATTCTACATGTTGGATGTTAGTTCCCTCCTCTTATTTTTGAATGTGTACTAAGTTCCCATAAAAAATGGACTTAGTTCCCACTTTACATGGGAACTAAGTCAACTTCGCGAAAGTGGTCTTATTTCACACTATGCGGGAACTAAGTCCCTCAGTGGACTTAGTTCCCGTGGACTTATTTCCCTGCACCACCAGTTACGCTGGATCGTGGGGGTATTCACGATCCAGCGCAACTTATATTTATAATAATAATTATTTCCTAACAAAAATAAAACAAAACAACTTACCCAAAGTATTTTGTATGTTATTTTTAGCTAATTGGAGAATCCCCCACGAACGAGAATTCTTATTCATTTTTAAAAGATTGAATTATGATTTATACCAAATTTAGGCGTCTTTACTCACTTAACGACACATACGATTTGTGAAAACCTTTTGGAATTCGCCCGCTTTTTTCATACATTTAAACAACGCCCTCCTGCGTAAGTCATTTTTCCAATTCAAAAATGTAATTTTGATAACAGGCAAAAGGCATTAAGTCTTGTTAATGCTTTCTTCCTGTAAACACATAGTAATTTAATTTGTCTTACTTTACTGGTAAATCGCACTAAGTCAACTTAGTGCGTTCTGACAGTATAAAATTAGTTTTTTCTGACTTCGTGCAAAGTGAACCCTTAAATAATTCATTAACGGTGTATAATATGACTTAGTGTGTTATTTCAGTACATGATAATCATCTTTCTGAACCGTTTTGCATTTAAATCTGAAAATCTTAAAAATGTGACCTTTGGCTTGTAAACCAACGATATTATTATTGAGATTGAGCTACTTCGAAAAATATCCAACTCAATACCTTAATGCAAATGATGCCAAGCCTTCGGGCATACGCAAAGCTATTGTAAAAGAGATGTTGCATGTGTTAAATGTGAACGAAAACATCCAACAAATAGCTGTCCACTAAAAACGGATGAGAAAATGAAATGTATTAACTTTCATGGAAACCACCCAGCTAATTATAGAGGCTGTCCAGTTGCAAAATAATAATAAAGAAAAGGAAAACAGATATACCTACTACCAATCATCAACAGAACCTACTCAAAAAAAAAACAAGCAACAAGTGTTGATAACAATAAAGTAGACAAAATACCAATTGCTGTCAAAAAAACACGCTACTTGGGAATAACAAATCGTATTCTCAAATTGTGAAAAATACACGTAAAGAAGAAGAATTATCAGTGAAGGAGTCCCACATTACTCTGGGTTTCTAACCCCATATCATCGAAGGATTTAAAAAATTTCGTAAATTTAATCAAGAAACTACCTGTTCGTAAACACCAATTTTACCCGTAATTCAGGAACATGAATTCAGCCCAATGTGGCCGAATACTGGACCAAACACCTTAAAATGTATCTAGTATAGTCGCGACTGACTTTTTTTTTTGTCCAAATATAAAAATGTGGTTTTGTTGTTACACACATCAAAGAAAATGTACTGTTAATAAAGAAAATCTACACTACGTTACTGTCAAAAGTTTGGTCTGTAATATAGGTATTTCGTTGGATTTTTTTTTTAAATTACTGTAACGTTTTATGTGCGAAATTATTTTATTATATTTTTTGAACACAGTTGGCTCGAGATAAACTGTTTTAGTTCTTGGCATATTTTTCTGGAATAATGTAAACAAATTGTGTTAAAACTAAGTTAATTAATAAACCGTAGCCGGTCCAAAGTACACGCCCCACTATATTTTCAAGGTACACCTACACCCCTTATGGAAACAAATTTCATTTTTAGAGTTGTATTACAGACGCATGCATATGACAATGTGTTCCCACTAGAAGAACATAGATACTATTACCCCAATAGACAATAAAAAAGAAAGTAAGAAAAAAAAAATCGTTATCCGCTAGACACCTTCACAAAAAAACCGAATAAGAATACTTTTGTTTTTTGACGCGTACAGCTTGATATCCACAAATAAATTGGGAAAACAAATGAAAGAAGGGAGGACATTTCATAGAAGAGTAATTCTTTTCATGATTAGTATTTTACTTAGTAGTGGCACTCGGGCCTAGGTTCAAACGGACCGAGGTACAACACCTTCCCCTAATTGAATTGATTTTTCTGTCAAAGTATAACGAATCCATACGTTGAATGAATGTGTGAATTTAAAAAAAAATTTTGGTGGCACGACACTGTTTTAATTGCAAATCTAATTTTCTCATATAAAGGGTCTTTTATTCGGGACTTGACAACTTCTTTTCTAAATAAAATGGAAACTACTTGAGATATTTTTAAAAAAAAATATTGCCTTGAATTACTATCAAAACATTTATGAATGGAATTCGACTTCGTTCATATGTCCACCACGGGAACGTATGCAGCGGTCGATTACGTTGAACGATACGGCCGTTATTTCTCGTTCAATATTGGCTCTGAGCTCCTCTAACGTGGCCGGCTTGTTGGCATAGACCAATGATTTAATATAGCCTCATAAAAAAAAAGTCTAGAGCCGTTAAATCGCACGATCTCGGCTGCCAATAGACGGGTCCGCTTCTCGAGATAACGCATTCACCGAACTGAGACTTCAATAAATCGGTTGTTACACCCGCTGTGTGGCTTGTGGCACCATCTTCTTGGAACCACATATCACTGATGTCCAATTCATGCAATTGCTCAAAGAAATAACGTTCCAACATGTCTCTGTAGCGAATACCATTTATTTTAACGTGTTGGTCATTTTCATCGACGGAAAAAACTGCCTGTAATGTCTCGCGCCGCAGGGCTACGAGACTGGGTTCACTCGGGCAAGCTGTAGCTGGAAATGAAAAAAAGACCTTTGTATGGATTGCCCTTGCCTCGGCTATTGCGCCAGTCAGCAGAATCCCGGCAGCAGTGACCTGCTACGTACGGGAGGGACTTTCTAACGAATCGAACCTAAGTAGGCGCTGCGAATAGCAACAATGAAACTATGGTTGTGGTTCTACGAACTCCGGGTAAAGAGTCCACTTTATTAATTACAATTAGGAGTTTATATACAGTTTTTATTGCTGCATATGCTAAAAATATCGAACCCATAATCGAATATTTGTTTTTAATATTATTATTAAATGCTGGCTATTACCTCGGTACAAAGTCTCATGCCCGCTTCACACATTCATCCAGAATTGCGTACTCAGCACATGATGTATTATCCAGCGCTTGATAGTACATCATGTGCGCCGCGAGCACCTGTATAATGGCTTGTATGAAGTTGTAACCTGAGCGATCTTTCCCTCGGTCTGCTTTGTGCCGACCGTCCACAGTAGATATCGGTGAGCAGGCGAGGTATTTTAATTAATTATTATTTCTACTCTGTGCTACCCGAAATCTTACTGGGTTGTCGCTTGAATTCAAGTGGAAGGCAATAGCCGCGTGTCTTCCGGGTTCGATGTTATATCATATAAGAACTGGGTAAGCAATTAGTTAAGTGGCCACTGGTGTCGTCCCTTCACATGCCCAATGACGCCACCGGCATGAAAACCGCACCAAACAGTGACTTTTTGCCTATGAAGTGCTGTGTCATGAAGCACATACGCATATGTAACGCATAGTTTGCTTATTGACGAAGCCGTTTAACCAAAAATGCGCTTCATCGCTGTAGATGAAATACTTCATTTTCCTCCATCATGTCCAGAGCCCAATTCGAAAACGTACGTTGCTTAATATGATCAAGTGGCTTTAGTTCTTGAGTCAGCTTGATGTTGTAAGGGTGTCGGCCAAGGTCCTTACACAAAATTCGCAATAATGTGGTCTGGAAGAGGCCCAATTCTTGAGAATGCCGTGAAATTTACTGATTTGGCTGGCTTGCGACGGATGTCTTTACGGCAGCACTATTCTCCATACCTCGGGCAAAACGTAGCCTCACTGGTACGGCAACATCAAGCAGCGAATTTTCTGACTCAAATTTGTTCGCTAGAATATGAATTGCTTGTCTACTGGGACGATAATTACGGCCGAAAATTCTCGTTAACGCTCTTGAAGTTGCGACCACCGGCTCGGAATTTCGGTTAAATATTTGTAAACGTTGTTCCTTCGTGTACTTCACCATGATGAAAATATTGATTTTACTGAATATTTGGACAGTTCGGTAATCGGTTTAAGGGTGCGTTCACACTTAAAGTTTGAAGTTGTCAAGTCGCTAATGAAAGACCCTCTACAACTATTCAGAGGCAAAATGGGCAAGAAATTGTCGACTACTGGTTGACGTCTGACTACTGGGTGGTTAACCCGAGAGTCTTCAATGTAAGTAAGACTCTTACAGAATACGACTAGAATCAGCTAGTTTAATGATTTTTATTTTGTAGCGTTTCTGTTTCGTTGTTTCATTTATGTTTTTCCGATATCTAATTAAAAAAACAAAATTGAAAATAAAAGATTGCATCAGCAATCGCCTTGATCCGTTAGGCAATGGTTTTGATTTTAGCACATAACTGACCTTTAAAATTTAAAAATATGAACTTACCGCTTACCGCCTGATGCCTAACCCATTACAATACGAATTTCGCGTTTGCTTAATTCGTATTGTTATATTGTGGAAATCATTCGAAACACGAATTTACTTGAACGCCCCACTCCATGACCCTACTCAATTGGTGATTCCTATCGCCATTGTGTTTCATTGGTTAGCCCCTCTTTGAATATAAATCCGGTGAATATAAAGCAGGTAAGCAACTGCCGTACACTCATACATACGTGTTCAATGTAATGTAGAGGCAACTTCAACGCACTGCCTTTGTTCGTTCTATAAGGACCTCTTTTGTTATATGAATCATTTCGAAATTAGTCGATGAGAAATGGAAGTGGCCACTCTCGGTTCTGAAGGAATAGCACATGTTAAAATGGTTACTCTTTTATTGTGCCCTAATTCTCTTTTTATTTTTATTTGTCTGCATAAGCATATTTGGGATGGGAAGGACAATGGCATGTTGACATTTTTGGACAATTTTCGAATGGCAAATTATTGCTGTTGGGTTGAATTTTCATGAAAGCTTGCATGTTTTCTGCTCGCTGGAATGTTGTGTTGCATCTTTTTGGCATTTGCAGACGGTGACAATTCATTGCATGACAAATTCAGAGCAATTCAGAGACGTCCTTGGTTTGTGGCTAAGAAATACAGTCACGATTGAAAAATGACTTTGCAGTGTTTAAACTTATCAGTTTAAATATCAAAGCAGTCCTTAGTGCTGTTTCTGTTATTGTTAGTTTTTATTTTAGTATTTTTTGTTTGTCGTGCATAAATGGAGTAGATATTTGCATAATAGCCAAGGAATAATGCTCTAGACAGCTTTTTATTACAAGTGGTCAAATCAATTGAATTTGTGATGGGTTTGGATATTTGGAACCTTCTTCGAAAATGTGATATTTGCATTTGCAGAAACCCCATTCGAATAGTTGAGAATGCTATAGGAGACTTTTTTCGTAGAAAAGCTACATACCTACCTAATTATTATTTATGTACGTAGGGTAGCAGCCGGTGCTGTTCCCGAATATCCCCAGTTGTCAAATACTTTTAACCTTAATATACCCGCGCGTTGGTCTGTCAGCCCACTTATTTAAATTTTCGTAATTTTTTCAATAAAGGAGAATGCTATCGCAATGAGCTTACTGGTAGCTCCATGATTCGTCGCGTACTTCAATTCAGCATGGCCGTTTAAGCCAAAATCGCGTAGGTCAGTAAACGGCATCAATCATTCGTTTCTTTTGGAACATGTAATTACGGAATGCTCCGACTGCTCTTGTGAGACGTCTGTGGAAAATTAGTTTATATAACTTTTTGTCTAATGTTGTAATCCTTAAGGTGTTTGTTATATTCTTAGTTTGTTTTGAAAAATTAAGATTTTATAAAATTTGCATTACTCGTCAGAAAAACTGGCTATTTTCAGAGGCTGTAATAAAAAGCTGTTAGTCACTAATAAAATCAAATATTTTCCCTATATTTTATTTAATACTTTTAAGCACATCCATTAGTATTCATACAAATTTATTTTGACTAAGGCTTTCTTAAAAAAAATATGACAAATACACTCAAGAAATTTCGGTCCCAAGGACCATGCGCGGGTATATGTGCTATTTTTCTTGGCGCGGGTATAGGAAGGTTAACAAAATTCGTTATATATTTTCGTTATTTGTCTGATATTTTCATTCATAATAGGTAGCTCAAATTTATAAATGTGAGCATAGTTTCTTTCCCCGTGTGATGGATTACTTAAATAAGGGTCTCAGGTTCAAACCACGCCGGTGCCAAGTAACACCTTAAGTTGAAGAAAGAACATCACCAATAGACATATATCCAAGGTAAACAAAATTGTCAGTTCGCTAGCAGGTTTCTATAAGTGCTGTCGGCATATGGTTTCTTAAAAAAAGTTGTTGTGAACGTCTGGGAAAAGTTATTTTCAAAGCAAATCTTTAACGTAAATAATTGCAACTGTATTTTTTTTATCATATTAAAGCATTAGTGTATAATATTTAATAAAAATGTTTTTTTTTACCATTGTACTCGTACTACCAAATATTTTTCGGAAAAACTATAGTTTCTACCTTCTTGTGTTAGAAACTGAGATTATAATCAGTGTTCTTTTTTTCGAACACCATATTCCTTGGTCTTGTTCTTGATCTTGCTATGATCAGCATTAACAGGAGAATAACCCACCTACTTAAGTGCATCCTTCCTTACTGGTCCGCCTGTGGGGTTCGCCGGTTCGACATCAGAAAATGGCAAGAGGTCTCCCGATTTTGAATCACTTCATCGCTGAGGCCAATCAAATGCTAGTGTTGCTGCATTTGTGTGATCCAGGAATTCAGATATGTTCTTTGACTTGAAGGCTTCCTCGGACCTCTAACTTCTTATTCGAAGAATCTTTGTTACTCCTGGTGTTTTGCGAAGCATCTTCATCTCAGCTGCCGTTAATTTGCCCTTAAAATTTTGTACGCTCTCCAACATTGTGCACCGTATGTGAGCGCCGGGTGCACAGCTGCGGCGTAGAGCTTTCCTTTCAGCCTGGGGGCATTTTTCGATCACAGAAGATGGCAGAGTTTTCCCGCCAATTTATTCAACCTACGGTTACACACCAAGCAGCAGTGTTGAAAAAAAATGGAACGGGCGCTGGTTATGTTTCTTGGGATCGTTTTTATGTGCGACAGTGGCTACATTTCAGTAAAAAACAGGTCTAATATTTTGGGAAAAATTATTATAGCCGACAAAAAAATCCTTGGCGATGTCGACCCTATTCCGCCATCAATTCAGTCTGCTTTTTCTCTGACCTTATGTTACTGAACGACAAAACGGACTAGGTAATGTCGTAGAACTTCACAGCACGAAACGTCAAATCAGAAAAATTGTACCAAATTGTGCGGTTCTACTACAATTTTAAGCCGAATCCGAACGGCTAATTTGAGAAGCTTCTAATGACAATTAATACTCTTGGATGTTTGTCAGACATTTGCAAGAGGTCGGGCAGTGGAAAAAAACTATAGATGTTACTTGGCCCGGCGGGAATTGAACCGTTAGATTAGTAGTCCGACCTCGCCACTGCGCCCGAGAAATGTGTCATTTTAAATAGAAAATTATTTTGCTGCACGGTTCTCGCTGCACATCTGTTTTAGCCATAAGAAAAAACCCTGTTTTTTAACTGTTTTTGCTAAACCCTACCGGACAAGAATAACCATATTCTACTCGTATATTCGTAGGAATATCCTCCAAATGCCCATTTCCAGCTAAAATTGTTTTCTTTCCAAAACATCATTGAAACAAAGTATAAAGGAATTCTGTTTTAATGCAGTGTAAAAATATAGCCACAGTTTTATACCGGCTATTTCGGAAATATGAGTGCAGAGAAAAACCATTGGTAACTTAGGTAATTTAAAGGAAAATAGGTTAACGGTTTTAAATCTGCTTGATGGTTGTTAGATGTATTTTCGCCAAATTTGTTCTGTTTGCAATAGCTAATCATGCCTTACGCTGAATTTGTATTGTTACCCGCCATAGTCTTATCACTGATCGTTTATAAAATCGATAGAAGTAAGAAAAAATCCCTGCAAAATTAACGATTCAAGTGGCGAAACTGTTCACAATATCTATGGGATGATATATGTGCCATAAAAGTCAGCGAGTAGGTGTCTCGCATGCAAGATGTATTATAATCTTCTAGTATGGCTGAGTGTACTAAATGTGTAAAAGCAATTGGCGAAAATCCAATTGTGTGTGGTATTTGCTCGCAAAAGTTTCATAAACGTTGCTGTAATATTTCGGAAACAGACTTAATTTTGCTTTAAAAAAGTGCTAATATTTTGTGGAAGTGTAATAAATGCCTTGACATTCCCATTAGGATTTGTTTTTGAAAAATGAATGATCTATATAATTGCTTGAAAGAATTAAATCAGTGCAAAGATCTGTCTTCGTGTGCTACGTATAATGGTGATGATCTGCCTCATCGTATGACAAGATCAAAAGCAAAAGAAAATGTAAGCGAATCTCCCCTTATTCGCGTAACCAAATCTGCCAAGCACTCTGTAACATCATTATCGAAAAATCGCTTAATCACAACAAAAAATGCTCCCTCTTGCTCTCGTGTCTCACTGTCTAACGCCAATAGTCCAATTCCAAATTCAACAGTAAAGAAATCATCTTCGTTGAAGAGTGATAAGAATACCGGTGCTAATGTGATAAATACTCAATGCTAGCTCCCGCAACATGTGATGGAAATGGACCCATCGCCGCCGAATGTTAATAACAGGGCAAATGACCTCTTGGTAAATGGAAGTGCAAGTGATGATCTCGCTATCAACGCAGCTGATGTGTGTGACGTCAATAAGGTAAAGGAGAATTGGGAAAAAGTTAATATGCGCAAAAAACGTAAACAAAATTGTATTATTGGAAGCAATGTTATTACTGGCAATGGGGAAATTGAAGTAATTCCCAAATGGAAATGACTGCATTTGTCTAAATTGAAGCCAACAACGTCTGCGCAGTCTACCATTGACTTAGTTGCTGCCAACCTAAATGTCCCCACTTCAAAATTCGAGTGCTTTAAATTAATTAAGAAAGGAGTGGATGAACTTCTTATCAAATACGTTAATTTTAAGATTGGTGTTCCATCTGAGCTCTATGATGCGGCATTCAATTCAAGTTGTTGGCCTGCTGGTGTGTACGTGAGAAATTTTCAGTACATTCAAAGAAACCAGGTTTTACCTTAGGAGATCACATTGCGTTAAACAATTTGAAATGTTCCACATCTTCGATTTCAACCAATGATTCGTTTTCGTTGTACTATCAAAACGTTGGAGGTATGCGGTCTAAGACGAATGCATTTTATCTTGCCTTATCTTGCTGTTCATATGATTTGATTGCTTTAACAGAGACGTGGCTGTGTGATGGTATACTTTCTGCTGAGCTGTGTCGTGACGCTGATTTCAATATATGTAGAAGAGATCGATCGTTTGCTGAATCTGGATTATGCAGAGGTGGTGGTGGTGGTGTATTATTTGCAATAAGATCTCATCTTATAAGTAGAGAAGTTCCACTTGAATTTAAAACTGTTGAACAATTGTGTGTAGAAGTTACTTTGCCAGTTTGCTTTACTTGAATTTATTTTATTGTTTCTTATATTCCACCTAATTCTAATTTAACTATTTATGAAACTCATATAAATAATATTAAAACTGTTGTTTTGGGTGATTTTAACCTCCCTAACGTAAATTGGATCTATTCCGACAACGAAAAATGCTTAGTGCCTTCTAATATTTTAAGTGAAGTTGAATGCATTGTTATTGATAATATGTTATCCTTTAATCTTAACCAGCTAAACTATGTTGTTAATTCCTTAACTCGAATCTTAGATTTAGTGTTTATAGATTCTGAATTAGAAGCTAACCTTAGTATGCCAGATGTTCCTATTTTGAGAAATAGTACTCGTATTAAACATAATGCTCTAGAAGTTGATTTAAATATTTTGAATTTTGATAAATTGAACTTTATTAACCCTAGAAAGATAATCATATTTTTTATGACGTAAAAGATAATCATACGTCTCAGAGACGTATGGCACTTTGGTGGTGTATTTAATGAAACGCATGAACTTTTTAAAAATATTAACGTTTTATTTATTTATGTAGTTCATATTAAGAGAAATAAATCAATGATTTAGTATAAATAAATATAAATTTAAACAATAAAAACAAAAAACTTAAACCCCATTACAAATCAACAAAAAACCACTTATATTTTAAAGGAACCTTAAAATTGACATTAAGTCATAGTTGCCAAATTTTCATTTTTCGGTTTAAAATAAGTCTACTAATAAGTCTTACCCCCAGTTTCACAGTAGAAGTTTAAACTCCACTTTTGGTTTAAACTTCAGTTCAGCAATTTATTCGGTTTCACAGTTTCGTTTAAACCTTAAACTGAGTTCAATTTGCAGTTTAAGTTAAACGGCTGTATTCTGCCGTTTAAACCGTTTAAATTTGGAAACACTTTATCAGGGGGATCAAATGGTGAAATATTTCGAAACCGAAAAGGGTATTTTTTCTTAAACGTGCAGACCATGTGTGATCCAAAGCTCAAAATAATGGACATAGTTGCAAGGTGGCCTGGATCAAGTCATGATTCCACAATTTTCAACAATTCAAGAATCTGTTCTAGGTTTGAAAATGGAGAATTTGGAAATCATGTTATAGTGGCGGACAGTGGCTACCAATGCAGACGCTATATGATGACTCCTTTTTTTTAGTTGCAACAATCCACAAGAAACATTGTACAATGAATCTCAAATTCGTACCGAGTCGGTGCGGTGGAAAGGTGGCTAATGGGGGCTAACCCACTCAACGATGGTACAAACATGAGAACTAGCACGACGATATATGGAAGCATTGACGGTTAAAGATTTTAATTAGTTGATGGGATGAACATGATGACCCACATTCCTTTTTGGAGAGTCTTATCAACCAATGAAGTTTTCCCAGCAGGATGAAAGTGCAGTCCAAACGAAAGTGGGAAAAATACTTGACTTAACTACAAATCGCATGAATCTGGCGCACTGAATGAATGTACCTATATCAACTTTTATTGATAATTATACTATTAAATGCAGCGATGTATCTTGGTTTTTTTGAGGGCTGAATGATTTTTAATTGAATGATGGAAGTGAACTCCATTTTATTTCGAAGCAAAATTTGTATTAATGACCCAAGTCATCCAAAGTACTTCATTTGACATTGTTTCTGTATGCATATGGTGCGACTTTTATTGATAGACTGTATTTGTTGTTGTCGCTTCGGCATTAACTTGAATATATTGGATTAAATAATATGCAAATGACACAAATAGGGTCGATACATTTAATTCGATAAAAAGCACTTTAACAGTACACTTCAATAACGATATTTTGTCTTCAACGATTATAGCCTAGCTTCGCGGGACCTACCATCCTTGGGAATATATTTTGTTGGTGGTTTTCAGACTTTCAAAAGACGTGGGGAAATCCTTAAGCGTTACAAGTGGGATATATGTGTGTCGTGCATTAGCTCAAGGCCTAACTGGTTTTTCGATTGCATATCGTTGTTCTGTGTCCACACCATATACGGTTAGGTTAGGTTAGGTTTATGTGGCTGTCGGCAGAAACCGACACACTTAGACCAATTTAGGTCCATTGTGATACCACGTATGTATTATCTACCTCAACTCTGTAGATGGGACTGGCCAACGACACGCGGTTGTTCCCAAACGGTCCCCCATCTACGTACTAACCGCGCCCAACGTCGTTTAATTGCGGTGATCTGACGAGAACCGATTAACTCGACGTGGTATGGTCGTTGGTTCACGTTGGCACACCATATACACTTCAACCACTTTCCCCACGGGGCTTCCGTTAGGTATTACTTCGCGGGCTGTTCGAAAATTTCTGCTGTGTTTTCTGTGGTTTAATTCTCCGTAGCTTATTTTGGACATTTGCTGCCAGCCTCCAAGTTACCACCCAAATGTCTTTTGATTGCAAAATTTGATGTCAAAACGAGAATAAAAAATACATAACGTCACATTATTTAATAAGAACGAAAAATGCTGCTAGCTTCGATTCATAAAATCAAGTTAAACGAAGTTCAACTGAACTGAAGTTCAGATTTCACTGTGAAACCGGACGAGTTAAACCAAAAATTTGAACTCAGTTTAAAGTTCAGTTGAACTCAAGTTTAAACCTTCACTGTGAAAATGGCCATTAACAATTTTAAATTATATATGATTTAATTAAAAAAAAAATAAACACGTGACACACGCCCCCAGAAGTACGGCATAGCTTTAACTTTTTACCGCAGGTATTTACCGTCGCGCCACGACCGTTGCGGGCAAGCTCCGACAACCGACTGAGTTAGTTTAAGCAACCAACCCAATGCGCTTTATAGTTAAAAGGATATAACATTTTTTCCGCGTGTCATACGTCTCGCAGACGTAGATTATCTTTCTAGGGTTAAAAGAGAAATTAACCCAGTTCGGGATTTTAGCAAAGCTGATTATGTTGGTTTAAATTTATTTTTTAATACAGTCAACCAAGAAGAAGTTCTTAATTTTCCTGACTTAAAGAGGTGTTACGACTCCTTTATGGGTGTAATTCAGGAAGCATATATTCGGTTTGTTCCACTAAAAGCAGTTAAATATAGTAATAAGGCAATATGGTTTACTAAAGATTGTGCAGCTTAAAAAATAAGATGTCTAAAATGCAGAAAAGGTATCGAAAGGATTGTAGCCATCGCGTTCTTTACACGCAAATAAGACGTGAATACGAAACTGTACAAAAATTTGTGTACACTAAATATTTGCACTCAATTGAGACCAACATTATAAATGACTCTAGGGCTTTTTGGGTGTTTCTAAATTCAAAGCGCATATCGTTCGGTTTACCGGCTAACATGCATTATCTAAGGCAATCTTCTTATTTTCAGTCTACATAATTATGTACAGGACTCCTCTCCGTCAACACATAAGAATTTTTGCGATACTATTACCAATATGGGTAGCCTAAATTTGACAGTAAATCAAGTATTGCTCCAGCTTTCTTCTTTAGAATCCACTTTTAAGTTGGGTCCGGACAACGTTTGTCCTACGTTTCTTAAAATGCGTTCTGAAAGTCTCGCGGCTCCACTTACCAAGATTTTCAACTTGCCACTTTCTACAGGTGACTTTTTGGAAGAGTGGAAGTTATCGCTTGTAAGTCCAATTCACAAATCAGTCTCTAAACAAGAGGTTATTAATTACAGACCCATTTCAAAACTGAAATTAACACCAAAAGTTTTTGAAGCCATTGTGAAAAATTGTATATACGAGTATGAGGAAGTGAGAACAAGCATCTCAATGGATCAGCATGGTTTTGTTAGTGACAGATCGACGGCAACCAATCTCACCTTATTTGCAAACTTTTGCATTAAGGGAATTGAGCGTGGGAACCAGGATGAGGCAATTTATACAGATTTTTCAAAGGCATTTGATAGAGTTCAGAATAATATTTTGCTTAGTAAGTTGAATGACTTAGGTTTTCATTCAAATATTTTCCTCTGGCTGAAAAACTACCTGACGAACCGCAGGCAGAATGTGAAAATTGGAACCGTGGTATCTAAAGAAATCCTTAACCACTCAGGTGTTCCACAAGGCAGTCATCTGGGACCACTCCTATTCATACTGTTTGTTAATGATCTTCCGTCGAGAATTCGATATTCTAATTGTTTGCTTTATGCTGATGACTTAAAATTAGATCTATTAAGTCCAAATTGGATTGTCAGGAATTGCAGTTTGACGTCGATGAAGTTTCATCGTGGTGTGAGGAAAACTGTTTGTATTTAAATGTAGCTAAATGAAAAAGGATAAAATTTACAAGATCGACTGGACCAATTAATTTTGAATACTGTATTGCTGGCTCACAGCTTGAGTTGGTGAACAGCCAAAGGGACCTCGGTGTTATCTTTGATGCAAAATCCTATCCCTCATAAGTGGGCGTGACAAAAGTCTAAATATGTTTGAATTGTTAAGAACGCTCTACATATTTTGTTATATAACATTTAAATGATTTTATCAAAAAAAAAAAACGCTCCCTAGCTCAAACTTGGGTGTTTCAATAAAATTGTTTTATTTAATTGTGGGCGTGTCAGTAGGCGGATTTAAAAAAAAATTAACATATGAGAATAAAGGGCCCCTAGAGAGCATATATTATAAATTTCAGCTCCCTAGCTCAAACTTTGAATTTTCAAAAAAAAAAAAAAATAATTGTGTCAGTGGGCGGATTTTGAAAATATTTACACATGAGCATAAAGGGCCCATAGAGAGTATATATTATAAATTTCAGCTCCCTAGCTCAAACTTTCGATTTTCAAAAATTAATATACCCTTAGAATAGGGTATAAAAAAATTATTTTATTTATTTGTGGGCGTGTCAGTGGGCGGATTTTGAAAATTTTTTATACCGAGCAGGTTTAGGAGTCATAGATCACATATAAAAAATTTCAGCTTTCTAGCTCAAAATTCGATTTTTTCCAAAATTTTGTTTTTTTGAGTTTGTGGGCGTGTCTGTGGGCGGATTTCAAAAGTTCGTAAACTTGATTAGATTAGATTACATTAGATAGATTCTTTATTTTTTCCATCATAAAGTTTACAAATTGGTATAGTTAAGAATGAGGGCATGGCAATACTGCCGTCTGCCTGAGATGACATTTCATAATATGATTTAAAAAAAAAGAAATAAAAGAAATAATAAAAAGCAAAAATTTTAAAATATAAAGAAAAGGAGAAAAAAAAATGTTTAACCAAAGATATGAAGAAATATTATTATATAAAACAATGATATCAATTTTAACGTGATTTGAAACACAAAATATTATACAATTTGGTTAATTTGATTAGCTGTTTATACAAAATTTTATCAGTTTTAACATGATTTGTAACACAAAATAATACACAATTTGGTTAGAAATAGCTGTTTATACAATATTATCAATTTTAACGTGATTTGAAACACAAAAGAGATATTATCAAATTTAGTATGATCAGCAACAAAACAATAAATAGTTAGGTATAAAATTTGTTCAAAACTTCAATAAGCGGGTAATCGACTAAGTTTAATATGTGAAACTGTTACGGTAAGAAAGAGCATGTTGGCAATATTTAAAGAGGCTGAGCCAGCCCATTGCTCCATTTAAAATTTCAAAAAGTTTGTCCAAGGATATAAAACTTTCCCGAAAATGCAACCGGCGATTTTTTTGTAGAATAGGACAAGCAGCAACGAAATGGTATATATCTTCATTCGCTCTTCCGTTACATAGATCACATAGCTGGGGCAAGTCTGATCGATGAGGTATAAAGTTCAAATTTAAAATTTCAACTCTTGCTCTAAAAATAATACTTATAACTGAGGCTGAAAATTCATTACTAAAGTAAGAGACTTCCGAGGGCAGTTCATGGTTTAAATGACTATAAATAGCTCTTGAAGTAGACGAAGATGCTCTGGAAAGGTTATCCAGAAACATTTTGTGATCCACCTTAGCAATCACATCAGAAAACTGAGCCTGCCAATCGGTCACATTAGTTTCTGTTAAGTTTAAACTTGTTTCGTAAGCTAAAGCTAGTTCGTTCCAGTTTTTAAACGGGGAAGCATTCACTCGAAGTAATTTTCTTAAGATGATTTTGTGAAGACAAGTTTCACTTCTTTTCATCACTCTAGTAATGAAGTTCGCAATTGCCTTCAAATTTTGTATATATATAGGGACTATTCCTGACTCTACATATATGGCGTAGTTGGGTGTTGAGTTAGGCAAACGAAATATCCTCTTAAAAAAGTTCCTTTGTACAGTTTCAAAAGCTTCGAAGTGTGTGTATCCAAAGACTTGGACGCCATATGCCATGCATGTATTTACTGTCGCGTTGAAAACTTTGTACTTGGACGTTAAATCAACATTTTGGCCACATTATATTAAGAGCCAATTTAGCTTCGTTGCTTTTTTTCTTTGGAGTGCTTTAGATAGCTTAAATTGTAGGTCAAGAGGACACCCAAATATTTAAACTCCTGTACAACCTCAATGTGTGTATTGTTTAGAGACCATTTTTCTTCCGCTCGCCTTCTTGATTGTCTCTTTTCAAATATGACAATCTTAGTTTTTTGGGTATTAATTTGCAAGCCCCAAGACTCGCAAAATGAACTTAGACGGTTTATTTGCAATTGAAGCGTGAAAGGATTATCAGCAAACATAACTAGATCGTCCGCGTACAACAGGACTTTGATTATAATGTTAGCAAAATTAACTCCACCCGGAAGAAGCTCGCAGACATCATCTATGAACAGGGCAAATAATAATGGGCTGAGGATACAACCCTGAGGAACACCTGTAATTGTATCAAATCGATTTGAAAATGTGAAACCGTCCCATACCCTTGCATTTGTTGACGAAATAAGACTTGCATACACTTCGAGAAACTTTCTTGACAAACCAATGCAAGAAAGTTTGTATATTAAAGCTTGTCTATTGACTTTATCGAATGCAGCTTTAAAATCAACAAAGCAAGTGTATAGTTTCTTTTTTCTATCTATAAATTGTTGAGCAATGCTTGAAATGGCCAAGATATGATCCACGGTTGAAAAACCTGGGCGCAAACCGGCTTGAAAGATGCTCAAAAGACTGTTATCCTCAATCCATTTTGAGAGCCTTTCATATAGGATTGCAGTGAAAGTTTTTCTTATTGAATTTAAAATTGAAATACCTCTATAATTTTCCGCAGCGTTGGCATCACCTTTTTTAAAAATGGCAAAAATTACCGATTCGTTGAAACTTTTAGAGACACATCCATCATTGTACAATTTGTTATAAAAAGACACGAGGTAGTTTTTAAAATCAATAGTGCTGTTTTTATAAAACTCGACTGGAATGCCGTCTAGGCCAGGAGCCTTGCTGTTTTTCAATTTTTGGAGCGTTACTTCCAATTCGGGCAATGAGAATTCTAAATCCAGCTCGTTGACTCTAGTATCAGGAAGCGCGTAATCAAAGGTATGAAGGTCTTCATCAGCTGAGAGTAGAGTTTTAAAATGAGCAGCTAACGTCTCAGCTTCTAAAGAGAACTTCATACCCTGATTGCGCCCACCAAGATTGCACACTGTCTCCCAAAATATCTTTGAGTTTGTGCAGTTTTCCAATTTCTTAGCCACGTTTTTTAAATAAGTGATTTTCTTAACTGAGCACATTTTCTTAAAATCATTATTAACGCGAAGATAGATGTTTTTGAAAAATTGAGAATTGGTCGTTCTAAACAGTTTTAAGTAAACGAACGAAAGTTTACGGAGATTTCTGCAATCCTTATCCAACCATACATTTTTAGCTACAAAAGTGTGTGTACTCTTCAACGCAAAAGGGGCTGCGGTCTTTATAACCCGCTCCAAACTTTCGCATACCACTTCAGACGAGACTGCGGATTGTTGGGGCAGAGATAGTAAGTGCCGAGAAAGGAGGCTTCTATAGAGGGTTGCATTGTTCTCCGACCACTTCAGCTTATTAAAACTGGAAGGTGTAGCTTGCTGGTTTAACTCCTTTAGCTGAATTTTAATTACAATTGGAAAATGAGCCGAGTAGTTGACTAGTGCAACTTCAAAGTCATCGATAATGTTCAGCCAGTCCCCTGAAATCGCAGCAAAGTCAATCACGGATTGTCCCTGCCCGCTAACAAAAGTGAATTCGCCACATGCATCACTAATAGAAGACCCATTCAAAACAAATAGACCGAAAACTTCAAAAAATTCTGTTAAACTCCCCCGTTGCGGTTATAAATTTTATCCCTAGAACATCTACTCTCGGCCAGTGCAACTCGTGCTCGTAAAATATTGGCGGAAGAATTTTGATATTCACCAATCCTAGCATTTAAATCACCGACGATTAACACATGGTCAAGAGAAGTGTTATTCATAAATTCCACTAGTTCATCGAAGTCGCTTAGCCAATCATTGCAATTTAAATAAATAGGAATAATATAATAGTTTAGGTTGTTGCTAACCATCTGAAAAATAATTTTAGATTCAATAATTTTAAAATTAATAAGATTACCCCATAAAGATTTTTTAATCCCATATAAAATACCCCCTTGATTATTTCGGGACACTAGAGAGTATATGGTTAAAATTTCAGCTCTCTAGGTCCAGTTTAAAGGCCTAATTTTTGCCGACAGACGGACGGACGGACATGGCTAAATCGACATTACTATCGATGGTGATCATAAATATAGTAACTTTTAGGGGTCTACGAGCAATATTAAGGTATGTTACAAACTATGCGTCAAAATTAATATACCCTTAGAATTGGGTATAAAAATGGTCCATAATGAATAAACCCAACTGATTAAAATCAAAACTTGCCGCTTTCATAAACATTTTTCGAGTTCTTGTTTTTCCTAAGCAAAAAGGAAAATGTGAAAGAAAAACTCAAATTGATTTGCGCGAATGTATCAATATGATAATAATGCCATTATCAACTGATAATACTATACTCCAAATGGGTCGATCTGTATGCAAATGTGTTATCACATCCCGCGGGGTGGCGACTTGTGTGGCAAGTATACTCCCAACTTATACTTCCGACTTTTTATTATTTGATGTCTTTAAAATATTGTTTATTTTTTATTTTTTAAAACGATGGCATTTGAGTGACAGTGTGTGATTTCTTGTTCCATGATAAAAGCGAAAATAAATTATATCGCGTACCTGCGTGAGCGACAATATATACCTCGCATTTCGCCATGTAATTCTATTCGACTTATTTATTTATGATATGAAAGCACGCTGAAGGCAGTTTGGCAGTGTGTGAGCGGGCGCGGTTGATATGATGAGGAACACCGAGAGGTGGCGAGAATATAAGAAAATCAATTTGCTATTCGCTCTTCCCAAAATATCTATCACTCAGTCATTCGCTTATTGGTTTCCGTCTAGCCTAAAGGCGGATTCCCACATTATGATATAAAAATAATTTTCTTGCTTTGTCTTTTGGAATTGTGTTTTGGTATAGTCAGGGTATCTCTCATGTGTGCTTAAGCGTTGTCAAATTAGATTTACTCAACATAATAAGTGGAAAAACATAATCATTAGATTGAAAATAAAGTAAAACGTGTCAACGGAATGGCCAGGGACGGAGCCAATGCCATAACAATCTTCAGAGGAAGGAGCTTAGTTTCGAAACGTAAGGAACGGAATGTTGTAAATGTCTCACGACTGTCTCCTGCAATTTCGCATATACATAGTGTGGCTTCGTGGCAGTCAAAATAAAAATCTTTTTCGTTTAAGAGCTATAGAAACTTGTTTGTAAATTATAATGACAGGAATTAAGTTTAAATAAAAAAGAATGCTTTGTGACATTATTTTTCAAATACGATTTTAGATGGCGGCTTTAATTAAATTATAATGTTCGGATAGCTAGCAGAAGGCTTAAAGTTAGTTTTCTTGTTAACTTGCCGTTTGCTCACAGCTAACTTTCTGCTTTCCACTTAGTATTTGATTCAATAGTTGATGCATTGGATTAAGGGTTCCGAGTTTATGATTTAATATTAATAATAATTAATATGATAAATATTTAATTCGCAAGCTCCTCTGATGTACAAAGAAGATGAGCCGGATGCGGGCGAATAATTTATTAAAGTTGTGTATGTGACGACTTCAATCTTCAGAGAGATGAAAATTATAATTAATAAAAGTTCAATTAAGTGAAAATAACTTTGAACATAGAAAAGTTCGCTGTACCTTAGGACATTTTCAGAAAATATCCTTTGTTTGAGTTTCATGGAACTTTCTTGGTGTTTCAATGAGTTCTTGGTAGAAAACATTCAACACGGAAATACTGCGCAGTTAATTAGAATATTTTGAAAATTATATCCTTGTTTTCGTTTCAAGGACCTCTTGGTAAAAAAAAACACAATAATATTGCGCGGTTTCTTAAGAATGTTTGGAAATATATCCTTATTTGGGTTTCAATGAACTCTTGTTAAAACATAGGATGGGCTACTATCCCTCATAAGTGGGCGTGACAAAAGTCTAAGTATGTTTGAATTGTTAAGAACGCTCTACATATTTTGTTATATTACATTTAAAGGATTTTATCAAAAAAAAAACGCTCCCTAGCTCAAACTTGGGTGTTTCAATAAAATTGTTTTATTTAATTGTGGGCGTGTCAGTAGGCGGATTTAAAAAAAATTAACACATGAGAATAAAGGGCCCCTAGAGAGTATATATTATAAATTTCAGCTCCCTAGCTCAAACTTTGGATTTTCAAAAATTAATACACCCTTAGAATAAGGAAAAAAAAATTATTTTATTTATTTGTGGGCGTGTCAGTGGGCGTATTTTGAAATTTTTTTATCCCGAGCAGTTTTAGGAGTCCTAGATCATATATAAAAAAATTCAGCTTTCTAGCTCAAAATTCGATTTTTTCCAAAATTATGTTTTTTTGAGTTTGTGGGCGTCTGTGGGCGGATTTCAAAAATTCGTAAACTTGATTATTTCGGGACCCTAGAGAGTATATGGTTAAAATTTCAGCTCTCTAGGTCCAGTTTAAAGGCCTAATTTTTGCCGACAGACGGACGGACGGACGGACATGGCTAGATCGACATTACTATCGATGCTGATCATAAATACAGTAACTTTTAGGGGTCTACGGGCAATATTAAGGTATGTTACAAACTATGCGTCAAAATTAATATACCCTTAGAATAGGGTATAAAAAGGTAACCTTTAACAGAAAAATATAGCGCGGTTTGTTAGGATATATTTCAAAATTGTCATTTTTTATGGTTTCAAGGTCCAAAGACCTCTTGGTCGTCACAAACACAATTTTATCATATGATCACCAAAAGAGCTTTTGATTTGAAATCTTATTCAATTCGTAAATCAATACGAGCTTTCGAATTGAACGAGTGCTTAGCTAAAAAAGAGCTTAAGCTTTTGAAACCCTAATTTGACTATTAAACGAAAAGTTTAAAATTTAATTCTTAAACGTGTTGCCACGCAATTAAATGGAAAAACGGGGTCGGACGCATTAATACGGCAAGTTCAGCTCTAACTAAGAACAGGTTTCGAAAGTAGGCCGTTGTACAAATTATGATATTCTTAAGCCAGCTAAGAGATTGTTTTTAAGTTAAGGTGTGGCCAATCATAAAATTTTTAAAGACTATGTTAAAATTTTTCTTTTGACACCATTTTTTTTAGGAACACAATAATATAATTGGTTAGGGTATATTACACTGTGATCTATTTTTCTATTGTGTCCCCTGCTTGTACCTTGGAGAGGTTCTTGCTCTCTTTCCGAGCCCCCTCGAGATATATTTCTTTTATGAATAGTATCGGGGTATTGCTCTGATTTATCCTTGGCAGTTCACACTCCTTAGAGCACAGCGTCCAGTCCAGTTTCCTTGATGAATTTGAGAATGAGCTGTAGGTCCATGGTTTGTATGTCCTTGTCTGTTATTTGGTGCCTGCCAAAATATCTTATCCTTTTGTGGGCCAGTGCCAGACAGGATTCCAGTATGTGGTCTGGAGTTTCGGTGGGTTTACTGCAGAACACTGCCTGTTAGGATTCTTTGGTTGTTTTTGTTGAGGCTGATACAAGCTTTGAATCTCTTTTGGTTATAATTTCCTAAGAGTTTCCTTGCCTGCCTCAGACCTTGGCGGTTGAGAAAGGTTTTGGCACTTGTTTCTTCTTCCAGTCTCCTGAACTCTTCTTAGAGTGTGTTCTCCTATCCCGCAGAACGGTTCAGGTCCAATGAAGGGTTCGTCTCCCCCCTTTTCTTGCCAGAGAGTATTTCCAAACCCGGCATGAAAGTCGCTATCAGAGCAGTGGTTTCAGCATTGTCGTGCTCCAAATTTTAAACTACAATATGATTTTTTTTTTAACGCGATTAGGTATGTAAGCCCACGCCTTACTGCTAAACTTCAAGTAAATTTTGACCCGACATAGTTGTTACGCAGCCCAGTATCCATATGGATGCAGTGACTCAGTCGTTAGTGCATTGGAGTTGGATTTTGAGCTTTTTCCAATGCTGTGCCTCCTGCAAAATTCTGACAAACATCTCCTTCGCACAATTTGGCGAAACTAGGTTTTAGGTCCTATGAATATGAAATAAATATAAGGCATTACCAAACCTAGCATCACCAGCCATTAGCTTGTGTGAAGTGGAAGGGGCCTACAATTTAATGCCGAATCTTAATGGCAAAATTGAGAAACTTTTCAAGACAATTGATACTCTTGGATGTTTGTCAGACGTTCACAAGAGGTGGGGAAGGAACGTTTAGGTGTTACTTGGCCCCCGCGCGATTTGAACATGAGACCTTTAGATTAGTAGTCCAACACACTAACCTATGCGCCACTGCGCTCACAACGGTCCTTAATGCCTTCTATTTACTTATTCACTTATTTTAGCATTTTCGTGCTATCTAATTTGAACGGATTTCATCTATCATAATTCAGAAGATTCATTACTTAACTTAACTATCTGCACAGTGATATTGATCTAGATTTAGAGTGTCCTCAAAATTCAATCGATTTGAGGCAACTTAAATATTATGTGTCACTCGAAATGTAATTCGTCCTCATGCAAATGGACTCATGAATATAGCTTAACATCATTAATTTTCTGGAGAATGAAGAAGGGCGCATTATAACTAGTGCTATAGTGACATAGCGCCCTTTTTGTGTCTTGACCTTCTTCCCACGGCCGTTTCAACAAAAATATAAATTAGGAAATTCTAAAGCTGTCACCTTTATATTCCAGTCTTCCGACTTTTCATAAGCAAATTCAATACTACAAATAAGCGTGCGTGTAGACGCGTTTGCATTTGTGAAAAGTAAAAGATATATGACATTTTTAACGATGGATTATAGGATTACCAAACGCTGGTACACACAAAAAATGGCATTGGGTGGCAACACAGTCTTACAAAAGGAGTATATCGTTACTTTGTACCACAAAAATGGTTGACTTTAACGACGGATAAAAGTATACGAAAGCAATCATCGCAGAGGGTAAAGAATACGTAGGTACCTATGTTGAAAGAAAGGACTCGCAGACTAACGGGTGTGATACGAACTAAATGATGACAATGACATCTCATAATATATTATATTGAAGTAAAGTGATTTTTTTTCCTTAGATCGATATCTTGGCGGTTATCCCACAATTTATTTCTCAATGCTCTTATCCAAAGCACTCGCGAACCGCATCGCTGTGTTTTTCCTCGTCAGTACGTTTTGTAATTTGAATTTTAAACTCAAAAATTCCAATGGAAAATTTACTGAGGCGTGTATCCTACTTATTCCCCGAGTAATAAAAACTCGAATAACGTTTGTGGGAAGAAACTGAGTTTACATATATGTTACACATTTCCTTAGGTGTCAAGGTGTTGAGAGAGTGGTAAATTTGGTTTACTTTTCCTAGCGGTAAGACGAAGAAATTAGAGGGTAATTTGGGAAAAAAAAATAAATATCTACTTATATCCATTTCTCGACTGGGGGCCCGGAAATTGATGGATAAATAAATTGAAGAATTTCCTTCGAGGAATATTACACAAAATAAAATAAAAAAAAATGTAAGCGAATTGAAAATCACTGTCTCTCTCACTTTCTTGGGTATTGATTGATGGTGTACGTGTAGGCACACCTTGGGTTTTGTGGACATTTCTGTTGTCAGGGCCAGTAGTAGACAAATTGATTGGTTGAGAGTAGTTTTTACGATAGTGATTGATGTTGCTTCATTTAGGCTGAGTTTAGGTAATACCTTGTGTTAAACACCGTATTATGTAATTGATGAATAAGTCCTCATTGGCAAGTGATGCTGCTTGTGTTGGCAAATAGGCGGAAGTTGTCAACGTTGATGAACCACCAAAATCTAATTCTCAGTAGGTTCACGGTTAAGTAGTTCAAGAGAGTTTGGCATACATACAGATAGTTTGGCATAGTTACAGATTTGTGCTTTGGGGGTATTTAAAGAATATCATGGTGCCAACACATTGTTGGAGTTCCTTAGTCCATTTTTTGTTTGAATTAGATAAAAACGCCACACCTACATAATGTACATTATACATAAAATACATAATATACACAAGCGTCATAACCCTTTAACTTTAGTGTCTCCATATAGGTTCGCCGGTTTCACCTCAATAAACATCGGCCGGCCTCTTGCTTTCGGATACTTTTTTTTCCGAGGCAAATCAAGTTTGCTTGTATTATTGCAATAGGTAGTATGATCCTTGAATTTTTAGAGCTGTCTCTTTTTTACGAATTGGACACGTTCATGCTCCTTTTACTTATTATTGTTTGATCTTGCTTTTAGTACTCCGGTGATCTCCAGTCGTGTCAAGGAAAATTTTCAAAGTGTTAAATTTTTCGCCAGGATCACCCGACAAACATAGGTAGGTACTCCGTACCACTTGTTGCAGGACAGGTTATTTTTTTCGAAAATTTTTCAAAATTTTTATAACTAGGTATTCACTTATCTGGAAAAATCCATCCGCGGAAGGTAATATAGTTTAAATTCACGGTAAGATTGTAATATCTTAATTTTATAATTTTATTCCAATAAGGTCATGAAATGTATCTCTTTTTTTATATCAGTTGCAAAATCTACGTGTTTGACTTCAAAAAGGAAATAAAATACTTAAAATTTGAGGAAAGAATCCAGTCTGGATTTGCAGGCATTCCCGGGGATTCTTAAGCTTTGACAATCCAGTTCTACTGTGCTGTAAAAGCTAATTGCTTCCCATACCATTTCACTGCCTCCCTTGCTCTGTCTTCTACTCAAGGTAGCATAGGTGCAGTAGTAGTGTAAATCCCACGGGCAACTAGTTTCACGACTGGTGGCGCCTCAATATGATTGAGTACAAACTCGAGATGTACGCGACGGATATCCCTGCTTTCCCAAAGAAGCTGTGCTTTCCTGGACTTGTCCTTAACGGACGCAAGACTTCAACTGACAAACATAGATCAAAACACGCGGAACTGTTTGCGTGCATTTGAGTACGATAGTGACCACTACGGACTCGCCGCCGCAGTACGGATCACGAACGAGCAAACGCTGCTGGAGGAGTATGAAGCAGTCTGTTCATTCGATTATCGAAGGGCACTTCTCCAGATTGTTAAAGCGAGATATACGTTCGAGAGGGATCGACCCACCAACAAACAGTTACATGACAAATGATGACATTGATCGGCATTTATTGCAAATGAACTATGGAACGAACTATTCCTCGGGTAGGACGTTCCGACGACGACCAGACAGAAAAGTACAGAAACCCTACAATCGACGCACTATACCGACAGAAAAGTAGACTGCTCTCGAGGCTTAAACGGTTGTACAGGCAATTTACTAATCGCAACGACCCGGAGGTAAGGGGGCTGAATTCAGAGATCCGATTCCTGAAACAGCTGATAAAAGAAAATTACAGAAAATCTGTAAGTCTGTATTTGGGCAATAAAATTCGGGCTATTAAAACCTTTAGTCCGAATATGTTCCCATAGATAAATAAGTTGTTCAGGAGGAAAGATCACAATGATATTCCTTGTGTTCGAATCTCCCAGACAGCAGACAGACAGTACTGCTGGAATAAGTCCTGAAAGTGTCGCTTCAAACGACGATTTTTTCGTGGTCGAGAACCCACAGGAGAAAGTGGATTTGCTGGGCGCTTGTTTCGAGGCCGTGTATACGGTGAACAATCCTGTTCGCCGTAACCACGACATTGAGAATATGGCTTTGGTGAGTCACTTCTATCTGTGCACTGAAATTGAGAATTGGCGATCTGAGAATAACGGATTCACCGTATTCAATGATGGAAACCATGCTAATGCAGTTGTCGCCAATGCCCGAGATGCATCGCACTTGTTCGTGTCGAAGGATGATGTGCATCTTCGAGTCACTAAAGAATAAAAAGTCGGCGGGGATGGATGGTGTCCCAAACGTCGTATTGAGACACCTGCCTCTGGAGGCTGTAGATATTTTCACCACGCTGTTTAACAATGCGCTGAATAATGCACATTATCCGGCGTATTAGAAGGTAGCTGTGGTACACCCTATCCCGAAAAAAGGTAAAGATAGGACGAACCCTGCCAATCTCCGGTCAATTAGCTTGCTTCCGAATATTAGCAAGGTCTTTGAAAAGGTTGTCAATAGAGCCCTGTTAAAGTGGGTCAACGACAATTACATAATTCCGGACAACCAGTTTGGTTTCAGGGCGAGGCATGACACTATTCATGCCGCGTCGAAACTGGTTTCCGACATTCAGTGGAATAAATTCAAGAACCAATTCACGGGTGCTTGTCTGGTTGATTTTAAGAAGGCTTTCGACACCGTATGGTAGAGGTTGTAGAGGGACTTTTCTACAAGTTGACCAGGCGGGGGATGCATAAACCTTTGCTATATGTAATTTATAATATGCTTATGGGAAAGAAGTTCGTTGTCAAATGTGGGAACATGACTTCGAGCAGAGTCTTTGAAATTAAAAACGGTTTACAGCAGGGGGCGGTCAATTCTCCGATCCTGTTTAACATTTACACGAGTGATCTGGTGGGTTCACTCAGACATGCTATAGCGTATGCCGACGATCTGGTGGCATACAGATCAGGTCCTAAAATCGAGGTCATTAACATTCTTTTGCAGCGTGACTTCGATCAAATTAAGCGATATTGCGACGACTGGAAGTTGAAATTCAGCTTTCAGAAGACGGAACCAATATTGTTCAGAACTCCATTGGCTGGGGCCTCTAGAGATACCAGAAAAAACTGGAAGAAATTGGCCATTATTGGACAAAATGGGCAGCCATTGGCGGTGAGAAGCGTAGTGAGATATATCTAGATATCTGGCTTGACCAGTATCTATATATCGATAGACATATAGTTGCTTGTCCTGATGGGGCCAAGAAGGCTTATGCTCTGACAAGGAGACTGTTTCATAGCACTCAACTTGACTCCAGAGTGAAGGTCATTTACTACGTGGCCCTTATAAGGCCGATCATCGCTTATGGTTGTCCATTGTGGTTTAATAGATTAGTTTTTTTTTTTTAGAGTAGATTCTTTATTTCATGAAATATATGTTTAATATAGCGCCTAGTTACATGGAAAAGATTCGGGTTTTGGAGAGACAATGTCTTAGGACCTGTCTCCGGTTGTTCCGAACGCCTGAATCCAACTATATAAAATACTATCCCAACAAGGTCCTATACGATGGGGCTCAGTTGAATAGGATTGACAATTTCCTCATTAAGGTGACTCGAAGGCACGTTGCAAGGGCGATGGCCAGCGACAATAGTCTGATCTTTGGGGCTTACTACCATAATAAAATGTATACAGAGAGTACGCTCCGGTCTGGCTTTGTCCCGCCAGAGGCATTTATCCATATTGATGCAAAAGGGCTGGTACAGACGAGGGATGGTATTCCGGTCTTATACCATCGCTACCGCAGCGCGAGAGATAAGCGGCTCCTCCATGACGGGGACGTCGATAATGCTCATGAGGTCCTCCGTTTTAGTACCGCTATATCGGAGAGGGATAAATTCGACACGGAAAAGCAATTTGCCGAATTTTGGTGGCTTGTTGAGGGGGGAGGGGTCGACATGCCCAGAACGGTGCGTTACTTTAGGTAACATCCTCTTAGCTTATACGTTTAAGTTAGCTAGGGCGTTTTTGTTAGAGGCCGGGCTCGCCAACGAGTGGTGGTGCTTCCGGGAGTTGACTGACGCTGTAAGCCTTCACTCGGCTCACGGCGGCGCGTGTGCACGTTGACGACTGCCAGGCACCCGGAAAGGAATTAGGATTTTGACCACTTGTTGCGCAAGGCAATGAGTACTCAGAATCCTAATTATAGTTAGAATACGTTGAGGAGTTTAAGTAAGTAGAATAGGTAGTTTGTAGTTTGTTTTATATAAAAAATATAAAATCTTAATAATGATACCGAGTTTTATTTGATTTTCTCGACGAATACATAATGTAAGATTAGTTCGTAAATAGTTTTTAGGCCGAAAGGCAATAATTATAAGATATAGTTAAGTTTAGGGTGTCCGTATAAGGACCAATAAATAAGAATAAGTATCCTGTTAATTTTAAGTTAGGTTTAATCATTTTTGTCTAGTACGTAAGTTGATATTCAGTAACAATTAAAAAATGAATTTAAAAGTAAAGTAAAGTAGTGTATTCGCTTACTGAATGGAAGGTCGTGCGTTCGAATCCCGGCCAAGTTAAGTGTTTTGATTTGATTTATTAGGATATTGAAAGTTAGTTGCGTTATGAATTACTTTATTTCGAATACATGAAATCGTAATCTCCCTAAGCAACTTAGACACCACCCGTGGAGAAAAACACTACAACTGCACCCAAACACTCCTATATCTATTCTTTCTAAGTAGCACCGAAAAGCATGCAATGAAATACGATAATGCCAGGTGCTGCTTGCTGTTAAACCACAAATGCTTACGCTGTGTTCTTGGCACTATAAGGGTACTGTAACAACAGAAAAAAATCCCTTTAGCTTAATCAAATTATAAAAAAAGGTAACTTTACCCTTCCTTAAATCATGGAAATATAAGTTGTATAAATCAGGTCCGCCGAAATTTAACTTTCTTCGTCGGAAGACTTGACGAATCATCACTCTCGACTCCTGCATGAATTATTGCATATTCAAGTACCTGACTCCAACTTGTTTTTTGTTTTATTTTTTTTATAATGCGCGTAAAGGGACCTTTTTAGGTACCCTTAAAATGTAATAACTACACAGCGCAGGCGTTAAGGAAATAAGGATTAGAAGATAGGGAGAGATGCTGATGAACGTTGGTTTTGAATGTTAGTTGATTTTAGAAGAGCATTCCACATTCGTGTAGTATGGCTAAGAAAAGATTCTTTGTATTTCACTGTACGACCGAATACAGGCTTCACGGTGAACTGATGATGTGTATTCCATGGCATGGCGGGTATTGCAGTTGAAATATGCTTGGAGTGGAATGCAACTGCTATTTCTTCTTAAACTTCAAGTATGATCAAGCATTATCAAATGCATAACAAGCACAGCAATGTTGTTGTTGGTAACTTCAACAAACTTGAACTATTTTCAAGCATTTTCAAGTAACTTCAAGCATTTTTAAGTAACTTCAAGCATTTTCATGTAACTTAAAGTAACTTCAAGCATTTTCAGGTAACTTTCAGTAACTTCAAGCATTTTCAAGTAACTTCAAGTATTTTCAAGCATTTTCAAGTAACTTCAAGTAACTTCAAGCATTTTCCAGTACCTTCAAGCATTTTCAAGTAACTTCAAGCATGTCCAAGTAACTTCAAGTATGTTCAAGCATTATCAAATGCATAACATGCCCAGCAATGTTGTTGTTGGTAACTTCAAGCAACTTGAAGTATTTTCAAGCATTTTCAAGTAATTTCATGAAGTAAAATTTTTCCGTTTCGATTGGCAGATTATTTCCTCACACTGAAATATTGTTGTTGTTGTTATAATTTCATCCAATTCGCTTCATTTTACCTGCTGTAATTCATAATGTGTGTTATGTGGATAATTTTTGTATTGTGCACTTCTATGTATTGTCCCCTACCCATATATATATAGAGTGTTGGCATATCTATGTGACGTATTAATATATAGATTATTATTTGATTTTTTTTCCTATAAATGCAAATTTACCTGTCACAGTAAATTTGCATTTATAGGAAAAAAAATCACAAAATTAGAAATGTCCAAACCTAACCGTGCATTTCTTTTTACATAATGATAGCTATATATCCTTCTTACCTTCCGCTAAAGGATTTTCCTAATGAATGATATTAAAAAAACATGTCGTTTATAAAGTGGCACAAAGTGTATAAACCTATTTAAATCACTTATTATTCTGTTAAAGTCTACGTTCTTCCTTTTCGTATTAATGCCTCGCTTACCCGAATCAATTATTGCAAGGGGGCATTCGGACTAATGAGTACAGGACGAGGAAAAGAAGAGTGGGTTTTTTTAAAGAAATCGTTGCTGCTCAAAATTAAAAATATGCAGTTCAAACACATATAACCTTGAACTTGAATAAATGTCTGAGTACGGTTTTGGATATCAATGGAATTCTTTATTCCTGTGAAAGTACGTTCGATGCCATTATGTATGGAACTCGATTTCTTTTGCATGGCCACCACGGGCACGCTTGCAGAAGTCCAGACGCTGAACCCAATTTTCGACGGTTTTCAAGCATAAATCGACCGATACTGCTGCAATTTCACGTTCGATATTCGTACGAAGTTCATCAATCGTCGCTGGTTTGTTGGCATAGACCATAGACTTGATGTAGCCCTACAGGAAATAGTCTAACGGCGTCAAATCGTACGACCGAGGCGGCCAAGCGACTGGACCATTCCGTGAGATAACACGGTTTCCAAACTTGTTTCCAATAAATTGATTGTGGCATTCGCTGTGTGGCTTGTGGCGCCGTCCTGTTAGAACCACATGCCCTCCAAGTCCATATCATCCAATTGGGGCCAAAAATATTCGGTTATCGTTGAACGGTAGCGATTCCCATTCAAAGTAACGTGCCGGCCTTGATCATCACGGAAGAAGTACGGCCCAATGACGCCGCCGGCCCATAAACCACACCAAACCGTAATTTTGTCGGGATGCAATGATGACTCATGGAGTACGTGTGGATTGCTGCCTGACCAATACCGCATATTGTGTTTATTGACGAAGCCATTCAGCCAGAAATGAGCCTCATCGCTGACGATGATTTTTCTCAACGTAGCGATCTTAACGCCACTGACTCCGAATTTCGGTAGTAAATTTTAATAATTTCGACTCGTTCTTGGCTCGTATATCTTTCCACCATGAAATGGCAAACCTTACTGAAGAGAAATATCAAAAGAGCGAAAAGAAATTCGGCGTAGTTTGCTGTCCCTGTCGCTCTACTTTTGTAGCGTCCCTGTTGAAAAACCCTTTATAATGGGGGAAGCAAGAATAATGATGAATGATTATGGTCGCATTTAAATTTCTTTATATTTATATTTTTAAATCAAATTACTGTTACAACCAATGCGTTTGATAATATTGTAAACTTGGAATTCTTATAACAGAGTACCAAAATTGGGTTAAACTCGGATTGTAGAGTGCAGATTGAGAAAAAATTGAGATTCAGGATCAGCGCGATATTCCGATTACATACAGAATGCGAAACACACAAATTTTGATATTGATTATCTACAACTATCTTCGCATGAAGCTTATCTAATATATAAAACCAGGACAATTGGACTTAAAGAGCTTTCATTGAGTGGCGTCGATATATTTTTCAATATTTTACACTTCGTCCAAAAAGGTTATAGTTGCGTATGAGAAAATAAATAAAAATCTAGGGTAATCAGATGGGTGAAAGATAATGTTTTCAATCTCATCTTATCACAATTTGCTGATAGCTGAACATACAGTGCTCTTTACTTGATTAGAAGCACACATTTTTTTTTACATAAATTTAATTTTTTTGTTAGTGCGTGTAACAATTATCAAAAAATTGCATTTATTAGAAAGGTTATTAAGTTCTCAACAAAACAACACAAACAAATGGTAGGTAAATGGAAGTTAACGGATATTTTTTGTCTTTCTTGCCTATGCTGTAAGAAAAATTGAAATTTTTGTTTTGTTCACATGATTAGACGCACCCATTAAATTAGTTTGTTGGTCGCGATCTGTTAGGTAGATTTTAGTTAGCTACAAAGTTTAAGAAGAAGAAGAAAAATGGGGGAAAAAAATGTTTTAACCGCGGAGGAAAAAGGCAAAATTGACGCCTTGCAGTCTGAAGAGTTTTCAATGAGAAGCATTGCCAAGAAAATAGGCCGAAGTGACCACGTTCTGAGAAATGACATAAAAACAGTGCTCCATACGGTAGAAATTACAAGGGAAGGACAAAAACCGCTTTAACACCTCAGGACAAAAGAAAAATCATAAGAATAGCGTCAAATTCAGCTGTCTCCACAAGCAAAATAAATTAAAAAGCTGGGATAACTGCCAGCACATCAACTGTTCGGCGAGTTATTTTGAGTGCAGAACATCTAAAATTAAAAAAAAAAAACTAAAAAAAAGCCCACACTAAACGCCGCAAGAAAAGAACAGCGGTTGGAATTGGCACGCCTTCACATGACATGGGACACCAACTTTGGAAGAGCGCTAAATTGGCGAAATGTGTTTTTTTCAGATGAAAAAAACTTAATTTGGATGGCCCTGATGATTACAACTACTACTTCCATCATCTTAGAAAAAAGGAAAAGTTTTTGACACGTCACCATTTGAGGCAAGGAGGAGTAATGGTTTGGGGAGCCATATTGTATATGGGGCGTTCGATTTGGTTTTCATTACCAACAAAACGACGGGAGTTTCCTACAAAGCCATTTTGCAATCAGCCTTCTCCACCATGAAAGAACTGTTCGGACCTCTACACTGATTATTACAACAAGACAATGTACCAATCCACAACGCTGTTGAAGTGAAAAGCTTTCTTGCCGAAGAAAATGTATAACTGTTGCCGTGGCCACCTTATTCAACTGACCTCAATATAATTGAAAATGTTTGGGGATGGCTCACACGTAAAGTTTACGAAGGAGGTAGGCAGTATGAGACCTGTGAAGAGCTAACTGTCGCAATAAAAGAATCCTGGAGGACGATTCCCTTTAATTATTTAGAAAAACTGTATGATTCACTTAAAAATAGGATTTTTGATGTGATTTTAAAACAAAGTACTAAAAAATTTGCACTGGACATTTTACTGCATCTAACACCCCTGGATATTTTCAGTAGGCAATCAGCTGCCTGCTTCGCTTTCCGCTTAAAAGCCACATCACAGTGGATCAATACGAATATTGGGCACTCTATCATTCTGGACTCACATGGGTCCCTACCAAGAAACATCGACTACACTATACCCCAGCTACAGTTCGAAAAGAACTTTCAAATCACTATCCCCTCCAGATCATTCTGGGAGGAGGCTGATTGCACGGAAAATAATTCGATCCACTTTTACACCGACGGATCAAAAACTAGTGATGGGATCGGAGGTGGTGTTTTCTCAGAAAGACTAAATATCAGTCTCTCTTTCCGTCTTCCTGATCATTGTAGCGTGTTCCAGGCGGAAATCATGGCGATTAAGGAAGTCTTGTCGTGGCTAAAAAGAAACGTGATATCCGCTAAGGACATCCGCATATTCTCGGATAGACAAGCCGCGCTGAAATCCTTGTATTCAGTCTCTTCAAACTCCATCGTAGCCATAGACTGCCGTTCGTCCCTTGAGGAGATGGCAGAGCAGTTCAACTCTCACCTCTTTTGGGTGCCAGGGCACAGAGACATCCCAGGGAATTGTAGGGCAGACGAACTCGCCAAAAAAGGAACAGCATTACCTCTTCTACCTGATAAAGGTTTCTTAGGTATGCCCATCGCTACTTGTAAACTCATGCTTAAGCTAGCCGCAGTCGAGAGTACAAACCTCAGTGATACGTGTCTAGCGACAAAGCATATCTGGCCAAAGCTGGACCTGCGACGCTCTCTGAGTCTGATCTCACTTAACCGACTGCATATTAGCTCTGTCATAGGTGTCATCACAGGGCACTGTCTAATAGGCAAGCACGCAACAAGGCTTGGCGTCTATTCTAACGACTTCTGCAGAAGTTGCAGGGATGAGGAGGAGGAGGAGACTACACTTCATCTCCTCTGCACATGTCCTGCACTCTCCCATAAAAGAAATCTCTATTTGGGAGCCTTCTTCCTTAATGAACTCAGTGACTTGGCTAACTCAGATGTTAGAAGTCTATCACGCTTCATTAGAAGCTCCAAATGGTTTTAGCGGGTAGTGGTAGATACTCCCGATCCTAGTGGCATCACAATTGACCTCTTTGGTCTAAGTGTGTTAGCTTTCGGCTAACAGCCACCTCAACCTAACCTAACCTAACTGAAAATATAAAAAAACAGCAAAAATAAAAATAAAAGAGAACAAAGTAAATTGAAAAGTCTATAATTCATTTGTAAGAGTTTTTTACAGGTGCGTCTAATCATGTGAACACAAAAAAAAACTGCACTTTTACTTACAGCATAGGCAAGAAAGAGAAAAAATATCCGTTAACTTCCACTCACCTACCATTTGTTTGTGTTTTTTTGTTGAGAACTTAATAACCTTTCTAATAATTGCAATTTTTGACAATTGTTACACGCACTAACAAAAAAATTAAATTTATGTAAAAAAAAATGTGTGCGTCTAATCAAGTGAAGAGCACTGTTTAACAATTGAAAAAAAAAAATCAAATTCCAGATCCTTTACTAGAACCAAGCTTTGGGACTGATGTCAGCAATCCCTTGCTCGGAAATCGCGAATTCTAACGTGTTTTGTCTTCCCCACGGAGCTGCCCTGAATTCTGGGAGTACACACAGAAAAATTTACCAATGTAAAATTGATATGAAGAATTGTTGATTCTAGTTCATTCATTTCACTATAATTTTAAATGATTTTCGTTTTGAATCAATATTTTAAAACGTTGGCTTTAAAAGAAAAATGGTTAATTCAACAATGAAGAACAGATAGAATTGAGTTCTTGTTAAAATAAAATTTGACACATTCAATTCAACATTCAATAACTTTGAAATAACATTGATTTTTATAACAACAGTTTTTTGCGTGTAATTAACATTGAATCGACTTAAAACAAAATTGGCCATTGTAAAAACAACACTAAATCATATGCATCAACCCTCTGTACGAATTCATTTTTCATGTATTGAGTATTGACGCCAGTCATTCAATTTTTGTCTATTGAAATCTATAAAGACATCATCCATACATTCACTCCAGGTGTTAGACTGTACACCCAGACGACAGCCGTGTGTAATAACCAGGATCCATACACCCCATCGGAAATACCACCACGGTCGCCACTTCCAAAAACAATTAGCGAACAAAATCGGGAAAAAGATACCAAATCCAGTTTCAAAACATGGAAACGTTGATAAAACACAAAGAGAACAAATAACATAAACATCGTCTTGAGCCAATATGAATTTACCCTACCTATGAAATAAGAAAAACTGCACGACAGTGTAAAAATGTCCATTTGCTTAGTCTTCAAAGAAATTTAAAGAAAAGTGTATCACTTTATTTTTGTTTAGAAAATATGTAGGTACATTTCAAAACGTAAGTTTTCTAAATTCAATGAGGAACGTTATGCGAATATAAACCTAGTCAGTTTTTTTTTTAGATTTGGAACAACGTCTAACTTACTTCACTATACTAAATAAATAAACTTGTTTTTTTTAAATAATGCTTTTGCCGACCAATCGGAATGGTTTTTAATTTTTCTCATTGTTAAGTTTTTTTGCCAAAATGATATTTTTTACACTTTCGAAGTTAAGTTTATTTCTTAACTTAGTTTTAATAATACTCGAAAAATTTTCAGTCAGCAGCTGCAATATTATTTTCCTGAATCCATCTCATCGTTTAAATTATTATTTGAATATCATAACATCTCCCAATACATTACTACATTTTCACAATCGACATCTACCAAGTTTTCAAAAGCATGTATTAAGGGTAAAATGGATACTTCTTAAAAGCACGCTTTTAGGTGAAATAACGAACACATTTTTAAGTCATTGTTTATTTAGAGGAATTTTGAGTAACATTTGATTTAAAAGTTCTAAGTAACAAATTAATTAATTTAATTTTATTTCTTATTTATAAAAATTTGATATGTCACATTATATTCAGAAATTATTGAACATAATCACACATCATTTTGATTTGGTAAAAAATGGGTTTTGTCCTATTGATTAAATTCTGCCCAAGAACTAATGTTTGTAATCTTTTTTTTTTGTAATATTGACTTAGTATTTTTGGTGTTTCTGCTCAAAAAGTCACCTTATATAGCTAGATATAAATTACCAAATTGCCAAAAATCTTACAGGCAAAAAAAAAATCAAATTTTGTCAAATGTTACCGAAGTGGCAACCTGCATACCAGACGATCGTGTACACGGTTGAAAACAAAACTGTCTCCTTTAAATTCAACATCAAAGCGTGTTAAAATGAAATTGGACATTGTAAATTCAATAAAAATAATCTTCGTTCTACCGTTATTTTCTTAATTCCTACTTTAAGCGTCTGTGTGTTTACATTTTTTTAAGGTTAAAACTACATTGATTCCTGTAAAATACCTGTAAGTGGGTAGGTATTACTCCTCCAATTCTATTATTTATTCATTTTGTCGCATCGATCGGTACGAGTAAGTCGAAAAAGTTAAAAGTGCAAAGTGAAGAAGTAGTGTGTGCAACCACAGCCACAGAATATTAAAATTTAAGTTTTTATTTACATTATTTTTTTTTTAAAAATATGTTTATTTTCTTAGATTAATATTGATTTTGAATTGCATTCTTGACAAGCCTGGATATTTGCTTCAAACTAATACAAGCATTGTCCTTGGAATCAATTTTCATACAAGAATATTATTATGAAATAACTCTTGCTAATGATAACAAATTATTTAAGATTTAAGATCATTACAAAAAATATGCATGCATTGCAATCACAAAGTGCAATGCAAATTGCCCTCCTTTTGCCCATCTTTTCCAAAATATTAATGGAAACATATATTTAAGAGATACATTTTTGTAACTCACTTATTTAGGTATACTTTTGATTTTTATATTTTTTTTTTATAGTAATTGAATTATTAACCGTGTATAGATTATTATTTTAAATAAACAACTATATGAAAAATAAAATGAAATGAATAAAATAAACCTCAATTTTTTTTTTTAACTAGATTTTTATGTTATATTAACATGTGCATCGTTATGATTTAACAGGAATCGTCATGCTCTTTTACCATGAGAATCATTTTGATTCAACAGGAATCGTCATTCTGTATTAACATGAAGATCGATATGATTTAACGGGAATCGCCGTGTTGTTTTAAAATGAGGATATGTTTAATTCAAATACAGTTCTTGTTATTTTGACATGATAATTCCTTACGCCTGAGATACAGAAAACCCTTTTAAAATAACAAGAAACAACTAAGAAGCAAAATCATTGGTAAAAAATGTTGAATTATGTTTATTTTTTTGATGTTACATGTTTTTTTTTCTGTGTGTAAAGCAACGAGGATTCGCATTGTATTTGACAGCTCCGATGATGATGCGCTAATGTTTGAAATATTTTTGTTTTATATCGAATGAGAATTTGCACCATCTAAAAATGAAATTAGAATCACTGGAGCGGAAGAACGCTATGCACCAGGAATCAAAGAAGCAAAGAGATATCAAACTAATGCCTCCCTTGATCCGCGACACCAAATTGCTGAATCCACTTCCAGTGAACGCTATGCACCAGGAATCAAAGAAGCAAAGAGATATCAAACTAATGCCTCCCTTGATCCGCGACACCAAATTGCTGAATCCACTTCCAGTGCACTCCCTCTCTCTGCATACATGTGTTCATTCATTTGAATGAATCTCGCAGTGGAAATTGTTCCGCTTGGACAAACCTATCCATCATCAGTACTGTGTTTATCTCTATTTTGTTTTAATTTTATTTTTTTCTTTAGAGGGAATAACAAAAGTAAATTGTTATTCAATTCAAAATAGCAAAGTTCAAATATCTCGGACGTAAGTTTCAAAGAATCCAAAGCGCAACCTTGGTGAGGTAAAAATCAAATTCCAATTTCGATTAAGCAATTAAATGCTGTTAAAATTAGGCTTCATATTTCAGAATTTATACGGAGTTTTCGCCTTTGAATGATCCTTCATTGATATCTGATTCACATGCTTGATACACGAAATACCATCTGACAATTCTCATGCTCAACCTGTTTCTTTTTTCATTAGAAATATTGACAACTAAATTTGTTAAGAACCTTCATCAACATCATGAACTGATTGGTGTATGAATGGTTATATCTACAAATGGCCTTGACAAGTGTGTGCTATTGATTGTTGTATTTTGTATTGTGCTTTCAATTGAATGCTTAAATGATATGATAAATAGATTGATAATAATTTTATTTCAAACACATGGAAACATAATAATTTCTCAGACGTTTTGTATTTTAACAAAAAGCTCAAAATATTATTTAATTCCAGTTCAAGGGGCTTTTACATTCAATATTCAATTTTGGGTGAGGTGACCTTATAGAAAACAAAACACACAACCCCGAAGAAAGGGTACAGTCAGCTTGGGCGAATTGTTCGATGTCGTATTCCTATTCCTATCCAAAATAAAGAAGGCGTGGCAAAATCTAAGTATGGATGATTGCTTAAGAACGGTCTACATATTTTATTATACAACATTTAAAGGATTTTATCGAAAACACAAAGTTTTTGCAAAAAAAAAAGCGGGCAAAATTTAAAGAAGGAATTGTTCAAAACGACTTTATCTACATACTATGCGAAGAATAGGACTTTTCTTTATAATGATTTCTTCAATTTTGTAAACTTTAGTAAAAGCGCCATCTGTGCTTTCAAGTTGGAATGCATGAGGGTGTTTGTTAGACGCACCCATTGATGAATTGATGACGCCAACTACATCCAACTTGACGACGTTATATATTTTTTCTATTTTTTGTAAGAGATCGTACATGCTGTAACAAACGTGAAAAAAGATAAATATTAAATCTGTGGTAATCCTTGTACCATTAATAAATAAACTGTAGATTAAAATTTAACGGTTTTTTTTTTTTAAATAATGAGCGTGACAGTGGGCGGATTTTAAAAATATTTGAACTTGAGCATTAAGGGCCTCTAGAGAGTATGTATTCCAAATAAATACACGAGAATTTTGAGACCCGAAAGACAAGATATTAAAAATTCCAGACTTCAAGCACAAACTTCGATTTTTTGGATAAATTTGTTTTTTTTTTTTTTTAGATTGTGGGTGGATTTTGATTATTACTGGCCCCTAGAGAGTAATGTTTAAAATTTCATCTTACTAACTCGAGTTTTAAGGCCTAGTTTCTGGTGACGGATGAATGGAAGGACATGGCTAGATCGACATTACTATCGATGCTGATCACTAATATAAAAACTTTAAGGGGTCTACGGTCAAAATTAGGTAATGTAAAAAACTATGAGTCAACATTATTATACCCTTAGAATAGGGTCTTCTTCTTCGAGTGATTGCATCAGAATCCTACCCAACTATCATAGGAAGTGCTGACTGAAGTGACTTTTACAGTCAAATCTCAAGCAGTCCTCTTTTTTTTGGCAGGATTACAGGGAGAGATGACTGAATTCAATCGAAACCCATTCTTCCGCTCAAATCCCTGGCTGGAGGTCAGTGTGTATCTTCAGTAGGTGCAATATGTTAATATGACTAGTGCAGTCGAATTCAGCCCGATTACAGAACCATGGGTAAGGATTCGGGTGGGGTGACTGACACAATCAAACACCAGACTGAGCTTCATCGGGTGGCTGTTTCAATCGAACCATTTCTGTTTTCTGGTCCACAAAAAAGAGAGTCTTGTGACGTAACTATTCTCTAACAGGTAATACCGAGTAGGGTGACTGATAAGTCGAACTCTGAAAACGTTATTTGGTTCCATGGAGGGGGTCGGGATTAGTCGGCTGCAGGGAGTGACTGAAGCGTGCAAACCCTCACACTGATCCACGAAATGGAAGCAGGACCGGGTGGCTGCCACAGTCGAAGAGGATCCATAATTAAGTTAGTTGGAACCATTTGGCTTTTGTGAAGTAAAGGGTCTTTCATTAAGGACTTGACAACGTCTTTTTTAAATAAAATACAAACTACTTGAGATATCTCACAAAAAATTGTATTGTCTTGAATTACTATTAAAACATTCATGAATGGAATTCAACTTCTTTCATATGTCCAACACGGGAACGTCTGCAGCGGTCGATGCATTGTACCCAATTTTCTCTGCAATGAAGTTTAATTTCAAACCTTTCAGCAGAGGCCGGAGATATGATTCGAAAGTTTAGTCGCCTTTTATAGTGGTATGACGTACGAGTTGTTGTTAATCTGATCATATCTTATTTCTTTAAAAGCATTTTATTTGTTCTTTAGATATTATCAGTTTTCTAGAGTACCGTTAACCGAGTCTTTAAGGAAAAACTGAGTTAGATCTCCTCTTATTCACCCCAAGTATTCAAAAAATCAGAACTGATCATAATCGCTGGAGCCGTTTTGGAGGGAAGTGAAATTTTTCAAAATTCAAAAAACTGATATAATAAAAATTTTATAAATAAATATTTTGAAAAACTGAATAGCTATGCACATTTTTTCAAAATGGTAGTATAGTTGGTGTGTAAATTTTTTAAGAAAAAACTTGACCGGCTTTTTAGTATTAATAAATATGTTGACGTTCGCGAGAAAATTTTTGTTTTAAAAAGCAGTTGTACGGTAAGTACCGTTATTTAAAATGAAGGAATAAAACATAAAAGAACAAATAATCCGCGAGATATAAATCTTAAAATCCCAAATGGGATAGTTGCAGTAAATCCATCGACCAATTTTGGCTGCAGCCTCAGTCATAAACGGTTCCCAAGCGGGGTTTTCATTGTTTAGCTTTAGTTGATATATTCAGGGTGTACTGCTTGACTGCAGTATAATCCCTTAAGGGGAGATTCCTGAAGTTAGGCCGATCAAAAAAATATAAGACAGGGGGGGGGGGGGGGGGGGGGGTTGTTATTATCACTCAATTTCAATTTATAGCCGATCAAAGTGCGTGACTTCTAATTTGGAGGTGTAACCACTTCAAACGCTATAACTTCTACACTATAAGGTATTTTGTACATTTTGGGTACATCTGTGGAGCTACAAAAAAGTTATGGCTCCTTAAACTCAAATTTATAAAAAATTGTTATTCCATTTTTATACCCTATTCTAAGGGTATATTAATTTTGACGCATAGTTTGTAACAAACCTTAATATTGCCCGTAGACCTCTAAAAGTAACTATATTTATGATCAGCATCGATAGTAATGTCAATCTAGTCATGTCCGTCCGTCCGTCCGTCGGCAAAAATTTAGGCCTTTAAACTGGGTATAGAGAGCTGAAATTTTAACCATATACTCTCTAGGGTCCCGAAATAATTAAGTTTACGAATTTTTGAAATCCGCCCACAGACATGCCCACAAACTAAAAAAAACAAAATTTTGGAAAAAATCGAATTTTGAGCTAGAAAGCTGAAATTTTTTATATATGATCTATGACTCCTAAAACTGCTAGGAATATAAAATTTTCAAAATCCGCCCACTGACACGCCCACAAAAAAATAAAACAATTTTATTGAAAAACCAAAATTTGAGCTAGGGTGCTGAAATTTATAATATGTACTCCCTAGGGGCCCTTTAAACTCATGTGTAAATATTTTCAAAATCCGCCTACTGACACGCCCACAATTTAAAAAAAACTTTTTTTGAAAATCCAAAGTTTGAGCTAGGGAGCTGAAATTTATAATATATACTCTCTAGGGGTCCTCTATGCTCATGTGTTAATTTTTTTAAGCCCGCTTACTGGCACGCCCACAATTAAATAAAATAATTTTATTGAAAAACCAAAGTTTGAGCTAGGGAACGTTTTTTTTTACAAAAGCTTCGTTTTTGTTTGATAAAATCTTTTAAATGTTATATAACAGAATATGAACAGCGTTCTTAATAATTCAACCATACTTAGACTTTTGTCACGCCCACTTATGAGGGATAAGAATAAGAATAGGGTATCCAACAGTTCGCCCAAGTGGACTGTAGCCCGCCCCTATGTTTTATATTCCATTTAACACCGGAATATAATTTATTACCAAGAGATGCGCAAAGAAGACTGGACTTTTTCCAATGGCTACTGCTAAAACAGGCAGATGGCAGGCACTTCCTCAAGAACTTTCTGTGGAATAACGAAGCCCAGTTCGCAGCATATGGGATAGCAAATGATCACAATTTGCACCATTGGTTAGACCTGAACCCCTGTTTAATACGCACAATGTCCTTGCAAAGGTACGAATTTAATTACTGTAAAGAAATTCTTCAAAATGTGCTGCTTATTAGGTTTGCATAAGACGTTTAGCACAAATGTTTGGGCTGGGTTAATAGGAAATACTTAAGTAGGACCGTTCTTCTACATACAGTTGATTCCCATTACTACTTGCAGCTTTTCGGAGAACGATTGCCGGAGCTCCTTGAAGATGTTCCTCTTGTTCAGAGAAGGGCGATGTTCTTTCAGCAAGATGGAGCACCTTGTCACAGTAGCAAAGGGTTTACTTCGTTTCTCAAATATACTTTTAACAAACGTTGGATTGGTTGGTCGATTCGAATCCAACCCTTGGCCACCCAGATCTGCTGACCTAACACACATGGATTTGTTCTTCTGGGGTGCTATGAAAGAAAAAATGTATTTTAGAGAAATGTCGAAGAAGAAGAAGTTTGCTGCTCGTTAATCTGCCATCCGAAATGCTTAAACACGCCCGAAAGTGTATTAAAATGGAAGTTTTATAAAAAAAAAAAATAAAAAAAAAAAAAAAAAAAAAAAAGATACTTCGAACAATTCATATAAACATTCCATAAGCTGTTCCGAAATATCTAAGAGATTTTAAGAGTAAGTCAAGTAAGTCAAGTTCTTTTTAAGCGTTTTTGTCTGTCAGAAAATGGCTTAACTACAACTTCTGTTATCATAATTTTTGGGTAATTTTTTAAGAATACAAATTTCATAACTAACAAATTTATTAAGTAGAAATTTTAAGAAAAATACATTTTATGTAAAAAAAAATGGAAAAACAAATTTTCATAATTTAGAGTTTAAGGAGCCATAATTTGTTTGTAGTTGCACAGATGTATCCAAAATGTTTAAGACTTGGGCTACTAAATTGTCTTTCCGAAATGTACAAATTACCTATTGTACCTATAATACTCGTAGCTTAGAAGTTATAGCGTTCAAAGTGGTTACAACTCCAAATTAGAGATCACCTACTTTGATCGGCTATAATTTGAAATGAGTGTGAATAGACCCCCCTGCCATACAATATTTTGTTCGGCGGAACTTCAGGAATATCCGCTTAACCAGCCAATGTTGACGCAAATTTGACTTTGATCAATGGTGACGCCGGTCTCACGCATCGGGGTTTTCAACTGAATACTTTTCGAAACGTGTTACTAATAGTTCATGTTTTTTTTTTAAATTTATGCTCTTTGACAATAAAACAAAGATATTATTTAATCAATTTAAGCTCTTTTATTTCAATAATTAAATTCACAAAAAAATTGTATTAGAGCATTAAAAATAACAAAGTTTTTAGTAATACATATTTTAAAATTAAGAAAAAAATAAAAGATCACATGTCCATTAAGGAAAATAACGTTTTTTAGTCTTTCGACATTCGGAACTTTTACAAAATAAACAAAAATTGGTATCCATCCAAACAAAATATACATCTCAAAAACTAAATTTCTATAGGTAAACAGCTGCTGCAATACGGCACTACGTGTTCAAGACACAAATATTTTTGACATTTGTGGCAAGAGTATTTGGTTATGTTTTTTTCCATCCATACTTATAGGACCGACCAATTCTTGAAGGACCCGATGTCCAGGTACATCATCTATATGTAAAATACGCGAATAATAATAAAATATTTTACTTAAATACACGGTGACACAAGGTCTCACGCACCGGTTAGTAAAAAAAAATACACAACGTGTGCTCACTAATCAGGTTCGATGTGAACTGATGGTGGGGGACGTGCAATGCGGCAGGTACTCGAAATTGCAACAAAAAACATTAACGGAGAATAAAGTTATTCGATTTTTGTAACACACCCGGTCTCACAGACCAATAGGTCACCATTGGGGGTTTAAAGTATTATACTGCTTAACCCTGTATTTTTTGTTAATGTTATTTTTCAATTATTTCGCTATTGTCATTTGTGGTTTTTATCTTTTGCTTTGGGTTGACCTGATTTTTCATCATATCCCAAAAAAAAATTGGCAATTTATTGATTAGAAAATTTTAGTTTTTCGGTATGTTATTTGGTCAAACAAGTTTATCATCGAACAAGTTTATCACTTGCGCAGAATGCCAAATAAAAGAAAAACGAAAAAATTAAATTCCAAATATAAAGTTGCCAATAAAGAAATCTCCAACTAATCAAAAAAACATAGGGACGGGCTACAGTCCGCTTGGGCGAACTGTTGGATACCCTATTCTTATTCCTATCGCTCATAAGTGGGTGTGACAAAAGTCTTAGTATGGTTGAATTGTTAAGAAAGCTATACATATTTTATTATTTAACATTTAAAGGATTTTATCAAAAAAAAACGAAGCTTTTGTAAAAAAACGCTCCCTAGCTCAAACTTTGGTTATTCAATAAAATGTTTTATTTAATTGTGGGCGTGTTAGTAGGCGGATTTAAAAAAATAACACATGAGAATAAAGGGCCCCTAGAGAGTATATATTATGAATTTCAGCTCCCTAGCTCAAACTGGGAGCTAGAGATTTGCAAAAAAAGTTTATTTTAAATTGTGGGCGTGTCAGTGAGCGGATTTTGAAAATATTTACACATGAGCTTAAAGAGCCCCTAGAGAGTATTATATTATAAATTTCAGCTCCCTAGCTCAAATTTTGGTTTTTCAATAAAATTGTTTTATTTAATTGTGGGCGTGTCAGTGGGCGGATTTTGAAAATGTTATATCCCGAGCAGTTTTAGGAGTCATCCTGGGGGGTGGTTCCCTACCAGGCGCGACCACGGGTGGCGGATAGTGGAGCCTAGGTACGATTCGTTCGTGATCCTAGGTCTTAGGGTCATAGCAGTGATTATTCTCTGTGAAAGCCCTACCGCGGACCAAACCACTTGTCGTCCTCTCTCTTTTAGACAGAGACAATCCCAAGCAAGGTACGACGTGCCGAGGCCTGCATGGCTGGGGGTGTGCCCACTCGTTAGCGCAAACTCTGAATAACTGGGGACCTTCAGTTTTAATTTACTTCCTTTTACCTGCATACAGGGGGTGAGTGCAGGCGGACATCTTCTTCCCCCTTACTCGTGGGACCCAAAATCAAAATGACAAAACAAAAACAACAATATTCAAAAAACGAAGGGCGTGGACCGGCCAGGCGCTCCTAGCACAAGTAACACTAACCGGAAAAAAGGAGCAGATGCGGAAGATGCACTCCTAATCATATCAGACGTGGAAAGCGTTGGAGCGATTGACGCGAATTTGGAAAAACTCATTCTGGATTCTAGCGACACATGCTCTATCGCTAGTTCATCATTCTCCTGCAGTTCTACCAGCTCAAAATATGCAAAAAACTGTAAGCTAACAGTTAAGTGGGTGGGGACAAAAAAATGGGAAGAATTATCCGAGAACGATAGGAAGAGACTCCACAATGCGCGAGCATACCTCCAGGAGCGATCCGCATCGGGGGGCAATCCAATGGACTGCTCGCCGCTGCCAGCTGCACCCTCGGGTAACTCGAGCAGTGGCACACTGATGGTGCCACCCAAATTCTCGACAAGCCTTTGCCAGTCAGGACCTAAGGTAGCTGCATCGAGTAGCGTGGAGTCTCCAACTCTCTCAGTGGCAGCAAAGAAGCCATGTGAGGACCAAATCTCCGCAACGATGATCGGGGCTGTCCCGCAGTTGAGTGTGAGAGAATCTCAGGATGACGGTTGCAAGGAAGCGCTGAAAGATCCGACAGAGACAAGCCTCTGCTTTTCTTAGGAGGATAAATCTTCGTTACCTGCAGTGTCAAGCGATTGCAGTCCTGTAGATAAGGGTAATTCCACCGTAGATAGCTTTGCGACAGTAGTGAGGACTGGTAGAGTAGTTCGAGATGCGCCGCATCCAATCTCTACATAGACAAAGACAAGGAACGCTACAAAAACGACACCACACAACAATAGACGGAACGCAATTCGTCTTATTCGGAGGCTTGGAAAGCGTGATCCGAAGTCCTTCACGGACATGGAAAGAGCCGCTATGGACAGAGCCCGCAACACGCTCAAGCACGCAGGGTCCACTAGGGATAACGTCGACAGACGGGGTAAAAAGGAGAGAAGACCTCTTACGACGAGGGCGGGAAGCCGCTTGCTCCCCACATCACTCGATGAGAGTCTTAGGCCAGCAACCGACTCGAAATCACCCGACTCCGAGCCGGCTGCAAGCGGTTCGAAACAACCACCAAACATACGTGACATACGACAACAAGGCGCGTCCGATAGACGACACTTTCCAGGAACGACTAGGCGGACAGTTGGAGAACTGACCGGGACGAAGAGAGAAAGCCTTTTGCAGTCCACCTCAGTCTCGGAAAGTCTCAAGCGACCACCAATCGGCGCGAAAGCAGTCTCCGGACAAGCATCCGGGCCGATGGCGGGAAGTTCAGAGAGGTAGAAATGACGATACAATATCGCCACCCTCTAGTAGGGTCAGCAAGAGGCCCAAAACGATTGCTACCAACTCAAATCTCCAGGTAGCGGTTGCCGACTTCAGCAAGCCAGACCGCAGGTTAAGCAAAGACCAATGGAGACTTATAGAGTTGCGCATTCTAGATGGTGTTAACGGAACTATCGTTAACAAACAGGGTCAGCTACCCTTCTTTGAGCAACTCTCTACCTTCAAAGGTTTTAAGCTCCTGTCGAGTTGTAGTAAAGAAGGACCTGTACGAACTTACGAGACCAAAGGGTCGGATTTCGATTCCCGGTCCACATATCCCAAAAGATAGAATCGAAAGGAACCTACGGCATCTAAATCCTGAACTCCGTAGTGAGAACTGGGAGGTGCTCGAGGTAGGTGAACATTCCGAGGCAGGCACCGAGATTGTGGTTTTACTAAGCCACATATCAATACCTTTGCTGAGGGAGTTCAACAACAAAGTTCGCACTGGTATCACCAGGTGCATGGTTCGACCCTTTACGGAAAGAACTGAGAGAAAGAAGAGGGTGGTGGAATACCAGGTAAGTCCAGTATGAAGGTAGCACAAATAAACCTACACCGCCAGCTCCAATCACCCACGCCTTAGTCCACTAAGCGGAACAGGAGGGATGGGACCTGATAATGGGTTGTGATGCAAACGCCCACCATTCGCAATGGGGCAGCTTAGATATCAACACACGAGGTGAGTCAGTTTTTGAATTCATTATTGAAAACAATCTTCTAGTAGCCAATAGAGGAGACGAACCAACATTCGTAGTTAGAAATAGGCAGGAAGTTATAGATATAACGTTGTTTAAAAACTCCAGCACCCTTACTATTGATAAATGGAATGTTCCGAATGTGCATTCCTTCTCCGATCATAGATTGATTGAGTTCATTGTAGGGAACTGCTGTGAACCTCCCCAGTCACCCAGAAATCCAAAAAAAGCCGACTGGGCTCTTTTTAGAAAGGAGATCGAGAAAAGTAAAGATCTTTTACAAGAAGGCAATCTTAATTGCCCGACGGACATCGACCTGAAAGCCGAGAAAGTAGTTTCTGTTTTCAAAGAGGCTTTCGTAAGGGCATGCCCGGTCGTAAAACGAAAGAATAAAATTTCACCCCCTTGGTGGAACAAGAAACTGGCCGAAATTAAGGAGGAAACAAGAAAACTTCTTAATACGGCAAACAGGACGAAACTAGACTCTGCCTGGGAAATATAGAAAGTCAGTCAGAGAAGCTTCAAAAATGAAGTTCAGAGATCCAAGCACCAATCATGGAAAAACTTCTGTGACGAATTAAATGGCACTGCGGAAGCCGTGAGATTAAGGAAAATTCTAACCAGAGAACCATTAACTCTGGGATCCTTCAAGAAACCTGAAGGAAACTGGACCGAGTCCTGTTCAGAGTCTTTAAACCTACTACTGAACACACAACTCCAGGCTGCACCACTCAGCCTTGTCTCGATGTACGCACCAACATTACTGGGGAAACGATCCTCCCTGGAGACTTGATAACAGAAGATAGAATAGAATGGGCCATCCAATCCTTCTATCCCTATAAGTCTCCAGGGCTCGATGGAGTCATCCCCATTATGTTGCAAAAGGCTGTCAAAACCATTATTCCGGTATTAAAGGAACTCTATATTGGCAGTCTCACACAGGGATATATACCAAGAACATGGAGAGAAGTGAAGGTTATTTTCATCACAAAGGCTGGCAAGGCAAGTCACACCAATGCAAAGGACTTCAGACCAATAAGCCTCTCTTCCTTCATACTGAAAATTTTGGAAAGACTAATAGACATACACATTCGTAGCAGGCTTCGTCCGGAAGACTTATCCCCGGCCCAACATGCCTATACAAAGGGTAAAAGTGTGGAAACCGCGCTACACTGTGTTGTCGGCACAATCGAGAAAACACTAAAGGACAAAGAGTACACCTTAGCGGCCTTCTTAGACATTGAAGGAGCGTTCAACAATGTCAATATTGGCGCTGTACGCAGAATTCTAAGTAAGCTTATGATTGATAATTCTATTATCAACTGGATTATCAGCATACTCGAAGAAAGGCACATTATAGCGGAACTTGGGAGCTCTAGGCTAGAAGCTTATGCCTCTAAAGGGACTCCTCAGGGAGGGGTTATTTCCCCGCTGCTATGGGTCATTGTTCTGAATGAAGCGCTTCTGCAGCTCAAGAATAGTGGCGTAAGAACAACAGCTTATGCTGATGACGTCGTGCTGTTGGCAACAGGTAAATTCCTGCCAACACTCACCGAACAAATCACAGGAGCTCTCAAAACCCTCGACAACTGGGCCAGGCACTGCGGCCTAGCGGTAAACTCCCAGAAAACCGAACTGGTAATTTTCACAAATAAAAGGAAAATACCACCGTTTGTCACACCTTCTGTTGGCGGTACACCCCTCAGAATCTCTGACAGTGCGAAGTACATGGGACTCATACTAGACAAAAAACTAAATTGGAAAATGAACACCAATGCAAGAATCAAAAAAGCCACAATAGCCTTTTACTCCTGCAGCAAAATCTTTGGGAAAACCTGGGGACCATCTCCGATAATTAAACTGTGGGTGTACATTGCAATAGTAAGACCCATACTGACATATGGCAGTCTCGTATGGTGGCAGGCAACCAATAAAGCCACCTACCTAAAGGCTCTTAAAAAAGTTCAGAGACTAGCGTGCATCGGCACAACCAGTGCGATGAAGACAACTCCAACCGCAGGACTGGAGGCTATCCTCAACCTGCCTCCTTTAGACATCTTTGTTCAATCAACAGCCGCGATTAGTGCCATGAGAATTTGCCAAACAGCGAACTGGAAACCAAATGCAATGGGTGATTCGATGATCCTACAGAAATACTTTGGCCATTTACCATCTACGGACTACATCACGCCATACTTAGACTTCACAAGACCTTTCTCGAGTGCCTATTACAGCAGGGAAGAATGGAGAAGCGGACGAATTAGCAAGACAAGGTTCGGAAGCTGTGTCAGAACAAGCTGATCCCTCTGTACTCATCCCGCCTTGCTCACTCAGGCTTGAAGCAGGAAAAAAGGCAATAAGAGAGGCGAACCTTAGATGGACGGCACTAGATACTTGCCACACCACTAGAACGCTATGGCCAACCTACTATGAGGCCAGAACCGAGAGTCTAATGAAAAAGGATAGAACATCACTATCCACCATCGTAGGTATTTTAACGGGGCACAACACTCTGCGATACCATATGAAGAAATAACGCTTGACGGAGGAAGAACTCTGTAGAAGCTGTGGCGACGAGGAAGCTCTGGAGAACACTACCCACTTCCTGTGTCACTGCCCGGGTCTCCAACACATCAGATACAGATTCCTGGGGAGACACTTCTTCCACGACCTAGACGAGCTCTCCAGCACACCGATAGACATAATAATGAAGTTCATCAAATCTACAGGATGGTTTTTATCGAACAGCACAGCGAGTAATTAATCTCAGCTGTTTACAGACAGGGTTAAAAATGAGTAAAGGACTACCCTCCTCCCCCGATGGGCATCACAATGGGTCAGCATTGACCTGAGTGTGGCACTATGCCAGCCCACCTACCTAACCTAACCTTTAGGAGTCATAGATCATATATAAAAAATTTCAGCTTTCTATTTCAAAATTCGATTTTTTTACAAAATTTTGTTTCTTTTTTTTTAATTTGTGGGCGTGTCTGTAGGCGGATTTCAAAAATTCGTAAACTTGATTATTTCGGGACCCTAGAGAGTATATGCTTAAAATTTCAGCTCTCTAGGCCCAGTTTATAGGCCTATTTTTTGCCGACGGACGGACGGACATGGCTAGATCGACATTACTATCGATGCTGATCATAAATATAGTAACTTTTAGGGGTCTACGGGCAATACTAACGTATGTTACAAACTATGCGCCAAAATTAATATACCCTTAGAATAGGGTATAAACAAAATGAAAATTGGCGAAGCAATGGTTTGACGAATGCGAAAACACAAAATGCTTAATAGCTAAATAAAATGCGAAACAAAAAATCGTAAATTGACCCCCGTGAAATGTAAATCCACCAAACAAATTTGTCGAATCGTACCTACCAAAAAACCAACAGGACGAAAATGAGTTATACACATTTTCCCACTTACCCTAGGACCTATACCTAATCGCTATATCATATTTTTTTTTTTTTTTTTTTTTTTTTTTTTTATTTATTTTATTTTATTTACTTTCTTTATCAATTTCTAACAATAAAACAGATAAGACTAGGTATAAATACAATGATCAATAATTAAATTAATAAAGAATCTGCAATCTATAGTACATACGGAACTAGAGGCGAAAGCAGGAGTTATATCATCCTCAGTTTTAGTTCCAAACTTCAGTACGACTGCAATATCTTTCTCTTTAGTATACTAAGGTTTAAACTTACAAAAAACACACTTGCACAAAAATACCTCCAGTCTCAAGAAAAACGCATTTAAATTAAACTCTAATGAATATAATGTACGTACCATTACCATTCAATGTTTTTATGCGTGCGACAACAATCTGAAAAACAACAAATCGGGCCTGATCCAATAAAATCCTCTAATAAAATTATAAATGAATCACAATGGTAATAACAATTCCCCACGATTAATCAAATTCAACCAAATCAAGTTGCGCATCGTTTGCCTATTCCATGCGATAAGAAAAATCATGAATAGCAAAAAGTAACACGACAAACACCTGTAAAAGAGGCGCCGCACCCACTGCCACCCATCATCATTACCAATTCAATCATTCGATATATCCTTAACTGAGGCATTTGTCGACTTCCCTTCATTCGAATCTATTCTTCGGCCCGTTATCCTTTCTTCGAGGGATTGCCTACTACCACCTGCTTCACTCCCTTCCAACCACTGACATTTGCGCTAGTCCCGTTTATCCTTAATCAGAAGGCAAAGGCATGGGAGAATAATGGATTGCAGACAAATGCCGACGTAAAAGTTTTCCATGTGTGAGGACTGCGGAGATAAATGATGAATTTTAAGGTGAACTATTGAACCATCTATTTCGTGATAGATGGACGGATTCAGATTCACATTCGGATGCGAAGGCGCGAACAGTAACTTATACTGGAAGCAAAAGAGTTGTGTCTGTTGGAAGGATAGTAAGCCTAAGATTTATATCTTCTATTCGTCGTCTACGACGAATTGAATAATCCATGAATCAGTAGTACCCACTCGAAAGTAGGGAAAGTGGGAAGATGTTATGCTCAACATAAATGGGCCTGTGGATGTTTTCATATTATAGAAACGAAGAACGGTAATGATGCACATTTTTCTGTCAAACTTCCAAATCTGGAGGTTAAGTGATTTGGATTGGCTACTAGGACTAGAGCTGAAAAGTTCAAAATCCGATTTCTTGCAAAAAGTAATAGCTAAAAGTTTCTCCTGGGAAGTGATTGCTTATTCCTCTAGGGAAATCAGTAACAAATAACCCTTAATGTGGGTGTATTGAATGCACTGTGGCAGGGATAATATGCTGATTCTAATGAGAATTGGAAACGTTGCTGATGTGAATGACCCTGAAAAGAGCTCTCTACTTGTAATTTTCTTAAATACTTACTTAACGGGCTCTAAACCATTGGAGAGTCTCTGTCGGAGACACTGCAGCCTTCCATGCTCCGCGATCCCGGGTACGCTGCCAATTGTCCAGACCAAGCGCTCTGGAATCCGCTTTGGTTTGGCCATTAAAACGCAGGTTCGGTCTTCCTTGTCGTCTCGATACTTAGGGCTGGGAGTCGAAGATCCTATTCGCTGGAGCATTATTGTCTATTCCCCTGATGAAACGGAGTCAATGTAGTCGACGTATTTTAGCTCTTTGGACTACATTTACATGTTGGTACAGCTTATAGAGTTGGCGGTTATTACTTCTCCTCCATTCACCCTCCACGCACACGGGACCAAATATCTGACTATTTTTCTTTCCAAAGGACCCAAAATTAGCGCTTCTTTCCAGCTTATCGTCCAGCACTCTGCACCATCTAGCAAAACTGGTAGTATCAGTGTTTTGCAGAGCTTACACTTGGTCTTCCAACTTATGGGTTTTGAACCCATTTGCTTTGTCAATCTGAAGTAGCAAAAGTTTCCTAGGGTAAGTTTTTGTCGGAGCTCCACTTAGGTGTCATTTGTGGAGTTTATGTTTACTCCAAGGTAGGTTGTTATGGTAAAATTTCACACAAGAAGAACAACTCTTCGCTCCCTTACCCACACTACGAATTACCTCTTTTTATATCAGTTTGCGTGCCTACGATCTTTGGAAGTGGAGTGGCAGCCATGGTGCCATCAGCCATTGGCCTTTTATTCTCAAGACTTGGGGCGAAAACCACTACAAGTCTACTTGGGCATGGACAGACATTTTAAAAACGATTAAACCATCTTTGATCGGTGATTGACGAGTCGTGCAGAACGCATCTCTCAACAGACGGACGGTCTGTTCGGCGGAAAAACCGTGTGGGCCCAAAGGTCCGCTTGGTGAGCCTGACAAGGACCGTCAAGAGACTCACAACTGACCAACGTACTCCCCGCAGACGGACGGTCTGTAGCGGGAATGCAAGAGGAGGGTATCCAACCACAAGGATAAACGAACGTAGCCCAGGCGTAGTTCTGTTTATAAACTAAGATACACTCTAAACGGATGGACAGTCTGAACCAGACAGCGAGTGACACTAAAGTCGCTGTCCCGAATAGACAGACGGTCTGATATAGCAATTGAGGAGGGAGAGCGGATGGCCCCTTCGAAATAAAATTGCACCAGAGGTTCCATATTCAGCTTACTGATCCACTTTCGATGGGATGAAGGGATGACGCTCCTTTTTGGACCAACTATGTCGGGGAAGCACCAGAGAAGCAGCAGAGAAGTGTGGACGCACGAACATATTATAACACACCCTCCAACGGCAGCAAATATAGCTAACAGGAACTAAGCAACAGCACGGTGTATAGCATGGCAGCCGTGCACATTTTATTGGCGACACTAACCACTCGGCCAATCACAAGATACAGGTGGAAGGACAAATGTCTAAATTTTAGCAAAGGACGAGACGTAATGTAGTGCGTTAGAGTTATCCTGGACATAGAAGGCGATTTCAACAACTTAAATACGGAAACCATTATATCCTGACTCGAGGAACTTGGTTCGCCATAGTGTCCGACCTACAGAACCATCAACAGCAGCCTTGGGGACTGTGTTATTAAGAAGCACAATAACTGTGGAACGCCAAGGGGGATGTGCATAATCATACATATCACAAGAAGTTCCTTTCCACTATTAGTGAGAACATACTGCGCTATCAGAACTATCAAGATGGACGGATGACAACGGTCTTGCAGTCAATACCAAAAAGGCCGAGGATATCCTGTTAACCAAGAAATACAAGATACCTATATGGAACTTATCGAAATTTAAAGGTCTTCGCCTAATTCTCTCTCGAACGAGGCTAAGTACCTGGGAGTGCTCTTCAATTCCAAACTTAACTGGAAACGGAACACCGAAGAGAGAATGAAGAAGGGACTGAAGGCCTTTTACGCCTGTAGGAATGTTTTTGGGAATAAATGGGGATTACAGCCTCACATTGTACACTGGTTGCATACCTCGATTGTGACACCCATTCTCAGGTATGGCTCGATCATCTTGTGAGAGGCGGTTAACAAAAAATTCTACCTCAAATACAGGAATAAGGTACAAAGTATTTCTAGTCTGGAGATAGCTGGTTCCTTGGCTCACTCCACTAACGGATTATTTGAAACCCTGATATGACTTTGACAAGAATTTCAACATTTAATCGCTATCTAACTTGGGATAACCATATTAATTCACTTGTCGGAAAAGTTTATGGTGTACTGCGTACGTTGTGGGTAACTCAGTCATTCACACCTGTAAGAACCCGTTCAGTACTTGCAAAGACTCTAATAATACCGATACTAGTTTATGGGTGCGAACTTTTTTGCAACTGCAATTCTGTAAGTAAAAGAAAGCTTAATGTCGCTTTCAACAGCACCGTGCGCTACGTTTATGGGTTAAGTAGATACGACAGATTGTCTGGTTTTTCTACTCGTTTGCTTGGAATGACTTTTCAAAATTATCTTCAACTACGCAGTTTAACCTTACTATCCGATATTTTGCTAACTCGCCAACCACAATACTGTTTCGATAGAATAAAAATAGCGTCCTCGTTAAGATCTCGTCAACTAATTCATCCCCGCTGTTCGTCCTTAACATCTGAGCGTCAATTTTTTGCCCATGCCATTCGTCTGTGGAACTCTTTACCGCAATATACGAGTATAAAAGAAATACAGAACACAACGAGTATAAAACATAGGGACGGGCTACAGTCCGCTTGGGCGAACTGTTGGATACCCTATTCTTATTCCTATCCCTCATAAGTGGGCGTGACAAAATTCTAAGTATGATTGAATTGTTAAGAACGCTCTACATATTTTGTTATATAAGATTTAAAGGATTTTATCGAGAAAAAAAAACTTGGGTTTTTCAATAAAATTGTTTTATTTAATTGTGGGCGTGTCACTAGGCGGATTTAAAAAAAATTAACACATGAGCATAAAGGGCCCCTAGAGAGTGTATATTATAAATTTCAGCTCCCTAGCTCAAACTTTGGTTTTTCAATAAAATTGTTTTATTTAATTGTGGGCGTGTCAGTGAGCAGATTTTGAAAATTGTATATCCCGAGCAGTTTTAGGAGTCATAGATCATATATAAAAAATTTCAGCTCTCTAGCTCAAAATTCGAATTTTTCCAAAAATTGGTTTTTTTGAGTTTGTGGGCGTGTCTGTGGGCGGATTTCAAAAATTCGTAAACTTGATTATTTCGGGACCCTAGAGAGTATATCGTTACAATTTCAGCTCTCTAGGCCCAGTTTAAAGGCCTAATTTTTGGCAACAGACGGACGGACGGACGGACATGGCTAGATCGATATTACTATCGATGCTGATCATAAATATAGTAACTTTTAGGGTTTACGGGCAATATTAAGTAAAATACCTTAAACTATGCGTCAAAATTAATATACCCTTAGAATAGGGTATAAAAAACATAGGGGCGGGCTACAGTCCGCTTGGGCGAACTGTTGGATACCCTATTCTTATTCCTATATCTCATAAGTGGGCGTGGCAAAAATTTAAAGGATTTTATCGAAAAAACTAAGCTTTTGTAAATAAAAACGCTCCCTAGCTCAAACTTTGGTTTTTCAATAAAATTGTTTTATTTAATTGTCGGCGTGTCAGTAGGCGGATTTAAAAAAAATTAAGTATGAGCATAAAGGGCACCTAGAGAGTATATACTATAAATTTCAGCTCCCTAGCTCAAACTTTGGACTTTCAAAAATAAAAAAAAAATAATTGTGGGCGTGTCAGTAGGCGGATTTTGAAAATATTTACACATGAGCATAAAGGGCCCCTAGAGAGTATATATTAAAAATTTCAGCTCCCTAGCTCAAATTTTGGTTTTTCAAAAAAAATATTTTATTTAATTGTGGGCGTGTCAGTGGGCGGATTTTGAAAATTTTATGTCCCAAGCAATTTTATGGGCCAAAGATCATATATACAAAATTTCAGCTTTCTAGCTCAAAATTCAATTTTTCCCAAAATTTGTTTTATTTAATTGTGGGCGTGTCAGTGGGCGGATTTTGAAAATTTTATGTCCCAATCAGTTTTATGGGCCATAGATCATATATAAAAAATTTCAGCTCTCTAGCTCAAAATTCGATTTTTTCCAAAATTTTGTTTTTTTGAGTTTGTGGGCGTGTCTGTGGGCGGATTTCAAAAATTCTTAAACTTGATTATTTCGGGACCCTAGAGAGTATATGGTTAAAATTTCAGCTCTCTAGGTCCAGTTTAAAGGCCTAATTTTTGCCGACGGACGGACGGACGGACGGACGGACGGACATGGCTAGATCGACATTACTATCGATGCTGATCATAAATATAGTAACTTTTAGGGGTCTACGGGCAATATTAAGGTATGTTACAAACTATGCGTCAAAATTAATATACCCCTAGAATAGGGTATAAAAAGGTATTAAGAAATCATTTTTCAGTTAGCTTGTAAATGCATTTTTTTTTTTAAATTGTAATTGAAGAAATAATCAAAATTATATTAAACTTAAACGTCTATTAGCTCTATTCTGTTAATTAGCTTAAGACTAACTTATAAGATATTGTATCTTACAGTCATTAAGCAATCACGTTTTAAATAAATAAAATAAATAAAAATAAAATAAAATAAATATATACCCGCTCGACTGGACTGGAATTCACACAGCATGGTCACTAAAGGCATTTCCATCTTAACAGATGGCTCGAAGACGGATAAGAGAACAGGCGCAGGAATCTTCTCAGCGGCACTTAGTATCAACCAGTCCTACCGACTGCAACAGTACTGCAGTGTTTTTCAGGCTGAAATTCACGCGATTAAGAAAGCAGCCCTGGCTGTCCTAATGATGAAACTTTCAGCAAATTAATCGATCGACTCCAATCTCATAAACGAGAAATGTGTCAAATAGTGCCTCCTGGCACTCAGAACAATCAGCTACCACCCAGTACTACTCTACTGGGTTTCTGGGTACGTTGGTGTAGCAGGAAGCAAGTCAGCTGATGTGCTGGAAAGATGTGGCTCGGATATGAACCCACTCGAGGCTGATGTGCAGGTACTACCTACCCTAGCAACAGCTAAGAGTCTCATTGACGGTATCACGGAAAGACAAGCTAAGTAAGCTTGGGACAACACTACTGTAATTAAACGAAGTTGGACGCGGTTAGTACGTAGATGGGGGACCGTTTGAGAACAACCGCGTGTCGTTGGCCAGTCCTATCTAGAGAGTTGAGGTAGATAATACGTGGTATCACAATGGACCTAAATTGGTCTAAGTGTGTCGACTTCTGCCGACAGCCACATAAGCCTAACCTATCCATGGGACAACACATTCCCACAGGGAAAGTAGAAACAAGGATGATAAGGAAGGATCTACTCTCATTGTTGGTTTAGACAAAAGTTCTGTCGAGACTATCAGGTCCGGGTATGGGATGCGTCCGTATTTGCACCTTGGAAGGATTCAATTCCGCTTTATTTCCAAGTGAGTACGAGCAAAAAAAAAACCCCTAGTTTATACCAATGATTGTATTTACTCAGATTAACCTTCAACACTCCAAGGCTGCTACTGCTCTCGTCAGTAAGAAAATTTCCGTGTTGAATACAAAAGCCCACATAACATCCATACAGGAGCCATGGGTGTGGAAAAATCGCATCTGTGGCCTTGGAGGTATCCGTGGCACTACGATACTCTGTGACGAGCGGTCCGAGACACCAAGGGCTTATCTTGCTGTGTTGAAACTTCTCTCAACGACTAAGCTTGGACAATTTTGTGGCCAAGATTTGGTTGCTGCAGCCATTAGCTACGAAACGAATGGAGATTGGAAGACCTTCGTCGTGGCGTCAGCGTATCTCCCCTATGGTTCGGTAGTGCCTCCACCACCGAGGGCAATTGCTGAACTCATTGACTATTGCGACAACAGGAAGTTGGGCCTAGTTATATGCTGTGATGCCAATGCTCAAAACACTGTTTGGGGCAGCAGCAAATGCAACATGCGAGGAAACCATCTCCTGGATTTCATTCTATCATCTGATCTTACTATCAACAATGTTGGCTCGCAACCAACTTTTGTGACGTCAAGAAGACAGGAAGTGATCGACCTAACTTTATCAAATAGATACTTTAAGGCGGTTACTAACTGGAGGGTCTCTTCGGAAGTGTCCCTCTCAGATCATAGATATATCGAATTCCAAATCGGATGCGAAGTCATAACTTTGCGGGAGAGGAGGAATCCGAGAAAAACCAACTGGATATGCTTCAGGGAGGAATTAGGGAAAACTCTCAAAACTCCAACCAAACTCAGGACGAGACAAAAGCTAGAGGAAGCTGTTCAAGACCTGAATAGTGCCATTACTAGCTGTTTTGAACTGACGTGCCCAGTAAGCAAACCCCCTGGCAGAACGCCGGTTCCCTGGTGAAGCTCGGAACTGCAAAGAATGCGTAGAGAAGCTAGAAAGCTTCTAAATAGGTCATTCAAGACTGATTTGGAGACAGACTGGAATCTCTACCGATCGAAGCAGAAGGAATATAAGAGGCTAATTCGGGTATCGAAAAGTGCTTCTTATAAGAATTTCTGCGAAAAGATTGAAACGCTGCGTGAAACTAGTAGGTTGGTTAAAGTTCTGAAAGGGGGCAAACCAGCCAAACTGGACTCACTTAGAAGACTTGATGGCACATTCACTGCGAAAGCGGAAACTCTTATAGTTATCTGCTGGAGTCTCACTTTCCGGGTAACCAGATTACATTTGGTTCACAACCAGCCCCGACTACCGAGACTGTGAGTGAGCTAAGACAAACAACTCGGCGTAGCTGGTATATTGCGAAGGCCATGGCGCAAGCGGCCCTTGACGTGATCGACGCATGGTGCACTAGGAATCCTCTTAAAACTGAGGTTGTTCTCTTTACGAGAAGGAGGAAGCTGGTCGGGTTGACTCAGCCAGTGCTAAAAGGCGTCACAATCCAACTCTCAAATGAAGCAAAGTATCTGGGAGTTATCTTGGATAGCAAACTTCTTTGGTCTAAGCATGTTGAGCTGAAGACTGCCAAGGCGCTGTCTGTTTTCTGGCAGTGCAAAGGCTTATTTGGCAAAACATGGGGCTTATCACCGAAAAGAGTCCTATGGATTTATAGGGCTATGATGAGACCATTTATAGCATACGCATCGGTTGTTTGGTGGAATAAACTTTCACGTAAATACGTTACTGCTGCTTTTGCCAAACTTCAAAGGCAGGTATGTCTCGGCTGCACGGGGGCCTTCCCCAGCACGCCTGGCTTCGGCCTAGATGCACTATTGAACCTCCCGCCCCTTGATGTTTACATCAAAGCTATCTCACGTCTAAGAAGAGGTTGGTTTTGGTATAATTCGCACTGGAGTTTTGATGAACTTCCGCAACGGTTGTCCTTCGACTCCTGGCCTATGGATATGCCGTCTGATGCGATGACACCGGAACTTCCGCTAAAGCGCAACTACGAAGTCGACTTTCCTCGCGTTCAGGACTGGCTCTGGCCGGACTCTGAACCTGGAAGGGAATGCAATCGAATCTTCACGGATGGCTCCAAAACCGATCAAGGATCTGGTGCTGGTGTCTTCGTGGAGATCGACAACGTCGATCGACTCTGTTACGAGGAACAGGTGGAGGTGGCGAAGTATCTGCGTCGGTAGCGACAGTCAGGCTGCGCTTAAGGCCTTACTCAAACCCTTAACTACCTCCAAAATAGTACGTGAATGCAAGATATCTCTGAATTAGGTCAGACGGCTGAATTCACTTAAACTTGTCTGGGTCCCGGGTCATAACGGCATCATGGGAAATGAGATCTCCCATAAACTTGCTTGATAGGGCTCAAAGGGGGAGGGGGAGTTGGGTTATTGTGAACATATCGCCGTTGGCATGACTCTCCAGGGTGCAGACAGACTAAGCTAATTCTCCCCGACGTCTGTAGGCAATCCGGGGCATTCTTGTTGTCACTCAACAGAAAAGACTGCAGACAGACTACTGGCGTTATTACGGGACACTACGCTTTTACCAAACACCTTAAGGTGCTAGGCCTTAGCGATACCACCCACTTCGAAGCCTGTGGTGAAAGCGACGACACTGCGGAACATTTCCACTGTGATTTTCCTGTTTTTGCTCGTATCAAGTGGCAGGTATTTGGTGCGGATATGGTGAGTGCTGTAAACCTAAGCTCCTTATCATTGAAGCGCCTTCTCGTTTTTCTTAGGAAAACGAGTAAATTCTCACAGTAAAATGTGGTGTGTCTGCCTGGTAGTACAATGGACCAGTATTGAGTCTGAGTGCTCCAGCGTAGAAAGTCTCGCACCCCGACAAAATAATTTAAATGGGACAACACTACAAGTTGTGTCATAACCCGTAGTCCGTGTCCTTTCATTGACACAAAAAAAAATCCCTTGACAGAAATCAAACCCATGGGCTCGTCGGGATACTAAACGGACACTGCATAATCGGGAACATAGCCAGAAGGCTAGGGATCCTCACTTATGACTTCTGCAGAGGCTGCCGAGTGCAGAGATGAGGAGGAAATACAATCTGAGGAAAATCTCCTATGGCACTGCCCGGCACCAGCTCCGGTGGCGAATAGAAACTTTTTTCTGAACGAACTCATACCTTCCCACTGAGCTATCGGGAAATTGCAAGTTGCTGCTATTCGTTGCACAAGTGGCCTCTGGCGTTGACTGATCAATATTAATTTGATTTCTAATCGTTGGTTTCAACAATTAGTTAGATACGCGTTCTACATTTTACCTCATCAATTAATTGTGTAACCAGGTAAACTGCCTTATGACCTCAAAATTGCTGCTATCAAAAATTACGCTTTTCCTAGTCGGTCGGCGGACAGATGTTTGTTTGTTCGTTGAAAGCAAGTACATCGTTTTGTTGTCATTGACTTCAAGGCCAACCAATTTTGCCTGTTGGCCATAAAAGCCTCTAACACGGCACGATGAGATCGGCCGATTACGTCGATATCGCCCGGGAGTAGTTAGACGGATCTGTTGACAAATAGTGCCTTGCATGTTGAGAACAAGCTTCCGGCCAGACAGATCGAAAATAGACTAAATTTTCACACTTAAGCAAATCCTGGAAAAGACCAACTCCAATCTGCAAGGAGATACTTAGAGCTATCATGTGACTTCTTCAGTATTGTTAATAGTACACAGGGCAGTTGTCAACACGGAAGGCACTATTTTCAATAAACCCGTACAACTATTGAAGTATGCGGACGTACCACCGTACCATGTTAGAGGCGTTTACGGCGATTGAAGAACAGGCGAAATTGGTTGGTCTTAAAGTTAATGAGAACAAGACCCTGTACACGCTATCAAAAAATAAACAAACATACGTCCACCGCCTGGGAGAAAACGTCACTGTTGATAGCAATGACTTTGAGATAGTTAAGGTGTTCATCTACCTTGGAGTAAACATCAACTCCATGAATGACAACTTACTGGAGATCTTACGGAGAATTACCTTAGAAAACCGCTGCTACTTCGGTTTGACAAAACAAATGGGTTCGAAACTCCTCACTCGAAAGACAGATTGAATGCTTTATCAAAATTTAATCCTGCCAGTTCTGCTATATGATGCTGATTGCTGGACAATAAGTAGGAAAGGGGGGCTAATATTGGGTTCCTATGAAAGATAAATACTCCGTCGGATTAACGGTCCTTGTGCGAAGAGGGCGAATGAAGATACAACCTCGAATTCTATGAACTGTTCAGAGATGTGTATGTATTCCACAAAGTTAAAGCACTTCGACCATATTGGCTCGGCCACATTGAGCGGATGGACAGTAATGCTCCAGCCAAGACGATCTTCGACTCCCAGCACCGAGTCGAAAAGACAAGGACGACTGAACCTCCGTTTTAAAGACCAACCATTCGCGGATGGCAGAGGATGGAAAGCTGCAGTGTCTCAGGCAGAGATCCTTCACGAGTTGAGAGTACATTAAAAAAAGTTACTAAGTATGGGCTGGTTATTTACTGAATCCCTTCTGGTCCGCCTGTGATATTCTTATCCCGCACGGGCAGGTGATATTTTGATGTACGCATTTTTATTTGCAAACTCTTAACTCAATATCGCCCCGCAAACTCAACACTATAGTTCAAATTCGCTTATCGGTTGCAACTATTAAAATCGACGCAGCTGTTGGTACAACTGCATTTTTGTTCTAAATTATAAAATAAGCTTCCTTCACGCATAAAACACTCGAACTAAGACCTCCACGTAAAGTTGGAGCTGGTTAGGAGCCACTTATGTAAATCTTAATACACCTACCTAAATGGTTTATTTATTATATTAGGTATTAACGGCCCATAGAGGGCCTAAAACGTAGCTTCTCCAACCACTTACTTGCGAAGTGGAAGGGACCTACAATTTAAGCCGAATCCGAACGATGTTGGATGTTTGTCAGACGTTCGCAAGAGGTGGGGAAGAAGAAAAAAAACTCTAGATATTACTTGGCCCCGGCGGGAATTGAACCGGGCACCTTTCGATTAGTAGTCCGACAAACCATTGAGCCACTGCGCCCTACCTGCCCGAAGAACTGCAAATAATTGAGACGACAATCAGTCACCACCAATATACCCTGGCTGCCATTTTAGACATAGAAGGTGCTTTCAATCGTGCTTTCAATCGATCAAATAATCTCGTAGATGTTAAAGATTTTATCAGTAGATGCATTTTTGCAGGATCAGTACAAATATCATTCAGGCAAAGCTAGGTAACAGCAAATCTGTGACCAGAGGTACACCTCAAAGAAGGGTGACCTCGCCTCTCTTATGGATTATGGTTCAGAATAAAATCTTGTCCATGATTCACACTAGCGGAATTAAGGCTTATGCGTCTGAGGTGTTGGGCTGATAATTTCGATTAATTAACGTGTTAAGTGAAATCATAAAATGAGCTCTGCAAAACAAAACTGATGTTTTTCACCGCCAAAATCAAGATATCAATATGCAGACTTTTCCGCCTAAATAATCAGCAACAAACTCTATCTTTCTTTTTCGGGTTTTGTGGAGACCTGCCTGCCGAGGAAGACATAAAGCACATACTGTGTGAGTGCGAGGGTATAGCACCGAATCGTAGGAGGTTTCTAGGAGAGTACCTATTTCTTTGAGGAATTAGGGGAGTTGAGTGGCACAGACCACATGAAGCTGGTAAAATTAATTCTGCAGTTAGATTCACACTCACTATTAAGTTGTGAATAAACATAGAATACAAATTGTGCATCGATTGGATGTGTTTGTTGTTATCCAGTTATGATCATACATCACCACGTCTTGGTGATACGCCAGTTAGAAAAAAGGTCAATCATGTTATTTAAATATTTCTATTGGATTCCCACCGAGAACGGAAACTTTACATATATAATTTACATACCCAAGGTTTGGCACGATAAAGAAGATCGGTTCCATTTTTAAAACTAAGTCATCAGTAATGTCGGGGCGTTTGATGTTGACGACTAGAAGCAGCGTGACCTAGACCGCAGAGGCTGTGGCGGCCATTATCATTTGTGGATAATAATGAAATGCTGGCTTGTTATAAACAACAACCAAAGTTGTCCCTTAGACAAACCCTTAAAATGCCTTACCAATTTAATTACAAAAAAAGGTCTATACCGCTCAACCAAATATTCAAGCGTGTCCTTTCCGCATTATCATGTTTATAAATCATCTGCTTGAGCTTGATATTTCAGCTCTGCCTTCATTATATTCGCTCATTATTTTTATAAATTAATTTTAAAACAACAAAAAATCTTCCAATTAAGTGCTAAGCGGATTTTTAAATTAGGTACACTAGGTTTCGCCCAACCATTGCATAAGATTCGCCTTAATTTTAACTAGTGGTGACATTTTAAGTTCGCCTGAGCTACCTCACGCTCAACAACGAAAAACGAGACTGTAACAAAACTATTGCGTGCCACAACTACACAGAAAAAAAAAAATTCAATCAATGGTCATAAATGCAAAGCCAGTTACTACAGGCACGATATGTATGAAAGTACAGTGCTAGCAAGAAATGTCCTTTCCCGAGAAAAGAAAACTACGCATTAAAATTGACCAGGAGTTGTATGTTCCTGGGCTAGGCGTAAGCACTCATAGTGGGGGTCGTTATCCTATGGCGTCATAACGCCATGAATACAATTAAGATAAAGGACTCGTGCTTATAATAAACATAGCTTCAGCGAAGGATACGAAAAGTATGATTAATTAGTGATTAGGAAAGTTTATAAGCTGAAAGTGTGAGATCATATGACTTGAGTGGTAAATTGTAGGGCAGTTGAGTGGACGTGTTGTCAGCGTGTTGCTGGTACACACACTATATGCAGGATTATTAAAATGTCATGAAAACTAGATGTTTAGAAGCCCATTGAACTTTAACATTAAACATTACAATATCTTTCCAACTTATACGCGCACAAAAATTTCGATGATGGTTTTAAAATAATACCTCTTTCAAAGAGTATATTTCGAACAAGTTTCACTAGACTGTATTAACGATAGTTCATGTACTTTAAAATGTTCGAAGCTATTTCGGTAACAGAGAGCACACTTGCAGTACTGAAATAAAAAAGACAAACCAAAAAAGACATTTGCGTAAGCAAATTATAAAAAAAAAGAGCTTAAACAATAAGCTTAGAAAAAGGACAGCAGAATTTAAAAATGCATCGATGGAAAGATACCTTACAAATCTGACAAACGATGGTAGTACAGAATACTCACTGTGGAAGGCTACAAAAAAATTTAAAAGACCAACGTCACACATTCCGCCAGTGAAAAGCAGCAGTGATAGCTGGGCTAAAACAAACAAACAAAAGGCGGATCTATTTGCGGAACATCTTGAAAACGTCTTCAAGCCATACGACGATAATGATATTTCCCAACAAACGGAAGAAATGTGCGTAACCTCTAGGGAAATAGCCAAAGAAATAAAAGAAAAAATCAACCCGAAAAAAGCACCGGAATTTGATATAATAACGGGTGAATTTCTGAAAAAACTGCCTAAGAAAGGTATCTATCCCTATCTTCTAACCCTAATTTCCTTAGCGCCCGCGCTGTGTAGCTAATACATTATAAGGTTATCAAAAAATCCCTTTAGTACGTGTCCATTATAAGAAAAAAAAAATTAAAAAAATAGCACAGATAATAAATGCTGCGTTCAGACTAAGGTATGTTCCGCGCATGTGGAAGGTTGCGGAAGTTATCATGGTACCTAAGCCGGGATATCATTGCTGCCAATCCTGTCTAAGCTATTCGAAAAAATGCTCCTAAAACGACTCCATCCGATTCTAGAAGAAAAGACACTGATCCCAAACCATCAGTTTGGATTCAGAAATAAATACTCAACAATAGATCAGGTCCACAGAATAACTGATATAATAGAAAAAGCTTTAGAAGAAAAACAAATATGCTCTGCCACCTTCCTTAATGTTCCTAACACAGGCTTTTGATAAAGTCTGGCACAAAGGATTAATCCGTAAGCTACAAAAATATCTTCCAAAAGAGTACCATGAAATACTATGTAGAGTCGTATATAATGCAACGATTATTTAGAATTAAGCAAGAGAATGAGTACTCCGAATTGAAACACTTCAAAGCTGAAGTACCGCAAGGTAGTGTGTTGGGACCAGTACTGTTCCTCCTATACACGAACGACCTACCACAAAATGACGAAACTACTGTTGCCACTTTTGCAGACGATACTGCTGTACTTGCAGTAGGAAAAACCGCACAGGAAGTTACAGAAAAACTGCAAACTGACTGAAGTCGGTTCATATTAACTTTACGAATAAACATAGGGAGGGGCTACAGTCCGCTTGGGCGAACTGTTGGATACCCTATTCTTATTCCTATCCCTCATAAGTGGGCGTGACAAAAGTCTAAGTATGGTTAAATTGTTAAGAACGCTCTACATATTTTGTTATATAACATTTACAGGATTTTATCAAAAAAAACGAAGCTTTTTAAAAAAAAAACGCTCCATAGCTCAAAGTTTGGTTTTCCAATAAAATTATTTTATTTATTTGTGGGCGTGTCAGCAGGCGGATTTAAAAAAAATTAACCCATAAGTATGTATAAAGGGCCCTTATGGAGTATATATTATAAATTTCAGTTCCCTAGCTCAAACTTTGGATTTTCAAAAAAAAAAATTGTCAAATTGTTGGCGTGTCAGTAGGCGGATTTTGAAAATATTTACACATGAGCATAAAGGGCCCCCTAGAGAGTATATATTATAAATTTCAGCTCCCTAGCTCAAATTTTGGTTTTTTAATAAAGTTGTTTTATTTAATTGTGGGCGTATCAGTGGATTTTGAAAATTTTATCTCCCGAGCAGTTTTAGGAGTCATAGATCATATATAAAAAATTTCAGCTTTCTAGCTCAAAATTCGATTTTTTTCGAAAAATTTGTTTTTTTGAGTTTGTGGGCGTGTCTGTGGGCGGATTTAAAAAATTCGTAAACTTGATTATTTCGCGACCCTAGAGAGTATATGGTTAAAATTTCAGCTCTCCAGGTCCAGTTTAAAGGCCTAATTTTTGCCGACAGACGGACGGACGAACGGACGGACATGGCTAGATCGACATTACTATCGATGCTGATGATAAATATAGTAACTTTTAGGGGTCTACGGGCAATAAAGGTACTCGTATGTTACAAACTATGCGTCAAAATTAATATACCCTTAGAATAGGGTATACAAACTTACAACACATACCTGTGTACATAAATAATAATGTAGTTCTGCATTTGAACTCAGCTAAGTATTTAGGCTTGACTTTGGACGCAAAGTTGCGTTGGAAAACACCATGTCAAAAAAAACGAGATGAACTAAATATACTATATACAATAAAATGTATTGGCTCATAGGGAGGAATTCATGCCTCTCAATCTACAATAAACTGCTTCTTTACAAGCAAATATTAAAACCAATTTGGACATTATTGCCTCCAGTTATGGGGATGCACAAGAAAGACAAATCTTCAAAGCATACAATGCTTTCAAAACAAAGTATTGCGCAATATTGTTAATGCGCCGTGGTACATACTTAATGCTGATCTACATAGGGATCTAAAAATTGAAATGGTAGAGGACGAGGTTCGGAAGGTCGCAAGAAGACATGAAGTTAGGCCTCGCAACCATGCTAATTTAGAAGTAGTTCAACTGCTTAATAACAACAATTTAGTTAGAAGATTACGTAGAGTTAAACCTTTTGAATTAGTTAACTAGGTAAAAAGGAAAGAAATATATGTGTTACAACATTTTCAGACGAACAAAATGATAATGAATTAAAAAAAACAAAAAGTAACAAACCAAAGTTAGTTCCTAAAAACAGTACATAAGTACATAAGCAAATATTAAAACAAAATTTTCAATTCAATTTTCAAATTTTATTTCATATGAATTCAAATTGCTGATTAGTCTGTAGACTAGGTGCGATTACTGGAAGAATGGTAACATTATGCCTTCCCTGTGCATTTTTAGTGGGTGTTTCAAGTCCCACACTATCGCAAGCGATGTCTTTCAACGATTTTCACCCAGCTACACGCAAAAAAAAAAAATTCTTCAACTATATGTTAAGAATGGAAAATGACATTTTTTAGTTGTACTTAGAACTGTTTAAGATTGTACTGAAATGGATCCAATTGTATTGAAAATACATAAACAACCAAAAATTAATTAGAAACAAATTAAAAAAAAAAATAACTTCATAAAAAACCTAACAAACAAAAATAATTTAGTTTATACACATGTTCAGTTCATAGTTTTTATTTTTTTGAGGTAATGGAGTATCGTCATCTCCACGAATGACACCTTTGTGGAGTGCCGACGGAGAATTTCCATAAACCGCTGCTACTTCGGTTTAACAACACAAATTCGAACCTTGATCCTGCTAATTCGTCTATATGGAACCGAGCACTGCACGATTAGTAGAAAGGGGGGAGCTAATATTGAATTCTTTCGAAAGAAATATACTCCGTCGGATATTTGGTCGTGTGTCCGAGTAGGGCAAATGAAGGAGAAGATACAACCGCTAACTCTTTGGTTCGTACGAAGATGTTAATGTTGTTCAAAAAGCTGCATCGCGTCGACTACATTGGTTTGAAAGGATCTTAGCCGCTCAGAACGAACCGCCATTTGAAGCACCAAGACTTTGCGAATGCCAGAGCGCTTGGTCTGGACCCCTGGAAGTAGATCACGGAGTTTGGAATTCTACTGTGCCTAGCGCAGAGACTTTTCAGAGGTTGGATGCACGATAAATAAGTAAGTAGAGGCCAAAACTACTTATGTTTCTTTGCTAGCTAAGCATTGGATATATGTCAATATTAGCGGGGATGGTCGTACCATTTTGTAAGTTCAAGAACGATTTGCTTTTGATAAGATTCTGAGAACAACTGAAGAATTGAATTGCATTAGCCTTCGATATAACTGAGTAAATCCACCTGATGTTGGGCCTGTCATGTTAGTCGATAAGACGACAATAGAGTACTGCGAGACAACGCCAGTGAAAAAATAAAAAAACATCGGCTAATTTAATTGAAGGATCAAATCGGTGAATATCTATGGCGGCAGACGAGTTTCGCGCGAATATTTCGTAAAAAGTTTATAATAAAACAAATTATAGCAACAAAAAAGTTTCAGAAGTAATAAGGAGTAAAAAAACACACAATTTTTGAATACTAATAAGGAAACAATAGAGTTGTGTACACAAAATGATAATGGAACCATGTGAATAGCGTTGTTGTGGCAAAAAATATTTTTGTTTGGAAACACTTAAGTTGAACAATTTTCTGTACATACATTTTATAGAAAAAAAAAACAATTAGGTAATTAATAACCAAATTATACAAAAAAAAGTGAAAATGCCTGTAAATTGCTGCATCACGAACTGCACAATCCCTTTGGGTCACATGTTCACTGTTGTTATTGTTTTATTTTGCTTTCAAATACTTTCTCGGGGTTTTTGCCTATAAATTAATGGTTTTAATACTTCAATATCGTTTGATTTCACTTAAATATACACTTTATTACCAATCACATTGTTTTTTCCATACAATTTCTGCAATTTACTGAAATTGTATCCTTCAATTATTAGTTGACGTTTAGGAAAGAGATTCGGCACTTCAGAGAGAGATATCTTCGCGAAGTGTTCTATCCTTTACTCAAGCGATATCAATGAAGCAGTACCTACTTTTGTTTGTGTTTTCAAATATTATTAAAATTTAAAGTTTTGAAAGAAATCGAAATGCAAAACAATATTTCATACCATATAAATATTTCATTCGAGTCATGGAATAACTAAAGCTAATCATTTGTTAACAAGGGTAACGAAGTTCGCTTTCGAACTACTGGAAGGTGCAATGCTTTCGTTGGCCTACTTAACGATAGTAGCGCTATCTTTCCACTTTTAGTTTAATCGCCACAAATGCACAGAAAAGCTTATTCCAAAACAGTTATGAAAGGCTCCATTAGAATGGCGCTTTCGAGACCTTGCATTCATGTTTACAACCTGTTCGAAAAAGCTTGACACAAGCTCCATTTAAAGCTTTTCAATTAAGTTTATGTAAGCCTCCAAACATTAAAGTTCCAATTCAGGTTTCAACATTTGAAATATTTGCGATGAACATGAGGGACCCCTCCAAGTTTCTGTTTGGATAGGTATGTAGTTTTGTAAACAGGATACAAATCCATAAACTGAATTTAAAGAAGGAAAAGTTACACAATATTTTCTGTTATCAAAAAAGCAAAATTTTACTATTAAACTAACTAACCATAACTATCTACAATAACAGCTTTATAAGCTTTAATATTCATAATAAAAGCACTTACCCAGAATAAGAAAAATGAAAATCATTCCAAATGGATTCAGCATTATTCCAGTGATAAAGTTCTGTAAAAAAAAATATTTTATTAAATTCGCTAAATTTATGGCATGTTGGCAAAAACAAGAAACTTTTGTTCACTTTTATAGGATTATAATTTCTTTATTTAATTTTGGGACAAACAAGCTTTCATAAATAGCTTTTGGCAGAGCCAATGGGTCGGTTGTATTATTAACTATCCAATCACAATACTATTTTGTGGCATTTGGCACTATGATTTGCAAGCGATGTTTCGGGCTTTTAAATTTTTGTTCCCGATTTGCAAAACAAATTTCAGGTTTGCGAATAAACCTACACTTTTGATACGCTTTTGAATGAACGTACATATACGACGTTTTAGTAAATACATACTGTAGTATGCATGCTCGGATAGTGAAGCTCAGCGCCATCTAGTCGGTTTGGATAGCTGTGAACAATTATAGTATCGCCTCTCGAACTTTCTCACACACCGTCTAGAATAGCCTTGCACTTTCGATGAGTAGTTACTGGAATATGTAAATAGGTGTCGCAGGAACCACCCAACCCAACTTTTGAACAGCGATGAAATAGTGTGATTTCAAGCAATAGATGACAGTAGTGAAATTAATAGAGAAAAGAAAGAAATACTAAATTAGAGATTTGATTGTTGATTTATTGTGATGTAGAGAACAAAGATATAAAAAAAGAACTAATAAAGATTAATTAAATAGAATAAAGTTTCATCTTTTTGAATTCTATCTTGGATGTAACAATGTATTGTGACCATTCGCCCCTACGTAGACATTTGTATGATTTGTCCCACAAACTGCCTTACAAAATAAGACAATGTTCCAGATAATCCCACAAAATCTTTAATTTGTCTATCGTATTTTATAAATTATTGACTTAACAGTTCAATCTACAATAGTTTTGGAGGAATTTCAACAAAATTTGAATTACATGGGAGAGTTTCCGGATGTTTAATGCATTGCTAGGCTCACCTGGATGCATTAAAATTGTTAACAGGTACTTTCTCCCTTTTGTCGCCTCTTACGACATTCATTGTGTTTTTGGGGGACGTTGCAGTGATACCCTTAACCCGTTCCTGCACGGGACACATTTTTCAATCACACGGTTAACGAAAAAGCTTAATGCAATAAAGCGAATTAAGAAATATGCAACTCTAAATCAATTACAAAACTGGAATGATGGCTAAAAAGTCAGCTGAAATTAGATACATTATATTAAATTTTCACACTTTTCAAAAATGCAATATTTTGCACCAACACTCCAAAAAGACCGTTGAGTTTGAGATCTACTTGAGACAACGCATCGACTGAAAGAACATTTGAGATTAAATAGTGGATGGTGGAGAAATCGCAACTTTTTGTTGAAAGGATTTGCTAGGATAAGGTCGAATTTTTCCAGATGGAAAGATTTTTTTGAAGACAAGAAAGGGAAAGGCTACGCAACAGTCCGCTTGGGCGAACTATTGGATACCCTATTCCAATTCCTATCGCTCAAGCGGGCGTGAAAAAAATCTAAGTACGGGAGAATTGTTCAGAAGGATCTTCATATTTTTTCATACAACATTCAAAGGATTTTATTAAAAAAACTAAGTTTTTGTAAAACAACGCCCATGATGGTGGAAAATTTTATATATATGAAGGAATAGTTCAAAACGACTTTAACTACATACTTTGCGAATTATTTCTTCAATAAAACGGTTTTTGTGGACACGCCCACATGGGCGGATTTTAAAAATATTTATACATGAGCATAAGGAGCCTCTAGAGAGGATATGTACATTACGAATTTCAGCTTCTTAGCTCAAACTTTGATTTTTTTTAAATTGTGGGCTTGTTAGTGAGCTAATTTTAAAAATCATATAACATGACCACTAAGGGCTCCTAGAGAGTTTATATTATATATTTCAGGTTCCTAGCTCAAACTTTGACTTTTCTATAAAACTGTTTCATTTATTTGTGGGCGTGTCAGTGGGCAGATTTGAAAAATGTTAACTCCTTAAAAGTTTGGATTCCTACAGACCATATATTTAAAATTTCAGTTTCATATCTCAAAATTCGATGCGATAAATTTGTTTTTTGAGATTGTGGGCGTGTCTGTGAGCGGATTTTTAAAATTTTTAGACTTGATTATTTCGCGCCCCTATAGAGAGTTTATGGTTAACATATCAGCTTCCTATCTCCATGTTAAAGGTCAAATTGTTCCCGACGTACGGACGGACGGGCGGCTATGGCTAAATCGACATTACTACGGGCAGTAAGGTACGAGTATGTTGAAAGCTATGAGTCAAAATTAATACCTTAGAATAGGATATAAGAATCATTGTTCCGAATAAAATGTGTCAATATGTTAATTGTTACAATACAAGTGTTTTTTGGGAACCACCATAGATGTAGCGAAGTGAAAAATGCCCATAAGAACCATTCATAGCGGCCTGGTTCTCTGGCACGTCCCGAAAAAACACGCAAGCTCGCAAATACGTGTTCACCTGATTGGCGAATATTGTCCAGAAACTCGCAAACACGTCATATGCGATCAAGAAGCGCTCGCAAATTGTTCAGTCTCTTTGCGAGGTGTTTACGCGGTTTGCGAAGAAATTTGAACGCCATTCATTTTTATCATTTACAGATATGTGCGCATGACATTTACCAAAGCATTTGACATTATGTGACTTTGAAATTTTGATATTTCATTTCGATGTGTTTTTGCTTGTTTGGAAAATAAAATTAAAATAGCTATTTGTGTTTTTCTTGCTCCCGCGGAAAAAAGAAATAACTTGACAAAAGTGTCGTTCTACTTAGGGTAAAAGAAATATTTGTTGCCAGTTAACTGTGTTGGTACTCTTACTACGACCTACAAAAAGTGCTGTAAGCTGTTAGCATAATTTGAGGAAAATATCAACAAATGGATAAACAAAAAATAGATTCGTGCCAAGCCAATAGGAGCAAGAAATTGTAATAATAAACAAAATCGAAGATATTTATTCAACTAGAATGGGTAATTTGGATAATTTTGTAATTATTATGAAAAGAAACCAGGCGTCGCCTGAGAATTGTGTTGTTCCATACGCCACTTTTGTCGTTTTTGAGTTAGGAACGGATTCTATGGTAATTTTGTATGCTCTTTTTGAATCTGTGATTCGATTTGCTCTTAGTCTTTCCAATCCCGAGATATCGAACATCGACTTTATCCCATATCCACCAAAATCAACAGTTTGTAGAATTGTTTTGTGCCATAAATTATTTCTTTGGCGTTTGATACAAATTTTCCATATAATTTATCGCAATTTTTTTGTGAGAATTGTTTTGTTCCACGTGCATATCACGGCGACAAGAGATACAGAAAATAATATTAACAAAGTTGAAAATTGGTTTGTTCTACGTGTACCTACTTGTGTTAAAGAAAAGCTACGGATGTGAGACACTGATCGCAGCCAAATTTTAGTATTGGTTTGTTCCACCTTCATTACAATTGTGTAGATAATATTCGATATTATGAAGATATGAATTCGGTGCGGTGATGAATAGTGCTGCAAACGCAAAACCTAGTTGCAGACGTACGAGCAGTCAATCATTGAATACATATGGTTTCAATAGATGTGTTTAATGAACCTTAGCTGCACAGATAAGTACAGAAAAAATGAATCACTTATTTTGAAAACGTGACATGTCCACATTTAAAAATTGTTCAGGGGACTGATTATTTTCTGTTTCCGTGGAAAATAAATCATAACAAAAATATGATATCGTACGGTTTGAGTAAGTGCACTTCAATTATAACGTATTTCTAGGACACATATATAAAAGGAAAAAAATAAATAACTATTTTAGACATTTCACGTTTTGAAAATAAACTAAAATAAAAGCTTAACTTTTAAATGCCTTTAAGTTTTAACTATCATCAACAGAAGAAAAATAAAATGAGTGTGCTTAAGACCACACGAATGAAGTAAAACTTCTTTCGCTCCATCTAATTTAAATTGTGGGCGTGTCAGGGGGCGAATTTTGAAAATATTTACACATGAGCATCAACGGGCCCTGGAGAGTCAAAATTATAAATTTCAGCTCCCTAGCTCAAACTTCGGGTTTTTGCCGTCCGACCTGAAAATCTGACGATGACGGTGACGCTCTACATTTCCAACTAATGAACTGCGATTCATGGACACAATGACTTTACTCACTTCCGGTAAATTCCATCTGTCGGCAACTGTTCTCCTTTGAACCGGTTTGGATAGATGATGAGCTTAGTATTGCCCTCTATTGAGGAGATTCAAGCGTGTTTACCCATTCCACGAGCTTTTCCGCCGAAAGGTTGTAACAAAATAGTGTACGTTTGTCTACACTTCGGTATTGCCGGAAGTCTACGTTTGCGCCGGAAGTCTACATTGATCTAAACTTCCGTGTCGCATTCACCAGCTTACTCCCCAAGTCAAGCGTGCGTAAAGAAGTATTACTTAAATAATTTCTCGTTTTTCCCAAATTGTATTTTTGTAATAATGTTGAAATGGAAATGTATAATATTATACAATGAATTTGTTTACTTTTGCTGTAAAAATCAAAACAGGGAATTATTAGAAATAAGAAAAAAAAGTGTGAGCCACGCTGCACTCACGGTATAGTTGATGTGTAAACATGTAGGCACAGTTGCGCGTAAGCTACCTAATTTATTATCTAGCTAACGCCATAACTAAGTAACTAACATAGTTAAATTAGCTGCGCTATAAATGCAATCGATTTGATGGTTAGCTATAGCTATCATAATGACAAATAATTTTTGCTATTAGCTATTAGTTGCAGGTTGTGTAACTAAGCTCGTTAGGTTGCCCAAGTTAGTTGCGGATGACAACTAAAAGTTGGTTAGTTTTTAGCTGTAGCTTTTTAGCTGCCTAGGTAATAACTAATAACTAAATCAAAAAATTTTATTTTGCTATAATGGTGATTATTTATTGGGATTTATTATGCATATTGCGTTTAAAATAAAAATTGATTGAATGTCCCTTTTATTTTACATCAGGTTATTTTACAAAGAGGTCCTTGGAGCCACAATAATTAAACCCGAAAAAGGATATTTTCCAAAAATGTCTTTAGAAACGGAACGGTATATATGAGTTCAATGTTATATGAATGAGGGGTGCTAGGAACAAAAAACATTTTGGTATATCCTTTTTTTGACTTTTAATGACCTTTTTGTTGTTGCAAGGACCTCTTAGTCAAATAACATTGAACACAGATATACCGTGTGGATTCTAACGGCATTTTGGAAAAATATCCTTTCTTCGACTTTTAAGGACCTTTTTTGTTGTTGCAAGGACCTTTTAGTCAAATAACATTGCACACAGATATACCGTGTGGATTCTAATGGCATTTCGGAAAAATATCCTTTCTTCGACTTTTAAGGACCTTTTGTTTGTTGCACGGACATCTTAGTCAAATAACATTGAACACAGATATACCGTGTGGATTCTGAGGGCATTTTGTAAAAATACCCTTTCTTCGACTTTTAAGGACCTTTTTTGTTGTTGCAAGGACCTCTTAGTCAAATAACATTGAACACAGATATACCGTGTGGATTCTAAAGGCATTTTGGAAAAATATCCTTTCTTTGACTTTTAAGGACCTTTTTGTCGTTGCAAGGACCTCTTAGTCAAATAACATTGAACACAGATATACCGTGTGGATTCTAACGGCATTTTGGAAAAATATCCTTTCTTCAACTTTTAAGAACCTTTTTTGTTGTTGCAAGGACCTTTCAATTATTCAAAACAAATCTACTTCCACACAACTTCCCGGTGTTTCGTAAGGACATAATAATCTCTAAAATTGAACATAATTAAAACTGGAAAATGTATAACGAAATAACAAATCAACTTCGGACATTTTTTCACAAAATCCCATCACTGATTAGTAATACAAAGTCCCATCACTGAAGTCTACACTTGTCTACACTTCCGTTGCAACGTAAGGTCTACACTGCGCCAGAAGTCTACATTTATCTACACTTCCGTCTCGCCGGAAGCCTACATTGGTCTACACTTCCGTGTCGCATTCACCAGCTTACCCACAAGTCGTAAAGAAGTTTTACTTCAAAAAGCAATTAAAAATTAAGTATTATATGTAGTTGGACATATCATATTTCATGTGGCAACGCAGATATCCCTGCTTTGCAAAAAAAAAATATAAAACGATTTTTGGAAAAATGTGGACATGTCACGTTTTGAAAATAAGTGATTCAAATCAGAAAAGTACAAGAATTGGTGTTCCACGAGTAAAAAACTTGCCGCAAATTCTAAATTCTGTCAATTTGTGTTCCATGAAGCTGTGCAGATCAGTTTAGCATACGTTTTTCTGTACCTAGTTTTGAGGTAGGGCAAGTGAGTGAAATGTGCCAAATTTGAAAATTCAAATTGTACTGATGCCAATTGATTTATTTGTTTGGCATGAGATATCGTATTTCTTAGTTTAATGTTATACAAATATTCGCATATATGAAAAAAAAATTGAAAGAATAACATGGAACGAGTTCAAATTGAGATCAAATCGACATCAGGCCAAACATTGACGGTGCAATGCTCACTCAAAACCCGAAATTCGTTTGAAAACAAAGAGGATTATCTATTTGAAATTTCGCAGCTGAGAGGAGAACGTTATGACTCGAAGCTGTACTTTTCTGATCAGATTTGATCTAACATTTTTCACTCACTGGTTTAATGCTAAAAACTTTGTATAATTTTCTTATTTTATTGTATTTTTTGAATAAAAACTTTGGTAACAAAAAAGATGAAATCGATTTTTCTTTCAAATTGTAGCATACCTCATTCATGCTCCATGCTTTCTTGCCTTTCAGATATTTTGGATGAGAATTGCTTTGTGCCATACATATCCATTTTTTGTGTTCCACGTGTATGAAAAAAAAATCATTTTCAAAATGTAGGAGGTGGGACACAAGTCAAAAAGGAGACTTTTACGTTAATTAACGTGGCTTTGGCAAAACACTTTGGAAATTGGTAGGTGAACTCTTTATAAGACTAACTTCAAATTAAAAAAAAAATCAAAAAAATCGAATCACACAGTTTCGGAGTACCATGTACGCAAACCTTTAAATGCGTTTTTCTCGAAAAATGCCAATGGCATTATGGAACAAAACAATTCTCAGGCGACGAGATGTCATAAATAAAAACACGAAAGTGAAATAAATAAAAACACGAAAGTGAATGTAGTTCGTTCGTAGAGTATGTACACAATAAATAGTCGTCAACAATAGTCGACCATGGTAGCTGCTGATATACCTGCGTCGAGTTGAAATCGGCGTTCGAATTTTTCGAAAGCTTCTATTTCTACTATATTTCTTAATATTAACCGATTGATTATAAAGAACTGCCACCGAAACATCTGGGACAGAGTTCATTATGATCTGCGATCATATTGTGTGGTGCTAATAAAGCCTCAATGAATAGTCCAAGTAAATTTTTTTTGTGGAAAGTGTTTTCGTTAAACATTTAATTTGGTGCGGATAACAATTAAGCTTTGTTAACTCAATTAGACATTTTGGAACTCAAAGGAGAAGATTCTAATTAGTTGTCAAAGTTTCTCGCGAACGCGATATATCCTGAAGAGTAAATTATTCAATAAAATTTAATAATCATATACCCCCGTATTAATAAACAACTGATAGCGGCGAGTTAGCACTAGCACACGTATTAACTCTTAATTTTGATTAATAAACGTGTGTTAGCTTTCACTGACATGTGATAACGAGTGGATAACTTAACTCATCGAATTCAGCGTATAAGGAGCGGATAACTTCACACATTCTCAGATTGTAGTTCATGCATTCACAAATTGAGAGGATGCGCATGTATGTGTAGAAACATTGAGAGGATGAGAGGGAACACTGTCACCCATTTGGGCATATTACTCTTTCATAATGCGTTGACTCCATAGTAGTCCCATCGTATTGGAATGGAATACACAGAAATGAGTGTCAACTGATGAAATATGACAGATACACTCGATTTTTGAATATAATTTGGTTAAGTGCTGCCGTATTGTAGGTGAAGTGCTGCCGTATTGTAGGTGATAAAGAGCAAACAGCTAACACGGGGGACAAATATTTTTATTAATCAGAAAAGTTATCCTATGGACAAGTTCGCTATCCGTGTGCCAGCTAACTCGTGTGTTAAGGAGCGGATAGTGTTTTTCTATTAATATGGCTGATAATGTTTATCATGGTTCAATTCCTTAATTAAAATTCCCAACGTTTTGATCATGCGACGGAGTACAAATAATTTAAAGATACCTATATACAGATTTTCATTTTCCAAAATTGCTGAGTTCAAAATAGTAGTTTCGGTTCTGTCGCCAGACGGCGATTTGTGTCGCTAAAAAGATTGTATTGTAACGTTCATTATATTTCTCTGTCAAATTTGCCAAATTTGTTTGTATTGCTATTCAAAGAATTGTTATAAGAATTGATCACGTTAAGAAACATGCCTCATTTATTCATATAGTGATTGGTGAAAAATAACTAACATCTAATGTGCATTGATTGTGAAATCTTTGGTTTATTAAGACTATGAAAAGTGAATATTGTTCATGCCTGTGCAGTGACGGACTTAGAACATCACTGCAGTGCAGAGCCTTTGTACGAGTATATACACTCTATAGTATTGTCACTTCGTGAATACGACGATACGCCACCAAACGACGTAAGTTCGTCATTAAAAAAGCTATAGTTATACAACCATATTGTAGAACCTTTTCTACAAAATGGAATTATGCATATTCGTAGTTATTTTTGTTGTCTTCCATTCTCTTTGAAGATAAATGCAATGCAAACTCGTTATGTGAGGTTGAGTTCACTTTCCTTCGTTTATAAAGAATTTTCATAAGATGATGCGGATATGATGTGTTGGTTTTTAATGGTTTGTCGTTTGTTTATCGAATTATTATTTTTTACTTCTCATGATGGAGATAAATGATGTGTTGCTGAGAGGGGTGCGGTACATGGATGGTATATTATTTGTTGGTTTTGATGGAAGTTTGGGAGCAAGGAGGCCGTAGCATTCATCAAAGAAAAGGGGCATTCCTTCATAATCGGTATCAAAAATCATATTATGTATATATTGCGATTGCATTATGGTACACAATTAAATATAAGAATACGAATTTTTTCATTTGGTTTCTCACAAAGAACTGATTTGAGCAGTTTGGCCAGCTAAATGTAGTTGATTAATGTACCTATTCTTTTTGATACTTTAATCGGCACAATCTCTGCATAACTTATATGTTTTGGATACGGTTTTATGAATACGGATTTTTATTATAAATTATGGATAAATATTTAAATACTGATAACAAGGTATGCAATAATTTCGAGATGTTAAAGCAAATTCTATTGAAGAATGCTCTAAGTTGTTTGCGTTGATGGGTGTGTGGAGTAGGTAGGGAACTGGAGATAGCGGTTGGCCGCTTCAACTCCCTTCTTTATGAAATAAGAACAAAAATTAGGAATAATTACTTCAGTTTATATTCTTTTTTATAATATGGGTCAAAATATCCCACCTTCAAAACATCCTCATTTATGAGTCGAAGAGGTGTCCAGAGTTTTAACTTATGTGAGTCTATCGCAGCAAAATATCATCCGTACCTGGGTGAGTCGCTTAGCTGGTAAAAGGGTTTAAAACTGTGATAGTGAGAGTGTATATACAATGGCAGAGCCCTTTAAAATACAACAATTGTCGTAAAAAAATGTCAGCATTCAGGTGAGCCTAGCGACATACAGGGCCGGCTCCAACCAAACAAGCGCCCTGTGCAGGATTTATAGAAAGCGCCCTATTTTGAGTTAGATTCTCCTCGAAGTTGCAATATTGCAAGTGATGTGAGTTAATGTGCAAAAATTCAGCACAGGTGTGATGGATGTTGCTATATTGGGCTTATTTGAACAAGTTTTTTGTTTTAAATGCAAATTGCAGTATCCGCGCAAGTTTTAAATGCAAATGACAGTACTCCTAGCAATGCGCCCCGGAATTTGGCGCCCTGAGCATTTCCACATCTTGCACATATGGTAGGGCCTGCCCTGGCGACATATGTCATATTTTGAAATCCTCCCACAGGTCTGCATACATAGCCGTGAGTACAGGACTGAAGAACAACGGTATTGTAAAAGGACAATCAAACAAGGATCATATTAGTGCAATAACACCAGAAGTTGATTGGCCTCAGTGAAAAGTGGTACGGCGACCGATCAAAACTACAGGCAGTGCAGGGAAATAACTTCACGGGCAATAACTTCACATGGGCAATAACTTCACCTCGAGTATGGGAAATAACTTCACTTCTTTTTGTGAAGTTATTGCCCCCCCCCCCCCCCCCCCCCATAGGCATTGCACTGTTTATGCAATCTACTTGCGATTTCGCAACTAATCCCATAAACAGTGCAATGCATATGGGGAGGGGGGCATGCTGCCACCCTGCAACCCCCCTGCTTGGGGTCACTGTTTGATTTGGAGTGGGTGCAAGGGTCATTAGTTATGATAGACAAATTCTTAAATTATAGGTGGGAAATAACTTCACAAAATTTACGGTGAAGTTATTGCTCACCATCAGTGGGCAATAACTTCACAAAATAAAGTGAAGTTATTGCCCACTCGAGGTGAAGTTATTGTCCATGTGAAGTTATTGCCCGTGAAGTTATTTCCCTGCACCTTTCCCGGCACCCTACAGGCGGACCAGTAGCAATGCAGCAAAGTCGGAGGGTTTATTTTCTCTTTAATTTTGACCATAGTTTCGCCGTAAAGGAAGAAGAAGATGAAAACCAATATTGTTCTGCGATAAGTGAATAAGTGGAATAATCCAGAACGAAGTAGATACCTATAGTAAAAGTGAAATTCTAAAGATTATTCGAACAAATAATTTTTTTTTATTTTAAATCCTAGCTTGAATATAGCGTAACAATTGCAAGTTAAATTTTAGATTTAATCATTTTTTGTACCTATCTATAGAGAATAAATATAACAATTAACTAAAAAGCCAAAACACATTTCAACGTACTGCGATGCCTCTTATTGGTATTAAAAAAATATGTTGTACATCTGTCCAAAGAAAATAAAACAAGTCGACATCTATTGATAAACCTTGGTGCCTACAGCTAACAGGTCACCCACATATTTATTGACTCGCAATATAAATTCTTACGATGGACATTTTTCAATATCTTTGCTTTGCTTTCAAATGATTATTATGGAACAGAGCATAGGTAAGGAATAACAGTCCTTCACCTCCCTTTAGATAACGAGCGTTTTTATATATTTTTCATTTGTCAACTGTCTGAGTTGCTGTTGTATCTAAACAAAAAAAAGGTCTCCGTTTCACAGAGCCTAAATAAAAACGGAAAATAACAATTTACAATTACCCAGGGATAAAAACCTAGTCATAGAAAAGTAAAACTTTATCGAAACCTATATCACTTTCAAAATAAATTCCTAATTTGAATTTGGTCAATTTCCTTTAAGCAAATCCCTTTTGTGAGTTTCTGTAATCGAAGTAAACACACCCCAGTCACACTCGCCCACTCCGACAGTGTCCCCATAAAAACAACAAAACCCTGATATAACATTCTCGACCTGAAATCATTGATACAAGCCAATTCACTAAAAATATATCAAATGTCCAAAAAGGACAACCATTTTCGGTATCGGCGTTAGACTAACATATAAGCAATAATAAAGTACCCCCATTCGTCCTTTCACCCAAGAGCTTTCACAAATCTGATTGGAAATGTCTGCCGACCAATATGCAGTAAATTTCTCCCGACTCCTGAGGATTGAGGTCACCCGGCGGCGTGCTCAACAAAAGTGTTTGTATAAATGTATCTTATGAAAAATGTCATATGATTTACTAAAGACTATTGGTATTTTTATATAGACATCTCACAGCGAAAATCAAGGGCAAAAGGAACTGAAATAACAATGCATTTTAGCTTCATATTCCGTCCCCAATGTAAATTGGATCGTCCTTTTAACATTTTGCTTAGCATTTCCGGTGGATACATTTTTTGTCCTGACTTAATTCAGGTGGCAGCGCATGTGTTGATGTTGGTGGTTGTATTTTGTTTATTTTGTTCCTCCCCCTAACGAAAATTCAAGTGGTGCGGGCTCCGTTGTGTTTTTTTTTAGGAGATAGCGTGCGATCAGCAATAAAGGTCCTTCAATTGTGCATGAGTTAGAATTCAAACAAAATGTTAAAGTATAAAGGAATATAATAGCAAGCGTGGTAAGTTAGGGGAGGGATTGTTATTATTGTTATCTCTTTCAAGTATCTGGTTTGAAAATTGTTTTGTGTCCTCTGTATAGTCCTGAGCGTGTATTTTATTCACCTCTCATTATTCGCGTACATTTTTGTTGTGTCCTTTGTATTTGAACCACTTGAAAATGAGGGCTTTACGATTGTTTCTTTTTCTGTAATTAGATAGCGTGCTCCTGTCAATAGAGAAATGACAGTGATTAGCCTTTAGTTGCATGCAGAGGTATATTTTTGTTGTTACCGTTTTGGTAAGGAATACCATGAAGTTACCTTAAACGTATTCGATTCCCAATCGTATTCAAATAATTACTGCCCAAGGGAGTCGGAATAAGAGAATGGATTTCAAACATAAATTCGCCGGGCTTATGTTAAACAGCTTGTAAAAGAGGAAATTATCTTGGGATATATTTTTTGTTCAGTAGACAAAAGCAGATGTATATCGGTTTTTAATTGAACACAATTGAAATGTGTTCAATGAAAGTTGTATTGGGCCAAGCGTTTGAAATTAGTCCATTAGCATCTTGAAATGGTAGAAAGTTATACAACGTAGTGAGGATCTCCCTTACGATTACGACAACTTCTGACTTTAATAAACGTGCAAAGATAAATGTTGCACTCCTTTGACATATTTTAAAAAAAGACCGTTAAAAAAAATATTATTATAATTTCTGAAAAATTAGTACTTTTTTTGAATTATTAAATCAAAAAAAAATTAAATACTTCCAAAGCTTCTTTAAAACAAGAACATAAGCCGAACAACAAAATTCGGTTCGAGTAATCATCTTTCTGATTTTGTATTTCCTAGTTATGAGTTTTTAGCCTATTTAAACCGTAGTAGCAGATAGCAATTTACTGGTTGATGTTTATATGTTTCAAATTGTTCTTTATTTTTTAATTAAAACCGCTGCTCATTTGGTTGACAATGCGACCTAAAAGATCAATTGCATCTAAAGGGTTTAATATTCCAATAGACTTTCCGCTGCCCTTATAAAGGACAGCACATCCTTGGCTGCAGAATTTCTCAAATCTGCCGGAGAACGTTTTTCTCTGTATAAAATACGTCTTCTTTACCTATGCAAGGCCGGGCATTTACAGAGATTGTGTTTGGAGGATTCATCCTGCTCCAGTCAAAACTTACATTTGTTTCTACGCACAGGTGCAATTTGTTAAATTGATACAGAGCGGTAGTCCAGTGGACTCTGCAAAAATGTTCTCGTCAGGCCGTGATATAAGACCAAATTTCAAAAGTTGGCCTTAATACACCCACGGCCTTATTCCGCTCTGAGCACATTCATGTGAGGCCCAACTGTACTCACTTTCGCAAAGTGAAATAAGGCCAATCGTTAAAATTTGGCCTTATTTACCATTCACTTGGCCGTATATTGCTGCATCGTTTTCGTCCTAAAAACGCTGGTTCTGAGCCAGCCCTAGTTGGCTCGGCCACAGCTTCGTTGCCTGCAATATCTCGGTGGCCATGTACCCAACCAAGTTTGACTATGATGTGTCAGGCTAGAGATAGCAGCACATCGTATCAGCACTTGACAGTCGGTGCCGTGAAATAACGCCAAAGGAAATAAGGCCAAATTTTGACTATAATAAAGTGCCAAACGAATTCACTAACCCAAAGTGCAATAAGGCAGATTGCTAAAATAGAACCTCGCACCTACTCCGAATCAAACAGTGAGCCCAAACAGGCAGGTTAGAGAGGGGCAGCATGCCCCCATGCGCATTGCACTGTTTATGTGATCCACTTGTGATTTCGGAACTCATCTCTTGTTAGGGTGATAGCCCAACAATAGCCTCTAGTGCTGCCTTTGGGCAGGTGCACATCGCACCTATAGTTTCATATGCAGTCTCTAAGGAACATCAATAAGTCTTTTGTTGATTTAAAGAACGAACCAAATTGTATGATTCAGGCAGTTCACTTGGCCTCTTACCAGGCTTGGGGATAAAAATCACATTCACCTCTCTCGAGGTTAGTGGTATTCATCCCCAGCTGTAACTTGCTTTAAACAAAGCAACAACTGCCGGCAGAACTATGTCTATTACTCTCTGAATTAGAGCTATAAATAAATTGTCTTCATGGGGGGCTCTAAATGGTGTGAAAGACCCTATTGTCGGTTTAACCTTATATGGACTAAATATTTTGCCAGATAAACTATTAACCATCCCAGCTACAATGGCCCTGAGGTCAGTTTGTCGGTGATTCGGATAGGTGAACTCCTTAACGTAGTCTAAGAGACTGCTCTCAAGTGAATAGCTTAGGTAAGAAGAGCATTTTGCATTGTATGGATCTTCACTCGAAAACCAAAAGTTTTATTAGGTAGAAGGTACCCTTATTATTTATGATAGGACAAGAGACTAACAAAACGATTCGTATTTGTTATTGAGTCTTTGAAGATCTATCCCTGCAGCTCCTACGCATTACAAATGATATTAATCTTTTAGAAATACGTTTTTTTATAAACCGTTACTGGTGCACAAGGGGTTCGAAATAACCGTGAGATGGTAAAAACACAGTACGAGCAAATGGTTAGGGAGGAAGACTAGGTAGGTACTGGTGCACATGAGTCTTAACCAGATGTTGGTAAAACTGATTAGGAAAAACAGGGACTGACAACACGTTCTACATGCGCGTGGTGCGGCTAATAAGAGATTCCTTATATTAAACAGTAAGTTCGGAGAATGGATCGGGCATTCGATGAGGTAGGGGTAAATCGGAAGAAGTTTTTAAAGCGGGGAAAGCAACTGGCTATTTCATCAGATATGATACATTGCGCCGATGTTGCTATATTTTCGTCACCTATCAGTTTAATCACACATTTTTGTAAGGTTGGGTCACAATCTCGAAATCCCAAAAATTCAAAATCCCTAAAATCTAAAATTCCGAAAGGCCAAAATCCCGAATTATCTATCACAAGAAGATCCCATAAACGCAGTAATCGGCCCCCGCTTTGGGTCACTGTTGGGTTAGAAGTAGGCACGAGTTTGGATATATGCAAATATAGGAGCAAAAAGCTCCTAGGTAGTTTTGAGTGCGCCTGACAAAATATAGCTCTTGTACTCAAGAGTTGGGCGAATGAACGCCTTATAGCTTGTAGCCAGATTTGAAGGGATGACGAATTTCTTGCATCGTTTTATATAAAGTGAAGGCTATCGATGTGTTGTATCTAAATATTGGATGCTTATTACTTTTCAAAGATTTAAAATAAGTAAGCTTAAGAAGCATGTTTGCCTAAGAAAGAATGTTTAGTGGTTTTTGTTTTAATGGCAGGTCTTACGAAAATGTATGGTGTCAGTGTCAGGATGAGTGACGATGAAGTTAGTACTTTGACACTAGATAAAAGCAACGATGGTGATAGTGATGAGCCTCATGAAGTGTTACCAGAGGTGGATTAACTTTTTCTTTATGGTAATTGATAGTGACCTGGAGCTTAAAGATGGTGGTGAATGTGAGCAGAGTCAATTTAATGAGGATCATATGGAAGCGGTTTTTTACCTTAATGCATTTTTAAATGACACATTTGTCAATATGCTATATTGTGACTATAATCAGGGAGACTTTGAAGATGTTGGGTCTGTTGCTTAAACTTTATCTGCCGCGTCAACTCCAGTACACAATCGTTGGAATTCAATTCTCCACGATTTTTGTAATAACAAGTTAATGAAAAGTCGTCCGAGTTCGAAAAATCGTATTTACTATGCAGATCAAGTGAAGTTTGAGCAGAATCAACCCTTCCAAAAGAATTGATTGGCTCGAAAACCTCACTTTGATAAAGTTTGGTGGTATCTCTTTCCTGAGTCCTTGGAGCAACGTATAGTTCAAAAGATTTTAGCTTATGTTCTGCCTTTTTCAATGAAATATATATATTTTAGGCTTCTAATTAATTTAAAAACTAGAATTCTCAAATCTGTATGGTAAACTGGGGCACATTCGTCTTCGGGGCACATTCGGCATCATCGTTTTCACCAAGAACGCCAGGGTGTAAACCGATGGTTTCTTTTTTGAACGCACCCTTCTATACACCCGCAAGATGCTTTGTAGTTTGGCAATCCTAGTCAGTGTGCAAAAAAAGTTACAAGTGGTTGTGTGTTTTTGTGCTGCTGGCTGTAAATTTTACTGAAGGTGAGTAAGCAATTTTGTATGTTATTTTTGAGTTAATGAAAGTGATATTTTGTAAAAAGTAAGATTAAACATTAGTTTTGAAGGTAAACAACCCAAATCTGTCCGAGTCTTATAAGTGTTTGTGAAATAATTTGAAAGAGAAAATTTTAGCCTTCGGGGCACATTCGGCGTTTGTTTATAATAAAAATACTAGGCAGACATTTTATTAAGCTATTTATTATTTATTTTAGTGTATAGATATGGTTCTAAACTATAAGAAAAAGACTGACAGAGTCAAAATAAATGAAACTGATATAAAAAAATGCTATTTCGGATGTAGAATGTGGTCGAGAAAATTTAGCTTCAGCTTCTCGAAAGTACGGTATAAAACGCACGATCTTACAGTCCAGATTAAAGAAACGTGATCCTCTAAAACTATGCACAGATTCAGAAAATGATACAGAAGAAACCTTTCAATCAAAACATACATCCCAGCAAATTTTGACACAGAAACAAGTAGAAGAGTTAGTTATATTTATATACATAAAAAAATGTGCATTTTATTAACATGGACTAACCTATCATGCTTTCAAAAAGTTTGTTTATGAATATGTTTACGAACTGATAAAATCTTTGCCGAATGTGCCCCTAGCAATGACGGTTATACGAGTATTATACTTTCATTCAGTATAAATTTGATCTAATACGTTAGTAAATTTCGTAAATATGAAGGTTTTAACTTAAGGTGCCGAATGTACCCCAGTTTACTATATCTTTAATTGTTCTTCTTACATAATTTTTTCAATTTATTTATTTAAATTTAATTTAATTTAAACAATTGAGCCTTGAAAACAAGCTGATCTTATACAAGGGTATTTTCCAAGCGATAATGTTTTATGGATCTGTTGTTTGGGGGAGGTGGGCAATAAGCCATATTCGTCGGTTGCAAATAATCCAAAATAAACTTTTAAAAATGATTTTAGACCTACCCCGGCATTTTTCTATTGAAGAGCTGCATGTATTGGCAAATGCTGAAAAAGTATCAGAAAGAATTTTAAAAGTACATAATCGACACAATGTTTCATGTATTTCTTCCGACAACATCCTGATTTCAAATCTAGCTATTTGATTATGGAACTGTGATAATTTATTTTTTTAATTATTTATATGTTTATTTAATTATTTATTTATTTATTTATTTGTTTATTGACATAATATTTATTTATTTATTTATTATTTACAAATTGTTTGTATTCAAATTGTTTTGTATCTATTTATTATTTATTTATTTGTTAACTTATTTATTTATTTACTTAACTTTTTGTTTATACATATTTATTTATTCATTTGTTAATTTATTTTTCTGTTGAATAATTCATTTATTTACTTTTTAGTCTTTACATTTTTTGTTTATTTATTAATCAATTGATACTTTAAAGTTTAAATTATTGTTGTCACAATAGTTGGTAAACATTATCTGGTGAAATCAGGATGTCTTCTGCGTTTCACCGCCTCTCCTTCCCTCCAGCCTAGGTTATTAGGATCTTAAAATGATAAGAAGGTTTTTATAGTAGCTTTTCCTTTTAAGGTAGTTTTAATAATAATTCTTTAAAACATTTATAATTAATAATTCAGTAGTAAGGTAGAGTATACCAAATCTCTGTAAATTGTGCAATATAGTCTTAAGAACAATGTAATATTTCCGCTACAATAAATTACAAATTACAAAATTAATTTAATTTAACACTTCAAATATTATACTAAAAATTATTCTCAAATAATGAAACAAAAAAACTTTTCTTCAATACTAATTTACCAATATATAAATCGCTTCCTGTTACTTGTTCCTTCAAAAGCCTTTTAGGGGTAGGTGCCCAATGTACCTATCCTTAAACATACAGCCGCTTTTTTGACAAACATATAAGTAAACAAAAAAATTTAAAGAAAAATGTAAATGGAATCGTTGTTTGTTTTTTATTCCCCACATAATATATTTTGTCGGACTATATCGCTGTCCTTGGGCATTAAAGGGTTAGGGAACACCAGCATTTATAAGATGCATATCAGACTTAAAGCCGTCCAAAACAACTTGGATTTCACGGTCAAAAAGGTAATTTGCAATCCATTAAATAAGAGATACGTCGACGAAATTTGATGTTAAACTCTGTCAAACGCCCGAATCTTCAGTGTGCGGTGTTGGTAGGTACCTATGTGTCATACTAACGCCTTTGAACCAATATTTGTCTTTATTTGTATCCCCGGAAGCTCTCCAAGGGGTTTGTTCCAAAAAATATAATAACAAATATTACAGAAATACAAGTACAAACTTGGTATAAAGTATGCACCTACTTTTCCTGTGGACAATTTTGTTTGGTCCTTTTTTCCCAAGAACAATACAGCTTTCAGGGAAAAAATGTCTCTGCATTTATGGTGTTGTTGACTTTAATGTCATTTTAATTTCTTTTGTCCTTCTAAAGGGGTCCAAGTCAGAATTATGTTTAACCAAGTTGGTTCTTTTAATGATATGGTAATCGCAGTGTTTAGGTCGTTAATAAGATGAACGGCAAAAAACATTAAAAAAAAACAAAGAAATGGTGCTGTGTAGAATGGTGAAGTGAACAAAAAGCGCCCAACAAAAGGCAAAGAAAATGTTAAGGGATTTAGGTACTCATAGTTTGAAAATTTTAATACGAGCTATATTCCTTTTCGACGACAATGGTTGATGGTAATAGTATTATAATGCCTCTCTGCCTTTCCACACTTAAATTGCGTTGGAGCTTGTGTTAATGTTGAGGTTAAAACGAGACCATTAATGGACAAATTTCTGTTAACATTTTCGCATTAAATATTATACATAATGTAGGTAACTAATGACCAAATATAAATACATTAGTAAAAACATATTAAATCCCTAAGGCATTATTTTTAGATGTCTGCGTTATAGAATATTTGTCAAAGAGAGAAGTAGAACCGTTGGCTCACGGGTAGGCGCATTGGCCTCCTTAGAGAGAGTTTGTACTCCCACCCAGGAGCACCTTAAAATTCTTATCTCGTCCGGCCGCTTTCGAAAGTCTAATACCCAACTCCGCATGTACAAACGTTTGCAGAAGCTAGATTTTAGATCCTATACCGCATGTTAGCGCCCGAATAACAGAAGTAGTCAACGAGAGGCACACGAATTTACTGCGCAAATCAAACGAAACAGTAACCATCAAAACAATGTTCCCATTAATAAGTGCGAATGGTTCTTACATGTATTCGCATCTGAAGCCCAGTATCCTTCTCGCGCTGAATTTTAGCTCCCATACAAAAATGTTTATTTTTTACTAAGATAACATTTAGCGAAGCAGTTTAGCAATTAATAAATTTGTGTAGATGGGCCGCACAAAATGTCACTCGAGTAAAACAAAATTATATGTTATTCGTTGTCAGCAACGAAAAGTCTCCACTTTCTTCATCTCGCAAATAAGTTTTGGACATTTTGGAAACAGTGTCCTGAAATAATAAGCGATTCTTCGATGGATATGGAATAGCTATCTAGAGGAACACCACGAAAAACAATATTCAATTCAAACAACATCAATAACTTCAGGTACTGCGCTTGTAACTAAATCTTCTTCAATGCTGAGTAGATCCATTTTAAATTAATTTTGTCGACTTTGATATATTGCATCTGCATGTGATGTGCCCAAATAAAATGGCATTTAACGTCATCTGTCAATAAATTTCATTTTTGTCTCATCTGCATAAAGAAATTAGCAAGCATTTATCTTTGGTTTGGAGAGAATAATCGGAGACTTGGCTCGCTAAAATTTAGTGCGAGCAGGATACTGGAGTTTAGATGAGTTATTTCTATGTTCTTTTCGTATATTACGAGTATGTTCTTTTTTTGGGTTTAATTGGTGATCCGCTATCAATTGAAACGTACCATTGAACGCTACCCATCTGCTGTTAGTAAAAATGATGTAACTTTGTTATTTGTACTTTCAAAGAGAATGGCACTCTCTAATTTGCATATGCAAAGCAAACACATTTGTTAATCAATTCAAAGCAGTATGTCCTATCGAGTTTTGCCGAGGGCAACGATGAAATTGTTTACTTTCTAGTTACCATATCGAGAAGGAATCATCAACTGAGAATAGAGAAGTTACGCATACACGAGTATTCACAGATATTAGTGCTTAAATGTGTGCCTGAAAGATGTTTGCATGCATGCTTTGGTCAAAGGGTGGAGTTAATGGACAAGCATAATGAAATAAAGGAAGGTCAGTGTGGAACTAATTTGACTTGTGTTTGGATGGTAGGAAGTGACTTCCTTTTGGGAATATAATAGATAAATGAATGTGAGTAAAAGGCGTAGATATGTCAGTTGTTAATTAATTAAATTCTTTGCGTTATACATGATTGCCATTTTTCATTAATTCTGAGTTACAAATTGGTTAAGTGGAATCGCATTATGTGGTAAGGATATATTCACCGTAGGGGCACATTGTTTGAGAGGGTTCTAATGATCTAAATACGGTTGTTTGGGTTTGACTTTTGAATTTGTATTAAAAATATATTTTATTTGCATTGCTATTTATTATGCGGCATTCAACGCACGTTCATTAGTATAATTAGTAATAGACAGGGATAGGATTTTGGGCACTTGCAGAAATGTAAAAAGGCAATATAAAAACATAGGGACGGGCTACAGCCCGCTTGGGCGAACTGTTGGATACCCTATTCTTATTCCTATCCCTCATAAGTGGGCGTGACAAAAGTCTAAGTATGGTTGAATTGTTAAGAACGCTCTACATATTTTGTTATATAACATTTAAAGGATTCTATAAAAAAAAAAAACGCTCCCTAGCTCAAACTTGGGTGTTTCAATAAAATTGTTTTATTTAATTGTGGGCGTGTCAGTAGGCGGATTTAAAAAAAAATAACACATGTGAATAAAGGGCCCCTATAGAGTATATATTATAAATTTCAGCTCCCTAGCTCAAACTTTGGATTTTCAAAAAAATTGTTTTATTTATTTGTGGGCGTGTCAGTGGGCGGATTTTGAATTTTTTTTATCCCGTGCAGTTTTAGGAGTCATAGATCATATATGAAAAATTTCAGCTTTCTAGCTCAAAATTCGATTTTTCCAAAATTTTGTTTTTTTGAGTTTGTGGGCGTGTCTGTGGGCGGATTTCAAAAATTCGTAAACTTGATTATTTCGGGACCTAGAGAGTATATGGTTAAAATTTCAGCTCTCTAGGTCCGGTTTAAAGGCCTAATTTTTGCCGACGGACGGACGGACGGACGGACGGACGGACGGACATGGTTAGATCGACATTACTATCGATGCTGATCATAAATATAGTAACTTTTAGGGGTCTACGGGCAAAAAGGTATGTTACAAACTATGCGTCAAAATTAATATACCCTTAGAATAGGGTATAAACATAGGGACGGGCTACAGTCCGCTAGGGCGAACCCTATTCTTATTCCTATCTCTCATAAGTGGGCGTGAAAAAAGTCTAAGTATGGTTGAATTGTCAAGAACGCTCTATTTTGTTATATAACATTTAAAGGATTTAATTGAAAAAACGCTCCCTAGCTCTAACTTTAGTTTTTCAATAAAATTGTTTTATTTAATTCTGGGCGTGTCAGTAGGCGGATTCAAAAAATATTTAAACATAAGTATAAAGTTCACCTAAAGACTCTATATTATAAATTTCAGTTTCCTAGCTAAAACTTTGACTTTTAATAAATCTGTTTTATTTAATTGTGGGTCAGTGGGCGGATTTTAGAAATTTTATCTCCCGAGCAGTTTTAGGAGCCAAAGATCATAATATAAAAAAATTCAGCTTCTTAGCTGAAAATTCGATTTTTTCCATAAATTGTTTTTTTTTTGAGTTTGTTGGCGTGTCTGTGGGCGGATTTCAAAAATTTTTAAACTTGATTATTTCGGTCCCCTAGAGAGTATATGGTTAGAATTTCAGCAGGATTGCTCACCGTATACACGGCTTCGAAGCAAGGGCCTAGCAAATCCACTTTTTACTGTGGGTCCTCGAAAAAAAACATCGTTTGAAGCGACACTTTCCGGAATTATTCCAGCAGTCAGTGTTGTCTGTCTGTTTTCTGTTGTCTGGGAGATTCGGACAGAAGGAATATCATTGTGATCCTTCCTGTGATATCCTGAACAACTTATTTGTCTCTGATATCACCGGTATAATCACGCAGAAAAAAACAACGGCCTCCTCACTTAAGATAAATTTTTCGATAAAATTGCGGGCCACGTCATTCTGATCTAAAAATTAGCTTACGATCGCTTGATATTATACATCATTAGCTCAAGCTTTTAGGCATATCCATTAACAGTTTAGTGCTATTCATAGTCTAATTATCTTTACCTCAGACAATACTATAAATACATTGCTGCAAACTTAAATTAGTTCAAAACGTGATCTCTTTTTAATTTAAAAAAAAAAAAAAAAAATACAAATGCATGTAAGAAATTTATACAAACTAAACCCAAACACTGCGGAAACTTATAATTTCTCCTTTTTTGTTGCAGCATTCATATCTCATACTTTGCATTACTTTCTTTTTTTTTGCATACACTAGCAGTTCTGTGTCATGGAGTGCTTAAAGCAAGCAACTATCACGAGCAGAAATTTGCCGGCACTAAAAGTGCTCCCACGGGCTCATCATTTAGTGCAGGTATTAGTAAGGACAAAACAATTAAAAATACAATAATTATGTACCTATAAAATACTAACACAAACACAAATCATGCAAATAAATTAAGACATTAAGGTATTATTGCGCAAAATATTTTTCAGCTTAATTTTACTAACATGCAAGTCAATCATATGATCATTTATATTATAGATTCTACTCATGCGACTAATAGGCTCATGCCTCCCATAATTCGTTCTATGATGGGGGCTAAACAATAAATCAACACTACGTAAATTATGCGCACCACACCGAAAATTAAAGCGAATAGATAACAGCAAGTCAGGTGCATCTATTTGACCGGATATAAGCTGCTGTAAAAAAAGGATATCGCTATTAAGCCTTCGTTGAGAAAGGGGTAACATTTGAAGAAGCTTAATACGCTGACTGTAAGGAGGAAGGTTAAAAGGATCATCCCATGGAAGTCCTCTAAGTGCAAATCGAATAAATTTACGTTGAATGGCCTCTATTCGATTTGAATGAATGTTGTAGAACGGCGTCAAAACTTGTGAAGCATACTCTAGAATCGGACGGACAAAATAATTGTACAATGACATAGTAACGTATGGGTCATTAAATTCTTTCGCCCACCTTTTTACGAAGCCCAGCATAGAATTAGATTTATTAACAATAAAATTGATATGCTTGGCAAAAACCAGTTTGGGATCGAAATAAACCCCAAGATCCTTAAAATTATCAACATTACAAAGAATATGTTGAGACAAAGAATATTGAAAGGTGGAAGGTATATTCTTTCTAGAGAATGTCATATGTTGACATTTAGTAGGGTTCAGGGATAAACCGTTTTTATCACACCAATTGGCGAAGCTATTAATGTCGGATTGAAGAAAAATTCTATCTTGCTGACTAGTGATAGATTTAAATATTTTCATAGCATCAGCGTAGATCAGGATATTACTGTGATTTATACATGCTTTAACATCATGAATGGCTAGTATAAATAGAATTGGTCCGAGGTGACTACCTTGGGGAACTCCAGACTCAGTGTAAAAGATAGCGATCCTCTAAATTTGACTTTATAAACCCTTGATCTAAGGTATGAATTAACCCATTTTATGAAACTTGGTGGGAAACCAAAAGCCCTGAGCTTAAACTCGATTATTTCATGGGACAGCTAGTCGAAAGCTTTAGAGAAGTCAGTGTATATGCAATCCATTTCGTCTTTATTCTCTAAGGCATTAGAACAATCATGCAAGAAACTTAACAGATTAGTGACAGTGGATCTGTTTCTTACAAATCCATGCTGTTCATTACAAATTAAATTGCGACAAAGAAATATTAACTTTTCGCAAACAATTTGTTCAAAAAAATAGGCCTACAATTAGTGATATCACCACGTTCGCCTTTTTTAAATACAGGTGTGATAAAAGCACTTTTCCATAGATAAGGGAATGTACTAATGGACAATTTAAACAGATATTTAAGATATGGAGCAATTGCATGACTACATTTTTTAAGAACGATCGGTACAATGCCATCAGGACCTGATGAATAATCATTCTTCAGAGAAGAAATAAATTTTAAAATTGTTTCCAAGTCAAATGAGAAGTTACTAAATTTTATTTGGGAACAGCTAGTTAGATAACTAAAATATTGCTCATCTATGTGAAGAGGGGTCACCCTAAACGACTTACTGAAATAATCTGCAAACATATTGCTTGCATCTAGCGAATCAGCAGTTGTAGAGCTATTGTAAGTAAGATTCGATGGATAACCATCGGTTTTTTTCTCAGAATTAACAAATCCCCAAAAAAGTTTGGGGTCCAATTTTAGAGAGCATTCCATTTTACTTATATAGTCAATATATAAGATGCAGGATAAAGAGTTGAATTCGTTGAATAGTGTAAGATAGAGCTCAAGATCTGAATGGCGGAGACTTTTTAAATAGTTCTTCCAAGCCCTATTACGTCTGTTTCGTATTGATTTGAGCTCTTTGGTGTACCAAGGATGGGACGTTTTCAGATTCCTAGAGGATTTCACAGGAATCACTTTTTTCATGCAGTTATCCATCAAAGAATAAAAGAAAACTACTGCATCTTCAATATAAGAAAACGCAGTAAGATTAAAATTAGAGCTGGAAATTTCATCAGAAAGCCTTTGAAAATTTTCTTTCCGAAAGTCAAAAGATTGCGAACGATCATACGAATTACTATTTTCGTACAAATGTGCGTCTAATTCAATCATCCAATGGTGGATGATTATTATCTATGTTAGTTATACTGAAGTGGGATTCCAGAACCACAGTACTAACAGAGTCAGAAGAAAAAACAAGATCGAGAGTTCGATTTTTGAAATTTTTTATACAGCTTGTTTGCTGTAAGTCAAAAGACAAGATGTTGTCCAGTAAAGCGAGCTCTTGTTGGGCAGAGTCAAAGGATGGGATGAGATGAGAATCATCCTCAGAAGGTACCCATCCAATATGCGGCAGATTGAAGTCGCCTATAAGTATGACAGTGCTGTCACAACAAGATATGTCAAAAATATGGTCTAGTGCCATAGCAAGTTCCGAATACAAGGAACACAGACGATACGATGGAATGTACGCATTAACAACATATAAATGCTTGTTCTTAAGTGTAATTTTTACACAGATAATTTCGACGGTTAGTGGAAATGGAAAGTCAATCTTTCGTGACTCAAGGTTGGAACGAACAGCAATCAGGACACCTCCTCCAAGCGCTTTCAGGTCATTTTGATGACGATCGTTTCTGAATACGGAGAACTCATGATTGAAGAGTTCCGTGTCTAAGATTCCGGAATTAAGCCATGTTTCCGTCAAGGAGAAGACATCATGAGAGAGGGCTTGGGAGTTTAAATATACTTTGCAAAACAAATCACAAACCCTGTATAATAATAATTATTAACGCTTACCATGCAATTTATGATGGGAAAACATCCTTTTAATCCCAAAACTCTTGATGAAACAATTCAAATCCAGCGCAACAATATTACGCAGAAATCAAAACATAAAACGAAGTTCCTCACCTGTCCCGTAACCCATAATATAGAGCAATTTAAAAGAATATCCCGAAGCCATTTCTCGCTTCCAACAATATTTGTATTGCTTGTCTTCAATAATATTAATGTGTACTTGCTTTTGTACTCCCCTTACTTTGTGTTCGCAGCTTATCCTTGTACAACACCCCTCAGTTTTTGCAAATACAGGATAAAAAACAACCGTTGAAGATATAATGATGTTTTGATTGGCCATTGTTTCCAGTATGAGTAGCTCAATGTACGGTGTTCGGGCATTTCATTTGCCAAGGTTTTCATAAATATTTTCCTTATTTATTGGATGCGAATGTGCCATGCTTATGAAATGTGAATAGATCTCAATTTAAGAAGGTTAATACAGTCCGATATGAGATCTACGAGGTTAAGGTTATACTTTTGAAAGATGTCTTTAAATATTAATGAGCTTTTAAGTAGGTACTACAAAATTGTTAGCATGCGGAAGGCAGCACTTATTGACATCAAGCACGTGCTGATTTTATCCATTCGTCTGGAGTCGATTTGCTAGGTGCAGGCGAAAAATATATAGATATGGGTGCCTGCCTGACAATAGGTATCTTCACTTAGCGACTTTTCTGTCCACGCAATTGTCGCACGTTAAAATAAATCATAAACACTAGCAAAGCGACACACTTGCGATTTAAGTAGCTACGAATAGAAAATCGTAGTCGCAACAAAGTATTACACTACAAGCATTTGTGATTTTCTATCGCGTGATTCTAGAGTCTTTAAAATAAATAATCGACACATAATGCGCTTTATAATCGCAGCGATTATGGAAATGGAACAAGCTTTTTTTATTGCGATTTTGTTGCCACGAATTAAAATGGCTGATATTGATAAGCACAATGCGCACACTTGCGACTATTGAATAAAATTATTTCAAGTTTAAACATAGTTTTCACAGAGTTTTGTGTTATTACCATCCCGATATTAGTGAAACGCAGTACGTAAGCCTTTAATAAGGAACCTATTAAAGGAACCTATTAACGGCTTAAGTACTGCCTTTCACTAATAATTTTAAATTAAAGCAATCTAAGCGGTACTAAAGAATAGTTCTAAAATCTATGATGAAATACTTCAAGCAATTGAACTCAAGATTCAGAGCGCAAAATGGAGGAAATTTCTATCACCTGTGACTGTGACATTGAGGTGCAAATCATGTTAGTCAATACTTGAAAAATAATACACTATTATTATTCAACAGTCAGTGTAGGGACGGGCTAAGAATATCACTTCAGTACCCCAAAAAAAAAAGCGCTAGTCATAAAAGGCGACGAAGGTGAGAATACACATCTAGGCAATTTTACCATTCATGTAAGCATAGCGACACGTTTAACAAAAGTTCGATCAAACAATAATCAATAATAGGAGCATGCATGCGTCGAAAGGCCTGGAAATATTTGTTGACGTCAAACCCATAAGCGGCAAACTGAAACTTTCAGATGCATCACACAGCATGTGTAACTAACTTTTCTGTGTCGATAACAGGTTTGACGGTACTTCACCACTAATTTATTTTTAACATCAAGGATAAACAGCAAATGAATAGAAACGCTTCCCTGTATACAACGATTTTAATTACGAACTCCTGCGGCCTGTAAATTTACATCAAGTCTTGTTAAACAAGTGAAATTTAATTCAATTCAATATTGAGTTTTACTTGTTCAACAAAACTTATTGTATTTAGTTACAAGCCCCTGGTTAACTCCAGCGGAGCATCGCACTCTTGTCTGTGCTCCCTCACACCTACATATCCATAATAACCTGAAAGTATATCTCTGGAACTCCTAGTCGTTTTAGCGCCACCCAAAATAAATCAGTGTCTTTCAAAGTTTTTTTTTTCCAAAATCAAGCAACGCCACATTGCAATCACGTTGTTTTTCCATAGTTTTCCCTGTATCGCATCTGTTGTTGAATAACCTCGTATTATTTTCCACAATCAGCCGTCTAATATCCGTTGAATGAAATTGATGGTTATAATCACTGTTTTGTGTTTTCCCTTAGCACAGAAGAAGGAGAAAACTTCCCTTCACTAATTAAGCATTGGATCGAGTCTTATAAGTTTGTATATGAGAACCATAAGCCAGCTGGACCCGATGTCTCCCATTTCTTTCCAGAACTCAGTGGGTACCCCCCGCCCAACCCATTTTTGTTTTCCGATTTTTTTGCCGCCTTCTTGACTTCTAGGTAGGTAGGTACTTCTTATAGTTAGAAACGGGCCTTGGAAAGAATAGCCGGGAAAACCTTTCGATTAGAAGTCTTTCACAGTACTATCGCCACGCGTATATTAAACAACTTTTTCTTCGCCCTATCCCCTTCACCGAATGCGGGTTCCGTATTATGGATGGGTATTGAACAGAAGTTTTGCGATTCGCGAAACAGTTGTAGCTTTTCCCTATAACAATTCTCTTTGCGAGAAAAGAAATCCTTACAAGAAAACATCGCGACGAAATCTCAGACAGGTGAGATACTATATTTCAACTTTTCTAACATGTACAACCGGTGGGGCATAATGTATGACCCTAAAAGGTGGGCATACATTACGACCCTATTTTCCTAGGCTATAACGTTGAAATCAAGTTAATGCGTTTTCTAAGGCTGATTTGGGCGTTCAAAATTGTTTCCATGATGATTTGAAAATGATATCGCTGAGATGTCCGCCGACATTGTTAATTATCATTTCGGCTGTTTTTATGCCATTTTTCATAATATTGCTTATTTACACAAATTCTTCTTCTTTGTGCTTCACATAACGCGGATAGGGTCATACCTAATGATCCACCCTGACTGTATTGAAAAACAAAATGTTGACATTGATTGAAATCAATTGCCTTGCTATTACTTATAGAATTGGACTTTATTTGTTTGGCTATCGTATTTCTTTGTTTTATGTAACTAATATACAAAAATATATTTATTTAAAAAAATTAAAAGAATAACATGGAACATGTTCAAACTGAAATTAAATGGACGCCAGGCAAAATATTGACGCTACAATGCGCACTCAGTCAAAACCGAAAACAGTAAGTAGGTACTATCTTTTTGAAATTTCACAGCTGTAAGGAGAACATAAGACGTACTGTTCTGTTCTGACTCGATATGATAGTTTTCACTCACTTGTTCTCCTCTGCTCTGTTCTGATTTAGTTTCGTTGCTCCAATTTTATATGGGAAAAATACTTAGCTGAATAGAAATTAATTATTTCTGGAGAAGATAACGTAAAATCAAGTAAAGTCAAAGAGTTAATTTGTAAAGCATGTGCAAAGGATACAGGGCACTAAAAGTGAGCTTGGCAAACAACTTGTTTGAGAAAATGTTTAAAATGTTAAGAAGGACATTTTCTTCATTCATCTTCTTCGTTCTCTTTAACGACGAGGTAATAATCTGGACAAAGAGGACCATAGCCCGCCCACTTCATTGCATCCCTTACGGGTCCGCCTGTGGGGTTCGCCGGTTTGAACTCAAAACGTAAGGGCAGGCCTCTCGATTTCCAATCACTTCATCACTGAGGCCAATTAAATACTGGTGTTGTGTAAGCCAAGACTTTTTAGGCCTACCCTACTTTCGCCATTGGACGGCCGGCGCTTGTAGGATTTCTACTTTGAACAGGACAGTACGAAATGAGCCGGTCGGGCATTATTTTCTTTGAGGTAGGTTCTTTGACGTGAAGACTTCCTTAGATCTTGGAACTTCTTATTCTCCTTATAGTTGTTATTACTGTTCTTTTTCGGTTTTTAGGAAATTCATCGCATAAACTAATTATTTAGAAATACCTTTCCAAGATACTTGCATACTACGAGCGTGTTAGAGTTTTTCGAACTGCCCCTTCACATGCGGAAGTCTGACAAAAATGACTTGCGGGTATAAGATCGTGTACCTATTCACTTTACAAAAACCTCATACGTTATGATACGCAATTGTATTGCAAACTTTGATGTAGTGCAGGCACTAGCGAACTAGAGCCTGAACCTTCTCGACCGGGATGTTGTTATTATACCCGGGGAAATAACCCGAGGCACACACGATGTTTTAGTGCCCCTCTCGGTTGGGGCTTTTATCACTAGTGCCACAAGGTCTTTTGTAACAAATTCTGGAGTAGGTGGAAAGTTCCTGAGGCCGACCTAGGGTTATTTTTTCCTCGGCGCTAAGGGTATCGGACGCACCCTCTACGAAAAAAAATATTAAAGCATATTGTAAACTACAAGTCAATTTTAATATACCCTTATGTCCAAAATACGTGTGCAGAAGTTTTGCATTCGTGACTGCATGTAAAACACAAGTACAGAATTATTTTATGCTGCCATACGTTTTATGCCAGTGCACACGAATGGAAAAAAGAAAGGAAGAAAAAAACTCTCTTCATTTATGGAAAAATAAAAGAAATCATGGGTCAAGAGTAAAAAACAAAGGCTTACAGAAATCAAATATGCTTCTTTTCTATTTTCTGGTGTGTTGAGATTAACTTCTGCCCTCTCTGCAGTGTTGTCACCCATTCAAACGTATATGTTCTATTTTCTGTGCAAGAAATATTCTCCACATTTGTTTTGGGCTTTCAATGGGGTATACAAAATATTGGTAAATAGTCGCGTTTCTTTGAGAAATGTTTGAGAAATGTTTTCGCGGTTGCTCATAAGAACGATTACAAGAATTATGGCCAGCAGTCATACATAAAAGATCACATATACAGGGTGTCCCAGTTAAGCAGTATACTCGTCTAAGGGGAGATTCCTGAATTTCCGCCGAATGAAAAATTTGTATGCGCTACTAAATTGTCTTTCATATTTACAAAACACCTATTGAACCTATAATAGTCTAGAAGTTATAGCGTTTAAAGCGGGTACACTTCCAAATTAGAGGTCACCCACTTTGATGGGCTATAACTTGAAATGGGGTGAGAATAGACCCCCCTGCGATATACATTTATTTTTTTTTTGATCGGCGGAACTTCAGCAATCTCCGCTTAAATGATTATACTGCTTAACTTTGACACCTATGTAAATGCCCTGCCCTTAGAACAAACAGATTCAAGATCCTTGGCAGCTACTTCTTTCAGTAACTGGAGGATCTGACCGATATTGAGCTGAGGAAGCTCCTGAGATTAACATATAGATCCGGGTGGTTCTAATACACTAGGACCACTGAGCTGTGTAACAGCGGCATACTTTTTTTTTCAGGTTCTCAACATTTTGGCAATCCCAATAATGGACACAACTGACGGTTTAAGTGAGCCGTGACACCAGTCACAAGGGCATCTATTTACCTATCTACCTACCTAACTGGGACACCCTGTGCATTTGCAGCATATATCCAAAGCAGCCCTGCTATGGATGTTATCGACAGCTTTCAGCAGTATTGCTGGCGATACAATGTTGTTGTTGTTTAATGTGAAAATTCGATCATCCTGTGGATACATTTCTCAAAGAATCACACCTAATGTGGCCATCAGAATTTTCTTAAATAGGGCTTAGCTTTGACTAAATAGAGATTTATCTTGCCATTAACATTTGTCATAATGTTTTAATCAAAAAACCCTTCAACCAACCTCAACACGTATCATTAACCTTAATATAATTTATTAATGGTACTCGCACACTCTCATGCTGGGCAAAATTGATCGGTGAGTAAATATGCAGGTATCTTTGGCATCCCTTAGAAGCATTCAATTTAATTAGACAACCAGCTGACAACTTCAGCTGTCATAATCTTCTTTACATTCCATTGTTACCATTTTACATATAAGTATTTACAACTTACACTGTATTGTAGGTACCTGCAGACTTTTCCTGCTCAGTTACTCATAGTTAATTAAAAGTGTCCGTCGTTCTACGGTAGCTTAAAAGTGCTACCATCTTCTGTTTGAATATAAAATATTTTTTCTTTTGGATTTAAATTGCGCTCTTACCCAGCACAAAAGAGAGGAGGACGACTGCATTAAGAAACACACTCCAGCAGCTCTAGGAATAAATATGAACATTTCACACCATAAAAAAGTATATGACCACGAATGCTAATTAACTATATTAACTCTAAAATTGGGTACATACGTAAATACCTATGTAGATCCACCAGGCACAGGGAATGAAAACCGTACTGAAAAAATCCTTGCATTATAATTATAACAAAGGATTCTTTGTTGAGTACCAAACTGCAAGCAAATGTCAAAACTGTTGTAGGTAACACTGTATCCCCTTGGAATTTATTTTATTTCGAGTGGAATTTTGAAAAGCTCGAGGCTTACTAAAAACGTGCGTGTATTCGAAGTAGGTGAGTGAAGAGATACGAGTAGGTAGGTACTCCTGTGTACCCGGGGGAGTTTGGATAAATTTTAATTGAGAAGCGGAACATCGTGTTTGCGTTTAAAACCATGAAAATTGTGAAGTTATTCACGAACTCAATGTGACTGCGCGATTATGGAGCAAATCCATCATCAAAGAAGGAAGCTTTGCATACTTGCGTAGAGCATTCGGAACGCATTCCACAACAGATTTATGGTGCCTGTTACTGGATGTATGATTATTACTCGCATTTGTTTTATGCCGAGCAGACTAATCAAATTTGTTTTAGTCAGGCAATGGCAGTTTATAAAGCGGACGGAAAGCAGAAGCGCGGCAACAATTAAAATGCAATTGCAGGGGAAAATAAGTCGTATAAGGGTGTACTTTGTAGGGAAACACGGTCATTTGATTGCGTGTTTGAATTGGTTTATGCAATTTTCATTAAATCCTCATAGTTCTTCCTTAAATTTTTATAAGGCACGAATGATTACTTATTTAAAAAAAAAGGATAGTGCAGAGTACCCAGTAACGAGCCCCCTTAAGAAATTTTCCGACCTTAACATCGTTCCAAAACTCGACTTTAATCTTTTTTGAAATAATCTTGAAATAAAGACGCTTTTATTAGGAATACATTTATTGTATTTTGTGTTTAATTGAAATTAATCGATATAAAACAAAATCGAGATATGCAACCAAATTAAGAGACAAGTTCCAGTACCGAGACAAAATGTTCCCCAGTCAACAACGACCGTTTCAACAAAAACATTAAAAATCTTCAATAAAAAAGTAACATGGTTTCATTTATTTTGTATGAAAACGGTTAGCGTATAACAAAAAAAATATTATAAAAGTGTATAAAATTAAATGCGACTTAATGTTATTAATTATTTTGCAGCTAAAACATTCTGTATCATCCGAAAATTTTTGCAGTACATTTGGTGTATTGCTTGGGATATTATGAAGCAAGATACTCCTACTTCAGCTTTTGAAATATTTCTTCCACTATCAAATCAAAGTCCAGTTATTGATTCTTCTTTTTCCTTAATGGCTGTGAGGCTATGGTCAGGATTAATGAGATCATAACCCTCCCACTCAACTGTATTACTACTGGTTCATCTGGAGGACCTCAGAAAATAACGCCAGTCTTCCCGATTTTAAATCTTTTAGTCATTGAGGATATTAAATGCTGGTTTTGTTGCATTTGTGTGATCCAGGAGCCTCTCTTTCACGATTGTATGAAAACGTTAATTGATATTGACTCTTTGACAGGGTTCGTGAGATCTCTCCTTTGAACATGACAGTACCAACTGAGCCGGTCGCGATCCATTTTTTTCGAGATAGGATTTTTGAGGTGATGGCTTGCTCGGATTTTGGAACTTCTTATTCGTTTTGTCTTTGTTAATCCTGTTGTCATGCGAAGCAGCTTCATCTCAGCTGTCTATTAATTTGCCCTCATACTTTTTGTACGCTATCTCACTTTGTGAACCTTATGTGTAGAGCCTTCCTTTCCGATTAGGGTGTAGAGCCTACCTTTCAGCTTTGAAGATATTTCCCGCTACTTCGTCCACCCAACGCCTATGCAGTGTATAATATCGTCATCACAGATTTCTTTGCTATTGATCAGAGATCCCAGAATTGTAAAATTTTGGCATTTGGGACGCAACCCCTTAATTCATATAAATCTCTGGAATAGGTCGGAGTGGATCAGAGAACAGGCAGCATAAGTATTCTAGTTTTTTTCGGACTAATAAGATACCCATTCCATTACAAAACTTTCACCCATATATCAAGCGCTCCTTGCAGGGACGTTTGATACACTTTGGAATCCGCCACTTTTCCCTTCAAGCAGATAATCAAGGACTGTTATAAATACCAAGTGACTTAAGACGCTTCCCTGGTGCATACCGACTTTCATTGCGAACTCCTCCCTTACGCCAATGAGTCATTTTACTCTTATCTTTACTCTCTCATACATGTTCATGATCAAATGTACTTTTACTTAACATTTTCAAAATCAACCAAAACCATAAGCAAATCCTTAAAGAAATCGATCGAGATTATTATTTTTTAACACCCGCGGGGGTGTATGTTCTTTAATTGTAATTTATAATGCAATGCAAGCACTTTATTTTTTGTCGGCGGGACAGGAGCTTAGCTATTTACAAAAATTCCTTCGGGGGGCTCGTTACTTTTAGCTTTTTAATTAATTTTTTATTCAATATTAGATATCAACTTACTACTAGATATCATATACTACACAAAAACAGGATACTTATTCCTAATTATTTGTCCTTATGCAGACATTCTGAACTTAACTATTTCACGAACAAAAATAGCATATTATTTTGATACATCGAGAAAATGTTTAAAAACCTAGGCCTCATTATTTAAATTTTATATTTTGTATTATAGCCCAGTCATTTTAGGTTTATCTGCGGAAAAATATTGAGCTGAAAAACGGTTAATTTTACAGAAAAATGCAAGAGGCAATTTTTGTAGATAACTAGCTGCACCTGCCCGGCTTTGCCCGTGCCCGAGAATTCTATTGGCCAATATGTTCGAGTAGACTTCCTTAGCGGGTATCCGGCGTATGTTGCTGCGCCTAAAAAAAAAAATGCTTGTTGTCTGGCAGGCGCCTATGTCACCTTACTTCTGCGAATCAAACAACAAAGCGAAAATAAAAAACTTCGATTGAATCACTTTTCATTCACTTCCACACCGATTGTTATCAATGTTGGAAAAACAACTTTCCGATGTCCGATTCACAAAAAAATGCAAAAAATTTCAATAAGAGTTATTTGAATAAAATATTGAACACACGATATCTCAAGAATGAAAGTGCGCACAAATTCCACAATAAGCTTGAAACGTTCGTGTGGTCTCCCTCTTTCATATGCTTGTTCGGATAACAAAATAAGTGACGTCTGTACGGTCTCTGTATCTGCGTCGTAATTTACACGCATACGCACATATGCATGTGTACTCACTCAAATGCCCATATCTCACACACCGATGCAGATATAGCCAAACATAACAACCTTCGTGCAGACGTCGCCTTTCATGGAAAAAAATTTCATTGGAATCGGTTAACGCGTTTGGCCAAACACCGGCAACAAACACAAATATGGATTGATTTTTATATATAGAAAATATTACACAAAAAAACTTTTTATTATTTCACTTAAATTTGTTTTTTTTTTCAAAGCACATGATACCTACTAAAGAAACACACAGTGTATAAATACATTGTGAAGCAGGTGATGGTGCTTGCGGGGGTGAGTGTGCGTGGGTGAGTAGAGCTGGCGAAGTTGGAGCTGGAGAGCGGCGAATAGACGGCGACGGCGACCAATATGAGCAGAGCCAGGCGACCAATTTCTCGTTCAGCCTGTCTTCTGTTCTCAGCAATTAGAAGAATAAAAAAAGAGACTCCAACTAGGTTGTATGTTCACCTTTTTGCTTTATTCAACAGACTGCAACAATTCATATTTCACGCTGCCCTCTTATACTCAGAAACGCAACGGTGCAGTGTGAATCTTAAAACAACAATAATTCTTTATTTTTGCCGCTGCTGAATTCTGTGTATACGAGGACTCACATTTGCGTGTTTAAATAACATTTTAAAGTTAATATGCGATATGTGCTTTTAAGTTTTAAAAGTGCTTACAAAATAAAAATATGCTTTCTAATGGCATAGAATGAATGTTATTGGAATGAAAATAATAATTGGAAAAACAATAATAATTGAAAAAGAAAAACATGATGACTTAAATTAATGCGGCTGCTACAATTGTCAATTTTTTTTTCTTTTTTAAGAAACACATAATTTACACACCGATGCAGATACAGACATCGCACATACATAACATCCTTCGTATAGACGTCACCTTTCTTTAAAAACAAATTTCATTGGAATCGGTTAACGCGTTTGGCCAAACACCAGCAACAAACGCAAATATGGATTGATTTTTATATACATATATATATATATAGATATAGATATATTCTCATATCAATTTTAATTCACAAAAACTCACAAAATCGCAATGAAGAAATCCGAATCCGACAGCGCCACCAAACATGAAACAAAATTGGCTTCTCCATTGATCGATAATAGATGGCGTTACGTTGCGTGTCTATCTGACAGTTCAATTGCGATATGTTACATTCAAATGTGATTCTTTATTTGGTTGTTGCCAAAATAAATAAATACAAAATGAAAAAAAAAAAAATTAAAAAAAATCGAAAAAAACCTGTCGTAACACGCTGGGTGGTCAAAATAAGCCATTTTGAAATTTAGATTTTTTTTTTCTAAAACCCGTGCTGAGAAAATACCTTTCCAACAAAGTATAAATCATCAAAATTGGTTCGGCCAATCTCGAGTTATGCGGTTACATCGCTTCGGACACTTTCTTTTATATATATAGATTTCACGATAAACAATTTTTTTAATGACCTCTATTGACCTCCGAGCAATAGATCGCGAGATATTTGCGAAAAACTGATTTTCGTGACCTTTTGACCTTTATAAATTTTTTAGCCGGATAAGTGTATACAAAAATTCAGCTCACTAGGAATTTTTCCGTAGATTGGGGTTTAAAATGCCTAAAATGACTGGGCTATAAAAACAAACTACAAACTACCTACTCTACTTACATACTCGTTGCCTTACGCAACAAGTGGTCAAAATCTCAATTGCTTTCTAGGCGCCTAGCAGTCGTCAACGTGCAAACGCGCCGCCGTTAGCCGACTGAAGCCTTACAGCGTCAGTCACCTCCCGGAAGCACCACTACAAGTTGGCGAGCCGGGCCTCTACCGAAAACCCCCGAGCTAACTTAATCTAACTATAAGCTAAGAGGATGTTACCTAGAGTAAAGTGCCGTCCTGGGAGGGTATGTTGACCCCTCCCCACTCAATAAGCCACCAAAATTCGGTGAATTGCTTTTCCGTATCAAATTTATCCCTCTCCGCTTTTGCGGTACTAAATCGGAGGAGCTCATGAGCATCGGCTACGTCCTTGCCGCGGATGAGCCGCTTATCTCTTGCGCTGCGGCAGTGGTGGTATAATCCCTCGACTGTACCAGCCCTTTTGCATCTGTCTGGATAAATGCACACACAATTTTATGAGGAAATTGTCAATCCTATTCAACTGAGTCCCATCGTATAGGACCTTGTTGCGATAGTATTTTATATAGTTGGATTCAGGCGTTCGAAACAACCGGAGGGGGGCTCGTAATTGGATGCGCCCACGTTCACATGCTCCACCGAAACAAGATAACCTACATAACGAAATTTTCTCAGTATCTCATCGAGGGCAATAAAACCGCCTAGTACGTTTTACGCGCATTGTCAAAGTTTATTAACAATCAATATATTTGGTCGCGTTCACAAACCAGCAATACACAATTTTGTGTGAAAGGTTATAGTTAAGTTTAGACCGTCCCTAAAAGGAGTTATAATCTGGAATTAGTAACCTGTTAAATTGAAGTTAAATTTTAACATTTTTGTGTAGTATTTTAGTTTATAAAAGCTAATAATTAATAAAAAATTAACTCAAAAGTATTAAAAAAAAATTATAACCGCGAACTTTACGCGTACCTGTAAGGAATAACTTCCGTGTATAGGGTGTACAAATTTGTGAAAATTCTTTCTGACGAAAGCATTTAGTTAAGCTCTTGTTAAAGAAAAAGGTTTAGCCAAGCATTTCATAGACTTAAACTTGGATCTATTAGGTTCTGTTTCGGTCGGCTCTTAGCTGACTGCCCGATTTCTATGCTATTAGCTTTATCGTAACAGTTACAGAAACATCTGGAAGGAGCGTTGAATATTGAACAAAAATTGCTAATTTGTTTACTGGATTCCTCTTAAAAGTCCCGGTGGACCAAACAAAAGTACTTTTGCGATGAATGTCTCTGTTTTTGAAAACCTATTCGCAAACGCTATTTTTAACAAGTGCTCTAAATTCGCAAATGTAAAAAGTTCCAGGTAAAGTCAAATTTTGGTGTAAAGTTTTACAAGTGGTTTAATAAATAATTTTTTATTAATGTTTTGTGCAAAGCAAAAGCAGAAAACAAAAAACCCATCACCATCATTTATAGCCATAATGGAAAAACTTTCGAAAATAAATCACAGAAATTCGTGTCCCATAATGTATGCAGCAATTGTCCTCTCTTGGCGAAGGACTAAAGCACGTCTGTACCCGTAGCTATGTTCAAAGTGCATTCAAATGTCTTAACTTTTTACTGGACATCATCAAATTAAGGCTCATTAAGTCCTGAAAGAGGAAATAAACAAAAACTCTTGTCTAACACTTTCGTATAGGAAGTGCCGTGCACTTAACATATTTTCCAGCACAGGAATCGATCGATATCAGCAACGCGCACACAAAACTTGTTCCCTTCAGAAAGTCACTTAATTGGATTTTCCGTGGAGGATATGTTTTTTTTTATTGGCTTTGTATATATTTTTTTTAATGATTTAATCCATTAATTCAAGAAATTCCCGAGTCTTTCGTCAGAAAATCACATCATCCACGAGGTGCTAAATGCTTCATGGTTCATTTAAACGAACAACGTAATTTGGAATAGCAAAGCGAAGATTTTATATTTGGACCGTATCCAAACGAAGGCGAAAGAGAGGGCCATTAAATTTTAAATCAAATCCCCCCACAGATGCAGTAATTAAAATCTTATTTCGCTTTAAGATGCCATTAAGGATTCATGTGATCTGCCTTCGGGTATGCCCGACTGTTCTCGATTTCGGGTGTCTGGTCCTTTGGTAGTCGGAAAAGTTCCGCTGTCCACGTTGAACATTTGCAAAGTTTGTGAAGGGATTTTGCAGGATTTATTGGTGATGAGAAGTGAAATCTGTCCAATCAGAAGTATTGCTCTTTTTCTACTGGTGAATCATCCGCGTATAGATTGCTATGAAACTTTATTTGAACGAGTTTTATTTTTCAAGTTTTGAATGGGGATGGAAATATGAGAGAGCGTAGCAGAAACTTTGTAGATTATAGTTTCTAGTGCAGTGAAGCTGCTCCTGACGTGTTGTGCTAATCATTGTTCAAGGTAAGCTGAAAGGACTCCGAACTCAGAAATTTTCTGTGGGGGTTTAAAGTTTACGAACGTAATATCAGTACATAGCTATTTATGTAGTTGCTTCCAGGGAACAGGCAGCTCTGACACTATGCAGAATCATGAGCTTAAATGGAAATACATAAAATGTATCTGGCCATAATATAAGGCACTACCTATTCTCTTGTTTTTTGTTAGACTGTTGCCTCGGGAAAATGTGTATTTATACCTTCTATGTCATGACATTGAAGAGAATTCGTGATGAACGTTACGCTCCTACGCAACCACTTCTGATAGCTACATTGTTCAATATTGGAAAATAATGTGAACTGATGGCAGGAGTCGAAATTGAAGATGCAAATATGTATAAGTATTCTTACCTACCAAAAACACGTGTAATGTGTGTATTTTGTGTAATTAAAACGTAATGACAGTTTAAATTAAATCACAAGCAATGCGTCTTTCCTGTAACTTGAGCATTTAATATCCTTTACAAGTATTGCCTAAATAACGAAACTTAGCTCATTTATTTTTATTCGACAACCGGTTGCGTGACGGAGGTCTCCTCGTGTTACTTGCACAAAGGTATTCCACAAATATCCGACGGAGAAAACAAATCTTGATCGAATGAATGTTCAAATGGGAGATCGTACGATCCCCGCCAAAAAGGCAATATGAATCAACGTTCCTAATTTATATACAATAGCGAAAAAAACACAGGAGAAAAAACTCCTGGGTCACAAAAATGCAACTTCAGCATTTGATTGGCCTCAATGACGAATGACCTCGAAACCGGGAGGTCTGCCAATACTTCTTAAGGTCAAAACGGCGAACCCGTCAGTCGGACCTGTAAGAACGCAGAAATGTGCGTGGGTAATGATCCTTCTATATTTAAGTAATAATGTCAAGGGTTTATCAAGTCAAATTTATTGGTTCCCTAACCTTTCACTGTAGTCTGGAGTTCCTTAAGAAAGTTCTTTTTATAATTATCATCAGTGATGAGAAACATGTCAAAATCACTTAAATTTTTTTATTTACACCGACATTAATAGCTTCGTCAATCGATATGTTAAGAGCGATGTTTTCCAAATTTTGTTCGGGAGGGGGATATTTTTGATGTTGTAATAGGAATAATTACAGTTAAAATCGGCTGATTGATAGCTATCCTCCGTATATTTTCAACTGTCAATTACGTACATACACGTGTATTTTCAATCAAATGACGTAAGTATCTATAGAAATAGAAAATGTATATCTTCGAGATTTCTCCGGTACCATAATCTGGTATACCTCATTCGGATCAACACCTTACTCTTCATGGATTGACAGTATGGCGAGGGCACTGAGTCTTTCGTAGCTAGTTGAGTACCGTATGTAGGTTTTGATTATTTTTAGCGTCGATAATAACCTCTACACACTTGCCGTTGTAACCGGAAGTGCCGCCGAAACTGTTTAAAAATATTGGATTGTTAGATTTCCTCGCTCGTGTCACAAAAATTCAAAACCCCGGTATTTTTTCCAGTACTGATAATTTTTCAATAACCAATTTATACTCAGCTCTCATAGCGGATGCATGCCTGATAACTGGACTATCAGCTCCATTATGTCCCATCTAAAAGAAAGACGATCCTTAGTCTTCCAAGAACTATCGAGGCATAATGTCGAATATAAGATTATATCCAACGTACTGTGTGAATGTCTGAAGCCGTTCTGAAATACACTATCCGGCACGTTCCAGTGTGGCTTCCGGCCCGGCAGATCGACAATACATCGAATCTCCACACTAAGGCAATTTCTGAAAAAGACAAATAAATTTCAAATCGAGACCCACCATCTTTTTATCGAATTTAAAGCCATAGCATTCATCGCTAGGAACTCTACGTGGCGATTGCCGGGATTCCGGCAAATCCGATCTAGTTGTGTCGCGTGATGCTGGAAAACACGCGGTTTAATGTGCACTATGTAAACAGCTCTTTCGAACTATTCAAAACCTGTACCGGATTCAGTAAAGGGATGCGCTGCCACTTGACAGCTTCAATCTTGTTCTGGAGCAGATAGTGGGCAGGGCAGGCGTCAATACGGCAGGCACTATCTTCAACAGATCCGTCCAACTTCTGGGATACGTGGACTATATTGCCATCCTCGGTCGATCTCAGCATGTCGCGAGGCTTTCATGGCGACTGAAGAACGGGCAAAATCGGTTGGCCTTGATGTCTATTAGGACAAAACGAAGTAATTGCTTTCAACTAACAAAGAAACATCTGTCCATCGACTAGGACAAAACGTCACTGTTGCTTGCAGCAACTTCGAGGTAGTAAATCACCTACATCGAAGAAAATATCAACTCCACAAATCATACCTTAGTGGAGATATGATGAAGACGTACCCTAGGAAACCGTTGCTACTTCGGATTGGCGAAACAAATGGGTTCAAAACTCCTTACACGGAAGGCTAAGTGCAAGCTCTAAAAAAACAGTCATACTGAGCAGGAAAGGGGCTTTGGGTTCTTTAGAAATAAAAATGCTCTCTCGGATATTTGTTTGTGTGCGAGAAGGGCGAATGGAGAAGAAAATATAACCGCGAACTATACCACAAAGATGTGGATGTAGTCCAAAAAGCTAAAAAAACGTCGACTACATTGGCTCGGCTTGTCGAAAAGAACTTTTGCGATGATGGTGGAAATTGCGGAGAGGGCGTATTTGGCAGCGTGTGTGCTGGAAGGCAGTGAAGATGACCTTGATTACGAGCCAACGCGACGAAAGCGGAGCATTTGGCAAAAGAAGTGGTTGAGCCGTCGCGAGAAGAGTGGATATTGTGCTGGATTACTGCTCGAATTGTGCGAAGAAGAACCTGATCTATATCGCAATATCCTTCGTATGTCAGCCAATCAATTCGATTATTTGTTGAGAATGGTGAAGCCTCACATCGAAAAACAGAACGCAAATATGCGAGAGAGCGTGCCAGCGGAAGCACGACTGGTAATCACGCTGCGCTACCTGGTCACTGGTGAGAATTTTCGATCGCTGCGAGGTCAGATAAACTCGCCAAAAAAGGAACCGCATTACCTCTTCTACCTGATAAAGGTTTTCTAGGTACATTTACCTACCGCTACTTGTAAACTTATGTTTAAACTTAGGTGAACAGATAGTAATACATGTCTAACGACAAAGCATATCCGGCCAAAGCTGGATCTGCGACTGCACATTGGATCTGCTATATATGTTATTACAGGACACTCTCTAATATGCAAGTACGCATCAAGGCTTGGCGTCTATTCAAATGACTTCTGTAGAAGCTGCAGGGACGAGGAGGATTAGAAGACTACACTTTATCTCCTCTGTACATGTCCTGCACTCTCACATATAAGAAATCTCTATCTAGTGTTAACAGCCACCTAACCTAACCAGACCTATCCCTATTTACTCCTGTTTTCTGCGTTTTGCCTAATATGCTAATTTCGGTATTCAAACTCACACGATAGTTGACAGAATAGTCCTTATTGTCGGCACTGACGGCTTTGTGACGTGACTTTTACGTCAGAGCGTCATTTAAATGACTCGAAAAAAAGACCGTGTAATCGGGCCTTAACACTATTTTCCTTAGTCCATCAACTCAGAAAGATGTTAAATTTTTTTATAATTTTTTCACTATGATTTGAGAGTTTTTTTTTCCAATATGCACTTTTATCATATTTTGGCCAAAGTTTGCGTGATATATCACAATTGGTTTCTAATTTCACCTGCTGTTGGCTTTCATTCGGGTCAAGAACGAGGGTCTCTGAGATTACAGAGTGGTATTTTGACCTACTGAAATGACTGTTCTTGGTAAACCGCAAACTCTTTTCTTGCCAGTTCATCAGCTCGCTTTTTGCCGGATTTATCACTGTTGAATGTCGGGCGGACTGGCTCAGTGGTTAGTGTGTTGGACTACTAAACTAATCGAAAGGTCCCCGGTTAAATACCCGCAGTAATATCTAGAGTTTTTTTTCCACTGCCCCACCTCTTGCGAACGTCTGACAAACATCCAAGAGTACATAATGTCTTGAGAAGCTTTTCAAATTTGCAGTTCGGATTCGACTTTAAATTGTAGGTCCCTTTCACTTCGCACAAGAAAGTGGTTGGAGAAGCTAGGTTTTAGGCCCTGTATGGGCCGTTAATGCCTAATATTTATTTATTTTTATATATTTTTTTTACCCCTGTGTCCACAGACCCAGCAGAGATCCGTCTTATTCTGCATGCCAAGAACCTTGATCTCCTCGCGACAGCGAAGAACAAGGTAAGTTTAATTTCGGTAGCAAATACCGTTGAATTGCTTTCAATAAATATGGAAACATCACGTCGTGGTATCGCCATCATAGAAACCAGGTTTGCAAATGAAATAATGACTATAACTTTTGCTTAAAATACACTGCAGTGATCAGGTAGTCTGATCGATCTGTGTAGGTATAGTTCCTGTAGGAATTATCCAGCACCGCTTCCACAATCCATCTTTTAACCATGTGTTTTTATACCCTATTCAAAGGTTTTTTTTTTAAACTAAAGTTTGAGCTAGGGAGCTGAAATTTATAATGTAGACTCTCCAGGTGTCTGATAGGAATAAGAATAGGGTATCCAACAGTTCACCAAGCGGACTGTAGCCTGTCCCTATGTTTTTATACCCTATTCTAAGGGTATATTAATTGTGACGCATAGTTTGTAACATTCCTTAATATTGCCCGTAGACCCCTAAAAGTTACTTTATTTATGATCAGCATCGATAGTAATGTCGATCTAGCCATGTCCGTCCGTCCGTCGGCAAAAATGAGGCCTTTAAACTGGGCCTAGAGAGCTGAAATTTTAACCATATACTCTCTAGGGTCCCGAAATAATCAAGTTTACGAATTTTTGAATTCCGCCCACAAACTCAAAAAATCCAAATTTTGGAAAAAATCGAATTTTGAGCTAGAAAGCTGAAATTTTTTTTATATGATCTATGACTCCGAAAACTGCTCGATATATAACATTTTCAAAATCCGCCCACTGACACGCCCACAAATAAATAAAACAATTTTATTGAAAAACCAAAATTTGAGCTAGGGAGCTGAAATTTATAATATATACTGCCCTTTAAGCTCCGCCTACTGACACGCCCACAATTAAATTTTTTTTTTTGAAAATCCAAAGTTTGAGCTAGGGAGCTAAAATTTATAATATATACTCTCTAGGGGCCCTTTATGCTCATGTGTTAATTTTTTTTAAATCCGCCTACTGACACGCCCACAATTAAATAAAACAATTTTATTGAAACACCTAAGTTTGAGCTAGGGCGCGTTTTTTTATAAAATCCTTTAAATGTTATATAACAAAATATGTAGAGCGTTCTTAACAATTCAACCATACTTAGAATTTTGTCACGCCCACTTATGAGGGATAGGACTAAGAATAGGGTATCCAACAGTTCGCCCAAGCGGACTGTAGCCCGTCCCTATGTTTTTTTTATAATTTTCTTACACTAAAGGGGTTTTTCCGTAAATGTAACAGTACTCTTATTGTGCTATGAATACAGCGCAAGCATTTGTGAACAACAAGCAGCACCTAGCAATGTTATATTTCATTCCAAGCTTTTCGGTGCTTACTTACCTTAGAAAGAATATAGAGATAGGAAAGAAGTGTTTTGGTGCAGTTGTGTGGTTTTTATCTACATGTGTTGTCTAAGTTGCTTAGAGAGATCAAATGGATTTGACCGGGATTTGAACGCACGACCTTCCAATCACTACTGCTGCACCGTTGCCACCCGCACAATGTGGTAAGATGGGTATCGATTTCCATTACTATCCCATTCCTCCCTGGTTGAAAACGAGCTAGAAAATGATCTTTCACAATCAAGAGACATGAGTGCAGTTAGAGATGACATTGTTTCCTAAGTATTTGTTTAGAACTAGTGTATGCTCTAAATAACTCAGACTCCAGCTTTTGTAAGGCGGACAATCAAGGCATTTCAAGCAGTGAGATTCCTGCATGTATAGATCTAAATTGCTACCAAGCCAGCGGTCGCACGATTGTTTTTTAACATCAACAGAATTATTTTGTTTGTATGTCGGTTGCATTCGTAGAAAACATTTGTCGCTTGAACACCCTAAGATCTTGATCACGCTCACCTCAAAATATTGCCAATGATAACTCGACTATTATGAAGAAATGATTATTTAAAAACTTAACAAAATATATATACGAGTAGCTCTAGCTATGTATTAAGAACTAATTAATATTAATTATGCACGCGACAGCAAATAAACCCGTTACGTTCAAACTCTGATTCTATTTTCTTTTAAAGTATAAAACATACAACTAAAAAAGTAGTACCAACAGAAAGTGCGTTATATGTTGAGTATAATGAATTTAAACTCATTGGGATTATTCAATTAATTCAGTGTTTATTTAAGGTTATACAAAAAAGAGTCGTTTTCCAGTTGTGTTAATTCATGCAATCATAAACGAACTGTTGGATACCCTATTCTTATTCCTATCCCTCATAAGTGGGCGTGACAAAAGTCTAAGTATGGTTGAATTGTTAAGAACGCTCTACATATTTTGTTATATAACATTTAAAGGATTTTATAAAAAAACGCGCCCTAGCTCAAACTTAGGTGTTTCAATAAAATTGTTTTATTTAATTGTGGGCGTGTCAGTAGGCGGAATTAAAAAAAATGAACACATGAGAATAAAGGGCCCCTAGAGAGTATATATTATAAATTTCAGCTCCCTAGCTCAAACTTTGAATTTTCAAAAAAAAAAAAAAATAATTGTGGGCGTGTCAGTGGGCGGATTTTGAAAATATTTACACATGAGCATAAAGGGCCCATAGAGAGTATATATTATAAATTTCAGCTCCCTAGCTCAAACTTTGGATTTTCAAAAAAATTGTTTTATTTATTTGTCAGTGGGCGGATTTTGAAAATTTTTTATCCCGAGCAGTTTTAGGAGTCATAGATCATATATAAAAAAATTCAGCTTTCTAGCTCATAATTCGATTTTTTCGAAAATTTTGTTTTGTTGAGTTTGTGGGCGTGTCTGTGGGCGGATTTCAAAAATTCGTAAACTTGATTATTTTGGGACCCTAGTGAGTATATGGTTAAAATTTCAGCTCTCTAGGTCCAGTTTAAAGGCCTAATTTTTGCCGACAGACGGACGGACGGACGGACATGGCTAGATCGACATTACTATTGATGCTGATCATAAATATAGTAACTTTTGGGGGTCTACGGGCAATATTAAGGTATGTTACAAACTATGCGTCAAAATTAATATACCCTTAGAGTAGGGTATAAAAACCGGGATTTACAAATTTCTCCCGGGACAAAATCAAAACTTACATAGGTATATTGTAAAAATATTTGTTTTTTTTTTTAAATGAGTGAATGGTTTTTTAGTTCATAAAATCTCATTGTGAAACATAAATCCAAATATCTATATATTTATTATAAAATAACACACATATTCAGTCTCTTTGTTATCGTAATATTAAGTTACTTTATATATTTTAGTTACTTTTAGCAAATTTAATCATTTTAGGATTATTTTTTTTAAATGGTAAAATTTCGAACACGTGTAATCAATGTTAAAAGTCGTAAGTAGGCTTTTGTCAAATCTGGTAAACATTTATTTGTCACATCAGAAACATCTGCGAAAACACTTTTTCCATAAAACAATTAGAACTAGGAACACTAAACAAAAAGCAAATTATTTTAAATATATTTGGTATTTCGTCCAATAGAAAACTTTGAAAAATGTTGTGACCATTGTGAAAGAGCTGATGTCTTTATTACTGAGTTCCAAAATAACTTCTAAGGACTTCCCTATGATTTGAAATTCTTCATACATACAGGCCAAAGTACAATGCAGTCAGTGTGTGTTGTAAACAATAAAAGATGTTTACACTTTTTTTTGTGAATTTCAGTCAAAACCCGGGATGAAAGCTGTCCCGGCGGGACAACCGAAATTATGTCTTAAATCTAGGACGTCGCGGGCAAACCGGGACGTCTGGCAACGCTCTGTTAAGGCTAAACTACATTCGGCAAAAAGTAAAGTGTGTGCACGAAAATGTTTTTTTCTCTTTTTACGTCATTTGCGATCTGTAGTGTTCTCTCAACTTTTCAAAAAGTAACTTACTTGAAAGTTACTTTTAAAAAAAATCTAATCAGAGGTTGAACATAGCGGGTTGCCCGGTTTATTTGCTGTCGAGTGTAGTTAAAGATAGATTTTATTTTTAAATTCAGATAAGCGTTGCCTACTAGTCTTAAATTGTGATAGGTTGTATTCCTCTGAAAAGCTGTTTTTTCGAAGCTTCAAAGTTTTCTTTTTCAGTATTATAAAAAAAAGCTTATTAAAATTTGTGCATTGATTGCGTCCTTAGCTTGATATTGCGTAGGTTTTTTTGTTTCCTGGAGTTGTAGGTGTTTTGTGTAGATTTTGTTTTTCTAGTTGCATGTTGTGCGCGGATATTAGAATGAACTACTATCATGGCAATTTAGCTCCTACCAAATGGTCAATATGAATGGCAAAAGTTTGATTACTTTATGCAACATTTTGTACTTAGTTTTGAGTTCTTGTCGGAATAATGAGATTGTCTGTAAATGTAAGGTTTTTGTGGATTGCCACCTTGCTGTGCTTTTTCTTGGACGACGATGGCATATTTAACATTCGCATTGATCGTAAATTATTTTTGCCTAATATATAAACACATTGAAAAGCCTCCATAACTTAACGGAATACTTTGACTGTCTTTACGCCAGAAAACGTGATTTATAAACAATTTGCTACGTTGCCTAAGGCTTGGATAGCTGATAAGCAATCGTTTTGTCCATGAACTAAATATCGCCATACCTGTGGGGTCAAATATCCTTTCGCTGTAAGCAAATTTTAATTAGCTGCAATCGCCGGCTGTCGGAATAATAATTATAGCAATTTATGCAAAATCTAATTAGTACATCGTTCTACGGTTAAGCAGTTGTTGTTTTGTTGCTTATTACGAGCTTTACTCTGCGACTGGTTCCAATTTAAATTTCTGACATCTTTTCTGGAATGTGAGCTAAATGATTTTTTTGATTCCATCAAAACTTTTTTGAAGCCCTGGAAAGGGTGAAATGGTAGAAGCTTATCCTGTTTTCAGCTGCACGGCTTTTACTGCATTCCTACCAACTGGTGCTGGCTCCGTGTATGTACTCCATGTGAGTTTAACTATTTGAGTTTATCCGGTGCAGTAAACTATTGCTGAAATGAAACAGTAAATGTGGAAATTTCCAGGAAGGACCTAGCTTCATGGTGTATGGGGTAGGGAACGTCCACTGGTGTACACGAACATTTCTGGCAGATTTACATTATTTCACCCAAAATGGATCTGACCAGAGCTAGGATACGAATGTTTGCAGGTTTTTATCCAGCTGGATTACACTTATTTTTATCAAATTGAAATTCAATTAAGCAGCACACAGAATGGAGTGTAATCTGGGGTTTTTGTAGCTTAGTGTAGATACACCAGTAGGCTTCTGAGTGTCATGGGAGTGGATAGCAGTGTTCGTAATCAAATAGTCGGCATGGCTTTCCAAACCCCATGATGGCGTTCGCATTTGCCACTACACAAAACTAGCCACACATTACGCTTAAAATATGCGAGCAAGATAATGGGCCTCTGATTTCGGTCTCATTATAATGTGAACCTGTAAGCAATCGAGAAACATACTTATATTTGCTGATTAGGAGCGCTGCACTTTATTTGAATGACTACTAAAAATTAAATTAGTGTTATTTGCTCATAGTTATCTCTATTGATGATGTGACTTGATGGCAACTTTATGACTTTATTGATTGATTAATTGGCAATAAAATTATGAATTTATCTTCATTTATTTGCACAGTTAAATGAAAATAAATATTGTGGTAATAAATGGTATCATGGAAAGGTTTGTTTTTTGAGTAAACGCGTTTATTAATGGATGCACGAAACTCAAGTTCGCTATAAACAGCTTAAGTTGCCTCTACTTAAAGGTAATGAAAAAAAAAAGTGTCATTAATGGTATTTAATGGAATATATACGGGCAATGGAATAATATTTCAGCATCGTGGAGTTTATTTGAACATTGCCGATGTATAGCTACGCTTTAACATATTATTATAATGTAATGCGGTGACATTGTGAATCGCAAAACAAGAAATAACAAATAGCTGAACACATTGTCAATCACAAAAGAAGGAATAACAAATAGCTAAACACATTGTCAATCATAAAAGAAGAAATAAAAAATAGCTAAAGACATTGTCAATCACAAGGTATACAAATAGCTAAACACATTGTCAAACACGAAAGGAGATACAAAGTATCTTTTCACTTAAAACAAAATGTAATGTGATCACAAGAAAACATCAGCACCTTTTGCCCTCAGCAACATTGTGTGGGGGTAAAGTCCACAAACATATTTCTTGTGTGCGCATTTAAATTAGAAACAAAGATGATCTCCAGTCATAAATGCAGAATTGCTACATATACAATTAATGAGTATAAAAAGGGTTTTATCGCACATGCGAGTTGAGTTCTAGTTCTCCGTTCAGCTGAAGATTTCACCCCACCAAGGGTAAGGGATTGGAAGCTTATTCATTTGAAATAAAAATTATTAAAAATTGAATAGTGATCTTTTCTTTCTTTAGTTGCGTTCTCTAACGAGAACATGAAAATATATTTTTTTATTTATAAACGAATTTATAAAAAAAATTATACGCATACGCTTCTTACGCAACTGTGCGACTCGATATTTATCAGTAGATTAATACCGAAAATCATGTAATGGAATGAGTAATGATCATTGGTTCTTATGCTACAAATATTCTACAACCAATTCCTTGTGCGAAGTGGAAGGGAACTACAATTTTAAACCGACACCAAACGGCAAACTTGAGAAGCTTCTCATGACAATTGATATTCTAGAATGTTTGTCAGACGTCTGCAAGAGGAGGGGCAGTGGAAAAATAAATAAAGGTGTAAGTTGAATCTGACATTAGTAGTCAAAAATACTCCTCACTAAGCCCCTGCTCCCACTGCTACCATTAGATGGGGCATATTTCTGGCATATCCGCATGGCACTGACGCAATTTTGATGGCAGAAAATGTCAGGAAATAAGAATAGTAGCAATTTATGGGACACAGCCATAAGCTGTCTTACGAATTGGCGAGCTGGTCGTTTGCCGTATGAAAATGACAGAAAAATGGCGCAAAAACTAATAAGGTTCTCTTCTTCTACTGCTTCTCTTTTTTTAGAGAAATGTCAGCGTTACAAAAAATGCAGTTTGTGTCAATTTATTACAATTTATTATACATTTGTTTTACAATTGTAATGCAAATGCTGCATGATCATCGATGTTGTGCCCAGTGATGTGCCGATTCTTTTCACCGAGTTTTTGACTAGGTTCTACATGTAAAAAACTTTTAAATTATACGAGTACATGTAAAAAATTAGCCGATGTAAAAAACTCTAAAAAAATGTCTACAAAAACTCAAATTATTTTTCGATTTATTAATTAATTTTGCACGAGTTTGTAACAAGGTATAATTTCAAATTAAATATTCTCCTCATCTTCGTTATCAAAGTCTAGAAGAAATGCTTCATTCCGTTTGCTGTTTAATGTAAAATAAATGTGTATTAATTTCTTCGACCTTTCAAAGGTTAGGCGTTTTCGAAGAGGAGTATGGATTTGCGCCCAATGTGAAAACACTCTTTCGATTTGAGCCGATGAAGCAGGCATATTTAAAAGCTTCAAGGTCAATCTGGATAGATTGTCGTAATTAATTGCTGCAGTAATCCAAACAACATCAGGCTTTTTATATTTTTTTTTATAAGGTACTTTAAAAAGTCCACTCTTTTGCTTAAAATCATGCCAACCTTCAATTCCCTCCAGATTCAAATTTTTCAAAAGAAAGTTCCTTTTTGACAATTTGTTAATATTTCGTTATCGAAAAAAGTATGTAAGTAATGTGGGGCTAGAGCATATTCATACAGTGCCATATTCTGGCGATATTCGACTTTCTTCTGCATTTGTATTTTAAATTTTTCAGGTATTTCCAAAGTCAACCATTTTTGAGCAGCATCTGCTAAGGATGTAGTAGGACTCTGGATCCAACATTTCTTTTTCTTCTTTGACGCTCTCTATAAAATCATCATGAAATATTAATTTAGATACATTTCCTTTTACTTTTTTTGGCTGTCAATCTGTTATTATTTGTTTCATAAGCTGCAAATTATGCAAAAAAATTTCAAACGAGTCTCTATGAGAGCATCATCGTTTTGCGCAAGACAGTTTAATTTTTTTGCCGCCTCTTCTAATAATAACATTCTCAAAATCTGTATTTTTAAATTCTTTTTGGACGATGTTAACATTTTCAGATAATTTGTGATTGATAATATCCTTAGCGAGTAGGTTTCCCGTGGTACAGCTGCAGGTGCTATGCCATAATACATGTTATACGTTCTGTCCCATTGTTGTCATGACACTTGCATTGTCTGACACAAGAGCATATACTTTTGTCGCATAAAGCTCCTTTGCTAGATCGATTGACTCGTTCGTAAGCAATATTGCTAAGTACATCTGCTGTTTCAGATTCACCGCTTAGATCTCAAGCGTTAACAAATGCCCGATGGCCATTAGCATTATGAATCATGCGTACAACAACTTTAGATTTGCTGGATTCCATCCATCAATGAGCAGCACAGAATCGCAAGACTTAAATGAACGTAACTCACTTAAAGAGGCTTGATAAGTATCATCGAGAAGTTTTGAAGTTTTGTCGACAAAATTTGTCTGCTGGGAATTAGTTTTCCATAGGATGACTTAAGTGCTCTTATCATTGTTTGGAAATGAGAGAATTCAACAGTGCTCAAAGAAATATTGCAGCCATAAAAGAATTTTGCGATTACATTATCCAAATCATCCTTCTCCTTTTTGTTGCTGAAGAAGCTGGTGATTTTCCTCTGGATAATTGATGATTGCAGTTTTCTGATTGTTCGTTTGTATTATCTAAAGTTTCAGAACCATTTTTGCATGCTTCAGATTCAGACAACATTGATATGTTCATCTCTGATTTTTAGGAAGTAAATTTTTAACATGATTTTGCCACCTAGAGATTAATACCCACCACTTCAATTTCACCCAACGACATATTTTCTAATCCTTCATTGACAGACATATCCATATCCGTGATGTTTGTAGTTTCAATTTCTTCCAACTCAATGAGAGTAACTGTTTCCTCATATGAAGGCAGGCAATGTTTTCTTTAAAGAAGTTTAGAAATAATTGCTTACTAAAGTATTTTTACTCATAAGCTTTGAAAAAACTATTACCGATGATCAACCTGTTGACTGCGGTGTTTGGTAAGGTTTGTTTGCAAATATTTCAAAGTGCCATATATTTCTTACCAAATTTTAGCAACACAAACCTTAAGCTACCAAAGTTTGTTGTTTCCGGAAGCCGCATTTTGGTAGATTTGATAATAGATATATTTAAGATTTTTTAGCCACAAACTGCAAACAGATGTTCCCTGAACGAAAACGTGACTTCAAATGGCAATCTGTCAAATAGCAATCTGTCACCAATTTTACGTTTTTTTACATTTTTTTTACCATTTCTTAGGTTTTTTTTGTTTACTAGTTATTTCCCATCATTTACCGTTGTTTACCTCAAATCGCCCATCACTGCTATCGAAGTAAACGGATTGTTTTTTATGCGAGTGCTCTGATTTAAAAATGTTTTTTTTTATACAAAAATATATATTTAACATAACTTAGATAGTGACTTTTTAACATTTATTCTAAAATAAAACTTAAGTGATTTGACATCGTTTCCTGTGGAATTAAAAAATTAAATAAAAAACTGTGCTTCGGTGAGTGCGTTCATCACCGCGCTATCATCACGCTCCATATCCTACACATGGTAGGTAAGTTAAATGCCAAAGCTTGGCCATTGCAAAGACGATTACCTCTCACGGGTGATTTCGTATTGTATTGTATTGTTAACGCAAACTCCACTGTCAATGCACTAGGGTGACAGACAGGTCTTGGAGATCGAAGGGCTGCAAAACAGAGGTTTGGCGGTGCCAATTCTGTAGAAGCACAAACGAGAGCATCCCAAACGATCTTTCGTCATGGCCAAAAACCTCTGAAGTTCAATCTACCAAAAGAAAAAGAGCAGAAATAGCTAGTTCAGAAAAGAATGCAATCCACAAACAACAAAATACAACTAGGGTAAACTATATAGTGGCCGACATCTTGTCAGTGATAGTCAACTCCACTATTTTTCCCTTTTCCTAACGCTGGATGCTACCGACACGATTTTTAACGTGTTCTGTTCAGCCATGCAAATGTCATAAAAAAACAATTCACTTGGCATTTAGAATTCAGCCGTTGCTTAGTAATAAAAGAACTAAGTGTGAGACCTCTAGTCGAATGCTGCAAACCTAAGAATTCCCTAAGAAACAAGAGAGTATAAATTATTATTTTGACAATATATGCGTGTCTTGTACAAAAGTGAACAGTGGCTATTATTTTAGAGTGGTTATTAGTGGATGTTTTCGTTAAATTGTTATTGATAAAATAATAATATAACTTCATTTAACGTGGGGTGTGAATAAATAAAATAGAATGTTCAATAAATTCAGTGACCGACACAGGTGTCTATTACTGGTGCGACTTGACAATTTTGAAAACATTAATTATGAACACCATCAACGTTTTCATTTTTCTTGCCTCCTATCTTTCTTTTTATACCCTATTCTAGGGGTATATTAATTTTGACGCATAGTTTGTAACATACCTTAATATTGCCCGTAGACCCCTAAAAGTTACTATATTTATGATCAGCATCGATAGTAATGTCGATCTAGCCATGTCCGTCCGTCCGTCCGTCCGTCCGTCCGTCCGTCCGTCCGTCCGTCCGTCCGTCCGTCGGCAAAAATTAGGCCTTTAAACTGGACCTAGAGAGCTGAAATTTTAACCATATACTCTCTAGGGTCCCGAAATAATCAAGTTTACGAATTTTTGAAATCCGCCCACAGACACGCCCACAAACTCAAAAAAAACAAAATTTTGGAAAAAATCGAATTTTGAGCTAGGAAGCTGAAATTTTTTATATATGATCTATGACTCCTAAAACTGCTCGGGATATAAAATTTTCAAAATCCGCCCACTGCCACGCCCACAAAAATATAAAACAATTTTATTGAAAAACCAAAATTTGAGCTAGGGAGCTGAAATTTTTAATATATACTCTCTAGGGGCCCTTTAAGCTCATGTATAAATATTTTCAAAATCCGCCCACTGACACGCCCACAAATAAATAATTTTTTTTTTTTGAAAATCCAAAGTTTGAGCTAGGGATCTGAAATTTATAATATATACTCTCTAGGGGCCCTTTAAGCTCATGTATAAATATTTTCAAAATCCGCCCACTGACACGCCCACAAATAAATAAAACAATTTTTTTGAAAATCCAAAGTTTGAGCTAGGGAGCTGAAATTTGTAATATATACTCTCTAGGGGCCCTTTATGCTCATGTGTTAATTTTTTTTTAAATCCGCCTACTGACACGCCCACAATTAAATAAAACAATTTTATTGAAACACCCAAGTTTGAGCTAGGGAGCGTTTTTTTTTTGATAAAATCCTTTAAATGTTATATAACAAAATATGTAGAGCGTTCTTAACAATTTAACCATACTTAGACTTTTGTCACGCCCACTTATGAGGGATAGGAATAAGAATAGGGTATCCAACAGTTCGCCCAAGCGGACTGTAGCCCGTCCCTATGTTTTATTTTGCTTATAAACCGTTATTTTTGCTTTGACTTCTGGTCGACTTTTTAAGCTGATAGGTATTTGAAAAAGCCAAAGCAGTACAAGGAAGGAGATTTATGAAAAGCTTTAGACTCGGAGGGGATCAATACAATTCAATTGAAATTAATTGGTTAACTACAAGCAAGACCAAGTTTCTTTTATAGTAAGTAATCGTACATTAAGAATTTAAATAAAAGAAAAAAACATAGATACTAAGAAAAGTTCACGTTTGAAATAAATTGTTAAATGAATTTTAAATTATTATACAATTTAAGAAATTTAAATACATAATTTTTTAGAGAAAGGAAAGGAGAGACTGGGTTAACAAGAGAAAAGAAAAGAGGAGAAAACTAAGTTAGATAAGGAATAGTAGAGTGAAGTAAGCAAGAAAAGATGAAACAGTTATAACGATTAAGCGATGTGTGCAAATAGAGTTCTTTTAAATTGTTCAGCTCCTATTATTATATTTGATGGCGACAGGTAGAGAGTTTGATAGTCTGGCAGTGTGGACTAGAAAGAGGCGCAAAGTATTCAAGTAGTTGGAAGGTGGCGGTAGAAGATTGAAAGTTCGCTGCGAATCATTCTCTAGCTGAGCGAAATCCATTATTGGATTTGCTTCTCAGTCGAAATGCATCAAAGTGGGAAGTGATGTTGTAGTTGAGTCTTCCAGGATGATTTTTAAAAAGTCAGAAGGGTTTCTTTTGGTTTTTGTCTAATACCACCAACGATCACGTAACGGAGACGCTCTTCCCGCTGATGGTCATCACAATCTTCTTTTAGTTTGCGATTTTCTTCTCGTAGTTTCAAAATATCGTCCTTATATTGTTGTGCTCTGCTTGTAAAAGAAGTACCTAATTGCTTTACATAGTTTGGTGTTAAAGCAGCATTAAAATTCCGAAAGCAACGATTTAAATTTAAGAACTATTCCGAATCACAAATTTGGTCGGTAAGAGGTGTTTTTTTTATCTGATGGCTTTACAGATTGAGTTTGAGATTTGGTTTGACTGTTACCTGATTGGAATTTATCCGGTGTCATTGCAGTAGCCAAGGTGGATTTCTCTTTAAGACTTTGTTGGCGAATAGTTGATATGTTGGAATGTTTTTTATAATAATGCAGATAAAACAGATAAAAAAAATGTATAAAATACGTTTATTCGGATAAAGTTTGCACGGAAAAGAATGCAAGACATTGCAAATAATTATTGGTCTCGAGCGACTGTGTATAAGTTACTTTACAAGAATTGGTTACAAATTTTGCTGTAAGGGCGGAGCGATTACAAACACGTCTATTCACTTAACATTTCTCTTACTTGAAGATGTTAAAAAAATGCATTCAATTAAATTCAAACTGGTCCCCTGGAAAGGTGCAAAAGTCTAACGACAGCAACTTCTTAATTGGATATGGATAGCTGAGAATCACGAACGAGGATTTCCAATGCGAAAAGAAAATATTCAAAGCAGTGTGAGTGAATTTCTGAAATATGCGCCACGAAAAACCCATTTGAAAAACAGCACACCAGGAGAAACGCGCTACAGGAATTTTCTGAAACGACACCCAAAAATAGGTCAGAGAACAACTTAAAGCTGGAACCTTTGCTTCTTTAGATAACTGTTTCAGAGAACGATATCCGAGGAGGGTTTAAACAAAATAAGGAACACCTTTGAATAACCGGAAACGTAGATATCTTGCAACATCCAAGTCAGATATTGAATGGAGATGAAACTAAAAAAAATTGAAAATAAGATTAAAATTTAAGTAAATTAAAGTTAAATTTGATTTAAAAATCCTATGCTCACCGATTTCTTATATGTTTCACCACATTCTCAGAGAAAAGGTAAACAAAATGTTGAAAGAAGGACTTTTATGGTAACATCCTCTGAATTTAAAGAAGCCGAGGCAGTCAGAATATTCAAAAAGGAAAAACTTGCTCAAAAGAAAGATATACAATTAATTCGAAGATTGCGGAATAAAGATTATAATTTACAAAAGAAAGAAAAGAAAAGAAAATAAAAAATTAAAAAAAACAGTGTTAACAGGCAAACAAAATATAAATCGGGACACAGAAAATTGGTTATACGAGTAATAACTGACAGACGGAGAAAAAAATTCAACAACATTTATTAATAAAAGTTGTGGATTAGCTATGTTTTATTTTCGTTGGAAACATAACTGCCTCAATTACGCAATTGAGTGTAATAAATGCACTTTCCGACACTTTAATGTTGCATGTGCCGCAACCAAAACTGATAAAAACATTAACTCTTTTATTTGTGCAGCTTGTAAATAACGTTTCTTCTAACAATGGTTTATTGATTTAATACGTGTCTACATTTTTAATTATATTAATATTTTAGATGCTGTAATCCACTAACTCATGAGTACATTCAAATTTCATTAAAGTCTCGTATGTTTGTGTCTTATTTTTTGTTTTTTTTTATTAGGTATCACTTGTATTTTGTTCATTTAAATTTGTTGGTACACAAATTAAATGGATTTCTTTTGTATTAAGGACATATGGCAATTACATTATTATTATTATTAATTAATGCTTGTCTCGTTTTTGGTTGTTGTTTTTTTTATGTAATAAAACTTTCTGTTAACTAATGGAAATCCAAGAAGTGGGTGCTAAATGTGTATACCCTTCTGAACAAGTGTAAGAGACAAATAATGAGAGAAGGACACGATGATAGCTCTCCTCCTACTTACTACTCTTGCCTCTCTCTTCTGGTAGCTATACTTTGTAGTAATTATTGTAAGAGTTAAGTATGTAACTCACACTGTCAGACCATATTTATACTCATGTACCTTCATTTATAAACTGTGATTATATATATACACATACAGTATAAGATATCTACTTAAATTATTATATTATATTTATATATACACACACATTCATACATATGTTAGCTTAAGAAAAAGAATAAAGAGAGCGTCAGTTTTATGATCGCGTTAAAACCAAACGGACGTGTCATCATTTAGTGAAACAGTACTACAACTTGTATTTGAACACACTCTACTATTAGCGGCTCGCAGCCAAGAAAGTGGGTCCATTAGCAGTTAAATGACCTCCTCTTTGCAGTAGGCCAGGGTAGTTTCAGAATTCCGAAGTACGCACTGGCGAGAATCGATACCTAAAAACAATCGAACTAAAAGTATCGATACAACTCACTATCGACAACTGTTCTTCAAAAAATAAAAAATTTCAATTAAATAGTTTTTTTTATTAAAAAACATCCAACGAATCACATACACACATGTAATTGAATTTCACAAGTTAAAACCATTCTTCTTCAGGACGACCGGCTAAGAAAATGAAATTCATACTGCACCCCTGCAACCCAACTGCTTGGGGTCAATGTTTGATTTGGAGTAGGAGCAAGGGCAAATTATTGAAAATAGCACCAATAAAAATATACTATTTGTGTTAAATATTTACCTTATTTCACGGTACCTTTTGACCTTGGGTCTTTCTATTTGAATGCACCAGTTTATTATGTTTTTGGAAAAAAATCATATTTTCCAGAAATGCTTTCATTATCCGACTCTGGCGGAAATTCTGATACGGAAGCAAAGCTGGTCCAGAAAGTTCGAAGCGTTTGTGCATGTTTCCGCATTTTGGCAGGTTAATAATCATAATTTCCTTTTTTTGCTTTCTCGTTTTGTTTGAGATTCACAATTACACTTTTTAAAAAAAAAATGGAAATGAATGTCACATTCTTTGCAAAGTATGTAGAGAAAGTCGTTAAGAATTAATCCATACAAAGCTTTCTGTAATCCTCAATCTAAGGGGGGCTTTTTTACCAACGACATTATTTTTTCGTTTTAATTAAATCCTTTAAAAATGTAAAAAACAGACCATATCCTTCTTAACTACTCTCCTACTTTTTTGGGGATCGAAATAGGAATATGTATCCAACGGTTCGCCCAAGCGGACATTCTTTATGTTTGTCATTATTGCTATTTTTGGTAACGAGAGCTACTTTGTGAACGATTGTTTTTGATAATTCACCAGACGTATTTAACTTAGTTGGCGATTCCCACGTTTCGCGAAGAAATTATGAAGAGTCTGTGTCACACGGTAGCGAAATAATCTGCAACTGTTGTTGATTACATTGAAAATAAATTTGTTTATGGTACTCATGCAACGTCGTAAAACTTTCACAAATTTCGAAAATTTCGAAATGAACTGTCAAAATTTGTATGGAAAATCTTTTACTATAATGTTTTGGTGTTCAAATCAAGATGGTAAACGTGGAAAACTTGTTCAAATCATCAGCGGTTGAGCTGCAGTTAGGCTGTGGCATACTCTTTCATACTCCGCAGATGACACAAAGGGCTTGTCCAACAGCTGAATGAATTATCATCTTTTACGTTGACAGTTTTCAGGGGTGTTCATGAAACGTTCGTCGTAAACGATGGTAAACTTACGACATTGCATAAATTCCCGTATTGTCACTGTTCTGTTCAACTTCAACGGTTATTATTCATTTTCTCTCTTCTTCGTTCAATTGTCTTGAAATTCTTTGTGCAGAAGACAAAAAATTTAAAAAAAAAATCATAAAAACTGCCAAGTCATAAAATAATTTCCATATTTAAATTATCTGTAAGATCCCATCCAATATCTATTGGCATTTCTTCATCACCACACAGAGCCTCCCTTGAGGAATTCAAATATTTATCGAAATTCCGTTTTTTCACTTTTTCATACTCCCCACTGTCTACGGCTGCTAAAATCCAACTATTTCTACATTTTTGGTATTTCATTCGTGTTCAATGGAGTGCAAATTGAAACTGAAATAGAAAAGCATTGCCCCAAATTGGATGGATTTTACTTTAATGCTTGAACCTCATCCACATTGAGCTTTCATGCTTCATAAAAATTCTTTTACTTCAATTGGTTTTGCACCTATTTTTGTTGTTGGTGGTGGTTTGAAAAGCTGTTAATATTTCAGAGCGTATATTTTCAAAACTATCTGCTCCCGCAGAGTAGCAAGAACAAAAAAAATGCATTTGTCAAATCAAATGCAGCCTCATGTGTCCATTCATTTTAAAAATATAATGCTGCAATGAGAGCCGAGCCATCTAAATCGCCGCCCGTGATGGCCAGCAATGAAATTCGTCTATCCTATATATTTTAAAAATCCATAGTATCTATAGGACGTATCTGTAAAAGTTCATCTCACTTCAAAACTGCAAAGGGCAACGCTCTCATATATAATTTTCGTTTCTTCGTACACCGAAATCATTTCTCATGTTCTTCTTCACAATGTCACATAGCAACTGTCTACCGGTCCTGTCTGTCTAATGCTCCTCATTCCCATAGATAGATACTCGTAGAAATTGTTTCTAAGGAAAGGATCTTCGGAAGACATTAAGTTTAATTATGTGATCTACGCTCTTGTGTCAGAGGTAAATGAAATACGTATGGTCGTATGGAGTCCTTATACAATGTTACTACACTTATAGGGGTTAATTAAAATGAATCATCATAGTCATGGTCTTTGGATTTTACAATTCTAACAATCAGAGATATAGATATATTTTATTCATGTCATCTCTTTGTATGTGAATATTCCTTCTTATTCGTTTCATGTTAAGAAGATGTAGGTAGGTACGCCCTTTAGCACCACTCGCACAAGGATATCTGTTAACAAGTCATCCCGATTCCGCCAATCTAAAATAAATATTTATTCTGTTTGCAGAGCCCCAGTCACGCAAACGTATTTAAACGACGTACGGCTATAAATTTCATGAATATTAATTGAATTTATGGCACATAAAAGTCATATGGCGGTACTGCACTGCGTACGCTGGCGAATTCTCGTTGTTTCGAATGAATAAATATCCTTTTTTGAGAAAGTAGCAAAGAGACTAACACTAAGTGCTGAAATGATGCGAAAAGAGGAAATACCTCATTTGGAATGTGAGAAAAATGCTCAGCATACGCGCCATATATATATATTGTTTGAACTTCTTTACTTTAGCTTTAGAGCAGATATCATGGTCGTAGGAATGAAGCTGGATACCAAGCAAAATTGAAAAGATGATGGAAGTAGGTCAGTGCTGTTATGTTTCCCTGCAAAGGATAGAGGTGTTCTTGCATGTGTCTCTCTCTAGCTTGTGGTAATTTCATGTTTGCGGTTACCAGTCGATAAACTCCCGACCTGTAATGAATCTATACCTGTTCGGAGTTCAACATTTTTTGTATGCTAATTTTGAGAATGAATAGCCAATTCGTTAGAATGTATCTATTCGTTGGATGAAAGTATTGTTCCCCTCGAATAAACTTTCTTTTTGACCGAATCTGAAAATACAGATTTTCCAAATCTGACAAAATTTTAAGCATGATTAATTGCTTTATTGTACGAGTATTGTATTGGAAAAGGCAAAAAATATAGAGTTGGTCAGTGGCGGACTAACCAGGGGGCGGAAGTGGCGACCCGCGCCGGGCCTCCGGTCTTGGGGGCCCCAAAACCCTTTAAATTATAATAAAATGGAACTTTAGTGAACCGTTATCCTGTATATCGCTCATACTTCAATACTTCTTGGCCATTTGCATCTCGGTTGCATCATACGAGATAAGTTTTTCGAAACTTAAACTAATTAAAAATTATCTTCGATCTACAATGGATCAAGAGCGACTGGTTAATCTGGTCGTGCTTTCAATAGAAAGGAAAATTTCCAAAGAAATCGATTTCACAGAAGTAATAGAGGAGTGCAGTAAATTGAAGGCATGAAAACACATATAACACGCTGCAAAAAATAAAAAAAACTAAAGGGTTTTTCAATAAAAGCGCTACAAAAGTTTATTTTAAATAAAACAAAAACGGTTTTGGATATCAATGAAATTCTTTACTCCTGTGAAAGTACGTTCGATGCCATTATGTATGGAACTCGATTTCTTTTGCATGGCCACCACGGGCACGCTTGCAGAAGTCCAGACGCTGAACCCAATTTTCTACGGTTTTCAAGCATAAATCGGCCGATACTGCTGCAATTTCACGTTCGATATTCGTACGAAGTTCATCAATCGTCGCTGGCTTGTTGGCATAGACCATAGACTTGACGTAGCCCCACAGGAAATAGTCTAACAATTGCAATTAAACAGCATGTCAAATCAAGAGCTGTAACTTTGAACATTTCAGAAGCTTTCAATCGAATCCGCCATAAAGCCCTGCTGAACAAACTAACTTATAAGTGAATATCGGATAAACCCTGTGGTTGATGGACGTGTCGTGATATTTTCAGCGAATGTTCTACCCTTTTTTTTGTTAGAAAATAACGTCTATGCTTAGTGTTGACGACAACGACGACTACAGGATCACTTTTATGGAAAAAATATTTCTTGAATAAGAATAAATTCGCTTGAGTACAGAAAACAATCTTTCATCTGGACTGCTGGTTGTTGGTATTGTTAGAATTGAAGAGCTCAGTTTAAAAAATTCTGAAAAGTTATCTCTCAAATCTATATTCTGAAGGATCCCAGGTTTGTCCTTGACGAAAATGTTGCGGAGTTTCGCATAAGAAAAAATACATTTCACTCGGTCTTAAGTTTACCAATAATACGCTAACCATTCTCCAGCCCCTACATCAAAAGGAGGATTTCTGCCTGGTAGTACAATGGACCGTTCCCGAGTCTGAGTGCTCTGGGATTTGAATTTCCTTTTTTCAAAAAAAAAGAGAAGAAAGTCGAACCAAATTCAATCAAACAAATATTTCCATTCTACTTTGACTTGTTATTCCGGCAATTTTCTCACATTTTCTCACAGTCAAAAGCCGAAATACAAACACACATAATGAAGTGAAAAGCAACATAACCCGCAAAGCCATCTTCCTTATCACTGAAGAAAACGCTTGAAATCATTTCAGCCATTGACTGAACATGTGTTAAATCGAGCCGGCTGCGCAGTTTCTTCACATGAATTCATGATTTTTTTATAGGCGGTAGTTGGGACTTTCAATATGGTAGAGAATTTTTTTATACGGGTATTTCCTTAGGGTTTGTTAGTAACTGGAGAACACCCGGCTGAGTCGACATCACTACGATGTTATGCCGTGTTTGGTTGATTTGGCTACGATGCGATTGTGAAACACATACAAAACAGAGTGAGCACAAATTCATGTTAAAGTTATATTTTTTATAATAAAAACTGCATTTCTGCAACTCCAGTAGGGATAAAGTAACCACATGTCTGTGTACAAATAAATGTTGCATTACAATGCCAGACGGATTTCATTGGGGTCTGCGGAGAACACCTGCGCACCTTAGAATAAACGTCACTGCCGTGGTTGGATGCAGATTTTTTTTAAGGATGGTCAATGTGTGGTCGATGGAGTGTCTTTAGTTCGTTTTTAATGCAGGAGTTGGGCAAGGATCTTCTATAACCTTGTTTCTTATCCATATTTATACAAAATCTTATTGTTTTGCTGATGGCAGAAATCTTATATATTCTCGAATGACGAACCTGACAAAGATACAGATACAGATATAGAGCCAAAGCCAATCTAGTGGCATTCAATGCGAAGAAATTACAATTGAAGACTTTTCTTGAAAGAATAACTCGATTGTTACTCAGATTCAAATGGATGACCAGTCTATAAACCATGTCTCTTCTTGGTCTTACAGAGAACTTGGGCCTAACTTGGCATAACCATTTAACTAAAATTGCAAAGTCTGATTCCGTAAATGTGAGTACATTTTTCAGAGCAACTCCTCCCCCTTTATAAAGCACAACTTAGAATATGGATTGAGTATTCCTCTCATATCTGGGGTTGACTTCCGAAAATTATCTTAAAAATTCGAAGCAGCATTCAAAGGCTAATTGATTAATTCGTCTAATTCATGATCTAGAATTGGATTCAATTTGCAACTGCTTAACGAAGACTTGTCATTTTTGTATCATGTCCAAACTAACGAACTCTCAAGAGAGTTTAACTCTAAAAACTTGGAAAAAACTTGAACAAAACTTTAGAACCACGCCTGTCGAATGGGACCACTCCCGCCCGCTACGACCCCTACAGCCTGAATGGCGCGCATTTAATAAAAGGAAGTTATGTAGCTTCATCCTGTATAATGTACACCACCTACCTAAGTGAATTAAGCTAAGTCAGTATGCCACTTTTTCTTCATTCAGTGGGTAAATAAAGCGCTGCGTGCAAATTAAACAAGAAAACTTATGGACAGATCTTCGACTCACGATCTTGAAGTAGTATGCAGGGCTATCTCTACTATATCTTACTTCAGTCGGATAGGTGAACTAAAGTAAAACTATGTACAGATCTTCGACCCAAGATTTGACAGAATTATCCGGGCTCTGAGAGGCTAGATCTTTAACTCGGGAAGTACTGCAAGGGATTTCAACCCGTTCGGTTTCTTGGCGGTGGTCGGGAAAAAAAAAACATTAGCCGGAAAAAAAAATTTTCGGTTAAAGCCAGTCGCCGGTCGTTTTTCTAGTAAAGGGTCTCTTCCGTTTATTCTCCAAAGAAAAAGATCCAGAGGGTATCATATGAGCTATTTATGACAACATCCATTTATTTGCTACACGTACAACATAAAATTGTGTAGAATTGAGTCAAAACTGCCAACCGGCGTAAATCTGATAAAATATTCTCAACAAATTTCCAACACTGATGTAAATCTATTTTCTATACCTTGAAGCATCACTATTTCATGGCTTACTATAAATCTTGCTTGGTTTTCTCACAGTAGTGTAATCTTAAATAAATAGGTAATGTCTTGATAACGTATGGAAAACTTTATTGAAAAATACTCGCAGCTATTCATAAAGGTACTCCTCCTGAAACTATTTTAATATCTCTAGGACCTATGTAGACAGTAACTCTGTAGCACCAAAACTTTCTTAACAAAGCGAATGACATAAAGGATATGCAAATACAAAATAATGGGGGATTAAAAACACAAACTGTTATGAAACACCTTGACAAATGCGCTCTTTATGGAAATTTATTGTTACATCACTTGAGGGGCAGGAAAAGCGAGCGTGGATATATGCTTGGAAAATACAAAACCCGCATAGCAAAACGCTATGGGTTAGCAATAAAATGAGAATAATAGCAAAGCAACCGAGGTTTATGCTCGAAGGCATCCGTTTATTATTCCAACAAACATGTACAATGCACTGTTCCTGAGCATATGGTGGAAGATGCAAGCAACTTTGGGAGAATGTTCTGTTCAGCTACGTTCTCTTGGATTTATTATTATTTTTAATCACACCTTGCATGTACTATTTTTCAACTTAAGCAAGGTTTAGTTGGAAAAATCTGTTTCACCATAAGACAATGAAGGTAGTATTATTATTCCTTATTAATTTTGTGAGTGAATTTATGCGGGCAACCAGAACTTTTGCCGTGTTTTAATTTTGCCCCAGTAGACCCAAAACGTAGGTTTGACAATACCTTATTTGTGTGCATTTTCGTTAACCCGCTAGCGGAAAATCCGTCGAAAACGAAGTGCAGCGATGTCGCTTTAGATTTTGAAGATAATGAGTCAAGAAATATTTAAAAGAATTGAGTGTAGCTTCTAAGTCTATCGATTGTGCCGATTTTTTTTTACTTCAAGAAATGGCATTATTGAGGTATTTTATTATTACCTACCTGTTTGTTATTAGAAAGAATCGAAAAGTGTAGAACTTCGACCCTTACTTAATCTACCATTGACACTAACACCTGTTTCCCATGACACCGCTTTTAAGCATTTCATCGCGGGAGGTTTTTCAGCATTTGTTGCATCTATTAACCCAGAAAGATTATTCTTCGTCGAATCGACCACGCCAGTTCACGTCTAATCGTTATTCCTTCTTATTTTTGTCTATTTGGGGTTGGTTTTTCGTACGGGGCTAGCTGTGTTCATGCTGCTTGTGGGTACACTCGTGCAGCTGCCTATGTAATTATGTAAGTACCGTTTTTTAAAACTCTGTCGTCGAAACCACGAAGAACTCCAAATAAAATTTGCAAAAAAAAAAATACCAAATGAACAAAAACTAAACTAAAACATAGGGACGGGCTACAGTCCGCTTGGGCGAACTGATGGATACGATATTCTTATTCCTATCCCTCATAAGTGGGCGTGACAAAAGTCAAAGTAAGGCTGAATTGTTAAGAACGCTCTACATATTTTGTTATATAACATTTAAAGGATTTTATCAAAAAAAAACGATCCCTAGTTCAAACTTGGGTGTTTCAATAAAATTGTTTTATTTAATTGTGGGCGTGTCAGTAGGAGGATTTAAAAAAAAATAACACATGAGCATAAAGGGCCCCTAGAGAGTATATATTATAATTTCAGCTCCCTAGCTCAAACTTTGAATTTTCAAAAAAAAAAATTAATTGTGGGCGTGTCAGTGGGCGGATTTTGAAAATATTTACACATGAGCATAATGGGCCCATAGACAGTATATATTAGAAATTTCAGCTCCCTAGCTCAAACTTTGGATTTTCAAAAAAAAATGTTTTATTTATTTTGGGCGGTTTTTGAAAATTTATTATCCCGAGCAGTTTTAGGAGTCATAGATCATATATAAAAAATTTCAGCTTTCTAGCTCAAAATTCGATTTTTTCAAAAATTTAGTTTTTTTTAGTTTGTGGGCTTGTCTGTGGGCGGATTTCAAAAATTCGTAAACTTGATTATTTCGGGACCCTAGAGAGTATATGGTTAAAATTTCAGCTGTCTAGGTCCAGTTTAAAGGCCTAATTTTTACCGACGGACGGACGGACATGGCTAGATCGACATTACTATCGATGCTGATCATAAATATAGTAACTTTTAGGGGTCTACGGGCAATATTAAGGTATGTTACAAACTATGCGTCAAAATTAATATACCCTTAGAATAGTGTATAAAAATGACTGTGAAAATTTCATTTTGAAGTAAAATTTTATTAAAAAAAAACTTGTTATTGTTGTTTTTCATTGTGCTAAACGAACGAAGTAATTGAAAACAGGCAACGTTCAAAGTTTCTGCTTGTTAGGTCAACAGAATGACCACCATGAATATTCCGTTGTCGATTCTACAAAGCATGCCCTTTGCGTACCAAAAATAAGCATGTAAGTTAACACAACAGAGTCATATGCTGACGCAGCGGATGCCAGCGCCAAGTAATCATCGTCGCCGGACATCTCACATCTCAGACGTGAGCTCGCAACATGAGATCTTGCACAAGCTGCAAGATCGACACATCGTTCAAGTGTCACGATACCAGCGCGTGGGGGTTCTCTAAGGTTGGAATATATTTTTATTAGCAAGTAAGTTAGTCTTAAGTGAGATTCAATCCGAGCCAGACTCGTTTGTATTATAAAATAAAATTAATTATTGTTCTAACGAACAAGAGGAAATTTGAATTATTGTTCTAACGAACAAAAGGAAACTTGTATAGGGTGCATTTTCAACCCAGTACTAATTTCAGTCAAATCAAATGTCAGATTGTAAACCGTCAATGCCATTTTTCTTCATTCTTATTCTTCTTCTTCCTAAATGGCGATCAGGATTAAGAGGACCATAACACTCCCACTCAACTGCATTCCTACTGGTTCGCCTGTGAGGTTCGCCGGTTCGAACTCAGAAAATACCGACAGGCCTCCCGATTTTGAATCACAAACGCAAATAAGATGCTGGTGTTGCTGCATTTGTGTGATCCAGGAATTTTGGGGCATTGTTCTTTTAACAGGGTTCGGAACATCTCTCCTCTGAACATGAAAGTACCAACTGAGCCGATCAAGTTTCATTCTTTTCGAGATAGGTTCTTAGACCTGTAGGGTTCCTCGGATCTTAGATCTTGGTCATTGTTATTCTGTAGTTTTTCTTAATGAAATTCAATCTCTAACAACGTTACAAAATTTAAGAAACGTGGTTACAAAATGATGGAAAAACGAGTCACGACCGGGGGTTGAAACTATACTTTTTTTTATCCTAAGGTGAATATCTAGAAAAGCAAACACCATGACAGTCAGAACCAATCTACGAGTATGTATTGAAAATTGAGATATGAATCGTCTTTTATACAGTACCTACAACACGGATATAAGAAACTCTGAAAGTCCAAGAACTTTCTTTGTTCCATCCGAGTTTCTCTTATATGTTACCAACGGATATAGAAAATAAAATTTGCTATATATACTCGTATGAATAACGAATAAAGGAAAAAATATTTCTTCTATATGAAAAAAATTGCTTAAAAGCGAAGTATAAAGATATAAAAAAAAAACATGCCAATCGCTTAACAAGTATAACATAAATATAATAAACAATACCAACCCCCTTCTCCCATATTGAAAAATCGTTATATTTTGAAGCTCTACAAAAGTCCGTTCTCATCTTGTGGCGCCAAAGTTTGGGTCGGACCCAGTTCAGTTGAACACCAGTAATCTGTTCTATAATCTATCCTTTGGATTTGATTAACCACTCACGCTTTCCATCGGGCAGCGGCTTTTACAGCAAGCCAGTCTCGTTAGCATTGATTACATCATCAACTGCATACATATTTCTTCAGGAGATCGGAAATGATGGGGTCCATTAAATTGCGTCCGAAACTAAATTCACTGTGGGCTTTTTATACCCTATTCTAAAGGTATATTAATTTTGACGCATAGTTTGTAACATACCTTAATATTGCCCGTAGACCCCTAAAAGTTACTATATTTATGATCAGCATCGATAGTAATGTCGATCTAGCAATGTCCGTCCGTCCGTCCGTCCGTCGGCAAAAATTAGGCCTTTAAACTGGGCCTAGAGAGCTGAAATTTTAACCATATACTCTCTAGGGTCCCAAAATAATCAAGTTTACGAATTTTTGAAATCCGCCCACAGAGCCCACAAACTCAAAAAAACAAAATTTTGGAAAAAATCGAATTTGAGCTAGGGAGCTGAAATTTATAATATATACTCTCTAGGGTCCCTTTAAGCGCATGTGTAAATATTTTCAAAATCCGAACACTGACACGCCCACAAGTTAAAATCAACTTTTTTTCCAAATCCAAAGTTTGAGCTAGGGAGCTGAAATTTATAATATATACTCTCTAGGGGACCCTTTATGCTTTATGTCTTAATATTTTAAAAATCCGCCTACTGACTAATTTTTTTTTTTTTTTTGAAAATTCAAATTTTGAGCTAGGGAGCTGAAATTTATAATAATATATACTCTCTAGGGGCCCTTTATGCTCATGTGTTAATTTTTTTTAAAATCCGCCTACTGACACGCCCACAATTAAATAAAACATTTTATTGAAAAACCAAAGTTTGAGCTTGAGCGTTTTTTTACAAAAGCTTCGTTTCTTTTTTGATAAAATCCTTTAAATTATACTCTAATTATAATTATAATTATATGTAGAGCGTTCTTAAAAATTCAACCATACTAAGACTTTTGTCACACCCACTTATGAGGGATAGAAATAAGAATAGGGTATCCAACATTTCGCCCAAGCGGACTGTACCCCGTCCCTATGTTTTTTAAATTAATTCTCGATTTCTATCGTATATGAACTTAGCTTTGATTAGTCTCAAAATCAGGGATCTCCTATTCGTTCGCCTTCACAAGCTATATGGGTACTGTTGTACATATTTTTATTTAATAGTTAATTTTTTGGTTTTCCATCCCTTTTCTTGTCCAACTTCACAAGTTTGCCACTTCTTTTTTAATTTTTCCTTGACGATTTAAATTCCGCTAATAACAAAGGTACTGACGGACTTATCAGAAGTGAATTTCTTATTATGTGTGATTTTTTTCTTCTAGAGAAAAATGCCTGTGTTTAAAATAGTGTTTCGTATAACCGTGTTTTTCTTATGTACGAATTTCTTATGAACGAATTATTTCATAGAGTATTGGCGCATTTATACGACCAGAGATTTTAAGCCTGAATAGAAGTTTTCCAATGTAGATACCGAACAAGGCATATAGAAAAGTGTGAATCTTTATACATTAAAACTGAGTAATTTTGTTCCTCGGGAATGATTGCATTTTGCTATAGTCCTCCAAATCTAAGGATAAGCCGTTAGTTTTATCTAGAAAAGCGTTAAGGTAGTTTAGAGAACTCTTGAGGTCCGTTGTCTACAATCCGCGAGATTATATCAGCTGGGTTGGATTCGGTCGGTTCATGTCTCCAATTTATGTTTGCTGTTCGCTCCTGAATCTCTGCTACCATATTTTCCACAAATGTACTTAGTCTCGACGAGTGAGTAACAATCCAATGCAATACTACCGTATGTGTCTTTGAACAATCAGAGCGTTTATCGATACATCAGAAAATCCGTGTATCTAAACACTTCTTTAGGAAGAAGACGAGGCAAATTTCGGAATGGAGTCATAGTCACCCATAAATCAACTCCATTCAATGTCAACTAATTGCGGGATTGCTTCATCACAGTTAAACCCTTCAATCCACAGCAATTGTGAAGTAATTTTAGCCCTGACTATGATGCGGCAAAGTTAACGAAGACGGTCAAACAGCGATGAAGTAAGTGATAATATACTGCGTTTTGTAAGGGAAGTGAATATCCACGTAGGGTTGTACTCGTATGTGAAACAGAAATTTCCATTGAGGAAATCCCAAATTATCTCCAGAGTACTTGTAACATTTGTTTCAATGATGTTTATGTCCTTTTTGCTTGATTTTGACGAGAATATAGAATGATTACTGTGCCATTTTGACAAATGAAATACTGCAGATTCTAATATTGAACTTCAGACTTAATCTACTCAAGTATTTCGAGATCATCGGCTCTAGTTATAATATCCTCCATATAGAAATCTGCACGAAGTTCTTCAGTACCGAGTTTGTACTGAGAGTCAAATTTATCGCTAAGATAGTGGAGACATCTGATGGTCATAAACGGTGCAGAAGTTCATAAGTGACAGTATTCAATTCATATGTTTGGATGGGAGTCTTTACGTTTTCCCTTCAAACTTGCCGACACATTTTCACAATGTCCGTCGTAAGTGAATACGAGTATCTGTGTTCTCCACAACGAAGTAGTATTGAAAATAAATCATTCTGAATGGTGGGACTTACCATTAAGATACCGTTTTAACGAAATGTTTGACGAAGTGCGGCAAGAACCATCAATTAGCACTCTCAATTTCATTGAAGAGCTATTTGGTCGTAGTACACATTGGTGTGGTAGATAATAATGCGGACGGCTCAGATCTGGATTTTCCACCAAATACACGTGGCCTAACATTTAATACTCTTGAAGAAAGTCAACGTAATAAGCTTTTAGAGATAAGCCTTCCGATAATCGACGTTCTAGTGAAATGAAGCAGCGAAGGCAATACCGTTAGGGTCCCCAAGAGATAGAGCTATATTTTTATACCCTATTCTAGGGGTATATTAATTTTGACGCATAGTTTGTAACATACCTTAATATTGCCCATAGACCCCTAAAAGTTACTATATTTATGACCAGCATCGATAGTAATGTCGATCTAGCCATGTCCGTCCGTCCGTCCGTCGGCAAAAATTAGGCCTTTAAACTGGACCTAGAGAGCTGACATTTTAACAATATACTCTCTAGGGTCCTGAAAAAATCAAGTTTACGAATTTTTGAAATCCGCCCACAGACACGCCCACAAACTTAAAAATACAACATTTTGGAAAAAATTGAATTTTGAGCTAGAAAGCTGAAATTTTTTATATATGATCTATGGCTCCTAAAACTGCTCGGGATAATTTTTTTTCAAAATCCGCCCACTGACACGCCCACAAATAAATAAAACAATTTTTTTGAAAATCCAAAGTTTGAGCTAGGGAGCTGAAATTTATAATATATACTCTCTATCGACCCTTTATGCTCATGTGTAAATATTTTCAAAATCCGCCTACTGACACGCCCACAATTAAATAAAACAATTTTATTGAAACACCCAAGTTTGAGCTAGGGAGCGTTTTTTTTTTGATAAAATCCTTTAAATGTTATATCACAAAATATGTAGAGCGTTCTTAACAATTCAACCATACTTAGACTTTTGTCACGCCCACTTATGAGGGATAGGAATAACAATAGGGTATCCAACAGTTCGCCCAAGCGGACTGTAGCCCGTCCCTATGTTTAAATGTCAGCTTTAACGTTATATCCACACGGTATTTCTTCGACTGTTCCCTTAAAGTGATCCTCGCAATCGCTTTGTTCGTCTGTCCATTTTAATTTGTTACCAGTAACTGCTTCCAATTCCCAGACTCTTTCCCCATATCGATGAAGATTGCCATCAGTGTTTCAGGTTCTCTGATTATCGTTGGGAGCAGTCTTCTATTTTCCTGATACTATCCAACTTATTCGAGTACCTATGTTGCAGCATAGTAGCTCTGGCCTCAATTTAATCTGGCCTCACTTTAATATGGCCTTCCCGAAGCAGATTAAAGAAGGCTTCTGTCCCTTGAAGCATGCCTGTATAAGCAGATTTATTGAAATACTCTCCCGTGAGCTCTAAATTCTTCGGGAGATTCCAGTTATGAATATACCGAGAGACGAGTCTGGTTGCCATCCAGTAATCGAAGCAATCAGAACTTTTAACGATAGTTCAAAAGCTGAGTATCTTGATCTAATAGTAGTTTATCCTTGTTTCTGTTGTTCCGATACATAATATATATATTGGGAGAAGAGGATGGTGAAAATGCGGGGCAGGCGTGAACATTCCATCCTCCGACTACACACTACGTATCAACAACCAGTATTTGTCAGTACTTACAAAAAATAAACACGATTACACTATATTAAAGCGGGGAAGAACCGATTTCAGTGTAAAATTTTATTCACGAAAGAAGTGTCTCGCTGTCACAAGGTAAAATTTTGAATGAGTGTTAAATTGTGGATTTTACTCGTAAGTGAAGTTTTTGACCAATTCAAAGTGAAAGTGTATGTTTTTGTAGCTGCAGCATAGTAGTTTCAAGTTATTTTGGTAAGTTCTTGTTTGGCAACCTTTTTGACTTGGCAGAAAATTTTCTTCTCAAAAAGGCCAACTGGGGCAGCTGTAAACGGCGTAAAAGGGGTACTTGTGAACGCGTTTAAACCTGCCCCATCTTTATGAGTTTTTAAGTTGAGCGTTAAAATTGCAAATATCCACTTCTATTTCTCTGGTCCGTACCTACACAAAGAAAGGGAGGGTTGAAATATCCGAATTTTGTTTATATGGCTGTTATTCGTGAAGTCAGAAGAAATCTTACAGAGAAACGGCTGCAAAATTTAAAATAAATTTAACAACTTTATTTAAGACGGTAATAAAGGCTAGAAAAAATCAGATTGGAGTTTAAGGAGTTGATAAATCTGGTCATATGGGAGGTGAAGTGTGTCTAGTCTCACTTGCTGTGCAGGACAAACCAAAATATTCTGCAAGACAGATATTTAAAACTGACCAAGAAGTGTCGCTTAAAGAGTACCTCATAAAATGTGCAAGGCAATGCTAGGGCCTAAATTTCGCTCTGTGTTTTTACATATACATGTTTTTGTTTACACATACCCCAAGGGCGGGGCAAATGTAAACAATATTAATTTGTTTTCTAAGGGCAGTGATTTTTATATAGATTCTGATATAATTCAAAATATTTTATACAAATCGAAGACCAATAGTGAAAAGTTAATTTTTGCTCAAAGCCCCAAATTTATTCTACGATCAAACTTCCAAAATTCGTTTACACCATCCCCTACACCACCTACGTTTGTCCGTTGAGCCTAAAGTTTTAGGTTTCTAGATTATATAAGTTTGTTGGAATATTCTTCTGATGAACATGAAGACGAAGATTACTTTGAAATGCTGGAAAATGATCAGGAAATCAAGAAGTACAGAGTACACCGATCAATTTATTACAAAATCAAAAATGCTGCTGGTGCCGATCTTTATTCTTCTCTTAAGCCTCAAAAAATTTCAATCTACATATGTTGAAAAATGTATTGTATTGCACAAAAGTAAAAACATAAACAGATCACACATGGATCCAGACAGCCGCGTGAATCAGGATTATAACAATTACGCAGCTACTATAACCAATTGGTTTTTCTCTTCGATATCCTTTCTTGTCCGTATCTCCACATATTGCCGTATTTATGACTATCGTTTTGATAACATAAGTGATCTATTTCCAATGTCGTTTCACCCACATGTATTGGTGAACTTTTGTACTAAATTGAAATATATTCGTTGCATAACGAGGAAAAAGTGCGTATGGATTCGATGTGTTTTGGGGGCTTCCACTGTCGGTCCTATACCACCAGATCTGTGTAAAATACCAGGGAAGTTCAAGCTTAGGCGGCGCTTAAGGTGCAAGTGAATTTTACTCGTGCACATTCGCGTAAGTAGAGTGGTTCCGGTTTCGATACGGAAAACAAATTTGCCGAATTTTGGTGACTTTTTGAGGGGGGAGGAGTCAACATGCCCTCCCAGGACGGTGCGTTACTCTAGGTAACATCCTCTTAGTTTATAAGTTAGATTAAGTTAGCTACGGCGTTTCTGGGAGAGGACGGGCTCGCCAACTTGAGGTGGTGCTTCCGGGAGGTGACTGATGCTGTAAGGCTTCAATCGCTTGGAAAGCAATTGGGATTTTTACCACTTGTTGCGTAATGTAACGAGTGCTCAGAATCCTTATTATAGTTAGAATATGTTAAGAAGTTTAAGTAAGTAGAGTAGGTAGTTTGTAATTTGTTGTTATATAAAAATATAAAATTTGATATAGATGCCGAGTTTTCATAAACAATTTTCTCTATGAAAACATAGATTATTTCGTAAAATAGTTTTTAGGCCGAAAGGCAATAATTATAAGATTGTATTGTTAAATTTAGGGTGTTCGCATAAGGAACAATAACTTAGAATAAGTATCCTGTTAATTTTAAGTTAGATTTAATAATTTTTTTCTAGTGGATATGTAAATTGATATTTAGAGACCAAAAAAAAATGAAATAAAAAGTAAAGAATTCTTAAGAAAGAAACATTTATATATGCAGCAAGTACTGCCAAGTAGTCGTGTTCTGAAGTGCGGATATTTGGGAACGTTTTATCATTTTGTTAGAAAATAGCTTTAGAAGTAAAAATACATAAACAAGGATTGTGTAAGTAATTCAATTTATTAATAAAAACTGTAATATGGAGAATTTCACAATTTACACAATTCGCTGATCAAAGATGAGAGACTAATGACTGCCTTAATGACGGCAGATACATTCTATTATATTTTGTCAAGTATATAGCCCACGATGGGAAAAATGTCGACCACTTTTATTACGCCGATTTCGCCATGGCGCATTGCACACTCTTCTACCAAAAGATATGATCCCCAACCCGCGCTGCTCTCATGCATACGGTGCAAACCCTATCTACCAATTGTGTAAGCTCTTCTACCAAATCCTTAAAAACTCAAAAAGAAAGATATCTTGAATTCGCTTTACTTACGCGGGTAAAATAGAAATGAAAATTCGCGCGAGTAAATTGTGTCCACCGGAACCACAAAAAAAGGAAATGCGTAGTTTTGAATGAGTTGAGTGAACTGCATAAGTTTAGCTTACATTCGCTTGCAGTGAAACCAATGCCTTACGCTATACAAAACACTGTTACTGCCAGTTCTACTTTACGGCATCGAGTGCTGGAAAGGAAAGCTAATATTGGGTTCATTCGAAATAAAAATATCCCGGCAGATATTTGGTCCTGTTTACGAGGTGGGTGAATGGAGGAAAAGATACAACCGCGAATTCTATAAGCTGTACCAAGATGTGGATGTAGTCCGAAAAGCTAAGCCACGTCCACTACATTAGCTCGGCCACATCGAAGAACTTCGACTCCCAGTCAAAAGATCGAGACGACAAGGTATATCAAAAATCCGTTTAAGAAGCAAGCTATCGCGGACGAAATGAAAAAGATAAATAATAATATCTGTATAATGTATGTATATCCTTTTGCCAACCTACATTATATTCATTAAGTTCTGCGAAAATACCTTAGGGGCAAAATCTGTCAATTAACATTGCAACTCGTCCGACACGAACTGAACTTGTGCATTCCAATCGAAAATGACAGACAAAGCAACGTTCTTTCCTATCCAACTGCCAATGCAATTTTCATTTTACAATTTATTAAAGTCGTTTCTTGTCGATAAATGTACACACTTGAACATTGAGGCACAGCAATAGCAAGGGTTCATTAAGTAGAATATCTATATGTAACTGTTTTTGCCGGAAGTGATATGTTCTCAAACAGTAACAGCTTGTGGATCGGAAAATGAAATCCGAGAGGTTTTGAAGCATGAACTCAATTAAATTGCAAAAGCAGCCAGGAGAACAAGGATATAAATTTCACTTCGATATTACTGTGTATATGAGTCGATGTGATTTAATTGGTTTTTTATTTACAGTTGCCGATAGATACTGCACTGAGGTGTGAAGTGAGATGATAATTTCCCCTTGAAGAGATAAGGAATATTTTGTTTCGAATGAAAGTCAATCTTGATTTAACTGAATTCTGATAAACAGGTGGAGAAGGAGGTTATCGAGCCCTGGCATGCGAATGGAAGAAGGAATGAATTGAAAGATGGGATGACATGAAACTGAGCCATCTAGTCACGTGTGGCATAGGCATATCATATGCGTGGATTAAAAATTCTGAAACCGGTACAAAAAAAAACGCTAACTTTTTTTGACAACTAAGTCTCGTCATCTTCTCTGATGCTTATCGATCAAGAAGTTATTCTCAATAAAAAAGCCTATTGTGCCGAAATTTCAATATTTTTAAGAATAGGTACTTAAATAAAATTCATTCAGATGTCAGATGTAGGGTAGGGCGGGGATAGGTGGTCCAATTTTTATCATAACGTTGCCCCAAAATTGATTTGCCGTATACGCCAAAATTCAGTTTTTGAAATAGGTATGTATATGCGGTCTTGTGTTTTCGTTCTTTTGAATTAGTTATCAGTTTTGTTCTATCTATTTCCATTGCTGAGGTATTAGAATGTTTTTGACGTAAATTTTCCATACAATTTGCCATTATTTTCATAAGACCTACACCTACGAGTACGTCTACGAAATTTGCTGTGCCAATAAAAAAATATAATCAAAGCATATGGAAAGGCTACAGTCCGCTTGGGCGAACTCTAGGATACCCTTTCCTATTCCTATCCCTCATTAGGTGGGCTTGAAAAAATGTTGTTGTTTTTGATATTGTGGGCGTATTAGTGGACGGAAAAATATTGTAACATAAGCATAAAAGGCCCTAGAGAGTATATATAGAAAATTTCAGCTTCCTAACTCAAACTTTGACTTTTCGATAAAATTGTTTTACTTAATTGTGGGCGGTTTTTAAAAATTCCTAAACTTGATTATTTTGGGCCCCTGGAGAATATATGGTTATTTCCGCTTTAAAAGAATAATTTTTGTACGGACGGACGGACGGACATGGCTAGATCGACATTAATATCGATGCTGATCACGAATATAGTAACATTATCTGCCAAGCCAGGTTACCAACCCAGTAGTCAGCCTTTCAGTGAAAACATTTTTTTCCAAGGATGATGTTTTTTTAGTATAAATAAAAGAAAACCCTAAATAGATACATTTTTAAAACAAACTTTGTTTAATACAGTTCAACTTAAAAATATAATGTTTCAATGTTTCAATGTTTTCAATGTTTTATTCAATTCAATGCATGCCTACACATTAAGAAAATACTTCTTATAAATCTGTGTTAGGCTAATTATGTGTGATACAATAAAATTAAAAAAGAAAAAAGAAAAATAGAAAAATAGAAAAATATTGTAAATATAATATATATATAAAAAAAAAAATATCTCAATAATAATAATAATATGTAATAATAATAATAATTATAATATCTCCATTACTTATCTTATACAAAACAAACAAAAAAAAAACCAAAAAAGAATAGAAAATAGAAATCAAAATTAATTACCAAAGTAAATACTATGCTCTCTACGAAACTGTGCTGGACCCCTCACTCTCATTACGTGCCGTGGCAGGGAGTTCCACAATCGGATGGCGTTGACGGAGAAGTGTCGCTCCGAGGTCAGGCAAGAATAACTAGGATGAATTAGATGATGGGATCTATTTGAGGAAGCAAACTGCAGCCTCTGAAATAGACTACTGGGTTGCTGTGTCTGTATTATATTGAACAGTAATAAAAGTGTTCTATAGCGCATAAGGTTATCGAGGGAAATATTATATATTTGCATTGAAAAGCTTGAGATACGATCAAACCGACGCAACCCGAAAATGTAACGCGCGATATTGTTGAATGCCACATTGAGCTTTCTTCTGCTGAACGCATCACAGCTGCAAAAAATTTCGCACCCGTTGGTGAGTATTGGTACGACAAGCATTTTGGCCAATAGCAAACGTGTTTTCAGTGGGGTAAAATACTGTGAGGACCATAACATGCGAAGAACACCATAAACTTTACCCACCGCAGCGTTGATATGCATATCCCAAGACAGTGTACTGTTAAATAATATACCAAGATATCTTGCAGTAGAAACGTAAGCAATGGGTAAGCCATTTAAGAATAGGGTTGGGAAATATTCTAACTGTAATACTTTTCTGCTTATAATAAGGCATTTGGACTTCAAGGGATTTAGGAACAGACCATTACGTTTCGACCAGCGCGCTATTTTTTCCAATTCTTCGTTTATTCTGTATGCACCATCTTCGATAAGCCCAAGAGGGCAACTTTTGTAAAGTTGAACATCATCAGCGTACATTTGGATTGAGGATGTTGTTATCATTGCGGGAAGCTCATTGATAAACAGGGAAAAAAGAAGAGGTCCTAGTATAGAGCCCTGACGGACACCTCTTCTGGTCGGAAGAAAACATGAAGTCCTATTTCCAACTGAAACTGCTTGTTTTCTTTCGCGAAGATAAGATGACAGTAAGCGAACCGCCGAGAGTGAAAACCCGTAAAGAGTCGAGAGTTTATAACACAGATTGTCGTGGTCCACAGTGTCGAACGCTTTAGAGAAATCGAGAAGAACAAGGAACGTGACATGGTCATCATCTAATGCACTTCTGATATCTTCAACTATATTAATGATGGCGGTAGTGCAACTCTGCTTTTGGCGGAAACCAGACTGTTTGGATGAGAGAATATTATGTGCATCAAGGTGGGCATTAATCTGTTTTTGCACGATCTTCTCAAATACCTTGGATAAAAAAGGGAGCACAGAAATAGGTCTGTATTCAGTTCCATTTCGATTTTTCGGGATTGGAAGGATTTTCGCTGACTTCCACTGAGAAGGAAATAAACCTGTCATTAAAATCGTATTGAAAGTATGCGTGATGTAAGGCAAGGTAATAGGAAGTAACGATTTAAGGAATATGGGTTGTATGCCGTCGATGCCAACTGCATTGGACTTAATAGACAGAAGACTCTCTACAACATCGGTACTTTCAACACTTTTGAACTCGAACATCACTTGTGAGGAAGACCCATTAGGAAGCTCTTCAATGACTGGGGAAATGCCAGAAAGGGTGGGAAAAGGTAACGCAACAAAGTTGTGATTTAAGGAATCGATGTCAAAATTCGCTTCCAGAACTTGGTTTTGCTTCCCTATACCTAACTCCTTTAAGTTCTTCCATAGTTGACGCCCGCTCATGGAAGGGCTAAACTTGCGTTTGTACAGTTGAACTTTTGCAGCTCTTATTTTGCATACAACTAGGTTACGCAAGCTACGATACATTTGATGGTGAATGTCTAATCTGTAGCGTTTCCATTCCTTATAGGCCTTATCCCTTTGAAATATAAGCCTCCGAATTTCATTGGAAAACCAGGGACGCTCACCATGCTTAACTGTTTTAGATCTTAGTGGAACATTACTACTAAACAGGTTGATAATATTATTGTTCAGAAATTCAATTTGGTCATCGGGAGAGGGTAAAAAGTAGACACGTTCCCATTCAATGCTTCGAGTACTATGCTCCAATCGAGTATAATCTATACCTCTAAAATTCCTGTATTCATAAGAGGTAACAGATCTTTTGATCATAGAATTATGAGACAGGTATATGAGGTCGTGCTTAGAGAAAGCTGGTGTTGACAACTGATCATATAGTAAGACATCATTGATATCGCTTACGAAAAAGACATCTAAAAGTGATTGCGATTCACGAGAGAAATGTGTAGCGTTATTTATGTTAACCGGAAATAAGTTATATGTTCTCATACCTTCAATGAGAAATGGGCTAAGAGATTGCTATTCATGTCCCCACATACAATGATCTTAGAAGGACCCAACGAGATTGTTTCCATCAGTGTAAACAATGGCGAGAAATCAGTATCACTATTGGGTCTGTAGACAGTTCCAATTAGAAGAGTACCATCGTTATCGATAATATCGATGAATAAATAGTCTATCTTACTACCCACTGCCGATTTACAGTTGATTTTGCAGGTTATAGCTTCACGAACATAAATGGCGACTCCTCCGCCTCTCCTTCCGTATCTATCCGCCCGTAAAAGCCTATAGCCTACCAATCGATACATCGAATCATTATTTTTATCAGAGAACCACGTTTCAGATACACAGATGATATCAACCTTAGATTCCTCGAACACGTCCCTAAACTCATCGATCTTGCAATACAAGCTCTGTGCATTTAAATGACAAATTTGTAGACCCGTCTTTTGTTTGCTTAAAATTGACACCATTGAGCGAAGAATTCTAACACCACCACCGACCGCGGAAACTTCATCATGATCGTCATGATTCATTGCTATCATACAACAGCAGACAGATTGTGAATAGCACGTATATTCGAGTGAGAGGCGCCACAAATTTCAAAAGCCCATAACAAAAACAAAAACATTTAATTTTTAATTAAAATAAATAAAAAACAAAAAAATTACACTTTTGCACAGTGCTCAGCCTTTAGAATCCAGTATTCAGCCGTTCGAGAGCCAATAGTCAGCCCCCATATTTTCAGTTTTATTTACAGCTAATTATTGCAGTGAAAACATAAAAAGGGAAGGTTTTGGACTTCCTTATACATTCTTCCCTCAAAATCGGTGCATTTATGGTGGAACCATAATGCACATTCATCGCATCCAATGTTTTTAAGATCGTTGTCTTCGTTGTCGCTTCTTCATCACAGTTGTCGAATTTAATTTTCTCCAGACGTTCTTTTGTTACCTTTCTCCTTTTATTGATTCTTTGATTTTCCTTGTCCGTCTTTCTTTTACGAGCCTCTTCTTCCTTCTTTTCTTTGGCCTCAATTAGACTTATTTTTCTCATTAAAATAGCGGTCTTCTTTTTTTCTTTTTCTTCTTGCTTTGCTTTTTCGAATTGTCTCTATTCTTTGGAAGATATTGCTCCGATTCTGTTTAAACATTTAGGTTTTTCCGATTTTTTCATCGGAGATGGAATCTTTAAATGTTTTTTTACAACAGGGGACAATCTTAATGGCTTTTCAAATGTGCAGGAAGATGATGGATTTCGAGCTACAGTCGGCGATGCTATATTTGAATTATTTGCCTCTTTTCTTGTATTTCCAATACTTTCCTTGTTTTTGGAAGCAGTAGTTTCGGTATGTAGTAATTATTGTAAGAGTTAAGCATGCAACTCACACAGTCACACCATATTGATATTCATGTACCTACATTATATACACATCTAGTCATACACGTGTAAGAATAAGAATAAAGAGAGCGTCAGTTTTATGGTCGCATTCACAGAAACCGGACGTGTTATTATTTAATCCGCAGACTCGATAGCAAAACGGTAAAGTAGCGCGACTACAATTACTCAGAAGTGGGATTACACAAAAAAAAAAAATAAAGTTTTTACTACAGATTGTGTGTTTACCACAAAGTTGGTTGTGTCGCCGCTTGTTCAGTCACCGCGAAAAATTTTTTTTTTTCTATCTTCTTCGTAATGGACGACACATTAGTAAATCCAGACGAGTTCACAGTAGCAGAACTCAGAAGTTGGTTACAACAGTTGGGCATGGCAAGAAACGAAAACAAAGCCACCTTGGTCATTCGCCTGAATAACATACCAGCAGATGTGCGAGGCGAACGTCTAAGTAACGACGAAGAAGAGGGACGACGACAAGACGAAGAAATACAAGAAGGAATCGAAAAACAGCCGCTAGACACTGCAACTAAGGAAAAAAAATCATAATGAGAGAAAATGAACTGTTACAACGGATCGCAAAATCAAACGATAGAGCAGAAGCTAAAGCAGAAGGTGGTGAAAAACGATCGGACTGGACGACAGGGGAGTTTAACGTGGCGCAACAAATTGGATTGTGGAAGGAGATGTTGCCGGAATTTAGCGGAACGACAAGTGTTGATGTGTGGCTGGCACAGCTAAGGAATGTCGAAGAAGTGTACGGTGTGGAGAAAAAAAAATTACACGCACTTTTCGTAAGTAAATTGAGAGGCAAGGCCCAAGAATGGTTGTACGCACAAACTAAATTTTTAAACGAAGACTTAGATAACCTGACAGAGGAGTTGAAAGAAGTTTTTGGTACAAAACAAAACAAGATGGAGATGAGAAAAAGATTCGAAAACCGAAAGTGGAAAGTGAGCGAAACTTTCAGTGAATATTTCTACGACAAAGTCAGACTGGCGACTGGATTGAAAATGGACGAAGAAGAATGGATTGAATACGCGATTGAGGGATTTTCTGATGACAACATAAGGTTATATGCCCGTGTCCAGGGGTATACAACAAAGGCAGGACTACTTCGAGCGTTCGGCAAAGTCACTCAACGGAAGGTGCAGACAGGATCGACAGCGGATAGAACGGCAAAAGATAGACAAGTGGACGGACAAAGAGTTGTAGTCAGGTGCTATAATTGCAACTCGGTGGGACACATGGCAAATGGCTGTTCTAAGCCAAAGAGAAAGTCAGCAGTACATCAGTTGTCAGAAGATGACAAGACCAATGATTACGTAAGACGTTTGTATTTTAAGTTTATAATTAATAGCGATAGTATTCCCTTAGACATTTAAGAGATAATATAACTTACACGAATGAAATAGACAATTATAGTGAATATTTTGAAAAACAACTCATGTTAATCGACTTTAAAGATAATGATAGTTCAGAATTGAATTTAGAAGTTGGTGAAGCCGTACGTTATATTCATAAAGAAAAACTTAAAACATTGTATAAGTCAAATTATTTGTTTGCCGATCGCCCTACGGAATCGGTAGTTAAAACTGAAATGAATTTAACGCTGGGCAATATAAAACCATGGTTGAACAAGAGTAAAGCGAATGATTGATTGTAAATTTGCAAGATCAGGTGATCTTAATGGTCAGGATGGCCGAATTGTAGTAATTATTGTAAGAGTTAAGCATGCAACTCACACTGTCACACCATATTGATATTCATGTACCTACATTATATACACATCTAGTCATACACGTGTAAGAATAAGAATAAAGAGAGCGTCAGTTTTATGGTAGCATTCACAGAAACCGGACGTGTTATTATTTAATCCGCAGACTCGATAGCAAAACGGTAAAGTAGCGCGACTACAGGTATCGTGATCGATTTCAATATTGTCGTTAATAGGAACCAAACTACCTTCTGTCGAAACTTCGAAAGTCCCACTTAGTATGTCGAGATACGTCCCTTCGTCTTCACAGTAGTTATTCCGCAATGCCTCATCATCGAAATCTGGCAGACTGAAATTGTTTACTTCATCTGCCAATACAAAAGATGGAGGGACATTTGGCGTATTAAGCAGAGGTTGATTTTGTGTTGCAACTATTGGACTTTGTGAACCTCCGAAGCTTTTAATTCCTTTCCCCATTTGAATGATGTCAAGAACAGTTTTGACATCAATCCCAGCATTACTGAAATCTTCACCTAAAATATTTATGACCTTTGTGGCGGCGTCGAAATCCTTTTTGGTCAATGATTTTGATGGCGTATTAAATGAATTTTCTCGACTCTTATTCTTTAGGCTTTTATTATTATTTTGCACGCACTTTTTGTATACTACAGCATACGGATTGAATGGATACAACCCACATTTTCGAAAACCGTTTGTACAGTCGAATGGTTTTTCGGCTGCTCCTTGAGAAAATTTTGCTTAATGCAGTGCAATAAAATTCGCTCGGATTGATTTACGTTTGCGAATTTCAAAAACGTTTAATTCACCGGTTTCAATAAGCAACTGCGTGAGCAAAAATTGGTCGAGTATAGAAATCGAGGGAAGCACAGCGGGCGACGAGATGCGAGATAAAACAAAAAAAAACGTTGCGACTCAGCTAGTGTCAAAGACAAGACTCCTCTTTTATTTTCTCTTGCTTCTTTAAATAGTTACTTAGTACATTCTCTAGTTTGAGTTTCTTATTTTAGTACAACGACAAATTCAAAAATATGGCGAAACTTGGTTTCTTTGGCGCTAATTTCAAATGTGGTATACATGAATTCATTGCCTCTTTAATTTTATTATACATTGTAAGTTAGCTATATATGGATAGAAATGTAAGTTTCAAAGTACATAGGTAAGTAAGCATTTAAGGTTTAATTTCATTATTGTTTTCAGGTAATTATCGTTTCAATGAGCAAGATGCTTGTTGTTGTTATTGTTGTTAGGTGTGGCATAGTTGTGTGATCCAACACCGTTTACGATGATTTCTGCAAAATTTTCTTTTTTCAAAATTCTTTCTAAAAGAGGACAGAATGTCGACTTACTTAAAATGCTGTTCATGTTTTCACGTTGCATTGCCCAGTCATGAAGAGTATTCTTCCATTCTGACTTAAGGGGTTTGAAAACACTAACATCGTTGTCATATGACTTCGGTGTCCGTCAACGAGGACAAGAACTGGTTTTTTTTATATTTTGTTCTGTTATCCACTTGTCTAATCCTTCAGTAATATAGTTAAAGAATATATCTGACTTCATCCAGCCGGTGTTAGATTTTCCTAAAAACCAAGTATCTGGCATGCTGTTACCCACTTCTTTTGGAGGTCTTACGTAAGGAAAAACTACACACGGGGGCAAAGTTTGTCCACTTGCGGAAAAAAGAGAAGGACCGTTATAGACTCTATTTCTTTTCCTAGTGCGATCTTGTATACGTTCTTATACCCTCGAGGTGCTGTAACCTTCCCACTTTTTGGACAAAGACTAAAACTAGTCTCATCTCCATTAAATATTCGATGTGGATGTTGAAGTATATCACTAGCATCTATAGAGTCCAAGTAGTTCTTTAGATTATCGAACCATTTTTTTATGCTTTCCATTGTTATTACGGCTCGTCCTTTTGATATGTCCTCAGGAGCTCGGTGACACAGGCCGGGGTTTCTTTTTAAAAAAGATTTGTACCATTTATTACCCGGTCTATCATTATTAAAAGGATTAGGTTTTTTTTCTTCCAAAATAATATTTTGAACAGTATTTAAAAGTTCATCTGGCTTCAAGGGGAATCCACATTTGCTGAGGTTGGTGCACCAGTTGGCAATTGCTGTTTCCTCTTCCTTGGACAGGACGGCAGCTGGTCCCATCTTCCGCGGACCTTCTGATATCCTTAAATGCAGTCTATCTTGAATGGTGCCCCTCGGCACACCATATTCCCGACTAGCTTTTCGTATCTTCATACCATTCCTAATTGCCACCATTGCGTTAGCAGGATTTTCTTCGCAGTATTTGTGGATCGGTATGCGGATTGCGGATGGTAAATATCTAAACAGATTTCAAAGTTAGTAGGTACCTAGGTATTTGTCTAAACAACAAAAGTTTTAAAGGTTTCTTTACTAACAGTACCTAATTTTACCAAAAACCGCTTTAAATTCAAATATTTAGATCGAAAACCATGATGGCTGACTACTGCAGAAAGGTTTTCCAGAACTCAGCCCCCACACCAAACAACTTTTGAAAGTGGCCGACTACTGGTTAAAATGCTACAAATACTTCTTAAATGACTGTAATATAATTCAGCATTATCGAATTGACACGCATAACTAATTTTAACTGTATTGGTGAAAATCACGAATATTCCAGTAGTCGGCCGCTTTGGGCTGAGTACTGGACTAGCCAGCTATTTATTTATCCCAATAGTCAGCCCCCTTGTTATTTGCAGTTTTGTTAATAAAATTTATATTTTTTAAACAATATATTGAAGAATAAGTATTGTTAATAAAGAAAAACTATACTATGTTATCAAATCAGCGAAAAAAACTTAAAAAACCTACCTGCATATAGACCTGCATATACACGTTACCGAAATATTAGACACATGACACGTCTGCACACTATCCCTTTCGCACTCAACTGCGTGGAGTTTTCTATCTAAGGGTAAGGGATCTATAGTTTGTATGTATATGTGACCTTTAACAAAATGTTGATAGATTGCCTCTGTTTTATTCTGGTGGAAATACTTGTGTTTTCAACTATTTAGAGACAAAAAAGGGAAAAAAAGGCCGACTACTGGTTGGGGGCTGACTACTGGGTGGCATACCCCGTATATTAAAAAAAATTCGATAAATTTGTTTATACCCTATTCTAAGGGTATATTAATTTTGACGCATAGTTTGTAACATACCTTAATATTGCCCGTAGACCCCTAGAAATTACTATATTTATGATCAGCATCGATAGTAATGTCGAGCTAGCCATGTCCGTCCGTCCGTCCGTCCGTCCGTCTGTCGGCAAAAATTAGGCCTTTAAACTGGACCTAGAGAGCTGAAATTTTAACCATATACTCTCTAGGGTCCCGAAATAATCAAGTTTACGAATTTTTGAAATCCGCCCACAGACACGCCCACAAACTAAAAAAAAAAAAATTTTGAAAAAAATCTAATTTTGAGCTAGAAAACTGAAATTTTTTATATATCATCTATGACTCCTAAAACTGCTCGGGATAAAACATTTTGAAAATCCGCCCACTGACACGCCCACAAATAAATAAAATATTTTTTTATACCCTATTCTAAGGGTAGGTATATTAATTTTTGAAAATCCAAAGTTTGAGCTAGGGAGCTGAAATTTATAATATATACTCTCTATGGGCCCTTTATGCTCATGTGTAAATATTTTCAAAATCCGCCTACTGACACGCCCACAATTAATTTTTTTTTTTTTGAAAATTCAAAGTTTGAGCTAGGGAGCTGAAATTCATAATATAAAATATATACTCTCTAGGGGCCCTTTATTCTCATGTGTTAATTTTTTTTAAATCCGCCTACTGACACGCCCACAATTAAATAAAACAATTTTATTGAAACACCCAAGTTTGAGCTAGGGAGCGTTTTTTTTTATAAAATCCTTTAAATATTATATAACAAAATATGTAGAGCGTTCTTAACAATTCAACCATACTTAGACTTTTGTCACGCCCACTTATGAGGGATAGGAATAAGAATAGGGTATCCAACAGTTCGCCCAAGCGGACTGTAGCCCGTCCCTATGTTTTTTTTGAGATTGAGATGGGCGTGTCTGTTGGCGGATTTTAAAAATTCTTAAACTTGATTATTTTGTTCCCCTAGAGAGTATATGGTTATTTCAGCTTTCTAACTCCAGTTTAAAGGCCTAATTTCTGTACGGATGGACGGAGGTTGATTTTCCTTGGTGAATGCACAGTGGTTTACTGGACACTTTTTCACAATCGCCGATCGCTGGTACCCTTTCTATCGGTTTGCAGGATGCAATCGGACGGTGATAAGCTCCAGAACGTCAGATGTTCTTCTTTCGCGTTCTCTCTTTGTACCTGATTTCTCCTGTCAGATGTTTTTAAGCACTTAACTTTGCTTGTCTAGAGTTTTCTTGCACCGCTATCCACTCCTTTATTGTTCTGCAAGTGTGGTTTATGGGTACCAGATTGACCATTGGTTATTGGATGTAAGATCGCTTTTCGTTTTTAGGTATGTTGTCGATTTCTCTTGTTGAAATTGACATGTATGCAATGTGTAATTTGGCGATTCTAGAGACCCCCCACTAAGTTTTTTGGCTTTCATTTGAAAACAAATTTGTGATCACATTTTTTTTTGGTTATAATGTTTTAGCTTAGTGAAATTGAGTACACGTAATCAATACGGATACAAAATTTCAAAATTCAATTTACATACAAAAAACATTTTATGGGAACATTTTTGAAAAATAAAGAACAATAAAACTTTACATATCACTATTTTTTAGTTATGATTTGTTGTTGATTTGTTTTGCTTAGTAGCGAGTAGAGCCTCCTCTACTCCGTATGCACTGTATTAGCCTAACTGGTACGCTTTCGATCAGGTGCTGTGGTTTTCTTTGAGGGTTCTTTTTAATTGGTCCCGTAAATGTTCGATGGAATTGAGGTCTGGGCTCTTTGCTGGCCATGGCAAAAGTGAAATATTGGCGTCAGAAAGAGCCGCTTGCTTGCCACGGGCCGTATGTGGGTGAGCATTGTCTTGCATAAGAACAAAACCATCGCCAACTCTCTGTGAAAATGGGATCACAACAGGTCGTATTACCATCTCAACGTAACTGGCGGCGGTAACGGTGCCCTCATCCAGAGTTACCAGCTCAGTTGTGCCTAGCAAACTTATTCCAGCCCATACCATAACACTGGGGCCCCCCAATCGGTCACTTCCGTCAATGCACGGGTCGGTAAAACGTTCACCTTGTCTTCTCCACACGCGTACTCGTTTATCATCACTCAAAAACTTTGTCTTGCATTCGTCTGTAAAGAGTACAGACCTTCAGTTGTCCATGGTCCAATTTGAATGCTCACGGGCATACCTTAAGCGCGCTGCCCGATGAGCTGCTGTAAGTTTCGGGCGTATAGCACGCACTCTGGAACGTTGACCATCTTCGTGGAGTCGATTGCGTTTGTAAAGCCAGGGCGGTTACGGTACGCTAGCAACGTGCAGTTATTCAAATGTACCGGTCTTCTTGCCGAATTGTGGCTCTGATTCTTCCCGATCCAGGTCTCCTTGCTACACTACCAGTCTCCCGGAAGCGTTTCCACACGTTTCGGATAGCTCGCCTCGACACACCGATAAGATTTGCAACAACCCTTTGAGACTCTCCTTGCTCCAGCATATTTACCGCTCTAATTGCGTTTTCAGTATCCAAATGACGTCTAGAACCGGGCATGGTAATCACGTCTAATCACGAAGAAATAAGGAAAATCAATTAAAGAAAGTAACACTTAGCAACAACGCTAGAATCGGACTGAGAAAACAAGTGCAATAATTTTTGAATTGACTCTTCTTTCGAGCCATTGGCTTTTTTTGCCTACTCACTTGGAGGCAACGGTAAAATTGATGTTTAAAGCATTGATAAGGACTCACACACATGCAAACTCTACAATAAAATTATTCGTTTCGATAATGTTTACCAATTAAGTATTTTTTAGGCAAAATACAAAATAAATCTTGGGTGGGCCCTATTTTGTTTTGAGTAGTTTAGTTTTAAACAATAGACGTTTAAAAACGTTTAAATGCAATTTCCCAAAAAACATGGAAATGGCGCATACGGCAAAACAATATATGGGCGACGATAATTTTCATAAATATCAACCATTTCATAACACAACTATGAAGCTGGGACCAATTGAAATAATAGACTCTTCAGTCTTCACTCCCCAACAGCCTGGTTAGTTGGACCTGCATGTAGGGTAAGTTAAACCAAGGCCTGAAAAGTGGACAACATTTTATTCTTTTATTTATTCAAAACGTACTAAATAAATACAGAATTCAAATAAAAAAAATTTACATGACGTAAGACAAATAATAATAGATGGAAATATTGTGTTCAGAATCGTAGTCGCTACTAAGTACAGTTAATACAAATAAAGACGACCCAAGTCCAGGTGAGCACTTCGAAAGAGCCAACTTTCGGCCAGTATGGCACTGTACCGACTTCTCACCCGGTTACCTTTCAGAAAATGTTTCCATGCACATCACACTCAGCACTTCTGCGGAACTTGAGTTTTGCAATACTTTTCCCACCTGTGCCATACGCCACACCTAGTTTGATTAACAAACTCATAAATAAAAAAGTACTCAAAATTGTCAACATTTTTATGTGGAATACAAGAATAAATTAACGTGAATCATGAAAATACTGTCCCTTGATTAATGATTTTCACGTTTTCACCACAAGAATAAAAAAAAAATACCCATGTTTTGTTGGGAAAGCTATCCATAGTGAAGTAGGAATTCCCACCAAAACCATCCGCAGCAGCCTGGTTTAAATATTTCATATTTGGTACACTAACTACAACAACAGCTTCGAGCTGTCAGAAAAATTTGCAGATAAAATCGACAAATAGATCCGTGCCTACCAAGCCAAAACTAGATAGAATTTTTAATAATAATCAAAATCTAACTTTTTTATTCAACTGAAATGGATATTTTTTATAATTTTGCCCTTTTTCCAACAAAACAAGGGTATTGTCACGATTATTTTAACTTTTCACTTTTGAAACAAAATTGCGCGTGGTTTTGCACGTGTTGTTTATTGTGCAAGCTTCATTTGTATAGTTCCTGCGGTTCTTGATTAATTCGCTTGGTTCAAATTGCCCGTGGTCTATCCAGCTCCACTCTACAATATTCAAATTTTCTTTAAAAAACTAACATAGCTACTCTCCTAGCCACTTTTTTGTGTACTGATATAAGACATCCATCCTATAAGGTATATCTTATTTTCGGTATACCAAAGTCAAGCACAGATAATATTTTGTCAGTTGATATAAAATGTCCGATGAAACTTTTTTGTATGGGCCTGTGACATCTGTATGCTATTATCTGCTATATAAGTGTAGAGAAAGCTCATCTGCCGCTATACGCTTTTTGATCATAATATTTTGGTTAGCCGTTTTACATTTTTTGCGACCTATTTTTTGAACCAGAGTTCATTGCATTGGTTCAGCGGATATGTGTGTTAACTTATGCAACAGCAACAGGAATACAGATATTCTGTATTGCGACTGAATAAGTTTTGAGCATTATCGCCCGTGTACACTACAATTACTAACCTATGCATGCAGATCGTGTGCAGGAGAGGTTATTCGGACAAATTCCGAGAAGGACAAATATGTTTGCTAATTTTTTGATCGTCTGAACAAAATTTGTGCGTTAAAAAAGTGATAATAATAAGCGCTACGTTTTTTATTATATTAGCTGTTTTTTTTTAACCGAGTCCCCGCCGTGTTACGGAAATTTTGCAAAAGGACCCGGAAGTGTGCCAACGTCAACCGTGCCCTAGAATCAAAATATAATATTCAGACAAATTAAACTTTTCGAAAAGTGAAAGACAGTGGGTTATTTGTTTATTAGCAGTTCTCTTGAAAATAATACCAGTTCATCCCTCCAAAGCCTAAAATACGAAAACAAATATTTTTCATTTGACTTAACCCCTTATTACGGGTTAAGTATAGCTTAAAAGTCAGCTGACACTATTTCCACTTCAAAAAAAAAAGAAGAATGGGCAATCGCCATTTGCATTTATTCATTCATGAGCGGAGCAAGTACCACTCTCGCTTCCATTGCAGCTTAAAATAAATACCGCGGAGAGTAAAGGAGAAATCTTAAATTTACTGAGGCAGAGAAAGAAATACGATTTCCACAGGCAGCAGGGCAGTCCTTTCATTCTCAACAGAAGCCCAGTGTAAAATATGTATTAATTCTCGTATTCCACCTGGTTGCACTTTAATGTCAGTCAACCCTACTCGGGTAGCTTCTCCTTAGCTATGAGACCAGGCCGGCTCCTCTATTTGCCAATTTTTCTCTCATTGCAAGGAATTATAAACGAGCCACCATCGGGTTAAGTACACCGAAATGGAAGAAAATGTCCTTTTGTTTTCCCCATCGTCGTCCTAAATAAATACTTAATCAACATTTTAGTTGGGCAAAGAGAAAAAAGTTCGAATACAAAAGGAGGAGTGCAAACAAATTGCTTCGGGAAATGACAAAAACCAAATCAGTCGTCCTGTGACACAGCACAGCACACAGATGCGGTTGCATACGGAAAGGAAAAAAAGGATTTTATCCTGCAGCTAGCTGTATTCACATGGGCAATGCGGTTTCTGGCTGTCGCTCTTGCCACTGTGCATGTAGGTGAATGGTAGCGTCAGTCTCGAATTCTGATTTAATATGTAAAAAGAGAATAATTGAATGCAACATCAGCAGCAGCTGAGATGCCATTCAGGACAACAACAGGACTGGACTGGGACCCACATACTCCATTGTACATAAATATATGTACGTATAGGAATATGCAAATTTGAAATTCTTTCCCACTGCCGATATCACCTGGTATCGCATTTGCGGTTCTCCTGTTGGAATTCTGTTGACAGAGCATAAAACTGGGATATTGTGGAGTTCTATTTTGAGTGCTTTCTCATTTGGGATGCATTTCATGGGATTTTATGGATTTTCGACGACAGCATCTAGAATGCTGGCGATAATGGAAGCAGCGGCTATTTTGAACACTTTACGACTTCTAGCTTTTTATGAACGACTAGATGCGCTTGGCTCTTATGAAGTTTTCCCAGTGGATTTAACGAGTGCATTTACTTGTCAAGTGGTTTAAGTCGAATGTTAGGTTCTGGTTAAGCGAATGAGGATGTTCGATTGACGTGCTTTGTAAATGATTTTTAAATAATTATGGACGTCGGTGTAATCATTTCTGCGGTTGCAAGCGGTTTTATACGAATTGCAAAACACATCTTGAGGCTATTGTATGCAAAGTATTTGCTGTATAAAATGAATAAAAAATATAAAATATTGTCGGCTAAATGTGTTTAGGCCGTTAAGTCCGTTTTTATCAGTTTTACAGCAGAGTAAAAAAACCATGTCGTCGGTTAAGAATGCGAGGTGATCGTAGGATAGGCAGTCGCCTATCAACACCACCTCTTCCTGATAGAAATTTGTTTGGCGGCGGGCACGAACAAAACTCAGCCCACCAAAGTGTCTGCAAAAATTAAATGGTACAATCTGGACAAAGAGAAAGGCCAAGCATTTATTGCAAGATATGTGCGATTCCCTACAACGATCTTGCTTGGACGCGGCATTCAAAGCTTGGTCATAGTGCTTTAATAATAAAATAACCTCGAATTGATATAGAAATGCACTGGAATTCAAGCAAAGTGATTGGACGGGAGTTTGAAGAAATTTCTTCTTATGCTGATGACCAGGCTTCGACAAAAGAGCTTGAACCGGGCCACAACGTTTTTCAAAATAGCCGATCAGAGAAGGAGAAATGATCAGGAAATCCGTGTGCTAAAGTTCATCAACAATGTTTGAGGTCTGCTTCTTGCCGATGACGAAAAAACTATTCACAGGTGGCAACAGTATTGTGAGGGACTTCTAAATGAACAATTTCCTAAGAAATATTTTCCGGCAGACGTTCCAAACAATGAAGAAAGACTCCAAAAATCGAAAAGCAGTTTTGCCGGGCGAGTTCTGGATATAGATAGGAAACATCACGTCCAAATGGCTCACGATTCGCATCTCCAAACTGATAAGAGGCGATCAAATGCCTTACCAGTGGAGGGAAGGTTTTCATCTCACTTTGTACAAAGAATCTATCTCGTCAAAGAACCTATCTCAAAAAAAATGGAGCGCGACCGGCTCAGTTGGTACTGTCATGTTCAAAGTAGAGATCCTAACAACCCTGTCAAAAGGCAATATCAATCAAAGTTTCCATATAAACGCAAAAGAGAGACAGGCATAAAAACTCCTGAATAACACAAATGCAGCAACGCATTCGACTGGCCTCAGCGACGAAGTGATTCAAATTCCGGGGAATGACATTGTTTTCTGAGGTCTTACCGGCGAACGGTGCAGGGAAATAAGTCCACGGGAACTAAGTCTACTGAGGGACTTAGGAAATAAAACCACTTTCGCGAAGTGGACTTAGTTCCCATGTAAAGTGGGAACTAAGTCCATTTTTTTATGGGAACTTAGTACAAATTCAAAAATAAGAAGAGGGAACTAACATCCAACATCCAAAAAACTGTAAAGTGCAGTTAGTTATTACACTCTTTAAGCAAAATCTTAAGCTTATCATGGTGACATAAAGCCAAAGTTTCAAAACCACTCCTCGCACCTACTCCAAATCAAACAGTGACACCAAGCAGGGAGGTTTATGGGGGGGCAGCATGTCCCCCCATATGCATTACACTATTTATGGAATCTACTTGCGATTTCGTAACTAATCTCATAAACAGTGCAATGCATATGGGGGGGGGGGGGCATGTTGCCCCCCTGCAACCCCCCTGCTTGGGGTCACTGTTTGATTTGGAGTAGGTGCGAGGTCACGGTACCTATATTACTCTGTCTCAGTTAGAAGTTAATTTCTATTTTGTTAATAAAAATTGCAAAGTACCTACTTGACTCTTTAAATGTATTTTGTTCTTAGTCGACAGTGAGAATTTGCTTCACATTAAAAGGGAACTAAAACCACTCAGAGTTTTGGGAATTTATTTCCCACCTTACATGGGAACTAAGTCCACTTCGCGAAAGTGGTTTTATTTCCCACATAATGGGAACTAAGTCCCTCAGTGGACTTAGTTCCCGTGGACTTATTTCCCTGCACCCCGGCGAACCCTACAGGCGGGACAGTCACAGTAGAGATGCAGTTAAAGTGGGAGCATTATAATCACCGCCATTAAGGAAGAAGAATGAATTCATTAATTTAGTGGCAAACAATTAGATATAAAAAAATAGGGACAGGCTATAGTTCGCTTGGGCGAACTGATGGATACCCTATTCTTATTCCTATCCCTCATAATTGGGCGCGACAAAAGTCTAAGTATGGTTGAATTGTTAAGAACGCTCTACATAGTTTATTATATAATATTTAAAGGATTTATTCGAAAAAAAACAAAGCTTTTGTAAAAAAACGCTCCCTAGTTCAAACTTTGGTTTTTCAATAAAATTGTTTTATTTAATTGTTTGCGTGTCAGTAGGCGGATTTAAAATTTTTTTAAACATAAGTATAAAGGGCACCTAAAGAGTCTATATTATAAATTTCAGTTTCCTAGCTGAAATTTTGACTTTTCAATAAAATTGTTTTAGTTAATTGTGGACGTGTCAGTAGACGGATTTTAGAAATTATATCTCCGGAGCAGTTTTAGGAGTCAAAGATTTATATAAAAAATTTCAGCTTTCTAGTTAAAAATTAGATTTTTCGATAAAATTCTTAAACTTTATTATTTTGGGCCCCTATATGGTTAAAATTTCAGCTCTCTAGTTACAGTTTAAAGGCCTAATTTTTGCCGACAGACGGACGGACGACATTACTATAGATGCTGATTATGAATATAGTAACTTTTAGGAGTCTACGGGCCATATTAAGGTATGTTACAAACTTCGCGTCAAAATTAATATACCCTTAGAAAAGGGAATACAAAATGTCCGACATTGTAGAACGTGAAAATTATTCTTCCGTCAAGGATCAATCTTACACATTGACTATATGTCCAAACTACGTGCACCAATGTGTCATGCAGAGCTGCCGTTTATTACAAGAAGAGAAGGATTTTGGTCCCTTATTTTGTACAATACTTTTCAAAAAGAAAGATGTAACGAATCTCTATCTTAGATACTAAATTTGTTCGATCCTATTTTTTTTGTAAATCTTTCCTGAAGCATTAGAATCATAACTTAATAAATTTTGTATTCAAAAAATTGAAGAAACTTTCATTTTAAATTTAACTTGCATAAAATATAAAATAACTTAAGACCGCCGAAGTAAAATAATACTTTCGCTCGGAGTTCACATATTATAATTACAACAAACTCACATGTTAACTCTCCTCAGGCGCCACCTTCTGGTGTGAATACAATTCGTTGGTAAATACTCTCCTGAATAACTCATAAGTCAATATAAGACCGCAACCGGAAAACTGGTACCATTAGGGCCTGTAATAAGTAACAAGCCCAATGGAGCACACCTAAGATTGAAAAGGGCCAGTTTTACGACGATTCCGAATGGCAAATTTAAGAAGCTTCTCACCATAATACGTGATCTTGGATGTTTGTCAGACTTGTTAAAACTAAATAAATAAAACAAAATAACTTACCTACAACGATTTCCTAAAGAAAAAAACCAACTGTAAATAGCATCATAGAGGAAAAATTGCCAACTCTGTTAGATCGCTCGCTAAATATAATTTAATTTGATGGAGAAAATGAAGCATGACACATTCCCCATAGGTATCTATTTCTATCTCAACAACATCGGGTCCGGACCCCCCCCCCCCCCCCCCCGGGAGGTCCTGACCTGAATCTAAAATGCTGGTATTCTGTCGCCGAAAATTTGCATATTCTATTCTACGATTCGAAAATCCAAAAAAGGTTGTAATGTGCAAATAAATGATTTCTCGTATTTTGTCATGCATAATATTATTATTCAATTCATGTTACTACAACATATTAGCAATAGTGCGAAATCTAGAGAAAATCTAAATCATTTTTAAAATTCCGCGATTTTTTGAAGAATTTTTGCAGAATTTCTGCTTCCGTTTGTCCAATTTCAGGATGGATAGTCAAAGAAGCGAGTCCATTCAGGCGCTCCCGTCCCATTGTACTTCTAAGATAGTTTTTTATTCTTCTTAGGGTCGAAAATGATCGTTCTGGAGTTGCTGGTATTACGGGTAACACTGTTAATACTCGTAAGATCGTGTTCACGTTTTCGAAACATTTTCTGGAAGTAAAAATTCCGATCTGAAGTTACTCACTGATAGTGCATCGAGCGCATTTTGAATATCTTGATCGGAGATCCGTTGCCTCCACATTCTGATCTCTAAGATGAAATTCCTTTCTGAACAGTCCAATATTTTGTCATAAAACTTGTAAAGATCTGCGCATTTTTCCTCATCAAATTCCTGCTTGGAAGGAAATAGTTGTTAGAAACTGTGGAAGATCGATTTGTGTTTATCGAACCGACTTTGGAGATGAAAAATGTAAGTATCAAGGAATGGAATGTAGAAGGCAATTCTGTAATAATCTTCGACATTTTGTGTTTCAACGTTGCAACGGTTTTTCTGTTGACTGCAACGACGAAGCATTTTCATATTAATTTCGTATTCGGAACAGATTTCAGCAACATTGTCGTAAATGATACGAAAACTTAAATCAACGTTTTTCCGCTTTTCTTTGATATCATTCGTAGCATCATCAGTTAACTTTGTGGCTTCTCCTAGATCTTGATTTTTCGTCTGCAATTCCAGACTCAGAGGCAAGATGATAGAATTGATCGATTCCATTTGAGAGATTTGGAGATTTGATATTCGATTGTCAAAATCGCGGTCAAAAGCTGAGAAGCCTTTTGTGACGTCTCTCGATCTTTCCACTTTTTTATCTCTTCCAAAGCTTCTATAACGGCCGGTTGAAGTTCGAGGTAAGTTGAAACTGCTTCATGAGACTGAATGGTCTGAATAACAGATGTATACTCTCACAGCTTAAGCAGTTCGGGGAAAATCTTACGCCGCGGCGCTGCCATCGCAGTATTGTTGGCGCCCTATTTAAAATGTCGAACACGTAAGATATGTACGATACAGAAAACGACATTTCTCGAATGTGAATATATATCAATATTAGTGATTTTACGTGTTTGTGACTACAACGCATAATACGTATATGCTTTGATTTTTTATACCTTTTATTAGGTCGCATATATATATCTGTGTATCAAAAAATTATCGACACTCTGTCGTGTAGGTGTCCCGAATTAAAATTGTTTCCAGTGGTAACCGTGTGTCCACACAAGCGGCACTATCGTAGTTTCATGCAAAATGTATCAAAAGAATAAGAAAATGAGGTTAAGTTAGGTCATGAAAGCATACCCCCTCGACGAGATCCTTGATCCGCCACTGAAAACGAGTCAGATATTGCCTAACAGAGCTTCGCAGCCGCACATACAAGCAAGGACGAAATGTGAGCGAATCCCGCTCAAATTGTTTGAACGTTATTGCCATTATTTGCTATAGCCTCTTATCCAGCAGCCCTGTGCAAAATTAAATACAGTTAACTTATACAATGAGTATTTCGTTCGTTGAAAATTTTCATTGATGTGTTTATTTATGAACATCCACCCTTTAGGATAATACACTTTACTCCTGGCGACAGGTATTATCCTTTTATTATGTTCTTTCTAAAAATAACCACTGTTATCGAATGTACCTAATCCTTCACCGTATTTAAGATTCATATAAAGGTACTGTTTTTTTAAGTACTTTGCATCTTCGTTCTATTCTTCCTCTCAACAAAGCCGAATGACCCTGCCTGCCCTATTGGAGAGACAATAGTTTCGATTTCGGATAACATCTATCTAGGTATAGTAGTCCTACTCACGATGATCCTCGTAACGTTGATGCATCAATGGTTTTATTAATACGAGTACGGTCGCACTTAAATCATTTCACAGGAAACATTGTAGAACGCCCATCAGAGTGTGCATCCCCAAATGCTCCCACAACTATCGACCTCTACAGATACGAGGATTCGGCTTGATTCATGCATCTACTGCTGCATCACATTACTGTATGACTGTAGTCCTATAAAAAGCTTCAGACTAACCACGTCCCTGTGCATGCTTGTTTCACGGTTTTTTCCCTATACCCTCGATGGGTGTATTATGCTGCATTGCAGATTGTATCTCATTGATGCCGCATCGTGATGAGTGTGAGTAAGGCAATCGCTTCGTCTGTCTGAGAACGGATCGTTATGTTTACGTACTCGAATATTGTAATAAAGGCATAAGTGCTCTAGAAATACAAGCGGTGTACATACATACATGCGACCACCCAGTACAAGGGCACAGCCAGTGGGGACAATCTTAGGAACAATTGCTGCTGAACATTTAGTTGCATGCAACTCCACGAAGGGGAGAAATCGAGGACTCAAATAGCAGCGGTTGTACTTAGTATAAATGAATGGGAATGTAGAGGAAAAGGAAAACTTGTACATTTCCCGGGCAAACTCCAAAGGACATGTCGCGGCACGCTTGGACGTTTTCCAACTTTATAAGCAATTTTCTTTCTTGAGTTCTGGGTGCAACGTGGGCACTGCAGCTGAACGAAGTGGAAATTTCTCTTTTCGAGTCACCGAAGCAGCACATCGCCGCTGGTTAATTCCTTAGTGGCTATATGGGTAGCCACTTTAAGAGAATAAATAAAGTGAACGATTGTGTTGCAGGCATTTGCTCGTGGTAGTGATGCGTTTTTGGATTTTGTCGAAACCATAAAATAATATAACTGCTCCCGGAAATTATGTCAGAGTTTTTTTGTCGAATAAACCCCTATACAAAATGCTTCATTCAAAATTCTGTTCTATTTTCTCCTATGGAAAAAGGCCAGATGTTTCTGGCAATCTTTCCAAAATGCTGACGTTTTTCCGTTTTTAGAAATGGTAAAAGATTACATTTAGTATCATAATTGTATTTTACATATTGATTAATTTCTGTTACTTATTTTTAAAAATTTGTTAGGGTTACAAATAACAAGACAAAAGTTATTGGAAAGTTTTGTGGTTTTTCATTTTAACAGCTTCAGAGACGTACGGAAAGATCAATTTTTTTAAGAACGGTTTGTGCGTTATAAAGCAATTACACAAATAAAAAAATGCATCGAAAGACACAGATATTTTTCCAATTGCGTCATAGAACTCTTAACCCTCTGCGACTGACGTTGTAGTATGACAGACACCAGGAAATTTAAAAACTTCTGTTGTGTCGTTATTTTTCAGTTGTTGACTCTCGCGCTCTCAGTACCTTTCTGTTGTATGCTCAAGCGTGCGTTAGCGTAATGCGAGCGGTCGTGGTGTGCGCATGCATTGTTGTACGAAGGAGAGTGTCCATAAGTCAACCACGTCAGTGTTAAAGTATGTGTCTGATAAACAACCACCTCAGTGTAATAGTTATATTTTCATAGTGTCTCCTAAGCAACATGTCAGTAAAATTGTTTTGTTAAGTGGAATTTGTTGTTTGTTTCTTAGATGGCTCACTCAAATACTAACCTAGGATCTTATAGATCTAAGAGAACGTCGACAAGAGCCTTTGTAAGTCACGACCAGCTAATATAAGACTAGTTGGACGAAGAAAACGAGTACGAATTCAGCGATTTCGACGATGAAGATGATGACCCAAATTTTCAGCCAGGAACCGAATTCTTGGAAGCCGACGAAGTTTCAGGCGAAGAAGAGTATCAAAAACCAATTGAAGAAATTCCACATGTAACCGCCACTGAAAATGTGCATCAAGATGGCTAAAAATGTTCCTCCTCTACCTCCAAGAACTCAATCGATTCCACTAACTGGAAGAAAACTATGCTCTATATGTCCAACAAAACTTAAAATATTAACAAGGTATTGTTGTCGTGATTGTTTAAAGCCAATTTATCTTCAATGCTCTAAGCCAGTTTATAAAGACTGCCAAAAAAAAATTTGATTTTGAGGTTACAAATCCTTTAATTGAACCAATGAATTGATATTTTTTTTTGTAAATCTGATTACCATAAGTGTAAACTTTAATAAATGTGTAAGTACATAAAGAAAATATTTATGTTTGATTTTTTTTTTAAACTTTTCTTTATGTGTAAGTTTTGGAAACAAATTGTATGTCATATCAATAAATGCTGTTCAAATTTATATGAATTTTTAATTTTATATATTAGTAATTTAAAATAATAGTGGACACTCTTAACTTTAAATTATAATAATAAAAAGTGAGAATATAAAAAGAATTTTGAAAATACAAGCTGTTCAAATGGTGTCTGGTGTACTACCACATCAGTTGAATTGTGAAAACTAGCGCACGTCAGTTGCAGAGGGTTAAGGCAAGATTGCTTGACATTTTCGAAACGCTCGACCGCAAGATCTACGCTCTTGCTGTCTTCATGGATATTGAGGGTGCCCTTGACAACCCCAGCTTTTGCAGAATTGAGTCTGCCTTAACACTGAAGGGCGTCGATTCTACAACTGTGGAATGGATCCTGGAAATGCTTAGGAGCAGGTAAGTTACTGCTGCTGTTGGCGTCTGTGTCAGAACTGTGCGCGCTGTTAAAGCCTTTGCGCAGGGTGGTGTACTCTCCACTACATTGTGGAACCTTTTGGTCGACTACTTGCTGAGAAGACTTGATGGGGAAGTTCACCCTGTTATTGGGTACGCTGACGATGTGTGTATCATTGTCAGCGGCAATAGTGTTGGGAGTTGGTGCCGCGAGCAGGCTCTGTCTGTCAACCGCGCGAAGACTGAGATGATGCTGTTCACGAATAGAATTGCAATACCTCAAGTGAGGTGGCCTTACTTCCAGGGCACTCAACTAAAGCTAGCAAGCAAGGTTTAGTATCTGGGTATTGTTCTAGACCCAAAGCTTAACTTTTCTGAACAGTTGCTAGAATTTGGAAGGTAACTAACATTCTCTGGCAGTGCAGTAGGATGTTCAGCAGAACCTGGGGACTTAGTCCCAGGCTGGTTCACTGGATTTACACGTGCATCGTTAGGCCATACCTTAGGTATGGTGCGATTGTATGGTGGGCTAGAGCTCACATCCTCAAACGTCAGCTGACGAAGCTACAGCACCTCGCGTGCTGTATGCATTACAGGTGCGATGAGAGGAACTCCCACTGCTGCTATGGAAGTGTTTCTCTTTTTACCTCCCTTGCAGTTCCTTGCTGAGAGTGAGGCCAGCAAATCACTATACCGTATGTGTGTAGTACTTAGACGGCAGGTCTATCTCGGCGATGGGGCCAGAGGTGCTAGGTATACAGCTCTCTATGACAGCCTACCTGGCCATAGGGTAGGAGCATTTGACACTGTGTGCACGAAGCAAGTCTTTGAGCGCCGTTTTCAGGTTATCCTTCCTGAACGGCACTAATGGAACAGTGAGGGGTGGAATGGCTTTAGGCCGGTGATGTCATTATCTATACGGATGACTCACTCATTGACGGTATCTCCGGAGCCGGGGTCTACTTTAGAGACTGTCGGATAAATCTACCTGCAGCCTTGGGTAGACAAACAACTGTTTTTCAGGCAGAAATCTTTGCGATTGCCACTGCCGCCAATATCCTGTTAAGGAGAAAGATAAAGGGTAAAACCTTATACATCTGCTCAGATAGCCAAGCCGCTATCAAAGCCTGTTCGGCTGGCTCTCTCAACTCAAAAATAGTTGAGGAAACCATGGTTAAGCTGAACCGGCTGGGAAGATGTAACTCGGTATCACTTGCCTGGGTTCCTGGGCACACAGGTATCCAGGGTAATGAAAGAGCGGATGCTCTGGTCAGGAAGGGTTCTTCAACAGCCTTCATTGGCCCACAACCATCCATAGGATGCTGCTCATCCGTCCACAAACGTGAAATGACTTCGGCTCTACGCCAACAACATTCCGAATACTGGCATGACCTGGTCTCATGCAGGTATTCGAAGAAGCTAGTGGACGGTCCAAAAATCAGCAGATCTAAGTTTTTGGACTAAATAGGAAAGTCTTGAGATCCTTGATTGGTCTCGTCACTGGTTTCAGTCCTCTTAACGAGCACCTAAATACCATCCACATTAGGAGCTCGGGCCTATGTACGTGAGTGCTGCCTAGAGGCGGATGAAACGGCATCTCACTTCATCTGTGAATGTCCTGCTTTCGCCAGAACCAGGCTCAACACTATAGGTGAACAATTCGTCAACGAAGATGAGATGGGGGTCATTTAACTTGCTAATATCCTTCGCTTTGCCAAGGCTACTGGCAGGTTCTCGCTCACTGACTCTATTACTAATCGCCAATAAGCAGCGAGCGGGCAGCTATGCTGAAGTACAATGGACCAATAGATCTAAGTGCTTGTCATCTACTGATGACCCACTGCACATACAATACAATACAATACAAATTGGAGACAGATGACAAGAACTGAAATTGTAATAATTAAACGAAGGAATTTAGCTATCGTATATTACTATATCGGGTCATATCCTTCAGTAAAAGGATACCTATCAAGAAAAAGAATCAATTTTATTCCCAATCAATTACCTGACGTCTTAGATGCCAGCCTAACTGCTAGTAGCAAACACAAAATTGAAAACAGTCACCTACAAAAAGGAGTTTAATTTGCTTGCTTGTTTTTTTTTTTGTTACCGCAGAAATTAGGTATACTTATTTCTAAAATGGCTCGTACTCGCTACAGAAGCGGAACAAATTGCATAAGAACACAATAGGTTTTTTTCCATTACAATAAATTGCTTAGTAAGTTAATAAGAATAAATAAATGCTTTAGTTTACAAAAAATTATTAGCAGCGGGTGTGCGGTAGTTCTCTGCAACTCAAACGGAAGTTTATTCCACGAACGAGTTGCAGATACAAAAAATTTATTCTGAGATGTTGTGTAAAATACGTGGCAATATTAGCTTTAATAACCTATTAGACTGGGCAAAACGGAGCATTTCATTAAGATATTTAGGACACCTGTTGAGGATTATATTATGGAGTTTCAGAAGAAAGAGAATCGTATTTGTGCTCCACTAGAAAAACTAGGGATATTGTAAATAATACAAATGCAATCCTTGAAAGCAACATTCTTGATGACATTCTTTCTGACATTCGGGTTTGTTATGACATGGACTATGTTACTGTGCTTTACATGGTCGATTTTTTTAAGGCCTTTGATAGTATTAATCATGTCGTCCTTTCCAGAAAATTAAGTGATTATTTTGGATTTAGTGACAGATCTGTGCGTTTTATAACAAGTTATTTGAGTGATCGTTTTCAAAGGGTTGAGGTTGGCGACAAATCTTGTCACAGTACAGAGATACTTGCCGGAGTACCACAAGGGTCAATCCTAGGCCCTATTTTGTTTTGCATTTTTATTAATGATTTGCCCGGTGTATGTTTGAACACTAACGTTAAATTTTATGGAGATGATGTTCGGATTTTGTCCAGACCAATAGGACTAGTAGACGACCTTGTTTGTAGGATGAATGAAGATCTATCAAAAATCGATGAATAGTCGATGTGTAATGGTCTTCAGCTTAATCCATCAAAATCGCAGGTAATCTTAATATCCAAAAAACCTCATGACACTAAAGAACTACCTCCAATTGTTTTTAACAGTGTACATTTGAAATTCATGGAAGTTGTAACTACTCTGGGTTTTCGCATCAATCGTTCGTTATCCCCAGTTGACCATATTAACTGCAGAGTAGGGCGTATTTACGGTGGTTCACGTAAACTGCGGTTATTTGCGAGCTTTACTCCAGTTGAGACGAAGCTCAGGCTTGTTAAATCCCTTCTTGTGCCTTACATTATGAGTATGCTTCCGCTGTTTATTGCAAACTTGATTCTTTATCGCTGCATAAACTTAATGTTGCTTTCAACGATATGGTTAGGTATGTTTATGGCCTTCGACGATATGATCACATATCAAACTATAACAAAAGAGTGCTCGGTTTTACACTTCAGCAGTTTCTAGATGTTAGATTTTGTGTCTTTCTGCACAAAGTAATTCACAATCAATCGCCATCATATCTATTTGAAAAGCTTCAATTTGCTCTTCCAGAAATTTTAATATAATTACACCCCCATCCAATTATTTAATCACGTCTCGCCATTTCTTCGTTCATGCCACTAGACTTTGGAACTCTTTGCCCAATGCAACAAAACAAATACCTAACTGAAGCTACTTAATTCAAAAAATCTGCGTTGGAGTACTTTTCTTAAAAAAAAAAGCAACAACTCTCAAATTTCTTTAAATTTCTTTTACTCCGTTTCCCCTTTCTTCCTGCAATAGTTTTTTCATTATATTATTTTTTTTCTTATTTTCTAATTGTTAGGTATAGTGTAGGTCTAACCATCAAATGTTATCCTCTATTGTTATATAAGTCCTATAAAAGACTGAGTCTTACTTGTACATGATGTTTAATAAATGAAATAAATGAAATGAAATGAAATAAAACATTCATTTTGCGCTTACACAGCATAATGAGCGATTTCACAATGCATTTTTTTCAAATTGAAGATGAAGATGATCAGAATGAACGAAGTCTAAAATAGATCTTTCTTAAAGCATCTGAGATAGTAGTACAGCAGCTTAATTTGCCAGAAGGGTTAATTTCAGATCTGAAGCATGGCAACAGATTTAGTTGGGTTCAGTTTCAATCTATTAAAGCTAGACCAAGCTAGGATACGGGTTAGATCCTCATTCAATGATGTACATTAGAGTGGAGCGAAATTTTTTTTTTCAATATATTTTTTTCCTGTGTTAAAAATTGTTGACCCATGTTCTTAAATGTTTAAATTACAAATTTCAGTCTTCTACGTCAACATCTTCAGGTGGCGCACTAGACTTGAACTTTGAAGTATAAGCGAAAAAAGGTATCTCAAAACGGTCGAAATAAAATGCATTAAAATATTTGTTTTTTGTTTTTATTAAATATATATTGTAGGTATAAATAGATAACAGAGCAGTAAATAGAATCTGAAATAAGTTTAATTGTTTCCATCACAAGTTGTTGGACTTTCGGTGCGGTTGAAATATTGCGATTTTGTTTAAAAAAAAGGTAATTCTTGCCTGGATTTGATCTTTGCTCTAATGTAGCCATCTCTTGCCTCTTGTCCACAAACAGATAATCAAGCTTCGGTTACAAGCTTAACGCATCGCTCTACTGCTTGTGTGTGGCAAGGGAACTTCAGCAAAAACATTAAATTGTCCTTTGAAGAAATCATGTTCAATATTTCTGTATAAGTCGTAGTAATTAGATGCATCATTTGTAGTTTAGGTAGTTGAAACTGACGAACTTGACCGCCTTTTTTCAGATGACTTACCTTTATTAATCTTCGGAGAGCTAGTTCTCTTATGTGCATTGGTCATCTTGCAACATAGCTAGCAACAAATTTTCTGGGTGTACGAAGAATGAATTTCTTTGGATAGTTCTTATAACGATATTCTTAAGGTCATCCCGCAAGTACAATGATATTTTAAGCATGTTGAAAATGTGAATCGGACCATATTTACATGATGGGTTGGTTTTTATGTGAAACCAGGTTGGTGATGCGTAGACTTTCACAATGAATATGACAAGTTCTTTGAGGTTTTCGAAGGATTTTCTGTGCCAACATATAACCGAAGAATCCTGTTTGCACAAGTTAACCATCGCGAATGTGCCAGCTTACCTGGATCCTTGCTACCTAAAGCGGACAAAATTGAACCTATTGAAATTGCTGAGCACATTTGATGCAAATATTTTTGATCTGTGCTCAAAGAGTCAGCATCCACATCCGGAAGTTCTGCATAACTGCTTCAAACTTCACCACTTTCAAGTTCAGGCACTTTTCAAGCATTTTCTCAATGCTTTCGGAAACACTATTGCGGCCGGTTGTGGTTCCATCGAGACTTGCAAACAGATGACGGTAGCTCATTTGCATGTAATAAGCACACAAACCATTGTAAAGGACGGCCGAAATGTTTTTCTAACAATACAATGACGCCGTTTTTATGTCCTGTGTTTACAGCAGTGCCATCACACCCAATTGCTACCAAAGACGTATGAAATTCAAAGTGTTTTTCCAGAAGGTCAACTATACCTCTTTCGATAGTAACTGCTTTTCCCGAATCAATTAAAAGATGTCCCATATACTATGAAGCTGGCTCCGATATAAGTGAGATATGTTCTTCAGTAACAGTCTTTCGATGTGATATGTTGTCAGTCTTAGCGATGAATAGTGTTTTATCCTTACGGCCGTCAAAATAAAGTGAGGATATAGGTTTTCTAAAACCCGCAGCTTCACATTGTAAACCCAGACGGACTTGTTGACGCTCTCGTCGTAATTTACTGCGATCTATTACGTTCGATGAATTTTCACTACTTCTGACGTTTAAATCCAATAAAGCAGCATGTACTATGAAAGCTGCCGATCTATCAGAAACCCCGGTTCTATCACAAGCTGTAGCCAAATTCTGTAGTTTGTTTCTCATTTGAATAGGCAAAATTCATTGACTTCAGTATCAGTAGAAGCACTGTCAGACAAACATTCCACAGCTGCAACAGCAGTAGAAGTGCTTGGAGTATAAGCCGTAGTTTTCAAAAATTGTTGGTATTTTCGTTTCCTAAGATCCTTACGATGCAACGCTTTGGTTGCCACCTGATCAACAGATCCAATATACATTTTACGAGAATTTCGTTGATCTTTTAAAAAGGGTTCTTCTGCAATGGGTACTTTGGTCTCACATTTACACAATTCTCTTGAAATACATTTACAAGTTGCAATATCAAACAGCTTTTGCAGATAATCTTGATAAAACTCCTACTTTTATGTTTCATTGCGTAATTTCTTCGTACTCTTATACTTATTATAGTACGAAATCAACCTTGCAACAACTTGTTGTTGACTGATGGTAGGAAGTGAAACTTTATTCCACATATTTTCGACGCCATTAGATACTATTTCACTTATCTCCTTGATTGAGGGGTATTTTGCATTATTTGATGCAATTAAATCATTTCTTATCCACAAATAATGTTTAATTATATCAAAATAAGCTGGCAACATATTATCATTCAGCTTTTGTGGGTCACCAAAAACAGCGCAACGAAATTTTTTACGAGTTTTAGGCATTGTAATAAGTTAATGGCAAAGGTATTTATTACTGTAAGAAATGTTTATGAAAGTGGTGAAACGAGTAACTTAGCTAAAGGTATAAATATTAAAATAGTTTAATACGCACAACTAGACTTTATAGACAGCGATTCTAACACATTACTTGAAAAAATATAAAATATTACTCTGAATTGAAGGAAGAATTAAATTCTAGGCCTTGAATTTGTTTTTAATTCAAAAAATTTGCGGCAACTGAAAGTAAAATCATAAGTTTCTGATTTAAAATACTCGTAACTCTGATTTGAGGGCAGAATTTTTAAATATTAGGTATTAATTTTTTAAAATTCAAGTCGTCTGCGCCACCTGAAGGTAAAGTCATAGGTTCTTAATTTTTTACATAAATGATGTCCTAATATAGGGTCACCAATTAATAACACAGGAACAAACAAATTTTGAAAATAATTTTTTTTTTACATATTCACTCCAGCCTAATGTACATAACACATCATCTGCATACAAGTGATTGTGACAATTTAGAATGACATCAGGCAATGCATTTATAAAGAGCAAAAATAGATGTGGGCCTAAGACTGAACCTTGGGGTATGCCCATATTGGTAACAAGTGGATTAGAAATAACAACAGCCGTTTTGAATCGTTGTTCCGAATCTTTCAGATAATTGCACAGAAGTTTCAGCGAACTGCTGGAAAAATTAAAGGATGGTCAATAGTGTCAAAGGCTTTACAGAAATCTAAAAGGACCAAGGCCACAAGCTTATCAGAATCCAATGTCAGGCGAATGTCTGAGGTTACTTAAATATCTGCAGACTCAAAACTATGTTTATTTCGGAAACCAGACTGCCATCTAGAAAGTATATTGTTATCATTTAGATAATTTTAGATTGGGTCGTGCATTACCTTTTCCAGTACCTTACACAGAAAATACAACATACTGATAGACCTAAAATCGGAAGGAATGGAAGCGTTTGCTTTTTTGGGAACTGATTCTACCAGTCAGCACTTTTCCACGTATCAGGGAACAGTGTAGATAAAATAACTGAAAATGTGTAGTAAGTATTGCATAATAACTGATAGAATAAGCTTCACAAATTTGGGCGAAATATCATCAGAGCCAATGGCATTGGATTTAACCAACCAAATGGCATTTACTACCTCATGAGCATCTATACAATTAAAAGACAAAGTGTTAAGGCTGTCGGGTACATCACACAAATCATGCGGAAGATGAGGATTCGTCAGGGGCGGGACCAGAACAGAAGGCATTAGATCAGGACTAAACTGGCATTTATTTGCATGTTTGTCTTTTTTGACACCATTTTTTTTACGTTGCTCCAAAGTTTCTTCGTACTGAGGATAGGATCAAGTTTGCCTAACAAATAAGCTTACTTGCCGTTTCGAATAAGTGAAGGAACATATTTTCGTTGCGAGAAATGTAAAAGTTCTGACAGCAATATGAAAATCCATTCTCTCTTGCAAAGCGAACTGCATGCCTACTGGTCCGCTTGTGGGTTTCACCAGTTTGACATAAATAATTATCGGTAGGTCCCCCGATTTAAAACCACTTCGTCGCAGGGGCCAATCAAATTTTACTTCCAACAACTCAAGAAGCCTGTGAGTTACTTAATGATACTAACAGAGCTGTATGATTGTGGCATGGCGAGGCTTATAAACCACAAAGAGAACCTTACAGTCCAATATAGGCATACAATTCGTGGAACAACTATCGCAATAAGTTAACTAATATATTCAACACTTCGATTGATGAGGCATCAGCACAAGCTATTAAAGAGCAGTAATCACACAACGATTCAACAACATCTTTCACATGTGGATACCTTAACAGCAAACTATCTGCTTAAGAACAAGAATGAAGAAGTCACATGATAGCGCATCATCTTGCCGAGATCCGGGGCAGGTTTGGAATAGTTTGGAAGATGAAGAGATTTCAGAACTGCACCACATGTATTTCGGCATCACGCGAAAATGAAGGCTATCGTGGGTCTTGACTTGAAACTCATGGTTCTTTCAAAATTCGGTCTTATTTATTGCCTATCTGCATGGCCGGAAACCTAACTGGTATATGCCGACAAGTGTGTTAGATCGGCTTGAGACTTTCGCATAGTATATGCGACATTTAGCAGGGATATCCCTCGATAATTCTTGAAAGACATCGAATCACATTTCTTGTAGCTGAGGCATATAGAGCAGATAGTATAGTCATCGGACAGGCTTTCTTCCACCCATACTTGGTTGATGTTATGGTATACGAGTATGTGCGCTGTTAAAATAGAACATGCATTTGAAGCACTTCGCTATTAAAAAATTTGAATATCGAACGTATCCCTCCGCAGCACTGGACTCGTTGTTTGATCTGACATCCCTCGATAATTTAAGCAGGCAAATGGCTGCCTCAAAGCTATCTCACAGTGAATCAATACGAAAAGTGTTCGCGTCATTATCAGGACATTTCCAAGAACCATAAACAACACCCAACCATAGTACAGTTGGGAAGTAATTTCAAAGGCACCACTCCAGGTCATTCTGGGAGGAATATGCATTTTTGAATGATTTATCCATTCACGTCGTACTGACGGATCAAAAACAGGTGACAAGGTAGGTAGAAAATGTGGTGTTTTCTTACAGAGGCTAAATCTTAGTCTCCTCTTCTGTATTGCCTATCACTGTACGATGTTTCAGCTAGAAATTATAGCGATTGAAGAAACTTACTGTGAAATCCGCTGAAGATATGTGCATAATCTCAGTCAACTCAGGTGCCATTAAGTCCTTGAAATCAGTCTTTATGATTCTACAGTAACCCTAGACTAGCGATATCTATTAAGGAGATTGCGGAGCAGTTCAACATTTACCTCTTTTCGGTGCCGGTGTATAGGGACATTACAGGGAACTGTTAAGCTAATGAACTTGCCAAACATTCTGCTTATATACTAATCGAAAGAACAAACCTTATGTGGAAAAGTGGTACAACAAGTAGCGAAAAACATATCTAGCAAAAGCTGGACCTGTGAGGCCGAAGGAGTTTGATGTCCTTAAATAGAATGGATATAAGTGCCGCAATAGGTGTTATCACTTTGCCGTCTCAGAGGCAGCACGCGACAAGGCTTGGCGTACATTCAAATAATTTTTTTAGAAGCTTCATGGATGAATCTTCTCTAAGAACCAAAAGGAACCAAACATTTTTAAGTTGTTTTTTTTCCACAAATGTTAAGTATTCAAAAATTGGCTACACACGTAATAATGTCGTTTACGAACCAACATTGTTGAATTGGCTTGTCATTCTGTTTATTCATTGAGACTTGGCATTGCCCCCACTCAGCTTTAATTGAATAATGCGTCCATCTTCACAGTGATTAGCAGATAACTCACATTTTTCAAGTCGTCTACAGCATAGTTCATGACAGATATTGATATACATACTTACCCAATCCATTGTTTTCCACCAAACCTAAGATGACCTCTATTATATTATATTTGCCATTACAACCCCCACTCGCCGTCTTATCGATTCTCCGAGATATCCTTCTTTGCCTATTATCGATTCATAAGTCTGAGGAGGCAACTCTCATTTTATATTTGTGTTAATTACCTATAAAGCTTCTCGAAGGGAGGCTATTATGTCACAAACAGAGATCCACTATCTGTCAAAAATGTGCTGTTAAAGATTCAGCCTGTAGTTAAAGGACATCTGTGCGCAATCTGATGGGGAAAATTGACAAGCATAAACACATAGCAGATATTCCACCCCTAGGACCAGGCAAATGAACTGGAATGTTCCAAAGGTTAATTTTTTTATTTTGCTAAACGACGAACCTTCACATAAAATTTCGGCTATCTTGCGCAAAGAGAACTTCATAATGATAAGAGGACAACTTTGTTCTATGGTAAAGGTCCTGAATTATGAATGTTTGGCCCGATGAGCAGGCAACACCTATCGCTCAGGTACCCTTCTTAAATATTTAATTTGAGTTTTCCAACTCGTGCTCTGACTGCTGAGCACTGAATGGCTCGTAGCGGAAGAGTGGCCACTCCAATGAAAACGCAGAATGCATAAAGTGTGCTCTTAAGGACATGTAAATATATACACGAAGATAGGTGTGATTTTACATGATGGTTCTGTCATATATTCAAATGGGTTTTGACTTCAAGTCATTCGGTGCTCAAGTGTTTAGACTCTGTTCGCTGGCACTTGTGTAGACAGTAACTATTTTGTTCCCTTCATTGAATGAATGAAAATGGGCTATGTAAATATGGTCCCCTTGGAGCAGCAGATTCAAATTGATGGGATCATTTAAACCAAGTCCATTGGGATAGTTTTAAAATTGAACTTAAATAATTTGCAAAGTGTATTTTCCAGAGAAGAAAATTGCAGAGTTAGAAAAAAAACTGAGAAATTCTTGTTTTATTCTTTTGTCAGGGAAGGCGAACTAAATGCTAAGCTAGCACCAGAGACGCTGGCATATAAGTGTAACTTCTACTCTTAAACTGTCATAAAATAATTTCTTTCGGAAAGATGTCTCTCGAAATGGAATTTCGAGGTTAGCTTACATTACAGTATACCATGTCCTGGAAGTAGATAAGTGTACCTTCAGATGACGATTGTTGGCTGCCTGACAGTAAATTTCTCAGAGCATTTCCTATAGTAGAAAAGGTCATCGACAAGTCTTCAAAAATAAAGTGGGTGATTGGATAGCATGTCAACTCTGGATCGCCCATTAAAAATAATGATAGTCTCTGGATACTGTCAAATATTTTCAGAGAATGTTTGGAACAATAGTCAACCGCTGATCGAACTAATGCTTTGTAAAGGGCGAGAAGTTGCATCATGTTTCTCAAAGTGTATCTTGTAACTGTGTTAGTCTTCTGAACGAGGATGCCCCAGTTATAATCAAACCAGTTACAACTAGCATTTATTTATAAGACAATGAGCAGTGTCTGCATTTACAGACAACGGTATCTACCTCCAGTGACCCAACATAAATCACGCAACGCAAACAAAAATTGCGTAAGCAATGTAGCTTAATGGTTTTGCTCAAATGTATAGTCCCCGCAGATTGTTATGAAACCATCGCTCTTCAGCACTGTAACAATTAATTCGCCCTAGTTAATAAGATTATTGATGTATTCTGCTACGTTTGTCAGTTTAACTTTGCTTTAACATTTGCCCGTGGGTCGAACGGCATTTGGGATGGAGGTTTTTAACTCGCAAGATAGTCGGGATTATTTTCGGAGAAATTGGACGGGCAGTATTAACCCTTTCGACCCAGCTTTCGGGGGACCAATTCCAGACAAGTTTTATTTATGATTTACATCTAATCGAAACCTTCAGAAGAAATGATCCAGCACAAAAAAATGTCAGTAGGTTAGAGGGCGTGGCCGGTGGGCGGTGGTACAAAAATCTACCGTCCGGGATGTTATGTGGTACAATATTGTACCAACCGTATTCTTTAGTCTATATTGAATAAAAAGATCTACATTTTAGAAGTTCATTTATTTCAACAGAAAACTTAAAAAATAACACAAACAATATTGAACAGAAGAAATTTCATTAACAAAAAAGCAGTAAAGAAAAAAAATAAGGAAAAAAATAAGGAATAAGGAAAATAATACATCCAACGATAACTTCTATTTCACGAGCTTTTGTTTTAGTTATCTTTTGACGTTGTTTTTTTGATTGCTAAAATATGTCAAGGCATTCGTTTGTGCATTGTCCAATATACCTGTATACAGATTTCGGTAGCAACTTATGGAAAATGTCCATATATTCGATAAGCTGCGGTTCAACTCTGACCATAGATTACGTTGGTAAGGATCGCTCACCATTCTCTTAGGGATGAATTTTTTTCCCACTGACGACCATAAGACTAAACCGTTATCTATCGCAACATCAGCTTTATTACCTTCTTGAATATCAGCTACACTTTCTTCTTCAGAATCGCCTAAGCTTGCATTTTCTTGACTAGAATCGTCATCCGAAGTAGATCCTTCATTTTCATTATTTGAATTATTTGGTGCATAATCATCTCCGCTGCCTGAACCCTTATAACTAAACCCGTCGTTAATAATCTCTTCAATTTCATTTTGATTCAAAGGATGCGACATCATCTAAATAAAACAAAGTAACACTCGTGGATAATATCGTATACATGACTGTTGGTACACATTTGTACAACTAAAAAGGACGAATGGTACATATATGTACCACTCCCATGAATTTTTTAGTATTACAATAACAAATACTTACGTTATAAAAAAAAATTTATATGTATTCACTTGATATTATAATATCCTGCTTGTTTCACCGAAAAACTTTAAAAAACACTGAAAAAAATCAACCGAAACGTCAACACTCCACTAAATTATTACTTCAACTGCCATCGAAAACATTCAAAACCAAACACGCATAAGCGTGTATCAGCTGCATTTACACCTGGATACTCGTACCATTAACTGAACGTTGAAAGACGTTGTGGTACAGATTTCGACCAAATAGTATGCAATTTGTGACTTTCAGGTCTGTTTATACTTTTGGTGGTACATAAATGTACCCAAGGACTAAGGTCTACATATTGTTCCTCATTTTGCTACGAAGGAGAAAAGCATTGTCTGTTGGAAGTGCGTTTAAAGATCGACTTGACTTGTTTTGATAATCGCAGTTAATTTCATTGGTGACTGCGATGATGATGACTCATGAGCAAAAGAGAATACATAGAGTAGAGATTGGAATAAACACAATGTAAAAGACAGACTTATCTTATGTGTTTTCATCCTTTCCTTGTTCTCGTTTTTTTAAATTTAACGTGTTATTATTATTTTTTAGTTTGTTAAGGCTGAAAACACACCGGATAAAGCAAAACGTTTTTGATTCGACAGTCAAAAAACATTTTTTATTTCAACAGTTACCAAGCGAAACAGAATGTAACAAAACAAAAAGTTTTGTTTTCTTATTTCGTTTGGTGTGCTTTGAAATAAAACAAAATTGAATTCGGGACTTGCTTTTAGTGTTGTTCAACATGTGGTCGGACTCAGACGATGAAGTTGTTCCAATCTTACATACAATTTTTGAAGCTAATGAGGAAAAGGGCGCAAATAGCAGAGAGTGGTGGGTGCATCCATATAATCTAAAACGAAATGCTGAGGATGTAATTATAAACTTAATAGCAGAGTTAAGAATTTATCCTGGAAAATTTAATAATTTCATTAGGGAACGTGAAGGCTTGCGTCAGGAAATATATGGTTAGCGTGAAGCTATGGAATAAGTACCTCAAGGAGAAACACATGAAAATATTGGAAGAGCGAGACCATCAAATGCTGCACATAACATACGCAATCAGTATGTTCAATACTTTAACTCCTCTACTGGAGCAGTTCCTTGGCAATACAAGTATACCAAAGGCCATCTAATTTTGGTTACATGATTTTTAAATACAGTATGTCAAGTATTTAAGGTGATACTGTATATATATTCATACACATTATGTACATTAGTAAACATGTATAAAATTAAAATTCAATAAAACTTACCTTGGCAATTCATTTCAGTTGCTATTTCTATCCACAGCTTATCAATAGTAACTTTATTAGCATGTTCCTTATCTTTATAATTATAGACAGGGGTTCTTGCCTTAATTAAAAAATAATATTTTTTTTCCATCTACGTACATATTTGTTAAAATTTGCGCACAGAATAAACCAGAGTATATCCATATATGAGTAGGGACACTCTCATATTTTTGACTGAAGGGTAATTGTAGAGGTTCATAATTATCATAGTACTCATTAAAAAAAGCATTAAGAAAACCCCCACAATCATTCGTCTTACGAAGGAATCAAAATTTTGTTTTGCAAAAAAACAATAGGTCAGCTATCGTCAACGAAACACGTTTTTTTGTTTTGCTTTTGTTTTTATGTTTCGTTTCATTTGGTGTGTTGCGCCATTAGAAAGTAGGCAATTATCGTCAACGACGCTGGGTCGAAACAGTTTTGTTGCATTCGGTGTGTGTTGCTCGTATACAATGTCATATATTGTCGACATCCACCACCGAAGCACTTCGAAACTAAAACGTGTGTTTTGTTTCGTTGTCTTTGGTGTGTGTACTCTCAAAAGAAACAATGTTCTCTTGTTACTCGAAACAAAAAAAACATGTTTTGCTTTATCCGGTGTGTTTTCAGCCTAAGATAAGATCCTTCTTGTTGACTGGGTGTGCTAATGCAGTGAATAAAAGTATTAAACTGATTTCAATAATAGCTTCGTTTTCCTTTTGCATTAAACACAACAATAATTTACAACAACTTGTATTTCTTCGGGGGCCACAAGGTGTGTCCGGAGCGTTAGCACGGGCAAAACTAAACTAACACCAACCTTGAGACTTCCCCGTGTTAACAGTCAGCAACTATCTCTGCAAATACTAAGGTTTCACGATATATCCCGCACTCAACTGGAAGCCTACAATTGAAAGCTTGAACGGCTTTTACGCCTGTAGTAAACCTTTTGGAAAAAAGGGAACTTGAGCCAAAAATAGTTCTCTGGATGTGGACAGCCGTGCTATCTCACTTATGTGCCCATGGTATAGTGGCCTGCCTTGACCCTTGAGTCAAAAGAATGGCTGGAATTGGAATTACTGAATGTTATTCTCAGCATTCTACCAATCGAGCTGAATATCAAAACAATTGCATCGTGCAGCGCGATCAGATTGACAGAATCTGCCTACTGATCCAATACTCGCCAGCCGGTGTTATGGAGACTAACCCTACTGACTACACAACACCCAAACTAACCTAAAAAAATATGCCTGTGCCCACCTAGAACGGAATGGAAGTCAGACACCGTTGCGAAAGAGTTCGAAACATTTAACTGTGGAGTGAGAGCAGGGGTATTTCAATATAAATCTACATATCTAACTCTTACCGCCTTCCCAACTCACCCAGAGTCTTGCAGGCGGAGATCCTGGATTTAAGGAAGCTTATAGGTTTCTCATAAAGAACGCCGCTGCCAAGCACAAAGTAGACATGTTCGGGCACAATCAGGCTGGGGTTAAGGTTGTTGATTCAGTCATGAAAACATCAAAGCTTGTTGAGGAATGCAGGGAGATTCTGCCCGGGGCTAGCCGGCGGTTCAACATCGCTTTCATCTGGGTGCCCAGCCATAGGAACATTGAGGTGAATGAGAGAGCTAACGACCGCAAGGGTTCGTAAAGACAAATATCTTCTTGCACTCCACGCTTTGCCAATGTCCAGCTTGAGCCAAAACTAGACATCGCATACAAGCAAACCATTTTTTTAATGAAATAGATAGGCAAAAAAGAAACAAAACAAGCATTTGTTAGGCCTCACTGAAGAAGTGATCCGGGAGACGGGAGACATGTCTTTTTTTACCCTGGAAGCGTTTATTTTGTATACGTAAAGGACATACTTCGTCGAATCGACGATGGTATATTTAAAGCGCTAATTCAGATGAACTACACAACAGACATTTTGAAAGTCGCTTGTTTTCAATTACTTAGTTCGTTTAGAATAAAGAAAAACAGAGAAGGAATATTTGTTTATATAACTCACAGCCTTTGTTCATATGTTATTTTTTTTGCAAAATGTGCTAAATTTAGTTTTTTTGTATGGAGAACTTCGTGGTTTTGACGACACAGAATTAAAAGAAAATCGTACTTTTTTAAAATATAAATATTCAACTGCATGTCTGTATACACGAGCAACATAAACACAGGTAGCGTTGTACGAAAAACCAACGCAAAACAGACAAGAATTAGAAAGAATAACAGTGAAACGTGGATTTGCGTCGACGGAGCTTGTAATTTTAGGGTTAATATCGACGATAAGCATCACAGCCCAGTTCATCTGGCAAAACCACTGCATAAGCTTTTTTATCTATCCTATTCTTCAGGGCTCTTTCCGAGAAGATGGAAAACAGCATTTGTCCAGCCCGTCCCTAAAAGTGGCGAATCTTTTTCTCCCTCCTCCTACTGACCAATTGCACTTACGTCCCTTCTCAACAAGGTCATGGAAACACCGATTATCGGTCAGCTTATGAAGTATCTTGAATTCCGAAAACTTCTTAACGACCAGCAGTACAGTTTTCGCAGCAACGGGTCCATCGGTGATTTGATGACATAATCTAAACGAAAAGTGGAACCAATCTCTTCACCATCGTGGTGAAAGTAATATCCTTGCGCTTTATATTTCCCAGGCATTTGACAGAGTTTGGAATCACGATCTTTTATCGAAAATGCGTGCATTTGGAATCGATGATATTCTTCTTTTCAAGTTCTTTGGACGCCTTCAAGTCGGGCGTAGTGGCTCAATGGTTAGTGTGTCGGACTGCTAAACGAATGGTCCCCGGTTTAATTCTTGCCGGCGCCAAGTAACATCTAGATTTTTTTTTCCACTGCCCCTTCTTCTCAAGTTTGCGGTTGGGATTCGGCGTAAGTAGGTCCCTTCCACTTCGCAAAGCTAGGTTTTAGGCCCTGTATATGCCGTTAATGCCTAATTTTTATTTTTTTTTCAAGTCTACAACCCACCAAATAAATGCTGGTGTTTCTCAAGGCTCTATTTTGTCTCCGACTCTCTTTCTCACTTTTATTAATGATCTCATATCTGTTACTTATAATCCAATTTATTCATTCGCTCATGACAGTATCCTCAGCTTTTCATATGCATTTCCAGGTTCACGTACCCCAACTTCTTTCGTGGAACTGGAACGGCAACGTATGTTAAGCTCATTGAATTCTGACCTTAATAGCATACTTAAGTGGGGTTCAACTAATAGAGTAAAATTCAATGCACCCAAAACGCAATGATGTATTCTGTCACCAAAGCGAAGCCCGACTAGTCTACCATTATCCGTGAATGGTTCTTGCATTGCTGAAATAGAAAGACTTTCTATTTTCGGTATGTACGTTAATTACAACCTTCGTTTGAATGCCCACATATTCAATGTCGCCACAAATGCTGCGAAATGTCTAGGCTTCCTTAAGTGATGCAAGATATATTTTACCTCTTCTGATCTGGCTACAATTTTCAGGGGGTTCATACGCCCAAAGCTTGAGTACAACGCTCATTTTTGGTCGGTTGCAGCGATAATATATTTGAAGCTACTCGACAGAATTCAAAACTCATTGGTGATCGAGACATCGCGAAATCATTCCACTCTCTTAGTCATTGTCACAATGTCTCCTGCCCGGGTTGGGGACACAATCCCGAAAATCCAAAATCCAAAATCCCAAAAACCCAAATTACAGAAAATCCAAAATCCCGAAAATCCAATATCCCGAAAATCCAAAATCCCGAAAACGAAATCCCGAAAAATTTAATAAAATGAACCATTTGCACAAATGATAGTGATAGCTAACCGACTAGATTTTTGTTAGCCATAGCCAGCGAACATTGTAATATTTACGCGGAACGTAACGAGCGTTCTGAAATAAGTTTTCTCACAGGAATTGCGTTCAATATAAAATTGTATTAGATATTGTTTTGTCATGGATCGTTTTTGATATGTTTTTGTTAATAAGAATTGAACTATTTTTGTTTTGTTTTATTTATTTAAAGTTTTTTGTTTTGTTTATTTCGTTAAATAAATTTGCCTAATTTTTTTTGTTGCTACAATAAAATTTTTAGTTTCCTTTTCGGGATTTTGGTCTTCCGGAACTTTGGATTTTCGGGATTGTGGGTTTTCGGGATTTTAGCTTTTAGGGATTCAAGGTTTTCGGGACTTTTGATTTTCGGGATTATGTTTTTCGAGATTCTGTCCGACTCCCCTCCTGCCCTTCGTTGTTCTATCAGTATTTCCACCATAAGTGCTCAATGAAAATAGCCAGTTGTATTCCTAACTTAGAACGTTTCAGCAGCAATACCCGTCATGCTAGGAATGTGCATCAGTTCCCGTTCCTTAGCCGTGAATGTGGAATGCTCTACCATACTCTACAAATTTCAAACATTTGAAACCAACATCGGCATTGCGTCTCTTTCTCCAATTCAAATTTCCCTTCTGCCCACGCTGTGTAACTATTTATATTATTATGGTACATAAAAATCCCTTTGGCGCTTAAATAATGGAAAATAAATACTTTTGATGTTGTTTGTATTTAGATATAGTAGATAACTAAAGGCGACGCCCTGAGCACTTGCATGTGAAGCCGAAGGCCGGCCGGTGTATGAGTCGAAGAGATGTTCAGAGGTTGAATCCCGTTTAACCAGCGAAGCGAGCCACCTAGAGCGAAATGATGCGAGTAAATGGACATTATATTCGGAATTGGGCATTTATTCCAAAGAAACAAGAATTTACCCTTAGCGGAGCAACGAAGGTGCGTGAACGGGCTAAACCCTTCGGAAAGATAGTTTAAATTTTTAAATCCCTCAAAGCGGGCCACACAGAGCAAAAAAAAATTAAATAATGCTAGCAAATGGACTTCATATTTTCAATTGGGCGCTTTATTTAAAGTGTTTATGGCGCTTGTCAGAAAACAAGCACTTAACCTTAGAAAACCACCCAAGAAAAGTGATAACACGCAAAACTATGCACTCATTTCTTAAGTCCACGGCAAACAAAATTATAAATTGGAAAACCTTAACGCAACCCCCATTTTTATTTGGCATAGCCTCAATCCCTGTGACAACACCAACAAATTATCATTTAAAATTAATTACCATACCCACGCAATAGCTTCATATATCAGCTTATTAATTGCAATTAGCTGACACATTTTTCTGTCAGTCAAACAGTCAAACCTGTTGCGAAAATGGTCATACTCAATGCAAAATCTTTTATTTTGTTGATTACATAAAACCATGAGAAAACGATATTTTGGGTTATGCGATTTTGTTTTCGAGATTTCGTGGCCAACCCTAGTGATATCGCCAAATCGGGGGTTGTCTGTATATAGTATTTTGAAATGATGACCCAAAATGCTAGTAAATAACACACTCAAAATCCCACATAAAATGCAACATATGTTTGTATCTAATTGCATCCGGAAGCGTTTCCAAGGTATCGCATTCCTGTTCATTCGAGTATATTGTGAGCTCACAAACATCCGATGCAAAACTACTTATATACATAATGTATCCGTTGGCAAGAAGGAGAGTATGTATGTCTAGGTCTAGGTACATGAAACACCAAACCCATCTGGTACACACAATGCCTCAACTTCACCCGCGTGTTGTAACCTAAAACACACACTGATATCAGCTGGATTCCAGAGTATTTACATTCAACATAAAGAAAAGTGTTAGCTTCTTTGCATCATGTTTATCTTTCACATTATATCAATTTCTCTAGTTCGTACCAGAAAGTTTTCTTTTTCTTTTATATTTTTACTGTCCTTACCAACTCGTATATCGCGCATTGCGATTGTGGCCTGTTAAGTTTTAAAGTGGAAACACTTGCAAGGATATCACTTTTAAGCATATGGCATCATAGTAGTCAAATTGGATGGAATACTGTCTAGTAGGGTACTCCTTCGCATTCGTACAGGGTGTGCCATCAAATATGTACGTGATCTTTCAGAAAGAGTTTAGCTTATTTCGTCATGAAGGAATGCCAGGTCTTTCAATTGATCCGACCTCAAATGCAATAATGCAAACTGGAAAATGAAATGCATCTTCCATGAAAAAATATAAGCAAACGCATGCATAATTGCATATCGCAGGGAATCTGTCGTGTTCGATTTCGTTTGTATTAAGGGAACCGCAAAGTTCCAGAGGTGGGTGATTTTCCCTCAAAATATATGTTGATATTATTGTTTTTTTGTTAGGGTACATATATCAGAGCAATGATAATTGTTGCAATGAATGAGATACTGACGTTCGGCCATATCGTCGGTGAAACCAGAAAACTGTGTAACTCCATTTTAGCAAATTTTACAGGAGAGCATTTTTCAACACACAGTGTACCCACCAAATGCACTGATTTTGAAGATATGCTACCAACTGAATCTCCGATAATATAATAATTAAACTTATAAGGGGGCTCAAATTTCGCCGAGTTGTAGATATGGGTTTGAGCTAATAGATGTCATTCAAATCTCATTTTCGTTTAAAAGTGGAGTTACACGATTTTCTGGTTTCACTGACGATATCCGTTACCAATTTGAGAGCTCTAAATTTGAAATATGTTGTTACAGTTTAGGCTTAATATAGCATACCCAGAGGCCCGAAAATAATATACCTGTATGGTAAGCTGGGGCACATTAGTTACCTTTTTTTTAAGCTTCGTACTGACTCCATTAATACGCTAAACGCAAATTTCTTTAAAGTAACAGATAATTTCAATATTGAAGAACCATTTAAAAAAAAAAAATGCACCACGAGTCGGGGCACTTTCAGCAAATTGATAATATTGATTTTCATAAAAAAAAATTGTGTTTCAAAAATTCAAGTCAATTTGCTGAAAGTTTCGGCATTTGGTGGGGACCATTCGGCATTTAAGTGTCTCTTTTAAATACACTATCAGCTCTGTGTCGTGGAGTGCTTAAAGCAAGTAACTATCACGACCAGAAATTGCCGGCACTAAAAGTGCTCTCACAAAACAATTAAAAATACAATAATTATGTACCTATAAAATACTAACACAGACACAAAATAATGCAAACAATTTAAGACATTAAAGCATTATTACGCAAAATATTTTTAGCTTAATTTTAATAACATGCAAGTCAATCACATGATCATTTAGATTATAGATTCTACTCATGCGACTAATAGGCTCACGCCTCCCATAATTCGTTCTATGATGGGGGCTAAACAATAATTCAACACTGCGTAAATTATGGGCACCACCACGAAAATTAAAGCCAATAGACGACAGCAAGTCAGGTGGTTTTATTTGACAGGATATAAGCTGCTGTAAAAAAATGATAGCGCTATTAAGCCTTCGTTGAGAAAGGGGTAACATTTGAAGAAGCTTGATATGTTGACTGTATGGAGAAAGGTTAAATGGATCATCCCATGGAAGTCCTCTAAGTGCAAATCGAATAAATTTACGTTGAATGGCCTCTATTCGATTTGTATTATTCGTTGTAGAACGGTGTCCAAACTTGAGAGGCATACTCTAGAATTGGGCGGACAAAACAATTGTACAATGACATAGAAACGTAAGGGTCATTAAATTCTTTGGCCCACCTTTTTACGAAGCCCAGCATAGAATTAGATTTATTAATAACAAAATAAATATTCTTAGCAAAGACCAGTTTGGGGTCGAAATAAACCCCAAGATCCTTAAAATTATCAACATTACAAAGAATACGTTGAGGCAGAGAATATTGAAAGGTGGAAGGGATATTCTTTCTAGAGAATGTCATATGTTGACATTTAGTTGGGTTCAGGGATAAACCATTTTTATCACACCAATTGGCGAAGCTATTAATGTCAGATTGAAGAAACATTCTGTCTTGCTGACTAGTGATAGATTTATATATTTTCATATCATCAGCATAGATCACGATATTACTGTGATTTATACATGCCTTAACATCATTAATGGCAAGTATAAATAAAATTGGCCGATGTGACTTCCTTGGGGAACTCCAGACTGAGCTGTGAAAGATACAGATAGCGATCCTCTAATTTTCACTTGATAAACCCTTGATCTTGACCTCTATAGAAAATACGAATTGTTTTGTTTTAAATTTTGTATTTTTTTATTCTAAAGCTATAAAACATAACAAACAATTAAATTTAATTCAATAAAAAAAATAAGGCTGGATTCAAGTCAAAAAAGTAAAACGTATAAACGATCACCTGAAACATAAAGCATGTTAAAGATAACATTATTTAAAAATGCTGACAATAATTTTGGTGGTTATTTAAATCATTTGACTTTATAATTTGTAAAGTCGAAATTTTAATTATATTTTTGTCGAAGTCTAGAAGTTGAGGTAGTTGTTATTCCCGATTCGTCCAGATTGTAAACATCTCTTGGCAGAAAACGATTATTATTCAAAAACTTCTCGAAGATTTGGAAAATAAATCTCAACTGCTGTTCTGTTTAAGGCTTTCACTCGAGAAACACTGATGTTTTCTGTTTTCCTTAAAGACATGCTTTGATTTCTTTCTAAAAATACATATAGCCGATCCTAAGAAGATTCCTTAAATACATCCCAATTATTTGGATGTAATATATATATTATTGTTGAGTGCATATTCATAGGCCAACTTTCGAAAAGAAGCATATGTTAAGCCAAAATGGTGAAAGGGCTCTTTTTGACATAAGCGACTAGTCTTCATTGCAGAGTTTGACGTTTAAGATCGTTCTTTCTGGCCGCAGATTAAATCGTTTCTATCTTCTTAGCACCATCGTCAACTGCTTTTTTTATTGACTTCTCATTAATAGAAACCCTATTGGATTTCTTTTGATAGGTTCGTAACATATGTACGTAACATAAAAATTACATGTAAAATAATTTGAACATTTTAATTTTGCGGCGTATTAGGCATCTGCTGAAAGCGCCCCGACCTTAGATGCTGAATGTGCCCCAGCTTCTCAAATGTTTTTCTTCTTCACAAATTCTCGTCACTTTGAATATACTAGCAGGCCACAAAAATCTTTTTTTAAAACAATAAAATTGACTTAAAAAAATCTCTTACTTACAAAATAACAACGGAGAAGAGAAAAACACAAAAGTACACCTAACTTTTTTGAGCGCCTGACTACGAGTGTCAAATTTTGATAGAGTTCATGGATTTAACAATAGATGCATTCACCTTTATAACTGTTGCTTACTTCAAAATGCATCCCATCGAAATCGGCTTTGACGAATGTGCCCCGATAATGAATGTGCCCCAGTTTACCATAAATAATGAATTGGTGCCACTAAAATGACAACGTTTTAACAAATTTAACGAAAGGCGTTGCCGATCTGGCACGATCGTGCCATTATGGTACGTTTTCACTTAATTGGCACTTTGGCACGAACAAATTGTTCCTATATGGCTCGCTCCTACTTTGCCCAAAATAATAAAATATTTTTGAATCGACTCACTCTTTCGAGTGATTTTCATATACATTACCTCTTCCGATTCTAAAAATTAATCAGAATCAAGCAGTTTCAAATGATGTACATAATTGAGAACAGTAAAAAACTTTTTGGTTTTTTAATTTTCGTCCAAAATTTCAAGATAGGTACACATATAAAGTTTGTCCTCCCCAAACCTTGTTTATTTCAAAATGTAAGTCCACAAACTAGTTTTAGCACAGAACTTTTCAAAAAGACACTTTCTTGCTACTGTTGGGAGGAAACTTTCTGACTAGGTAACGCTGGCTGTGATCGTAAAATAGAAGCAAATATTTGTTAACATGTTTGTCCCCACAATGTTTTGCCGTTTGAGTTGGATTTAGGCTTAAACTGCGTTTTCTTAAGTTTATTCAATTTATTGAGGTAACAGGTAAATTACAAAATATGTCAACAATACCTTTCTTGCACATTCGTCCATTTGAGGTAAAGAGCGGATGTTAAGGGTTTCCCAATAAGGAGATAACAATTTTGTTATGTCCTTATTTAAAAACCCTTAGGGTTATAACAATTTTGTGTTTAAACACAAACGAGCACTTGAACTTTTTAACGATCCGTCAGTCAGGTTTTACATTTTTATCATGATTTCGTATATTTATTTGAAATTATTGGCCCGGGAGAAACCCGGACAAATTTAATAAACTTATTGCCATTTACCAAAATGCCTATATTCTGCGCCTAAAAGCTGACAATATTTTTACTTCAACTTAGGGAAAGCAACAGTCCTCTTGGATATACTGTGCAAAGAACGGTTTTTTTTAAACAGTGTCAGAGGGGGATTTCAAAAGTAATTCCACGTGTGCATTTCGGGTCTCTATAGAGTGTATGTGTAAAATTTTAGCTTCGTAGCTCAAACTTTGACTTTTCGATGACAGTTTTTTTTTTAAATTATGGACATGTCAGTGGGCGGCATTCAAAAATCTTAACACGCGATCATTTCGGGTGTCTAGGGGCAATTAATAATAACTTCAGCTTTCTAGTTTCGATTTTTTCGAAATTTTTCTTTTTTTGAGATTGTGGGTGTGTCAGTGGGCGGATTTAAAAAAAATTCTTAAGCTTGGTCGTCTCGGGCCCTAGAGAGTGTATGGTTTTCTAGCTTGAGTTTAAATGCCTAATTGTTCCCGATGGACGGACATGGCCACATGGGAGCTGAGTATAAATTGTGGCGTTAATAATTATAAGGACTAGAGATAGATGCCGGAGTCTTAGACGTTTTGGATTTTTGTGACACAAGTAGATTTGCATCAGTCAAATGCACTCCGTCCCAAGTGCTTAAGAATAGGTAGTTTCTTGATTTAATTTTACGAAATTTATTTTTTTATTGGTTCAATAATATGGGAAGAACCAAATGCAATATGAAAGAAGGCTATATTATGTTTATATTGTAAAATAAATTGGGCAGATAAATAAAATTTTTATTATGTTTATTATTTTCAAAGGTTATAAAATTAGTCCTTATTTTCGTTCCACCTGTTTACAAATAATAACTAAATCTACCTGTTATCATATTTTAAATCAAATATTCAAAACATAATTTCCTTGAAACAATAACTATGGGTAAAAGAAACTCATTAACCCAGGAGGAAATAGGCCAAATTCGAGCTTACAAGGAACAAGGCCAATCTATCCTTTTTATAGCCGGTAAGATTGGAAGAGGAATAATTTCTGTTCACAGCTATCTTAAGGACCCTGAGGAGCTATGGAATAACCAGAAAGGAGGAATAATCAAAGCAACAACAAGTCAGAGCATCAACAAGTCAGGATCGACGGGCGATACTGAGAGCGGCTACAAATTCAAGACTTTCCCTAAGTAATCAAGCAGAAACTGGAGTTGAAGCTAGTAGACTATCGAGTGATGCAGCAGGCCAACCATAATATACACCAACAAATTAAAAAGATACAATTATTGAACCCTTCAGCAAAAGTCAACGATTCATTTGTGAGCTTTGAAAATCAGTTTCTACTGTGCTGTCAAAGCCAATTGCTCCCAATACCATCACACCACCTCCCTTGCTGTGTCTTCTATACAAGGTTATTTCATGCTTCCCCAAATCATGAAAATTATGATTATATCCATCAGTTCCGTCCAAATTCAACTTTTTTTTATCTGAAAAACCTGACCTATTGAAATGTGATAATAAAGCTTATCAACTACTGGATTTTGCTGCTGCTGCCGGGCTATCGGTAGTAAATTCGTATGCCACCCATTTTTCTCCTGATGCCCCTCCCAGTCTTCTTGATGTTGTTATGGTGTCAAATCGTGCTGATCTTTTGCTTCAAGATCAGCTGCCCCTGGCAGGAATATCTGACCACGACATGATATTCTGTACTTATGGTGTTGATATGTCCCGTTCCCCCTCTCCTTCATCGTTCGAATTCAGGGATTATGCTTCAATAGCCTACAATGCGTTACATTTTGATGCAAGCTTGCTTCCGTGGCGTCATTGCTATCAAATATCAAGCGTAACGGACATAGTGAATCATGTTCAAGCACTTGTATTGGACCTCTTTAACCGACATGTTCCTATTAAGACGGTTGCGATACGAAATAAGAAATGCACATGGTTCACCAGTGATGTTGCAAATACGATGAAGGTTCGCAACAAGCTATATTCAAAGACCAACAACTCCTAATTGGGAATGTTTTTGTCGTGCTCGTAATTACTCTACCTTTATTACACGAAGAGCTAAAAAGAGATATTTCCTTTCCAAATTGAACACTGAGCTACCATCAAAAAAGCTTTGGACCCACTTACGGTTCATTGGCGTTGGGAAAATGGCTGCTGCTGATAGCATCCCTGATGTTACCGCACTTAATGATGCTTTTCCAAAAAGTACAATTAATAATTCTTATTTTACTCCCAAAGATGAATTGCTTTTTCGAAAGTTGACGTCGTTAATGTTATTCGTTCGTTAAAATCAAATGCAGTCGGTGAAGATGGTATATCCCTTCGGTTCGTTAAGACAATCCTACCCCATATAGTAAGCTGTCTTACACATATTGTCAACTTTTGTATAACATCATCTTTTTTCCTGATAGTTGGAAGTTAGCTAAAGTTATTCCTTTGCCAAAGAAACCTCATCCGTCTCTTGCAACTGATTTTCGCCCTATTAGCATTTCACCAACTCTATCAAAGGCCTTGGAGAGAGTTCTTGTTAACCAAATATTAGGTTATCTGGATCAGCATAGTTTGATGTCGTCACAGTTGTGCTACAGCTATGATAAAAATTCTCGATGACATACGAATTAAGTTTGACATGGATCAGTTGACCGTTCTTTGTTTGCTTGACTTCTTCAAGGCTTTTGATAGAGTGAACCATCAGGTACTGTGTCAGAAGCTCAGAATGTATTTTGGATTTAGTGAAAGATCAGTGCGCCTTATAAGTAATTACTTGCATAATCGTTATCAAAGAGCAGTCCATAATGGGAAATCGTCCGAATTTACAGCTTTACTCACAGGTGTACCTCAGGGATCAATTTTGGGACCAATATTATTCTGTTTATATATAAATGATCTGCCCAGTGTCTGTTCGAATGTCTCTTTTCACATTTATGCTGATGATGCTCAGATTTATTTGTCACGTCCAATTGGACTGATGGAGGAACTCATTGCTAGAATTAATGAGGATCTTTCGAAAATGTATAGTTGGTCCCTTTCCAATGGGCTAAGCATGAATCCAGAAAAATCTCAACTGATTTTGATACCGAAAAAATGTCGTGATACCATTGAACTACCACCCGTATTACTAAACAATAGGCAAATTACGTTTGTCGAAACTGTCACGAATCTTGGTTTCAAGATAAATCGCTCGCTCTCCGCTGTAGACCAAACAAATTACGTAGTCGGCCGAATATATGCCGGACTGCGAAAACTTTGGAAGTCTTCTAGTTTCACCCCAGTGGATACAAAACTAAGGCTTGTCAAGACTTTATTTGTTCCAATTTTTGACTATTCAACAACTGTATACTGCAAAATTGACTCTCATTGTCAACACAAGTTGCTTGTCGCGTTCAACGATACCATTAGATATGTATATGGTCTGCGTCGATCGACGATATATCGCACTACCACAAACTAGTACTGGGTTGCACGTTTCAACAATTTTTGAATACCAGGTGTTGCCAGTTTATGCACAGTCTGATTTAAACTAGATCTCCTGCATATCGCTTCGAGAAACTTCAATTTGTTCAATCCTCCAGGACACAAAATCGTATAATACCCTCGTTTAATTATTTTAACTCTACGCGCCTCTTCTTCATCCATGCGACCAGACTTTGGAGTTCCCTCCCGACCACAACTAAGCAAATAATTGGAGCTAATAAGTTTAAAAATGCCGCAATAGAGTATCTACAACAACAATAATAACTACTTGTCCTTAATAATCTTTTCTTTCTCCTCTCTTATAACTTTTTCTTCTTCTGTTTCTTTTTATACCCTATTCTAAGGGTATATACATTTTGACGCAGAGTTTGTAACATACTTTAAAATGGCCGTAGACTCCTAAAAGTTACTATATTTATGATCAGCATCGATAGTAATATCGATCTAGCCATGTCCGTCCGTCCGTCCGTCGTCAAAAATTAGGCCTTTAAACTGGACCTAGAGAGCTGAAATTTTAACCATATACTCTCTAGGGTCCCGACATATTGAAGTTTAAGAATTTTTGAGATCCGCCCACAGACACGCCCACAAACTCAAAAAATCAATTTTTTCGAAAAAATCGAATTTTGAGCTAGAAAGCTGAATTTTTTTATATATGATCTATGACCCCTAAAACTGCTCGGGATATAAAATTTTCAAAATCCGCCCACTGACACGCCCACAATTAAATAAAACAAATTTATTGAAAAACCAAAATTTGAGCTAGGCAGCTGAAATTTATAATATACACTCTATAGGGGCCCTTTAAGTTCATGTGTGAATATTTTGAAAATCGCCTACTGACACGCCCATAATTTAATTTTTTTTTTGAAAATCCAAAGTTTGAGCTAGGGAGCTGAAATTTATAATATATACTCTCTAGCGGCCCTTTATGCTCATGTGTTAATTTTTTTTAAATCCGCCTACTGACACGCCCACAATTAAATAAAATAATTTTATTGAAAAAGAAAAGTTTGAGCTAGGGAGCGTTTTGTTTACAAAAGCTTCATTTTTTTTTTGATAAAATCCTTTAAATGTTATATAACAAAATATGTAGAGCGTTCTTAACAATTCAACCATACTTAGACTTTTGTCACGCCCACTTATGAGGGATAGGAATAAGAATAGGGTATCCAACAGTTCGCCCAAGCGGACTGTAGCCCGTCCCTATGTTTCTACTTCTGTTTCTTTTTCTACTTCTCCTATAATTTATAATGTTTATATTAGTTTTATTTCATTTCGTTGTTTATTATTTCAATAACATGTACTATAAAAGACTATCACCCCTATCGTGGAATCCGTCGGGGGAAACGATCCGCTAATAGTGAACAATTTGCATCGTGTAATCCGCAGACGTGAACCATCCACATGTCGGTAACGTGAATGAAATTCACTGTATCGTGGAAAACGTACGGATCGAATCTATCCATGCATTTGACATCCGCATTTTTATTTTATTTTCACTGAATTTAATTTTTACAAAATAAATGTGTTTGAAATGAGCTGTCACAATTGTATTTCCTAATCACCAATAGTGGTCGGTAAGAGAGAGTATCTGACGGATTATCCGACGGATTCCACGATAGGGGTGTATGTCTTACTTGTACTTTCCTTTATGAATAAATATTGAATTGAAAAAATGAATTGAAACTGAAATTGAAAAGACGTCGGTATGCCCTTCTCGACTTCAACTGATGTCGCGTTTGCAAAAAAATAAATTTTTCTTTTCTCTTTTGTTTTGCTATAATTGTTTTTTTTTGTTTTTTCAAGGGTCACCCCACCCACAGTTCGATTAATTTATTTATTTATTTTTCATAATAGGCATTTAACACTATTTTATTTTAAAATATTATTTATTAATTTTTATTTGAACTGAGAAATAAACATCTTAAACTTAGCTAAATAATAATAACTAATCAATGGCGCTGACTTTTGTGAGATGGGTTCAATAATTGTTTCTTTTTAACTTCGTGGTGTCTAATATGGTTGCTCTGCTGCATCACGTGATGAACACTTGATCTACTAGTTTCAACTTTAGTTTTTGCTTTGATATTGCTTACGGAAAGTCTTGAATTTAAAGCAGCTCTCAGTATCACCCGTCGTTCCTGACTTGTTGTTACTTTGCTTACCCCTCCTTTTCAGTTTGTTTCCATAGTTCTTAGGGTAATTAAGATAGCTATGAACAACAGTTGGTACTCTTCTAATCTTAACGGGTATAAAACGGATAGATTTGCTTTGCTCCTTGTAAGCTCTAATTTGGGAAATTTCATCCGTGGTTAACAAATTTCTTTTACACATAGTTGTTGTTTCTATGAAATTATGTTCTGAACTAAGGTCCCTGGTACTTTCCTTTACATTTGATTTGAAATATTATAACAGGTATATGAAATTACTCTTCGAAAACAGGTGGAACGAAAAGAGGACCAATTGTATGACCTTATTGAGAAAAGAATCATTAAAATTGAATTTATCTGCCTAATCCCATTTTTTACAACATAAATATATAATAGCCTGCTTTCATATTGCATTTGGTTTTTCCCATATTATCGAAGGATTTAAACAATTTTGCAAAATTAAATCAAGAAACTACCTGTTTGTAAACCTGTGCGTAATTGACAATTACAATATACGGAGGATTTCAATGAAAATAAAAAAGCTAAATGTAACTCTAATAATTCATATACATATTAATAAAATTAATATCCATGTATTACGTGTTTTTAACTGACCAGATGGACTGTAATGAGGCTTTTAAATATTTTTACCTCGAATGGCACAAACGCAAAAGGATTTGTGGGCCTTATCATTGAGATGTTACAGTTCGGACGCAGGAAACGGATGCTGCTGTAGCTGCTGCCGTATAAGTTAATCCTTCTGTTTCGACAAGGAGCTCGACTGCTCAAATGGTTAAATTCAGACAGTCACTGCAGACAATTTTGCATAAAGATTTGAACTTGTTTTCATGCAAAATCTAATTAACACGCAAACTAAATACAACAGATGTAGCGAGAGTAACACAAAGATGCTCTATGAGACGGAGCTGCATCCGGCTTGAGTCACGGTGTGGTGTGCAGTTTCATCAAGAAGCATTGACGAGTCTTTCCAAAAAAAAAAACGGTAGCACTGTAACAGGCATTGAAATACGTTTGAAATAAAAAAATCAGAAAAAGTTTTTCTTTCCAAAGCTACGCTGAAAGACAAGACATTTCAACTAGATGTAGTTTCAGTTAGATGGCTTAACTTCTCACATACTCCAGCCCGTTATGACACAATTGCAGCCAAATTCTCCAGCAAATTTATTTTCAAGACTTAAAGCATTCGATTTGAACGATAGTTGCAATCCGACATGCAGTTGTTGTTGGGCAAACAAAGCGGAATATTGAGCGTCACCGAGTGTGGAGTCCATTTAATTATTTTAAAAACCATTGAAATCCAGCCTGTACTGGCAGGGACTTCAGATGGGTAACAAACATCTTACAAAATATTGGGTTGAAAATAATATTGCCTGAATAAGTTAAGTGATGTGCATTGTGCAACTTAGAATAGAGCTACCATAACATATAACGTAGTTTAGTAATGGCTTTTTTAATTCATTTTCGAATTCAAGCAGTTGGTCCCCTCAATCGTTATCAAACGTTTCTCGTTGCGGCGCACTATGTCAAGTGGTTATTCAAGAGTTCAGGAAAATTGGTTGTAAGTATGCACACACTTTTCCACAATCTTATGTTCGCTCAAAGTTCTATTTACTTTGTGATTTTTTTTTTTTGGTTAGGACTTTTTTCTGCAGTCTTTTGTTGTGTTTCCATTGCACAGTAAAGGAACAGTTCTTATGCCATTTTTAGGTTTCCCATTCCTAAATATTATTTTCACTTTGAATGGCTACTTAATTCCTTAAACATTCCGAGATTCTTATTTAAGACCCATTGTAAAAGGATAATTGCAAGCAGTGAAGTATATGAAATGCGGGTACCAAATATAATTGCTTTGGATGGATGTTGAAGGGAATTGAGACAAAGCAACGAAATTGGAATGGTTTCTTTGAATTCAATGGGACCTATTATACAAAGGTTGGGGTACAGATTACAAGAAAGTAGAAAGGAAGTCACAATAAAATAATTTAAAATTTAAAAAATTCTTTCTTGATGGGGACTTGGCCCGAGGTCCGAGGTAAAATTACTTCTTAACTTTGTAACCTTCTTCTTCTCCCTTAATGACGGTGAGGCTATGATCAGAATTTAAGGGTTCGCTGGTTCCACCTCAGAAAATAACGGTAGGACTCCCAATTTTGAATCACTTCGTCTCTGAGGTAAATCAAACAGCTGCTGCATTTGTGTGATTCAGGACTTTTAAGGAATGCCTCTCTTTGGGGTTTTTATTGGAACGTTGATTGATATTGCTGGCAATTAAGCCGGTCGAGCTGCATTTTTTTCGAGAAAGGTTCTTTGATGTGAAGGCTTCCTCGGACCCCGGAACTTCTTATTCCATACATACCTCGGACCCTGGTCCTGGAACTTCTTATTCTATCAATCTTTGTAACTCCTGCTGTCATGCAAAGCACGGCATCTCAGCTGCCGTTAATTTGTAATCATACTTTTTGTACGCTGTCCAGCATTGTGAACAGTATGTGAGCGCCGGGCCCACAACTGCGGTGTAGAGCTTTCCTTTCAGCTTAGAGGACATTTTTCGATCACAGAAGATGGCTGAGTTTGCCCGCCACTTCGTCCACCCTACGCTTACGCGACACTTAATGTCGTCATCACAGCTTGCTTCGCTATTGATCATAGATTCCAGATATATTATACTTTTCGCACTTGGGAATCACTTTTCCATTCTTATAAATGTCTGGAATAGGTCGGAGTGGATCAGAGAAAGCGCAGCACATGTATTCTTTTTTTTTCAGACTAACACGATACCCCGTCCCCTCCAAAAATTCCACATATACTTTAAATTCTTGAGAGACTTTGATCGTCGCTAATGATGGATCCATCGTCAACAAATAATAACTGATGCCTTTTGGAGTCCCGTCACTTCCATCAAACAGATAGTCAAGGACTGTAATAAATATCAAGGGACTTAAGACGCTTTCCTGGTGTAATCCGACTTTGATTGCGAACTCGTCGGTGACGCATGTAAGGCATCTTTTTCTTGTCTTTACTAAGATCCCTTAGTTGTCTATCAAAGGCCTTTTCAAAATCAACCAACGCCATATGCAAATCCTTTAAGGAAACACGATCTTAAATTTGTAACTTATCCAAGCGAATTCGTTTTTTCGCTCAGATTATCTTCTTGTTACAGAGAATATTTTTGTTATATCCGCTCGCAGATATTGGTCGAATTCCAAATCCGGCGTAGTTAATGGCGACTTACCACTTCAGATCATGCTGGCTGCATAAGACTTTTCAGGAGGTTACAGCGACTAAAGTCGCTATTCGACACCTTTTTTTTTGAAATAGCGACCCAGCGACCTTTTTCAAATATTAATATATTTTTTATTGTTTAGCAAAAGGCAGTTTTTCGACCTAACTGCTAGCAATATCTATTATTGTGAATGACGTGGTTTCCACTTTCCACAAAATTCATCTTTCCTATTATTATGTTTCAATGAACACAATTACAGGGTTTATGAAATGAACAAGCACGGAACTAAACCGCCCTATTTTACCTGAGGTTCCTTAGGTATACCATTCCCTTTATGTTATTTCATGGTTAAGCTGGGCACCATTGAGAAATCGTACCTAAGGTTGACAAGTGGTACAACGTGTCTAGCGACAAAACAGAATTGGGCTTAGCTGAATCTGTTCGATCTCTCTTAACAGATTGTACATTGGTGCTTCAATTAGTGTCATGACTGGGCACTGTCTCAAAAGCAAGTATTAAACAAGGCTTGGCGTTTACTCAAATGATCTGCAGAAGCTGCTTGGACGAAGGAGAATATTTTGCACATGCTCTGTGCATGTCCTGGTCTCGCTCAACGACGAAAAGTCCTTTAATCACCTTTCTTCTATAATGATCTCAATGATCCTACCATCATTCATAATTAAAGTCTCCTATGCTATATAAGAAGCTCTCACTGATTCTATGAGTAGGGTGGAATTAGATCCGAGTCTCACAAAGGACTTCATAGTGGTCTGTCAATTCATCGTAATCTTACCTAATATTACCTTCTGACTACAATCCAAGTTATACTTATTTTACTGGGGGTTAACATCAGTCCAATGCAGACTTTTGCTAAAACGTTTGCCATTCAGGAATGTACTCGTAAGAATGTTTAATACCTCTGCTGAGCAATAATTTTCTACAACTTGTATGCATATAAAATAATGGTCTTGGCATCATTAATAATGTGGCAGATTTTTTCTTAATCTACCTCGCATCCTGTACAAGTTCTCAGTGAAGTAGTTTGGTTGGTCCATGATAGCGATGCTCTCCAAGCTGGTCAAATACGGTCGGAACAAACGTAGATCTATTGGCGGATGCAACATTTTTATGATAAAAAATAAGTTCATGAAAGCCGGATGCGAGATTGAACGTTTAAGACCGGAATTCTGCTTACACAATTAAAAATGCAGTTAAAACTATGGAAATTGTCAACAAAAATAGCAGATAAATATACTTTTAACAGTTGTTGGTTGCAACTGGCATTAATTTGTAGAGAACTGCGTACATGTTGAAATGAAACTCAAAGGAAGTTATAGGAACATTACAGCCAGTATCACCAGTTATGCTGAGGACAGGGAAACACCTAAAGAAGCGATAAAACTGGCGGCAAAAGAGGAACTATACTTGTATTCAGTATGCACAAATATTGACAATATGGTGCTGGTGCGTTATGGCTTATATTTATTTTGTAGTACAAGTTTTTTTTAGAAAAGTGCACTTTACAACATACTAACACTTTTCTCATAATTTGAATATTTGTCCCACTTTGTATACCCTATTCTAAGAGTATATTAATGTTGACTCATAGTTTGTAACATACCCTAATAATACCGGTAGACCGCTTAAAGTTACTGTATTCCTGATCAGCATCGATAGTAAAGTCGACCTACGACTATTTAAAAAAAACTGATAAACTCGTTTTGAACAATGCATTTATATAAAGTTTTCTGTCATAAGCTCGTCATTCGATGGAATCCTTTGAATATTATTAACAGAATATGTAGAACCTTCTTAAAAATTCATCCATACTTAGATTTTTGTTACGCCTACTTTATGCGGGTAAAGAATATGGTATCCAACAGTTCACACAAGCGGACTGTTGCCTATCCCTTTTAGACCAAGAGCCCGAAGTAATTTTTCATTCTGAGAGGTAACCGAAAGATATTTGCATACTGTGTAGCCTGAGTAGAGGGTGTATCGAAAATATTAGTTTGGCAGCAAATAGTGGCAGCCAATGCGTGTGACAGCGCGTTGAATATGCGTTATTTTCCACAATATTAATAATGAGTGTAACCGCATGAAGTTTTCAACATACATAGCACACGTCCTCTTGAACATGGAAATATCAGTCCACGTTTTGCACGCAGCCCAGTCCGTGCCAGACGCGACCAAAGTCCAGCATCAAACCCATTTTGTAATATTTGACGTAACCGGTTGAAATTTTCAACATACATAGCACATGTCCTCTTGAGCATGACGTGCCAGACGCGACCAAAGTCCAGCATCAAACCCATTTTGTAATATTTGATGTAACCGGATGAAATTTTCAAAATATATAGCACATGCCCTCTTGAGCATGAAAATATCAGTGTAAGACGTTTTGCACGCAGCAAGGTCATAGGTTAAAAAGGGGTATGCAATTCGCATACAGCACTAGGCACCAGAAGGGCCCATCGCGATCCCTAGGGAACCACTTGAAAAACTTCAATTGGAGAAAAACCTAAAAAAACTTTTCCTAGACAGAGCCCAATCTTCCTGCAGAAGTTAACCAGCTTCCTATGGTCTATGCCGCTCAGCTCCCCTATATCCTCGAAGAAGTATTCCCCTAGAATGCTCCTGCGATTCCGTGCTATGCCCTCGCATTCACACAATATGTGTGTTATGTCTTCCTCGGCTTGTAGATCACCACAGAACCTGCACGTGTCCATATCCACCAGACCAAGTCGCCTAGCATGTTTTCTTAGAAGACAGTGCCCTGACATAATCCCAATTACTGTTCTAAGCTGTTCCCTGCTCAATTTTAGAATTTCCTTAGATCTTTTCTTATCCAAATGGGGCCAAAGGGCTCTAGACACCCTATGTCCCTCTATGTTGTGCCATCTAAGGTCAGCCATTTTTAAGATCTTTTCATTGATTTTTCCCTTAAAGACGCCCAGGGGTGATTTAATGTTCACACCTCCGCTATTTTCCAGCTCCCCTCCCTTTCTTGCCAGCTCATCGGCTTGCTCATTTCCCTCTATACTGCTGTGTCCCGGTACCCAGCACAGTCTTACTCGATTCCGTCTACTCTACATACTGCTTTTAGCATTGTGCGACAGTTTCTGACTATCTCAGAGTTAATGTTAGCAGATTCAAGTGCCATAAGTGTCACCTGACTATCAATATATATGGCAATGTCTCTTCCCGACAATGATCTCATCTGCACTATCTCTGCCGCCCTTAGAACAGCCAGAACTTCCGATTGGAAGACACTGCTTGTGCCCGGGAGTCGTATAGACTCTCTCAGGTCTGGATCAGCAGAAAAAATGCCAGAACCCGTTCTCTCCCCCGTCTTAGAGCCGCCAGTGTAGATAGCAACCTCGTTTGCTATTATGACTGCATCTCTTTGCCACTCCTCCCTTCGCGGATATGACACCTCATAGGGGATGTCATGGTCGACCAAGCGGCAAATCTCATCAGTCCGTATAGGATTTCCGGGTAGCACATCAGTTAAGATCGTGCAGTGCCCAAAACTACAGTCCTTAAACTGGCCTAAATTTTTGAGGCGCAAAGCGCTGTTGCCAGCAAGTTGCTTTATTTTTAAATCTAGCGGGATAAAGTGCAGGAAGTCGTCCAGTGCTGCCGTAGGAGTAGTACGGATTGCACCAGTGATGGCTACGCTTGCCGTTCTCTGCACCGTTGCTAGTTTTCCAATTATGGTTCTTTTATTTGTTGCCCTCCACCACACAAGTGAGCCATATGTAAGTATGGGTATCACCACTACTGTATATATCCAGTGTACCATGGCGGGTTTCAGGCCCCATGTTTTGCCTATTGTTCTTTTACAAATAAAGAGGGCATTATACGCTTTCTTCATTCGTTCCCTTATGTTAAGATTCCAATTTAATTTTCTATCTAGGATTACGCCCAGATAGCAGATACTTCGCACTGTCCGTGAGGAGCAGTTCCTCTCCGTCAAGTTTCGGGAGATTGAAGTGCGGTATTTTGTGTCGTCTCGTGAACAGGACTAACTCCGTTTTCGAGGGATTGACATTTAGTCTGCAGCCCTTGGCCCAATTACTCATTTTCCTTAAGGCGGTCTCTGTGATCTCACTTAAAGTATTCAAAAATTTTCCCTGCACTACTATGACCACGTCGTCCGCATACGCTGTGGCACTTATACCCATTGACTTAATTTCCTTTAGGACGTTGTCAATGACCAGTACCCACAGCAGTGGCGATATGACTCCTTATGGAGCTTTGACCAAGGGAGCAGTTTATGTTCCTGTTGGCGAGCATGTTGCATACCCAATTTATGATTCCCTGTTCTATGTTAGCGCCTGTTAATGCGCTTTTTATAGCTCTACACTCAACGGTATTGAAGGCTCCTTATATATCGAGAAAAGAGGCCAAAGCAAATTCGCCGCAGTCTAGACTATTTTCAATTTTACCCACTACGTTGTGTAGAGCAGTTTCTACTGATCTACCCCTTAAGTATGCGTGCTGTGACTCGCATAAAAAAACCATTGCTAAATTTATTTCAAATGTGAGCTTCCACCAGACGCTCAAGGGTTTTGAGCAAAAAGGACGACAAACTGATTGGTCTGAATTCCTTCGCCGTCGTGTGACCCTGTTTGCCGGCTTTGGGTATAAAAACAACCCGGACTTCTCTCCAGGCTGTTGGAATATGCCCTGTTCTTATACTGAATCTCAGTATATCCAAAATCTTTTGTTTTGCATGCTCTGGCGCTTTTTGGAGCATGATCGGTAGAATACCATCCGGCCCTGGAGATTTATACGGTTTGAATGTATGCATGGCAAACCGTAACTTTTTTCGGTTGATGATATTGTCAATTTCTTCCCACTCGAAAGAGGGACAGTCGACTTCCTCTTGTCTTTGTAGGCCTAGGTCCGTTGGGGTTGTGGAACCGGGGAAATGGGTTTCCACCAGGGTTGACAGAACCTCCTGACTACTCACGGCCCATGTCCCGTTGTTATTTTTTAGGTAGCTAGGTACGCTAGCCTCCTTTGAGAGCATTTTACGCAGTCTCGACGCCTCTCCAGTTAACTCAATAGATTCACAGAACTTTTTCCATGAAGATCTTTTGGATTTCCTCACTAAGTATTTAAATTCCCTCTTGCTTTCGCTATACTCATCCCATGTGGTATCGTTTTTAATGAGTTTTGCCCTATTATAAAGTTTTCTTACCTTCCTTCTTTTAAGGCCAATTTCCTTATTCCACCACTTCGGTTGAGCTCTTGGCTTTTTGTTTGCCGGGCATGCCTTTTCGAGCGCTGTGTTTAGGGTTCTGCTCACGGCTTCTACTGCCCTATCTAAGTCCACCATATTTTCGCCGGTGATCGGCTGGGTATCTAAACGTAGATTAATGAAATCTATGTATTTATCCCAGTCTGCCTTTCTTGGGTTTCTATAGAAATTACACGCCCTATGCTGAAAATTAATTTTGAAGCGTATCCATCTGTGGTCAGACAGAGATGCCTCATCAACTACCCTCCACTCCCTGATTTCCATTTTGTCTGTGTTGGAGACAAGTGTAACGTCTAAAACCTCCTGTCTGTTGCGTGTAACAAAAGTTGGTGAATTCCCTACAATATAATAAAATCATAAAGACACTCACCCCTTGAATTTGTGTCTCCACTACCCCATTGCGTATGATGGGCGTTTGCATCGCATCCAAGTACGTGCATCCAGTTTTGACCAGCCAAGTCCTTTAGTTCTTCCGTTATTACGACTGCAGAGTCGTATGGAAGATAGGCTGAGGTCAGACACAGAGATTTTCCATCTTCCCTCTCGCAGATGACCGCCGTCAAGTCGCCAGAGATGGAATTATTCAAAAGAAATGCCTTTATGTGGTTTTTAATAAGGATACAAGTCCTGATTTTGCCTTCCGCCTTGTAGAACAATGTATAGTTATTTTGCCGGAGCCTCTGAATCACGTTCCTATTGATCCACGGCTCCTGTATGAGTACGGCTGCATTGTCCTGCCTAATGACGTACTCCATCAGACAGGCCGTCGCAGCCCTACTGTGGTGCAGGTTTATCTGCAGCAATTCCATCAGCATCATGGGGGGGCTCCTCCTCATCTCTGCCCTTGGTCGATGTTTTGACCATCAACCTCCCCATGCTATATCTTACCCCGTTGGATTTCTCCAGGTATGGAAGACATTCCTTGTTTAGGGCCAGTAGAAAGTGTTGGCCGTATTGCCGTCTAGGCCCCGTCTTTAGGACCCTCCATGTATCGGCTTTAAGTTCCCGATTTTGAACATGTAGGAGCCCTAGGAGCTTCTCCGGCTATTTGTAGGGACTAGGTACCCAAACCCAGGCTGTTGGCGGATTGTATTTTGCCAACTCAGCAACCGTTAAGCATTTTAGCTTCATACCTTTCCATGCATCGGATACCTCCGTGACGAAGTGTCTGAGGAAAACCACAGAAAGCTTGTTTCCACAAGCAACAACCTTGCGCCCGCCTTCCCAACCAGCGCCATCAAATTGAAGCTCCCCGTTTCCTGTGGCGGATAGTTCCTTCCACAGGGCGTCTTGGAACCTCTCCTCGACGTTTTTCCACTGGTCGATTGTGAGACGACCGCAAGGCTCCAGCTCGTTTACCACAGCAACGAGATGCTCGTCCTTCGGGTCGCTGTATCCGCGACGCATTGCAGGTGTGGTCATAGCCTTCACCTTTTTTGCTGCGTTGGACTCGGCGGCATCGTCGGATCTGCCTCTCTTACTGTTGAAACTCGTCTTCCTTCCCGAGTCATTTGCCCCTTCCTTAGCTATTGCGTAGGAGGTGGAGGGTATTGTGAGTTCAACCTCCACCTCCTCATTGGCCAGCTTTTTCCCCTCCTTTGCTTTTTGCAGGTCGGCCAGAAAAGTCTTGGCCCTCGCAAACGCTGCCTTTTCCCAGTCACTGAGGGTGCTGGGTTCACAGCTCCCATACTTGGCTACCTTACGATTTGCATTACGTAGCAAAGCCTTAGCCCTCTTTTGTGCGCTCTGTTTCGCACTCTTCGTTGTTATAATAGACGAAACTGCAGATGCAGCGGCTGAGCCAGCTGTGTCTACTTTTCCCTCTACTTTTTCTGTCTTTGTTGACGATGCCTCCAAGATGGTCCCAGGAACAGCGGATGATCCTGCTGTCCCGGGCATCTCTTCGGCTGCCTTCTTGCCCTGTATGTCTTTGTTACCGATGAGAGTTCCAGCCTGCTCACCGGTGACTTCGCTGTCGCTAGTGAGGGTTTTTATCGACTCCTCACTGTCGCTAGCTAAAAGCGCCGTTTCATCCAATTCCTGTGCTAGAAGAGAGATGGATGAAGATGATAACTCATCCTCACTCATCTCCTTCTCCCACTTGACAGGAATTGCATTTTGTTTTGTAATAATTTTTTTTTTGTTTTTGTTTTTTTTTGGTTTTATTTTGTTTGTTCCATTTTGAGTTTAATTTTGATTCCCACGAGTAAGGCCGGAAAAAACAAGGTCAGCCCAGGCAGCGCCGCCATACCTGGGTAAGGCTATATACAACAGGCCCCCGCCAATGCGCCTGAGGGAGCTCAGTTAACGGTTGGTTTAACCCACAACCTTTCATCCCTGGGCACGGTTTACTATTCGCTCACACCACCACTGGAGTTAGATTTGGATAGGCATAGGAACAGGGGTAGGGGGGCAATGGGGGGGAGTAAGGATACTGGGAATGGCGAGGGGGGGCATGGGATCGGACGGAATGTCCTAGCCAGCTCTTGGTTAGCGCTCATCAGTCGGTCTGTCTGCCATGGGTGACCCTTCTGACGACAGAAGTCATCGACAGCATAGCCCGTTGAATCTTTGCGCCGTAAGCCGCCGCACCGGCACCATCGAAGGCAATGATGGTACACACGTCAAGGTGACTGACCTTCGGGGTGCACGCAGCAAAGAAACAATTCTTTTAATATTATTAGATATATTATACAAGTAGAATTTGTTTGATGCTGAACTTTGGTCGCGTCTGGCACGGCCTGGGCTGCGTGCAAAACGTCTTGGACTGATATTTTCATGCTCAAGATGGCGTGTGCTATGTATGTTGAAAACTTCATGCGGTTACACTCATTATTAATATTGTGGAAAATAACGCAAATTCAAAGCGCTGTCACACGCATTGGCTGCCACTATTTGCTGCCAGACTAATATTTTCGATACACCCTCTACTCAGGCTACACAGTATGCAAATATTTTTCGGTTACGTCTCAGACCGAAAAATTACTTCGGGCTCTTAAACTATTTGTTTTTAATTTATTTTAAATACCGACTTTTTACCCTTTAAGCGATTTTTTGTTTGCGACCTTCGAAACATTCCAGCGGAAAATAAGTGATTTCATCATTTGTTGCCCGCGTGAATTTCGAAATGTTCAGTTTGCCTTCGGAAATGATACCTATAAAGTTAACTTTAATTCCCGATTAGTCACCAAAGTCGTTCTTTCTTACATGGTGAATAATGGTGGCATAATCGCTGACATGCCTATTTTCGGTATCCAACATTATACCTATTCCAAAGAACAAATGAAACTCCACATGGTTGCCACCACTTCCGCACCTAAAATACGACATCAGATTATCTCCAACACTCATCCAAATTTAGCTTACTTACGACACTGCAATTAGCAACTTAATACTTAATGGCATTCATTAGTCACTGAAATTCCCTTGTGGCAAGCTACTTGGTGACCGACCTGTGTTGACAAACATTTCCCATTTAATTTCGGAAATATATTTCCCTATCGCAATTAACGTCCCTAGAGTACCGAAGCCAATTATCTGGCTACGAGCATAACACACGTCATCACACATTCGAATCTAAGTCATGGGCTCATCAAAGACATTTCCCTAATTAATACGATTGTCCATCGATCCAAAGATGTGCCCTAATCACAGCAACCCTGGTATAGTTTTAATCCATTGGTGAAACGTTGTATTATGTTTGTTCTCCACAAATACTTGCAAGCGCTGACCTAACGAACTTACTTCTCAATTCCGGACCATTCGTAATGCTCATTGGAAACAATTTTTACCCCGAAAAACAACAAATTTTGGAAGGAATCGAATTTATTTACCTTTGGGATAATTAACCGACGGTTTCTCTGTATCTAATGTGTATCCTATCCTGCGGCACGGCGATTGGGTAGGCGAATCTAGATATACGAGGATAGGCTTTACATGACTCAGTTTAAATAGGCTTGTATTTAAATGGCTACAGTGCTTCACCATTGGGACATAAAGCCATTTATTGAGAATTTAATATGACTTGAGTTGTTGCTATGCCGATTATTGAGCGACTTCAAAAAGTATTCTATATAGAATGGGTAATTGCATTACACACCAGAGACAACATTATATTAATGAATTAATTCCTCATATACCTTATGTTTATTATACTATTCCCGCTTGCAATGTGCACGAATGAACAAATTGTGTTATTAAACATAGGGACGGGCTACAGTCCGCTTGGGCGAACTGTTGGATACCCTATTCTTATTCCTATCCCTCATAAGTGGGCGTGACAAAATTCTAAGTATGATTGAATTGTTAAGAACGCTCTACATATTTTGTTATATAAGATTTAAAGGATTTTATCAAAAAAAAAACGAAGCTTTTGTAAAAAAAAACGCTCCCTAGCTCAAACTGTGGTTTTTCCATAAAATTATTTTATTTAATTGTGGGCGTGTCAGTAAGCGAATTTAAAAAAAAATTAACACATCAGCATAAAGGGCCCCTAGAGAGTATATATTATAAATTTCAGCTCCCTAGCTCAAACTTTGGATTTTCAAAAGAAAGTTGTTTTTTTTAAATTGTGGGCGTGTCAGTGGGCTGATTTTGAAAACATTTACACATGAGCATAAAGGGCCCCTAGAGAGTATGTATTATAAATTTCAGCTTCCTAGCTCAAACTTTGGATTTAAAAAAAAAAATTAAATTGCGGGCGTATTTACACATGAGAGTAAAATTGTAAATTTCAGCTCCCTAGCCCAAATTTTGGTTTTTCAAAAAAATTGTTTTATTTAATTGTGGGCGTGTCAGTGGGTCCGTCCCTATGTTTATACCCTATTCTAAGGGTATATTAATTTTGACGCATAGTTTGTAACATACCTTAATATTGCCCGTAGACCCCTAAAAGTTACTATATTTATGATCAGCATCGATAGTAATGTCGATCTAGGCATGTCCGTCCGTCCGTCCGTACGTCAGCTCTCTAGGCCCAGTTTAAAGGTCTAATTTTAGACCGACGGACGCACGGACGGACATGGCCAGATCGACATTACTATCGATGCTGGTCATAAATATAGTAACTTTTAGGGGTCTACGGGCAATATTAAGGTATGTTACAAACTATGCATCAAAATTAATATACCCTTAGAATAGGGTATAAAAAATGACTTAGTAAAAATGAATAATTTAACTAAAAATATAATAATTAATTAAAATTAAAAGTGCTCCAATTAGCTGAGATGCAATAATAAAGGGCTTTTAGTTAAGCTAAAAAAAAATAAAAAAAAACAAAAAGCAAGGGAATAGCCTTTTAATAATGACTATAGGGGTCGCCCCATGGTCGAAATTCGATCAATTTATTCTCTAAGTTGAAAAAAAAACAAAGTCGACTGTTATACATATTAATCGAAAAATTAAATTGTTCGACATTGCATTCTCTGATTTCACATGATATAAAAATTTTCCGGCATTTTCAAGTAACTTCAAGTTTTCAAGCATTTTCAAGTAACTTCAAGCATTTTCAAGTAACTTAAAGTAACTTCAAGCATTTTCAGGTAACTTCAAGTAACTTCAAGCATTTTCAAGTAACTTTAAATATTTTCAAGCATTTTCAAGTAACTTCAAGGAACTTCAAGTATTTTCAAGTACCTTCAAGCACTTTCAAGTAACTTCAAGCATGTCCAAGTAACTTCAAGTATCTTCAAGCATTATCAAATGCATAACATGCACAGCAATGTTGTTGTTGTTGTAATTGCACCCAATTCGCTTCATTTTACCTGCTGTAATTCATAATGTGTGTTATACATTATACGTATGTGGATAATTTTTGTATTGTGCACTTCTATGTATTGTCCCCTACCCAAATATGTATAGTGTTGGCATATCTATGCGACGTAAAATAGCAAAAATGGGTGGAAACACGTTATAGGCAACTCCGCATTAATATATAAAAGATGATGATAATTATGAATAAGATAAACAGCAATTCGATCTGTATTCAGACCTTTTAAAAATTTATCTCAATCAATAAACATAGGTACTGCAATAGTTTATGGCATGTCTTTTTTGACTCTTAAATTCATTTTTTATTCATTATTAAATATCAACTTACATACTGGATAAAAATGATTAAATCTAACTTAAATTAATAGGATACTTATTCTGTATTATTTGTCCTTGTGAGGGCGTGTTGCGGAATATTTTTGTGCAACAAGCTTCACCTGCTATCCCTCTTTTTCCTCCCCATACCCTTTTTTTTATTGAGTGCCATCTGCGAGGTCATAGGAAAGTGGATGGGGTCCTATCAGACTTTGGGCCACTTTCCACAAACCTCGAAGGTACCACCCCCACAGGTATTCAACCTAGAGGAAGGACCCGCTTTGAATTGATTTTTCCTGAATTCAAGGCAGAAAACCGCCGAGCAGACGACTACCTCAACGTGACGGCAGTACGACACCCGTATAAAAGTGCCCAACCATTTGCATCACACCAGCTTTGCAAAATGGGCCCAACGAGTCCGCATTTAAGCACACGGGTAGGGTCACTAGCGGCATAACAACATTTTCTACACCACGGGTTTTAGACGAACGGCCTGTACCTACATCGAAAGCCCTGGAAACGCTCCGCTAATATAACGAAGGAGTAGCAGATTAGTGTGGGCGAATGGCGAACACTTAAAAATCTGCAAAAGAACCACCACTGTTATTTTCGATGAGGGGAATATGACGCTCTGTCCTTTAACTCCGTCGTGGGAGCATCGGAGGAGCAACAGAGGAGTGTAGGTGGTCGGCCTCGGTAATAGATTCAGCTATAATGGGTGGTTTACCTTTTCTTCCACTTTAAGAGAATTCACCCCAACGATAAACGTCCACATAAGCCATATAAATAAAGAGTCGACCGTCGGTCGGGATCCCGAGGTGAAAGTGGATTTGTTGGGCGCTTCTATGGACGCCGTGTATACGGTGAACAATCCAAAACATTGAGAAAAGGGCTCTGGTGAGCCACTTCTATCTGCGCACCGAACTTGAGAATTTGCGATCTAGTTATAACGGATTGACTGTATTCAATGATGAAAACCATTCTAATGCAGTTTTTGCCAATGGCCGAGATGCATTGTACTTGTTCGTGTCGAAGGATGATGTTCTGCGCATCTTCGAGTCACTAAAGAATAAAAAGTCAGTGGGGGTGGGTGGTGACCCAAACATCATATTAAGACACCGGCCTCTGGAGTCTGTAGATATTTTCATATTTTGAATAATGCACATTATCCGCCTCATTGGAAAATAACTCTGATACACCCTATTCCGAAAAAGGCTAAAGATGGGATGAACCGTGTCAATCTCCGGTCGATTAGTTTAGTCCACCACCATCCCCAAATAACAATTTCTCAGAGCTAAACACTAAACGCTTGAATGGTGCACATAAGACTCTCATAACACTCTTCAACACTGTCACAACGTAAATTAGATCTTATAGTAATCTTATTGTAAGAGTATAACACTAGAAATAAGAACATTTTGGAATCATGCGACGAACCTTCGATTCTCAAAGAGTTTTTATCTCGTCAGAAGCCTTTTAAGAAAGAACAAGTATTAAAATAACTTTTAAAAATGCGGTTGTAAGCCTAAATTCGAAAATTTATTCGTAATGAGATTTCCACTCTTTAAGAAGTATTTTATTTTTATGTCACATTAGAACTCATAGCTTATATCTTTGCGATCGACTAAAATTGCAGACGGGTATTTTGGAATTATAAAATGGATACATTTAGATTTTGAGCAAATCATTTCATGCTTGTTTCGAACTATCTCCATTAAATTCGCCTTCGGCCAAAAAATGCACCTTCCGTCGGACTATAGTTATGAGTGTTGCTACATTATCGATCATCATGTAGATACCGTGCAAATGGTCTGCACAGTGCACGTATATACCGTTATACTACATTACGCTTGGAAAACATTTACTGACTTGTTGACCAAAAGAATCTGGGCAAGAAAATCAAATACCCAGAAAATCCCCAAATGAAATAAAAACACACGCTTCATTTATTCTTTTCGAGTTGGGGTAATAGCGTATCTATTTGCGTCAATCCAAATGGGATTACCACACACCCACATACGTGCTGAAGGGAGACAACGTGTATGTCTTCAAGAAAATCTCGCAAATTTATTCCTCATCACAATCAAACACACGCGCTCCAGTCATAACAACCAATCAATCTACACTGTTGTCACTGTTATGATCTCCCCACTCCCCAGCAACACTCGGTGCACGTGAGGAGGAAAGTATTAAAGCAGCACTCCTTGCTTTATTATTCCATCACGAAATGGCATCCATCTATCCGTCGGATCTATGCTTGAATGGCGAAACACACTTTTGGTTCCGTTTGCATTGTTTAATGACTTCACTTGGCAAGCAATAATGTTTTCTTCTTCTTCTCACAAGGAGACTTTGGCATTTGTCATCATTACATATTTTACCCACTTGACCTCAAGAGACTAGGTTTCTTCAAAAGAGACGAGGTCGAGGTGTGGCATGGCTGTCTACTTTTCGCGTTCCTAAGTCGTTTTCGATTTTTATTTCTTCTTAACGCGATGTCCAGAATCCAGTTCAAGTAGAAAACCAAACTCGTTTTGACGTAATAGTGGAAAACTCGCTCACCCAGTTGCAGTCCACAAAACTGTGTGTGTTTACACTGTTTTTCTGTGAAACGTGAGCACAAAACATCGACGAGGAGTGATGAATTAAGGATGACACAACCGCACACATTTGTTTAAATACGGGGAGTTATGTTCGTGCTTCCTGGTCCTTTTTTGTGCTTTTCCCTGGTCCTGATGTATTTTTTATTTTTGCCTTGAGCCAACTAATGGAATTCCATTTCATGAGCACATGAGTTGAGGTTTTGAAGTGGCTGTGGGAAACCTTTTTACGAGCAGGACATTTTGCCGAGCTTATGAGGGTGTGTGGGAATCAGGCGGATGCGCTGCTTTGTCAAATGAGTCGGAAGCTGCTGCTTACAATGATGATAGCTGGTGTGGTAATGCGTTTTTCAAGGTTTCGCCAGATGGACATGATTACTTTTTGATTTCAGCTGGTCGTAAACGTTAATGACCAAGTCTCGGTCACGTATAATTTATGAAATTCTGTAAAGAGGGAAACACACAAATACACAGACATGATTACGTATACATGGGCATGCGTTTCGTTATATATAAATTGTTAATTAGAGTACACATTTCAATTAACCACTAGCAAACGTGCAGATAATGTTAGTCGGTTCATAAATTTGCCTTACTAAATATCTATAAAAGTAGGTACCTACATATTATATTTTGAAATTGACAGCAATTACACTTAGCGATGAAATATTATGGTTTGCAAGATATGTCAGGGCAAGTATGACTGCAGTATAATTCAATGGACTGCAGAGAAGTGCTATGATGATCGATTTGTATTCTGTATTTGAAATAAGCACGAAATGATAAAAGATACGGTAAAGAACCCTTAAAGGGGGCGTATAGTTTGAGCACTTAGAAAATACATAAGGGGTGTGCTTTATAATATGATGAATTGCCAAATACTATTTTCCGATATACGATTTATTTTTCTTTTCAACCTTTCTGATTGTCATTTATAGGAAGGTATAAATTGTAAGGTTTTTAAGGAAAGTTTTCTGGCATCCCTGAATAATAAAAACAAAGAAGTGACTCAAAACACCTATAGATCTCAAGGGTTCATGTATCTCAAACCATTGTAGTATTTTACATAAGACGTTAACTTTATGAATAAAAACAACTTCTAACTAGGTACCTCATTCAGGAACCCCATATTTATGATTTACTAGAAATCAAAATTGCAGACAGCTGAATAAACAGACACATAGCTGCGAACAAAATAAACCTGCGTCTGTTAAAGATTCAATTGTATAATATATGGACGGATGCAAAACAGTTAAAGGAGATAGGGCAAGATTATATCATATGGAACAGGATCTTCTGCTTAAACTTCTTTCTACACGAGTATGAAGATTGGAGAAGAACAACTTTTTATCATGAAAAAAAATACATGCAAAAAGAATACGTGCCACTTTCTGTCCAAAAATTCCTGGACAATACAAAACCAACAACACTGTTAATCATACAGTCTGAACGGTAGTTTCGGCTTCGCCGAGAAAGAAGAATCAGCAGAGGCGAGGGTCGTATTTTGAATAAACGACTTAACCTAATACCTCTTCGTCTCTTCTTTATTTTCTAATATTAGATCTGGTGCCTTCCGTCTTCCGCATCTACATAACGTACGTGGATATAGACTGGCCAAAAGCAAATGAAACTACCCAACAATTTCCATATACATACATGCACAATCACTTTTTGAATTTTATTTTTCAACAACGTAATCACAATGAAAAGAAGCTAGAAACTGATCATTAAGAATGTTAATTTCATGGAATCAACTTATATACATTGACAGACTACCAATCTGTAAGCAAAACAAATTAAAATTACCGGACCTAGAGACTAAAGCGTACAATGCTGGCACTATGCAACATCGGGCATGAAAAGGTTGAATTTGTAAAAACGCGAGCATCAATGGCATCAACTTCACTTCCCTCTTTCAAGCTTTTAAAGCAGTTCCCTGGGGTTGTAGGGGAACAAGTATTTCATGTTTGGTTTATTAACCCTCTGCGACTGACGTTGTATTATGACAGACACCCGGAAATTTAAAAACTTGTGTTGTGTCGTTATTTTTCAGTTGTTGGCTCTCGCGCTCTCAGTACCTTTCTGTTGTATGCTCAAGCGTGCGTTAGCGTAATGCAAGCGGTCGTGGTGTGCGCATGCATTGTTGTACGAAGGAGAGTGTCCATAAGTCAACCACGTCAGTGTTAAAGTATGTGTCTGATAAACAACCACCTCAGTGTAATAGTTATATTTTCATAGTGTCTCCTAAGCAACATGTCAGTAAAATTGTTTTGTTAAGTGGAATTTGTTGTTTGTTTCTTAGATGGCTCACTCAAATACTAACCTAGGATCTTATAGATCTAAGAGAACGTCGACAAGAGCCTTTGTAAGTCACGACCAGCTAATATAAGACTAGTTGGACGAAGAAAACGAGCACGAATTCAGCGATTTCGACGATGAAGATGATGACCCAAATTTTCAGCCAGGAACCGAATTCTTGGAAGCCGACGAAGTTTCAGGCGAAGAAGAGTATCAAAAACCAATTGAAGAAATTCCACATGTAACCGCCACTGAAAATGTGCATCAAGATGGCTAAAAATGTTCCTCCTCTACCTCCAAGAACTCAATCGATTCCACTAACTGGAAGAAAACTATGCTCTATATGTCCAACAAAACTTAAAATATTAACAAGGTATTGTTGTCGTGATTGTTTAAAGCCAATTTATCTTCAATGCTCTAAGCCAGTTTATAAAGACTGCCAAAAAAAAATTTGATTTTGAGGTTACAAATCCTTTAATTGAACCAATGAATTGATATTTTTTTTTGTAAATCTGATTACCATAAGTGTAAACTTTAATAAATGTGTAAGTAAATAAAGAAAATATTTATGTTTGATTTTTTTTTTAAACTTTTCTTTATGTGTAAGTTTTGGAAACAAATTGTATGTCATATCAATAAATGCTGTTCAACTTTATATGAATTTTTAATTTTATATATTAGTAATTTAAAATAATAGTGGACACTCTTAACTTTAAATTATAATAATAAAAAGTGAGAATATAAAAAGAATTTTGAAAATACAAGCTGTTCAAATGGTGTCTGGTGTACTACCACATCAGTTGAATTGTGAAAACTAGCGCACGTCAGTCGCAGAGGGTTAATATAGCCATCGCTTTGAAAATGTGCTTCCTTAGTAAGCAATATGCTTCAAAGCGTTCGATATCCTTCCAGCATCGTTCAAAGTCCCGGTCTGAAGAATCAAAATATGAGTCTCAAGGATCAAAATCTTTTTATTAACTCAAAGATCACAATCTTGGTTTCAAGGATCAACATCTTGAATTCAAGAATCAAAATCTTGGTCTTACCGATAAAAATCTGGGTCTCTAAGATTGGAATCTATTTCTGAAGGATTTAGACCACGGTCTCAAGGAATATCTTGACATCAAGGATGAAAGCAAAGTATTTGCCACGCCCATTTTTTGGAAGCGGTTTTCTTCCCATAGGAGTTTTTGTCTGTATTTGTATTGTATTGTATGTGCAGTGGGGTCATCAGTAGATGACAAGCACTTAGACCTATTGGTCCATTGTACTTCAGCATAGCTGCCCGCTCGCTGGTTATTGGCGATTAGTAAGATTCAGTGAGGGAGAACCTGCCAGTAGCCTTGGCAAAGCGAAGGATATTTGCAAGTTCAATTTCCCCCATCTCATCTTCGTTAACGAATTGTTTGCCTATAGTGGTGAGCCTGGTTCTGGCGAAAGCCGGACATTCACAGATGAAGTGAGATGCCGTTTCATCCGCCTCCAGGCAGCACTCACATAGGCCCGAGCTCCTAATGTGGATGGTTTTGAGGTGCTCGTTAAGAGGACTGAAACCGGTGACGAGACCAATCAAGGACCTCAAGTCTTTCCTGTTTAGTCCAAGCAAAAACTTAGCTCTGCTGATTTTCGGACCTGCATGAGACCAGGTCATGCCAGTATTCGGAATGTTGTTGGCGTAGAGCCGAATCCATTTCACGTTTGTGGACGGATGAGCAGCATCCTATAGATGGTTGTGGGCCAATGAAGGCTGTTGAAGAGCCCTTCCTGGCCAGAGCATCCGCTCTTTCATTTCCCTCGATACCTGTATGCCCAGGAACCCAGGCAAGTGATACCGAGTTACATCTACCCAGACGGTTAAGCTTAACCATGGTTTCCTCAACTATTTTTGAGTTGAGAGAACCAGCCGAACAGGCTTTGATAGCGGCTTGGCTATCTGAGCAGATGTATAAGGTTTTACCCTTAATCCTCCTCCTTAACAGGATATTTGCGGCAGTAGCAATCGCAAAGATTTCTGCCTGAAAAACAGTTGTTTGTCTACCCAAGGCTGCAGATAGATTTATCCGACAGTCTCTAGAGTAGACCCCGGCTCCGGAGATACCGTCAATGAGTGAGCCATCGGTATAGACGATGACATCACCCGGCTTAAAGCCATTCCACCCCTCACTGTTCCATTCCTGCCGTTTAGGAAGGATGACCTGAAAACGGCACTCAAAGACTTGCTTCATGCACACAGTGTCAAGTGCTCCTCCCCGATGGCCAGGTAGGCTGTCATAGAGAGCTCTGTACCTAGCACCTCTGGCCCCATCGCCGAGATTGACCTGCCGTCCAAGTACTACACACATGCGGTATAGTAATTTTCTGGCCTCACTTTCAGCAAGGAACTGCAAGGGAGGTAAACAGAGCAACACTTCCATAGCAGCAGTGGGAGTTCCTCTCATCGCACCTGTAATGCATAAGCCCGCAAGGTGCTGTAGCTTCGACAGTTGACGTTTGAGGATGTGAGCTCTAGCCCACCATACAATCGCACCATACATAAGGTATGGCCTAACAATGCACGTGTAAATCCAGTGAACCAGCCTGGAACTAAGTCCCCAGGTTCTGCTGAACATCCTACGGCACTGCCAGAGAATATTAGTTGCCTTCGAAATCCTAGCAACCAAATGTTCAGAAAAGTTAAGCTTTGGATCTAAAACAATACCCAGATACTTAACCTTGCTTGATAGCTTTAGTTGAGTGCCCTGGAAGTAAGGCCACCTCACTTGAGGTATTGCCCTTCTACTCGTGAACAGCATCATCTCAGTCTTCGCGGGGTTGACTGACAGAGCTTGCTCGCGGCACCAACTCCCAACACTATTGAGCGCTGTTTCCATCCGCTCACAAAGAGTTGGTAAACTCCTGCCGCTGACAATAATGCACACATCGTCAGCGTACCCAATAACAGGGTGACCTTCCCCATCAAGTCGTCTCAACAAGGAGTCGACCAACAGGTTCCACAATGTAGTGGAAAGTAAAAAGCCCTGCGCAAAGCCTTTGACAGCGCGCACAGTTCTGACACAGCCGCCAACAGCAGCTGTAACTTCTCTGCTCCTAAGCATTTCCAGGATCCATTCCACAGTTGTAGATTCGACGCCCTTCAGTGTTAAGGCAGACTCAATTCTGCAAAAGGTGGGATTGTCAAAGGCACCCTTAATATCCATGAAGATGAAATGAAAACCGCCCTAGCTCTTCTCCAGGCTAAAGGAATATGTCGCAGAGCAATGCTAGCTCTGTAGATTCTAGTTAGCAGTGTGAGCAAAATCTCGATACCCTTTTGCAAGAGTATGGGGTATATGCCATCAGGTCCAGGAGCTTTGAAAGGAGAAAAGGACAGGATAATAGCTCTCACCCTCTCTCTCGGAACAATGCTCGCCGCGACCCGCCACTGCTCAGTGGTAGTTCTGCCTTTGTTTGGCCACACGCAACTATCTACGGCTTTGCAGCCAGGAAAGTGGGTGTCCATTAGCAGTTGAAGTGCCTCCTCATTGGAGTTGGTCGAGGTGCCATCAGGCTTCCGAAGGACGTCAAGCTTGGCTCCCGGATCAGCTGAGAGGACTCTCTGCAATCTCGAAACCGCGCTAACATCCTTCAGTTCTCCGCAGAACCTCTGCCAAGATACCTTCTTAGCGCTCTTAATTTGCCTCTTGTACACCTTCTGCGCATCCGCATGAGAAGACCAATCGGCTGCCAGGTTAGACTTCCTGGCCCTGTTAAACAGCCTCCCCACTCTTTTCCTGAGAAGGGATATCTTAGCGTTCCACCATCGGGTTGGTTTCGCACCGCCAACCTCCTTCTCCGGGCAAGCAGTATGAAAGGCCGTAATAATACCGCTGTGTAGCGTGTCGGTCGCCTTATCCAAGTCATCGCTACTAAGGATCCTGATAGGCAGGGAACCTATCTGACCCCGCAACTCCGTGGAATAGACGTCTCAGTCAGTGCGCCGCACATTCCTGATTTTGCTTCTGATCGGTCGATCTGCACTTAGCTTAAAAATAACATACCGATGATCAGATGCAGTTTCTTCCCTTGAAACCCTCCAGCTCGAAACGATGCCAGATGCAGCAGCGGTTGCTACTGTCACGTCAATAACTTGCCGCCTCAGCCGAGTGACAAAGGTTGGCTCATTACCAGTGTTCAGTATATCGAGCTGGCTGGCAGCAAAGAAGTTTAGTAGGGATTCACCCCTGCTATTTGAGTCAGTACTACCCCAAACGCGATGATGCGCGTTCGCGCCCATACCAACGATCAAATGCTTGTTACCTCGTCGGGCATGCTCGACAAGCCTCACCAGTTCCACCGTTGGAGGTGGTACTGGTAAGGCTTGTAACCAACCCTCCTCGCTTAAGACACATTTTAATAGCTGTACAGTCTCGAGAACTGAACTCAGGCATAAGACTAGCATCTAAGCCCTTTGCTACAAAGATGCACGTGCGAGTATTAACAATCCCAGGCTTTACAAAAATTGCTCCTGGTACACCCGAGATGCCACTTACCGCCCCCTTATACAGATAAGGTTCCTGTATGAGGCACACCTCTGTATGCAGTTTTCCAAGACGACGACACAACGTAGGTGAAGCCGCCTTGGAATGTTGCAAGTTGATTTGAAGGACCTCCAGTGATGAGCTAGCCATAGAGCTAATTACCACTGGAAGTTCCAGCCTTCTCTCCCCTCTTTTCTGGCCTGAAGAACAGACGACCAGTGAGGAAAAAAGGCCGGTAAGAGCACTTCCCAAGCATCTTCGCCGAATCGTCATCAACACCAAAAGTATACGAAACGGCCATCCTTCATTTTGTTGAAGTGATAGACCCTCCACTTATGGGTGGATAGACCCGGGTTTTGACCCTTGAGAAGATCGATGATTTCCTTAGTCTCCAGATCAGTTTCTGGGACAAAGACCTTCATCTTGGTATATCCCACTAGCTCTGACGGGTGAAGACAGACAAGGTCACTCCCGTCAAGCTTAGGGAAAATCCGAGCAAGATCAGCTCTGACCCACGCATTCGTGGCTTCATCACTACAGCAGAGGACAAAGCCTCCATTAGTCTTGATGATGCGCTCAAACGCCGGGCTATTGCCTTCCTTGACTCGCCTCCTTACAGCGTCCTTCAAGGCCTTATCCAGAATGCAGATGTTTTCCGCAGTATACTTCCTCAGGTGATCACCCGGGAAAACAACCGCCAATCGCAAACCAGACAGGGCCGAGTCCGTGTAGCCGTATAGATCATAGTTATTTGGATTCGACATCTGGGTCTGACATCTGTATCGTACTTCGTTATTGGCACTCGATATCTACGAGTATGTCCCACTTGGAGCTTTCGCGAGGCCCAGTGTTTTATGCCATTTTAACAAAATCTAATTCTAAAGAATCAAAATCTTGGTCCCAAGCATCAAAATCCTGCTCTGAAGGACCGAAATCCAGGTTTTAAGGATCAAAACTCCGGTCTCAACGATAAAAGTCTTTTCGTCAAGGAACAAAATGTGGGTCTCAAGGATCAAAATCTTGCTTGCCATAAGAGTTTTTGTCTCTATCGTACATAGTTATTTGTATTCGACATCTGGATTTTTGTCTACGTAGGGAGACGTCACGCATCTGTTCTTCGCATCAAAGATCAAAATCTTGCTCTCAAGAATAATCTTGACATCAAGGATCAAAGCATAGTTTCTGCCACGCCCATTTTTTTAATCCCATCCTCAAGGATGAAAATCTCGGTCCCAAGAATCAAAATCTTTGATCAAAATTTTGGCCTCAGGGATCAAAATCCTGGTCTCAAGGATTAAAATCTTGGATCAAAATCCTGGATCAAAATATAGGATGAGCTTTTGTCTGCGCGAACATTTTCGAATAGTCTGTAAGGGGTACATTTTCGACTGAGAGGCTTGTGTCGTTTGAAAGTGAAGGGGGAGCTGTCAGCTGTTCGCATAAATCGTTTTAGGACGAATTTCTTGCTGGATGGAGATTTGCTGCTGTAGAGAGTAGCACAGAACTTTCAAAAATAATGAAACTGAGGGCCGAGGTATAACCAATAGAGCAACTGTCAGGTGTCAGGTAGATGGATGCTTTGTATTAACTTGGAACCGGCTTTTGGGTAGAGAAGACGTACCAATTACATTCATTTTTATAAGTAACTAGCTGACCCGGCAAACGTTGTTTTGCCTTCAAACTTTATTTATTTTTAAATAACTGAGCCGGCAAACGTTGTGTTGTCTTCGAATTTTATTTATATTGAAATAGCGGATCCCGGCGCGGCGTGCTTCGCTACGCATGAATATTAACATTGAATCAAATTCATTGGTTTTTTTTTAATTTATTTTTTATTTGGAAATAATGAAAAAAAAGTAAATCAATTCAATACAATAGTGTATACAATATTTTTTGTTTGATTGTGTGGTGCATGAATAAATAAATTTGTTGCTGCTCCCACTCTGGAACATGCGACGTATAATTGTCCGTGAGAAAAGCACGGTTCCTCCAAATTTACACCACACAATTGAATCGTTTGTCCTTGAGCTTTATTAATGGTTATAGCAAAGGATAAACGTACGGGAAATTGAAGACGTTTGAATTGAAATTGCATGTCTGTTGGTATTAAGGGGGTATCAGTACAACTTCTCCTTTTGCTTTCCCAGTGAGAATTGTTGCTTCGATCAAATTGGGCATTCATTTTTTCACTTAAAGTCTCGTTCCATTGCAGAGTTTTGGTGAATTTAGATTTAGAAGAAGTATGATCGATGAACCAATTTTCAAATTCAAAAGATGCTGTGGCATACCGGGTGGTTCCAAAGAATTTAAAAATTCAACCGGATAATTTACTGCGTCTTCTTCATTCGTAGCAGTATCAATGGATTTGTATGATACCAAGTCACCTGGTAATTTCTGTTGAATTTGAAAATTTATTTCATTAACATTTGCATTTTTTGGTGCTAAAATTGCGCGTTCTCTTAACCAATCATGATTTTTATAGTTTTGAACAAAGTTTGGAAAAACGCGATCAATTAGTTCTTCTTTTGATGGCATAATTGTGCAAAAATTGTTTGGTAACGTGATAAAGCCATTAAAATCACTTGAAATTTTGCCATCGCAAATCTGCAGCAGTTGCTTCGAAAACTCACGTGCTGATGGATCATTTTGAAGACGCACACGCATATTTATGCTAAGCGCTAACTTCTGTACATTTCCCCAAAGAAACGAACTTTTCAAACATGCATTAATTTCATCAGCTGGAGTCATACATTTGCAAAAACTGATGGTCAGCATCTGGGAATGGCAACAATGACCCAGCTCTATGGTGTATCTGTCCTTGAATCTGTAATGTTTTTGAAATAGATTTAGATGACGAATCTGAATTTTTGAAGACATCAAATACCTTAAACGTCGGCATAAACCTTAAACGTCGGCATAAATCCATCTCTTATAATATTTGTAGCTCCAAAAAAATATCATTTGGAAGCATGAATTGTGCTTTTGAATATTTGTTAAAAAATGCTTTGACGCTGGTGAATTGCCATAAATTAATGAGTGCAAAGGGTCTGCTGGAGGTTCTAACACAGGCAATTTAACTTTCCCACCAGTACAACACATGCCAGGCGTTTCGTTCATAAATTTGACTGCTTTACAATGCACACATTGTTTATTCATTTGTCCAATATATGAATGCATACTGTAATCAATTGTGCTATCATAACTATAAGCCGCCAATTCCATTTGTCGTACGATTTGAATTGAGGGACGCGTACGTCGATTTATTGACCTTGCACTGGCAACCGTGTTTGCACTATCAACCGATTGATTTATACGTCTTCGTCGTTCCCTCTGTGATGCATTTTGTTGATTACGATCTTGTTCCCTTTGTGATCTTCGATTGGTTGAAACAACTGTCGAATGACGTGTACGTCCACCACTATTTGAACGCCTTGGAGGTGGCATTTCAAATGTGTTCTATGTATAAAAAGTGTAATCATTTAATTTAATTTCAAGAGGTTAAAAAAATAAAAATGAGGAAAAAGAACTATACAAAGTGACACTGACGCGTATATAAATAACATGAAATCCGATAGCAATTCAACCAGCAAATGCAAATGGAAAGTGTATATACACTGCTGTCTGTTTGTATTCAAACGATTAAACAAAAAAAAATGAATTGTTTGATGATGTATGGCTGAAAATATGAAAAAAACAAAAAAAAATCAAATGCGACTCTTGTAATGTATTGTAGGTGCAGTGGGGTCATCAGTAGATGACAAGCACTTAGACCTATTGGTCCATTGTACTTCAGCATAGCTGCCCGCTCGCTGGTTATTGGCGATTGGTAAGATACAGTGAGGGAGAACCTACCAGTAGCCTTGGCAAAGCGAAGAATATTAGCAAGTTCAATGTCCCCCATCTCATCTTCGTTGACGAATTGTTTGCCTATAGTGGTGAGCCTGGTTCTGGCGAAAGCCGGTCATTCACAGATGAAGTGAGATACCATTTCATCCGCCTCCAGGCAGCACTCACATAGGCCCGAGCTCCTAATGTGGATGGTTTTGAGGTGCTCGTTAAGAGGACTGAAACCGGTGACGAGACCAATCAAGGGTCTCAAGTCTTTCCTGTTTAGTCCAAGCAAAAACTTAGCTCTGCTGATTTTCGGACCGTCCACTAGCTTCTTCGAATACCTGCATGAGACCAGGTCATGCCAGTATTCGGAATGTTGTTGGCGTAGAGCCGAATCCATTTCACGTTTGTGGACGGATGAGCAGCATCCTATAGATGGTTGTGGGCCAATGAAGGCTGTTGAAGAGCCCTTCCTGGCCAGAGCATCCGCTCTTTCATTTCTATCGATACCTGTGTGCCCAGGAACCCAGGCAAGTGATACCGAGTTACATCTATCCAGACGGTTAAGCTTAACCATGGTTTCCTCAACTATTTTTGAGTTGAGAGAACCAGCCGAACAGGCTTTGATAGCGGCTTGGCTATCTGAGCAGATGTATAAGGTTTTACCCTTAATCCTTCTCCTTAACAGGATATTTGCGGCAGTAGCAATCGCAAAGATTTCTGTCTGAAAAACAGTTGTTTGTCTACCCAAGGCTGCAGATAGATTTATCCGACAGTCTCTAGAGTAGACCCCGGCTCCGGAGATACCGTCAATGAGTGAGCCATCGGTATACACGATGACATCACCCGGCTTAAAGCCATTCCACCCCTCACTGTTCCATTCCTACCGTTCAAGAAGGATGACCTGAAAACGGCGCTCAAAGACTTGCTTCATGCACACAGTGTCAAGTGCTCCTCCCCGATGGCCAGGTAGGCTGTCATAGAGAGCTCTGTACCTAGCACCTCTGGCCCCATCGCCGAGATTGACCTGCCGTCCAAGTACTACACACATACGGTATAGTGATTTTCTGGCCTCGCTCTCAGCAAGGAACTGCAAGGGAGGTAAACAGAGCAACACTTCCATAGCAGCAGTGGGAGTTCCTCTCATCGCACCTGTAATGCATAAGCACGCAAGGTGCTGTAGCTTCGACAGTTGACGTTTGAGGATGTGAGCTCTAGCCCACCATACATAAGGTTTGGCCTAACAATGCACGTGTAAATCCAGTGAACCAGCCTGGGACTAAGTCCCCAGGTTCTGCTGAACATCCTACGGCACTGCCAGAGAATGTTAGTTGCCTTCGAAATCCTAGCAACCAAATGTTCAGAAAAGTTAAGCTTTGGATCTAAAACAATACCCAGATACTTAACCTTGCTTGATAGCTTTAGTTGAGTGCCCTGGAAGTAAGGCCACCTCACTTGAGGTATTGCCCTTCTACTCGTGAACAGCATCATCTCAGTCTTCGCGGGGTTGACTGACAGAGCTTGCTCGCGGCACCAACTCCCAACACTATTGAGCGCTGTTTCCATCCGCTCACAAAGAGTTGGTAAAAACCTGCCGCTGACAATAATGCACACATCATCAGCGTACCCAAAAACAGGGTGACCTTTCCCATCAAGTCTTCTCAACAAGGAGTCGACCAACAGGTTCCACAATGTAGTGGAAAGTACACCGCCCCTCGTTAGCAGTGTGAGCAAAATCTCGATACCCTTTTGCAAGAGTATGGGATAGATGCCATCAGGTCCAGGAGCCTTGAAAGGAGAAAAGGTCAGGATAATGGCTCTCGCCCTCTCTCTCGTAACAATGCTCGCCGCGACCCGCCACTGCTCGGTGGTAGCTCTGCTTTTGTTTGGCCACACGCAATTATACACGGCTTTGCAGCCAGGAAAGTGGGTGTCCATTAGCAGTTGAAGTACCTCCTCAATGGAGTTGGTCGAGGTGCCATCGGGCTTCCGAAGGACGTCAAACCTGGCTCCCGGATCAGCTGAGAGGACTCTCTGCAATCTCAAAACCGCGCTAACATCCTTCAGTTCTCCGCAGAACCTCTGCGAAGATACCTTCTTAGCGCTCTTAATTTGCCTCTTGTACTCCTTCATGAGAAGACCAATCGGCTACCAGGTTAGACTTCCTGGCCCTGTTAAACAGCCTCCCCACTCTTTTCCTGAGAAGGGATAGCTTAGTGTTCCACCAACGGGTTGGTTTCGCACCACCAGCCTCCCTCTCCGGGCAAGCAGTATGAAAGGCCGTAATAATACCGCTGTGTAGCGTGTCGGTCGCCTTATCCAAGTCGTCGCTACTAAGGATCCTAATAGGCAGGGAACCTATCTGACCCCGCAACTCCGTGGAATAGACGTCCCAGTCAGTGCGTCGCACATTCCTGATTTTACTTCTGATCGGTCGATCTGCACTTAACTTAAAGATAACATACCGATGGACAAATGCAGTTTCTTCCCTTGAAACCCTCCAGCCCGAAACGATGCCATATGCAGCAGCGGTTGCTACTGTCATAATCAATAACTTGCCGCCTCAGCCGAGTGACAAAGGTTGGCTCATTACCAGTGTTCAGTATATCGAGCTGGCTGGCAGCAAAGAAGTTTAGTAGGGATTCACCCCTGCTATTTGAGTCAGTACTACCCCAAACGCGATGATGCGCGTTCGCGTCCATACCAACGATCAAATGCTTGTTACCTCGTCGGGCATGCTCGACAAGCCTTACCAGTTCCACCATTGGAGTTGGGGCCAGTGAATCGATTGGGAGGTACACTGAGGCTAAAATAATCTCAGTAACCAACCCTCCTCGCTTAAGACACATTTTAATAGCTGTACTGTCTCGAGAACTGAACTCAGGCATAAGACTAGCATCTAAGCCCTTTGCTACAAAGATGCACGTGCGAGTATTAATAATCCCAGGCTTTACAAAAATTGCTCCTGGTACACCCGAGATGCCCCCTTATACAGATAAGGTTCCTGTATGAGGCACACCTCTGTATGCAGTTTTCCAAGACGACAATGCGACTCTTACTGATTACGTCTGTCCACAATGCGAGTTCGATGAAAAAGAACCTTAAAATGATCACTCACTGACAGCTATCAATGTGTATGCGTATATGCGCTACAACGTGTATTTACCGTGTGTATGAAGTCAGCACACACTATACATACATACACATGTTGGCATGAAAAGTCATAACTCACGAACGCGTCGATCGATTTCGTGCAAACTTTAGATAAACCATCTACACGACAATACGAACAAACCCCTTAAAATTTAATCGAATTCGGTTTGACCGTTCATGAGTTATAAAGTCACAACACACTTGCAACAATTTTGTATATATAAAGATAAAAAAAATCTACGACATAATGAGTCATGGACTTATGCTTAGGCAGTAGTACTCGTATATCTTATATGGAAAAAAAATCCATTCAAATGTTTCTAAGTTATATCTTAGTCAATTCGGCTGCCGATACGAACCAGCGGAAATATATCATCTTCTCAGATCATGTATCTGGGTTCTATTCAGCTGGAGGTATAATTTGTTTATGACTAGTCGGCTAGCTGTTTTTTCGAGCGATTAAAAAATTTCAAGTTGTTATGATTCGTTTATCTTGCGGTTAGTGAACAGAAAGGGCTGGGGATTCATAACTTCATACTGACCTTCCATTCATACCAAAAATATAGTTTTCTTTTTCTTACTTCATATGGGGATAATGGCGGGAAAGTTGCCATTTTATAGTTTTTGGTAAAAACTAGCTCAGAAACATGAGTTACTGCACCTATATTTCTGAAATACCCTGTGAAATAAGTCAAATCTGCTACAACACACGTGAATCTAAGAAGAAATTCACCTAACTTCCGTAATTTCTTTAAAGACGAACCTGTGATAAATGTTCTTGTACGGTTGGCTACTATAATTCCGATCATCCCTTTATGGTAAATTCTTAACTCAATGTGTGAATAGCTCGGAGAAATGGTTCAGTTACCAAAGGATGCCTAATGAAATACTCGAACGTTTTCCGAATTCAATTTCACCAGCTGCAAGTCAAATGAAGCTCGAAAAGCAGACGTCAATTATTTATCCGCAAGAAATGCTACAGTGCACCTTCGGCGTGGTAAGGTGCTGTCGTTCGTGTTTGCATTCAGTGTTCAGGTTGAATTGGTATTCAATTTACAATCAGTTTTTTATGCATTTCGAATGGATTGCAGAAAAAGCAAAGAGATGGAGAAATGAAATGAACGTAGATTCGGACAAGTCGAATCATTTGGATCTGTTCTTCTACCCTAATGGGAGATTTAAAGTCAAAATTTGATAAACCTTGTCACCTTGGTTTGAAAAACTGTGTTCAATTTTATTTTTTACTGCGGCAATTTATATGAAAGAAAATGATACGATAAACTGTATCTGGGGATCAGTTGGAGTTGAAAACGTATGAGTCCGATGTGAATGAAATTACCAAGGAGTTGCTTCATGACTTATTTATAACGCAAAATAAAAAGCTAGCACATAATATCCATGCGAAGCGAAGGTATTGCTTTTTCTCATTGAATCAATATATAATTGATGTTATTTTATTTGCATCGGTATAATAAGGGCTTTTTGGTAGCAACGTAACAGTGGTTTTTCAACTTTTTGCACATTAAACCAATACTTCTGTTATTCTGTAATTCCTGTGATGTGCTCGGTTCAATTTCTTTTCTTTTACAACTTCAACGTATCGTTATAACTGGTCATGAACTGAACTAAGGAAATACAAAAATATAAATAAGGCTCTTACAGGGCCTTTATCCTAGCTTCTCCAACCACTTGCTTGTGCGAAATGGAAGAGACCTTCAATTTAAAGGCGTATTCAAACGGCTAATTAAAGAAGCTTCTCTTGACAATTGATACCCTTGGATGCTTGTCAGACGTTCGCAAGAGGTGGTGCAGTGGAAAACTATTAACTTGTTAGTTGGCCCCGGCGGGACTGGAACCTGAAACATTTAGGTTAGTAGTCCAGAAAATTTGCTATATTCAGGGCGGGCTTGTAGCCCTGTCAATCACCTTTGTTAGCCGCATTGCATGATTCTTCACAAAATCTTAAGAGTAATGATTAAAAAACAGTTTTCAAAATCGTTATCAAAACCCCTTTCCAAAATATGGGCTTGTGGTATTTCGCTCCTAGCTGGGAAACGGTGCCGCAGTCAAATTTGTAAAGGGCAGATTTATTTCCCTATTAATGACCAAAAAACATTTTCCCAATATTGCCATCAGAACCCCTTACCGAAATAAGGGCAGGGCAGATCTGTAGCCACAGAAAACACATTTTAAACTATCACGATTTCCAAGGGCATTTAAAAAAAATCCTTTTTTTTGGGGGTTTTATCTATTGACCTTTTGAACCGCAAAAAGGGACCTCTTGGTAAAATAAGATTGAACACATAAATCCTGCCCGGAATGCAAAACCATAGTTTTTTAGGTTTTAAGGAACTTTTTGGAGTATCAGCGAGCTCTTGGTAGAATAACCTAATATCAAATAAATTTTTCCCGTTCAGATTTCTTCAGGGCTTTTCTCGAGAAGATGAAAAACAGCATTTGTCCAGTCCGTCCCTTAAAAAGGCGAATCTTCATCTCCCTTTTCCTAACACAGAATTGCACTAGCGTCCCTTCTTTGCAAGGTCGTGGAAACGTTGATAAACCGACAGCTCATGAAATATCTTGAGTCCCGAAACCTTCTTAATGATAACGGTTTTCGCAGCAACAGATCAACGGGTTATTTGATCTAACACAATCTAACCGAAAAGATGAAACAATCACTTCAGCAGGGTGGTGAAATTAAGATCGTTGCGCTTGATATTTCAAAGGCATTTGGCACCAAACGTTTTTCTCCTAAATGCGTGAGTTTGGAATCGATGATACTTTTCCTCAATGGATTAGAATTTACCTTTCGGGCCGATTAATTCCAATTCTTTTGGACGATTTCAAATCTGTAACTCACCAAATAAATGCTGGTGCTCCAAATGGGTCTGTTATGTCTCCGACTCTTTTTCGCATTATTATAATGATCTCCTGGCTGTCACCTCTAATATAATCCACTCCATCAGTAATGACAGTACCATCAGCTTCTCATATTCGTTTCTTGGTTCACGCCACTCGTCAAAGTACGAGTATGTTAAGCTCATTGAATTCCAGCTTTGACAGCCTAACTCAGTATGGCTTAACTAATAGAATGGATTTTAGTACTTCCAAAACGCAATGCTGTCGTCTGTACTTAAAGCCAAACCCAAACACCCTACATTTGTTCATGAATGACAGTGGCATAACTGAAACCGAACGGTTTTCTATTCTCGGTATGTGTCTTAATGACAACCTCCGGTGGACCCCATATTCGATGTCGACAAGAACGCAGCGAAATGTTTAGGCTTCCTTAAATGGTGCAAAAAATATGTTACCCCATCTGATCTGGCAATTTAAAAGGTGTTTATTTGCCCCAAACTTGAGCATAACGTTCATATCTGGCCCGGATTTCCAATAACATGTTTCGAGCTAGTCAACAGAATACTAAAAAAAGCGGCCAAGTGCGAGTTGGACTCGCCCATGAAGGGTTCCGTAGCAGCAAGTAACATTATATAAAAGTTCTTGTTATTAGAAAATATTGGTTCTCGCATAAGGTGTATGTTTATGAAATTAAATGTTTTTTTTTTATATTTGAGTTGATTGAATGAAAGGTAAATTGCAAACCAATTTTCAGTGGAAGTTTGCATGGTAATGTACATCATATATTTTTTTTGTTTTATCATTCTCTTATTTTAGAAGTTACAGCGGGGCCGACACACAATTTACCACTTTGGAAGTGTCTCTCGCGCAAACTATTCAGTTAAAAAAAAAAGATATTAGAAACCTCAATAATTGAAGACCTATCCATAGATACCCCACACGTATGGGTTTGATGAACAATTTTTTTTTAGTTTCAGTTCTAAGTATGGGGAATCCCCAAAATTTATTGTTTTTTTTTCTATTTTTGTGTGAAAATCTTAATGCGGTTCACAGAACACATCTACTTAACAAGTTTCAACAGTACAGTTCTTATAGTTTCGGAAAAAAGTGGCTGTGACATGTCCGGACAGAAAGACATGACGAATCTATAAGGGTTCCGTTTTTTGCCGTTTGGCTACGGAACCCTAAAAAGCGCTACAAAGCTCATTGAACTTGTATTAAATATTGTTTTAAATATTGTTTTGATATGTTTTTGTAAGACTTGAACTGTTTTTGTTATGTTTTATTTATTTGAAGTTTTTTATTTTGTTTATTTTGTTAAATAAATTTATCAAATATTTTTCTTGCTACAATAAAATTTTTAGTTTCATTTTCGGGATTTTGGTCTTTCGGAATTTTGGTTTTTCGGGATTGTGGCTTTTCGGGATTTTGGATTTTCTGGATTTTTTGTATTTTCGGGATTTTGGTTTTCGGGATTGTGTCCCCAACCCGTTTGACTCACTTAGTCATTGTAGTAATGTTTCGTGTCTATCGCTGTTTTTCCGATCATAAGTGCTAAAACGAAAAAGCCAGCTACATTCCACCCTTAGAATATTTCAATCGCAATAGCCTCCATGCCAGGAATGCGCATCACTTCATCCATTTTTCCACGACATTATAATCCAGAAATATTCAAAACCAACGCGCATCGACTTCTCTCTCTATCTTCTAATCCTAATTTCCTTACCTGATAACAATTACTGTCAGTAATTGCTATTAATGTCATATCTTTGATTAATATTCCATTTGAAGTTATTAACATGTTTTTCAATAAGAACGTGTTTTGGCCTTCGACGACTTTTTTGTGCGACATTGTAAAATTGGCCATCGGTAACCACGGTACAAGATCGAAATTTTTCCCCAACCTTTAACTGATTTCAGCGCTGCCAGGTTTCCAATCTTAACAATCTGTACTGAGTTATGTGTTCGATGACAAAACAATACTCAGTGGAGATTTGTTTTTGGTTTACAGACAAAATGACGAATGAGTTATTACTGAGTTGCAGAGAATCATCATTGTAACTCAATGTTTTTACTGTTTTCATTTTGCTTATTACTCTGCGCTTTTCGTCCTCGAATTTGTTGGCTTTCGTCGAATTTAACTTTTACACCATGGGATTTATTCTATTGCGTTAGTATATATCTTCAAGCCATGAGAAGATGGAAACATATTTACTTGCATATATATTTACATGCACAAAACTACATTCTGCATAATATATTGTGATAGTCATCTGAATCTGACTCGGCGTCGCGCCGTCATCTGAATCAGTGTTTTCTGTTAGTATCCGCCTTCGATGTAGCCGCGTCCAAAGCAGACCTACGATCAATCGTTTTTGAATGCTTCTGCATAAGATAAAATAAAATCTTTTTTATGTTTTATGTGGTGGGGTCTTACGAACAGACATAATGTCCAATCTAAAACGGACAAAATCTCCATGGACATTCCCACGATGAAATAAAACCTGGGGTAACGAGTAAATTCCTTACTGCAAGTACGACAGAAATATAACAATAATCAGTTTAATCAAGAAAGATATCAAAATAACTTTAGGAATGCAGGACAATGCAGATCAGCTCAACATAGAGTGGAGCCAATGTACAGTGCGGTTCAATTAAATAGTTATGTTTTAGATCTTAATTTGTTGTTGTGTTATTTGCACCAATGGGAAAAAATACCTTCAACAGAAAGGTACATTAATACTTAAAAAAGGCAAACAAAATTTCAATTTGATAAAAGGCGCATAACGATACTGTCTTTTTCCTATACCATGGAAAAAATTATTTTGTTCGGTTCATTTGAATAGTCGCACAGGGTAAATTGTGAACTTAGCAATAAGTGTTCGGACAAAGGGCAGTGCAAATTTAATTTGGAGTTGTGACTTTGTTTTTAACGAATTTTATTAAAATGGGCAGAAAAATGGGTTGAATTCAGAAGCAAAGGCTAAAGTTGAAGCTTACCTTTTGGAAAACTTTTCAATTCGTGAAATAGCCCGTCGAAGTGAACACCTAATAAGAAATTTTGTGGAAAATCGTGCATCCTATGGAAAAAAATATAAAGAAAGGATCGCAAAATTTTAACACCACAAGACAAGCGGATAATTCAAAGACTAGCTCCTAATTCATCTCAATCCACAAACAAAAGAAAAGAATTTGCTGGGGTTTCTTGTAGCAAATCCGCTGTGTTATTGAGAGTGCTCCACTCTTAAAGCTTACAAAACTACAAAAAAAACTCGCTTAATCACGCACGCAAGGAACAGCGCTTGGAATTTGTAAGAGATCATATGACATGGGATGTGGACATTGAAGCAGGCTCAAGAAATTGGAACAAAGTTGTCTTTTCGGATGAAAAAATGTTTAACTTGGATGGTTAATGCCCAGTGCAGTTCGGACAAACACGGAGCGCAAGAATGAAATGAGCTCAAACAAACCATGCGATTTTTTAATCGCTATGGATTGGATCAGACAAAATATAAAATCTATAGATGTAATAAACAATTGCATTATATTAACGAGTGATTTACAGCTTCCGCTCTAAGCCAAGTCACTTAATGAAGTGAATATGCTAGATATAAGTAAAGTTTGTAAAGGCTGGTAAAAAGCTCCTAAATAAGTATCAAAAACTTATTTATAAAGATCAACTTACGAATACAAAACCAGTGGTACACGATATAATTACAACAACGGATCGCGAACTAACTCCAAACTGTATAGATAGATATCCACCAAAACACGAAGCTCACCTATAACTGTTATAAGCTCAATATTTCAGCACCTTAGATCTAGCTACGGGCTACCAAATTCTGGTAGCAGAAACAGATATTGGAAAGAAGTGCTTTTGTCACACCACCAGGCCTAAACGAATACACGAGGATGTCGTTCGGTTTAAAGAACGCACCCGCTAAACCTCCAATGTAAATGGATAACATCTTACGAGAATACATTAACGAAAATTATGTGGTTTACTTGGATGATAGATTAATATTCTCCACAACCTCAGAAGACCATATTAAATCGATAGATAAGATATTTAGGAAAATACAGGACCATCATCTAAAGATCCCAGCAGATAAGTGTAGTTTTATGAAAAGGGATACAGAATTGTTAGAGCATTTACTAACCCAAATAAAATTAAGTAGTAAATGTTGACGTACCAAGAACAGAACAAATATATTATTTTATTATTATTCATAAGGGATTATGCTAAAATAGCTTAGTTGATGATTTGATATTTAAGAAAGGATGACAAAATAAATACAAATGATCCAGAGTACATTATATTTTTGCACTATATTTGCATTATTGCACACCCAATATTGAGATATCCAGAGTACGACAAACTATTTGTTTCAACAACAGATGCAGTCAATCATGCCATCGGAGTCGTATTATAACAAAATGGCAATCCAGTTTGCTTCGTCTCAAGAATATTAAACAACCATGAGAAAAACTACAGTGTTACACTACTGTCCACTTCTCAACTCAGTAAATTACTTCGGTCCATATCTCTATGGAAACAAATTTTAAAACTAGTACGGATCATGTCCAATTAAATGTTTGAATAACAAATATAAGGGTAAATATTTCAACGATGGATTCTAAAACTCCAAGAGTAAAACTTTGAAATAGAGTATTTAAAAGTAAATGACAGTAAGGTAGCTGTTTTTCTCAGTAGAATAGAGAATACATAGAAGGTTATTGAAGACAATGATGCAGACTCAAATATGGCACTTAAGGAAACCGTACATTCAGTGGAAGAAAAGCAATTAGATTGCATGGGTATAAAAGATGAACTAGTAAATAAAAAAAAACTCAACTTATTTTAACGTACAGATAGGGAAGAAACTGAAATTATACAAAATCGTAGAATCATATATTTTAATCCACTGAAAAGGGATATACAAATTAATGATGTTTTAATTAAATTCGTAAAGAATGGACAATAGGTATTTAATATTTTCATAGGTGGAAGATACTTATTATAACATAGTTCAACAGATAATTATATCATTATTCTCCCATGATGAAAGTATTAAATTCGTAAAGTGTTCCCAGAGAGCTGCCGAAATTCTAACTGAAGAGGAGGCACCCACACAAATATCTCTATATCACCATAAGTAATGAATGCATAGTGGCATAAGTGAAACATATTATTGTATGTCGTACGCTTTATGAACACATATAATCTTAGTAATAAACAATTGCAAAAGGTGTCAAGAAATTAAATGCGAAAAAATCCAATTAAACCAAAATTTCACATAACAGAAACCCCAAAACATAAGAATGAAATTATACATTTGAAAATATTTCACATACAGAAAAAGTCTTTTGTATCTATATATTGATACAACATTTTTCTAATTATGGTAAACCAAACTAAATAATTATGGACGAGTTCAGATCAAAGCAGTTTGTAAACTTCCTTAACGAAAATAAGGTCGAGGTATATTGGACAAACAGCCATACAGATAATTCGGACAATTGATGTATCAACTTCAGCACAAACCGAGTTAAACCGGATTAGATTTTTCTCAAACCAAGCTAGCTTTTCGTTTCTGTTCATTTCATTTTCATTTTATTTTTATTTCATTTGAATGCTTACACATTAAGACAGAGATTTGTCTTATAAATTAGTGAAAGCTCTGTAACAATAAATTCAATTATGATACGGGCTACTTAAAAGAACTGTTCAATAATTTAATTTAATTTAAGGTACCTGTACAAAGATTTATAAGAAATAGTAACAATTATAGAATTTTATTTTACTGGCAATATAGAAAAATATAAACAAATCGTAAAAGAAGTGAATAATCAAATAAAACATTTGAACATACATCTCCATATATATACTAAATTTAAAAACAAAATCAATCGGGGAACTACAAATAAAAGGATTTGAGTTTAGTCCGAAACTGCCCAGTGCCGCCTATCCTTCGCACATGCCGAGACAAGAAATTCCACAAGCGGACGGAGTTGATGAAGAACTGTCGTTCCGATGTGAGACACGTGACTTAAGGGTGTATAAGTTGTTGGGATCTCTTTGAGGAACCAAAGCACAATTTATTAAAAAGATAGCATGGCTGATGTGTGTGAACCACGTTTGATATATTTTATTATCAATGAAAGCGAAGTAAATTGTCAAGTGACGTATTGAAAAATGATTTAGAATAATTTGAAACACTGTCAAAACGATTCAAAATGTAAACATAACGCGCAGTGTTATTGAATGCGACATTGAGCTTCCTCTTGCTGGCAGCATCACAGTTACAGAAAATTTCGCAACCATAGCTAAGAATTGGAACAATAAGTGTTTCTGCTAACATTATACGTGTTTTTAGAGGAATAAAATGTTGTGAGATCCACAACTGGCGTAACACACCGTACACTTTGCCAACTTCTGCATTAATATGAGTATCCCATGTAAGTGTCCTATTAAATATCATACCCAAATTTTTGACAGAAACGACATACTCTATTCTGGAGCCATTCAGCGTAATGTCTGGAAAATAAGAAGTGTCCATTGACTTTTTACTAATGACAATACATTTAGTTTTTCGAGGGTTTAGAAATAGCCCATTCCTCTCGGACCAATCTCCCTGTAAATAAATATTGATAGTATTAGCACAGTCTTCAATCATGCCAAGGGAACAACTTCGATAGAGCTGTATATCATCAGCATACATGTGGATATTAGAGTTGGAATCTCGTTAACATAAAGGGAAAAGAGGAGAGGGCGTAAAATCGAACCTTGTGGAGCCCCACGATTGGTGAAAAGGAAGTCGGATGAATTATGTCCTACCGACACAGCTTGTTTCCTGAGCCTAAGGTATGCCGACATAAGTGAGACCGCTGAAGGTGAGAACCCGAACAGCATAGAGAGCTAGAAGCGAAAAACCGCAATCACTGATTTTGGTAAGGGGTTCTAGTATCGATTTTAAAATCCTTTTCGTTCATAATTCTTGCAATCTGGTCTCCAAAGAATTATGTCTTATGGCGCTATAAATTTCAATGGTAACACTGATACACACTTTTTTCTTACCCACTACTAGCTAATAAACCGAAACAAAGCTGTATAGTACGGTTTGAAAAATTTACGGTTTGGTACATCACTAATTCGGATCTAGAACGACTACACTACTCAATATTAGAAAAATGAAAAGGTATCGAAGGACGAGACCTATCTATTGAAAGGAAAATTAATCTGATATTAGGCAACTATAACAACCGCCATCATTCAATTGTAGAATGATACCTAGGAAGGCTAAAAAATATATAGACAAAGGCATTTTGAATACGTTAGTTCAGGAAAACAAAAATTAAAGAATAGATAAGCTTTTCATTAAGACGTGAAAACTATATAGAAACATAGGGACGGGCTACAGTCCGCTCCGCCGAACTGTTCGATACCCTATTCTTATTCCTATCCCTCATAAGTGGGCGTGACAAAAGTCTAAGTATGGCTGAATGTTACATAACATTTAAAGGATTTAATCGAAAAAACGAAGCTTTTGTAAAAAAAACGCTTCCTAGTTCAAACTTTGGTTTTCCAATAAAATTGTTTTATGTGGGCGTGTCAGTAGGCGGATTTAAAAAATATTTAAACATTAGTATAAAAGGCACCTAGAGAGCCTATATTATATATTTCAGTTTCCTAGCTCAAACTTTAACTTTTCAATAAAATTTTGTGGGCGTGTCAGCGGGCGGATTTTAGAAATCTTATCTCAAGAGCAGTTTCAGGAGTCAAAGATCATATATACAAAATTTCATCTTTCTAGAACAAAATTCGATTTTTTTGATAAATTTGTTTTTTTAAGTTTGTGGGCCTGTGGGCGGATTTCAAAAATTCTTAAACTTGTTTTTTCGGGCCCCTAGAGAGTATATGGTTAAAATTTCAGCTCTCTGGGTCCAGTTTAAAGGCCTAATTTTTGCGAACAGACGGACAGACGGACGGATATGGCTAGATCGACATTACTATCGATGCTGATCATAAATATAGTAACTTTTAGGGGTCTACGGGCAATATTAAGGTATGTTACAAGCTATGAGTCAAAATTAATATACGAGTACCTTCAGAATAGGGTAGGTATAACAAATTAAAACACATTATTTTATTGCTAAGATTTGGTTTCGTAGCCTTTATTTTGTATAACTACAACATATCTACGAGGCATTGAGTCAATGAGGTAGTCAATAATATGCGTTGGAATGTTATTCCAGGCTATTTCAGTTTGTTGAAGCATGGAGTCTAAGTTAGGGCATTTCGTGCGATCAATTTTCTGATCTACAATCTCCCATAGATTCTCTATTGGGTTGAGATCAATCGATTGTGCTGGCCACTTCATAACAGCAATATGTTTTTCCTCTAGCCAATCCCTCACAAAGTAGGCGGTAAGTTTACGATCGTTGTCATGTTGAAACATAGATCGCAACGGCATATTCTCCTCGCAGAAGCATGACATTTTGAAGAATGTCCTCGATACATAAAACGATCCATTATGCCGTTAGTCTTATGAATTGCGCCGACTCCTTGGCATTGGGAAAAACATTCCCAGACAAAAATAATGCTTCCACCATGCTTGAGTGTGCCCCTTACAACACGGGTATTGAATCGTTCCCCTTTTGGCCTTCCTACTGTCCGAAAGCCGTAGGAACCCTTCAAATTAAATTTCTATTCGCCAGAGAAGAACGCCGTTTTCCATTTGGCCACAGTCCAGTCTAAATGTGCCCTTGCAAACACCAGCCTTGCACGTCGATTTTTGGGTGAAATAGATGGCTTTTTTACCGCTCGATAGGATGACAAACCATTATTAACCGCTCTTCGCTAGATCGTCCTGCTTGCCATCTTTAAGCTTAATTCACTTTTTATACTTCTCGACGATATGAAAGGGTCCTTTTTGATTAGCCTGATGATTCATTTATCTTCGCAGCTGGTGGTTTTTCGAGGTCTACCGCCACTATGTACCGTTTACACATTTCGACGAGCACGGTATCAAGTAATTATGCGGAAATCACTGTTAGGCTTATACCAAATTTATTGGCAATTAGCAATTCCTGAAGGATATTGTTATAAAAATCAGACACTATTTTTTCTATAAGCTGCTCGGAATCTAGAAACGAAAAATCCTCCTTTTTTTGAAAATCTTTATCTTTTTCCATGAAAATTATTTCGTGCTTAAGTTTTGGCCAACACAGTATATACCTTAAGTTTCGTTTTGTTTTTGAATTCTGATAATGAATAAAATGTAACTACATTTTTTTTTATTTGACCGATATCAGTGATTCATATTTGAGAGGAGTGGGGTGACGACAAAAGTTTAGCTTTAGATTTAGCACGTGTTTGGGAGTGCTAGGCTTGCATCTTCTTACAATCTCCATACAAAATTCCGATACAAAACAGTATATCGGTTCTCTTTCAATTTTCCGGTCAACTTTTCCAATCTTTCTTTTCGTAAAAATCCTTATTTAAGAGCATTTTTTCAGGCCAGAAAGTGGCATACTCAGTTTTTAAAAAAAGACTACAAAAATGTTACTTCGGAAACTCAGCAATATCTCAAAAACGGGTTTATTGACTTTAAAGAAGTTTACAATTTTAGCTGACACTAAGATTAGGAACAAATTTGCATACTCAAATTTTCGAAATAAATTTTTACATCATATAAATTAATTCAAAACAGATATTGATATGTTGGTGTTATCCTATCCATTCCATGCATATGTTCTAAAATCGGTACTATCTATCTCATACAGTGGACTAGCTGAAACAGAAAAGTTACCTATAATTTAGTATCCTTTTTATGGTGTTCACTCTCCTCGAGTAGAACGGGTTCAAAAACGCTTCACTCGCGTGTTTTCCTCAAAAACAAACATTTTTCTAATTTAATTTAATTTTTGTCACTCATCTGAACCGATAACTCGATGCATATATTTATTTTAATTCGGTCGCTAATTACCTGGATTTAACCTCAAATCTAATTTTATTTACCCCTAGAATGCTAAATATCGCCTGTGAGGCGAAACATTTTTTTTATTTTGCGATATTTCCCAATCGGTTGCTTGTATCAAAGCATGCACTCGTGCCAACTCTGTTGAATTTTGTACGTGCTTGTACGCAAATGTGCTTTGTTTTTCTCCATTGCATTGCACAGATGTGTCGCCTGTGAGGCGAGGTTTACCAATAGAGGTAATTTTTTTGAACAAATTTGTATGGGCAATTTGTGCAAAATTGGCAAATGTGACGTAAAAATGTACGTGGACAATCCACAAAATTAATTTTGTTCTACACAAGTTTTTGAAGTTATACGCCTTATATAATTTTTGAAATATGTTAATTAGATTTAAGGGCTGTACGAAGCAGACTTTTTTTTTACTTCGAACTGATTTTTATTAATTTTTTTAATTTTTTTGTAAAACATCTCTTCATACCATAGATTAAAATATGTGATCTCCAAATATTACTGTAATATTTTTAAGATATTTAATAACGAATTGTTTTTTGTCAATTCTTGTAAACAAATATGTAATTAATACGATTTTCTTTCTGTTTTAATATCCTTTTGTTTTTTAACGGTGAAATGTGCGTTTTTTATAAAAGTCGCCTCACAGGCGAGGTTTACCAATAAACAGTCAAAAAATATGTTTACCATTCTGGGGTTAAATACTTTTCCTTTTAGATTAATAACAAAATTTTAGTTTATTAAGTTATGTTATTATTATGTTTTGTATTTTTATATTTACTTCATGTAACTTTTTTATTTTTATGCGAAATCTGTTAAGGTGCTCTAACTAGTAGATGAAAAAAATGAATAAATAAATACATAAACTGTATTAATCTTTATAATTACGATTTTTTTCTGATTTTACGACCACCTATAGAAAATGGATAATGGAAAATAGATGATTCAAAACCAACCCAGTCGACCCAGTCGTGTACTTTATTTCTTTCTGTTTTCTGCTCATCTTTGGTATTCCATGAGACAACTTCTCCTAAAGGGATGTGCACAACGAAAACACAAGGCTACATAGTGTTTTTCTCAGGTTTATCATCCTTTTGTTTTGTTTTAAGATAATACACTTCCCCAACAAAATGCTTAAAGTGTATAAATTCCGAAAACTTCACACGCTCTAGGAATATCGTGAATGGGTGAATAAGAAACGAGAAATAGCATAAATATTTAATAAGTATGGGTAAGGATGGTAAGAGTTGGTGCTTTATGCAGGCCCGCATGCGAAAAAGTAGATCATTTATTGCTGCAGACCTTCTCTCACTTCGGGGGTTGGCACAGGAATTAGTACTGCTGCTTGCCTCTTTGTACACGCGATGTGTATCCACGAAAGCTTTTGCAGTGCCTTTGTCATAATCAAAGGACATTTAGTGCAGACGGAGTTCGTATTCGGAATCAGCAAATGACGGAGTAAGAGTTCGCGGGACCGCCAAAACGACCTGAGATCAGTGTGTACGACTCTTATGTGCGAAAGTTTAAATGAAAGACACAAATTGCTCATTCCCATCCAACTCAATATGTTGTTGGGCGTGCTGGGGGAAATTAAGTTCTGGGTTGGGTTTTGTGCCTTCATTACGTGTGCCTTAAAGCCTGCAACACCAGTATCAGTCCTTAGGCGTTATTTAGGCGTTCAACCATATATCATCTTGCTCAAAGATGCTGAAATAATAAGTTTAATTAGCTCTTTGTACAGGAAAGTTTGCATTGTTTGCGTGTGTTCAGTTTATACTATGTACTTGTACAATAACCCATGGAACTTTGATTCAGTAGATACTGACAGAGAAACGAAACTGTATACGCTTCGAGTATGATGAAGAAGTATATATATTAATTTGTTAAGGAAAACTTTTGAGATAAATGGACTCGAAATGAATGTACGAGTATGTAAGATATTCACAAAATTATTTACAATTTTTTATTGGGAGTATATACAGACAAATTCATTATGAAAGCTATGAAAATAAACTTAAACATATGTAAGATAATAATAAGTATACGTAAGGAAGATATCGATATCATCGGCCCCTCCCAGCGCGCGATGGTAAAGGCTTTCACGCCGATTGAAGAACAGGCGAAATTGAACAAGACAGAGTACATCAACAAACAAACAAACATCTGTCCACCGCCTAGGACAAAACGCCACTGTTGTCAGCAATAACTGCGAGGTAGTTAAGGAGTTCATCTACCTAGGAGTAAACATCAACTCCACAAATGACACCTTTGTAGAGATGCGGCGAAGAATTACCTTAGCTGCTACTTCTGTTTAGCGAAACAAATGGGTTCAAAACTCCTCACTCGGAGGACGAAATGCATGCTCTATCGAACCTTAATCCTGCCAGTTCTACTTTATGGCGCCGAGTGCTGCACGAAAAGTAGGCAAATGCTGTCGGTTAATCGGTCCTGTGTGAGAGGGGCTAAATGAAGGAGTATCTTCTACGCGAACTCGGTAAGCTGTATCAAGATACCGGCGGTACCCGCGTGATGTTTACTATGGCCATCACCTTCTAGAACCGCGCTGGGTCTGAGAACGGGGGGAATCTCGCCGGAAAGTTGATAAGCGAGAGAGCGGGCGCTGGTTCACCATTGACGTACCCTAACGTCGATCTAGCCATGTCCGTTCGTCCGTCACTAATTTTGAGGCTTTAAGATTTAAGGTAGAAAGTTGAGTTCTTAAGTGGTCAAAATTATCAATTGTTAAGATTTTTGAAATCCGCCCGGTATTTAAAAAAAAATAATTGTGAATTGTGTGAATTGTCAACTTTCTTCGGAATAAGGTCTTTGACAGCTTATTTTTTCTTTTGTTCCACTCCGTAGATATGTAGGGGACGTCGCCAATGGCTCATGAGCATTTGTTCCTTCGTTTTAGTACCGCAATAGCGGAGAGGGATAAATTCGATACGGAAAAGCAATTCTCCGAAATTCGGTGGCTTGTTAAGGGGGGAGGGGTCAACATGCCCTCCCAGGATGGTGCGTTACTCTAGGCAACATCCTCTTAGTTTATCAGATAGACTAAATTAGCTAGGGCGTTTTTGGGAGAGGCCGGGCTCGCCAACTTGTGGTGGTGCTTCTGCGAGGTGATTGACGCTGTTACGCTTCAGTCGGCTCACGGCGGCACGTTTGCACGTTGACGACTGACACGCGCTCAGAAAGCAATTGGGATTTTGACCACTTGTTGTGTAAGGCAACGAGTGCTCAGATTCCAAATTATAGCTAGAATACCTAAAGTACTCGTAGTTTAAGTAAGTAGAGTAGGTAGTTTGTAATTAGTTTTCATATAAAACTAGCTGACCCGGCAAACGTTGTTTTGCCATATAAATTATTTCTAGTGAATATTTTCGTAGGGAAATGAAAAATAACTAACTTATTGTAAGTGTGTTGGGATGTGGTCTATGACTTAAAGAGGAATTGAGCGCTGTGGACGTTTTGTCCCTTTCAGAACATTAGCGGATATTGGAGAACGGTGTGTATCGGTATGAACTCAAGATTATTATTTCTTCTTCAAATCACGATTTGTCGCGTCGGTGTACGGTCGCCAACCATGCTTCCAGCAAAGTCGTCAACAACAGGTGCATGAAATCCACGCATGTGCTCTACAGCTGGTGTTTTATCAGGATTGATGACAATAGCGTGATTGTCAGTTTGTAATTTGTAAATATTTTTGTTTGGAAGCAAAAAAGTTGAAAAGTTTTCTAAACAAACATATTAGATATCTAAATACAATTAAACACCGTTTTTGGTCAACATATCAACTGTTTTTATACACTATTCTAAGGGTATATTAATTTTGACGCGAAGTTTGAACCATAGAATAATATTGCCCGTAGACCCGTAAAAGTTACTATATTTTGATCAGCATCGATAGTAATGTCGATCATGTCCGTTCGTAAGTCGGCAAAAATTGGGCCTTTAACCATATATACTCTGCAGGTCCCCGAAATAATCAAATTTAAGAATTTTTAAAATCCGCCCACAGACACGCAAATAAAACAAATTTATCGAAAAAATCGAATTTTTAGCTAGAAAGCTGAAATTTGTTATGATCTTTGAGTTATAAAACTGCTCGGGAGATAAAATTTCTAAAATCAGCCCACTGACAAGCCCAAAATTAAATAAAACAATTTTATTGGAAAGTCAAAGTTTGAGCTAGGAAACGGAAATTTATGATATAGACTCTTTAGGTGTCTGATGGGAATAAGAATAGGATAGAAGATAGTTTATTGTTTGTTTTGCTTTAACATACTTTCTCACGTTTTTTTCTCTATAATTTGTTACTTTTACCCTTCAATAGCTAGTGTTTGCACTTTCATATTCAGTTCATTAACAATCACAATGATTGTTCCATACGATTTGTTCCAATTTCTGCAATTTTATCATTCAACTTGTTTCTGTTGTTTAAAACAGGGATTCCGCACTTCAGAAAGAGATATCTTGGTGAAAATGTCTATAGAGCATCCAGCTCGCCGACGATGCGCCTGGCATATGGTGAATTGAGGTAATTGTAGCCGCAACGTGCGCTTTCAAAGTCCCCAACGCCCATAAAGTAAATTTGTAAAAATGTATGTGGTTCATTCGGCATTGGCAGGAATTAGCCCACTTTGTGATAACCTTGGCCTTTGATTTTGAAATTTGCATGGAATTGTTGACCATTTGCAGCATTATTTTTAACTATTTCTGTTGCTCCAAACGATGTCATTTGGAAACATGAATTAAATGTTCGAATTGACTTCAGGAACAGGTTAGAAATTGTGCCATGCTCATAAGCACATCTGCATTATCTTGTTGGACTCGTTCGAATGATCTTCGGGCTCTTCTATTTCGCATGTCTATCGTTCTATTCGTTTGACGGCCCAAATTGGTCCCTTTGCGTCTTACTGGCATTGTTTACTACACACATAAATAGATTAAATTGAAGTACTTAATGATGGAAAACAGTATACTCTTCTTTTTTTGGTTGTTGCCAAAATAAATAAATACAAAATGAAAAAAAAAAAACAATTGAAAAAAATCGAAAAAAAACCTGTGGTAACACGCTGGGTGGTCAAAATAAGACATTTTGATTTTTTCCCTTTTAAAACCCGTACTGAGAAAATACCTTTCCAACAAAGTATAAATCATCAAAATGGGTTCGGCCAATCTCGAGTTATGGGATTACATCGCTTCGGACACTTTATTTTATATACATATATAGATATAAAATTTAAATAATGATTTTTACAAAATTTTCTCGGTGAAAATATGTAATATGTTAAATTATTTCATAAAATAGTTTTTAGGCCGAAAGGTAATAGTTATAAGGTTATGGTTAAGTTAAGAACGTCTGCATAAGGACAATTAATTAATAATAAGTATCCTGTTTATTTTAAGTTAAATTTAATTTAAATTTTTGTCTAGTATGTAAGTTGATATCTAATATTGAACAAAAAAATTAATTCAAAAGTCAAAAATACTCAAACACAAGAAATATGGAGCAAATTTATATTGGCTTTGAAAATAAATCTTATTTCATTATTAGGTATTTATAAAATTAAAATTCAAGAATCCTGAACCATGAAATACTCAAGAGAGAAAAAAACCTTTCAGGATGCCCTCTTTTCATTTCTAAAGACTACCTTCACCTACCCTAATGAGAATCTCATCAGCTATTTCAATACAAAACCAGTGCATAAATGATTCCCAAGAGTTCTGGTATATATAATAGCACAACTTGATGAAAAGTGTCTGTAATAAGATCTCAGTGATGAACAAACGTGGAGAGTTTTAATTACCTTGAACCTTTTTTTATTTAAAAAAAGTAAAACAAATATCTCTGAATTGTATGACAGTTCAGCAGGTTTACATTACAACCGAATCATAATGAGAAGTTTATACATATTTTAGCCTTGGCTACTGATAAATGTACGCGAAAGTTTAAATTTATAATGTAAGGGGAAGACATTTTGTACAGAGGCTTCATTCCAACTTATGTTGACCTAAAATCAATTTTCTATGAAAAAGTTATAATAAGCAAAAAACTTGTTTCTCATAAAATAAGAGAAGCACAGTCGTATATCTAAAAGTAAGGTTCAGCATGTATTTTCGTTTTTCCATTCCTCTTGAGTTCTACAAAATTGTCAACATCGTCTTTTTATTTGCATTCAATTCAACGTCAGATAGAGCAACATAATGGCCGGTGCCAATTACAAAATTAGTCTGAAGCCCGTTTCACTCCTACTCATAAGGAAATTTAAGAAAAAAAACGGAACCACTTATTTAATTTCCCGATGAAACTTGTTTTTAGGAAGGCCTAATGTGCACAAATTATGAAATATGAAATGAACCACAAGCCGCAATGGCAAATATGCAGTTGCAGTGCAGGTCATGTTAAATATTTCTCTTTTATCACACATGTGATTTCGTATATTAAATGCTATATCAAGCATTTTGAGAGACTGTATTGCAATTTTGCGGTAATGAAAAATGTTCACGAGGGAAAAGGTATGAGGCGCAGGGACTTAACTGTCCAAAATTTGGGTATGGCTTTATATTTCACTAAAGTCGGGCATAAGTTCATTCTAAACATTTATGGAATTACGAGTATGTCCAACATGACATGTTTTGTTTGTAAGGAAATTGTGCCCCCATGATTCAATTCCAATTACTAGTATTTGGCGTTATGACTCTTTGATAAAGCGACCAGAAAAGAACAGTGGCGTAAAGCCAAATTCTCGTTTTTTGTTTGTCTTACTTTAAAACACTCTTCTTTATTTAATCCCATTGAAATTGACAATAGAGCTGGCAATGCTTGGTATAAGCTTTCAGTTTGTAGAACTTTGCCATGTTTCTAAATCAAATTATATTATTTTTTTCAAATTAGATCATTAGTTTATTTTGTTTCAAGCATTAAGCTTTCTTTGTATTATTATTCTATATTCTATATTCCACTAAAAGCATCTACTAGTACAAATATATATTTTTACTTTTGCTAGCCTTGCTTCTTAAGGTCTATAAAAGCTGTCATTTAAAAAATGCTTAAAATTAAGATAACATCTAATATATATTATTATGCAGTAAATATACGTCCAAATTTTGAACAATTATTAATAAAAGAACATTGAATAAGGCTGTTAATTATTATTCGGGAGGGTGTACTGTTCTGAGCATCCTCCCGTATGGTCACTTCCATATCTTTGTTACTAGTAGCACTGTTTAGTGGATATTTTCTGTCGGAGTCATTGTCGCTGTCGTCACCAACTCCTCTTCTATCAGTTTGCAAGCTCATCACACTGAGTTCGTAACGTTTTGCGAAACATACAAGTAAAAATGTTCGCGTTTAAGAATTTCTGTTCAATTGGGCAGGGTTACATAGCTCGGGCGTTAAGGAAATTAGGATTGGAAGAAAAGGAGAGATGCCGATGTACGTTGGTTTTGAATGTTTGTAGGTTATAATGTGAAGGAAAAATTGATCGTGGAATAGTATTACACATTCGTACGGCTGAGGATAGATTCTTTGAACTTTCCTGTACGTCCGAAAATAGGCTTGAGGGTGAACTGATGGGCACTCCTTGCATGGCTTACGGTATTATGGTTGCAATGATCTAGGGGTGGAATGCAACTGGCTATTTTATTTGAGCAATTATGGTGGAAATAACGATAAAATAACGACAGACAGGCGACATTACGACGATGACCCTTAGTCGATGTCTCGGTCGCCGATGGGTTTTATCGCGCATTTTTGAATCCTGTCATAGCTCCAAATAAGTTATTGGTGCACCAGACCAGATATGAGTGTTATAATCGAGTTTCGGGCGGATAAACGCCTTATAATTTGCAGCCAGATCAGAAGGGATGAAATATTTCTTACATCGCTTAGGGAATCCCAGACATTTCGCTGAATTTTTAGCGACATGAAATATGTGGTGATTCCAACGGAGGTTGTCATTAACACACATGCAGAGAATGGAAAATCTTTCGGTTTCAGCGATGTAAGTGCCATTAATGACAGAAGACAGCATTGCGTTTTAGAAGCATTGAATAATGAATTAAGCGTTCTAATGATTTAATGCTTGAAAAAATCTCTGTATTAGCCTTTGAAACCATTCGGTCCTATCATGATATCCATTCCGAAAGGAACATTCTCCGATTTTGTACGAACCGGAGAATTTTGCTTCATGGTACGAGCGCACGGGACATTTCTCCGACAAAATATAATGCACACCGGTTCATCGCGATGATATGCGATCATGAGTTTAGCGACACATTTAATATGTTAATATGTTGTCCCGCAAGTCCGGCTTGAAATCCCGCAAAAAATCACATCAAGCAATTTTACCGTTCAACTGAGTTTAGCGACACATTTAATATCTTGAAACTGTCCAGCAAGTGTGCTTGCAAATCTGTGGGTTGACACGACTGGAGATCACCGGTATCGTAAAAGGAAGGTCACACGGGAGCATAGACGTGTTAAAATCGAAAAAAAAACATAGGCAGGTCTAAAAACTCCTGGATCACACAAAAGCAAAACGGCCAGCATTTAATTGGCCTCAATTAAAAGAGTGATCAGAAACCGGGAGGCATGCCAATATTAATTGAGGTCGAACCGGCGAGTCCCACAGGTATGGTTTATTCGATCCAAGTAAATACGAGTACATACTCGATACTTTTGATTCGATACAAGTAAAATTAGTATCGACACCGTTCTGATTCGATTAAAGTAGGTATCGAATGAAAGTACTCGTATCGTATCGTATCGAATGAATCAAAAATATTATTATTATTCTATATGCGAAAATACGCTTGCCATTTATCTGTATGGGTGTGTCTGTATTACTACAGACTACACGGTACACAACGTTCACGTGTCTATTAGTAGCCTGTCTTCGCATATATCTATAACCAAAACACCAATATATAGGTACCTACACCTGAAATCATTTTTATTTCAATACAGTACGCTATAACTCTCAATCCCATGTACAGTTCACACTCTATCTCTTTCAATCCCATCCAAAATACTCATCAGGAATTCGCTTGTCCCATTTTGCAGTATAATTCTCATATACGCAGAACGCAGTACGCTTCTCTAATCTAATTGTCTTTTGTTATCTTCGAAATTAAAACTAAATTTCAACAATAAATAATAATAAAAGACAAAAGACTTTTTTCTAAAGCATGGAATATCATCTCCAAGAGTCGCATCGGCTTAGCGGCAAACATTTGGAAAAGCTGACTTTTCTAAATGGAATTCCTGAAAATGAATTTTTTCAATTACCAACATAATGTAGTTTAAATTCTCAAATGAATAAAGAATATAGTAGGTAAACATATTTGTGTTATTTAATTAACGTCTAAACTTGAAGAAATCCACATAAAACTCATCGCATAGTTGTTGTTGTTTTTGAAAAAAGTAAGTAGGTACTCATTTCTTTCGATACGAGTAAGTATCGATACTTTTGATTCATTACGTCATGGGTATCGATACCCTGTTGCGAATACTGTAAGTACTGATATCGGTACTGACTTGGTATCGAATCAACCCTACTCACAGGTAAAGTGGGAGTGTTATGATAAATTAAGTTCTGATCATAGCTTCGACGCAAAGGAAGAAGAAGATATTTTATTTTATGATCAAAATACGCAAGTCGCTACTTAATGATTACCTACAACTGGCCCGGCTATAAAAAAAAATCAAATTTTATGAAGAAAAACACCAGTTTAAAGAAAGAACTGTATGCGGCTATGCGACATACTTCTATAAAATGCGCCTATTCCTTTTTTAGCCATTTCTAAATTTCAAGATGATTTTTAACTTACCCATTTACAAATGCAATTCAGACAAATCAAATATGGCAATTTACATGTAATCTAGATTGTTACCATTCATTATACCCTATTCTAAGGGTATACTAATTTTGACGCATAGTTTGTAACATACCTTAATATTGCCCGTAGACCACTAAAAGTTACTATTTATATTTATGATCAGCATCGATAGTAATGTCGATCTAGCCATGTCCGTCCGCCCGTCTGTCGGCAAAAATTAGGCCTTTAAACTGGGCCTAGAGAGCTGAAATTTTAACCATATACTCTCTAGGGTCCCGAAATAATCAAGTTTACGAATTTTTGAAATCCGCCCACAGACTCGCAAAAACAAAATTTTGGAAAAAATCGAATTTTGAGCTAGGAAGCTGAAATTTTTAATATATGATCTATGACTCCTAAAACTGCTCGTGAGATAAAATTTTCAAAATCCGCCCACTGACACGCCCACAATTAAATAAAACAATTTTATTGAAAAACCAAAATTTGAGCTAGGGAGCTGAAATTTATTATATTATATATAAATATCTCTATTCGCCTTTCAAGCCCATGTGTAAATATTTTCAAAATCCGCCTACAGACACGCCCACAATTTAAAAAAACCTTTTTTGAAAATCCAAAGTTTGAGCTAGGGAGCTGAAATTTATAATATATACTCTCTATAGGGGGCCCTTTATGCTCATGTGTATATATTTTAAAAATCCGCCTTCTGACACGCCCACAATTTAAAAAATTTTTTTTTTTTTTGAAAATCCAAAGTTTTAGCTAGGGAGGTTAGAATAGAGTATCCAACAGTTCGCCCAAGCGGACTGTAGCCCGCCCCTATGTTTTTTTCCTGATTTTACGAGTTTATAAAATGGCGAATGACAAAATATGATTCGAGACCAATTCTAATAAAGGCGAGGTACGGCCCAGTCGTGCACTTTATTTTTTCGAGATATCGTAGGTAACCCGGAGCAACACCAGCATTTGATTTTCTTTAGTGATGAAGTTGTCTGAAACCGGCAGGCCTGCCAATATTCGTTGAGGTCTCACCGACGAACCAGCGAACTCCACAGAAGGAACAGCAGGGATGTAATAAAGTGGAAGGGTTATGATCCCTTTAAAACTGCTCATAGCATCGGCGTTAAAAAAGAAGTAGACGATTATTTGTACAGTAACAACATCATCATAGAGTCAACGATATGTCACTCCCATTGGGAGAATCAATTTCTAAGTACTTACTCGATACTCGATAGAAACATTCAGTTTTTTTATTTCTCAGCACTGTTTCTTTTAATAGGCTTATCCTGTTAAAATGCCCTTGAACTACGGCTTAAATGTTCAAAATTGCATGAGCTCAACAAGACCCACCGACTCACATAAAATATATGCACGTAACTACAACAACTTTAAGGTTTTTCTTAAGAACATAAATTTGTTAGGAAACAAAATTTTAAAAAAAAGTCCAAGCACACAAAAGCAAATACGATTTTTCTAGCTGTCGTCATTCCACAATAACGTATAACAAAAAAATAATCTAATCCAATTAAATTACAAAAGAACCGCACTCCTCCACAAAAAAACAACATACCGCCCTCTATCCGTTGTCGACGACATCCTTCACAGATACGTTTGTGTCTATAGCTAGTAAATATCTACGAGCTACGACAACGAGTATCTACACTCTACTTAACAGACAATGTAGAGCTATCGACATTTTGCGGTTCAATGAGTCCTTTCAAAGACCAATTTACTTCCTACCACACCTTTATGTATGTACGTGCAACGCCGCCTTGTTAACTTATAGATTTGCAAGCTGTTTTGGGTCACTGGCACCTACTGAACACGTAACAGTATTATAAAGGACCTTTTTAACCGTGTGTAGATAACACCATAGAATAATATAAATAACAGAAAAGTCAGTAAATAGCATAGGTAACCGAACAAATTCGCCTTTACTGAATTATTGATTAGACCAATTCAGTCGCATCAGGTTCACGATAAAACCTCAGTTGTTTTTGAAATTGTTTTCATGTCATAATATTAAAGGATGAAATTGCTTATTACTAGTTGGGTAATGGGTATGAGATATAATTTTTCTATGCCAATGTTTTATCAGAAGGCTTCAAATAGATTTGGTCGATGGAGGCTATCATTAGGATTAAATAGATCATAACACTTCCACTTAACTGCATACCTAGTGGTCCACCTGTGAGGTTCACCTGTTCGACCTCAGAAAACAACTGCAGACCTCCCTATTTTGAATCACTTCATGATTAAGGCCAATCAGACGCTACTGTTGCTGAATTTGTGTAATCCAGCAGTCTTTTGGCCTGCCTCTCTTTCGCGTTTGTAAGGAAACGTTGATTGATATTGTCTTTTTGACAGGGTTCGTAGGATCTCTGCTTTGAACATGACAGTACCAAATGACCGGTAGGGCTGCATTTTTATCTATATAGGTTCTTTGTCGTGAAGGCTTCCTGGGATCTTGGAACTTCCTTTTCGATCAATCTTTGTTCCTGGTATACACTGACTGTGATTGCGAACTCCTCGGTGGAGTAGTTCTTCAATTCGTTCAATACATATGTAGTACATTGATCAAATAAAATTGACCGACAATCTAAGAACAAGGAATTTTATTTAATGTTCATTCAAATGCTTACACAACAACCCTTGCAATAGTATCTACACCAATTTAGCGTGTGCCCCAGTAATTATTATAGGCCTCGCTTGGACCGATGTGCAGATCGAGATGTATCCTATGGGCGCAGTGGCAAGATGATTATTGAGCTGGACTACTAAGCGAAGGGTTCGGGGTTCGAATGCCACCCAGAAACGAAAGTTTGACAACTATCCAATAGTATAGATTTTAGATTGTCATGACAAACCTCTCGAAATTTGGAGCTCAGGAACGGCGCTATATTGTAGGTACCTTGCAGTCGTGTCAAAAGTATAGCTTCGCACACAAAAATATGCGGTTTTTCAATAAGGACATACAAATTTTGTATTTCAATAAAACACAGAATAATTGAGATATCGGGCTGAAATTTAAGTCAGGTGTAGGACACATGTTAAATTTAAGTATGATATTCGATCTCGTTCATATGACCGCTTAAAAGACCGTCCATATTACACAATTACCGAACTACCCCTTCCATAGATCAATTGTTTGACCAGCTGTTTGGCTTCTGGCACCATCTTGCTGGAACCACACATCACTGATGTCAAGTGCATCCAATTCTCCCCAAAAACAGTCTTCCGACAAGGCGTTTTAGCAGACTCTGTGAACCGTAACATGCCAATCATTTTCATCGAGCAAAAAAGTACGTACCAACAACACCTCCGGCATTACACCGCATGGTCAATTTTTGCCGATGCAATGGAGTCTCCTGAAGCACATATGGGTTTCAAATGATCAAAAGGCTTCAGTTCTTGATTTAATTTAATTTTGTTAGGGTCTAGATGTTTATGCAAAATTAGCTACAATGTGAAGTGAGAGAATCCATATTCCTGAGAACGGCGTGGAATCGACTGATTCGGCTAATTTTGAACTGAAGCACTAACGGTCGATACCGCGACCGGTGCTTTGCCACCATGATACAAATGTAAACATTTACTGACGTTTCATAATTGACATTATCATAAAAAAAAAATTAGTTTTAACAGACGCACTTGTTTTAAAATACAAATTTGTTATGTCCCTATGGAAAAACCTTGAAGTTGGAGAAGCTACATGTATATAACGGGGGCACATTTGGCATTGCCGTTTTCGCTAAGAACGCAGGTGTGTAAGGGAATGATTTAAACACTGAGTGCATCTTCCTGCGTATATAAAGATTACTTTGTAGTTTGACAGTTCTAGTGAGTTTGGAAAAGAAGTTACAAGGGCTTGTGTGTTTTTTAGGTGCTGGCTGTAATTTTTACCGCTGCGTAAGCCAAAGGACATAATGACTGGAAGATCCAAATGCAATAAGGCCAAAAATTGTGCACGGACTGCAACAACAACCAAAATCTAACATATAAAGGGTGTAATTTAATTTGTTGGGTCTTAATTTCATTTTAGTATAGGGTTGGTTTTTAATTATTAAATAAGGCCCAAATTTCTGACAATAAAATTAGACCCAAAACGTTGCTGTGTCTACCCAACTTGTTGTGCCTTTCATTTTGCCCTATCGGGCGTTCTTTCCTTGGGCCTATTTTCCTGCCCTCGAAGAATCAGGTTAAACATAATAATATGCAGCTACTTTTTATTTGTTGTAGCGTTGATATGTTTTGAAACTATAAGAAAAACACTGAAAAAGTCAATATAAATGAAACTGCAAAAAAGCGATTTCGGATGTGAAATATGGTCGAGAAACTTAAACTTCAGCTTCTGAAAAGCACGGTACCGCTACATTACGTTGTTTTGTATTTTATTTAATTTTATTTATAAAAAAAAAACATGGGGACGGGCTACAGTCCGCTTGGGCGAACTGTTGGATACCCTATTCTTATTCCTGGCTCTCATAAGTGGGCGTGACAAAAGTCTAAGTATGGTTGAATTGTTAAGAACGCTCTACATATTTTGTTATATAACATTCAAAGGTTTTTTTTTTTTTTTTTCAATTTTTATTCATTCATTCAATTTAGACCCATTTTACAGTATTTTTAACAGATATACATTTAATCGAATTACGAACCTTTTGTAATAAAAACGCTCCCTAGCTCCAACTTTGGTTTTTTAATAAAATTGTTTTATTTAATAAAAAAGTATCTTTAAAAATATATTTTTTACTTATATTTTTAAAAAATACAGTTTTTTCTTCTTAAGTTTTTTGTTAATCTAGCACTTGAATGTTGTTTGACTACTTCACAGTTTTGATACAAGTCAGCAGTTGTATGACTATCAAAACTACAATGACGTGATTCGCAATACAACAAACACGTACCAAAAGCTGCTTCCAGAATCACCCGAAATCAATGAAAATCATGACATTTATGTGTCATGCACACTTATTCAAACAAAAATAATTTGTATCTCAGAGTTTTACCGCAACGACACCAATCACGAATGCCCACTCGCCACGAACCACGCCTTCATTCGCAGAGGTATTTGAAAATTAATGAAAATTGTCCTCTCTCATCCGGCAAACTGTGTGAATGCACATAATTAATTTACATATGCAACCGTTGCCCAAGCGCCGACTGAACTGCACCAACTAATTAAAGTCTTCCCCACATTAAACACGTGGACTGGAATAGGTAAACGCATTTAAAATGTTGTCCTTTCGCAGTAGCCTATATTAGATTAATGGTAAATATTTGATTGCGGAAATACAGCATTTCATTTGTATCCCCCTTACGAGTGTTGCCGGGGAGAAGAAATATTTTCCAGTTGTTTGCTTTTAAAAACACGTAAATACTTGTTTTGGTTGTAGGCGAACTTTTCACATGACCTTGAGGAATCATTATAATTTATTGCCGTTGTTGTTTGAAGTAAGAAGGCTTTTATGTTTTATCTATTTGAATTGTATTCGTACCCAAGGGCGTTATACGGAGACATACGTACGGATAACATCACATTTGGGAATTATTGATGAATTTAAATGTAAGAAATTGTTGTTGATCGCCGCCCATAGCCATAATATTGGGGACAAATAATAAATCATTCTTGAAAATAAGACTTACCTATTTCGGGGTACGGAATATGATTATTATTTGTTTAAGCACTTCGATTTTGGGTACATGTTACGGAAATAGTTTTTTGTTAATGATGTATTCAATGTGTTAGTATAGTATACTATCATATTACGTATACACTATCCCTTGTCTTGCAGGAACTATCGAGGCATGTCCCTGCGAAATGTTGCATATATGATCCTATCCAACGAACTGTGTGAACATTTGAAACCGTTCTGCAACGCACTAATCGGCACGGCCCGGCAAATCAACAATAAACCTAATCTTCCAACTTAGGCAAATCCTGGAAAAATTCAACGAATTTCAAGTGGATTTCCATCATATTTTCATCGATTTTAAGGCTCTATATGATGGCATTCATCATCAGTCGCTCAAGATGGCTATAGCCGAGGTCGAGATCCCGACAAAACAGCTCTTCCGGAGTATTCCAAATCTCGACGGGATTCCTGCACGGAGATGCGCTTTCATGTGACATCTTCAATCTGGTTCTGGAGCAGGAAATGCGCAGGTTAGGTGTCAACACGGAAGGCACAATCATCAACCGATCCGTCGAACAACTGGAATACGCGGATGATATGGACGTCATTAGCCGATCTCAGCGTGCCGTGGTAGAGGCTGTCATGGCGATTGAAGAATAGGCTAAATTGGTTGTCCTTAAATTCAACGAGGACACAATGAAGCAATTGCTTTCAACAAACAAACGAACATCTGTCCAGTAACAGCTTCGAGGTAGAAAGGGAGTACCTACACATACCTCCGAGTAAATATCAACTCCACTAACGACACCTTAATGCAAATCCGACAAAGATTTATCCTACGAAACCGTTTCTTCTTTGGAAGGGTCAGCATTCGCTTGCCCAACCCTAACTAACTTCATATATTTTTTTTTATCGCCGTTCAGTATATGTATATAACGGCCTGCATTGACCCTGAAAGAACATGTTTATTTTTTGTACGTAAATGGCATGTTTCGTCGAATCGACGGCGGCGTATTTAAAGTTGGCATTCAGATTGCCAATGCACCAAAAAATTTGAAAGTGGATTGCTTTCACGTACTTAGTTCCCTTAGCGTTAAAAAAAACAACAATGAACAGTTTTTTTGTAAAACATTCTATTTCAAAATGTGATTTTTGCACCCTTTGTGCATTTGGTATTATTTTTACAAAACGCGACAAATTGAGTATTTTTATATGGAGTGGTTTGTGGTTTCGACGACATAGATTTCAAAAAAATCGTACTTACAATATATATATTCAGCCGCATGTCTGTCTATACACACAAGCAGTATGAAAACAGCTAGCGCTGTACGAAAAACAAGCGCTAAACAGACCAAAATTAAAAAGGAAAATAATAAAACGTAAATTTGCGTCGTCGATTCGACGTTGAACCTTCGATTTCCCTCGGTCGTAAAGTGAAAACAAATTACCAAAAATTAATTTTAATTCGCTGATTGGTAAGAAAATAATGCCTTTTTTATTTTTATCAATTTGTTTATATTTGCATGTCAACGACATTTGCATGTCGTCTCCTTAGGTATTGAATTTATATTATCTCAACTTCGACCCAACACATGTTGTTCCTGCCATTTAATATTGTTGCTGTCAAATTGATGCATTTTAAACTGTCCTCATTTTACTTGGAAGCACCAAACAAAACTATATACACCCCACAAAACAAGGTATGTACCTACGTCATTATTTCAATAAAAGGTTCACCTTTTTTGGCCACCTCTGGGGTTCCACAAGGTAGTCATCTTGGTCCCCTGCTCTTTATCCTAACCATAAACGACCTTGATCGAATCATTAAGCATTCCATCCTTTCGCTCCACGCTGATATTACCAAGTTTTGTATGCCCATATCTTCACCACAAGACTCTTGTCTCTACTACAAGATCTGGATACTTTTTCGACCTGGTGCATCAAAAACGGCTTAGAGCTCAATATCGCCAAATGCAAGCCTATTACTTTCTCACGCAAGATGAACAAGTCCCCTCCCCGTCCTTACCTTTTCCATGGTCAACCTATATCCCTCGTTCAATCTCTTCGTGACCTTGGCATTTTGTGCGATAGGGAGCTAAATTTCCGTTTACATTTTGACGAGATAATTCTTAAAGCCAACTCATCTCTTGACTTTGTTAAACGGTGGTCCAAAGAATTCTCTAACCCTTACGTGACCAGATCTCTTTACACTACCTTTGTTCGCCCGCTTCTTGAGTACGCTAGCCAAGTATGGTCTCATTTCCACCAAATTCATGTGTCCAGAATCGAGAGCATCCAACGTCGCTTTCTCCGATTCGTTCTTCGTGGTTTACCCTGGAACGATCCTTCAACATTACCTCCCTATCTATACCGTCTCAAACTCTATAAAATGAATAGCCTTGAGGAACGCAGAGACGCTGCAGACATAGTTTTCTTCCATCGACCGTCGACTGCGCGTCACTTTATAACTGTATCATCTTTAATACCAAGCCTCGTAATTTACGATTCCCTCGTCTCCTCTCTCTTCCTCCCCACCGCATGTCCTATAGCTCTAATGAACCAATCTCCCGCATGCTGTGGAAGGTTAACTCAAACCTCACCGCCTTCGATTTCAATCGCAGCACTCCCTGCCTTAAACTCGACCTTCTTCACCAATCCTAAACCCTAACTTTTAATTAGTTATTAATTAGTTTTAAGCCTAATTATTAGCTTGTATTAAGCCAAATAAATGGGGATTTAGGCCCCACCAAAATTAAAAATTAAAATAAAATGCACAGTGCAATTTGTAAGTTGTGAAATGTTATGTAACCAGACGATTTACGAACGTTCACCAAATACTTTTGGGAAAACTCATCACATCACCTGTATACATTAGGGTGGATCGCTTTAGTATGAAATTTTTTTTTTTTTACCAAATCGGAATGGGCCGTGATTCAAAAGTTGAATCCATGAACATATTAACTATATCCAAAATATTTTTTGAATTGAAGTATGTTTAATACTGCCCCAAGTCACTTGAAGTTTTAACCTATTATTGATATATTAGCATTTTTCAATATAATTTTTTTTCAGTTCCATATAGCTCCTATCTACTTATTATTAATATTTAAACTTATTAATAAGCAACCTGTATTTCCTTCCTGACCGGGGATCTCCCGTTTATAAAAAAAAACAAATAATTTAAGTAGCCGATGATTTTCCAGTACAAAATTTGAATATTTATTGGTTTTAGTGCTCGGCGTCGGCAGTGTTATTATATCAGATTGATTTTGTTTTCAGTTTAATTAAGAACTGTCTCTATCTACCCTGCGGAGCGACTTACTGTGTCCAGTGTTTGGCCACGGACAAGATATTAGGCCCTACATGTTGCCGACTTACGAAGATATTATACGATGTTACTTGTGGGTAAGCCGAAATAGTGAGACTCAATATAAAAACTTAGCTACTAAAACATGTGAGAATATCTGCGAAAAGTTGTTGAAAGCGTCGATTCCTACTATCGAACATCGTTCAGTTATAAGGAAGATAAAACAGTACCATGATAACTACAGAAATTTACTCAAACCATATAAATCAAGAAAAGGTTTAGATTCATATCAAAAACGCATTCAATTGTTTAGGGATGATGCAAAATCTCTTTTCGATATAGCAGCTTGTAAATGTAAAAATTTTGATTCATGCAAATGTGAAAAACAACTGAAATTACCAAAATTAGAGAGATCTCTTTTGATTGACCAACGGAATGAACGAAAAATGGGTATTGGAAACACGGACATTAGAACTTCCATGAAAAATATGAAGAAAATAATGAGAAAAAGAAAGTACGAGTATGAAAGCGGACAAGAAAAATACACCATTGAAACGAATTTGTCTAATGATAAGCAGTTATCTTTAAACGAACTTTCTTCATCTTCGGAAGGATCATATGAAAATCAAATTCAAGGAAAGCTGTCCTTAGAACTCGAACCATCAACTTCTTTGGAAGCTCAGAAGAAACTCAAAAAGTTGTCGATGCCTTCTGTCGCTCACGCAGTTGACAGATACGGTATTTCAGATAGAGCTGCAGCCGCTATCGTATCCGCAGCGCTTCAAGACGTTGGCCTTATAACAAAGGAAGACACACGTAATGTAATCGATCGAAGCAAGATAAGACGAGCCCGTGATAAGCAAAGAAGTATTCTAATGAATAAACCATTATTACTCCAAGAAGCTTTTGGGCTATATTTTGATGGACGCAAACACAAAACCCTCACTATATTAGATTCCTCCAGAAGAAAAATTGTTTGCGAGGAACATATAAGTTTAGTCAAAGAGCCAAGCTCGGAATACATCGGACACATTTCCGTATCAAGCGGAAGAGCAATCATAGTGAGTAAGGAAATAAAACAGTTTTTAGGTGATAAAAGTGTAGACTGCGATAACTTGCTTGTAGTAGGTTGTGACGGAACTGCAGCCAATACAGGATCCAAAGGAGGTGTAATACGATGCTTGGAACAACAATTACAAAGACCATTACAGTGGTTCATCTGTCAATTACACGCAAATGAACTTACTTTGCGTCATTTGTTTGAATATCTTGATGGCCCTACGACTGGACTACGCAGCTTTATAGGTCCAATAGGAAACGATTTAAAGGATTGCGAGAGTCTACCTTTAGTGGCATTTAAAGCAATTAGTTGCAACCTTCCAAATATATCAAATGCAAAGGATTTAAGTACGGATCAATTATATCTTTTCGAGATCTGCTGCGCTATCGACTCTAAACACTGCACTAACAGCCTATCTAAAAAGAACCCCGGGAAGATTGTTCATTCCAGATGGCTCACCACGGCTAACCGAATTCTGAGGTTATATGTTTCAACGATTTCTCCAACAGAAAACCTGTTACATCTTGTTGATTTCATTTTAAAAGTCTACGCACCGATGTGGTTTTCGATCAAAACGAATTCGAGTTGCATTTATGGAGCGAAACATTTGCATAAAACTATTGTCCTTTCACGATATTTGCCAGATCACCTAAAAGCTGTTGTAGATCCTGTGATTCAAAGGAATGGATTCTTTGGGCATGCAGAAAATATTTTACTTTCGATGTTGGCAGACGATCGAAAAGCAATTCAAGTGTTAGCCTTGCGAAGGATACTAAAATCTAGGGATTCGACAGATTCTAGTGTGAGAGTTTTTAAAGTACCTGAGTTTAATTTTAATGCTGACGATTATATTGACATCATTGCTTGGAACAATGTAATAGTTACCGAGCCACCACTGCTGAAAAAATTAAAGACTAATGTCATTAAGGAATGCATACAATCACCGGAAAAAGTTGATTTACTGATTTTGCCCCTTGTAAACAAATACATTTGTCGCACTCAAGCTACTGAAAGGTGTGTTAAAATTGTTACCGAGGCATCTGCTGCTGTTTGCGGTATTACAAGAAGAGATGGCTTCTTAAGAACACGACTTAAATTTCGCAAAATAATGCCTGTTTTTAATTCAAAAAAAGATTATAAAATTGCTTAGTTTTCAATTGTTGAGTCCTTGTTGCTAATAGAAATTATTATTTGAGTTTTGTTGAAAGATTTTAAGTGTACTCGTATTAAGCATTTTCTGATCGTCTGTAAAAGCAAATGAATAAACATATAAACAGAAATAAATATTTTTTTTTATTTTTTTCTATGTAAATTGCTAATCACTGGCCTTCATTCAAATATTAAAAGCACTTGGGGCAGTATGAAATGGAATATATGGAAAAACTTTATTATACCGTTTTGAATGTTTTCAATAGTGGCAACTTTCTAGCAATGGCCGAAATCGATATCGAAAAAAAAAATTTCGATCCACCCTAGTATACATACACAAACCGAACGGTAGCGTCCGCAATAGTTTTGTTTATAAATTTACTTTTTGTGTTAATTGATCTCACAGATCAAACAAAAATAACTTCCTCAATACCGGGAAGTTTAAAATCGCTTGTATGTTTTCGCGAAGGCAAAAACAGTAAACACGGATACGTTAGTCGTTAGTGCAACACATCATCACATATCATTTATACTTGTCTATGGATTATGTGTATTAAAACCCAAGTGATATGTCAACAAAGATACAAGTGCTTATAAACATGAAATATGTTAGACAAATAAATTCGCCTAACGGGTTACATAAATGCGAGTGAAGACACGAGTAAGTGTTAATTTTGTAGCATGTTTGATTGTCTTAAATCTATCTTAACTTCCCAGTGCAAAGTAAAGTAATTTAGAGTACTTAATAGAAAATAATGTACAGCTATGTATTCTATACCAGCGACGTTGTCTCAATAAATTCATTGCTGAATGGTTGAATGAACAACCATACTACTTGAAATTGCTACCACATGAGGTGTGGGCTGGAGTTAACTGCCCTGTTTCATGGCTTGATCATCTGTCTAATGATTGCTGTTTTACATCCAATCAGCAGCCTCCTTTTTGTGGTGCTGGTCTATTTTATTCATTATTCTCAAAAAACCTTTTTCTTCAATGGGCCAATAAAAAAACAACGAAAAAAAAACAGTCAAGAGTGAAGCGCGGGAAAACAGGGTTCATTCCAATAATATCCACTGGTTAATCCATTGGCTGCTTTTTTCCATTTTAAAGTACTGTAGAATCTTTTCGCTGTATTCTTTCGTTTAGTTTTATGAGCCTGTGGCTGTTTTAGTCATGGGTCATGGGCATCATTACCAAAAGCAGCTATTACTAGCAAATGCTAGCAGCCTCTATGCCAACTGTCAGCAGCACTCCTGCGATTTTCAGCTTCTTCAACAGTCTCGGGAGCTTGTTGAGACGCTATATAAAAAGCATGCTGTCCACGCCGATGTTCCGACTGCTCCTCTTTGTCGGCAAACCTGTTAGCCGTTTGACATATAGCGTGTTCAAGCCCTCTACGCTCTGCTTGAGCTGACGTCTTTTGAATTTAAGCTCCTTTTTTTGCCTTGCCCGAGCTATCAGATATGAGGCAAGAGTCACATTTTCTATTAGAAAGCGTTACAGCGATTTCAACAAATAGACCAACTAGAAAAAACTACATTAAACTCCATGTCCATGGACCTGAAATTCTTCGATAAAAAGATAATTATTTAAATAGTGGTGGTGCCAACGTGAGGATTTAAAAAAAAAGCGTAAGACTGACAATGGAATCAGAAGAAACCTTGAAAAAAGTTCCATCGTAATCCGTTTGGTCGGTTTAGGGTGATTGTGCAACAAATATACAAACATTCACATTAAAGTAGGAAAAGGGTATAGCAGAATAGGAAAGGATTGATTTGACGTACTAAAAACAAAGAATAAAATACTAATTTGTTGCTGCCTTAGATGTAGGAATACCAGATACTTCTAAAATCATCTTTCATTGGATCATCTGAAAATTTTGGATTTAAAGTAAAAATTTTTCAAAGTATATTATTATTATTATTATTATTAACGGCTCACACTAAAACTATCTTCTCCAATCATTTGCTTATGCGAAATGGAATTGACCTACAATTTTAAGCCGAATCCGAACGGCAAATTTCAGAAGCTTCTCATGACAATTGAAACTCTTGGATATTTGTCAGACGTTTGCAAGAGCTAGGGCAGTGGAAAAAAAACGTTTAGATGTTATTTGGGGGTTGGGTTCGATATCCCGCTTTTTATAATCCCGATTCTTAAAATCCTGCTATTAAAATTCCGCTTTTTATAATCCCGCTTTTTTTTAAATCCCGTCTTTTAAACTCCCGCCTCTTTTAATCCCGTTTCTTATTATCCCGCTTTTACAATCAAAAACTACAAACTATTTTTGATTGTGAAAGCGGGATAATAATAAAATGGGTTGGGTTCGATATCCCGCTTTTTATAATCCCGATTCTTAAAATCCCGCTATTATAATCCCGCTTTTTATAATCCCGCTTTTTTAAAATCCCGTCTTTTAAAATCTCGCCTTATAATCCCGTTTCTTATTATCCAGCTTTTACAATCAAAAGTAGTTGCTATTTTAAAAATCGCGCGATTTTTTAAAATAAAGCAACTGCTTTTGATTGTAAAAGCGGGATAATAAGAAAATTAAAATAAATTAAGCAATGAGTGTTTTTTTGAAATGCAGTTTATTTTAACATTTATCATTTTTAGAGGAAGTAACAAAATAAGAAATAAATAATATCAAAATAGTTCTGCGTGCGCACTCAATCCAATACTACACGTACACAATATAAATTGGCGCAAACTCCAATTATTGTTACAGCAGTAAATGAGGTAGGTTTTTATGTGCATTATATACTATTTTCGCAATGCGTAAAAACAACGTCGAGTATTTTTAATATTTTTAAATATATAATAATATAATAAAAAAGCGCATATAACCAATATATGATAACAATGTTTTGTAAAAAAACGGGATTAGCGGGATTTGGCGGGATTATAATAGGTCGGGATTTTGAACAAGCGGGATTTTAGAAGACGGGATTTTAAAAAAGCAGTATTTTAGTAGATGGGATTTTAAAACTTTTTTTTCGGGATTTTTGAAAAGCGGGATTTCAAAAAGCGGGATTCCGATACGCTCCCGTTATTTGGGCACTGCGGGGTTTGAACCGCGAACCTTTCGATAAGAAGTCCAACACACCTTAGGTTACTAAAAGACATTTTCAATAGGTTGCCAGAACATGGTTTGAAGATCGAACCAAATTAATTCAAATAGTCTGCCGCAGGTGCGCCAAAAACTTAAGCATCCGTCCGAACACTAGCATTTCTTATATTTTTTTTTTGTTTAACGGTTAAAATAAAAAAAAACATAAACAAGCGTTAAATTTTCTGAGAAAACTGATAAATTTAAGGTAATAGTGCATACTTTAATGCTTGGCCAACATTGGGCGAGGACTGAAAATCACATTAAATTGGGTACCAAAGGGTCTTTCATTACGACTTGACAACTTCAAACTTTCAGTGTCAACTCACCCTCAACCGATTACCATTAGTCAATGTCAAAATATTCAAACCAACATTTCCATCATGGTTAAGTACACGAAGGAAAAATTAAAATTTACTTACGAAATACCGAGTCAGTGGTCGCAACTTTAAGCCCAACACCAATTTTCGGCCGTAATTCTCGTCCCAGTAGACAAGCAGTTCGTCTAGTGAAAAAATTTGAGTCAAAATATTCGGTGCTTGATGTTGCCGTGCCAATGAGACTACGTTTTGCCCGAAAGGTGGAGAATATTACTGCCGTAGAGGCGTCCGTCGCAAACGAGCCAATTCAGTAAATTTCACAGCGTTCTCAAAAATTGAGCTTCTCCCAGACCATATTATGGCGAATTTTGCTTAAGGATCACGAGGTGTGCATGCAAATCCATGGATTGACACGACTGGCGATCACCGGCATCGTAAAACAACCAGCAACAGCAGGCAGAGCAGATACTTTTCGAAATTGTAAAAAAGAAGTAAACCTGAAAACTCCTAGATCAGAGAAAATATAATAACACCAGCAGTTGATAAGCGTTAAATAAGAAGTAATCCGAAATCAGTAGTCGTGCCGATGTTTATTGAGGTCAAACCGGTGAACCCCGCAGGCGGACCAGTAGGGAGGCAGTAAAGTGGGAGGGATGTGATGCTTTTAATCCAGATCATAACCTCACCGTTTAAGTAGAAGAAAAATAACTGCCCAAAAGAAGAGCTACGATAAAGCATTTCATCTAACGGCCACCGAGTGGGGCACTTTGGGTCCCCCGCGACCACGTTTTTGTCCATATTCCGTTTAATAATAACTGTTTTTAATTCTTTTTTTATGTAGCCGAGTTTTTTCGCATACATAATATTAAATTTTTGGGTAGTTTTCCAAGAACAAAAGAGTCATTTACAAGGTAAAGGAAACCCAAGTTACCCCACTTCGTACTTTAAGCAATTTATTTTTAATTTTTTTTATAGATAAAAATGGCAAATAGTCGAAGATTTCTGCACTAAACGGAACTAGAAGGAATGATGAACGACATAATTGAAAGTTAAAACAACTTTTTCTATAAAATATTAAAATCAACTTTTTTTACATAATTTGAAAAATTCGTACATATTTTTTTTTAATGAATGTAATAAAAAAAAATTCAAATTCAATTTGTTAACGTATTTATGCTAAAACCAATAATAAAATAAACTTGATAACGGTTAAAACCTGACTTTAATTGGGGGACCTATGGTACCCCACTCCGTCTCTTAGGTCACAAAATTTACTCGGTGCTCTAAAGGTTAAAGTGCATTCAATGTCATAACCTTATGTACCTTAATGTTTTCAACTTCCGTCTAGTTTATCTTATTCAGACACCGCACAAATTGCTGTCTCAAAGTTACATAATTTAGCTCTTTACTTGGAAATGTCATTGGGTTGCACGGCTTGACACCAAAAAAGCTGGCAGAATCCTTGTAGTCTATGAAACCGTAACTTGCTTCGAAACACTTTTACGTCTTGAATAATTAAATTCACCATTGACGTCTTAAATAATTAAATTCACCAAGCTCTCCTTTTCAAAATATTGCCGCAGTTCCTACCCTGAAATATGCCTATCCATTGTCAATAATTTATCCTTGTGTAAATATTTTTCTAATAAATTGAATTATTAATTCATGGAATACGTAATTTCATTTGGATTGAAATTTTCCTCCAGCGGAATTCAGCACTGTTTGTCTGTTTTTCTGCGGAAAACGAGTTTGTCCAGAGATGAAATAAGCTTAAAAAGTAAAACACTACTAAATACAAAATTTCATCCGGATCATAACAATCGTTTCCAAAAAATCTATATTATATAGGTACATAAATATACACGACTTGTTCGTTCAAAGACAAAAAGCACTTAATACATTAGGCATAAAATCACAGAAACATAGAGGAGCAGTAGTGGACACTTGGACAGACAAGGTTCGTATTAAGCAATCGGGGTGGATATCTGTGGTTCAAAAGACGAGCTGATTTACCGGCTTACCTTACAATCTACCTCAATAAAGATTGAAGTCGAATTTAGAATTCAAGAATTCGTAAGAAGTTCCGTAGATTATCAATTATTTTCAATATTATTCATACAGGCTGGGGGAACCCAGTTCTCTTTTACGAGGTAAGCCAAAAATTAACTGTAAACATAACAACTAAAGCCTTCTTCCATATTCAGAACTGTCACAACTAGTTTCCAAAAATAAATCGATTTGTGTGCCTAATACGAAGCTTTTCAATAATAGGGTTATGAAAATTTTCAAATTCTCAACTTTCAGCTCATATCCGCCGAAAGCGCACCCTTAAATTGCTTCCCTCATTTTTGCCGTTGTAAAGTTTCAATAATTAGTCAATCCACAACTTATTCATGGCGCTCATCCTTCCAACTTCACCCTCACGCAATTAGCAGAAGCCGCAGCAGCCGCAGCAGACTCCCACTTGACACATGATAAGATTCGTTTCGTCCTTAAGCTTCTATGAAGTTTACCTCAAAAATGTATTAAAAGGAAGTTAGCGTATGTTCCTTACTGCTTAGCATGCAAACATTTTGCTTATATTTTATTCACATACATAGATATAAAGGAAACAATGTCAATTTGAATTCCCTGGATAACTATATCAGTAGGTGATACACGCCGCACTTACATTGGCTCACTAATTAATTGCTTATAAATTAATGATACTTACTTGTTCTATTGGAGTCACTGGGATTGTTTAATCCGAAAATGTTTAATCCGAAAAGAGGATATATGGCTTTATAAATGTTCTACGAAGTATATCCACAGATGGACGAGGGGACTGTTGATTAATAATCCAAAAACCGAGTGAGTCTAGGAGTTTTTCTTAACTTATTTTTTCTTGAAATGTATATCCCTTTTACACCGCAGGATATGAATTTAATTCACTTAAAATTCTAACACTAAATTCACTCTTCACATGATATGTCACAAGGACGAGGTCGTAACAACACAGATATCACAACAACAACAAAACAGGAAATATAGAAAAGACAAGGATTTCGTCCTTGATTTCGATTTATAACAAATTGCTGCCGTAACTATTAGGCAGGAACAGAAATAACTCAATACAAGCACGAGGAGCACACGTTAAGCTGATTGATATGGTATTTGTGTATCACCTTCGATTAGGGACGATTTTGGCACGCGATATACTCTCACTCCTAGGACACCATAATACTTTCACTTCCGCCCGATGAGATATTTCATGTACATTCGACGTTTTGACGTAAATTTTAATAAAAAGGATGGCTTAATAGATAGATATTTGATGAACACCAAAATACATTTCTTGTAACAGACGACGAGGGAGGTCCTCGCAGGATATCTACGCATAGAAATGAACTTAATTTATTGCTGTGGACGTGGAGTGAGCAGATACTGCTGTTGTGAGTGCGATCCTAGTGGCTGGATGTAATTATTTTCCAATAGGAAAGATACATGATGATGCAGATGAAATAGAATACAATAAATTCGCTATTTGATATGTATGGGTATACGTGTTTTGAAGGACCATGTTATTATTTTCGTACTTAGAAAATATTTGTTCAGGTCTACATAAGATTAAAACACCGGTATTTTTTATTCAAGTTGATGTAAAACGACGGATAAACACTCTCACTCATGCCATAATAGAATGGGCTGCCGGGCTCTCTCGTCGCACCATGTGCAAGTGAAAACAACTTTCTGACCGAATATAGGTCAGTTTTTTCAAAAGATGTCCTCGTGCAAGAGGGTGAACAACGCTCGATATGATTCCACTTCGATTTATGTGTTTTTTTTTTAATAATAATTCGGCATTGGTCCGAAAATAAGTTTCATTCGTAACTGTTTGATATTTTTCGCGCTCGAATATCCCACCCCAGGTAGCGGCAAATAATCAGAAAAACACCGAATCTGTTGGTCGATTTGCTCTAAATTCTAATTCTATGGGGTGCCGCGAGGCCAATAATGTATCGGAAGCTACCGTTGGTGGTAAACTGAATTTTGTTTGGAAAAACTGTCAAAGGTCCTTTATCCGAGTCCCAATTTTTGTATGGGTTTTAATGTGTTCCGGAGAAAGCTTTATTCTCTGGTGAAAAAGGATGCAGTATGGCCTTCATGTGTATCTGAAGTTTATTATTGTCGTGTGGTAGAGTCATGTGCAGACGATTTTTAGAGAACTATAAGGAAATAAGAGAACGCAAAAGAGAACGTGATGCAAAAAAGAAAATCCAAAGATTCAGAATTAAATAAGGATGCCTACTGAACATAAGTCACTCGAATAAAGCTATTTATAGAGCTCATCGTACAATGAGAAGATGAAAGAGGAATTTATTTGGAAGTATTTAGCATGCAAAATGTTTGAAATTTGAATTACATCAGCAACAAGGATGCGATTAAAACGTTGGTTTACAGAAATTTATATATTTTAATCACTCACAAGTTAAGTAAAATCATAGGAATGAATAAATTGTTGAAAGTACATTACTAGATACCTTGAACAATTGCAGTAGTTAATGAAAAGTTACATACAATATAAAAACTTCCTTCTGATCTCGAGTTATTTGAAACTTTTATCCCAACTAAATGCCCCAACACTTTATTTCCAGTATAAGTCTTTCTGGGATAACGCTATGACAGTTAAGAGGCGCTTGATATCACCTTCGAGGATTCAAATTCATGTGCTGAGTCATACATATTTCTTCGATTACACCTAATACATTTATTATTAATCTCGCTTTAAGAGTTTAACTCACACGTGTTACAGGAAACTTTAAACATTCTGCTCTGATTTTTACTCATTTAAAGACACTTTTTAACCTGCCGCTAAATAATTTTAACTTTACAATGACCCTTGAAGAAATTTTGATGCCGTGAAACAAAGGTGAAGAAAATAAGGTCGAATTGACTTTAATTCCATTTCAAATTGGAAATAATGTCGAATTGCACCTTTTTTCTTGGTCGACTATATTTCCATAGCAAAATGGTAATAAAACGGGAATTTTTGTCGAAAATTAAAAAATAGCAAAAAAAAACAAAAATTTTAATCGGAAAAGAAAGGAAGATGCTTACCAGTTAGGTCGCATCCAGACTAGTTTTGGAAATAAAGACGAAATTTTTTACAATGTATATTGATTATGTATAGAAATGTGCAAAACAGAGAGAATTGTTTTTCTTTTTAATTGTTATAGCGTTAGTCCTCTCAACAAAAAGCCTGTTTTTGCTGTCATAAGTTTCCTTAGGATTAGTTTAATTTAAGCTCATCTGTTGTTGCATATTGAATTACATACATTGAATTACATTGAACTAACTTGACAGCTCACTCAGTCACATTTCTATATTATGTATATACATATATCACATATCACATTCATTCCGCCACATTACATTGACCGAGTCACACGCACTTAATAATTGTAAAGAATACTAATATTAAATAAAGTAATTTAATTCTTGTGGAAACAAAGTGTGTTTCTTTTATTTTATATTGAAGTGACAATATAAAAATTGGCGACGAGGACGGTTAAACAAATATTGGAGAATATACGTGGAACTGGAAAAAAACACGAGGACACAATTTTTTTGGGGTTAAGTACACATTAGAATCATGGCAAATGACCCACCGGCTCCAGCGCAACTACCATTGAGAACATGTCGTCGCTTTAAAAGCAGAGTGACATAAGTCAAAAAAGGCAGTTTTTCAGAAAAGCTATTTGAAATAATTTTTGACACAAAAAAAATTATTTCATTGTGAATTTAAACGAAAACCTAAAAGTTATTTATGGTAAACATTTTCTTTTTTTTTCTTCTTTCAAGTGGATTAGTGAAACTATCCAAAATAAAGTAATTTAAGAAAATTGATTTCGACTTATGTCGTTTAGCACAAAAAACGGCCAATAATATGTAATAAATTTAGACAGCAATACGGAAAAGTGTCGTTTTGTTCAGACATAAAACCATTGATGATTAATATCAAATTTATTTTTTTATTTTGAGTGTAAGAGTTAACTTAAGAGTTTCTGCTTAAATATTTTTTATTGTGTTGATATACAAATGTAATAAAAATATTAAAGATAAAAAACTGTTCAGCAGTGCTTTGTATTTAGCTCAAAAAATGTCTTTACATACACAAAATTAAAATATTTTTTTTTTTATAAAAAGAAACAGAGAAAAGTATATTTAATATATTTCACCTTAAATCAACGTTCACCTACCCTATTTCTAAAACTTCTTAAGTATTACTGTCGGCTTATATTTGATTTAAACCATATAAAAATTAAGTTAAACATAAACTTAAAAAGTTAAATCACTGTGTATCAGTCTTTTAAGAATAGTTGAGCTTATACTTACAAACAGGACCCAGTTCTCTTTCTTCGATAACCTTCATATCCTTTCCGCTTGAAACGTAAGCTGTTCCTAAATACCTTAAAGCTTTTGCCTTGCTTTTGGTCCACTCACTGGTACGACATTTTCCTTTTTTTCCTTGTAACTTTTCCTTGGCATCGGAGTTCAGGTCGACCGGTATCTCATTTGAGACTGGCAAAATGTTTGAACTTCCTGATGAGCTACCAGACGAACAGTAGGTTAGGTTAGGTTAGGATAGGTTAGGTTAGGTTATAGTGGCAGCCGGCAGAGGCCGACACACATAGACCAATGACAGTTCCATTGTGGTACCAGACGGATGTATCACCCTCCTACTCGTTGAACCAGTTGGAGCTTTTGATGAAGCTTGACAGACTTTTGATGTTGGTGTTAATGAGATCGCTAAGATCATTGTAAAAGAAAGATCCTAAATGGAGTTTACGTCTTTGAGAGAGTGCAGGGCATGTGCAGAGAAGGTGGAGAATTGTTCCCTCCTCCACCTCATCCATACAGCTTCTGCAGAAGTCATTTGTGTGGACGCCAAGCCTTGTTGCATGCCTGCCTATGAGAGAGTGTCCGGTGATCACAGCAATTATACCACCGAAGTGAAGTCTGTTCAGAGATATCAAACAATTAGAGCGTTTTAGATCCAGCTTTGGCCAAATCTGTTTTGTCGCTAGACAAGTGTTGCCACTTGTCCACTTAAGGTTAGATTTCTCAACGGTGTGTCTCATAAACATGAGTTTGCATGTAGCAATTGGGATGCGTAATGGACCTTTACCAGGTAGAAGGGGCAGTATGGTTCCTTGTCTGGCGAGTTCATCCGCCCTACAGTTCCCTGGAATGTCTGTATGTCCCGGCACTCAGCATAGGTGAATGTTAAGACACTCCACCATCTCCACTAGAGATGATCGACAGTCACGGACTATGATAGAGTTTGTGGACACAGAATCCAGGGATTTTAACGCAGCCTGACTATCTGAGAAGATCCAGATGTACATAGCGGATATCTCTTTTCTCTTTAGCCACGATAGGACTTTTTTAATCGCCAAGATTTCCGCCTGGAACACGCTTCAGCGATCAGCGAGGCGAAAGGAGTGGCTGAGGTTCAGAGAACACACCACCTCCAACCCCTCGTCGGTTTTGGATCCATCGGTATGGATTGAGTGACAGTGATTTCATCCCTTACGTCATGAAGTGTATTGTTACTGCAAGTCGGATTGGACGAGGGGCTTACGATGGAGTTTGTGACTGTCTGGGGTTCTACGCTTGAAACTGCCCATTCTTGAGCGTTTATATTCCCCTTTCGCCTTGCCAACTTCACAAGCAATAAAAAGTGGTTATGATGCAATCTAAAAAACCAATAAATTTGGCTTAAAGAATAGTTTTAAAATTAAAACAGAGTATCTTGCTTTTGAAAAGTGACACATCTTACAGTAATTAAAGAAAATTAAACACTGCCATCGCTTCAGTTTTTGCAGGCAATATGTCACTTTTTGAACTATGACATTTAGGAGGCTTAAGAAATAAATATGTTTTTTGTGGCATTTGTCATTGTCATGTCATTTTTGTCCGTATTCAAAAAAATGCAATACTGCTTTGGTTTCGCGGTAAAATGACATAATACAAATGTGACGTTTTGCCAATAAAAAATTAATACCCTCATTATAAAGCAGAATGACACAAAGAAGGAAGTGTCACTTTTCCGAAATTGTTTGTCAGAGTTTAGGTGTTATACAGAACGACACTTCGCCTTCACCCTGTCAGTTTAAAAGATAGAAATATAACGATTTGGCAGAAAAAATAAGTTTTTTTTTTTTAAATTTTCTGTGTACTTTACTCAAAACGGCCAATTTTTGACTTATGTCACTCTGCTTTTAAAGCGACGACGTGTGGTACAGAACTTACAAACAGCATTCGCGATTGAACGATTCGAGCCCCAAAACATTAAGTGGACACGATGGGTTGATAGATTCGAGACGGCTATCGCTCTGTTCGACAATGCTGCAGATAAGAAGGTGCATCTCATTTTACATTATATGGGTAGTGATGCTTACACATTGTGCGATAAACTTTCACCTTCTAAACCATCGGAGAAGACATACGAAGAGATTGTGTCAACTTTAACAGCATTTTACGATCCGGAGCCAAATGAAATAATGGAAAATTATAGATTTCATCTTCGTAAACAAAAGGATGGCGAGACGGTGGATGAATTTGTAATTGCGTTAAGAAGATTGTCGGCGAAGTGCAAGTTTGGATCATATTTGGAGACGGCATTGCGTAACCAATTTGTTTTTGGGTTACGTAACCAACGAAGCCAGAATGGAAAAGAAAAATTTGACGTCAGATTCAGCACTGGAGTTGGCCAAATCTATTGAATTATTCGAGAAGGGTGGTGCTAAAATTCAGAAGGTGAAGGAGGCCAAAGTTAACTTCGTCAAAGAAAAAAGCCATAAAAAAACTTCAAAATTTACATCACCCAGGCCAAAATTATTGTAAAAAAGTGTTTTCGATGTGGAGATACAAGTCATTTGGCGAATTACTGTCGATTTGTGGATGCAGTATGCAGTTTTTGTGGACAAAAAGGACATCTGCAGAGGGTTTGTTATAAATCGAAGAGGTCGAATGGAGGAGCCACAAATAATTTGGAAGTGGATGAAATTGTACAGCTTGATGAGTTGTCACACCTGGAAGAGATACATCAAATTGGCGACGCATCCCCGGTAACTTGTCGTTCTAAAGTTCTCTGTAAACTGTTGATTAATGATTTGCCTTTTACTTTTGAAATAGACACAGGATCACCGGTGACCGTGGTTGGCTTGGCAGACGCACAAAGCCATTTCGGCAATCTTCGAGTTGAGAAAAGCGACATTGAACTGGTCAGCTATTGTGGTAACAAACTGGAATGTCTGGGATTTGTTCACGTTAAAGTAAAGACGAATGGACATGGTGATGCAACACAACTTAAAATGTATATTACACGATCTAATCGGAATCCACTACTTGGACGTGAGTGGTTACGTCAAATTCGATTGGATTGGAAAAAAGTTCTAGATGGTCAACTAAATGAGGTGATGCAGATAGGAACAACGGTGAAACTGAGCCCTAAGGAGGAAGTTAAGAAATTGCTACAAAAATACGAGAAAGTATTCTCTGGTACAACGGGAAAGATTACCGAATTACAGGCTCGATTGCATGTTAAGAAAAATGTGAAACCTGTATTTTTCAAATCTCGCCGTGTACCATTTCCGCTAATGAAAGCTGTGGAAGAAGAATTGGAAAAGTTGGTTCAAGAAGATGTTTTGGAAAGAGTCGAAACAAGTGAATGGGCAACACCGATTGTTGCGGTCCGAAAAAGCAACAATAAAATACGAATTTGCGGCGATTACAAGGTAACAGTGAATCCTGGTCTGCTCGATGAGTACCCCCTACCATCAATCGACGAATTATTTGCGTCAATGGCTGGAGGTGAGAAATTCACCAAAATAGACCTGTCAAAAGCTTACCTGCAATCGGAAGTTCATCCGGACGACCGTAGTTTGCTTACATTGAACACACATAAGGGATTGTACATGCCGAAACGAATGATGTTTGGTATTGCATCCGCACCAGCGAAATGGCAACGTCTAATGGAACAAATTCTGAGTGACATGGATGGAGTTAAGGTTTTTTTGGACGACATTAAGATTACAGCACCTAATGATGTCATACATTTTAGGCGTTTGGATGAAGTTTTGCGAAGATTACATCGTTACAATATGCGAGTGAATTTAGACAAATCCGAGTTTATGGTGGATCAGATTGAATATTGTGGGTACGTCATTGAGAAGAAAGATGAAGAAAAAAATAGAAGCGATAGAACACATAAAACAACCTGAAAACAAAGATGAGGTGCGGTCGTTTATTGGACTCGTAAATTATTACGGCCGGTTTCTACAAAATTTGAGTACGATTTTGTATCCGATAAATAATCTACTCAAAAACGAAACGAAGTTCTTCTGGTGCAGCGAATGTGAACGTTCGTTTTTAGAAGTGAAGCGACAAATGCAGTCCGATGTGGTATTGTCACACTATGATCCAAAGCTGCCGTTAGTACTGGCTACGGACGCCAGTCCATATGGAGTGGGAGCGGTCTTGAGTCACATTTTTAGTGATGGATCATAACGTCCAATACAATACGTGTCACAAACGTTGTCAGAAGTCCAACAACGATACAGTCAAATCGATCGTGAAGCTTACGCCATTATTTTTGGAATCAGAAAATTTTATCAGTACGTTTGTGGACGTAAGTTCATTCTAGTGACAGACAACAAACCGATTTCGCAAATCTTTTCACCGACAAAACGGTTGTCAACATTGTCAGCAACGCGTATGCAACATTACGCAGTTTTTTTGGAATCTTTTGATTTTGAAATTCGCTGCAAGAGATCGAAAGAGAATGCGAACGGTATGACCAAAATGAAATCTCTGGCTCGTGGATATTGTTGGTGGAATAACATGGATAGAGACATAGAGGCGATGCTGATGAATTGCTCAAACAGTCAATCAACCCGACCCGAGGCTAAGGGAGTACGGCCAACACGCTGCTGGGAGGTGCCATCTAAACCATTTGATCGAGTGCATGCAGATTTTGCTGGTCCTTTTATGGGACAACATTTTTTCATACTAGTGGACGCTTTTTCAAAGTGGCCAGAAGTGCATATTCTACCGAATATAACTGCTGAAACTACAATACGCAAATGCCGAGAAATATTTTCAACGTTTGGGCTACCAATTACATTAGTTAGTGATTGGGGGCCGCAATTTATGTCATTAGAATTCCAAGAGTTTCTGAAACAAAACGGAATTCATCACAAGCGCGGAGCACCTTACCATCCAGCAACAAATGGCCAGACGGAAAGATATGTTCAGACAATGAAAAATAAATTGAAGGCGATTAAGTGTAATCGTAATGAAAGTGGGAAAGCTTTGAGCAATATTTTGATGTCGTACCGCCGAGCAATACATGCAGAAACAGGTAAATCTCCAGCTATGATTATATTTGGACGTCAAATAAGATCAAAACTGGATTTGATGCTGCCAACGGAGCGAACTAAAGACGAAACAACAAAAATGGGAGCACCAAAATTTGCTCTCAATCAGCGAGTGGCAGTGCGTGATTATGTATCTGGAGAAAAGTGAAAATTTGGTCGAGTAACTGAGATTTTCGGTAATTTACATTATGACATTAAATTAGACGATGGACGCATATGGAAACGCCACGTTGACCAAATGAGAAGAATTGGAGAAGACGTTGTAAGAGATCCAATAATATTACCAGAACAAACTGAAGGAGATAATGAAGACGAAAAAATAGATCCTGAGGAAACTAAAGATAATAGCTCAACGAATAGTACATCAGACCCAGTCGAAATGCCTAAAATGCGATTAGTGTGTCGAGTCAGCTGCGCTTCCGGATGATTCAGGTGACTCAAACGAAAGTATTGGAAATCCTACATCATTAAGACGTACTGCAAGAATACGCCAGGCTCCAGATCGTTATGGCTTCGGAAGAATTTAGTTTCATAAATTATCTATAAATTTCCCAACTTCATTGGGTTATTTAAATTGTTATTTATATCTATTACATATTTTATTTTATTTTTTTTTTCCGTGAGCGATGAAATAATTCTTACGAGGGAAGAGCTGTTGCATATTGAATTACATACATTGAATTACATTGAACTAACTTGACAGCTCACTCAGTCACATTTCTATATTATGTATGTAGGAAAATCTTCGTTTAATGAGTGGACAAAAACCCGAGTAAATTTAAACTTAAATTTATTTCTTTAAAGTTTACAAGAATAAAATGTTTCAATACAAAAAAAATTACATGACCAAAGTTATACGATAATTATATGACAAAAGTTATAAGACCCAAGACTTGGATCGCCGAACCGTTTTCTTCTAGAGACTGCGATGGACTGCCCTTCTTCAATGCAGCAAAGTTCCGTCGCTCGCTCGATTGCCGACCTCCTTCTACCCCAGCCAGTCCCACAACCTGGTTGCGCTGTGGACATTGTACCATGCCCATAATTTAAGGGCAAACGATAGCAGAATCCATCCACCGAGCACAGTATCAACAGTATTCGAAGGGGAGACATTGTATTGCTGAAAAAATATACCAAAATCGATTGATTTTTATGCCTCCCAACTAGGTCGGCATAAAATACTTCAACAATGAATCAGGGAACATGTCAACCCGATATCCGTGATTCATTGAAGTAAACAAACTCGATGGGTTCAAACCACTGCACTGTGTTTAAGTGGATGTAAACAAACCCAATCCACTCATGACGCATGGGGCCGACGAACGAGCGGGCGACGACATCAAGCTATCTGAGAATGAGAACAGAACAGACGGTCGTTGCTTTTGTTCGGCGACCCAAATCAATCTAAAAAGAAAACAAACCAACAAGTAGAAAAAAAAACATAAAACTATACTTAATTGCCGAAACGCATTCCTTTCAAATTGGAATTCCTACACTCGGCCATCCTGAACTCTTCGGCTGTCCTCAGTCGAAGCGGGCATCATCAGATTCATCTCCCTCTTCATCATCATTATCGCTCACCCACGGCTTCATATTATCAGCGGAGGTGGATGTTACGTTGGGTCCCTTATGTTCTCCCACCTTCCGGACATCGTATCGATCGTTCCCCTTGATACTGGTTACTTCGTAAGGCCCCAAAAACTTGATGTAAAGCTTTAAGCCGGTTCCGAACTGTGTTCTCTTAATGGCCACCAGATCATGCAACTGGTAGGATCTAGCCGTCTTTCTCTTCCGATTGAACTTCCTTTTGTTCTCCTCCTGCACTTTTTGTATTTCTTGCTTAGCTGTTTTTCTCATCGTATCACGGCTGTTCTCGAAATCGTCTAGAATTGCCTCCTCTAACAATTCGCGCAGCTGTTTATCATCTTCGCGTCTCATAATGGTTCCAAACATTAGTTGAAAAGGACTGCGCTTGGTACTCCGTGACACTGTCGAATTAATCACCTGTTGAAGACGGGCGACGTGTTTAAACCACTTTGTAGGATCTTCCACTGACATCTTGGCAAGCATTTCTATTATGATGCGGTTCATTATTTCCACCTGTCCATTTCCGCGCGGCAGCCCCGTTGTCGTTAAAATGTGCTGAATGCCGTTTTGTTCGCAGTATTCCTTAAATATGTTAGCAGTGAAGGCTGTCCCTCGATCCGAAATAATACGTGCTGGACTCCCGAAAACCTCGCATTGATGTTGCAACTTCTTGACCACCTCCTCACTTTTCGTTGTCTTTACCGGGTATATCCAAGCGAATTTGGTAAAAGCATCAGTCACTACAAAGAGATAATTGTAAAATTTGTTAGTTGAAGGAAGCGGTCCCAAAGGTCCAAATGGTAAGTGTGTAGAGGCACATCGCTTTTTTCGATAGGGTGTAGGAAACCTTCCGCTTTTCCGTCTTTCCTCGCAGCCAATATGCACGGAACGCAATTGGATATAACAGCGTCAATACAATTCCCGATCTTAGGGATGAAATAATCCTGCTTACAGATCGCCTCCATTCTTTTCGCGCTAAGGTGACCCACTCGGTGAATATCAGAATCTCCTTTTGCATAGACCTGCGCACAACAAGTAAATGCGCACCATCTACAAATTTATACAGAAGATCGTTCCTCATCTCGTAGTCCTTGTAAGTTCCCGTTGCCGAGATGACGTCTATGATTAGCTGGCAGAACTCGTCCTTACCCTGAGACCTTTTAATTCGCTCCACGATGCCATCCTCGATTCTCAGTACGACCGGATACCTGCTTAGTGCATCTACGTGACGCATGGATGTCCCAGATCGGTGTAAAACCTCGCAAGAATATTCTTGTAACATAATGGCCCACCTGGCCACCCGTGGGCATAAGTCCTTTTTGTGCATCGTAGCCTGGAATGCTTTACAGTCGGTGTAGATTTTGAACTTCATTCCCAACAGGTAAACGCGTAATTTCTTGATGCACTTTATTATCGCCAGTACTTCATGCTCATAGCTGGTGTAGTTACTTTCTGCTGGTGTTGCCTTAAAACTCATATAAAAGACGGACGGACCACCATATCCGACCATACTCGCATCTGTATGTAGCTCCGTTTCAAGAGTCGGGTTAAAAAGCTTTAAGACAGGCTCCTTGCACAGCAAATCTTTCAAGGATTCAAAGGCAACGATTTGGTCTGGGCCGAAAACGAATTCACTCTCCTTCTTGGTCAAATCTGAAAGTGGTTTTGCATACACAGCGTAATTAGGCACAAACTTACGGAAACATCCAGTTAGACCCAGGAAACTCTGCACCTGCTTCACGTTAGTTGGTTTTGGAAAACCTTTTACAGCGATTATTTTTTCAACAGAAGGTTTTATACTTCCGTTCTCCACCACATGTCCAAGAAATTTCGTAGACTTACTCAGGAAATCACACTTTTCCCACTTGATGACCAATCCGTTTTCCTCTGCTACTTTCAGCACAACATTGAGCTTCTCTAAGTTTTCTTCCTCACTCTCCGCGGCGATAATCACGTCATCCAAATATAGAAGTAAGTAGTCCTGCTTAATCAAGTCTCGGAAAACCGTGTTCACAAATCGCTGAAACACTGCCGGTGAGTTGCACAGTCCAAAAGGAACCTTCAAAAACTCGTACTGTCCATCTGGAGTCACAAATGAAGTATGCCTCCTACTGCTCTCCGCCACATCCACATGAAAAAACCCATTTCAAAGATCCAACGTTGTGAAAACTTTAGCTTTGTATAGTTTCTCTAGTCCTTGATAATCTTGGTATTTAATTTTCGGTAATCGACGCACAAACGATTGCTTCCATCCTTCTTCTTCGCTAGGACAATTGGACTAGCAAAGTCCGATCGGCTATGCTGGATGATTCCTTCGTCCAACCATTCCCCCACTTGATTGCAAACTGCTTCTTTTTCTGGCGGTGCCAGTCGTCTAGCCTTCTGGTAAATAGGACTTTCGTCCGATAGTACGATGTTCATTTCAATGCATGACCTCGAAACTCGCTTGGGAGAGTAAGTCGAAACGATATCGGAGATAACTTTTCTATAGCTGTTGTTGCCACATCGCAGGTCACTCTCCTCGGTGTCTTCATTTTTATCATCCACGAGCCCGATTCTCAAAACATCATTCTCCTCCAGCTCGTACGTCTTATCTTGTTCTAGCGCCTCTGCACTCACTTTTTCCACGTGCTTAATTTTCCCGTGACTTATCAACAGTTCCACATTTTCTAGGAAATCTCTTCCCAACAGTATCCGATCCGAAATCCACTCGTCAGGAACCACTTGGAAACTAATCCACTGCATCTCAGCACCCAGCCGTACTTCTAGTAGGCAAGTGCCTAGCGCCGTCTTTGGAGCATTTCCAAATCCTACCAGGTGCATGCCTGGTTGTTCCAACTCTGCTCCCTCGATGTTATTTTGAAGCGACCGGTGGATAATGGATACGTCGCTGCCATTGTCCACAAATGCTTCATACGGTTTACCTTTGATGTAAACTCTGATATGTCTACCGTCGTCATGGATCCGTTTCACCTGGCCTGTACCTGTCGACGTTGATGCTGCTTCCCTCTTGACCGGACAATTTGGCGATATATGCCCATACTGACTGCAGCGGAAACATCGTGTGCCCTTACTTTTATCCGGACAGTTTGCTGCCAAATGCGACGTCGCTCCACAGTTATGACACCTTCTCGTCATGGGCGTCGGTCCCCTCGCCGTTGGTGCTGTCCTAGCCGAAACCCGGTTGTCTGTTCTCTGCGTCGGCATCTGCATCTGCATCTTCTTGTAGCACTCCAATTTCTTCTTCAACTCCTCCAACGTCGATGCTTCATAGAGAACGGTTTTATTTGTTATCGAGTCGGGAATGCCATTCCGTATGTACTCTACTAAGGATGGTTCATCGACTGCTCCTTCATTCGCAAGTTGTTGCATCGAATACAAATACTCCAATAAGATCTCCGTTGGTTTCTTTTTGCGCGCTGCCAGCGCTCGGTGTACGTCGATACTTGGTCGAGAGTCCTGAAACTCCTTTAGCAAAGTGTCTTTCAATTTCGTATATCCATTGATTCCCGTCGTAGCTTCGATCGATAGTTTCGCTGCTCCTCCCAACAGTCGCCGGGCGTATAGATATTTCTGGATGTCATTCCACTTACACACGGTTGCAATCTCCTCGAAGTCCTTGATCCAACTCTTTATGCTCTTCCCTGTCTCCCCCGTGAAGTGCTCCAGAGATTCTTCCACATCTCTGAACACAAAGTTGTTCTCCGCCATGGTTTAGGTGGCTGTCGGTAGAAGCCACATGGTTGCTGCTGATTTATTTTCTTTAACACTTTCTTCACTAATACCTCTGCTATCTTCTTTTCCGTTATCCTCTTTACTGCTGTCTTCGCTTACACTTCTTTTATCTTCTTCTTCGTTATCTTCTTTAATACTGTCTTCACCAACACTGCTATCCGTCTTACCGAGTTTCTCCACGTTATTGTGTTCGTCTTCAGCAACCTCACTCAAAATCTCGTTTTCCATCAACTTCCCAAGCCTTTCTACGAGATCTGTTTTAAACCTATACCTGTAGGAGACACCTCTTTGCTTCAGCTGCTCTTGTAATTCTCGGGTGGTTAGTTTTGCTAACTCATCCATTCACTATAAACTGGTTTCATTTTTCCTATTATATTTTCGGGATGGAAGATCCCGGTTGAGCCCCCAAGTGTAGGAAAATCTTCGTTTAATGAGTGGACAAAAACCCGAGTAAATTTAAACTTAAATTTATTTCTTTAAAGTTTACAAGAATAAAATGTTTCAATACAAAAAAAATTACATGACCAAAGTTATACGATAATTATATGACAAAAGTTATAAGACCCAAGACTTGGATCGCCGAACCGTTTTCTTCTAGATACTGCGATGGACTGCCCTTCTTCAATGCAGCAAAGTTCCGTCGCTCGCTCGATTGCCGACCTCCTTCTACCCCAGCCAGTCCCACAACCTGGTTGCGCTGAGGACATTGTACCATGCCTATAATTTAAGGGCAAACGATAGCAGAATCCATCCACCGAGCACAGTATCAACAGTATTCGAAGGGGAGACATTGCATTGCTGAAAAAATATACCAAAATCGATTGATTTTTATGCCTCCCAACTAGGTCGGCATAAAATACTTCAACAATGAATCAGGGAACATGTCAACCCGATATCCGTGATTCATTGAAGTAAACAAACTCGATGGGTTCAAACCACTGCACTGTGTTTAAGTGGATGTAAACAAACCCAATCCACTCATGACGCATGGGGCCGACGAACGAGCGGGCGACGACATCAAGCTATCTGAGAATGAGAACATTAAATTATTTGAAACCTAAACATTAGACGGTCGTTGCTTTTGTTCGGCGACCCAAATCAATCTAAAAAGAAAACAAACCAACAAGTAGAAAAAAAAACATAAAACTATACTTAATTGCCGAAACGCATTCCTTTCAAATTGGAATTCCTACATGTATATACATATATCACATATCACATTCATTCTGCCACATTACATTGACCGAGTCACACGCACTTAATAATTGTAAAGAATACTAATATTAAATAAAGTAATTTAATTCTTGTGGAAACAAAGTGTGTTTCTTTTATTTTATATTGAAGTGACAATATAAAATCTGTGAAGAGTTACGATTAATGTAAGTGGAAGTGACAATAAATGTTATCGGTCGGATCTAATTAAAAAAACAAATATCCTAAACTGTGTGAAAAGATAAACGCTGATGTTTTTGATTATCAAATTATTCCAGGAATAAGAAAAAAAAAATAGTAAAATGTTACTCATAGCCTCAACAAATCAAATTTTAAAAAAAAGTTTTGGGAAATTTAATATAATATTATGTGTTCTACAAAAATGAAAGAAGTGTCGTCCATCGGTGGTTATTGACTTTCATAATGATCGCTTTTGTAGAAAAGCAAAAAATAATTTGGACCCTAATCATAAAAATCAAAGAGAATCTTATGTTAAGTTGATTTTAGTAAATTCAATAAAAAAAAAGTGGTCTGGGTGCGACCCGCAAGGTCCACACGACTAACTTCCCAGTGGGATCAATATGATTTATGCGATTAGTGGGAAATTTTGAAATGTGGTTAACCATAAGATATGGTTAAGAATTATTTAATATTAAGAAATCCTCTTTAATACTGTTTATGGAAATTAAATGTTGTTAATAACAGCGAAGTGTGATATATATTAATGCAACCATTGTTATGAACACGGAGATCTGTAAATTTAGATATATACGAAATAACGGAGCACAATGTAATAATGATTTGCTCAATGACAAATGACAATAAATAGTACAAATAAAGGTCGATTATTTTAGTCATTTATATACTAACAAAAAACGGCTGGACCGATTTCGTTGTAAACTTAATCAGTTCTGAGTTAAAAAATTGCGCTTCAAATAAATCCGGTCCCATGTCAATATCATCTTTGGTTCTCGAGATAATCGTGGCGAAAGATAATTCCGAACGCACATACGTACATACGCACATACGTACATACGCACATACGTACATAGAAACGGACAGACATCTCTATCAAAACGTTGGATTTGGATTCTGGTGACCTTGAAACGTGGAGATATGTCAAAATCCGCGATTCAAAAAATCGGCCCGATTACAAGAACTTCCAGTGGGAAGTTAATAACTGCAGAAACGTCAGTTTAAGACTTTGGAATATTAGAGAAATTTTCGATGAGCAATGTAAAACTAACCCACAAGCTTCGACATCTGTTGAGTTCGGTGAAATGCGAAGATAATTGCTAAATATAAAAAGGATTTTTTTCCAAAATCACCAACAGCATCCATGATGCCATTACTGTTTTCGAAGATGAAAAGATTAAAAAAGTTCCCTCTATCGAGATACGATAGTTGAGGAACGTTTTTTCAAAAATAATTCAGGAAAGACCAAAACTAAAAGAACACAAACTTTCGACAGACTATTTCATTGACGGTACTCTTCGTATTGTCCCATCATGCAACGCTTGTTAACAAATTTTAATTGTCCCTTGTGAACACGTACCTATGTAGTAAATTGAAATAACATTTACAACAAAAATTAATATAAAGGGTTTTTCATCAGGGACGCTACAAAAGTAGAGCGACAGCGACAGCAAACGACGCCGAATTTCTTGCCGCTCTTTTGACATTTCTCTTCAGTAAGGTTTGCCATTTCATAATGGAAAGATATACGAGCCGAAATTATTAAAATTTACTACCGAAATTCGAGGTCAGTGGGCTCAACGTTAAGAGCAATTTTCATCATTTCATTCAGCTCATTTCTGGCTGAATGGCTTCGTCAATAAACACAATATGCGGTATTGGTCAGGCAGCAATCCACACGTACTACATGAGTCATCATTGCATCCCGACAAAATTACGGTTTGGTGTGGTTTATGGACCGGCGGCGTCATTGGGCCGTACTTCTTCCGTGATGATCAAGACCGGCACGTTACTGTGAATGGGAATCGCTACCGTTCAATGATAACCGAATATTTTTGGCCCCAATCGGATGATATGGACTTGGAGGACATGTGGTTCCAACAGGACGGCGCCACAAGCCACACAGCGAATGCCACAATCAATTTATTGGAAACCAAGTTTGGAAACCGTGTTATCTCACGAAATGGTCCAGTCGCTTGGCCGCCTCGGTCGTGCGATTTGACGCCGTTAGAATATTTCCTGTGGGGCTACGTTAAGTCTATGGTCTATGTCAACAAGCCAGCGACGATTGATGAACTTCGTACGAATATCGAACGTGAAATTGCAGCAGTATCGGCCGATTTAGGCTTGAAAACCGTCGAAAATTGGGTTCAGCGTCTGGACTTCTGCAAGCATGCCCGTGGTGGCCATGCAAAAGAAATCGAGTTCAATACATAATGGCATCGAACGTACTTTCACAGGAATAAAAAATTTCATTGATATCCAAAACCGTTTTTGTTTTATTTAACTTTTATAGCGCTCTTATTGAAAAACCCTTTATATATCTAATATATAAAATTCGAGTGTCACAGTTTTAGTGTTTATACTCCTCCGAAACGGCTTGACCGATTTAGATGAAATCTTATATGTATATTCCGTAGGTATGAGAATAGGTTTATAACTAATTTTTATATCACTAAGTGATAATGGTGGTCTACTACAAACATTTTTTTTTTTTTTGACAACATTTTTTATTTTTATTTTTTTATGGTTTACCATTTAAAAATACATATAACCCTTAATTTTCAAACTTCTACTACCAACCCCCATTTTTTAATAGCAATATTAGTACTGTAATAATTTAACTCTCAGTGATCGATAACTGATTTATCATTTATTAGTTTGTTTATTATTCAGTGCGTGCAAAATCTTAAGGGGAACAATTTAAAATAAAAGTGAAATATATACGTGTTTTATGATTGTGAAAGGAACGTAAAATAATAAAAGAACGAATACATTGTCAGTATACTATTTTCCATCATTAAGGACTTCAATTTAATCTATTTATGTGTGTAGTAAACAATGCCAGCAAGACGCAAAGGGAACGATTTCGACCATCGAACGAATAGAACGACATACATGCGAAATAGAAGACCCCAAAGATCAGACGAACGAGTCCAACAAGATAATGCAGATGTGCGTATGAGCATGACACAATTTCGTGAATCACAATCACAAGAGGCACGAGCTGAACGAAATCAACAAAGACAATTGGATTGAGCGGCTTACTTATCGGTACGGATCCAGATTCTAACCTGTTCCTGAAGTCAACATTTAATTCATGTTTCCAAATGACATCGTTCGGAGCAACAGAAATAGTTAAAAATAATGTTTCAAATGGTCAACAAATCCATTCAAAATCCAAAATCAAAGGCCAAGTTTATCACAAAGTGGGCTCATTGCTGCCAATGCCGAATGAACCACATAATTTTTTACAAATTTACTTTATGGGCGGTGTGGACTCCGAAAACGCACTCGCCAATCGCGTGGATGCACGTTGCGGCTACAATAACCTCAATTCACCATATGCCAGACCCATCGTCGGCGAGCTGGATGCTCTATAGACATTTTCACCAAGCTATCTCTTTCTGAATTGCGGAATCCCTGTCTTAAACAACAGAAACAAATTGAATGATAAAATTGCAGAAATTTGCACAAATCGTATGGAATAATCATTCTGATTGTTAATGAACTGAATATGAAAGTGCAAACAGAAGCTATTGAAGGGTAAAAAGTAACAAATTATACAGGAAAAACGTGAGAAAGTATGTTAAAGCAAAACAAACAATAAACTATCCTCTATCCTATTCTTATTCCCATCAGACACCTAAAGAGTCTATATCATAAATTTCAGTTTCCTAGCTCAAACTTTGACTTTCCAATAAAATTGTTTTATTTAATTGTGTGCGTGTCAGTGGGCTGATTTTAGAAATTTTATCTCCCGAGCAGTTTTAATGTGTAAACATTTTTGCTCTCGTTGATGTGTAAATATATTTTTTTTAATTTTTTCTCGGTAGGGGCTAGTTGGAAATATCTTGCGTCACCATCATCGTCAGATTTCGTCAGATTTCGTCATCGTCAGATTTCGTCATGGTCAGATTTTCATTACCACGTGAGTTAATCGCTGCTCGACAGATCACCGCAATTAAACGACGTTTGGCGCGGTTAGTACGTAGATGAGTGACCGTTTGAGAACAACCGCGTGTCGTTGTTTTTTTTTTATTAATTATGTATGTTCAATTTTAGAGATTATTATGTACTTACGAAACACCGGAAAGTTGTGTGGAAGTAGATTTGTTTTGAATAATTGAGGTTGTATAGCTTGTAGTTTGTTGTACATCAGTTGAAGGTAAGAGGAAAAATATCGATTTGTACTTCGGTAACCGATGGCCGATTTAAGAATGTCACTTAAACGATAATCGATGCTATATTTTCCCGGTACATCGACACACTCAGTCGACGGTGTACGTCTCCTACTTCAGCTTTCACAAACCAATTATTTGTTCGGTCAAACATTAAATAAATTTTGTCGTTGACATTAAATATATATCATGGTTTTATTTCAATACAATACCCAAATCTCTTGTTTATCAAAACCACAACCTCTGTGATATTTCCACATGCAACATTGACGAGCCTTAATGTTTACACATCAACTATACCGTGAGTGCAGCGTGGCTCACACCTTTTTTATGAGTCAAAGATCATAAAAAATTTCAGCTTTCTAAATTTGATTTTTTTTTAGTTTGAGTTTTCAGCTTGTCTGTGGGCGGATTTCAAAAATTCTTTAACTTGATTATTTTGGGGACCTGAAGAGTATATACTATATATAGTTAAAGGCTCAATTTTTGCCGACAGACGAACGAACATGACTAGATCGACATTACTATCGATAAATATAGTAACTTTTAGGGGTAAAAGTTAGTATACCCTTAGAATAGGGTATAAAAACAGTTAATATGTTGACCGAAAACCCTGTTCAATTGTATTTAGATATCTAAAATGTTTGTTTAGAAAACTTTTCAACGTATTTGCTTCCAAACAAAAATATTTTTTTGCCACAACGCGATTGTCATGGTTTCACTTTTATTTTTCGTACAGAATCTTAATTTATTGTTAGATTTTTAGTATTCCAAAACGTGGTTTGGATACTCCTTCTAAGTTCCGAAACTTTTTTTTGTTAAAATTGAATTTGTTATAAACTTTTTTGGAAATATTCGCGAAGAACGTATTTCCCGCCATGCGAATTCGCCATTGTTTTCCTTCATTTCATTCAGCTGTTTTTTTTTTGTGTTCATTTGCCACTGACGTTGTCGTGAGGTACTCTATTGAATGAGCACAATGAATTGTTCAAATTATTCAAATCACACATGCACAAATTACAAACTGTCAATCAGGCTATTGTCATCAATCCTGATAAAACACCAGCTGGAGAGCACATGCGTGGATTTCATGCACCTGTTATTGACGACTTTGCTGGAATCATGGTTGGCGACCATACAGCGACGCGACAAATCGTGATTTGAAGAAGAAATAATCATGCTTATTTTGAGATTCGAATGAATAGTCAAGTCGTTCGAATGTCTATTTTCGTTCGAATTATACGGGTTTTCTTCAAATAAATTTTCTATTCGATCGAATCTCAAAATACAAATTCTTCTAATTCGACAAACTATCGTTCGAATTCGAATGTCAAAATCAGCATGAATAATCTTGAGTTCATTGCTGATACGACGCTCTCCAATATCCGCTAATGTTCTGAAAGGGACAAAACGTTCACAGCGCTCAATTCCTCTTTCAGTCATATACCACATACCCACACACTTACAATAAGTTAGATATTTTTCATATTCACTACAAATAATTTATATGGCAAAACAACGTTTACCGGGTCAGCTAGTACATATATATGTACTATATACTATGTGTTTTTAGACGCTGATAACATGCATATACACATGCTTTCGAGTTTACAAAACGAACTATTTTTGATTTGAAACTAACATCTTTTACATTAGACTACGAAACTGCTCTTCGTAATGGAATAAAAAATGTATATCTGGAAGTCAAATTTGTTGGATGTTGGTTTCATTACACGCAAGCAATTCGACAGTATGCTGTGACTAAGATTCCTAACTTTATTTCGGAAATAAAGAAAACTAAAGAAAAGAATACAACTTTTAAAAAAATCTACTGCTGCCACTTTTAAGTCCCAGGAATATAGAAACGGCTTATGAAATTTTAAAAATTTAAATTTAAAAAAATTTTTGTTTTATCCTTTTTTGCTTTATATCGAAAATTAGTGGCTGAAAAAGGTTTGTAATGTTACTTATAATTTTATTTATATTGTTTGTTTAATAGAGACGTCTTATTAAGCGGTTCTATCGACGCACTAAAAAAACAAAAAATTTAATAAGTCCATAAGCCATTAATCTGTTCAAATACAGGAAGGACCTGAGAAAATATCGTGCTACAAAACTTTAGAAAGGACTACCAGCTCTTTAGAGGGATTCAACAGCATACTTTATACGAAGCTTGCTAAGCGAGGTATTTTTTTTTCAAATTTGTTGATGTACCTACAGTTGGAACAGGACTTCAGTAAAACTAGTATTTTTTAAAAATCTGTTGACGGCTGTGTTCAAAGGAAGAAAAAACGTATGATCATTATTATTATACAGTACAAAGCTTAGATGACTACAGAATTTCACTGGTCGACTTTTGGTTAACCAGTTAACGAAAAAAGACTTTATTACTCGTATATCGGATAATGATTTCGGTCAGGAATAAAATGCAGTAATTATATTTGTTATTCTTTTCTTTACAATATTAAGAAGCAATTTATTGAATAAATTAAGAATATTCTATTAATGTTTGTGCTTAAGAAATAGTAAAACTTTTTGTTAAATTTATATACAAACATTTATACATTGATATAATGTTATTTGGAAATAAAATCGATTTTTTTACATTTAATTGTGAATGAGTATTTAATTGAGAACTAAAGTCGACGAACACAAACCTTTTTGGAATTCGACATTATTTCCAATTGGAAATGGAAATAAAGTCGATTCGACCATATCTCCTTCAACTTTATTTTCCGGCACCGGATTTTTGTCCATCACACACAGTAGTGACAGTTCGCAGAGAGATAATACAAATTAAGGAAAAAACTATTCCCAATCCATTAACAATGAAAAAAAAATATCGAGAATTTAACATTACCGCAGTGGTTGTTTAATGCTTTCCCATACTAATCATTGCTTCCTTTAGGCCTTACTGCTTGCCTTCTTTTAACACGATGATGTCATGGGAAGCCAGCGCTGGCACACTTGCTTTCTTTACGGGCCTTCTTTCATGGGTTACCGGTTACCAGGAAGTTGTATTAGCAGGCCTTCCTATACCCCTTCCAGGGAGCAGGTCTTACAATACCGCTTACAGAGAAGGGGAATATCAAGGCCAGTATATTGCAATGGTTGAATAAAAATTAAAAGCATACAGCATTTTTGCTTGAAATTTCTTAGGGCAGTTTATAACTACCCTTAAATGTTTGTCATATTTTCTCAAGATTGATTTGAACCTGGGATTACCGCTCGTTTAGTAGTTCAACAAACTAACCACTTAGCCAGCGCGCTTATCTTTTTATCCGTTGAAATTATAACCACAAGCATTTATAGCTGATTGAATATCCGTGCATTTATAGATCGTGGCGCTTTTAATACCAGAATTTACGGACCAAATACTTGCATTACGATACCTATGGGAAAAAATCACAGCGTATTTCAAGCAAAGCTCCACGTCATTCAAGAATGCGCCAGCCACAAAAATACATCTAATATTAAAGACGCCAATATCCAATTGTTCACGGAAAGTCAAGCAGCTATAAATGCCATTAGCTCGCATACTATTGAATCCAAATCAGTCTTGCACTAATTTAAGACACTTCATACACTAGGCTTAAGGAGCAAGACCAAACTGTGATGGGTTGCTGGCATTAAGAGGGTTTGAAGATAATAAAAAGTCGACGAACTGACAAGAAAGGGATCAGAAGCCAATTTCAAAGGTCCCGAACCCTTCTACTGGACTCCTACATCCGAAGATATCACAGCTATAAAATGCAGAGAACATATGAAATATACCACCAATTGAGAGAGCATCCCAGGACTTAGACAGGCCAAACCAGCTATTAAACCCTTCAATAGAAATGCCGACAAATGTCATAATTTGAGTTGGCATGATATCAAAAATCTAGTAGGTTATCTTACGGGTGACCACGGGCTACGATACCACCTCCACAAAATGAAAATAAGTAACTCTCCAGAGTGCCAGCTATGTCTTGAAGAAGACGAAAAAGCTGAACACCTTTTAGGTGAATATCCTGTCTAGCCACATGAAATTAGAAGGAAGATATTCTTCAGGGAACTATTGGGTTCCAAAGACATAAAGAAGTCCCCTGCTGGCAGTATTATCCGTTTTATACGGAAAATAGAATTACTACTGGCCTAAACGAATTTCTGGCCCATTACATAGCAGTTCCTTTTTCTTTGCCTTGGGGAGCCAGAAGCTAATTAAAAAAACAAACAAATAATTAATATCAAACATAGGGATAGACTACACTCCGATTGGGCGAAGTGTTGGACTTTTACTTACTTATGTACTAACTTACTGTTTTAAAGGACTTTTTTTGAAACAAATAAGTTTTTTTTAGGGAAACGCCCCTAAAAAGTGGGCTTGACAGGAAACGTTGCATAAAGGAATTGTTCAAAACGACTTTATCTACATAGATACTTTACGAAAAATAAGAATTTTATTTTCAATGATTTCTTTAATAATAATAATATTTTTTTTTTTTTTAATATGGGCATGACACTGGGCGGATTTTAAAAATCGGTACGCATGAGCATTTCGATTCTTTAGAAAAAATAAATTAAAATTTCAGCTTCCTAGTTCATACTTTTGATTTTTCAATAAAACGTTTTTTTAAGCAGTGGGCGGATTTTAAAAATCTTTACACATGAGCATTTCAGGCCTCTAAACAATATATATATTTTCAATTTGCGTTTTCTGACTAAACATTTTTGTTTTAGATTAAACATGATTATTTCGGGTCCCTAGAACGTAGTTATACGTTTCAAATTTCAGATTCCTATTTCGAGTTTTAGGGCCTAACGGACGGACTGGCATGGCTGAATCGACATTACTATCCATGCTGATCAGGAATATAGTAACTTTTATTAGACTGCGGCCAATTTTACGTCACGTTACAAGTGATGAGTCAAAATTAATATTCCCTAAGAATAGGGTATACAAACATGAAATCAATTAATAAAAATATCAGCAAAAAAACTCGAAAACAATTAAAACAAAAAGTGGAGAGTAGATAATTGGGACCACTTATTCCATAAAACCCGCCCTGTTCAGGAGGTACAAAATTCGCAAACAAATATATATCTCGGTATTATCGACATTAAATATGTTGCTTGATGAATTGAAATATTTATGTAGTTCTCTTTCCAATAGGTCAAACAACTTTTGGACGTGTTCTGTAGTGAAGCCTTTCGATCCAGCAAGGGATGCTCCCGTCGGTGTTGTTAATTTAAACCAATCTCAGGTATCCTTATATGTTGGCAATCATTCACCTCGTTCTTATTAGTTAGCTCAATTGACGACGTTTCGATTTAAGTCATTTCGACTTACGTCTGCAGGATTTTTTGAGATATTTTCAATTGAATTTTTTACCGTTTATTTTATTCATGTAATTTTTTAGGTATTTAAAAATAAAACGAACAAGATTAATACTTTATAAATACTCTACATCTTTTACAAACACTGTTTCGATTTTTTTTTCACCAAAGCAAAAACGGTTGAATTTCAGATGGCAAATATTTTCTCGATGAACTTTGCTCATCTATATAATTTATTTAATTCGTATCGTATTTTGTCATGTGTGTTGTAAAAATTAAAGAAATAATTACTAGGCAGCCCATACAGGGGCCGAAACCTAACATCTCCAACAATAAAGCCGACTACAAACAGCAAATTTGAGAAACTTTTGAAGACAACTGATGCTCTTGAATGTTTGTCAGACGTTCGCAAAAGGTGGAGTAAGAGAAAAAACTACGTGTTAGTTGACCCGGCGGAATATCAACCTGAGATTCCTCGATTAGTAGCCCAACACACTAACCACTGAGCCCACATTCGTATTTGTATACCAGCATCCCTGGCCCAAGCCCCATTTGTGCCCTGTGCAAGTATCAAAGTTTGCGCCCCTCATTTGTTGTTCTCATCAAAAATGTGTCATCTAAGTATCTTTTACGTGCAAGAAATTTCAAACAAGAATGCCGCCAGGTATATTTTGCAGTCATAAAATATGGATCATTGTCGAGAACACATCTTTTCATATAAAACATTTACAAATATAATAAACTTCATTATGTTTTTATTTTGTGCATACTCATACATCATATCTAGGTACCTAGGTAGGTACTCGTATATCTAAAAAACAAATCATTTAAAAAAATAAACGTATGTCCCTATCAGATGGGTGTTGATTCGACGGGGCAAAATACTTTATACTCAATTAGCAATCACCTACGTTCGAGGTTACTCTGCTTATTCGCTTTGAATGCTAAACAACAACCCACTTTTACTTATTAAATAACATTGACTAATTTTCTTTTTGAAAATTCGTATGATTTACAGGTCCTTATGGCACTTGTTTAAATGAAGAAATATCGTTCTTCCTTAAAAGTCAGTAAAAGCAAAATGCCTACTCTCGTTCAACAAAATAACCCTTGTCTGCACTACGAACACAATCCGTTATTAAACGTAATACCCCAAGCTTAAAGAAATGCATGAACTCTGCATAATAAGGATCCAGTTTCACCAGCGAGTTGGCATTCAAAACGAGCTAACAAGTTTGCGGTTACCTTGCTGGATTTTATTTTATTTTACACTCCTCTCTGAAAGTATTCAGGTATGGTGCCGTATAATTATGAAAGAATGTATAAATGTACATATTAAAAGGCTTACATGTAAATAGGTCCTTAGATTTTATAGTTAATTGTCGTCTGCCGTGGAATATGCCCGAAAATGCACATCTAGCCTTTCAAAAGAATTACCTCCGACAGGGCAACCATCACATGTGGTGCTTATGGTATGGTCAGGAATGTGGTATGGTGCATTTACTAGTGGACTGTGAAAGAAATCAGGGCGTCCTTTTGGAATAATAAAAATATGCATATAAAAACTAGCCATGAACACATTTGAAATGTCATTGAACACATCTGTGCCAGCCCGTTCATTTTCTCAACCCGTTTCTTTCTCTGGTTATCATATCTTTATTTTGCCATAGACTGCGAGGCAGGACAACTGTCGTTGGATACCAAAAAAAACAACAGAAGATGGATTATTTGATGGTCATTCCCCAAAGGACGATTGTATGAAATTTCTGACGATCAGTTTTCATCCACTGATAGAAATAACTGACTTTGACATGTTTTTCGGCTAGAGTTTGGGGATGACACAGTACATACATATCTTTGGAGATGGGCATTGAAAACTTAATTTAATTTCAAAGGACATTCGACAGGATTGGATTTTCTTTGAATAATCCTATGATTTTTGCTGCTGAATAGAAAAATTAATTTATGCCAACACAAATCGATTTGTGGGGAGTTTCTATATTTGAAAATGGGTTTGTTCCAACAAAAACAAAATGTTGGCTTTGTGTTCTTTGTAGAAATTTGTGAATCCTGTATATGTGCTAGGTGATTGCATATCTGTGAATATACAATTGAGAGAACAAAAAAAGGCATTTTTTAGGTGCTTGGGAAGAAAAATTGTTTAACTTACACGTAGGTACATCTCGTTTTTGACTTTAATCACGTTCTTATTCTCAATTTACAGATAAATTTATAGAACTAACGTATGAAGACATAAATAGTAATGCATAAATTCTATTACTGCTAACTGCCCACAGCCATCTTCAGGATAAGAAACAAAAAACCCAAAAGAACAGAAATTGTACTTTTAGGCGACCAATTAAAAAAAAAAAAAACACACGTGGCAAGGAGACACGCTGAATCATTTATATCTGCTCACACCGATTCCATTTTCCCTCTCTTACCCTGGTCGCCACCTAACAAGTGCAATCAATCAGTGCCATTGTAATGTTTAGTTTCCGTGCTTCCTCAAAGAAAGAAGAATAACAAAGGGATAGTTGTTTGTGTTGGGCTTATTTACAATAATTGCATTTGGTATGGGGTAGGTAGGTAGGAGTGGCTGCCCAGTACTACATAAGGACATAATTAACGCGTTGGCGCCGTTTTTATAACACTACTCAAGTGACCAAGGGTGTCAATTTGTGTTCCAAATCCAACCTGTGGAATTCAGGAATTCAATGATGTTGCAGGATTTTATATTACTAAAATTTGATGGATCGTCAAAGAACGCTTTGCTGAGTTTGCGTTCTCTGCAGAGACAGACATCCGCACATGAAATGGCAATTGGTATTACAGTTTGTTAATTGAATTATCTATGTGGGATGGGGCCGATCATGGAACACATCACCCAACAACAATGAACATGTGCGATCGACACAGCCAAACAGCACACAAACCAACGACTAATCAAACAACCGAGAATGGAAGGATTTGCGTCCATAGACTATTTTTCAAACCACACGTTTAATATGTTTTTGTAAACGAATGTATAAAACCGATTCTAAAGTAATGAAATAAAATAAATCCAAAAATACCACATCTAATGGGTTAGATTGGCTGAAAACTTGAAACTTTAGTCAAACTATGCACACTCTGATCTTTCTGTCCACATTAGTCCTATTATAAAGGCTAGTCGCGCCGAATCGAAAATAGTTTCAAACCTTGCCCAAAATATTACCACAAATAGAAAATATACCTAGGCCCACTGGCTTTGTTTTAAAAAAACAAGTTCTCCACAGGGGTATCCGCATACCACAATAAAAACAATGCTTATGTCAATCCAGAACAGTTCGAAACCTCTCCTTCAGACTGAAAACACCCCGGATATAGCAAAACGTGTTTTTTTTCGTTTCGTGAAACAAGAGAACATTGTTTCTTATGAGAGCACACACACCAAAAAAACGAAACAAAACACACGTTTTTGTTTCAAAATGTTTCGGTGGTGGTTGTCGAAAATACATGCCATTGTATACGAGCAACACACACCGAATGCAACAAAACTGTTTCAACCCAGCAGCGTTGACGATAACTGCCTACTTTCTTATGGCGCAACACACACCAAATGAAACGAAACATAAAAACAAAAGCAAAACAAAAAAACGTGTTTCGTTGCCGACAGCTGACCTGTTGTATTTTGCAAAACAAAATTTTGATTCCTTCGTAAGACGAATGATTGAGGGGTTTTTCTTAATGCTTTTCTAAAGGCTTGATCCTCGTTGTGTATAACTTTTCACTACATGCAGTGGTACCTGATTTACTTTTTAAAATGGTTTATGACTGGTTTTTCTGTTTATTTTTTGAAGTGATAACTTCTCTATCCGCGTTGGGCACTTTTTGCTAGGGGAAAATTTTATGGGTTCGGGTCACGCGACATGCTCATGACTATTTTGCAATTTATTTATGCGATTGCGAGGCAATGGCTGGACGCATTTTAACGGTTGATGGCAAATTTTTTGGCAGCGGGATTTAGGGAGAAAATGTTTCATTGTTGTGGCGCCACGCCTACAAACACAATTGCGGCGGGAACTTGGACATGAAATTATAATGTAATTGCTCGAATACGACTGGACCGATTTCTATTATTGAAGTCTCGTTTTAAAGGTTAGAGGGGAGGGATTTTGGTCATGTTTATTTCTGCCAAGAAACATCATACCTGTGCAATTCTCGCGACGTAAGTGTCCGCGAAATTCATTGCAGCCGTTTGCCCACAATCATTTACAGCATTTTGGTGGTTCCACTAAATCAGCCGAAGTACCAGGCCGAAGTAGCAGGCGCCGAGAATCAGAAAATTAGTAGTAGGTATCCGCAGAATTTTGATTTTTCGAATGGGTGAAATCTCATGCGTTTTTGTCATGATCTTGTATAGCCCGTAATATATTTGAACAATAAAAAACAATATAAACATGCATATAATTATTGCTCGAAGTGTCAATAGATGTGAAAACTAGATTGATGTTGATAATTTTAATTCAAACATTATGAAATTTCAAATGTTGATATTAAAAGTTCTAAGTTTTCATTTCTATCGGCAGTCCCAATAACTGCATTTTTATACCCTATTCTAATGGTATATTAATTTTGACGCATAGTTTGTAACATACCTTAATATTGCCCGTAGACCCCTAAAAATTACTATATTTATGATCAGCATCGATAGTAATGTCGATCTAGCCATGTCCGTCCGTTCGTCAGCAAAAATTAGGCCTTTAAACTGGGCCTAGAGAGCTCAAATTTTAACCATATACTCTCTAGGGTCCCGAAATAATCAAATTTATGAATTTTGAAATCCGACCACAGACGCCCACAAACTCAAAAAAACAAAATTTTGGAAAAATCGAATTTTGAGCTAGGAAGCTGAAATTATTTATATATGATCTATGACTCCAAAATCTGCTCGGGAGATAAAATTTTCAAAATCCGCCCACTGACACACGCCCACAATTAAATAAAACAATTTTATTGAAAAACCAAAATTTGAGCTAGGGAGCTGAAATTTATAATATATAGTCTCTAGCGGCCTTTTAAGCTCATGTGTAAATATTTTCAAAATCCGCCTACTGGCACGCCCACAATTAAAAAAAAACTTTTTTTGAAAATCCAAAGTTTGAGCTAGGGAGCTGAAATTAAAAATATATACTCTCTAGGGGGCCCTTTATGCTCATGTGTAAATATTTTCAAAATCCGCCTACTGACACGCCCACAATTAAAAAAAAAAAGTTTTTTCGAAAATCCAAAGTTTGAGCTAGGGAGCTGAAATATATCTCTCTAGGGGCCCTTTATGCTAATGTGTTAATTTTTTTTAAATCCGCTTACTCACACGCCCACAATAAAATCAAATAATTTTATTGAAAAACCAAAGTTTGAGCTAGGGAGCGTTTTTTTTTACAAAAGCTTCGTTTATTTTTGATAAAATCCTTTAAATGTTATATAACAAAATAATAATAACAACCATACTTAGACTTTTGTTACGCCCACTCATAAGGGATAGGAATAAGAATAGGGTATCCAACAGTTCGCCCAAGCGGACTGTAGCCCGTCCCTATGTTTATACCCTATTCTAAGGGTATAATTAATTTTGACGCATAGTTTGTAACATACCTTAATATTGCCCGTAGACCACTTAAAGTTACTATATTTATGATCAGCATCGACAGTAATGTCGATCTAGCCATGTCCGTCCGTCCAACCGTCCGTCCGTCCGTCCGTCGGCAAAAATTAGTCCTTTAAACTGGGCCTAGAGAAATGAAATTTTAACCATATAATCTCTAGGGTCCGGAAATATTCAAGTTTACGAATTTTTGAAATCCGCCCACAGACACGCCCACAAACTCAAAAAAACAAAATTTTGGAAAAAATCGAATTTTGAGGCTGAAATTTTGTATATATATGATCTATGACTCCTAAAATTGCTCGGGAGATAATATTTTCAAAATCCGCCCACTGCCCACAATTAAATAAAACAATTTTAGTGAAAAAACAAAGTTTGAGCTAGGGAGCTGAAATTTATAATATATACTCTCTAGGGGCCCTTTATGCTCATGTGTAAATATTTTCAAAATCCGCCTACTGACACTCCCACAATTTAAAAAAAAAACTTTTTTTGGAAATCCAAAGTTTGAGCTAGGGAACGTTTTTTTTTTTCAAAAGCAGCCTTTTTTCGATAAAATCCTTTAAATATTATATAACAAAATATGTAGAGCGTTCTTAACAATTCAACCATACTTAGACTTTTGTCACGCCCACTTATGAGGGATAGGAATAAGAATAGGGTATCCAACAGTTCGCCCAAGCGGACTGTAGCCCGTCCCTATGTTTTTTTAATGATTAGGTACACCTAATTATGAACCTCTACAATTACCCCTCAGTCAAAAATATGAGAGTTTCCCTACTCATTATATGGATATACTCTGGTTTACTCTGTGCGCAAATTTTAAGAAATATGGACGTAGATGGAGAAAAATTATTTTTTTTAATTGTGGCATATCTACTCGTATAATTATAAAGACTCAACCGAGATTCACATGCTCTAACTCTGAACGTAAATTTTTTGTTTCTGTTATCAGGAAGTGGAATTCGCTACCTACAGACATTAAAAGACTTCGTGGCACGAAGCAATTTAAGAGGGTTTTATTTGGGCATTTTGTTGAAAGACCTTAAAAGTATAGTACATATTACAAGTATTTTTCGCTTTTTTGTATTATTTAACGTTGAGATACTTAATTGTTTCGATTTTTGTTTTTCTACTTTTTATTTTATATTACAATCTAAAACTTTTATTGTTTAACTTTTTAATGTATGCGTAAATGTAACTTGCTAGTAAGGGCTGTTAGTCTATTGTGAAAGATATACCAAAAATAAAAATAAATAAATAAATAAAAAAAAAAGAAATGTTCCTTCGAGTCGCCTTAATGAGGGAAATGTCAATCCTATTCAACTCAGCCCAATACTATAGGACCTTGTTGGGATAGTATTTTATATAGTGGGATTCAGGCGTTCGGAGCAACCGGAGACATGCGCTAAGACATTGTCTCTCCAAAACCCGAATCTTTTCCATGTACATAACTAGGCGCTATATTAAACCACAATGAATAACCATAAGCGATGATCGGTCTTATAAGGGCCACGTAGCGTATGACCTTCACCCTGGAATCAAGTTCACTGCTATGAAACTGCAAAAGAATGTTAATGACCTCGATTTTAGGACCTGATCTGTATACCACCAAATCGTCGGCATACGCTATAGCATGTCTGAGTGAACCCACCAAATAACTCGTGTAATTTTTAAACAGCTGTAAACCGTTTTTAATTTCAAAGACTCTTCTCGAAGTCACGTTGCCACATTTGACAACGAATTTTGTTCCCATAAGCATATTATAAATTTCATCAAAGGTTAATGCATCTCCCGCCTGGTCAACTTGTAGATTTGAGCAGTGCTAAAATTTGTTTGATGACATTGAGTTGTTGGTTAAGCCCTAAATGTAAATATGTACTGATATCAAGCTCAAAAATGTAAGTTCCCTGGTTTGACTGTTATGAGATGTTGGCTATAGGCAACATCGGGCCATTCAGGCAAATATATACAGTCATTGTAGGGTATGTTGCTGCAATAAAAAAGCAAAACAAGAAAATACGCTGTGCGAACCCTAAACAGTCAGCTACCTTTAAAATGTGTATAAATATACTCAATATTTAACCGCGGTCGCACTGTAATGTATTCTATTGACAAAGTAGAATCTTTCTCCGACTGTAGTTGTTTGTTTTCTCTCAATCACTTTATCTCCCCGTCAAATATATTACTTTCAGGATACAGCTGTTTCCCTGAAATTAGTAGGGCCTCGATGAAGACATAGCTAGCTACCCAAGTAGGTAGATGAATTCGCAAACATATCGGTATAGCTCAACAAATCCAATATCCTCTGGATTCACATTTCACGAACGAATCCCGAACGCTTTTCAAAGTTTTCCTCACGTGTTTGCAGTTTTTTTTTTAGATCAAAAGTTTTTTTCTTTTTAATTTTATTAGAGTCACTTGCTTGCTGTTGTCTGCAATTTTGCTCGCTGACAAAAACGATTTCATTTTCTTCTGGAGGAGATCCGAGTACGTTGTTTTCGCACATTACATTGTCTCCCATAAACGATGTCTGTGTAACCATTAAATGAGGTCACGCTTCATTCCCATCGATGCGGAGGTATACTTTTGTCGGTAGATTAATATCCTTGGCTGAAGTCGTAAATAAGTTATGATGCGTCCTTTGTTGAATGCTTCATTAATTATTCCATGTTAATCAATCTCCTTAGAAGCAGGTATTGGGCTTTTCGGTGTGATGTCTTTTATACTTTGTCTAAGAAAAATTGTCAGTACAGAGAAGATAGGATGTTTGTCTCTCAGTCTGGTTGCAATGACTTACATAAATCGGTCCCTCTTTAAAGCTCTCACAGGGTTGCCGTAGTGTGTATGATAATTCGCCATAACTCAGAGAGCAATTCTATTAGGGTTACCATCTTCCAATTTAAAATAAAAATATTGCGGAACGAAATAAATTCCGTTTATTTTTTTCCTTTTCTGGTAAGATAATAATAGGAGCGTTTTTTTAAGGGTATCTCCAGTAGACCAACAAAATATATAAATTTCGAAACACAAAAAAATTCAAAACGAAAACTATATCACTGTAATCCAATTTATTCATTATAAATATTGTAAAATATAAAATACTAATTTCTAATATCACTACTCAAGTAATCCGATGAGTAATTAAGTCTTTAGTAAGTCTCTTATTTCAGCCAACAAGTCATTTAATTGTTTTGGCTAGCTACAACCCCTTTCACTTGAGCCCAAACCAATTCTATTGGATGAAGATCACAGTGATAAGGCGGCAAGCTAAGCACTTTATGTCCCGCATTTTGAGCCATTTCATTCACGACGTATGTTTCATACTTGACTTTGTAACGTTTAACGATTTCAAGCAACTCTTCTTTAACCATATCATCCTCGAAACTTATCGCATTAGACCTCAACCACTTTTTTATTTCATCTTTTCTCGTGGAAGTGGATGGTACTTTCTGGAATGATTGGAAGCATTGTCCAAAACTATGACGGAGTTGGGTTCCAGGCGTATTAAAATATCTTTAAACCATTTCTCGTACACATCAGCGTTCATGTCCTCGTGGTAGTCTCCGGTTTTTCCCAAAATAACGCTTAAATCTGCTTATTTTTGTTATATTTGCATTTTTTTGTACTTCCAATAAAATCTTGTCTAGCGTTGGAAGGTCATTATCCATAAAAAAAAACTGATGGACTATCCGCCTAATGGCACATTTGTCAAAATCATCGACCTTGCTCTTAATATCGGATTTATGTTTCTTCTTTGGTGGTGAATTGTGGCCTTTGTTTGCTTTTTCCCTTAAAAGCCTGTACACAGTTCGTTCCGTAACAGAAAAAATATTGCCTGCATTTCCTACGGCTTCCGATTTACTTTTAAAAATGCCATAGAATCTTGCAGTTGCATCAACAAATCAACAATTTGTTGTTTCTTTTCTACACTTAGATCCTTTGAAGACTTTGTAGCCATGTTTCTCTTTATTCATATAAACAATAAAGTAAACCAATTGCTTAGATGCACTATCAGCGATTTAAATAACAACCATTGTTTCCGCCTTATAAACACAATCAGGCGATTAGAATACAAAATTATATAACCACGACGCAGTGTCATATACCTAAACAGATGGTAAAAAAAACTGCACTTGTGCAGCTGTACAATACAAATACAATCAAATTAAAACCGAATGGCAACACCCCACATAATAATTCATTCTCAAAAGCTTCAAAACCGAAAGTTCTTTGACAAAATCCATAGAAAAACCCTTAATGATATGCTTCATTGTAGAGATGGTAATACACTTCTGATGTGCTTCAGTCACACACACTGCTTATTTTGGTAGATGATAATAGCAACCGAACACAAGACGATCATGCTCATTCCCCATTCGGTTGTATGGGAGACTGGTTGTGGTGGGTTATATGCGAATCTTGGGAAAATTACACCAACAATTCTTTAGTATGACAGTGCTTTGGTTTTTATATCAGTGGCAGTTCTTACGTTTGAGTGTCGTGAGAATATCTACAGGCACCACTCGTAGAAAAAAAGCTCCTCCATAAGGCCTGTACTGACAATTTTTGTTGGATAAGGTATAGTTGTGTTTAGTTTTGATAGAATATTCGTTCTTTTTTGTTAACACACAGTTTTATTATACAAGCTTAAAAAAATACAAAGTCAGAATGGTACCGCAAGGTACCGCAAAGGCAATTACTACACTTTTAATAGGTAGGTACCTACTCTTTTATTTTATTTTTTTAAAAGGAAATCCAAATCCCATAGCACTCAGGCTCAGTAACGGTCCATTGTACACTTTTTATACTCATGAGTCAAACGCAAAACTGTAAATTCTTTCTATTATGATGTTTGTAGAATCTTTCGTGCAAATGCGTATGTGTGAAGCCTCATCATAGCCAAACTTTACATTCGCAACATATTTTATGTCGACGGCGAAAATGGTTCACATTTCTGTCGTGGTGCCCACATATTCATAACTTCTATACTAATGTGCCGCTAGGCACTGTACAAGTACAATTTAATTTAAATATGATAGTCGATTTAATACTGTTGAACGTTCATGATCCTCGGAACTGTCATGTTCAAAGGAGAGATCATATACGAACATTGTCAAAAAGGCAATATCAATCAACGTTCCAATACAAATGCGAAAGAGAGGCAGCACCAGCATCAGCATTAGATTGGCCTCAGCGACGAGGTGGTTCAAAATCGGGAGGTCTGCGAGGTCTAACTGGCGAACCTGTAGGGATGCAGTTAAGACGGAGGGTAATGATCACCTTAATCCCGATCATAGCCTCCCCATCATTCAAGGAGAAGAAGTAGGGTCATGATCCCTTTGGTCCTGATCATGACCTCGTTGATAAAGAGAGGATGAAGACAATCGTTAATTTTTTCTATGACAAATTAACGAAATTTAAATTAATTTTGCTTAACCTTCCGTCGGGCGCAATAGTAATATGGACATGAACAACCGCAATTAGCCGGACAGATCCATAAGTAGTTTTTCAAGTTATTGATAGCTTTGTTTGATGTTTCACTGTAGAAATAAAAGCTTTTATAAACAAATATTTTCAGCAAAAAAACCCTTATTTCTATATTCTATATTTTTTAATTTATTGAAAATAAAAGTTAATTCAAATATAAATGATAATGAAATTAAATGAGGCAAATATAATGTAATCGGTTCAAAAATTTAATTATTATCTGTAAGCGAATCTGCAGTATTCTCGAAACATTGATGGCAAACGAGCTTGTTGCAGACAGATAGCTTGCTTACACTTCTTACAGTTGAATCGGGAAAGCCGCCTTTGACCTTCTTCTGAAGTACACGGTACACATCGAGACCATTTCTGGGATGGCTCTTCTTCATTTCTCCGTTGAGTTTCATCATCGACGTTTGGTCTGAATCTCTTCAGGCGCTGCTGAATGGTAGTAGGAATTCCAATTTTTGTTGGCTTCTTCCTTCCAGTTCTTCCGTCACAAGTTCATGGGACAATTTCTTGAGAAATAATGCACTTCTCATCATGCATTTTTTTTAAATCCAAATTCACTTGTAAATTGATCTCTTCCCCTCGATGAAACAAATTCGGGAGAGATGTGTCATCAACATATGAAATGCGATTCTGTCTAAGTTCTTCAATAAGCTCAAGATCGGTGAAGCAGTTATCAGCGGTAATGTACCGACCTGAGCCTTTTATCGGATTAATTAGCCTTAGTGTTACGTCCACGGGTTTATTGCTAATGTTAAATGGCCCATCGGGCTGCTTACCGGCATATAATGGGTTTTTCAACAGGGACGCTACAAAAGTAGAGCGACAGGGATAGCAAACGACGCCGAATTTCTTGCCGTTCTTTTGACATTTCTCTTCAGTAAGGTTTGCCATTTTATGATGGAAAGACATACGAGTCAAGAACGAGTTGAAATTATTAAAATTTAATATCGAAATTCGGAGTCAGTGGCCTCAACGTTAAGAGCCTCAGCGATGAGGCTCATTTCTGGCTGAATGGCTTCGTCAATAAAAACAATATGCGGTATTGGTCAGGCAGCAATCCACACGTACTACATAAATCATCATTGCATCCCTACAAAATTACGGTTTGGTGTGGTTTATGGACCGGCGGCGTCATTGGGCCGTACTTCTTCCGTGATGATCAAGACCGGCACCTTACTATAAATGGGAATCGCTACCGTTTAATGATAACCGAATATTTTTGGCCCCAATTGGATGATATGGACTTGGAGGACATGTGGTTCCAACAGGACGGCGCCACAAGCCACACAGCGAATGCCACAATCAATTTATTGGAAACCAAGTTTGTAAACCGTGTTATCTCACGAAATGGTCCAGTCGCTTGGCCGCCTCGGTCGTGCGATTTGACGCCGTTAGACTATTTCCTGTGGGGCTACGTCAAGTCTATGGTCTATGCCAACAAGTCAGCGACGATTGATGAACTTCGTACGAATATCGAACGTGAAATTGCAGCAGTATCGACCGATTTATGCTTGAAAACCGTCGAAAATTGGGTTCAGCGTCTGGACTTCTGCAAGCGTGCCCGTGGTGGCCATGCAAAAGAAATCGAGTTCCATACATAATGGCATCGAACGTACTTTCACAGGAATAAAGAATTTCATTGATATCCAAAACCGTTTTTGTTTTATTTAAAAAAAAACTTTTGTAGCGCTCTTATTGAAAAACCCTTTATTTCCATGTTGCATAAACTAAAGCAAATATTTTAATTCCATATCGAGCTGGTTTTGACGGAATATATTGGCGGAAGGCACGTCGTCAAAGTGACTAATTCTCCCAATAAGTAACTCTCTTGGCAATTAAAAACAAATTTTGCAAAAATTTCACGAACAGCTGCTAACCGATCTACTTTTTTTCTTTCTTCTCGTGTAAGGCGGTCATCAAATCTCAGACATCGTGTTATAAATTTAAACCGTTTTATGTTCATAATTTAGCCGAATTTCTCAACACCCCAAAGCTCTTCGAGACTCTGTCTGTTGCTTTTATATACTAATGCTAAATATAAGAGTCCTATGTTAGCCATCAACTCAATTTTGTCTAAGAGCTTAACATCTCTTTCCCGATCAGATCTTTCCCTTCTTACTTCTATATACTGGTTTGTAAATGTAACAACAGCGTTCAAGATGTCATCACTGAAGAAACAACTCCAACACTCAATAGGAGTAGTAGCATTTTTAGCATTTTTGGCCATACCAGGTAAATGTCTGATAAGGTTATGAGCTCGAGCTCGTGCCCGACTTGAACTTGGGACATGAAACCAATTTGTCACCTTATCTTTTCCCGTAAAATAGTTTTTATTATTATTTAACTCCATCTCGGTGTCACTCTCATCTTCTTCGTCATCTTCCTGCTCTGTTTCAGAATCTTCCTGTCGGGTTTCTATAGAGTCTTCAGGTCACTCTCACTACTGCTTCTTTCACCAAAATCTTCAATAGGGTCGATTTCATCGTCTTCTAACAGCCTGAGAAACTCCGCTACGTGCTCAGGGTTTTCAAGATTATACGGATTGGTTTTGTATGCCCTATTCAATTCTTGGAAGAAAAAATGTATAAATCACAATATCTCTCCAAAACTAATATAGAAACCCAAAAATTAAATGCAGTAAAAATTACACAAAGAAATATAAAATAACGGGCGAAAAGCAATGCTTTCAGAAGTAAACGATTATGTTCTGAAAAAATTCCAGGAACGGGCGCAATATGCTTGTCATATCAAAATGGTCACAAACTTTACTTCCAGTAGTTCAATCACCAACTGAATTGTTTTTTTGAGTGGGGAATACAAAAATATGAAGCTAATAAAAAGTTCACATTCTTTGCGCCAAAAACTGTGCAATGGTACGCAAATCTTCAGCACTGTGCCTGTCAGATCAGTTGCCCCCGACGAAAGGTATAAGGCGGAACTTCGCGATTGATGTTTCGCCATAGACATAGTACAGGGTGTTTTCAAGTCAAATGACTTTGGGAAATGATTTTTGGATATAATGTTGGAAAAAAATCGTTCAAGAGCAAGATACACAAATCCGCTGGTACAGATGCTATTTCCCCCATCGTTCTGAAGAGATGTTCTTCCGTGCTGGCAAAACCATTGCGTTTTTTTTCTTTTCTTTTTCTATCTATCTATTCTATTCTCCTGGACTCTTTCCGAGATGATGGAAAGCACTTGTTCAGCCCGTCCCCAAAAATGGCGAATCTTCTTCTCCTTCATCCTACCGACCAATTGCATTTACGTCCCTTCTTTTCAAGGTTTGCGGGTGGAAATGGTGCAGTAGTAGTGTATTCGCTTACTGAATGGAAAGTCGTGCGTTCGAATCCCGGCCAAGTCCATTACTTTATATCGAATACATGAAATCGTAATCTCAATAAGCAACTTAAGGTACGATTACACGGTCATTTTTTCCAGTCATTTAAATGAAGCTTTGACGTCAGGAAAAAATGTCGCATTAGAGAGACATTTAAGCTACGATTCGTCATTATTCATTTGCGAAAAAATGGCGATCACACGGTAATGACTAGTATCGTCATTTTAGTCCCAAAATCAAATGACACACACTGCGAGTCACTTAAAATTTTCCGTTGGGATGTCATTAAATGAAGAGCGAAAAAATGACGATCACACAGTATTGACTTGCGTCATTAAAAAAATGGCACCTTTCCTATTATTTCGATTTCGTAATGAGCAAATGAGTAAATTAGAGCTTCTGTCATTTAGTATTTTTCTCTCATCTAAATAAAAAATGTAGAAAACAACTTTTGCGATGATGGTGGAAATTGCGGCGTATTTGGCAGCGTGTGTGCTGGAAAGTAGTGAAGATGACCATGATTACGAGCCAACGCGACGAAAGCGAAATATTTGGCAAAAGAGGTGTGGATGTGGAGAAGAGTGGATTTTGTGCTGGATTTCTGCTCGAATTGCGCGAAGAAGAACCTGAACTATATCGCAATGTCCTTTGTAAGTCAGCCAATTAATTCGATTATTTGTTGAGGTTGGTGAAACCACACATCGAAAAACAGAACACAAATATGCGAGACAGCGTTTCAGCGGAAGCACGACTGGTATTAACGTTCAACACAATTATACCGTGCGGTTTCTAATAACATTTTGCAAAAATATCCTTTTTGCAGGATTAAAGGAACTTTTTTGTTGTTGCAAGGACCGCTCAGTAAAATAACATATATACATATACATACATATATATGAAATAGGGACTTCCAAGAATCCAAAATTATAGAAGACTTAAAGCAGTCGACCGAATTAAAATCAGTCAAAAGACTTAAAGCATTCAAGACTTAAAAGCAGTCAGCGCGTTTTCGTGTCCTTCGACAGGCAATCAACCTGGATGCCGAAAAAACAAAGAAAGTGGTGCTGGCGTGCACGTCGCTCCTTAATTTTTTAATCACCACTAATAAAGTAATGTGAATGTGGATATATTACATCACCTGCATCGATTGCACCTTGACCGGACTTTGTCTTGCGCAGTTTCTTCACAAACGCCTTGAAGTTGCTGCGTGTTTCCCATTAACATCCGTATCTTCACGGACAGTCAAGCCGAGATAAAGTCCCTGAACTCATTCTCATCAAACTCCATGTAGCCGTAGACAGCCGTTCACCTCTTGAGGAGATGGCAGAGTAGTTCAATATTCCTCTTCTGGGTGCCGGTGCCATAAAGACATCCCAGGGAATTGTAGGTCAGATGAACTCGCCAAAAAAGGAACCGCATTACCTCTTCTGCCTGAGAAAGGTTTTCTAGATACGTATACCTATCGCTACTTGTAAACTTATGTTTAAACTATCCGCAGTCGAGAGTACAAACGTTAGGTGAACAGATAGTAATACATGTCTAACGACAAAGCATATCCGGCCAAATCTGGATCTGCGACTGCACATTGGCTCTGATATATGTGTTATTACAGGACACTATCTAATATGCAAGCACGCATCAAGGCTTGGCGTCTATTCAAATGACTTCTGTAGAAGCTGCAGGGACGAGGAGGAGGAGGAGACTACACTTCATCTCATCTGTACATGTCCTGCACTCTCCATAAAAGAAATCTCTATTTAGTGTGTTGGCTATCAGCTAACAGCCACCTTAACCTAACCTAACCAAACCTATCCCTATTTACTCCTGTTTTCTGCGTTTTGCCTAATTTGCTCGACTTTGTTGTACTTTCGGTATTCAAACTCATACGATACTTGACAGAATAGTCCATTATTGTCGCACTTGACGGCAACGGTTGGTATTCCATTTCACTCATAGTAATTTTTACCGAAATAGCAGCCAGACACATGCAACAAACACCAAATGAAAGCACAGATATCATATTAAATGCTGTGTAATTTATCATTTTTTTGAGGGTGTCATTTAAATGACGCAACATCACAAAAGAGTAGTCATTTGTCCTAGGCGTCATTAAAGAGCGATCACACGGTCATTTTTTCGAATCATTTTAATGACACAAAATTCGAGTCATTTTCTTAGTCATTTTCCTAGTCATTTAAATGACGCCTAAAATGTCGTCCCAATAAAGGCGATCACACGGAACGACATTAAAATGACGGCTTTGTGACGTGATTTTTACGTCAGAGCGTCATTTAAATGAATCGACAAAATGACCGTGTAATCGGGCCGGGTTTACCACGAAGTCTAGAAAGCAATAATCCAGAAAACAAAAATGTCGAAAACAAAAATTTAGAATTGAAAAAATCTCGAAAAAAAAATCTCGAAAGCATAATCTCGAATGAATATATTAAATTTTGAGAAAATGGTTACGATTCGCGCCACTCTTTAACATCCACGATTGGCTAGCAAACTGCCCATGCAACAATAAAAAAAGGTACCTGAAATTAGTGTTGTTTGGGATCGTGTGTTATCACAACATGAGTGCACATAAAAACAATTAAATTGAAACAATTAAATGAAATCATTACAAACAAAGGAAATATTCAAATCGAAATCGATGGATTTATTTACCGGTGCCGTGAAATAAAGTAGGTGAAAATAATGTCGATCGACTTTATTTCCATAAGAAATCGGAAGTAATGTCGAAATTCACCATTTTTTATTCTCGACTTTATTTCCAATTATGTAGTAGAACAAAATAGTAATAATATCGAATAAGATTACGGAGATCGACTTTATTCTACTTCAGATTTCGCAACTCATCCCATAAACAGTGCAATGCCTATGGGAGGGCATGCTGCCCCCCTGTTTGGGGTCACTGTTTGATTTGGAATAGGTGCGAGGTTTTTAGGGGTGCAAATCTCAAATCAAAATAAATTAAAAGCGAAACAAGGCCAATTCGGCTTTATTTCACTTTGGCACTTCGGCGTAATTTCGCTTTCATAATTCGGCGTTATTTCACGGCACCTTATTTGCTATTGGAATTTTTTAAATTTTTTATAATGTTTTTTTTTTGTTTAATATTGATTTGTTGTTGTTAATTTACCGACAAAAATAAGTTGCTGAATAAACTAAATTTTTTGCATTCGAGATTTTTGTCATTGGAGATTACGTCATGATCCCAATCGAGCCTTTAGACACCGCCCGTAGAGAAAAACCCTACAACTGCACACAAACACTACTTTCCTATCTCTCTATTCTTTCTAACAGTAAGTAGCACCGAAAAGCATGCAATGAAATACGATATTGCCAGATGGTGCTTGCTGTTACATACAAATGCTTACGCTGTGTTCGTTCTTAGCACTATTAGGGTACTGTAACAACAGAAAAAAAGGTCATGGAAACGCTGATAACCCGTCAGCTCATTAAATATCTCGGAATCCCGAAACTGCTTGATGACCGGCAGTATAGTCTTCGAATTAACAGGTCCACTAGTGTTTTGATGACGTATCTAACCGAAAATTGGAACCAATTTCTTCACCATGGTGGCGAAAGTAAATTGCGCTTGATATTTCGAAGGCATCTGACAGAGTTTGGCATCAAGCTGTCTTGTTCAAAATGCGTGCATTTGGAATCGATTATACTCTTCTTTAATGGATTAGAAGTAACCTTTCAGATCATTCAATTCAAGTTGTTTTCGACTGCAACCCTCCAAATAAATGCTGGTGTTCCCCAACGCTATGCTTTGTCTCCGACTCTCTTTCTCATTTTTATAAATGATCTCCTGCCTGTTACTTCTTATTCAATTCATTCGTTCGCTGATGAAAGTACGCTCAGCTTTTCATATGAGTTTCCAGATTCACGTTCCTCATCTTCGCGCAGTTCCACGCTACGGCAAAGTGTGATAGGCTCATTGAATTCCGACCTTGATAACATATTTAAGTGGGGTACAACCAATAGAGTGGAATTCAATGCCTCTAAAACGCAATGCTGTTTCTTTCCATTCCATTCTCGGTATTTGCGTTAATTGCAACCTTCGTTGGAATGACTTTATATTCGATGTCGCCAAGAACGCCGCGAAATATCTAGGCTTCCTTAAGCTATGCAAGAAATATTTCACCTCTTCTGATCTGGCTACAATTTACAGAGCGTTCATCCGCCCAAAACTTGAGAACAACGCTCAAATCTGGTCCGGTACATCGATTACACATTTGAAGCAACTCGACCGTATTCGAAAACGCTTTATAATATGTCTTTTGAGTCTTCTTCAGTTTCGTACTCTATGTCTCTTTTCTGATGTTTTATTTACAAAAAAAAACGACTTGCCTCTATTAACGAAATGGGTCTGGACATTTAATTAACCCTCGTCACTCAACATCAACCCTTATGGTGACATACTCGTCTTGTATGTACATATCTCCCACAAGGAGTACCGGGTACTCAATTGACTTCGCAGTATTTCTTTTGGTCGATGTAATGGATAACAGTTTCTTCCGTATTATAAGTGCGAAAAGTCGTAGGCTGCATGTGCATGCATCGTTTCTCTTTATTTGACTCATGGAAGTGAACGTGTTGAGTTTATGATAAAATATAAATACATGTTTCTGACAGTATAATTTCTTCACTTCATTTGCATTGGCTATGTGTCTCATAGCTAATGACCTTACAAAAGTTGAAAGAATTCCTAAAGGGTTGCTACTTTCTAAGGATGGAAGTATATTCAACATAATCCATGATCAAGCAACATTGTGCTCATTATGCTCCCAAGAAAAAAAAAATTAGCTGTGATATTGCTAACAAGTATGTATGCCTCTCCACAAATCGTCGAACCGTAAATAATTCAATAACATAACTTCATAAATTCCGGAGTCAACCAAATGTACCAACTTTAATAGGGCAGCAATGGAGGAGACTTGGGTACTAAACTACATTCTGCACAAATATCAAAAACACCCAGCCTGGACCGCGAAAGCACTGGACCCAAACACACCGAAGGCGACAAGTCCGGAAAAATACTGGAAGAAACTTGGAAAAGTATTGAAAATTGTAGTAAATAGTCGCCTGAAAAATAATCGCATTGAAAAGCCTTAACAAGGCTCACTCAAGGGCCTACACACTTTTCAATTAACCAAAAAGAGTTAGATAAACAATCTATATTTGCGTTTTCAAATTGAAATTTTAAATTGCTCATTCACGTAAAACCTATTAATAATAAGCGTGGACCCCTTTGCAAAAATCGGTTTATATCTAAACAGGTATTTTTCATTAAATTAAACAAATAGCATTGCAATAGGATGGCGCCGATTTGTGGTATGTGTGTGCATTAAGCGTATCGACTTCGTAATAAAAACAATAAAAAGAAAAAACCTCCACAAATTGAATGCCACAATAAACTACCCATTGAGCATTTTTCGATGGGATATTTATTTGCACCCAATATGAAAACCTTTGGCAACGCCTTTTACTTTTAAATTCATTTTTTAATGCTTACTAAATATCAACTAACATACTAGACAAAAATGATTAAGTCTAAATTAAAATCAACAGGATACTTATTCTAGATTATTGTTCCTTATGCGGACACTCTAAATTTATCTATATCTTATAATTATTGCCTTTTTCCCTAAAAACTATTTAACGATCTAATTTTACTTACTTAACTATTATGTTTTAATCGCGAAAATTGTTTTAAAAAAAAACTAGGCACCTTTATTAAATTTTATATTCTTATATAAAAACGAATTACAAACTAAATACTCTATTTACTTAAACAACTAAATATATTCTAACTATAATAAGGATTTTAAAAAAATGTATACCAGGGGTATATGTGTTGTCACCACTCACGAGTGAGTGTGAACTTATTTCCAATTCAAATGTTCCTTCAGATTTGAAGAATAACAGAAGAAATCTTTGTTCACCCTATTGTATGGCTATGACTGAAAGTCAAAAATTAATATATATATAGTCAACCATTACTAGTATGACTATATTTGTGGAATTTCACCCAGATGTGGTAGTTTGGGATCATCAGTGGACTACCACAAACACATCAAATCCATACTCGATTTTAAAAAATATAATTAGGATTCTGAGCACTCGTTGCATAATGCAACAAGTGGTCGAAATTCCAATTGCTTTCCGATCGCCGGGCAGCTGTCAGCGTGCACACGCGACACCGTAAGTCAACTGAAGCCTTACAGCCTCAGTCACCACCCGAAAGCACTAATACAACAAGTTGGCAAGGCCGGCCTCTCTCAAAAACGCTCTAGCTAACTTAATCTAACTTATAAACTAAGAGGATGTAACGGACTGTCATGGGATCGCATGTTGACCCCTCCCCACTCAAGAAGCCACCAAAATTCCGTGAATTGCTTTTCCAAATCAAAATGTATACCTCTCCGCTATTGCGGTACTAAAATGGAGGAACTCATGAGCATTGGCGACCTCCCCGTCTCGGATAAGCCTCTTATCTCTCGCGCTGCGGTAGCGGTATGATACTAGACCGGAGCGTACTCTCTATGGACATTACATTGGGGTGGTAAGGCCCAAAGATCAGGCTATTATCGCTGGCCATTGCCCTTGCAACGTGCCTTCGAGTCACCTAACTGAGGAAATTGTATTTTAAATAGTTGGATTTGCGGATAACAGTCTCATTTGACTTAACGTCGTACTAAACGATTAAATAAGCTAATGCACATATTTTCCAGTTTCGCTACTTATTTATTATTTAACAATAATGATTTGAAATCCGTGAAATTTGGTGATATAAAATGATAAAAATATTCTTCTATATTCCAAAATGTAATAAAGATTTAACTTTAAAAAAACGACAAGTTTAACTTGTCCTTGGAAACCAAGAATATAATATTTTTCCGTAATGTCGCCAACCGCGCAGTATCTCTGTATTCAATGTTAATCTCACTAAATTGAAGTTTTATCAATTATATTTCTCATCATCCCTTCTTGGTATCCGGGTTACTTATTATTATTAACATAAACATCACATGAGTGCACACACACATTATTCTCTATATGCTACAGAATGTTATCAATGCAATTTATTAACTTCCTAGTGGAAGTTCTTGAATCACGGATTTTGACATACGAGTATCTTCACGTTTCAAGGTCAGCAGAACCCAAATCCAACGTTTTTATAGAGACGTCTGGGTGTGTGTATGTACGTATGTGCGTATGTACGTATGTGGGTATGTACGTATATGCGTTCGGAATTATCTTTCGCCACGATTATCTCGAGAACCAAAGATGATATTGACATGGGACCGGGTTTATTCGAAGCGTAATTACGTAACTCAGAACTGATTAAGTTTCCAGCGAAATCGGTACAGCCGTAAAATAATTTGGTTTTATTTGTACTATTTATTGTCATTTGTCAATGAGCAAATCATTATTATATTGATATTATGGGATTATTATATATGGCGAGCGTAATAAAATTATTTTCGATATCCACCATTTGGGAAAGGAAATAATTTCTTATATAGTAGCATCGTAACTATATGATTCCACATAATTGATACATCATACGGAATTTGGTTTCTGGTAATTTCTTTTAGCATAACAATGTTGCAAAATAGATTGCAAATGCTCCGCAATCTATACCATTACTTTGTTCCTGAACTTTATGAAATAAAGCTTCACTATGAAGTTAGTCATGTGGACCTTGCGGGTCGCACCCAGACCACTTATTTTTTTAAATAAGGAACTCTATTTCATTGCTTTTCTCCTTGTGATTTTGAAATGTTAAATAAATATATGCATACGACATAAAATTCATAATAATTCACTTACAAGGGATAAGTATTAAAAAGGAAAATAAATTCTATAGTAAAATTTTGAATAAGTGTAGGGAAATAATATAATAGAGACTTGCTTTCGTTAATATACGTATAAAAACACATTTTAGTTTCATCGAAAATTACTGTTTCGCAAAAGAGATGTAACAACGCCGGCAGTCTTTAGTGGATTCCAATTGGATTCGTACCATATTTCTTAACTGGAATCTTTAGCAATTGACGATAGGCGACACGATGATGGTAGAGTTGCGTAAACTTATGACGATCTCGTTCAGCAGGATCACTTGAACGACAATCGGGCATCAAATAACATAATAGCTCCACGTACAAATTGAAGTCTCAGACATGTGGTGAGAATACTAGCGCCGCACCTGTTGTTTCCAAGGATTTCTCCTGATGGTTTTATGAAACATCTAAATATTAAAGTATCTATGTATATGTGTACATTATTTTGTATGTTTGTTCACTCTTAGATATATAAGTGATAAAAATTATTTTTTAAAATCACATAGATTTGAGTTCCTACACCAACACGACTAGTAAGTGTGGGTGACAGAAGGTATGTTAAAGAACCGGAACAAAACAGATAGCAGACCATTTGATTTTTGGCCAATCGATACCTTTCTTTCTTTAACCTTCCAATGTGCTATGAATAAAACAGAGCATGTTCTCAGGGCATGTTTTCCATAAAAAACGCAGATGCTCATCGAACGAAAAGATTCTTCTAATGGAGCACCTGGTACAAAAAGCTGAGTTTTGAGCATAATTCTCTTCTTCAATTCAGCGTGTCGTTCGTTTCTGCTTGGAACATATATTTTTCTATTATGTTGTCTGTTCGCGTGCTGAAAAAAATTTCATCTATTTGTTTATGCACAAAACCAAAAAACATCGTCCATGAATAATCATATCTAATAAATAAAAATTAGATTTTATAATTTAAAGTTTAACATTTAATAATAAAGCTAATCAAATTTTTATAACATAAGGAATTTCTCCTATTCCTATTCCTATTCCTCATAAGTAAAGCGTGGCAAAAATCTAATTTTTAAGAACGGTCTATATATTTTATATAACAACATTTAAAGGATTTTATGGAAAAACTAAGATTTTGTCAAAAAACACCCCCTTAACAAAAACTACTTTTTCTACACACTGGGAATGATTCCTTCAATAAACCGGTTTTTTTTTATTTAATTAGTGGACGCATCAGTGGCCTGCCTGACTACTAGCACCCCTACCCAAAGTGGTGCAACGCAGCTGCGCCATGCGCGAGCGAGCTAAGCTCTGCGAAGAAAAATGTGAAGTCCCATGAACTACCAAACTGATATAGCTCATCGTTAACGTAACTGGTGAGCACTACATGATAGATGTTAAAGGAGCATTTTTAACCAAACGCTCCCACAGCTCGTGCAATGAAGAAGGTTTTGTATCAATATTTTCCAGGACGTGTGATCTTACGTTTTGGCGATTTAAACTGACCGGCCAGATCTGACGGCGAAAGTCTTTTTACTTAAGTTTTTTTTTTAAATCTCGCATGAACAATAACCACAAACCTAACAAGTCTTGAAAGCCAACATTGAAGAACAAATCACCGGCTAGGAGCTAGATATTTTGCAAGCAAGAATTTAACATGCCATAAAACGAACACAATGGAGGTGGACATTTGACCGATATCATTTTTTCAATATGATGTCATCAATTATTGTACACCCTCAATTAAAATTTCCGTAAAAGCAGAGCCTATTTTTTTTTTATTTCTTATTCAACATTACTTTCGCATTTCCGTGTATAATCGAGAAATCAAATTGAACTTTTAAAATTCTCATTTATTTAAAAGTTATTTATAATAACCATCGACCATCGATCAGAAAACCGATTAATACCTTAAAGGCACAGCACTATTTCAATTTTGTGGACGTAATGATTTCGGCTATTGAGGTGTTGTGTTTGTATCCAATTTCGGGACCCGATATTTCAAGAACGGAGGCAAGTAGGATCACAAATCCGAAAAATTGAGGGGTGTGGGGCAGAAGCAGCTGGCTTTCAGAACCCTATCATTATTTCTGGATTCAAGGTTATTTTCAATAAATTTAAGTTTTTAGCAATTATATTTCTCATCTGCATCAACACCCTATTATTCTTTTAGTATTCATTTAAAACAGGAACATACATATTTCCATAAATATGACACCAAGAAGTATAACTTCTAACGCGCGTACATGAGTACACACACAATTTTTTTTATTCAATAATGTACAGGACTCATAGCTTACAAAATATATAAAATCACGAAGTACAATAATATATAAACATTAATGTGGCCCAATAAACTCAAAATATTTATTATCAAAGCTATTTTAATATAACATTTCGGTGCAGTTTATTTTGCTAAAACATTGTTTAAGATAATTAAATAAATTAAATAGTTCAATTGTTTTATATAGTCAAAAAAGGCGTACATACCTTGATGTAAAATATCAATTCTATTAATTTTTATAAATAAACACTTGCAGAAAACAGAATTCACAATGCAACATGAAGGGAATCTACTTACGATTGTAAAACTTAGTCGATAGACAGTTGCTTTCGCCGGTTAATTATCAACCCAAGCGATGAAAAATTTCATCAAAAGAATGACTTTTTGTTGGCAGAACCAATGCGGATATTTGGCAGATATAGTTTTCCATTACAAGCTTCAAAGTTTGTACATCATTAAAATAAAAATGTCACTGCTTTTCAAAAAAAAAAATGCGTTCTTCTATTGATTCGAAATGACAGCTGTTATTGGATGACCCAGTTCTCGACTGTACTTGCTACTCCATACGCAAATTAAGAAATGATATTCTTCAAGTGGGTATCAATATTATGTAAGTTCTCGAATGAAAGGCCCACGAGGTCAATTTAATTATTTAAACATGTATGGAACATAGCAAAAACTACAAGCTAAATCTCATTCAGTAGTACGAGAGAGGTTTGCAAAAAAGAATTTATTACATTATTTCCGAGCTGCGGGAATAAGTTTTAATTTATATACATTAATCCTTGCCTCTCAACGCATAGTGTACATTATGGACTCCACTCGAAATAGTATCCCTACTACTTTCATAATACTCTACATTACACTACTCTACTCCACTCTACTCCACTCTTCTCCATTCTTTTTCATTAATCCTTACATTTCAAGTCGTAACGAAGATTGAAGATTCTTCTACATCTGCTACTACTCTACTCCACTCTACTCTACTCCATTCTATGAAGAGCTGAGGATTATGCTAAATGATTCTATTTCCAAGAAATTTATAAGCCAAATAATTACCAGAGGGTAAATCTTCGTCCTCTGGCCAATTAAAATTTTTGTTTATTCAACAGCACAGAGCGCGGAAAAGGCTGCAAATAAACATAAGCCGTTGCAATATGCTCTGCCCTTATTGTATCCTTGAAGCAGCGAAAGGTAGGACACAAAAATACAAGCAAATAGTCATATACGTGCCATACAGTTGGATGACCTGTATACGAGTACCTTCCACAGCTATGAGTATATGCATATATATTTCTATTTGCAAATTCACTCGGTAAATTGCCAACAAGCGGTGATGTTTTAAGTTTCGTTCCTGAAGGATAAAAGTTCAACGTATTGCTAGAGAAAAACAGGATCGCAAAACAAACAAAAATATATATTTTTAATGCATGGCAGAACGTGAGGACATTTCGTTACCAACTGCGGAGAGTCGCTGGGAGGTACACCACAGACGTAGATGTCCATTGCAATTGTCGGAAATTGACTGTGAATTGGAGATGCAGAGAGCGCTGAAGAGCTTTTAAAGTTGAAAATGAAAATGAGGGCGCTATTCCAAATTTATTACTTTTTTTAAGTAATATAATAATTAGTTTCATGGGTTGAGTGCTGCGAAGTCAAAGAAAAGCTTTTCACATATAGAAAAAATTGAACGGCGATTATATTTTAATAAGAAAACTTCCCATAAGTTGCAGATAGGTTAAAGTCACTTGAAAATTTTGCATCAAAAATCAGGCTATTATTGATTCACTTGTATACAATCCAAAAAAAAAGTATTAAATAAAAGACAAACTTGCCTTAGAACCATAGTCACGTATCAGATGAAGAAAACATCACATTTTGACATTGAGTAAATCCTGGAAACTTTTAAATCGAGCGTCCGACACCTTCATCGACCTAAAAACCGCAAATGACTGCGTTCATCATCAGGAGCACTATATGGGGATGACCGAATTCCGGTCTCCAATAAAAAATGTTCCGAATTATTCCAAACTTGAACCGTATTTCGGCAAGGAGATGCGCTATCATGTCTCCTTCATTGCTGTTCTGGAGCAGAAGGTGCGCATGGCAGGTCATTAGGTCCGACCAGCTTCTGAGGTACGCAGAAAATATTGACATCATCAGGTGTTTACAGTGTGGCGTGGAAGAGGCTATTAATTCGATTGAAAAACATGTGAATTTGTTTGGTATTAAGGTTAACGACTGCCCATTGATCCTTGGGGAGCACTATTATACGTATCTTTAAAGGCAGATATGCTTTTATTCACAACAACTGCTTGATTTCTCTCGGAGAGATATGATTGAACGGATTGAAGAAAATCTAAAGAGCATTGAAGCGTTTCCAACTGCGATAAGCTGTACCACGTCTAACTTCAAGCTGTTTTTTTCTGAAGTAAAGCATTAAATCGAAGCATTCTTAAAATGTTTAGTTTAATGCGGAATATGCGTGTTACAAAAGAAAACCATTAGGAAATTTTTGGATGACGACAATTTGACTATGAGGACTTACTTACTTAACGGGCTTCTGACCCGTGAAGAGTCTCTGCCCGAGATACTGCAGCCTTCCATCCTATGCGATCCCGGACACGCTGCTTTCAGCCTGCAATTTTATTTATTTTAAATCTTGCTCGAGAACATTATAATTTATATTCCTGATATCACGGTTAGAGTATGAAAGGCATTCATTGGAATCGGGCATTTCAGACGGAAAAAGCACTAGATCGTGTTTGGAAAACGCGGAGCTGAAATTTGGTCAAAGAAAATTATGTTCATTTACCAAAACAAAGTCCAACAGCGTTGGTGCTGCTAAATGTGTTGGATTTCCGTAATAAAGGGCTTAAGGCTGATCGATGGCAAACATTGCAAACATATAAATAATTTGAGACATAATACATCTACATTCGAAGACCTCTAAGTCGAACCTCCTCTGTAACGTGCAGCTGTAATGTGATATAAAGAAAGTACTATTATGAAGCAAAATTATTGAAAGGATAATTGCATTGTCACCCTCAATTTGCAAGTGCCATCAGCGACAGACCTTTCGTCAATGTTTCACGTAGTTTCGTAAACAATCCGTAGAAGTCGATAGTGATCGTACATCCCACACGAGCATATACACAAGCGATTTCCGCCTTGTTCTATTCTGATATTTGGCTAAACTTCGAAGAGTTCGTTCACGGTTATTCCAAAATGGTAAATTATTTTTTTTTAATAATTAATTTAAGTTTTATTAGCCATTTGTTATTAATGTTTAATGTAATTAGCTAATCGTGGCTGATCGTTATCGTAAACGAGTAATTGGTTTCAGATCTTATCTCTTACTTAGGAACGGTTGCAATTCACTGGATAGGGCAAATTAAGTGTCCAATATCCCAAACTGATTCTGGAACCAAATACCCTTCCCACTGTCCCGCTCAAGAGGTGACGATCATTCGGCATTAGTTAGTGAAACGTATCAGAAAAGCAAAACAACAGCACAACCGCTTTCTGAGCATCCAGTCTGCCTGCGACACTACGACTATAGAAGGTAGTTGATTGAACATAGGGAATGGTTTTAGTCTTTATTCTTCAGCATTTTGTGCGAGTTCATCCAGCGCATGTAGTTTGTAGTTTGCATGTTTTTTTTGTTTCAACTTTGTGTGCATCTGTAGAGCACTTTATTTTTATTATTATTATTTTTTTGACACGATTAGTAAATTTTCAGACCAATAAGCTAATAAGATATCTAGGCCTGAGCATAGACATCTCAGGCTCACCCTACACCTCTAAGTCGAATTTCCCTCTTACTCGAATTTTTCGCGCCACTATTTCATTCTTTTTGCTTTTCTATCACGTAAAAGACATCCTCTAAAATGAATAAAATTACTCTTATATTTATAGCAGCATAGGCGTCTTAATTACAGTGCAGTCTTGCATAAAGCAGGCTTAGTTATAAAAAAATGAAACCGTACCAGTTTATCTATTGCAACTGAAGAAATGCCGACAAGTTCACTGACTCATGTGTACATATTTATTCACTTAAATCTTCAAAAGGCTTAATTATTCTCAAAGAAACTTCAACATCGGAGCCATCTACTTACATACTTTGTCCAAAAAAAACATAAACAAAAAAACCTTAAATAAGAAACTAAAAAATAAAAATCTGCTTAAAATCCCCACTCAATTTCATCTTAGAAAAGACACCGCAAAAGAAAGACGATGATAAAGTTTCTTTCCTTCGTTCTTCCATAACGAAGAATATCTATACATCTGACTGTATGGAGCAATAAAAAATGCATGCGGCCGGCATTTAAGTTAAAGCGCCAGGAAATGTATTTTAATTCAACCGCAAAGCAAACTTACCTCCATAGAAATGAATATCCTAAAAGGATACTCAATATTGCACAGTCTGCTATCTGTATAATGCGCTTAAATTTATTCACCAAAGGAAACAGACTTAAACATTTCTATCGAAAAACTCCCAAAAGGATCAACGACAAGCATTGCATTAAAATGTTCTCCTAATAAATTCATCATCCCACAATGCATCCCGATCCCAGTAAGTGGGTATGTAAATTGCGCTTGGGTGAACATTTAACCCTGTTGTTTATGCATTCATCATGGATGTACAGATGCAGGAAGCTGAGAAAGTGCAGAATTACTTCCAGCAAATGGTCATTCGAAGTTGAGATCATTCAACTCGAATTCCCCATAGAAATGCCCATTGTCAGTTGGCTTGAATGAAGAAATGAAAACCAGAAGAGTGGAACTTTTAGCAGCTCTGCACAAGCTTATATATTTTAGTTTTATTTTGTTATTTAACTCTATGGCACTGAGACTAAGCATACACAAGTGTTTGAAAGCAGTGATACACTGTAGCGTATACGTAACTTTATTTCAAGTCATCCCCACTGATACACATCCATAAGGTATTTAAGAGTATTGCGACTGTTTAAAAAAGAAAACTGCATACATTCGTCTACAAACTTGTGCAAATAAAAGCACGACAACAAATTTACAAATCATTATTATTTTGCGAATAGGAATATAAACAATTAATTTAATATTCCTTTTTCTTTGCTTTACGGCAAGGTTGTGATCAGTATTACATTACTGTTTACTGCATGCCTACTGGTCCACCTGAAGGGTTCGCCGGTTCGACCTCAATAAACATCGGAAGGCTTCCTTGTTTCTTTTTGCTGATGATAATCAAATGCTGGTGCGGTTGCAATGATGTGATCCATGAGCTTTAAGGGCTGCCTCTTTTCACCGAATTCGAAACCTACACGTTTCCATTATTGGTTATTGTTTGTTCAAGTTTTGACAATATTAAAATTTCCTAGGGGTGATTTCTCTCCTTGGTCAGATTTAACGAAAAGCCATAAGGCATTAAAAAAGAAATGAAATTCTTATATCTCTTGGTTTTACTTAAAAAAAAAATCAACAGCGGCGCTCAAAGTCCTCCGAGGGGATTACCGTGCAGAAAATCTGGCTGCTTGAGGGCCCAATGGAAAAAGCTCAGTCATTACCGGTGGATCCAGATACCGATTGCTCTCTGGATTGACTAGCCTGACTCTGCGATTGCGCACATAATTTGTTCTCGCTTTATTGGTGAGAATCACATGAGAACTACTTTGCGATTTCGCAACTTATCCCATAAACAGTGCAATGCATATGGGGTCACTGTTTGATTTGGAGTAGGTGCAAGGGCAAATTGTTGCATCACCCTACTTACTCGTATATATAAAAACTGTTTATCTTTATATATATAATTCTACTGTACGTGTGTATGTCACTGAACTCCTCCTAAACGGGTGGACCGATTTGAATGAATTTTTTTGTATGCGTTTGGGTGGCGCCCTGGATTGTTTAGATTCACAAATCAGCCCGGCAGATGGCGCTGCAGTTTAAGAAAATTTCGGAAAATCGATTTATTCGCATTTTTCGCACTTTGAAAAAAAAATAAACCAGTAGAAATCGAGTAGTGACACTTCAAATACAAAAAAAAATATTTAAAATTTTAAAAGCAATTGTTGTTGTCAATTATTTTAATTATTTGCCAAGCAAATTGTTGTTGTCAACAATTTTGATTTTTTTTTTAAATATACCTATTAAGATTGTTTATGTTTATTATGTTACACAAAGTAACTTTTTGAAACGGAGTCGATACTTTGATTTGTTGGATGGTGTTTGAATCCTTCATTTTTATTTGTCAAGTATTTTTAGAATCCTTGCATTAGTACCTATGTGTGAGTAAGTTGAAATGTAGGGGTGATTGAGATGACGTGGACAATGATGACAGGCAACAGCAGTTGTTGAGCGTTTTCAGTTTTCATGCGCATAACTCGAGACAGAATGGTTAGTTTTTAACGATTTTGAGCTTGACGGTTTCGTTTGGGCCCTAGGAAGGACGAATGCTACTTTTTATCTCGAAAACAAAACTTTGACAGGATGAAATAGGGGGTGTCGGAACTTCGGGAAAGAATATCGCAAGAACAACGTGCAGTCGTCCGAACTGGAGACCGAGATAGACAACAACATAATCGTCATCAGCTTAGCGTTCAAATAAATGAAAACCAACGAAGAAGAGGAAACGTCGTGAATGTAGAATTGCGGCGAGTAGCATTCCAATACCAATGCACGGTTGAATACAAACTCCTGTAGGACAACATGCGAGACGTTTCAGTGCACCAACAATCGATGAAGTTGTCATTGTAATGATCAGTTGCAGCGTGTGTGTGAAACACACAAAATATCGTGTTCACTAATGGGAGCTAATATTGTAAAATTCGAGATACATATTTATAATTAAGTTGCATTCTTATAGGTGGCGCTATATTCCCAGTTTTGTATATGTTGGTCGATTTCGTTGTTGGCATTAAATTAGAATTGCTGCATGTTGTTAAACCGTGCGCATAACAAATTGATTGAAAGAAAATAAAAATCGAAGTTTCTTTCTTTTGTGTTGTTGTTCGATTCAAAAAAGCCAGGTGACATATTCGCCTGCCAGGCAACTAGCACCTACCCCTAGCGGAGCAACGAAGTAGCGTAATCGGGCTAAGCAAAGCGCAGAAAAATGTGCAGTCCCTTTAACCACGGAACCGATTGAGCTCAAATCAGGTAAGCTTTGGTATTGACTTGAATATGTTTCTGTGAAGTTTGGTCAAAATCGGTCCACCAAGTTTGACTTGCAATTTTGTTTCTCATCAAAAAAAGACAAGTATTTCTTTTTGTTAGGCGCAGAGAACACCGAGTATTTAGACTTTTGAGCACGGGCAACGCCGGGCGGGTACAGCTATTAACTATAAAATGACAATAAAATTAACACCATATTGATTTAGTTCTCATTTAAAAGTGAAATAAGGCCATAAATGGATGATGGCCTTAATTCGCAATTGAAAATGAGTTAGCACCATTATGGCGTTACTTCATATAGCCTTATTTCACGGCACCTCTCAACTCTGCCGGTACCTCCCAGAAAAAATAAAGCCTACAACCTTACAAACCATAACATTTAAGCTATTTTCATTCCTGAATATATGTATACTAACAAGAACCTGGTAGCGGTAATACATGAGGTACCTACCAACTCAGGCAAAATAGATGCAGTTCTAAACTCAGCCTACTTAGCTTGGTGACTTCAACGATACGGACTTGTCGCCGCTGAATGCACTGCGGTGAAAAGAATCTGTAACAATTGGTTGCAATTCCAGTGCCCATCATACGTTCTGGGATAGCTCGGACAAAAACAGAAGGGGTAAAGGGGTCGGGTCTCCTTCAGAACTTATTAACCTGTTTACCATAGAAATTCTAAATCAAGGCATTAACCCCACTTTTATATACGGAATTGCGGGATAAGTTTTAGATGTCACCCTATGAACCGCATTAAAAGCATGTTCGGAACATAAATCTATTCATTTCTACACCGATGGATTAAAAACAATTGATGATCTGTGTGGAGGCGTTTTCTCAGACAGATTAAATCCTAAACTCCCTTTCCGTCTTCCTAATCACTGTAGCGTATTATATTCTTAAATTATGGCGATCAAAGAAGTCTTATCGTGGCCGAAGAGAAACGTGGTATCAGCTAAGAACATCCGTATCTTCTACGATAGCCAAGCCTCGACAAAGTCATCCAGTGGCCCTATACCGATCATAATTAAGGGAATGGCGGAGCAATTCAAAATTCACCTGCGTTGGGCAACTGCATGGCTCATGAACTCACCAAAAAAAGGAACCACATTACCTCTATACCTAATAAAGGTTCTCATTTTTAAATTTTATGCAATCGAGCGAACAAACCTAAGGTAGACAGACAAGTGGCACAATATATCTAGCGACAAAGCAGATCCGGCCAAAGCTGGACCAACGACGAGCTTAGTGTTCAACTTCGCTAAACTGACTGCACATAAGTGATACCATTACAGCTCACTATCCCATAGGCAAGCACATATCAAGGCTTGGCTCAAACGACTTCTCTAGAAGCTGCATCGACGAAGAGGAGGAGGAGACTACACATCACCTTCTTTGCGCATACCCTGCCATCTCCTATAAAAGATTTTTTACCTAGGAGCCTTCTTACTAAATGATTTAATGACTTGGCTACCACTGATGTAACAAGTCTATCACGCTTCATCAGAAATTCTGAATTTAACGCACAGAGGAAGGAATTCCCCTAGATCCGCGTGGTATCATAATAGATCTCCAATTAGTCTTAGTATATTGGGCTTTAGCTGGCAACCACTTCAACCTAACCTTACCTAACCTAACTTAGTTGTCCCATTTCCAAAGTCTTTTTAAACTAACCAAACAACTAATGATAAACAGTCGAAATATCACATGATCGTGTCGTTGTTGAAGAAATCATTTTTTACTAACATTACCTTTCGTCTCTCAGTCGTTTGAAAGAAAAGAATCCATGATTCGGTGTTCATTATTACAAAATTCTCATTCTTTCATTCATAGTAAATATATTATATTCAATGTCTCATTTTGTTGCAGTCTAATAAAATGATAGACTATCGCCATAAAAGTAGGCTGCCGTAAAATTTTAAATTTGAATTTTTTTAAAATTCAGCAATCCAGTGGATTATGTTCTACCGCCTCCTTCGAACCTCATCTTTTATTTATATAATGCAACGTTTTAGTTTTCTTGACAACGGAGCAGACCGAGCTAATAAATTCAGCTGGAATTGTATTCACTTTCAGGAAATAGCTATATATTCAATATTGAAAATATATTCCCCAGTTTTTTTCATTTCATTTCATATTTTTATTAGTAGCGACCCATAGCCACATTCTTTTCAATCTTTACTTAAGACTACTACCCCCCGATAATACCACCTGGATTCTTCATTTATTTTACAATCAAATAATAATTTGTCACACTTGGGTGGCACTGGTTGCAGGTGTCAGCCTTCCGATCATTCTAATGGGCAAAGCTTGACGTTGATAAATCATCGTTTGCATCCGTTACTTGCGAATCTGTCAACTAAATACACACATAAATTCTTTCCGTGTGCTTGGTATCACTATATCCCAACTTTTTGATACATTACCGCTGGACAGGTTTATACATAAATTCCTTTCCGCGAAGGAACAGCTTCATGGATATAAAAAAAAACTATCAAGGGGCAGAAGGGTTCAAGTTGATACAGCAAACTTTAGTAAAAATGTGTCCTTGTAGCATTTCTCCCCCTGAAATCAATATTTATTTAAAAGGTATGAATACGATATTATTTCAATTCGATATTTAAGATCAATGAATCGATACAAGCATTTGTATAGGTAGGTACATGAAAACTTTGTTTGTATTTATTATGGATACAATGCAATGTTTGCCGAAGGACATACCCGCGCACAAAAAGTGGGCTGTAGATTGGGGTCAATGTTTACCCTTGGAAATTCAATCCAATGCAGATGAATTCAATCAACGATTCGTTGAGATTATTGCCTTAGTTCTGATTCATACATGTACTCACCGGATATAGATGCAAAGTCGAAAGTTTGAGTCATTTCCATTACGAATTATTTATACATCAAGTTCGTGACTTGTGTAAAGTTTTTCTGGCAGCATAAAAGTGAAACTTAGTTGTTTGAATCTTAAGCAAGATACAGAGAGTCAGATAATAAAGAGGGACAAAAATAAGTGAGAAGACTGAGCGCTATGGGATATTATATTCGTACTGCACTTGACAACTGCTTGTTGTACCAGTCTCAGGAAAATAATTAAATCGTCTGATTGAAGCACACTTTTCCTGGCACTTGCTGTTGACTTTTATCGCATAGGTCCTTCCGACAGTGCACACAGATAAACATGCAATAACAACATTTGTTCCGTCTGGTGTGCCAGGATGTAGTCCGGCATGCAATTCAAACTAATTGAAAAAGCAACAAAAAATATAACATCATAGGGAGACAGACTGAATTGCAACTGGAATAAGTTTTGTATGTAGTGGAAATTTTGGAGAATGATAAATGGTTTTGGGAGAAAAATTAAAATTGCTAGGGAAAAGCTGATATGAACGAATACATTAACTACAGTGAACTAATATAGATATCTTTTCAGGAAAACGAATGGGAAAAAGGATTCCGAGTGTTTCATCAGGCTGTGAAACGATGGCCGTGGTTTCAAACTGTTTTCTTTTCCTTTTTTAACTTATTTCATAATTCTTTAGCGATGGAAGATTATTTTTGATTTTTGTTTCTTTTGAAACCCTTATACATTTCTGTATGTATTTATAAGTGTATTTAAATCACGAACAGTCAACTTTATGAGAAGCTGCTTAAAAATCGCACTAAATGATTTCATTTGATGAAATGTTGCATTTCTTAGCTTGTTTGTGGACATTTTAGTTGACGATTATAAAAGGTGAAGCATAAATCATCAAAAGGTCTACATGGCGACCCCGGCAATTTGAGACGAGTCTTAACAAAAATAAATGATTTATTAATCAACTAGCGGAACCCGGCGAACGTTGTTTCGTTGTCTGGCAGGCTCCAATGTCAACTTACTTTTTCGAATCGAACAGTGTTTTGGTGAACCTCCTCGTGGGTAAAACCTTGAAAGTATTTAACCCTTTTCTCCGCATGGCTAAGCCCGCTCACGCAATTTCGTTGCTCCGATAAGGGAAGTTGCTAGTTTTCTGGCAGGCGCCTATATGTCAGCAAACTTTTTTGAATCAAACAGCGTTGTGGGTGGAACGTGATTTAGAGGGATTTAAGTATTTTCTCCTAAAAATCTTGGAGTTCAATGTGCAGACGACCACAGCCTAGATAAAGAACCGACAATGCTATTTAATATTTTTAAATGTTATTGTTGTGCGTTGAAACTCAGAGTTATACCTGTTTGTTCAAACTTGGCTTAGACTTGGTATAGTGCCAATGTGATTTCTTATTGCGATCGAAGCAATGAATTTAAAAATGGATAAATGTTACTATTTTTTTTAATTATTTAATTTTCTTGACAATATAACTTTTTTTATTGCTTTACTGAAACAATTATCTCTTTTATGTGTATGCCGTTCCACTTCGCAAAAGCAATTGGTTGGAGAAGCTAGATTTTAGGCTCTGTATGGCCTAATATTTATTAATTTTTTTTTAAAACAAATAACGAGTCATTTTTATACCCTATTTTAAGGGTATATTCATTTTGCCTCATAGCCCATAGACTCCTAAAAGTTAATATACATATGTATTCGCGATAAGCATCGTGAGTAATGTAGACCTAGCTAGGTCTTAAAATTTGTACTCTCTAGGAGCCCGAAATAATAAAGTTCAAGAATTTTTAAAATCCTCCTAAAAAAAAACAAATTAATAGAAAAAAACAAAATTATTAGAAAAAATCGAATTTTGAGCTAAAAAGCTGAAACTTTTGATATAAATTCTCTTTAGGGGCCCAAAATGCTCGAGCGTTAAACTTTTAAGAATCCGCCTACTGACACGCCCACAATTAAAAAAAAAAAACAGTTGTATCGAAAAGTCAAAGTTAAAGCGAGGAAGCTGAATTTTGGAATACTCTCTAGGGACCCTTTATGATCGGGTGTAAATATTTTCAAAATCCGCCCACTGACACGCCCACTATTTAAAACAAAATGGTTTTATTGAAGAAAACATTCGCAAAATATAAATAAAAACGTTTTGAACAATTCCTTTATTGAAAGTTTTCTACCAAGCCCACTTTTAAGGGGCGTTTTTTTTACAAAATTAAACTTTTTCGATAAAATCCTTGAAATGTTGTATTACAAAATATGTAGATCGTTCTTAGCGATTCAGCCATGCTTAAATTTTTGGCATGCCCACTTTATGATAAGTAGGATACTTGTTGCTGAAGGCAACGATGTGAAAACACTTTTACCGAAAATTCGATGAAAACATAATATTTAAGATTAGTTCGTAAAATAGTTTTCACCCCGAAGGGCAATAATTATAAGATATAGTTAAATTTAGGGCGTTCGCATAATGACAAATAATCTAGAATAAGTATTCTATTAATTTTAAGTTAGATTCAATCATTTTTGTCTAGTATGTAAGTTGATATTCAATAACCATGAAAAAGAGAATTTAAAAATCAAAGTCTAGGAATAGGAATAGGCTACCCAAATATTTGACCAAGCGGACAAGGCTATATATAAAGATAATACAGGGTGCGCCAACATAACTTCCTTTTTTTTAAATGCGCCCCAGTCAGGCTGTAGGGATTATGTTGTCGAACCCTTCAAAATTTATTATCATTTCTTATACACTTTACATTTTATTTCTATGATGTCCTACATTATGATTAGAAAAAGTTTGTTTAAGTTTTTAACAATATTTTTCTGTAGTTTTACTGCTATGAGGCAAAATACAGGTCAAACGTAAGTATCTGGATACACGTTAAATGAAAGTTATGTCCAGCTAAAAAGATACATTTCATGTGAGAAGAAAATAGATGGGTGTTTTTTCATATAAATATACCTACCCACATGGCTGACACTGTGACCTAAAAGATATATTGTATCTAAACTATTCAACGTTCCAATAGACGTACCACATCCCTTATCAAGGTCAGCACGTCCTTGGTCCTTGGTATCAGAGTGGGGTTTATTGCACCGAAAATCCACTTTCACGAATAATGACCATAGATAACTTCTATTAAAACAGGTTCTTTCCTCCTATCCTCAGCTGGAAATTCCCATTTGTGTGTCGCCACGGCGTTCATGTGAATGAAAATCATTGCCATGAACGTTAAGCCAGGCACTATATATGTTTTTCTTTGTCGGGGTGCGGGATTTTCTACATTCGAGCACTCAGACTCAATACTGTCCATTGTACTGCCAGGAAGACACGCCACTTTTACCGAAAATTCAGTTATGTATGTGCATTATATTATGTATTTACTCATAGCTACACTAAATGATATGGCTGTTGGAGCACTTTATATGCAGGTGAATTTCTACTCGTGATAGCTGCATGCTCTTAGCATTCCACGTCAGTGATCTGATTTCGAAATATAAGCAATTGCAACACATATTATTCTTTTAAGTTAAAAATTCTCGAAAAGATCAACTTAAAGGACCATCAAATGAGGAAGTAAGACGTCGTCGGGGAAACTTTTAAAGTGTCTCCTCATTGAAAGGGAATAAAACACTAGCTCCACGTGTAATGCCAATATATATACACTCTTACTCGTAGTTTTATCTCTGATTTCACTTTTGTAGCGTAGGTGGCCGAATCAAAGTGTGTCAAATGTACGACATGAGGACATTACTCACATTAGCAAATAAAGTTTTGGAACGGAAAAAATATTTTTCTTTCCACTACTTGAAGGAGGCAGACAAGGATGGCGTGCATGAGTGAAATGAAACTCAAAACGAAAAACTTCAAATTGCACTTGTAACTCTTATAAAATAGTTTCTGAATGATTCTTTTTGTAAACTTGTTTGCCTCCAAGAACTGTGTGAGAATGTTGCACAGGTGTGTCGAAGACGGAAACCATACACTCTGTCGTAATATGTAACATGTTTGCGAATTATTTAATTCTAAAAACTGATAGTTGCCCGAACGAGAATCTTGAAACTAAGTTGATAACATTTGTCAAGCTTCATACAAAATACCATTTCATTAATAACTTGTCATAGAGTTGCACGAACTGAGAGAGAGGAACTTTTATAATGATGCTTAGGTTTGCCATCTAAGTGTAAATAATAAATATAAATTTTTGAAGTTGAATAACAAATGCTTCAAAAACTCCAAATATTGACACAAGGGAAGAGGGTTGAAAATAAATACTGATTGAATGTATAGACAATTGCTTTTCCCGATAAAAATATGTTTACAGGCAGACGATGTTATTTAAATAAAGTACTGTGCCATTAGAAGATAGAAGACAATATGACGTCTTTTGAAGTCATATGAAGTTCTTAAAGTTGAGCATAGCTCCATGACAGATTGTCGACTCAAAGTAAAAGAAATTGTAAAAATTGTGCGATGGTCGAACAAATGCATTTTACAATTTTGAGATGCCAAAAGTTAGCACTGTGGAAAATGTTCTAAAATGTCAATATTTTGACATAAGTCCAAATCATTTTTATTGTTCACTTTGAAAATTTGTTGACGTAAAAAGCTGAAAACAACTGTGGGCAAACTTTCTTTATAACAGTGCATGTACCTACTACGTTTAATCATAAGTGGCAAAAATCAATTACTTACCCAACCCATGGTTATTCTCCTCCTTAGACAGTGCAGTCTTTCATCCTTATATATCTCGGGCACGCTTCTATCAGTGTTTTCCATACCAAGCGCTCTTGAATTGTGAATTAGTCGGGGGTTCAATTGCATTTTAGTCAGGCATTTCTATTCTCCTTCCAGAAAATTCACAATTCCTTAATGTTCGGTTGAAGAAGGGATTCTACATTTTGATTTTGTAAGTGCGAGCAAGATTACATAATTATTCTGTTTAATACCAGCTAAAATAATTTGAAAACAGTTTCCTTGGGTGAACTGTTTGATACCCAGTCATATTCCTATCGCCCGAAGTGGGGCATTGTATTAAGAGTTTTTACTTGTTCAAAACGTCACCAAAAAGTGTCAAAAAAAATGTTCGATCGCCATGGCGGTCGTCAGGCTTATCTTTTCCTACGGTATCATAGCATGCTGACCTGCGCTATCAAAGAAATGCCATGCAAGTGCCCTGGAACGAGTCCATAGGTCATCTGCATAACAGGAGCCTTGAGGTCTTTTCAGACGACCCTGCTCTTAATGTCGCACTACGACTGCCTGACCACTGTAGTGTAATCGCGGGTATCCGCGAAGCAGCATCCAGACTCTCTAAGAACCCGATAGACGGCAGAACTATGGTGATTTACATAGACAGTCAGGCAGCGATAAAAGCCATAGAATCACCAACAATAAGATCCAAGCAAGACAGAGTAAGGCAGATGAAGACTGGACTAAGTATAGGTCCGAACTTAATCTATACACTAAAGATATAAGGAGAGCAAAACTCGAATCCTGGAAAACGTTCTGCGAATCCATAGAGAGTACAAACGAGGCCGCCAGACTACGTAAAGTATTGTCCAAAGACCCCACGGTCCCAGGCTATATTAAACGTGCTGACGACTCTTGGACAGAGTCTAGCCGAGAAACTCTACAAATATTAATGGATACCCACTTTCCGGAGTCTAGTGAAATCACTGGGTGTGAGATCAACTACACTCCTGTTCCGCCAGACACACAAACGGAAATAGCAATGGAAAGCATTATAACAGAGCACAAAATTGCTTGGGCAGTCAAATCATTCAAGCCCTACAAATCGGCTCGACCAGATAATGTCATACCAGCAATGATACAACAGGCTCTTAGTGTAATACTGCCATGGCTAAAAGTCATTTTCAAAAGCTGTATAAGACTCTGCTACATACCGCAAAGCTGGAAAGAAGTTAAAGTGATATTCATTCCCAAAGCAGGGAGACATATACACTGCACAGCAAAAGATTATAGGCCGATAAGTCTCTCCTCTTTTCTCCTAAAGACACTGGAGAGAATAATCGACTTATACACAAGGGACCTTCTAAACGAAAACAACCTATGCAGCACTCAACACGCCTACCTCAAAGGCAAGTCCGTTAAAACAGCCCTGCACGAAGTTGTGTCAATAATATAAAAAGGACTACACCACAAAGAATTCACCATGGCTGCATTTTTGGACATTGAGGGAGCTTTCAACAATGTTAAAACAGCGGCCATAAAAACAGCGCTCGAAGACTTGGGAGCGAATAAAGAAATAACGAACTGGGTTTACGAAATGCTCAACAGCAGAGTAATTAACTCAGAGATCGGTGAGAGTTACATAAGGAAAACAGTGACCAGGGGCACCCCACAGGGAGGCGTCTTATCTCCCCTCCTGGTCAAAAGAACGAAAGTAGTAGCATACGCAGACGATATTGTAATTCTAATAAGTGGCAAGTATCTCCCCACTATTAGTGAACTCATGGAATCTGCCCTAAAAGAACTATACTCGTGGGCAAGACCGAACGGCCTTGGAGTTAATCCAGTCAAAACCGAATGTGTTCTGTTCACTAGGAAAAGAAAAATCGAGAAATTCGATATGCCGAAGCTAAACGGAATTCGTCTGAAACTTTCCCCGGAGGCAAAGTATCTGGGCATCATCCTAGACTCTAAGCTTACTTGGAAACGTAACACAGAAGAAAGAGCAAAAAAAGCACTATGCGCCTTCTACGCATGCAAAAAGACCTTTGGCAAACGTTGGGGTATGCGCCCTTACATAACCCATTGGATGTACACAGCGATCATACGACCCATACTTACATACGGGTCAATTGTATGGTGGAAGGCAACAGAAAGGACTACCTATCTCCATAACCTCTCAAAGGTACAGAGATTAGCATGTATTGGTACAACGGGAGCAATGAGATCAACACCCCAAGCCGGGCTGGAAGTCATTTTAAACCTACCCCCGCTTGGTGAATATATTCGCAGCATGGCAGCCAAAGGAGCCCTCCGCCTCAAGGAGGCAAACATCTGGAGGCACAGCTCCTATGGACACGGCTCTATAATTCACAACTACTTGGGTATCGATCTATCCAGGAAAACGGACTACTTAATTCCCAAACGAAACTTTGAGAAAAACTACTCCACATACATACCCCAAAGAGAGAACTGGAACACGCACGTCAACGTGCAAGAAATCCACATCAATACGGACGGGTCGAAAATGGACGTGGGGACAGGAGCGGGAGTTTTTTGCGAGCCCCTAGACATAAAGGACTCGTACAGACTTCCCAATGAATGCAGCGTCTTTCAAGCTGAGATTGTCGCCATCGACAAGGCAGCAGAAACTATCTGCGCGAAGAATCTGGATCCTTCCACGATCACAATCTTCGTAGACAGTCAGGCGGCTATCAAAGCACTAGACAGCGAAACTATAAAGTCAAAAACAGTCAGAAACTGCCAAAAATCCCTCAACAAAATAGGCGAACGACACAGGATCACTCTCTGCTGGGTCCCCGGTCATAGCGACATTGTTGGGAATGAAAAGGCAGACGAGCTAGCAAGAATCGGGTCAGAACTTGACGCAATAGACGCCATTACGTCAATAGACATCCCAATTAGTGCAGCAAAAAGAAACATTGACCAAAAACTGAGGGAACAAATTAACACCACCTGGTCCCAAAGGCACGACTGTGTTATATCTCGCAGTCTATGGCCAAGAATTAACGAAAAAAGAACAAAAAGCATTCTGGAAATGAATAAGCTAGAAATACGTATCTTAACTGGCGTACTGACAGGCCACTGCACCATAGGTGTAATGGCAAGCAGGCTGGGCATCAGCTCACCAGACTACTGCAGGAGCTGTCAAGATATAGAAGAAACCGAGACCATCAAACACCTGCTCTGCGAATGTCCAAACCTTCAGACATCTCGACTTCGCTATCTGGGCAACAGATTCTTCGAAGACTTAGAGGACGTAGCGCAGGTACCACTGACGGACACTATCAGGTTTGTCAAGAACACAGGTTGGTTCCAATAGGCCAACCGGCAAGATTAACCTAAACTGAGTATGGTAAGTGTTTTATTGTAAATGTAGGTTTACCACATAAAACAATAAGGGATCACAATGGACCAATGGGCCCCCGTGCAAGCACAGCAGCCCTGCTGTGCACTTCCCTTCCAACCTAACCTAACCTAAGATCCAAGTTGGTAAAACAATGACGCGAAACTCTTAACGAGATCGCCGACAGATGTAACATTTCTCGGTGCTGGGTCCCCGGTCACAGTAACATTCCATGCAACTGCAAGGCGGACGATCTAGCCAGACGGGGTACCACACGGGCAATCTCCAACAACGGAGAGACACCAGCTTTTCCCATTCAGACATTGAATCTCAATCTATCAGAAAACGCATTAATAGAAGTAAACAACAGGTGGATCGGCATCAGCACATGTGCGTCCTCAAAACAAATATGGATAAAATACAATGCAAAAAGAACATTCAAACTCCTGACCATTATCAGGAAAAATATCAGCTCGATAGTCGAAGCAATCACTGGTCACTGTCTTTTGGGGCAGACACGCCACCAGAATGGGAGTATACCCTCAAACGACTTCTGTAGAAGCTGTAGAGACGTTGAAGAGGAGGAAACAATCACACACCTCCTGTGTAACTGCCCGCTCAAGGCAAACAATTCTTGCCTACTATTTCTTCGAAGATCTAAGCGATCTCAGAGAGACGACGTTTGCTGAATAAGCAATTTCATCACAAAATCCAAGTGCTTGAACTAATCTTGAGCATGGACATCCTTCCAATGTTTGGCTGTGGCAAGAACCCCTCCCTGCTCAATTTCAGAGGACAAGCGTAAGCTTGTGTCTTGTATTGAAACCGTCACTACAAACTGCACTCCCTCCCTGATGCGCGTAGCATTGAGGGTGCACTTGCTTCAGTCACTCCCTCAAGCCCACTATTCCCGGCATCCTTTCCAATGAAAATTAATGACGTGCTCGAGGCTCAACTGTATCAGTCACCCGACTCGAAATTACCTGCAAAGAGAATAAAGAGCAGTTTAAAGTTCAATTACAACAGTCATCTCAAGCCAATGTCACTTCAGTCAGCACTCCACTCCGAGGTTGACACCGGAAACTCGGGCGTTTGATTCATACAGATCAAAATGGGACCGGAGTTTCGGTTCGATTGCAACAGTCGCCCCACTCTGCTCCTCTCCCATGGTTCTTGAGGTTAACGTGTATTCTCAGTACTGTTCTACTGCTTCAGTCACTCCCTCAAGAACAGTTTAAAATCTACTACTCGACTGTGCATCCGATTGATGGGTAAATTAAAAAAAAAAAAAAAACATCTTGAAATTAAATTTTATGCTTTCACAAGTGACTGAAAATGGGTAAAATTAGGCGGATAATTTCCGGTTGAAGCATAGCGGCTACTGAATTTGTGATTGTGATCTTTTGAAATGTTTTTGATTTGGTATACTGCTTTTCGATCTTAACCTTCACCTGGACAGTAACCATGGATACTGAACTGAAGGTTTTACCCGGTAAGATATTTGAATTTTCATCTCTAAATGGCGCTTCATATTTTTATAAGATTTTAATGCAGTTTCCAATCAATGACTAATTTTTTGATTTATTGCAGATAATTGAAAAATAAATTGAATTGACAGAAAAACCGTCATCTGGAAAAAAAACACAAGAAGACGTAACAAAGTAAAGAGAATTAGTGCAAAAGTCTAATATTGAAAGAAAAACTGTAACCTGCTGAAAACAACTTATACAAAATGCATGGCTTTTTGTTTAAGGTTAACTAGACAAATAAACATTTCTATTACTTATAATCATAGTTTGTTATAATTTGGTCACCCCACACATTGAATTGTTTGTTGAAGTGGCATTAACTCTAATTTTTTTTTCTTGAAATGCAAATGCCACTACCTATTCTCATTTTATTTGTAAATTAAGTTTAGTATAAAATTGTAATAACATTATATAATGAGAATTAAGAATTAAACAAAAAAAAGCTTTAAAGCAAATAAAACTACGAAATATCATGAAAAACGAAAAAAGTATAAACATTAATTCAAAAATTTCAGCTCAAATTTCAAAATTTTGTAAAATCTCTTTACCCGTTTTTTTTTTCATTATTTCCATGTTTTGCAAGTATACCGTATCTCACACACATATTTAATAATATTCTGACCAAAAGCATTTTCCCGTCACAATGGAAATACTCTAAAATCATCCCTATTCCTAAAAACAGTGCGAATACTGAATTCCGTCCCATCTCAATCCTACCCTTTTTATCGAAAGTCCTTGAAAAACTCATGCAAAAGCAACTTACAGCTTTTCTCAACCAAAATAGTCTTATTACATCTAAACAGTCAGGTTTTCGTCAAGGTCATAGTACTACAACGGCTCTAGTCGACGTTATCGAACGGGCAAGAAATGTGCTAGATGATAATAACGTTACCTCCTTAATACTTTTAGATTATTCGAAAGCATTCGAGACCATCGACCACAACATCATGTCCCAAAAGTTATTCCAAATGTATAACTTTACACCCGAAGCAGTGAAGCTCATTTTCTCCTAACTTTCTGGAAGACATCAAGCGGTTGTTGTTGGAGATCAGATTTCCGACTTTCTACCGCTTTCCTGTGGAGTCCCGCAAGGTTCAATATGGGGCCCGACCTTCTTCTCAATTTATGTTAACGAAGCTCCGAAAGTAATTCGCCAGTGTGATGCACATCTTTTTGCTGACGACCTTCAGATAATGAAAAGCAGTCCGTTTGGTATGATTGAGGACTGTGCTATCAAGATTAATGAGGACCTTTCATCTATTAAACGATTGTCTTTAAAATGTGGCCTCACCTTAAACCCCCAAAAAACTAAATGCCTTGTAATATCGAAAAGAATAGTAGATGTCTCCTGTTTTCCTGCCATTGAACTCGGAAACACCCAAGTCGAGTTTGTGGATAAGGTCAAGAACATCGGTATATGTTTTAATAGAACATTAAATTGGAACAACCATATCACACTGGCTGTAGGCAAGGCATACGGGGCTCGTCGATTGCTTTGGCCTAGTAGGAAATTCACCCCTTTGGATACCAGGAAAATGCTAGCTAAAACCCTTGTAACACCGATCTTGACTTATGACTGTGAAATTTTCTGCAAGCTCGACAGCGTAAGTCAGAGGCAGCTCAACGTTGCCTTTAACAGTGTGGCTCGTTATATATTTGGTCTAAGCCGGTATGACCACATATCATCGTTCTCTAAAAGTATATATGGAATCTCTTTTCAAAACCGTATACAACTTAGAGCTCTAACAATGTTCTTCAATATTATCTAAATGCACCAACCTGCGTATCTTTACGAAAGAATCCAGTTCTCGTTGTCTAGAAGATCTTACCAAATTATAGTCCCCCGTTTTTCATGTCTTACTTCAGAGCGACAGTTTTTTGTTAACGCAACTCGGTTATGGAATACCTTGCCACGCCATGTGCGAAGTTCAGATAATCTTATTGCCTTTAAGAAAAATGTCTTTACACACTATCTGATGACATAATCTTCCTTTTCCGCGGCTTTGGTTTTCTGTTGGGTTTGCTAAACTTTGCTATACTTTTCTTTACTTCTCTTTTCTTTTTCTTTTTTTTTTTATTCTTTTTTTCTTTTCTTGTTATATCCTCCTTTTTTCTTCACATTTTTCTCTTAGTTTTATTTAAACTTTGTACATATTCTTTAAATATTGTTAATATTGTACTTTATATTAAACTTTTTTCGTTTAAAGTAACTTTATTATTTACAATCGTTACTTCTTTTTTTGTTATAAATATTATATGCATATGTTCAATTCGAAGCTTTATTATAAACAAGATGTTAATCTTAAAATCAAGCTATGATGATAATAAAATACAAATACCGTTGTTTTAGTCGTATGGTAAAAACTGAATATGCCACTTTCAAACTCTTTCTCTCCAAGGGTTAAAAAACACCAACACAGATCGATATCGTAAAAGCCGTTTTTAAGAAACCGGTACCGTTATTTAAAATTATAAAATTATAAAATAAATATAAGGCATAAACATCGCCTAAAACTTAGATAAATCCGAATCCGAACTGCCGATTCGGGAATTTTTTTATGGTATTTGATGCTCTTGGAGTTTGTCAGACGTTCGCACGAGGTGGGACAGTGGAAAAAACCCCCGGCGGGATTTTAACTTGAGACTTTCAGATTAGTAGTCCAACACTCTAACCTCTGCGCCACTGCACCCAGGATTGAGTTTTATTTATTTTAAGAGATAGAATAAAAACAAAATGGCCGCGAGTTATAAGCCTACATACCCCAAATACGAATTTCGAAGTAAATCCGTCCAACCACTGTGCCTGGAGCCTCGGCTACAGACGGATAGACGGACAGACGGACGCAAATAAGGGACACACCTCACATCTCTTTAGTCGTAATACGAGTATCTTACCTCATACTCAGTTTGATTTCGAAATTTCTGCGCGATTGCAATATCTTCCTCTTTAGTATACTTAAGCATGTGAGAAAGTTAAAAATCAGTCGAAATAAGAAAGTTGTCATCATGAGTCAGCTTGACTACTTCCGTGCATACATCACTGAATGCTTGCTGCGCCAAGAGAACATTGCTTTCCCAACATGTAAAAAGGATTACTCATTTCACTCAAAAATAAAAATTCTCTTTCATAAAGCACTGCAGAAATATTTTTAAAGCCTTGGGTTCACTTTTGCATTTTTGTAAATCATTCAGTACTATTGGTCGAGATTTCGACCACCACCCTCAGCGTAAACCTGGACAGATAGGACCCCGATTTTTTGTTGTAGGTATTTTGGATCAAAAGGTGAATATGTACACACAATGTTTCATTAATTTTGAAGAAACACTTTTAAGCCTTTACATACGGGTTAAAGAAGAAGAAGAAGAATGACAAGTTGAAGGAAGTGAAGTAAAAAAAAAAAACTTCATTTTCGACTTCACTGCCATCCTCTGCTGAGTACACCTGCATTCCTAGAATACACCCACCTCCCTTATAAACACAAAAATAAGGCAACACAAATTTAATTAATTTGTTAACGAGCCCTTGATGTTATTTATGGGAACATATTTTAACAAGGGGATCCTTTGTAATAATAATGAGAATTTATTCCATTTTTTTTTTTGATTTTTAATCGTAGGTTACGTCCACAAAATTCACTGGATTACTCTTTGAGTTAATTTCATAGCATTAACAGGTTTCGTAAATTACATTTGAATTCAGTGAATGTAGGTATATTGAAGCAGAAATTGAAATGTAAAACAACGAAGACTTAATTAGGTACCGTCGTTATGCAGATTGTATGCCAAGCGTTACATTAAAATAAAATGTGTAGTTTTCGGCAGGTGCGGTGGAAAATTAAATTTACCAGAGCCGTGCACATTTTTTCCAATCGAAATGATTTTTAATTTACCATTTATCAAAACCATCTTTTTGATTCAGGGGAGGCTTTTTAAAATATGGCAAAATACAATTAAACTTCGTCAGAACCGCTACCCCGGTCGAAAGGTCAATGAGGACCAGTGATCCGCAGCTAATTATGTTGCAAGTTAAATGTATTTCAATTTCACCTCTGGTTTTGATGCAAGTGGCAAATGAAATACTTATTTGCAAAGCAAAACAAAAGGCGAAGTCAAAACTTCAAATAAGGGCAACGACTTCATTACGGGATCCATTGCCATGTTGCAAGCTTGCCTATGAGACAGTGTCCGGTGATTACATCAATTGTAGCACCAATCTGAAGTCTGTTCAGAGACATCAAACACTTAGAGCGCGTCAGATCCAGCATTGGCCAACACTGTTTTGTCGCTAGAAAAGTGTTGCCAGTTGTCCACCTAAAGTTAGTTCTCTCAATGACCTCCCTCATAAACATAAATTTTCATGTAGCAATTGGAATGCCTAAGGGAACTTTATCAGGTAAAAGGGGCAGTATGGTGCCTTTTCGACAGTATGGTTCATCAGCCCTACAATTCCCTGGAATATCTCTGTGTCCCGGCACCCAGCAGAGGTGAATGTTGAATTGCTCCGCCATCTCCACGAGAGATGATCGGCAGTCTAGGACTACGATGGAGTTTGTGGAGACAGAATTCAGAGATTTTAGCGCAGCTTGGCTATCTGAGAAGGTTCGGATGTCCATAGCGGATAACACGTTCCTCTTCAGCCACGATAGGACTTCTTTAATCGCCATGATTTCCGCCTGGAGCACGCTGCGTGATTAGGGTGACGAAAAGAGAGGCTGAGGTTCAGCTTGTCAGAGAACACACCTCAACCTACCCCCTCGTCGGTTTTGGATCCATCGGTATAAAAGTGGATCGATTCATCTTCGACCCCCCATGATGTTCTGGGCGGATGTTGACTTTGAGGTTTTTATCAAAACGAAGCTGAGTTGTGGTGTAATCTATGTTGCTAGGGAGAACCCTAAATTTTTTTAGAATAGAGGAGTGGCCAATTTCATTCTCGGACCACTGGAACGTTGTATTACGCCGGACAGCCGCACTAGCAGCCGCTTACTGATCTTATCGCGATTTATCGCTTTGCCTAAGGCAGTCCACCAAACAAAAACCCCGTACATTAGTATCGGTCTTATTACCAATATGTATAGCCAGTTGGTAACGCGGGGTTGAAGGCCCCATTTATTACCAATGGCTTTTTTTGTAAAAGAGGAGTGCTACCATAGCCTTTCGAACTCTTTCTTGTATATTAAGTTCCCAGCTAAGTTTTTTATCCAGAATGAGACCCAGGTATTTAGAAATTCTTCTCAGGCACTTGGACGTGCAGTCCTTGCTAGCCCATTTGTCCTTTTCCAGGAGGCCTTGGGCCCATTTTAATTTGGCGATCTGCTGCGGAGTTCTGTCGGTCTCCAGAATACCTCCAAAGACCTTCAGAGTCCTTATGGCGTTTCGCCGGTCTTTGTAGTATGCCCTCGAGGGAGTGCATTATCGCGGACATCCGCTGCAAGACGTACTAGTATTAGCGGTGGGTTATTGGAAAAACCCATTGGGTTGACTAGCAGCGGGAGGGCCATGAAGTGCTACAACTCTACCGCTGCTAGGAAGATGTTTGCCTATTTTAGTCTCGCTGCGATTCCTGGCTGCATCTGGACCTCGATTAATATGTCTCAGTGCCGCTCTGAGTTGCAGGAGCTGTACCAGTAGACAGCATGATGCTACCGTAAGGTTTCGAAGAGGTACCGGTCTTATTTTTTGTTTTGTAAGTTTTGAGTTCATTTTTAAATCCCACGAGTAGCGAAGAAAGGAGAATCGCCTGCACAGAGATCCGCAATATGCAGGTAGGGCTAGCTTGTCCGTAGGTCGACAGGTATCCGGATACTCCGTTAACGACTGAGATAGTTTTTAGACTGGGCAGTCAGCGAAGTTCGGCACGGATCATATGAAACCTTGAGTCGGGCCCAGCGGATGATGGAACTTGGGAATGGAGAGGGGTTGAACAAGGGGGATGAATGGAGTCAATGTATACAGACTTTATAGTATTCTCATTTCGTGTATACGACGATACGCCGCCGGACGACTTGAGACCAAAACAAATGTTGATAGTTTATGCACATTATGTGGGTTTATTTTTGTTTTCCTCTAATCTTGGCTCTGATGGAAGTATCAGCAGAATATTTTTGTTTGTTTTTGCGCAAACAGCAGATTTTTTGTTCTCCTTCATGCTCGTGACTAGGGATATAAGCGTTGGTGGTTGACTGTAGGGCAGAAAGATGAAGGAATGATCATCGGGTAGATTTACGCCATATTATTTGCTTGCTCTGTTGGAAGTTTGGGGTAGGTTATGTTTTCTGGTGTTTAATACAATAATTTATATGTATGTGTATGATCGTTGAAGGAGAGTCGCCTTTCAGCGAGATGATTGAGAGCTTGTGGACGGAACGTCCTGATTAGTTTTTCGTCGTCGCTCTTCATACAGACTGTCTGTATTGGGAGACCCTTCTGATAACCTATGTCGTCGACAGCATAGCCCGTTAAATCTTTGCGACTTAAGCCTCCTCACCAATCTGGGATGGTATACTGGAAAAGCTGACTAACCACGCGTGAGGCCCCGATTGCTTAACGGGATCCTTTTTGTCCATTAGCTGGAATCAGTTCAATTTTGTATAATGTATATACCGATTCAGCTGAACAAGACTAGATAAGACATCAAACTAACATTAGTTATGAATTGTTTGTCAACATTATTGTAGTTAAGACCCATCGGAATTCGTAAGTCGGCCAATACAACAAAATTAATCCCCTCCCGATTATTCCACTCGTTTGCTTTTTGACAAATTGCTTAGTCATTTACTCATATTCAATGTTGGCATGAAATTGCCCCTAATTTTACTATCAAGTGAGGCGTTCCAATGTAGCGATACACTTCACACCCATGCCATTAGGTTACTTCCTGATACAATCATTAGAACCGTGCCTCTCCTTCAAGAGTGTGTCATTCTAATTGCATGTCCAATGACTGAAATACAATAGAATTCATGTCACTTTTGCAGCACTCTGCAACAACAGTTCCGCTGCCACCGCTCAGCCCTAGTAAGTCAATCATGCAAACAAACAAAAAACACGCCTATGCCTTTGGTGACGGTGGCTGGCTTTTTGCCCCGTCTATGGAAAGATATCTAAAATCCGTTTGCATATCGAGTGGCATAGACTTAATTTTGCATAATGTTTCAGAGCACATGCCAACAAAAAGGATACACAAAGGAAACGAATTCAAGCGGCACCATGAATAACTGCAACATGCAAAATAGTTTTCATAATTCCACATAGCAAATGTACTCCGACTCACACGTATAGCTAAGGATAAAGTATTAGAGATCTTATTGCATTCAAGTTGAAATGTAATTACCTGTAATAATGAAAAAGTTTTACTTTTGGGCGTTTTGCTAAGTCTTCCATTCCTTATGGGTGGTATTTGTCTTGGAAAATATATTAGTTGCAGCCTAAAGGAATGAATCTGGCAAATAATAATGTCTTGTGCTATTGCACAGGCTCAGTATGCCATGATTCATGTGAAATTTCTGCGATAGATTAAATATGCGTGTTTGAAGTTTTTGCGAGGTATCAAATTGGAGCACATTATATTTTCATGTGTCCTTTGCTAAATACTAGGCGTCATGCTTATGTCAGAACTCTGTTGTGTGATGGTTGACCATGGTGTAGTGACTACAGGGTGTTTGAAGAATGTGGATACGAAGGAAAGCCGCAGGTAGTTACGTGAGATAATTTTGGATTTGATTTCATTGAAAGCCAACGATTTTGTATGAATCAGACTAAAGTTTACGATCAATTAAGAGCCTTATTGCGAAGATCAATCGTTAGTTGATAATTGAATATTTTCAATGTGTGCTATTGTGAACGAACGATTCTAAAGGATTTTGTCAATCGCAGTCAATTAAAAAAATGTGATTGACAAAAATACCAAATGAATCGTTCGTTCACAATAGCACACATTGAAAATAGTCAATTATCAATTGTCGATTGATCTTCGCAAAAAGGCCGTAAATTTCCTGTAAATATTAACAATTTTGAACCCTACCAGCTGGAGCTGCTCGGCTTTGCTTGTGTCCAACAATTGTATTGCTTAACATGTTCACGGAGACTACATAATTATTGTCTATAGCAAAAAAAAACGGAAATAATCTTCAATTGAATCAGCAGTCACCGGTGCGGTGGCTTGGCCACATTATTTTGTATTGCCCGCCTAAGTCTACCGTCATAATTCTGGGATAACTTAGTATTTTTCTGCCTCGTTTTAGCCACAGCTGCCTCTCTGTATATCAGTTTGGGGGAGTATGTGCACGAATGTGTATTTGATTGTGTGTCTGGTTCTGTCGCTTTGCTTGTAGGCGTTTGTATATGTGTTACGTGTGTGTGCTTTGTCTTTGGAGTTTGTCGGCATACGAGTATTACGCCCGTTCATTCGTCTTCGCATCAAGTCTTTGGGCTCCCCTCGTGCGTTCGCTCCAGCATATAAGTGTTTTTTTTATGAGTTGGCTGATCAAAAAGTTTACAAATTTTTCCCTTAAAATGGTTTTGCATGGGCTAATGGCATCCACCTAACGGTTTTTTTTTTTCATTTTCCTCATTTAGGTACTCCAATTATTTGTAATTTCTGCGTGCACTTGTTGAACCATATAAGTCATCGGAATCAGTTGGCGTTTGCTTGTGAAACTAGTAAGCAGTTCGGTCGGCTCACGGTGGCGCGTTTGCACGTTGACGACTGCCAGGTGTTTAGAAAGCAATTGGGATTTTGACCACTTGTTGCGTAAGGCAACGAGTGCTCAGATTCCCAGTTATAGTTACAATACGTTAAGTAGCTTAAGTAAGTAGACAAGGTAGTAGTCTGTAATTTGATTTTATATCAAATATAAAATTTAAATAATGATGCCGAGTTTTTAAAAAAAAAAATCTCGATGAAAATAATATGGTAAATTAGTTCGTAAAACAGTTTTTAGGCCGAAAGGCATTAATTATAAGGTTATAGTTAAGTTTAGAACGTCTGCATAAGGACAATTAATTAAGAATAAACGATACTCGTATTTATTTTTTAATTAATTTTAAGTTAGATTTAATCATTTTTGTCTAGTATATAAGTTGATATCTAATCTATATATATGAATGTTTGTCTGTATGTCCTTTATAGAATCGTAAACTATGCATTTGATCATGTGATGATCTTTAGCAAAGTTGTTGTGCATAAGCCCACGAAGGTTTATGAGTTGATATTACCAATTTTCGACAGATGGCGCCACTGGCATTCAAATGAATTTCATATATTGCCGTGACAGTTCATGCTGATTTGAATTGAAACGAAAACAGCGAACGAATGATGACGTTTCGAGTTGTGGGTGACATGCGAGTTTATGTAAATTGTGAAATTCATGTCCGGCTCACATTGAACAGACAATATTGTCGTTTTCCGAATAGTTTTGTGCATTTCATTGTGAGATAAATTCATTTTGATAAATAATTCAATCGAATTGAATTTTAGTAGTTTTCGTGAGCTAATTTTATTCATTCTCTACAGTGAACTCACGAAGATCAACGAATGTGTATGTGAAGGATCTGACTGCTGATTGACGTTCCGAACACATTTGCTGTGCAGTTTTTTTTCGGATATCATCGTGAGCGGAATTAAAATCGATTTCAACAATTCTCGAATACTGATTTTTTTTCACTTCAAATTTTCCTCAGCGAATTGGTGATCACCGTCAATATTAACATTTCCATCCGTGTGTGAACAGACGGTTTAATTGGATTTAATACATTGTGAGATTCGGATTGCTGATTGACATCTAATAAATTCAAACGCATTTTTCACGTCGTTGTACAATTATGCCTCCAAAGCGACAAGCAATTGGCCGATCTACACCTCAAGCACGGAAGAAAAGAGCATTACGAGCCTCAATGGATATTGGGGCACTCGCTGATGCATCGAATACTGCTCGACCACATCAAATACGCACGTTATTTGTCATAGTATTGACAGCCTGCTTCCCATCTAATCTGAAAGATCTTTGCGAAAAATACAAGCACTACATGAGTGAAGATATTCTACATCGTTTGCGCGCTGCGAATCAAAATCCGGACATTCAATTCACACCAAAAGTGTGTAATGCGGCATTTATTTTGATTGAAGACATATATTTGGCAATCGCTAACAAGGCACTGTTGCAACTGGGAATGCCTGCTCCGAACCGACCAGGTAACGACCTTTTCGATCGTGATTTGCAACGAGAAACACACTTTGATTGTGACGAGCTGGGGACATTTATTCAGACAAATCTTCCGCAGTTGGTTCCAGAACAACGCATTATATATGACAGAATTATGCGTACAATCACAGAACAATGCGGTGGCCTGTTTTTCATAGATGGGCCCGGTGGCAAGACTTTTGTTCTTTCACTTATTTTGGCAATCATACGATCACAAAATAATATTGTGCTGGCCATTGCATCATCTGGAATTCCGATAACTCTTTGGGATGGTGGCCGAAAAGCGCTTTCAGCATTGAAACTGCCGTTGCATTCGCAAAACACTTTGAATTGAAAACCAACATACGTGTACAACTTGAACGGGGTGCATCGGCTGGAAATTTTTCAAAACAATTAATGGATATTGGAAATCGGCGAATTCAAATTGATGAATCTACGCAATTTATCACCTTGCCAGCAAACTTCTGTAAGATCACAGAAAGCATAGACGAATTGGTGCAAACATTTTTCCCAAACATTGCACAGAACTACAAAAACCATCAGTGGCTCAGTACGCGTGCTATATTAGCGGCCAAAAACATCGATGTCAATACCATCAACTTCACCATTCAGGATGGAATACCCGGCGAAATGACAACATATAAGTCCATCGATACTGTGGTGAATCAAGACGAAGTTGTCAACTATCCAACTGAATTCTTGAATTCGCTTGATTTGCCAGCCATGCCACCTCACATTCTTACATTGAAAATTGCCGTACCCATCATTCTTCTTCGAAACATAAATCCATCACGACTTTGCAACGGAACCAGACTCTCAGTCAAGAAAATGATATCGAGGCAACAATTTTGACTGGAAAATTCAAAGGTGAAGACGTACTGTTGCCGCGTATCCCATTGATCCCCACAGATGTGCCATTCGAATTCAAACGTTTGCAGTTCCCAGTGCGACGGTTTCCCGTCGTCACGAGTCGGAAAACCTTCTGATTTATTCGTTTACGCACCAGTTGGAAAAACAAGAAATATTGTCTATCCCACAGCACTTCAATATAATATTGAATTGAATCGAAACGCTGCAATCTCACAATTTTTTCGAAATAAAAAAAATTAATAAAATGACTCAAAATGAATTGAATGTTTATATAATGTCTTTCCTTCAAATTTATTTCAGTTGGTGGCGTTGCAACGCGTGCAGGGTAGGAACAGCTATTATAAAATAAAAAAAATAATTTAAAAGTCAAAAAAAATAGAGTAAATACCCAAATAACCCACATTCCTAATACCTAAGATATGAAGTTTCACAATAAATCAATCTATTGACTTCAACAAAAGATCACTCAAAACCATAAGAGATTAAGTAACTAACCACTTACCTACTCTACTACATTGTAAAGAATTTAATTACCATAGAAAAAAAAGAAGGATGAAATCATTGCTATCTCTTCACAAGGTATATAAATGTAGATAGGGAAATATTTTTCTGCTGGTTTCTTTAATTCATTATAAATATAGACAAATGGGCTTCAAGTCAAGAATAGAGAGATTATCACCTCACTCAGAAAATAGGAAACTCCTTAAAAATAAAAATGCCAAACTCAAGAAAACAAACTTTCAATAAATAAAATTCACCTTTCCCTCGGTGTGCCCTTAAAATGTACGAGTATTTCCAACGCTCCCATGATGGAAGGAGCAAGTTAATTATTTTACAAAACACCTTTATCGGTTGTTTTTAGGTCAGACGCCAAGCCAAGGGGGAGTTGTATTTTATAAAAGATAAAGGTAATGTAGTATGTAGGTATAGAGCGACCCTTTTCTTGCCAAAATAAAAAATAAAAAATCGCTAAGTTAGACCGCGTAGTTGATATAGCATCCTCAATGTTTTGAATGATTCAACGTAGTGTTTCGCTTTTTAAGGATTAGAAATACGTTTGCAACGGTTTTGTTTGTTATGAAAATTTATGGTTGGAAATTTGTAATGTAAACGGAAGAACTTACAGCTCACAAATTTCCTCGACCGTTTGCACGAAAATGATATAGATTACTGTGGCCGCATCCCCACCACAAACGCAAAAACTAATTGATTTGTACATACATATCTATATACATATATGTATTATTTCTACTAAGATCAAAAACGAATGATTGTCTTTTCGTCATTCATTGCATGGACGGTACACCTACAAGAGAACTTTCATCTTTTTGCGTCACCCAATAGAGAAAAACTTTAAATTGCAACTGCAACTCTATTAAAGTGTTTCATATCCTACGTCCAGGGTATTACATTGGTCATTTTGTAGAAGTAGAGTCACCCCTTATCTCGTGCATTTGGTATGGTATAGATTCATTGATTGCAGATTCATTGCTCTCCACAAGAAATGGAGAGGTATTCGGAAAATTGTATTCATTGTGACTCAGGCTAAATGCAAGTAAAGTTAATGCATCAAGCAGCTGCATTTAAAACTTTTCAGCAGTGACCTAAATCAAGTTTCTAAAGTTCCTGAAGTAATTCAGCTTCACTAGAACAGTCTCCTATTGTCTGCTTTCCTCTTAAGTAATGCAGTAGCAATGTGCATACCCATTTAAAATTTTAAATTTATGTTCAGATTCATTTGCCCTTCGTCTTTATCCGCCGACTTATCGTCGTCGGTCGCAGAAAAAGCTATGCTGACCATAACCACTGTTCATGTAATTTGAGTAACAATTGTTAGAATATTCCTATATTTGTGTGCGGTTGGATAGGAGCATTGGGAATGGTGCTAGAGCAGCAGCTTTGTACTGTGGTTTTGCGATGAGGAAGGTTACGTAGACCAATGGACATGGTCTAAGCAACCATCAACACTTTAATATGATGAAATTATGAAAATGTAATATTCTCCTTAACTTCATGTATCGAAATCGAGTTTGGGTAAAAGAAAGTTTTTAGTTTTTTAGGACATCTTTTCCATGTATGGTTAGCTGATATCGTGAGATACTTGAGACATTTTTAATATTTTTGAAAAGCATTTTTCATCTGGTCCGTTTGGATGTGATATAGTCTCGTAACATCAATAATTTAAATTCTGACCAAGATATAAACTATGGAGGTGCTATTAATACGTCATATAACTTTCATCCAACATAAGCGAGAACTTACCTATTTAAAGGGCTCAGACCCATGGAGAATATCTGCTGAGACACTGCAGCTTTCCATCCTCTGCGATCCCGGTCACCCTGCATCCAGTTATCCAGACCAAGCACTCTGGTATCAGCGATATCTTGGTTATTAAAACTTAGGTTGTCAGACTTGTTGACAGCTGATTTAATTTGATTTTTGTATTTATCGATGTACCCCCAATCAGGAAATCGAATTCGATTGCTCTGCTTTCGTAAATGTCTAGACAAAATGTATTAAAGAAGACACAAACATCAATGATGTTCTATCTGGTAAATGAATCACGAAGAATTTTGCCGCAAATGAATACTTGAAAGACAGGAAGTGAAAAAATGTAAATAAATGGATGGTAAAGAAAGCGATTTTGTTCATACTCTTTCCAACGGCTTTTTATTCTTCAAAGTATCTATAAGATCAAATTTATGCGGATACGATGATGAATTGAAGTCATCAATTATCAGCCTGAACACTTTACAGTGGTTACTCCTCCTAAAGAAATTACTCCTTAATGTTACCTTGGCATTGTTGTTTTCTTGTTCATACCCGAAGTCCTTGATTATTATGGGTGTCGTTTGTTTTCAATGGGATGTTTTGACAAGACAAATAATTTATTGTTATTGCATATGATACGAATGCGAGTTGTGAAATGGTTATTTAGATTTACTTAAATTTTTTATTGTGCATAGTGGAAGTTAGTTGAATATGCTTGAAACAGACAGTTCATCTTTATTATTGAATTTGCAAAGCAGAACACGAACTGCCGTGTTTTTCTTGTTTAAATATGAATTGGAATTTTTTTGCAGATGCAAATTGCATGAACACTTTAATGCTCGTAAAGATAGTCAAATGCAGACCAATGCTTAGCTCATGATGTGATTAATTACCAAAAGTCATGTTTAGGTCTAGGTCGAAGTAATTGACTGAAACAACTGTCAATGTACCTACGATGAAATGTCATCGGTTTTATGAATAATACATCTTGAACGTTATTAGAAGCCAAAGCTGACAAATGGAAATTGATTTGACACAAATAATAATGTGGTGAATATAGAAACCCAATTGGCGCCTGATGTCTGCTTAGAAAGATTTATCGGACAGAATCAACCAGAAAAATGGAATGTTAACAGCCTGTCAAACGAACAGGTTTAGTTACTCAACAGAGAAACTGGGCAGAATTGTAATAGAAGGACCTAAATGGAGACCAATCCCACTGTTGCCAAAAGAAAAAAAAATACCATATAGTGACTAATTGCATTTTCTCCACATTTAACAACAACAAACGGTTACGCAATAACCGAGACATGAATGTAAGCACGACACGTGTCCGGTCAATTGTAAAGGGCATTTCATTAGCGACTTGACAACTTCAAACTTTCAGTGTGAACGCACCCTTAAACCGATTACCGAATATATTCAGTAAAATCAACATTTTCATTATTTTGAATTACATGAAGGAACAACGTTTTACAAATAATTAAAATTTACTATCGAATTTCCGAGTCGGTGGTCGCAACTTTAACCATAAAATACTAATAATTTTTTTGTAGCTAAACACTAATCCTCGCCGGAGGCTACTTTTGAAAAAAAAAAAAACTAATGATTCATTTAAAACAGTTATAATTAAAGTTAAACGTACCTTTTTGAGAAAAAAGTGCTAATTTTGAAGTTTTATTAGAATTTTAATAAAAAAAAACCTTAAATTAAAAAAACACAATCCTGAACTTTTCAAATAAGTGACAACTTCACAAAAAAAATTGATATCTTAAAAATTACATATAAACTTAGCAAATACCAATAAATAAATAAAAAATAACAAAAAAAATCAGAGCTTCATCACAAGAATTGTGGCCTCCACGTTAATTCAAAAATTAGCCTTTTTTAGGAACTTATTTCTTTGTACATCCGAAGTAGTTCTGCGACCTATGTTCTAGGCAATACGTATTGTCGCAATTTGCACATTTGTACACGCTCATGCGTCGTATTTTAGCAGGACAAAAGCTGCATACTGATCTCTTTCCTTTTTTAATGATCGGTTCTTCAGGAGAAGGTGAGAATCTTCATAAGTAAGCAAATTAAGCACTTCGCGTAAGTACTTCGTCGGACAGTTCTTGTAACCACTGGCTTATTTGCTCTTCATTGGAATCCATCTTTAAAAAATTCAATTTTCCTTATTTAATTGCATGCAAATAACAGAAATACTACAAAAAAGTAAAATTAAAGACTTGAAAAAAAGTTACCTTAAACACTAATGCTCGCCTCTCAGGCTAGACCGAACTCTATAACTGGGAAATTTTACAAACGTCCGCTATCCACCGCGTCTAATTCATAACTGAATTGGCAAGGAGACAGAATCCCATGGGAGTAGTATATTCTAAGAAAAATTTAAAAAACCGGTTGTGAGCGGCCTCACATGCGATGATTAGTGTTCTAGGGCTAAGAGCGTTAACGCCAATTTTCGGACGTAATTCTCGTCCCAGTGGCGAGTAGCAATTCATAGTCTAGTGACAAAAATTTGAGTCAGAATATTCGCTTTTTGATGTTGCCGTGCCAGTCAGATTACGTTTTGCCCGAAATGGTATTGCTACCGTAGCGTCCTTCGCAAACCAGCCAAATCAGTCAATTTCACGGCGTTCTCAAGAATTGGGTCTCTCCCAGACCACATTATGGCGAATTTTGCGTTAGGATCTTGGCCTACGCCATTAAAAGATCAAGCTGACTCAAGAACTAAAGCCACTTGATCATATGAAGCGACGTACGTTCTCGAATTGGGCTCTGGACATGATGGTAGAAAATAAAGAATTTCATCGCAAAATCATCTTCAGCGATGAAGCACATTTTTTGGTTACTGGACAGGTGAGAACCCTCATGTGTTTCATAAAACAGCACTTCATCCGTAAAAAGTCTTTATCTGTTGCGGTTTTCATGCCGGTGGAAGCCGTCGATGAAAAGCCACAAACAAGCCACACAGCGGGTGCAGCAATCGAGTTATTGAAGTCTCAGTTCGGTAAACAATGAAAAATATATTTTTACCACGCACTAGGTTAAAAATACATGCATGGTTTCAAGGGACTTTATTACGGTTCCAAAACCTCTACAAAAATATTCTTTTTCCAGGTTTAAGGGAACTTTTTTAGGGTTCCAAGCACCTCTTAGTAAAATAGCGTTGAACACAGAAATACTGCACTTGCGAAAAATATCCTTTTTTCTGTTTTAAAGACCTTTTTGAGGGTTCCATTGACCTCTTGTTAAAATAACCTTGAACATATAAATACTGCGCTATTTCTAAGGACATTTTGAAAAACAAATTTGTTTGGACCTATTCGTATATAACATTGAACACAGAAATAATGGTATATATCCTATTTTTCCGATTTTAATTACATTTCTTAAGGTTTCCAGGACCTGTCATTAGAACAACCTTGAACTTAGAAATACTGCACAGTTTCTAAGGACATTTCGGAAAACTATGCTGTTTGATGGTAGTGGGATATGTATATTATCCCAGAATATATCGGGGTTTTTTTGATATGATACACCGTTTACTTCAATAGTGCAGTTACTAAAGTGGAGAACTGCTGTATTGTCTACTGTTGAGGCTTTGTTACCGCAAGTTGGAAAAATTAATATTTTTGGTAGCTACATTCAAAAAGAATTTTTTTTCTGGTTGTAAGGACGCTTTTCAAATTATCATTCTTCGCTTTCAGATTATCGTCGTAAAATTACCTAACGATAACTTAAAGCGACATTCTTAAATTGCCCATCAAATATTTAAAACTAACGTGCATCGGTTTCTCCTCTGTCATCTTTATCCCCATTTCCCTAATGCCCGCACTATGCTACTATAAACTATGTACATTATAACTATAAGGTACTCAAAATTATAAAAAAACATAGGGGCGGACTACAGTCCGCTTGGGCGAACTGTTGGATACCCTATTCTTATTCCTATATCTCATAAGTGGGCGTGACAAAAATTTAAAGGATTTTATCGAAAAAACTAAGCTTTTGTAAATAAAAACGCTCCCTAGCTCAAACTTTGGTTTTTCAATAAAATTGTTTTATTTAATTGTGGGCGTGTCAGTAGGCGGATTTAAAAAAAATTTAAGTATGAGCATAAAGGGCACCTAGAGAGTATATACTATAAATTTCAGCTCCCTAGCTCAAACTTTGGACTTTCAAAAATAAAATAAAAAAAATTGTGGGCGTGTCAGTAGGCGGATTTTGAAAATATTTACACATGAGCATAAAGGGCCCCTAGAGAGTATATATTAAAAATTTCAGCTCCCTAGCTCAAATTTTGGTTTTTCAAAAAAAAATATTTTATTTAATTGTGGGCGTGTCTTTGATTTTGAAAATTTTATGTCCCAAGTAGTTTTATGGGCCAAAGATCATATATAAAAAATTTCAGCTTTCTAGCTCAAAATTCAATTTTTCCCAAAATTTGTTTTATTTAATTGTGGGCGTGTCAGTGGGCGGATTTTGAAAATTGTATGTCCCAATCAGTTTTATGGGCCATAGATCATATATAAAAAATTTCAGCTCTCTAGCTCAAAATTCGATTTTTTCCAAAATTTTGTTTTTTTGAGTTTGTGGGCGTGTCTGTGGGCGGATTTCAAAAATTCTTAAACTTGATTATTTCGGGACCCTAGAGAGTATATGGTTAAAATTTCAGCTCTCTAGGTCCAGTTTAAAGGCCTAATTTTTGCCGACGGACGGACGGACGGACGGACGGACGGACGGACGGACATGGCTAGATCGACATTACTATCGATGCTGATCATAAATATAGTAACTTTTAGGGGTCTACGGGCAATATTAAGGTATGTTACAAACTATGCGTCAAAATTAATATACCCCTAGAATAGGGTATAAAAACATAGGGACGGGCTACAGTCCGCTTGGGCGAACTGTTGGATACCCTATTCTTATTCCTATCCCTCATAAGTGGGCATGACACAAGTCTAAGTATGGTTGAATTGTTAAGAACGCTCTACATATTTTGTTATATAACATTTAACGGATTTTATCAAAAAAAACGCTCCCTAGCTCAAACTTGGGTGTTTCAATAAAATTGTTTTATTTAATTGTGGGCGTGTCAGTAGGCGGATTTAAAAAAAATTGACACATGAGAATAAAGGGCCCCTAGAGAGTATATATTATAAATTTCAGCTCCCTAGCTCAAACTTTGGATTTTCAAAAAAAAATTGTTTTATTTATTTGTGGGCGTGTCAGTGGGCGGATTTCAAAAATTCGTAAACTTGATTATTTCGGGACCCTAGAGAGTATATGGTTAAAATTTCAGCTCTCTAGGTCCAGTTTAAAGGCCCAATTTTTGCCGACAGACGGACGGACGGACGGACGGACGGACGGACGGACGGACGGACAAGGCTAGATCGACATTACTATCGATGCTGATCATAAATATAGTAACTTTTAGGGGTCTACGGGCAATATTAAGGTATGTTACAAACTATGCGTCAAAATTAATATACCCTTAGAATAGGGTATAAAAATCGGTTTCCACAGCACAAATTTAAATTTTTCATCCGCCCTGCAACTAATGAATCTAAAACAAACTACAACAAACATTTCATTGCCGCCGTCGCAATTTGTCGAATTTTCGAATTTACGTGTCTGTTCCGTTAAATTAATGCCCCAAAACAAATATATTCTTAATCTCGGAGCTCTTTGAACGTTTTCAAGGTACAGTCTGTACTGTACAGATAGAATGCTTGCTGTTTGTGAGATAAGGACAATGATTTAGATGCGCAACTTAAGTTGTTGAAACGGGAGTTGAGTTACGCAATATTTATGGAGACCTTTCTGAAATTCACAATAGGATTGATTGATTGACAAAATATCATTCATAATCATTCTTAGTTGCCGAAGTGAATTCCAAGAACCTGAGGAGTGCAAGAAATATTCCAGACGCTAACTCATCAAGTTCTTGGGTCACCTGAGCATTTACAATGAAATGAAAATACTTAATTGACAATTTTATGTGCTGGAGTTGGTATGTGCGCTGTAGGTAAATGTGCTGTACTCGAAGCTCATGACGAGTGGGTGGTGATGAGGTTCGAGGGGCTGCAGGGTGAAGGCGTAACTCATCTCCCCTTAGAATAAAGCGACGGCCACAATGACGTCATTGGATGCTCGGTATTGGCTGGAGTTTTTAAGAAAATAATGATGACTAAGATGATGACGATGATTATAATAGTGAAAATGGTTGATGTCAATGTTGTCACGTAATGCAGCATTTCAGTTTTGACATCTAGGTTGGAGATTTTTGTTTCCATGAGGAAGTTGTATTGTTTCAGTTTTCCTAAACTTAGAACTTCTGTTGTGTAGTTGGCTTTGATGATGCTGTTTGGTGGTGGTGGGATATGTATGTATGTTATTCCAGAAGATATCGGGGGTTTTTTGATATGATACACCGTTTACTTCAATAGTGCAGTTACTAAAGTGGAGAACTGCTGTACCCTCTACTTTTGAGGCTTTGTTACTGCAAGTTGAATAAATTAATATTTTTGGTACATTTAAAAAGAGAATATAATTGGGTTCTGGTTGTGTGATTTCTTCGATCCACTGACTGCACAGTTGACCGCTTCGTTGTTCATCAGCTTTCTGAGACACGGGGAGTTCCTTGCGTCTTCTTGATGGTTTGGTTTTGTACAGTAGAAAGTCTTTTCGAGCTTGGGGCAAAGCATATTAAAGTGTTGTATGCTGTTTTTGTTTATAGTATGCTTTTGCTATAATAATTTTAGTGTCATTTATGGGTAGATGGATAATGTGGTACCTATAGTAAATATTTTCCTGTTGATAATTTAGGTATACTTAAGTACATTGAATATAATATTGGAGACATTATAATCTGTATTTCTAGGAATTCAAAAATTTGTTCTATAGATATTTTCCAATTCGTTTGTATCAAGCAAAAACTCAGGTATAATATTAGGTTTGCTTTAGATCACTGCTTCTGCGACATCTGATTATGATTCGTTTGTAAGTCAACGTTAAAATTTATTTGATTAAGGTATTGTGTTTCGATTAGAATGTGGTATTCTCTGTTAACTTTATTCTGTTCTTTTTGATATGATCTGTAATGTTTTTGAATCTTTCTATTGTCTGGAAGTTGAAGTTTGGCTGGTTTGCCATTTTTCAGAACTTTGACCACCCTACTAGTTTCACCTAGTGTTTCAATCTTGTCGCAGAAATTCCTATAAGAAGCACTTTTCGATACCCGAATTAACCTCTTATATTCCTTCTGCTTCGATCGGCAGAGATTCCAGTCTTCCTCCAAATCAGTCTTGAGTGACCTATTTAGAACTTTTCTAGCTTCTCTTCGGATTCTCCGCAGTTCCAAGTTCCACCAGGGAACCGGGCCAAGGGTTTTGTTTATTGGGCATGTCAGTTCAAAACAGCTAGTAATGGCACTGTTCAGGTCTTGAACAGCTTCCTCCCTGAAGCGTATCCAGTTGGTTTTTCTCGGTTTTCTTCTCTCCTGAAAAGTTATGGTTTCGCATTCGATTCGGAATTCGATATATCTATGGTCTGAAAGGGACACCTCCGAAGAGACCCTCCAGTTGGTAACCGCCTTAAAGTATCTATTAGATAAAGTTAGGTCAATCACCTCCTGTCTTCTTGACGTCACAAAAGTTGGCTGCGAACCAACATTGTTGATGGTTAGATCAGACGATAGAATGAAATCCAGGAGATGGTTTCCTCGCATGTTGCATTTGCTGCTACCCCAAACAGTGTTCTGAGCTAACTATACCCATCTTCCTGGTGTCGCAATAGTCTATGAGTTCAGCAATTGCCCTTGGTGGTGGAGGCACTACTGAATCATAGGGGAGATAAGCTGACGCCACGAAGAAGGTCTTCTAATCTCCATTCGTTTCGTAGCTTATGACTGCAGCAAACAAATCTTGGCCACAAAATTGTCCAAGCTAAGTCGCTGAGAGAAGGTTCGACACAGCAAGACAAGCTAATGCTTCGACACAGCAAATTGCTAATACATACTACATTATATTAGGACACTCGTGCAGAGACGGGCTAAGAATATCACTGCAAAATATCGCGTCAACGATACAAGTAGGTACTGCTGCTGCGAGACGTCTTCGGATAATTGGATTATATACGAGTACAACCCTATCATTTAATCCGCCGGGTGAAATCTCGGATCACCCGCGGAGTAGGTTAGGTTAGGTTGAAGTGGCTGTTAGCAAAAAGCCAACCCACTTAGACCAATGAGGTCCGTTGTGATGCCACATGGATCGGGTTTTTCGACCCCTACTCGCTAAAACCATTTGGAGCTTCTAATGAAGCGCGATAGACTTCTAACATCTGTATTAGCTAAGTCACTGAGTTCGTTGACGAAGAAGGCTCCTAGGTAGAGATTTCTTTTATGGGAGAGTGCAGGACATGTGCAGAGGAGATGAGACGTAGTCTCCTCCTCCTCCTCATCCCTGCAGCTTCTGCAGAAGTCGTTTGAGTAAACGCCGAGCCTTGATGCGTGCCTGCCTATTAGACAGTGTCCTGTGATGACACCTATGACAGAGCCAATGTGCAGTCTGTTGAGTGAGATCAAACTCAAAGAGCGTCGCAGATCCAGCTTTGGCCAGATCTCCTTAGTCGCTAGACATGTATCACTACCTGTCCACCTGAGGTTTGTACTCTCGACTGCGGATAGCTTGAACATAAGTTTGCAAGTAGCAATAGGCATACCTAAAAAACCTTTCTCAGGTAGAAGAGGTAATGTGGTTCCGTTTTTGGCGAGTTCGTCTGCCCTACAATTCCCTGGGATGTCTCTATGCCCCGGCACCCAACAAAGGTGAATATTGAACTGCTCTGCCATCTCTTGCAGAGATGAACGGCAGTCTAAGGCTACGATGGAATTGTGAGAGACTGAGTCCAGGGATTTTAGCGCGGCTTGACTATCCGAGAAAATGCAGATATCCTTAGCGGATATCACATTTCTCTTCAGCCACGACAGGACTTCCTTAATCGCCATGATTTCCGCCTGGAACACGCTACAATGATCAGGAAGACGGAAGGAGAGACTGATATTTAGTCTTTCTGAGTAAACACCCCCACCTACCCCCTCGCTAGTTTTTGATCCGTCGGTGTAAAAGTGGATCGATTTAACTTCCGTGCAACCAGCATCCTCCCAGAATGATCTGGTGGGGATAGTGATTTGGAACTTCTTTTCGAACTGTAGTTGGGGTGTGGTGTAGTCGATGTTTCTAGGTACGGACCCAAGTGAGTCCAAAATGATAGAGTGGCCAATGTTCGAATTGATCCACTGTGAGGTGGCTTTTAGGCGGACAGCGGAGCAGGCAGCCATCTGCCTGCTAAAAATATCCAGGGGTGTCAGATGCAGTAAGATGTCTAGTGCGGCGGAGGGGGTCGTACGGAGTGCTCCGCTGATACACAGACAAGCTGTACGTTGCACCTTGCTTAGCTTATCTCGGTTTACCGCTTTATCAAGAGCAGTCCACCAGACAACCGCCCCGTATGTCAGAATCGGTCTCACTACCGAAACGTATAGCCAGTGAGATATGCGGGGTTGAAGGCCCCACTTATTACCGATGGCTTTTTTGCAAGAGAAAAGTGCTACTGTCGCTTTTTTTACTCTTTCTTGTAAGTTGGGTTTCCAGCTTAACTTCCTATCGAGGATAAGACCCAGGAATTTGGCTTCATCGGAAAATGTTAAGCTCGTACCGTTAATGGAAGGAGGATCGATGTGAGGGATTTTATATTTCCTGGAGAAGAGGACAAGTTCGGTTTTATGAGGGTTAACCCCCAACCCACATCTTCTTGCCCAACTTGTCAGCTTATTGAGAGCATTTTGAAGTAGCTCTTTTAGGGTGTTGAGGTATTTCCCTGAGACGGCAATAGCAACGTCATCCGCATAGGCAATCGCCCTGCAACCCTCCCCCTCCAGGCATGTCAGTAGTTTATTCACCACCAAGTTCCACAGAAGGGGGGAAAGGACACCACCTTGTGGCGTACCCCTACTGACAGACCTCCTAGCGGATGAATCGCCCAGTTTCGAATTGATAATCCTGCTTGAGAGCAAAAGATTGATCAGTTCCCCAAGCGAGCCATTCACATTCAGTTCTGTCAGTGCATTTGCGATTGCAGATGTGTTTACGTTGTTGAAAGCGCCTTCTATGTCTAGGAAAGCAACCATAGTGTATTCCTTGTGGTAGAGGGAGTATTCAATAGTGCGTACCAAGGAGTGAAGGGCGGTTTCCACCGATTTACCCTTATTGTACGCGTGTTGGGCCGCAGACAGCAGTTGCGGGTTTATGTTCATACGAAGATGGATATCAATCAGACGCTCCAGTGTTTTGAGGAGGAAAGATGATAGACTGATAGGTCTGAGGTCTTTGGGATTAACATGGGAGTATTTGCCTACTTTGGGTATGAAAACCACTTTTACTTCTCTCCAAGCCTGAGGAATGTGGATCAGCTTTAAGCAACTTGTCAGAATCATCTCCAGAGTTGGAAGGATGATATCCGAAGTCATCTGAAGTTCGGCTGGTATTATGCCGTCAGGTCCTGCAGACTTGAAGGGCTTGAAGCTTTGTAGCGCCCAAAGAAGCTTGTCCCTAGTTATCAGACTCTGACACTGAGAATTTGTTACCTGTGAAAACATAGGTGACCTGTTTAGGTTGCTATGATCGGTAATATTAGAGCTACCTGGGAAATGTGTATCAAGTAGCAGATTGAGCGATTCCTCGCTAGATGTAGTCCACGAGCCATCTGCTTTCTTTAGGCAGCTGGGCATAGTTGGATTTGAAGCAAGGATTTTTCTTAGCCTTGATGCCTCCGAGGATTCTTCTATTTTGCCACAGAAGAGTCTCCACGATGATCTTTTGGCTCTCCTAAGTTCTTTTTTATATATTTTGAGGGAAGTCTTATAGGAGTCCCAGTCAGTGTTGGATCTTGAGCTTTTGGCGCGATTGAAAAGTCTCCTGCAATCATTTCTCAGTGGTCCTAATACAGGTAACCACCAGTGAGGCTTCTTTTTCCCCCTGGGTAATATGAGGGGGCAGGAAGCAGCCATCGCTAGATTAAAAGCCCTGGTGAGCTTATTAACCTTGTCGTCAAGCTCGCTAGGATTGCAAGGGGGACTTAATAGTTCAGAGGTAATATGTACACGCATAATATCCCTGTATTTGGGCCAGTCTGTTTTCCGAGGGTTTCGGAATGCTGATTGGCGAGGGGTGTCCGCGTTGTCAAGATTGAAAGTGAGATATCGGTGGTCGGAGAAAGAATGGTCAGCCGAAACTTTCCAACTCGATATCGTTTTGAGGATGCTTACGGAGACAAGAGTAATGTCTAAGACTTCTTGCCGATTTTTAGTTATGAAGGTGGGTTCATTACCCGTGTTGCACACAATGAGGTTAGTTCTTAAAATATATTCATAAAGCGACTCACCCCTATTGTTAATATCAGTGCTGCCCCATGCAATGTGATGCGCGTTAGCGTCGCATCCGACGATGAGTGCAGCTTTTCGCCTCTCTGCTTCCGCGATAAAGCTCTCCAGGTTACCACCAGGGAGAGGTCCCATGTTGTCGTGGGAAAGATACGCTGATGCCAACCAGTATATACCACCAGCAGTCTCTAGTTTGACAGCCGTCGTATCTCGATCGCTGAAATTAGGGAGCAAATATGCATTAAGAGTACTCTTCACCAATATGCACGATCTAGGTTTACCTTTGTCGGACACATATAGTGGGTAGTATCCAGGGGTCTTAAGTCCACGAACCAGGTTGTTGACAACCCAGGGCTCTTGGACCAAGACTAAGTCTTCTCCAGTTTTTGTTAACCGGAGAATAAGGGCGGCCGAAGCCTTAATGGAGTGTTGGAGGTTAATCTGTATGATCTGCAGCATTGTTGCTACAATCTTGCAGAGAAACCCCCACCACTGTGTTGTTGAGGTCCTCCAATTCAGAGGACGAGCTGAGAAGCTCATCCTCACTCAGAAGATCCTTGCTGGACATGTCTTCCAATACAGAGGACGAACTCAGGAGCTCGTCTTCCCTCAGAAGATCCTTGTCAGGAGTTTCGTCCGTCTCCATGACCGACAGAGAGTCGATCACAGGGATTGAAGACGTGGTAGGTTCTGTAGAGGGCTCGGGAATGTCAACCTCTAAGGGGGGGAAGGCGACAGGTGCGCTAACACCCGACACAACAGTTTCCGAGGGATGATGAGGTCGCTTGTCAGCGTCTACATCGTCCTTCTTGTAAACTCTCAGCGTGATGTCGTTCCATCCGAACCGAATCACGCCCGCAGTCGCCGCCAGAAGAGCAAGGGATTCCTGATTGATGACAATGACAGCACATCGGTAGGAACCCCTTTGTTCCTCCAGTTTAGCGACCTTCCAATCATGAGTCGGAAGGGATGGATTGCTGATTTTGATCAGATGGAGAATTCTTTCAGGGGATGAAGGGCTCACTGGGATCCAGGCACGCGATCTAGGTCGGCAGGGGATATCCTCTCTCGCAACAACCACCAGCTTGGCCCCTGGCCATAGCTCACCAAGCTTATTGATCTCGAGCTTGTAAAGATCCAGTGATCGTTGATCATCGCAGGCGATGAGTTTTACGCGGCCCTGATACCAACCGCCATCGTGAATTATTGGCGGTGGTCCGGGGATGTCCTTATAAAAGTCGGCGAAGTTTTCGAGTAGGGTGAGCATGATGAGATCCCACCGTTCAAGTGAGATCCTGCCGTCGGCGTCACTGCGGTCGATGACTGCAACCACAATTCCTTTTTTGAGGACATCGCTGAAAGACTTGTGAGGTTTAACGATGGACGCGTTAGGAGGAATGCTGGTGTTGTGCATCCTCAGGCGCTTGGAGGCCGAAGCGACCTCCTCCACCGATCTCTGTCGCTTTGACGCAATGTCTCCGCTGGTCTTGTCGTCACCTGAAATGATGTTTTGTGCCCAGGCTAGTCTGCTGATCTGTGCAGGGGATCTATCTATCTCAGGGATAGCGCCGATGGAGCCAATTATACGATTGGCATTGCGTCTGTTTTTGTAATGCAACTTGGAGGGGTTGCGGTGAGGAGCTCCTCTACTGCAAGACGCGCCAGTGGAAGCCGGACCATGTTGCACAGTCCCACTAACACTAGGAAGGTGTTTATGTTTGGTAGCATCCGTGCGTATACTGCCAGTGGAAGGACCATGCATTTCCACAGTCTTGCCCCTGACAAGTGTAACAGGGGTGATACCAGGGGGCAGCTTAGGAGCACTGCCTGGGGGGGTGCTGCCAGCAGAGGTGGGACCATTATGCACAGTCCTGCTTCTGCTGGAAAGATTTTTGTTTTGCTCGCAAGTACTGACGGAGGAACCACGATTATCCACAGTTCCGCTATCAGCTGCCATATGAGCATATCCGGTAGACAGCTTCGTCGCCGTACTACCGTCCGGTTTTAAAGGGATACCGGCCTTAATATTTTGTTTTTGTTTTTGTTGTTTTTTGTTCATTATTATGTTCCCACGAGTAGCGGAGAAAGAAAGGTCCGTCTGTACAGAGATCCGCATTGTACAGATAAGGCTAGCTGATCCGGAGGTCGCCAGGTATCCGGATACTCCGTTCGCGACTGAGCTATTTATTTAACTGGGCCCTCAGCCAGGCTGACCATCGGCACGGGTCGAGTGACACCTTAAGTCCAGCCCAGTGGATAAAGGAGGGGAGATTGAGAGGAAATGAGAGTGAGAGGAACAAGAAAGGAGAGTGAGAGGGAGCTAGGGGAGGGAAAGGATGGGGGTAGGGGGAGTGGGATCGGACGGAATGTCCTATGGGCAGTTCTTAGTAGATGCTGATTCAACGGCCAGCCTGCCATGGGTGACCCTTCTGACGACGGAGGTCGTCGACATTGTAGCCCGTTGAATCCGCATCCTTAAGCCTCCACACCGGCACCATTCAGAAGGAATGGTACTCTCGACAAGGTGACTGACCCTTCGTGGAGGACCCGCGGAGTACCTGCGCATAATAAATGTCACAGTGTTTTGTCCACCACTTGCGAATGTCTGACAAATATCACAGCATACCCTTCAAGCAAAATCGCTGACCCAACTTTTCCCGTCATTTTTGGATCCGCGATATATGAGGCGTTCCACGCACACATTTTTAAATTGACTATAAGTACATTTCCAATAGAAAGAAGAGCGAGATTCGAGAGTAGTTATTTGTAATTGCGGATTTGTTCATCTGTCACTGACACTGTCTTTAGCAGATATCATTTTCTTTGAAAGGTAAACTAAAATTGAATTTATTATTCCAGATACATAATTAATTGCTTAATTAAGTTTTTTTTGAATTCAAAATAACAAAATTGCCAACCGTTGAAGATGAAACTACCAACCGTGTGACGAATTTTGATGATTTTCTTGCTATCTGCACAAATTCTTGCTGAAAGTAAGTAACATACATTGGTATAGATAACATACACATTTATTTGCTTCTTTTGTTTCGCAGGAGAATTTGTTGGAGAAATGGCAGCAGGTATACCTTCTGAAAAAATGTATTGTTCTAAGAAATAAAATAAAAATGAACAAACATTTTTGATTTTTATTTTGGCTATACTGGATTCTCTTCTTATCTAGCCTCGATTTGTACCGTTTTTTTGGAGCAGTTTTGGATTCGTTTTTTGCTGAGCACAGCGAGCTTACTCTCACAACACATACACATGTGAGTCCGCGGAGCTGTATGCGGATGCGGAGTACTCCATCAATGAATAAAGAGACAAGGAAGCGGTGTTCTGGGAGAAAAGTGAAGCATCTGTTTAAGTGGTGTGAGTGTTTACTAATACAAGAGCGTTTTTCTCAATCCGACCAGATATGGCATGAGGTAATCTGCAGTTTTGAATGAGGACCCATATGAAAGTGTTACATTTCACTTAACTTTTTAACATTATTTGCAGGATCTTTCAAAGATTCGAACATTTATTTAATATTCGAATATAATTTATTTTACGATTTTTAATTGGTTTTTATGTGATACCACACAATTTTTCCTGGTTTTAATTTTTGTTTTCCGTCAATTTCCTTTATGTTGTTTTGAATGAATAACCTTACATTCGTTACCACGTGAAGTGGACGGCTGGAGTTACAGCGCTGTTTCACGGTTCGCCACAACCGATCATCAGACTCCTTCTGTGGTGCTGGTTTGTCTTTTTCCTTCATTTTATCCCGAAAATCCATTTCTTCCAATTGGATTTGAACCTAGACCAGCGTCTTCTCAGGCAAGCACTCATGCACTGTGCCCTTGAAGCCACGAGTTTTCAGTTTATCCGGTTTTTTTTATTTGGATTTTCTTGGACAGACTTGCTCCTGTAAGTTATTCATTCTGTTTTTTTCTTTCTATGTTTTCTCTAATTACACCCTATTCTAAGGGTATATTAATTTTGACGCATAGTTTGTAACATACCTTAATATTGCCCGTAGACCCCTAAAAGTTACTATATTTATGATCAGCATCTATAGTAATGTCGATCTAGCCATGTCCGTCCGTCTGTCGGCAAAAATTAGGCCTTTAAACTGGACCTAGAGAGCTGAAATTTTGACCATATACTATCTAGGGTCCCGAAATAATCAAGTTTACGAATTTTTGAAATCCGCCCACAGACACGCCCACAAACTCAAAAAAACAAAATTTTGGAAAAAATCGAATTTTGAGCTAGAAAGCTGAAATTTTTTATATATGATCTATGACTCCTAAAACTGCTCGGGATAAAAAATTTTCTAAATCCGCCCACTGACACGCCCACAAATAAATAAAACAATTTTTGTATACCCTATTCTAAGGGTATATTAATTTTTGAAAATCCAAAGTTTGAGCTAGGGAGCTGAAATTTATAATATATACTCTCTATGGGCTCTTTATACTCATGTGTAAATATTTTCAAAATCCGCCCACTGACACGCCCACAATTATTATTATTTTTTTTTTTTTTTTTAATTCAAAGTTTGAGCTAGGGAGCTGACATTTATAATATATACTCTCTAGGGGCCTTTTATTCTCATGTGTTAATTTTTTTTAAATTCGCCTGCTGACACGCCCACAATTAAATAAAACAATTTTATGGAAACACCCAAGTTTGAGCTAGGGAGCGTTTTTTTTTGATAAAATAATTTAAATGTTATATAACAAAATATGTAGAGCGTTCTTAACAATTCCACCATACTTAGACTTTTGTCACGCCCACTTATGAGGGATAGGAATAAGAATAGGGTATCCAACAGTTCGCCCAAGCGGACTGTAGCCCGTCCCTATGTTTTTATTCCACATTTTGACAAGCTTAGTTGAACTGAAATGGGTGATAGAGAGGGTGAAAGACTTTTGACATTACTTTTGGTATCACATAAAAACCAATTAAAAATCGTAACATCTAATTTGAACGAGACATTTTTTTTTATCAATTTGTCCATAACTTTTGTTTCCTGGGTATTTTTGGAAATTATTGCTGAACTCATAATCTTTTGCCATTGGTCCATTTGATTGATAACCAAATGATTTCGCACATTTTATTTGTAGCTAAATTATTTTTTTAAGATTTCTATAAACCCGGAACAATAATTTACCATTGCAAATTAACATTAATGAAACACGAAATTTTTTTAATTATAAATTATTATATCGTAGTATGTATAGCCAAATGTAACCGTATTTTAAGGTACTATAAAAGACTAAGTCTTATTTGTACACCGAATTTTAAATAAAATTGAATTGAATTGAATTGAATTGAATTTTTTATTTTATAAATGGTTTCAAAAAAAACGATCACATCCCCTTAAAATTAACTATTCAATTCAATTCAATTCAATTTATTTTAACATTAAGTACAAGTAAGACATAGTCTTTATAGAGTACTAACAAAATTAATTTTACATTAGTTTTTCACATAAGTAGGTAGGTATGCATATTAAAGTTATTATATTCCCGGAAAGAAGATTAACAATTTAATTTAAAAGAAGAGTAAAATTGAGTGGAGAAAAGAAAAGAAGAGAAGAATAAAGAAGGAAAGAGTAAAGAAGGAAAGAAGGAAGAAATCTCTACTGCTGTTCAGAAAAATATTTAAATATAGCTGTCCTGAATTTCAGAGTTCCCGATGCTCGCTTAATGTGTTCAGGCAAGGAGTTCCATAGCTTAACGGCGTAAGTAAAGAATAGACGCGACGAGTTATTATAATTATAATGCTGAATTATTAAGTTAAAATTTTTATCCGACTGTGTGAATTGCAATTTCTCATAAAGATATCGTGGTGATTTTGAGTATATTATTTTATGCAGAAAAATACAGTTTCTAGCATCAAGAAATTGCCTTAATGAACATCCTAATATACTATTTTGGTAAGCTGATACATGGTCATATCTTCTTAGTCCAAAGATATAACGAGTCATTCCGTTAAATGCAACTTGAAGCTTATTTTGTGATAAGGAATCAAGCATACAGTAGACAACTTCTGCATAAGTTATAATGGGAACCAGTAACGTTTTCATTAATTTTAATTTCGTATCGCGAGGGATAAAATTGGCACATGTCCATAACTTACGAAGGTAACCATAGATACGGCTGATGACATAATTGACATGGTCATTGCAAGAAAGACTACTATTTATTTTAAATCCTAAGGTGGTAACTTTTTCAACAAACTTTATTTCTACGTAGGACAGAAAGAGAGGAGGGAACATTTCTGGTGTGTAAAACTTTTTGGATATTAAAATTGCCTGAGTCTTAGACGGATTTAAAGTAAGTCCATTTTCAACAGACCAGCTGTGTATAGCTGAGAGGTCAAGGTTTATTCGATGGAAAAGATCCTCAAGTAATCCGATAGGTCTTGAGAGGTAAATTTGGACATCATCGGCATAAAGGTGAATAGATGAACTATTACATACAGGAGCAATATCATTTATAAACATACAAAAAAAAATGGGTCCTAAAATAGACCCTTGTGGCACACCCTTCCGCAGAAATTTGACATTCGACAAATGGTCACCAACCAGAACTCTTTGAGAACGATTGCTTAAATAGCTACTTATTAACCGGACTGCCCTATCACTGAAACCAAAATAATAGCGGAGCTTTGTACATAAGATCTGATGGTTGACCCTATCAAAAGCCTTAGAGAAGTCTAACAAACATAAGACCGTTAGGTAACTTCGGTCATATTGTTGCCTTATATCGCCAAGAACTTTCACCATTGCAGTAGCACAGCTGTGCCCGGGTCGAAAACCCGACTGAAAAGGAGAAAGTAAAGCATTCCCATTTATATGACCTACTATTTGCTTTGCCAGTATCTTCTCAAATACTTTTGACAGGGTCGGAAGAATACTTATCGGGCGAAAGTCATTAGGAAGCGAGGGTTGCGGTTTCTTTGCAACAGGAATTATTTTGGCGGCTTTCCAGTTATCAGGGAAAGTAGAAGAAGCAAGGCAATGATTAATAATAAGCGTGAGTGACCGTAGTATAAAAGGTAAAACCATTTTTAAAAAGCGGAGTGGGATGCCATCCTCACCTGTTGCATTCGATTTAAGATCAGCAATGCTTTCAATGACATCATTCTCATTTACTGATTTAAAATCATAATCAAGCTCGCATAGAAGTTCTTCTTGCAAGGAGAACTGAGGATTTCTTGTACCGGTACTTGAAAGGAATGCGCAATTAAGGATATTGGGATCCAAGCGACAGACTGTTTCTACTCTGTTACCAACACCTATCTTTCGTAAATTAGTCCATAGCTGTTTGGAAGGAAGTGAATCCTTTAATGTCCTTGAGAAATAGTTAAATTTAGCGCGGCGCGTAACAAAGGTGGACTGATTACGCGCTACACAGAAAGCTTTCCAATTCCTTGAAGTAGGGCTAAGTCTCCATTTACTATAGTAGTTTCTGCGCTTATTTATTGCATCTAATACTTCTCGGGTGAACCACGGGCATTTCAAATTTCTTATTTGTACAGTCCGCAGAGGGACATGTTTGTTAAAAAGCTCCTCAGTCTGCGACTGAAGAAAGTTCAGCTTGTTGTTGACATTTTCTAGATACAAACAAAGTTCCCATGGTATTGTACTTGCTTCTCTATGTAGTGAGTTTATATCAACAGACCTAAAATCTCTGTAAGATAAAGTATGCGGAATGGGATCATGAGAAAAATCAATATTATAGGAACAAAATAACAATTCATGGTCAGATATCCCTTCAAGAGCAAGTTGATCCAAAAGAAGAACGTTTGAAGCATCAGAGACTAAAATCAGGTCTAACAAACTTGGTTTAGAATTTGGAGCATATCGAGTTGGATAAGAGTTGCTTATAACGAGGCCATTTGAAAGCACTAAGTCAATGAGTCGGCGCGATAAAATATCACGCCTTCCCAAATCGGTGTTGAAATCTCCACAGATAATAAAATGTTCACATATTTGGGCATAATTAGTTACCTCAGCGAAAAACGGATCAGGTAAGAAATTTCGACTATCTTATTTAATTTGGATTTTATTTTCATTTTCTCAAACTCAAACTTTTTCGATTTTCCATTCCATTCCAAGTTTCTTCATTGAGCCTTATTGCCAAGATCAATCGACAGTTGATAATTGACTATTTTCAATGTGTGTTATTGTGAACGAACTTATTGCGAAGATCAATCGACAGTTGATAATTGACTATTTTCAATGTGTGCTATTGTGAACGAACGATTCTAAAGGATTTTGTCAATCGCAGTCAATTAAAAAAAATCGATTGACAAAACTACCAAATGAATCGTTCGTTCACAATAGCACACATTGAAAATAGTCAATTATCAATTGTCGATTGATCTTCGCAATAAGGCTGATGGATTAGATTATTCTGCTTTGTTTTAAGCAAAACTCCTTTTAATGAGGCTATTTCTTTCGATTCGCGGCGAACTTTTTGATTTTTATTTTTCTGTCTTTGTCTTTAATCAACTTTCTTAAAATACTTATTTTTTTTCATCTTTTTGCTTCTTGGTGAAGTATTTAAAGATGATGCCCCATCAGAAGAGACTATTGCTCTTTTTAAAGTTATTCTCCGATTCTTCGTAAATTTTAAATACAAAAGTTAATAAATTTTAAATAATATATTAGCACTTGACTTACAAATGAGTTGTTCCAACTGTTGGTGGGAAAATAGAAACGCACTCGGGGACTATTTCTTCTACTATAAGATAAGCGGTATCTTCTACAGCCGGTCTAACACAGCGATCCTCAAAATGTACTACGCTCGGCGCAATAATCGAAACTTCCTCCACATAATGGTGGTCCATATTACTGCAGCTTGAAATATCTTGGCTAATGAAAAAAAGTTAAAAAGTAATGGCACACCATGTTTTAAACACACAACATTTACTTGGTTTTGCACTTATAAGACTTTGAACGAGGGAATCCACAACAGCAACAAACAGAAAAAGGTACACACGAAGTGGAATATGACATCACACAATCACTCCATCACTTTACTGTCACGAGGATCAACCAACAAGGAAGTTGACGCGAAAACATCAAAACGCATAACACAAATTTTGATGAACACAATATTAGCAATAATACCTTTCATATGCTGAGGTTCCATCGAGAGATGATACTGCAGACGGCATTAGTCTTTTCCTCTTCATATTGAAAATAAAATCGCTGGCATTAAAGTGTTTCGAACACACAACGCTACGAATCGTTATGTCTTCATTTTTAAGGTTCAGGGCAGGTATCCAAAGATTTCTTTTGAATGCACACTGAGGAAACCTTAAACACGAACGGAAAAGTAAAAGCCATTAATATAACTAGATAATTACTTGCGTCCCCTTTGCACCCATTTTTTTAGGTTTTTTTTAAGAATTTTTAAAATTTCTGGTGATTAAAACCTTTAGCAAAAACACTACATTAAAAATTTGAAAATCCTCAGGTTACATCCCTGCCAATTATAACATCACTGTAAATTTGCATTACTGTTTATAACATCCCTGAGGATCACTGAGTTAAGAGACATTAGTCCCCCATTATTTTGGCGCGATTTTCTACACATAGTTTTTTAGCATAGTTTTCTGTGACCCTGTGGGGGATTAATGTCAAAAATTCGTAAGAAAAATGCTTCACTCACATATACTGTGTGTGTGAAAAATTCAATGTACTCCATATGTCATTGACTCCGTTTGCGGACGTAGAACGGAGTCTCTTGCTTGAAGGGTATCAATTGGGATTAATTGTTTCTCAAATTTGCCGCTCGGATTCGGGTGATAGGTCCCTTCCACTTTGCACAAGCAAATGGTTGGAGAATCTATTTTAAGGTCCTGCATGGGTAGTATATGAATTATGTGTTAGTAAAATGAATAAAATGCATAATATTTATTTTTTGTCTAGGTAATGTTGTAATCTTTAAACATTTTAATATTTATTTAATTTGTTTTAAGATTTTTTTTTTAAATTTGAATTATTCGTAGAAAAAATTTAGCTTTTTCAGAGGCTTTAATAAAAGGCTGTTAGCAAATATCTATCCCTTTATTTGATTTATTACTTTAAGCCACCCATAAGTAATCATAAAAATTGATTTTGACGAAGGCTTTCTTAAAAAATATAAAAAAAAAAACATAGGGGCGGGCTACAGTCCGCTTGGGCGAACTGTTGGATACCCTATTCTTATTCCTATATCTCATAAGTGGGCGTGACAAAAAATTAAAGGATTTTATCGAAAAAACTAAGCTTTTGTAAATAAAAACGCTCCCTAGCTCAAACTTTGGTTTTTCAATAAAATTGTTTTATTTAATAGTGGGCGTGTCAATAGGCGGATTTAAAAAAAATTTAAGTATGAGCATAAAGGGCACCTAGAGAGTATATACTATAAATTTCAGCTCCCTAGCTCAAACTTTGGACTTTCAAAAATAAAATAAAAATAATTTTGGGCGTGTCAGTAGGCGGATTTTGAAAATATTTACACATGAGCATAAAGGGCCCCTAGAGAGTATATATTAAAAATTTCAGCTCCCTAGCTCAAATTTTGGTTTTTCAAAAAAAATATTTTATTTAATTGTGGGCGTGTCAGTGGGCGGATTTTGAAAATTTTATGTCCCAAGCAGTTTTATGGGCCAAAGATCATATATAAAAAATTTCAGCTTTCTAGCTCAAAATTCAATTTTTCCCAAAATTTGTTTTATTTAATTGTGGGCGTGTCAGTGGGCGGATTTTGAAAATGTTATGTCCCAATCAGTTTTATGGGCCATAGATCATATATAAAAAATTTCAGCTCTCTAGCTCAAAATTCGATTTTTTCCAAAATTTTGTTTTTTTGAGTTTGTGGGCGTGTTTGTTTGCGGATTTCAAAAATTCTTAAACTTGATTATTTCGGGACCCTAGAGAGTATATGGTTAAAATTTCAGCTCTCTAGGTCCAGTTTAAAGGCCTAATTTTTGCCGACGGACGGACGGACGGACGGACGGACGGACGGACGGACGGACATGGCTAGATCGACATTACTATCGATGCTGATCATAAATATAGTAACTTTTAGGGGTCTACGGGCAATATTAAGGTATGTTACAAACTATGCGTCAAAATTAATATACCCCTAGAATAGGGTATAAAAACACTAGAAATTTCGGTCCCAGGCACAGTGAGCGGGTATAAGGCGTGTTTATACCCTATTCTAGGGGTATATTAATTTTGACGCATAGTTTGTAACATACCTTAATATTGCCCGTAGACCCCTAAAAGTTACTATATTTATGATCAGCATCGATAGTAATGTCGATCGGCAAAAATTAGGCCTTTAAACTGGACCTAGAGAGCTGAAATTTTAACCATATACTCTCTAGGGTCCCGAAATAATCAAGTTTAAGAATTTTTGAAATCCGCCCACAGACACGCCCACAAACTCAAAAAAACAAAATTTTGGAAAAAATCGAATTTTGAGCTAGAGAGCTGAAATTTTTTATATATGATCTATGGCCCATAAAACTGATTGGGACATAAAATTTTCAAAACCCGCCCACTGACACGCCCACAATTAAATAAAACAAATTTTGGGAAAAATTGAATTTTGAGCTAGAAAGCTGAAATTTTTTTTATATGATCTTTGGCCCATAAAACTGCTTGGGACATAAAATTTTCAAAATCCGCCCACTGACACGCCCACAATTAAATAAAATATTTTTTTTGAAAAACCAAAATTTGAGCTAGGGAGCTGAAATTTTTAATATATACTCTCTAGGGGCCCTTTATGCTCATGTGTAAATATTTTCAAAATCTGCCTACTGACACGCCCACAATTTTTTTATTTTTATTTTTGAAAGTCCAAAGTTTGAGCTAGGGAGCTGAAATTTATAGTATATACTCTCTAGGTGCCCTTTATGCTCATACTTAAATTTTTTTTAAATCCGCCTACTGACACGCCCACAATTAAATAAAACAATTTTATTGAAAAACCAAAGTTTGAGCTAGGGAGCGTTTTTATTTACAAAAGCTTAGTTTTTTCGATAAAATCCTTTAAATTTTTGTCACGCCCACTTATGAGATACAGGAATAAGAATAGGGTATCCAACAGTTCGCCCAAGCGGACTGTAGCCCGCCCCTATGTTTTTTTTTTGCGTGGGTATAGGATGGTTAGTGTGTCGAACTACTAATCGAAAGGTCCTCGGTTCAATTCCCGCCGGGGCCAAGTAACATCTAGAGTTTTTTTTTCACTGCCTTCACATTAAAATTGTAGGTCCCTTTCACTTCACACTAGAAAGTGGAGAAGCTAGGTTTTAGGCCCTGTATGGGCCATTTAATGCCTGATATTTACTTTTATTTTTAAAGAAAGGTTAACATCTCGAAACTCTTTCACAAGTAATCCGTGGGTTGACGCGAAAGGACTTTACCGGTGTCGTAAAAGAACGACCAAACAAAAATCAATAACAGGAGCATGCACGCGGCGAAACGATAACAAAAAGGTAATCTGATACAAAATAAATGCAATAACAAAGCATTTGTTTGGCTTCAGCAAAGAAGTGATCCGTAATCGGGAAATCTGCCAATGTTTATTGAGGTAGGACCTTGAGGTAGAACCAGTGAACACCACAGGTGAACCAGTAGGGATGTTATAAGGTTACGATCCCCTTAGTTCTGATCGTAATAAAGGAAAATACTACAGTATATCAGGAACTTAACAAAATAATGTTGGGGCATTTTGATAGAATCTTGAAATGTTTCATTGGTTAAAGCTTGGTTGAGATCGCACATTCTTCAAATTTCCTTTGGAATCTAACGCAGTAGGGGAGAGGAGAACATTACCAAAAACTATCTTATTCGTAGAAAGCCTACATGCTTTCAAATTGATTACCCAAAGCTTGTTCTGTATATCTGCCTTACCCCATCTGCAAAATTTTACCAAAAGTTTTCGTTGTTGTTTAAACAGCGAAAAAACATCCCCAATTAAAGCTTCACAGCAATCTTATTATGACAATGTGCTTAGTAATTCGTGCGCACAATGTTATTCCTCCTCAGCTGATGTAAATAGATTGCACTCGGAGCCCCATTCCAACCAATGAAAGCGTTAAATTTCATGAATATTAATCGGGAAGAAACTGGAATTAGATGCACCAGTCGCCTTCACAGCTAAAAAAAAGGGTTTCATAAATGCCCTCAACATTGCGTTACATTTTCCGAGTATTGAATAAAGTCACGGGAAAGTATGTTAGTGTTGCACACAGCTATTCATGAATTTATGCAAATACCAAGGTCGACAAGATAATCAGCGAAATTTACGTGACTCCGGCGTAATGTAGGTCAGGGTAGATGCACCGTGTTTGTGTAGGTATGCGAAAATATTGCGCATTGCTCAGGTTCAGTTACATGTGGGTTGAGGAATGGGGAAAATTTGCATATTGTATGAATGATTTAGATAAGCTCTCTGGTATTTTGATTGTATGGTAAAGGATTTTATACGAACAAAATATATATTTTAATGAACTTTAAGTTTTAAGTTTCAGGCTGGCCAGGACAGTAAGCAATATTCCAAAGAAACGAAAAAAAGATGAAAACAGATTAAAGGGTAGACTAAAGTTCTCAGTAACGAAGAAATATTGGTAACTAGCTAAGCTCCTGTCCCGCCGACAAAAAGTATTCTTATACGAAAAAATTGTGTTACTTCTTCTTGCCTATCCTGTGCCATTTCCATACAAATTCGTTCTTAAGTGCAAAACGTATAAGTGCAAATTCCTCATAAGTGAACAACTTTCCAAACTCCCGAATCTAGTTTTGATCTGCCTTGAAAACGAAAAAGCGCAAATGTAAAATTTTAAATTTGTTTATTTATTAAAAATTAAATGCCAAATGGTATTGAAGAAGCTTTTCATAACTTGATTGAAATTCACGAAAATGAAAACCGTTATGATTAGCAGACTGAAAACGATATTATTCATGCAATTCATTATGAAGATGCTACGTTGACGAAGAAGTTAATGATAAAGGCCATGTGGAAGAGGTCCTTTTTACTCGCCGAGATGTTGGTCGTTCTGGAAATACTGTAAGATTTTTTTTGTTTGGGTCGTTAATTCAAAATGCAATTCAAAATGTTTTCACTTAATTAAGCTACATATATAGTACGTGGAATATATTAACAATGCTATATTGGATGTAATATCTACAAAAGCTTATGTACAAAAACTCAGAATGAAATGAGATTTTTTATTGTTGTATTATTTTTGTTAACTTTTTTTTTTGAGTGTGTTAAACAGTTTATATGTATTATACAATCAAGTCAGCTTAGTTTTGTGTTGCTATGTCTTACAATGGTGCACTTTACTAAGTACGAATAAGTGTAAAAAAATTTGCACTAATGGATAAGAGCACAGACCGGATAAGTGCTCAAAATATTGACTTTTTTGCCTTTGTTATTCATTTTTTATTCATTATTTGATATCTGCTTACATACTAGTCAAAGTGATTAAATCTAACTTAAAACTAACAGGATACTTATTCTTATTTATTGGTCCTTATGCGGACGCTCTAAACTTAACTATAACCTTATAATCATTGCCTTTCTTATCTCTCGCGCTGCGGTAGCGGTAGTATAATACCGGGATACCATCCCTCATCTGTACCAACCCTTTTGCATCAGTATGAATAAATGCCTCCGGCGACATAAAGCCAGACCGGAGCGTTCTCTCTATATACATTTCATTGGGGTAGTAATCCCCAAAGATCAGGCTATTGTCGCTGGCCATCGCCCTTGCAACGTGCCTTCGAGTTATCACAAAATACTGATGTCCGGACATTGTGCACATATCCGTTCTCGACTGTAAAATGCATTTATTGAAAATTAATATGTAATCTTCTTATTTGGTGTACTTTTTTGCAAACATAATATGTACTATGTTTATTGATAATAAGAGCGGGCTTAAAGGGTACTGATATCAAGGATATCTTATGACGTCACCAGTTTGGTGGGTTACCTCGTTTTAATTAAAAAAAAAGCAATTTACCAATTTACTACCAATTTGGTACCTAATGTCGATCTACCCATGTCCATCTGTCCGTCCGTCGGCAAAAATTAGACCTAAAAACTAGAAGCTAGAAAGCTGAAATTTGAATAGTCGGGGCCCGAAATAATCATGTGTAAGAATTTTACAAATCCGCCAGTTACCCACAATCTAAAAAAGACAAAATTATCGAAAAAACAAAGTTCGACCTGGAAAGCTTAAATTTGAAGTATATATTACCTTGAGGGGCCCAAAATGATATTGTCTTAAGTGTTGTTTCGAAAAATCAAAGTTTGAGCTATAAAGCTGAAATTTGGAAAATATACTATTATTTGTTGTTTGCCTCCCGTCGCGTGCGGACGCGTTGCCTCTTTTAAACGCAATTTCGGTGCCACTAAACCGTCAAACATAATACCTACCGGCTCGCCAATACGTTTCGCGAAAAAAAATACAAAATCGCGTGTGTGTGAAAAAAGAAAAAAAAAATCCACATAGAGCCAGTGCCGGTGGCAGTGATAACGAAAAAAGCGAAAAAAAGCAACAGCGTAGGGTCTTCCTTCCGTCCCCCATCCCACTTCATCACTGTTGCTCTTTCTTGACTATTGCATGTGTCGATCGATTATCGTTTGTGCACTTGCAATGTTTGGGTAAAGGCAGCATCGGGCGAATAGCGGGTCGTGAGTTGTTGCTTCTGTTAGTGGACCAAACAAATTACCGTACGGGCATAACACCTGCGGTAGATTGTTTTGGAAATCTAACGTATATATTCAATTCACGGCCTATGCTTAGTTAGCGTCGAAGTTGTGTTTTTTTATGTTTGTTTTTTATAATGTGTAGGAATTTCGTTGTGGATGTCAGCAACATTCGTGGGCTGAGAAATTTTTTTTTTTCATTATACGCCCATGTTTTTCACAACAAACCAGCTGTTTTGGCACTTAGTGAAACCCAGGTTAGCGTTGGCTCTGATTTAACAGAGTTTAGTCTACCTGGGTACAACTTAGTGCCTTTATTCTTTGCCCATCGCGGTATCGCCGTTTATATACGTAGTGACGTAGCCTACCAACTTTAGCCTCAATATGGCCAATGTGCCAACCCAGAATTTAATTTCATTTGGCTAAAACTCCATGTCCGTAGGCAATTAATACACTATTGTTTTATTTACAGAAGCCCCAACTTGGACAGACATTCAACTTATAATGAGTTTGATGCCCTGTCTGATTCTATTACAAGAATTGTGACCCTTCATCCTCGTTCTGAAATCGTTATTGCGGGCGATTTCAATATACACAATTCAAGCTGGCTTCGACATTCTGGTCAGACAACACTCGAAGGAAGGTACGTCGAGATCTTTGCTGAGGTAAATAACCTGACTCAGCTTGTAAATGAGCCGACACGAATACCGGACATTAGCAGTCAAACTGCCAACACATTGGACTTGTTTCTTACCTCTCACCCTGATAAATACGCTTTGAACGTATTATCGCCTCTAGGTTCGTCAGACCATTGTATCATATCAGCAAATTTCTCGTACTCCAACCACATAGTTAAAGAACAAACTCCTAAAAGAACCGTATGGCAGTACGAGAAAGCCAATTGGGAAAAATTAAACGGTTTCTTTAAGAGTTTTAACTGGTCGCTGTGCTTCCTCGACAGCGACGTGGATGCTGCTGCTGATATGGTCACAAACATAATTCACCTGGGTATGAAGACTTTTATCCCTAACAGGATTAAAAGTATCAAACCCAAGGTTAACGCGTGGTGTGACTCGAGCTGCAAAGAGGCTATCAGGTTAAAAGAGGTAAGTTTTCGGCTATTCAAAGCCAACCCATCTGAGGAAAGCCGTAAAAAGTTTAAACGAGCCAGAAATGACTGCAATGCACACATTAATCGTGTCAAATTCTCCTATGACCAAAAGTTGAGGCAAAAAATACTACAAAGTCCCACTGGTAGTAAAAACTTTTGGTCATTTGTTAAAAACATCAAGAATTCGGCCTCGTCATCTATCCCGACACTCATGTACAACGACATTCCAGCTGTCAGCTCTACAGATAAGGCCAATCTGCTTGCTGCTCACTTTGCAGTCAGCTCAACGCTCCCAGATTGTGCTTTGTCTCCCCCTGTACTCGAGCGCGTAGAATTCTCTATGGGACCAATCCACTTTCGCACTCGTACAGTGGCTAGAGTACTTCAAGATCTTGACGTTCACAAATCCGCTGGTCCAGATGGTATTTCCCCTATCGTTCTGAAGAGGTGTTCTTCTTCCCTGGCAAAACCATTGCGTAAGCTTTTCCATCTGTCCTATTCTTCAGGACTCTTCCCGGGAAAATGGAAAACAGCATTTGTCCAGCCTGTACCAAAAAAAGGCGAATCTTCTTCTCCCTCCTCCTACCGACCAATTGCACTTACGTCCCTTCTTTCTAAGGTCATGGAAACGCTGATAAACCGTCAGCTAATGAAATATCTTGAATCGCGAAAATTTCTTAATGACCGGCAGTATGGTTTTCGCAGCAACAGGTCCACTGGTGATTTGATGACATATCTAACCGAAAAGTGGAACCAATCTCTTCAGCAAGGTGGTGAAAGTAAGATCGTTGCGCTTGATATTTCAAAAGCATTTGACAGAGTTTGGCATTAAGCTCTCTTGCCGAAAATGCGTGCATTTGGAATCGATGATACTCTTCTTCAATGGATTAGAAATTACCTTTCGGACCGTTCAATTCAAGTTGTTTTGGACGGCTTCAAGTATACAACTCACCTAATAAATGCTGGTGTCCCCCAAGGCTCTGTTCTGTCCCCGACTCTCTTTCTCATTTTTATAAATGATCTACTGTCTGTTACTTCTAATCCAATCCATTCCTTTGCTGATGACAGTACCCTCAGCTTCTCATATTCGTTTCTTGGGTCACGCCCCTCATCTTCGGGTGTGGAACTGGAACGGCAACGTATGTTAAGCTCATTAAATTCCGATCTTAACAGCATAACTCAGTGGGGTAAAACCAATACAGTGGAATTTAATGCTTCCAAAACTCAATGCTGTCTCCTGTCATTAAAGCAAAACCCACACACACTGCCATTATCTATGAATGGCACTTACGTCGCTGAAACCGAAAGACTTTCCATTCTCGGTATGTGTGTTAATGACAACCTTCGTTGGAATGACCACATATTCGATGTCGCCAAGAACGCCGCGAAATGTCTAGGCTTCCTTAAGCGTTGTAAGAAATATTTCACCCCTTCTGATCTGGCTACAATTTATAAGGCGTTTATTCGCCCGAAACTCGAGTACAACGCTCATATCTGGTCCGGTGCACCAATAACTTATTTGGAGCTACTTGACAGGATCCAAAAACGCGCGATAAAACTCATTGGCGACCGAGACATCGCGAGATCGATTGACTCTCTTAGTCATCGTCGTAATGTCTCCTGCCTGTCGTTATTTTATCGTTATTTCCACCATAAGTGCTCAAACGAAATAGCCAGTTGCATTCCTCCCCTTGAACATTTCAACCGCAATACCCGCCATGCAGGGAATGCTCATCAGTTCACCCTCAAGCCTGTGTTCGGACGTACAGTGAAGTTCAAAGATTCTTTCCTCAGCCGTACAACACGAATGTGGAATGCTCTTCCCCGCTCCATTTTTCCTACACATTATAACCTACAGACATTCAAAACCAACGTGCATCGGCATCTCTCCTTTTCTTCTCACCCTAATTTCCTTAATGCCCGCGCAGTGTAGCTAATACATTATAAGGGTCCCAACAAATCCCTTTAGTGCGCGCTTATTATAAAAAAAAAAATACTCTACACGCACTTAACGCTAATGTTCGGACTTCTTAAATCCGCCCAATGACAAGCCTAAAATCTCAAAGAACTAAATTATCGAAAAAAAACCCACAACTGAAAAAAAAAACCGTGTTATCGAAAAATCTAAATTTGAGCTAAGAAACTGAAATTTGAAATACGAGTATATACCCTCTAGGGGCCCCTATATTCATGTGTAAATATTTTTAAAATCCGCCCGCTGATACGCCTACTATTAAAAAAAAAAACATTTTATTGAACAAATCATTGTAAATAAAAGTCCTTTTCTTTGGAAAGTATGTAGGTAAATCCATTTTAAACTATTTTCCTATACATAAAAATTTTCTGCCATGCCCAATTTTGAGCGTTTTTTTACAAACACTTTACGATAAAATCCTTTAAATGTTGTATAATAAAATATGTAGATCTTTTTAACGATTCACCCATACTTAGATTTTTGACACGCCCACTTTGTGAGGGATAGAAATATGGTATTTAACCCTATGTTTTTATACCCTATTCTAGGGGTATATTAATTTTGTTGCATAGTTTGTAACATACCTTAATATTGCCCGTAGACCCCTAAAAGTTACTATATTTATGATCAGCATCGATAGTAATGTCGATCTAGCCATGTCCATCCGTCCGTCCGTCGGCAAAAATTAGGCCTTTAAACTGGACCTAGAGAGCTGAAATTTTAACCATATACTCTCTAGGGTGCCGAAATAATCAAGTTTAAGAATTTTTGAAATCCGCCCACAGACACGCCCACAAACTCAAAAAAAACAAAATTTTGGAAAAAATCGAATTTTGAGCTAGAGAGCTGAAATTTTTTATATATGATCTATGGCCCATAAAACTGATTGGGACATAAAATTTTCAAAATCCGCCCACTGACACGCCCACAATTAAATAAAACAAATTTTGGGAAAAATTGAATTTTGAGCTAGAAATCTGAAATTTTTTATATATGATCTTTGGCCCATAAAACTGCTTGGGACATAAAATTTTCAAAATCCGCCCACTGACACGCCCACAATTATTTTTTTTTTATTTTTGAAAGTCCAAAGTTTGAGCTAGGGAGCTGAAATTTATAGTATATACTCTCTAGGTGCCCTTTATGCTCATACTTAAATTTTTTTTAAATCCGCCTACTGACACGCCCACAATTAAATAAAACAATTTTATTGAAAAACCAAAGTTTGAGCTAGGGAGCGTTTTAATTTACAAAAGCTTAGTTTTTTCGTTAAAATCCTTTAAATTTTTGTCACGCCCACTTATGAGATATAGGAATAAGCCCGCCCTATGTTTTATTATGATTTTGTTGTTTATATATTTTTTTACCTAAAGTTCTTTTAAAATGAAGTTCAATTTTAATTAGATTGTATGCCAACTGTATCTTTGGTTGTTTTGACCAATCTGTCGAATATGTTCATGAACGCTGTCATATCTCGTATGGTGAATGAATGAATATAATCACAAATTACCAGGCTGGTTTTGACAGATAAGCATGGCATTTGATCATATAGATTATAGTGTAATCAGGAATTATGTGCCTATGCACTACTTTTATTGAGAATTATTAATTTGAGAATTTTCTTACAAACAATGAGATCATAAATAATTTTCGACGGCTGTTCATTTTTTACGTAGAGTTTATATATTTAACAACTTCTACGAAGTTGGATCCAAGGCTATGCCAAGGGATTAGGCTCTGATGTGGAATTAAGGAATTACTTTTTTAAATTGTTGTTCAATGCAATTAATTAAATTCAAATTTAAAACTGCAAGGCCTCATTGGCTTGTCTGCAGAAGATTAATTGTAAAAGTTTTTTTTTTTAGTTTTAGTATTTATAATAAAAATTTAACAAATGTTTGCATATTAATTGAGTATTTTTATTTTGGTGGGGGCATAGGCCCCCATTTATTCAGCTTTATACAAACTTTAGGAGCTTTAACTAAAAATTTGAATAAAATTGTTTTACTTTTTTTAGAAAAATTGTCTTTTCAAAGTTGCGAAAATCTACGTGTAATTCATTAATTACTGGGGGAATCGCTACATTATATTTTCGGCGTCCGTACTCGTTCCAGTATCTTGAGATAAGGTATCTGTCTTGATGTCTTCTTCTTCTGCTAATTGTTTACGCTGTCGGGATCTTGTTGGTGGTGTCATCTTCGAATGTGATATTATCTCAAGCTTATGCAGTTGTTTCATGTTTAATTTGTGCTGCTATGAAATCGATGCCAATCGATATCATACATGCGTGGTTTTGGCCGATAAAAAAATGTCTGTATCCTTATAACCGTTGCTTTTAAAATTTGCTGTTGTGGTGCATTTTCCCAGGCTAAAATGCCGTACCTCAGGTGCGATTCAACAAGTCCAAAATAGCAGAGTCGGAGAACATTTCGTATGAATAAGTAACTAAGATGAAAATTGTACATTTACGCAGATTGCCGAAGTTTCATTGAAAGGGCGTGCATGTATTGGATCCATAAAAATTTATAGTCCACAATTACGCCAAGGTATTTGTGTGATGATACTTTTATTGTTGAGCAACTTTCCTCATTTCGTATATTCAATTGATTTCCTGCCATATTTAGACATTCATCGCTGAGCATTTTAATGGTGATTTTATATTTTTATACATGTGGTGGTCGTTTCTACATAGCTTTTGTTTTTTATGTATTTGTGATAAGTCCGTTGTCATGACACCATGCCGTGATTGCATTAAAATAATTTGCATCATTTTTCCGCTGCTTCCACGTTTTAATGATTAATAACGATGGCTGTATTACCTGCATATGCAAAACCGATGCTGTGTCTTAGAATTGATAGCAAGTTATTGACATATACAGTGCTCTTCACTTGATTAGACGCGCACATTTTTTTTACATAAATTTAATTTTTTTGTTAGTGCGTGTAACAATTATCAAAAAATTGCATTTATTAGAAAGGTTATTAAGTTCTCAACAAAAAAACACAAACAAATGGTAGGTGAGTGGAAGTTAACGGATATTTTTTTCTCTTTCTTGCCTATGCTGTAAGAAAAAGTGCAGTTTTTATACCCTATTCTAAGGATATATTAATTTTGACGCATAGTTTGTAACATACCTTAGTATTGCCCGTAGACCCCTAAAAGTTACTATATTTATGATCAGCATCGATAGTAATGTCGATCTAGCCATGTCCGTCCGTCCGTCTGTCGGCAAAAATTAGGCCATTAAACTGGACGTAGAGAGCTGAAATTTTAACCATATACTCTATAGGGTCCCGAAATAATCAAGTTTACGAATTTTTGAAATCCGCCCACAGACACGCCCACAAACTCCAAAAAAGAAAATTTTGGAAAAAATCGAATTTTGAGCTAGAAAGCTGAAATTTTTTATATATGATCTGTGACTCCTAAAACTACTCGGGATAAACAATTTTCAAAATCCGCCCACTGACACGCCCACAATTATTTTTTTTTTTTTGTTTTGAAAATTCAAAGTTTGAGCTAGGGAGCTGAAATTTATAATATATACTCTCTAGGGGCCCTTTATTCTCATGTGTTAATTTTTTTTATATCCGCCTACTGACACGCCCACAATTAAATAAAGCAATTTTATTGAAACACCCAAGTTTGAGCTAGGGAGCGTTTTTTTTGATAAAATCCTTTAAATGTTATATAACAAAATATGTAGAGCGTTCTTAACAATTCAACCATACTTAGACTTTTGTCACGCCCACTTATGAGGGATAGGAATAAGAATAGGGTATCCAACAGTTCGCCCAAGCGGACTGTAGCCCGTCCCTATGTTTTTTTGTTCATATGATTAGACGCACCTGTAAAAAAATCTTAAAAATGAAACATAGACTTTTTAATTTACTATGTTCTCTTTTATTTTTATTTTTGTTGTTTTTTTTTATATTTTCAGTACTTTGTACAACCACCATGTTTTAAAATCACATGAAAAATCCTATTTTTAAGTGAATCATACAGTTTTTTTAAATAATTTAAGGGGAATTTGAAGGAGAATGGCATTCGGCATGAATTCATCAGCCTTGATGCGGATATAATAAACATAACATGCAATGGTAAAGTGCTGACGCTTCTACCGATGTATCTGAGAGGTGAAAATTGGCAAAATGTCATATATGCTGCTAAAATACTTCTCGCGGAAAACAATTTTCAAAATGTAATTATTGTGGGGGACATGAATGTTAGATTGGGAAATCTGCAACAGGATATAGACGACATATATAAATCAAGATTTACTGCAGGACTGGAGAAACGCTGTTCAAAGGATACAACGGTAAACACAAAAGAGAGGAAGTTCTTGGAGTTCTGTAATGACAACGGACTAATCATCTTAAATGGTAGAACAAAGTGTGATGAAGAAGGTAACCTTACTTTTGTTAGCAATATAGGAGAGTCAGTAAATGATATATGTGCCGTTTCACAAGAAATGTTAATGTCTGTTGAAAGCTTTAATGTAGAAGAGGCTAAACAATGCAACCCCTCGGAGCGCCTCTAACAATCTCTTGCCAAAGTTAAAATGGAATAAAACCCGAAAGGCTGAATATCAAAATAGACTGAGCTCAAATCTACAAAACATCAAGCTTTTGAAAAATACAATCGAGATAGCCGATCTTACTAATATAATTAAGGAGTAAGCCATTCTGCAAAGTAGATACCTAAAAACATTCAACCAAAAAAATAAGTGGTATAATCCCCAATACGATGCCGCGAGGAAAGTCTTTCAAATTATTGAATTCATTTCGTAGAACAAGAAATCAAGACATAAAAGAGAGATTTTTAAGAGCTCAGCAAGAATATAAGACCATTTGTATAAACAGCAAAATATCATACTACCAACAAATCGACTTCAAAATTAATACAGTTAAAGACAGTAAGGATTGGTGGCGCTTAGCAAAGGAGATAAGAAACCTAGATCAACAAGTGTGTCCTGAGATAAGCGCTCAGGAATTTAAAGCCTACTACAGTGATCTTCTCAACCCAAACCAAGAAATGTGTAGCATATCTTATGCGTCTAACTATGTCGAGGATCCGAGTTTGGACAGATCGATTTCACTCGAGGAAATTAAGAACATGCTTCGAAAGGTTAAGCTGAACAAAGCTCCAGGTGTGAAGGGCTCGCACCAGCGATCATTTGGGTAATCATTTCCATAGTTACCTACGTCATTCCACATTCGAGTTCCAATACCTCACAATTCATTCTTATCTCATGTTTACGTTGGCACACTCAATGCAAACGCCAGATGCTATAAAGAAATACACACAGGAGTACTCGTACTGCACCTTCAGTGCATGCGAATAAAATATATATCATATTTCCTTCTGCACACTCAGAGCAAGAGCCAGACGGCAGGAAGTAAGATATATAAAAAAATACTCTCACCTTCAGTGCATGTGGGCGAAATTTATCTATTGGCTATGGTGTGCTACCGTAGATTAGGCAACGTAAGCAGAACAGCTTAAAAGAATCGGATTGTTGAGTGATGTGCTGATAGTGCCGAAATGCAATATCATAGGAATTTCGAGGGAATATTATGAACGATTCTCCAATGTAAAACAGTATATAAGACCACAATAAAATGAAAAGATTTCACTTCTATTCTTGGAGTCACACAAACCTCAAGTCTTTTAATTTAGCAACTCGCTGGAAAGACTTTAGGTTTACCAAGGTAACTCAGACGCTCTACAGAGCTATTCGCTTTAGGGTACAAGGATCATAAGGCTACTCGCCGGTCCAAGTCTGTTTACTATCGAAGAACCTAGAAGATCCTCACTAAACGGTACGTTGAGCACAGGACCGGCCAACATTACACAGGAGAAGATAGGGTAACGTATGAGTTCATTATAAATGCGACCGATGATTTTCTGCAGGACCTAGCAACAGCATATAGCAAAATATTAGATGAATGTAGGATAGAGGAAACGTTTACGAAATCCATAATATTCCCAATATTCAAGAAGGGTGATGTTAACGACCCAGGCAACTACAGGGGTATTTCTTTTATGAACTGCATAGCGAAGATTATGATGGGAGTCCTAAATTAGAGGTTGTACACTTGGGTGGAAAGGAATAACATTCTAACTGAACATTTATTGTAAGCTTTATTTTTATTGATTTCCAATTTTCTACTCTTTGTTAACCTATTTTACTCCCAATATTCCTTCTCTTTGCTCCCTACACTAAATTGAATACCTTTTCTCTTCTTGTGCTTATTCAATATATGTATGTATACTCTAAATTGTTTTGCAAATCAAAGAAACAGTATGTATGAAAAGTCAACGTCCACTTTAATTAATATTATATCTAAACGTTGTGAGGGTTTAAGAGTTTGCTACCTGAATGCACGAAGTCTCAATGTTTCCAAACTTGATTATTTAAAGTATTTGTTTTCCAATTCTTGTATCGATGTAGTCTGTGTTAGTGAAACCTGGTTCAAGCCTGATTTATGTGATAGTTTGTACGACATCCCAAATTTTAATCTATACAGAAATGATAGAATTACGAATACGATAGGCGGAGGCGTAGCAATTTATTGTAGGTCATCCATGAAAGCCAAGGCCATTGTCAAATCCAGTGGACCTGGGATTGAGTTTTTAATAATCGAAATTAGTGACTCTTACACCAAATGCTTGATTTCATGTGTTTACAATAAAAATCGAAACTGCCCCTCAGTTCCATTTTTTTCCGCTCTGAGTGAACTTTGTGCAAGATCAGAGCATATCATAGTTTGCGGTGATTTTAACACTGACTTGCTTAAAAATGATACACGTGCTTTTCAGACGAAAGATTTAGTGTCATCAGTCGGAATGAGCATTGTAAACACCACTTATCCAACTCGCTTCGCTTCTGATCACTCTCCTAGTCTTCTGGATTTGACTATAGTTTCTAATCCGTCATTGGTGCTTCTGTTTGATCAGATATCCTTTGATTTGTTGATAGACTTCAAATCTATTGACCTTGACAACCTCCGTCTTGAAACTGTCTCTGCCCCCTGGCTTAGTTGTCGTCTTCACGCAAATGCTAATGATAAGGTTAGCTCTTTTCAGCATTTGTTGGTTCAACTATATAACCAAAATGTTCCCACTAAGACGGTTAAAGTCCAAAACGCTTGTTGCCCTTGGTTCTCTTCGGCTGTGTTAACTGCAATTAAAAATAGAAATAAAAAGCATAGTCGATGGAAGCACAGTCAAACAGCTGCTAATTGGAGTACCTTCAAGGAAGCCCGTAATCAAGCCACTTGTTTAATTAGAACATCTAAAATAAATTATTATTCATCCAAACTTAACACTTCTTTACCCTCTAAAAAATTATGGAGCAATCTCAGTAAAATTGGTGTCTGCAAAAACAAAGGCCCTCAATGTTCTCTCGATCCGGACGAACTTAACGACTTTTTTCTTGGTGATACCATCTCGGTTGGTGACTTAGAAGTCAACTCTGCAAGTAATTCGTCAAGGTCCATGCCTAGACTGGAGGATTTTGAAGTAGTCCATGAAGATGAAGTAACAAAATGTGTGATGGCTATAAAGTCCGACTCCGTTGGTGACGATGGAGTACCTATCCGTTTCGTCAAACTTATTTTGCCGTTCATTATTACCCATCTCACTCATATAATCAACTGGTGCATTGTTACAACTACTTTTCCCCAGTCTTGGAAAATTGCCAGAGTACTTCCCATCGCTAAAAAACGTGACCCAATCTCTCCATCGGATTTTAGACCAATTAGCATACTGCCTTGCCTTTCTAAAGTCTTTGAGAAGATAATTGAGAAGCAAATATTAAGACATATTTCCAATAACAAGTTGCTATATGAGAAACAATCGGGCTTCAGAGCGAATCACAGCTGCTCTACTGCTATGACAAATCTCCTTGATGATATAAGAATTGAATACGATAAGGGTCATATGAATCTCCTATGCCTGCTTGATTTTTCTAAAGCTTTCGACAAAGTAAATCACGATGTTCTCAAGTGGAAACTGCTAAACTTCTTTGGCTTCGGTGACCGGGCATGTAAGCTCATAACTGATTATCTGTCGGGAAGATTTCAAAGGGTCATTTCTAGTGGGAAATGTTCAGCCCCAAGACCTGTTTTTCAAGGAGTCCCCCAGGGGTCGATTCTCGGTCCAATACTCTTTTGCATTTTCATCAACGATCTTCCATCATGTTGCTTACATGCCTCGGTTCACTTATACGCAGATGATGTTCAGCTTCATCTGGCCAGGCCATTCGATCAGCTTGATGAACTGTCCATCGCTTTTAATGAGGATCTCAACCAAATAAATGCTTGGGCCATTGCTAACGGCCTACTTTTAAATCCAGCTAAATCTCAAGTCATCGCAATATCTAAAAGAAAATTCGATCTAAGCACTTTACCCGACATATGGCTCCGTGATAGTAAAATTATAGCAGTCGATCACTGCACCAGCCTTGGCTTTACTATAGACCGTCATCTATCTGGCTATAAACATACAAATGTGGTTATTGGTCGCATTTATGGATGCCTACGAAAACTGTGGCCTTCTGCTCACTTTACCCCTGTTGAAACCCGACGCAAACTGATACTCTCTTTAGTTCTTCCCTTAATTTCGTATGCTGAAATCGTGTACAGCGCCTTGGACTCCCTATCTCAGCGTAAATTACAAGTAGCATTTAATGACGCTGTTCGCTATGTCTACGGGCTACGACGACATGACCACGTTTCCAATTTTTCAAAGAATCTTCTTGGTTGCACTCTGCAGCAACACATCAATGCAAGAAACTGTATATTTTTACACAAATTAATTCATCTTAAAGCTCCATCATATTTGTTTACGAAACTCTCTTTCAATCGGTCCGCCAGAAGTATCAATATTATTCCGCATCTCAGTAATTACTTGAACTCTTCTCGTCTATTTTTCATACGTGCTGTTAGACTCTGGAACTCGCTCCCGTCTCAAATCAAATCAATAGTTAATAACAAACAGTTCAAACATGCAATCTTTCTCCACTTTTCGTCCCTCTCAATTCAACCCTAATCATATCCCAATCCTTTTCCCTTTTCTGCTCTCTTCCTTATTTGTACCATTGTAATTATATATTTATATCTTAATATCTAAGTACTATAAAAGATGTAATCTTACTGTACGCACCATGTTATAAATAAACTTAAACTTAAACTTAAACTAAACACCAGGCTGTCTTTAGGAAAAAATACTCTACAGTAGATAACATATATAATTTAGCTTCTATCGTGCACATCAAGCTGGCGGAAAAAAGGAAAGTATACGCCTTCTTCGTGGATTTAAAGGCCGCTTTTGATAAAATATCGAGAAGATTGCTGATCTATAAGCTACTTGAAATTGGACTTTCAACCAAATTTGTTAATCTGCTTGAATGCATATACTCTAATACCCAATCAGCGGTGTGGACGGGAAATGAGCTATCAGACTATTTTAAAACACTTTTTGGGGTCAAACACTGATGTTTATTATCGCCGTTACTTTTCACGCTGTATCTTAATGATTTAAATGACTATATAGGAGGAGGTCTCAATATCGAGCTTTTAACCATACGCTTACTGCTGTACGCCGACGACATGGTGATCTTAGCAGATGATATTGCAGTCATGCAACTGATGATAGTCCGATTTGAAGAGTACTGCGAGAAATGGTGTTTGGAAGTGAACCTTTCAAAATCAGAAATCATGGTGTTCCGGAATGGTGGCAGACTATCACATCAAGAAAAATGGAGCTTTAAAGGGGAAGAAATTCGAATAGCCTCGCAGTACACCTATCTCGGTGTACTTCTCACTCCGAAAATTAACTTCACAAGGCATGTGGAGAAAAGAAATAACGTTGCGCAGTGGCGACGCCTCATATTGTTCAAGTCGTTCGTGAACGACTAACATTCACAAGAAGTTATCTCAATTTTTGAGTTCTCTAAACTATATACAACATATGCATTTATACTCTTTTTTCCATTGCTGTAATTTTTCATATTCCAACTCGTGCATTTCCTGTTCGAACATTTCCACACAGAAGTGAACAACCTGCCAACCAACCGTAGCTTTTCTCCAACTCTTCTTTCCAACTCGTTCAATCGATTCGGCAACGAAATGATACCATGGAAAGTATAGGCACGAAGAAAAAAAGAATTTCAAGTGTTGTATGGACGATTTCGTTCAAGCCGCTTTTGAACGAGGCGAGCTTGGTATGATGTGTGAAACGAAAACAGAAACAAGACAAAACATAATATGTATATCGAGCGCTGTAAGAACCATTTTGTTCAAACCATCTGATCTTGTGTATGCATCAATCTATCAAACTCGGGCAAACGATTCTGCAACGAAATGATACAATTGAAAGTCAGGAACGCACAAGCAAAAGAAATGTTGTTTTGTATCGACCATTTCGTTTAAATCCCTTTTGAACGAGAAGGGGGTTTTTTTGCGCTGGAAGTTTGTCGCGTGCAGAGTATATCCATATAATGAGTAGGGATACTCTCGACGATTTGTTTAGCAGTTATTCAGTTCTTATCAGCAAGTACGTCTGTGTGGATATATTTAAGTACTGTGTAAGATAAAGATAAAAGAAGCAGACAAAAGTCGCAAAAGGGTACGGGGTGCTCCGTTAAATAAAGACAAACATTAATTTGTCATACATTTTTATTAAAAATTAAATAGGAACTTCATGTGTGTTAAGCTAAGATATTTTTGCTTGTTGTTAGCGTAAAACCACGAAGGTATTTACCAGACAATCTTGATGGAGGTTTCTTATCTTAACCTTTCCTTTGACAACTTCATCCGTTGAAAGATCATTTTCCACCCTTAAAAGAATCAAAACTTATCTCAGAATAACAATGGGCCAAAACAGGTTGACAAATCTTTCTTTTAATTTATATATTTTATTATATTATAATATAATAAAATAAACAATATTTTTTTCTTTTTGTTTAAGTGTTTTTTTGTTGAATAAGATACGTTTATTTATGAAAATGTAAGAAGAATATTTAAAAAAAAAAGTCGAGAAGAATTAGTCTTGAATTTAAGTAAAATAATGAAGGTACTTATCAATTGCTTGTTTATTAAAGAGTCATTTTTATTTTTTTTAAGAGATAAAGAATTGGTTTTTGTTTTATAAATAAAATCTAAATGTTAAAAACATTTTGTTCTTTTAGCCTGAAAAATTCGTATTGTTAAATAAACTTGCTTAAAACGATGTAAACGTTATTTTTTTATTTAATTTCAAAATTTATTTTTACTGGTAAAATGATCTTAAGAAGCAATTAAAACTTCACTGCACGACTGCACATTTTTGGCACGCGTCGCTACTGACGTTGCGAAGAGTAGCACCAACGCAACATGATATTGCTTCCTAAGCAAAAAAAGTATAACCCTGAGTAGAAAGTGGAAACTATTTCTGGCAGTCTTCAGAGCTATCCAAACTTATAGTGCACAAGTCTGGGGTTTTGGAATGTTTGAGGAAGTGGACAAACTAAAACGCTATTTTTAAAAAAGGATTTTGAAATTACCACCAAGTACTCCTAACTACGGCTTGTCGCTAGAGACCGGAGCCGAAGATGTTCATTTCTATTCACTTGACTTACATCTTTTTTTTTTTTTTTTTTTTTTTTTTTTTAAGTTCTGGCTCGCTAAGGCGATTTAATATGGGGCACTTCGACCTAAAAAAAAGATCTTTTGTGCCGTGTGGGCCAGAAAAATTTAGACTAGTAGAGTTTCCACTTTCCGTGTAAAGCGGACAATTCTACTAGTAGAAGAATTCTTTATGTCCTAAGGGCACATCTGTTCCCTGAAAAAGATCTTCTTTCTAATTCCGTTTAGGGCCGGACATTCACATAAAATGTGTTCAGCTGACTCGTCCTCTTCAAGACAGAGTCGGCACTCAGGAGAGTCTACTATTTTCATTTTGTGTAGATGATATCTTAAACCATGGTGGCCAGTAAGGTAACCTACTAAGTTTTTGATATCATGCCTGCTTAGGTTTAGGCATTTGCTGGCATTTCTATTGAAAGGCCGAACGGTTTGTTTGGTCTGTCTTAAACCTGGGATGCTTTCCCATAGATGGATACATTTTCTGTATTCCCAGCTTTTTATTGCTGCCGTTGCTGCTGATCTAGGAGTGCAGCAGAAGGGTTCGGGACCTATGAAGGGTGTTTCCGAACCTTTTCTGGCCAGTTCGTCGGCCTTTTCGTTACCTTCCACCCCGACATGACCCGGAACCCACCATAGCTTGGTCTTGTTACTTGTTCCGAGTGCCTGTAGGGTGTTGAAGCAGTACATGACTGATTTGGAGTCAATCGTATGCGAGCTAAGGGCGTTTATAGCTGCTTGACTATCCGTGAATATATGGATGGTTGCACCTTTTATACCAGATAAATTTATGTGGCTAGCGCATTCTTGAATGGCGTGGAGCTCTGCTTGAAATACGCTGGGACTTTTTCCCATGGGTATCGTAAAGCGTTTGTTTGGTCCGTAAATTCCCGCTCCTACCCCCGCTTCCATTTTAGAACCATCCGTATACCACTTTATGCCGTTGTGGCTATTAGGTGGGTTATTACTAACCCATGCTTCTCTCTTTGGAATCTCCGTGGAGAACCGCTTATTGAAGCATAGTGTTTTATGGATGCGGTCTGTGACCGCGCAGTTCATGTTGAGTTCTGGCAGTTCACCAAGAAGGGTCTTAAGTTCCGGATGATCGTTAAGACTTATCTCGTTTAACTGTATTTGACTTATTGCACTGCAGATCGCCACTTTTTGAATGTATATGTGGAGAGGTGTAATACCTGTTATTGCCTCTATGGCAGCCGTTGGGCAGGTTCGCATGGCTCCGGAGATACCAAGGCACGCAAGCCGTTGTACCTTTTTGAGTTTCTCTTTTGCGACCTTTTGTGTGGATTTTGTCCACCATACAATGGAGGCGTATGTTATAATGGGTCTTATCATCACTGTGTAGATCCAGTGGACAATCTTTGGAGAGATTCCCCAGGTTCTGCCATATGTGCGTCGACAGGCCCATAAAGCTCTGTTAGCTTTAGTGATTTTGTTGTTGATGTGAGAGTTACAGTTTAGTCTTTTGTCCAGGATTACTCCAAGATATTTGACTTCGTCGGAATACTCAATGGTCGTGCCATTTAGTGAAATCTGAGCTAAGCTGAGATTTCTTCTTTTTGTGAAAGGAACTATGATAGCTTTACTGGGGTTTATGGAGAGATTTTCCTTGACGCACCAGTTTATAGCTATCTTAAGGGCGTTTTGCATACGTGAAGTAACTACGTTTGATTCTTTGCCCCTAATAATGATGACCAAGTCATCGGCATACCCTATTATGTCGTAGCCTAAATTACTTAATTTTTGAAGTAGGTCATCTATGACCAAAGACCACAGGAGGGGTGATAAAACTCCTCCTTGTGGACAGCCTTTTATAGCTGAAACTGATACTGAAGTCTGTCCTGACGAAGCAGTGATTTTCCGACTTTCGAGCATCGCTTTTATCCAGTTTATGGTGGGAAAGTCTACCTTTCGGTGAATTAAAGCGTTTGATATTGAATCATAACCGGTGTTATCAAAAGCACCCTCTATGTCGAGAAAAGCGCATAGTGCAATTTCTTTGCAACGGTAGGCGTTGTTTATATGATTTGTTAGTTTTAACAGGGCGCCTTCCGTTGATTTGCCTTTTTGATACGCATATTGACAGGGGTGTAGAGGCATGCAAAAAGTAACGCATTCTCTGATATGAACGTCAATTATTCTTTCCATTGTTTTCAGGAAAAACGATGTCAAGCTTATGGGACGATAGGATTTAGGTAGTTCACTAGGTTTGTTACCTGGTTTGGGGATAAATACTACATTGACCTCCCGCCAAGTGCGTGGTATGTAGCCCCAGTTGAAACTGAACCTAAATAAGGCAATCATGTTAGGTAGGAAGAATTCCATACCCTTTTGAATGAGGGCTGGAAAAATTCCGTCATTTCCTGGTGCCTTGAATGGTTTAAATGAGTTTATGGCCCATTTTACCTTATCTGGACTAAATAATTTACCAGATAAACTATTATTTCTGCTGAGGTTAGTTGGATATGAAACCTCAGTAGTGTGATCAGTTGTGTGATCGACAATTAGGGAACCAGGGAAGTGAACTTGCAGCAAGGTTATGAGAGTTTCTTCCCGGTCGCTTGTGATTGTTCCATCAGGTTTGATGAGCAATCCCATGCAGTTTGAAGGATCTATTGATAGCGCTCTCTGGAGCCGCGCCACTGCTGGGAGTTTTTCGAGCTTTTCGCAGTTTGCGCGCCATGAGGCCGTTTTAGATCTTCGCAACTCTTGGTTGTATTTGGTTAACATGGATCGATATTGATCCCATACGCCGGTGCGTTTCGATTTATTGAATTGTTTTCTCACCTTCTTGCAGATAGTTTCCAGGTTTTCATTCCACCATGGTACGCTTCTTTTTACCACGGTGCGCTTTACCTTACAACTATTCCTAAAGGATGAGATAATGATGTCGTTAAGCTGACATTGTGCAGCGTCCGCATCACTCGGTGTAAGTGGTGAATCTGGTAGCAGATCAGTTCTGATTGCCAGATTTTCACTATAGGTTCTCCAGTTAGTTAATTTATTATTGTATTTGACCGGCGCGCACTCGGTGTTGCATCGCAGCCTGAACATAATATGCATATGATCAGACAGAGAAGCTTCATCAGACACGTGCCAGTCCTCTACAATGTTTTGTATAAAAGGAGACGAGAGAGTAAGGTCTAAAACTTCTTCTCGTATACTGTTCCTAAAAGTGGGCTTATCACCCTTATTTAGAATAACTAGGTCTTTACTATATAGGTAATCTAAAAGTAACTCACCTCTTTTGTTTGTGTCTCGGCTGCCCCAAATCTGGTGATGTGCATTCGCGTCGCAGCCGATAACAAGATGTACTTGCTGAGTTTGGCAGTACTGGACAAGTTCCTGTACTGGTGTAGGTGGTACCTCCTCTATGTCCCCAGCAAAATACGCCGATGCGCATACAAACTTGTGTATCACATGGCCATTGTGGCGTTCAATTAAAACGGCCACCAGGTCCCTAGTATTGAAACCTGGAATGAGAGAGAATTTTATATCTTTCGCAATGGAAAGAGCTGCCCTAGGTCTGAAATTACCTTTGGCAAAAATTAGCTCTCTATTTCTGCTGTTAAGACCAAAGATCTTACCTGTAGTTGCCCATGGTTCCTGGATTAAACCAAGAGCGACGTTCCTTTCGGCACATCTTTGGCTATAGGTGTCCGATGCACCCATAGCCGCGGTGCAGGTTTGCCTGCAGCACAGTTAGAGACGTCATTTCTTCTTCACGTACTCGGGATTACGCACTCTATGAGGTTTGTTATCACCCCTGCGTCGTACGTAACCCTGTTGAGAGAGACCACTTTGTCTCCCCCTTGGACTTCTGGTGTTCTGTCCATCTTTCCCGCTTATATGTGCCTGTTCGGCCGCCAGTTTTGGCCTAAAGCGGTTACGGTGCGCGTTTGTGCTGTCCGTTTTCTTAGCCTTTGCTTTAGCATCCAGCACCACAGTTGTTTTAGCAACTGAGTTACCCGTGGCAGCACTAATGCCAGCCACTGGTGGTGTGGCGCTACTGTTGGCGCTTGTGGAAGGCTTTTCTGAAGCATCAGTGGCAGTACTAATACTAGCCCCTGGTGTTGTAGCCTTTTGTTGGTTTTCTCTTGACGCTTGATTCGTCGATTTGTCCGCGCTCTTGAGGATTATTTTGATCTGTCCAAATCTGAACGAGACCATCCCCTTTAGGTCAACAAGTCGCTTCATCGTGCTTTCGTTTACAGCAAGGACCATATGGGCGACATCTCTGTCGTCAGATCTTTGCAGAACTCTCCACGTTCTGGTGTTGAGTTCTTTATTCTGGCCATCTAGAATTGCCAGTATTCTTTCATTCGCTACTCCGGTACTATGTGGGAAGAAGGCTCTGACGATATGTGGTTTCGGGAACAGTTCTTCCCCCACAAGCGTCACTTCCATCCCGCATTTCTCTTTGAGCTTCGCGAAGTTTGTTTTCATCCACTCTGCAGTGGTAGCGTCCGCACATACGATCATTAGCCATCCGGCTTTGAAGGTTGTACCGCGGAAGGCTGGTTTGGTCCCCTCATCACGTTGTTCGATGGTGATGTCCATAATCCTCTCCTGAATCTGAGCCATTTGCTCGTTACTGAGAGGATTGCGATCCAGATCGACAGGTACTACACCCAGTCTTACAAAGCTTGCTATATCTCTATAGGAGACTTTGTCGACGGCTGTATTTCCTGTGCGAGCTCGTTTCGCTTCGGATTGGGGCGGCGTATTGTCCTCGGACCTTGTACGCTTCACCTCGGAGCCTGTGTCGACCTCTGTCGACAGAGCAAGTGCTCTGGCCTGCTCTACGTTTTTCCCCTTTTTCAGCGCACGCCTAAAACGGCGCTGTTCGGATGGTGTGAATTTGACGCGCTTAGACTGAGTCTGTGCAGTTATGCCAGAGGTCTCCGGCGCGTCAGTATTCATGGGATGCACTTCATCCGAGAGTATGCTTACATTGCATAGCGTGCTGGCTTCAGAGATATCGTCCGTGGTTTGTGACCCTTCCCGATTGGCAGGTGTCACGTCATTTACGACAGGGTGTTCTAAAACATCCCCAGTTGGTAATGCAGGGTGTTCTGAAACATCCCTAGTTGATGATGCAGTTGTAGAACCCCTTAGCCATTCATCTCTCGGCGCTAGCTGTTCCACGTTAGATTTGGGGATTTGTTGTCGGGGTTGTCTCCCCGGGCATTGCCGAAAAGTTTTAAGTAAGGAGTATGGTGGGTGGGGGGGGGGGGGGTAAGCGGACGGGGCGACAGAGGGGGGGGGGTATGTAAGGGTGAGGTGGGAGCGGACGTGAAGTCCTGGTTAGTTCTTGGTTGACGCTCATCAGACGGCCTGGCCCTTAACAAGCCCGATGACTCTTTGCGTCGTAAGCCTCCGCACCGGCACCATCGAGTTTGTTTGCGGTGATGGTGCACACGTCAAGGTGACTGACCCCGCAAGAGGTGACTTACATCTTAGGTATATCAAGAAAATCTTACATCTTAGGTATATCAAGAAAACATTATTCAAATACGATGAAACTAGGTTACCACACCAACTTACCAAAATCCTATTGGAAAAAGAACTTTTTTGGGTGAAGGAAATAAATAACATTGGAAATCGGTTTGGTTTACACTGGGATCAGAACATGCCGATGGAAATGGACAGGAACATAAAGAACCGGCAGCTTCTGGATCGACTCAAGACAAATAGCCGACAAGAAACAGAACGGAGAGCGATTTCGTGAATTTTTAAAGCCAGATGCGATTTGATCCTTCTTAATGCGAGGGGATTTTGAGGCATCATTTCAACGATATGTTCCATGTGTAATTTGAGAGAAGAAGAAAATATCAATCACTTCATAGGCAGATGCCCCGTACTAAGGGAGTTTAGAGTGAGATACTTTGGAAAGGCAACTCTGAGTGAAGCTGAACTCATAAATGTACTAAATGGAGGAAGCACGAATGATTGGAACAGATTGTTCAATTACATTACTGCCGCCATAACCTACAGAAAACAACTTGTAGCTGAATTCGATTAGTCCGAAGATTGGTTTTAACTTAATTCATTACGTATTTCTTTTTCTTTTTTTCTTTTTTTCCTTTACTTATTGTTCTTAAATCAAATTTCAAAACAAGTTTTATTTCAATGTGTAAATTACCCGACAGACGACTGTTTATGTCATTGCCGTAAGTTTTTACTTTTCAACAAAAACTCAACACTTCAATCTGAAAACAATGTACCTATAGATATAAAAAGTTGAAAATAAAGAACATTTTACTACTACTACTACTACTACTACTACTAAGGGGATCGTCCTCCAGGCTTCTTTTATTGCGACAGTTAGCTCTTCACAGGTCTCATACTGCCTACCTCCTTCGTAAACTTTACGCGTGAGCCATCTCCAAACATTTTCAATTATATTGAGGTCAGATGAATAAGGTGGCCACGGCAACAATTCCACATTTTCTTCGGCAAGAAAGCTTTTTACGACAAGAGCGTTGTGAATTGGCACATTGTCTTGTTGTAATAATCACTGTAGAGGTCCGAACAGTTCTTTCATGGTGGGGAAGGCTGATTGCAAAAGGGCTTTGTAGGAAACTCCCGTCATTTTGTTGGAAATGAAAACCAAATCGAACGCCCCATTGAACGAAATGGCTCCCCAAACCATTACTCCTCCTTGCCTCGAATGGTGACGTGTCAAAAACTCTTCCTTGTTTCTAAGATCATGGAAGTAGTAGTTGTAATCATCAGGGCCATCCAAATTAAATTTTTTTCATCGAAAAAAAAAACACATTTCGCCAATTTAGCGCTCTTCCAAGGTTGGTGTCCCATGTCATGTGAAGGCGTGCCAATTCCAACCGTTGTTCTTTTCTTACGGCGTTTAGTGGGGGTTTTTTTTAGTTCTTTTTTAATTTTAGATGTTCTGAACTCAAAATAGCTCGCCGAACAGTTGATATGCTGGCAGTTATCCCAGCTTTTACCTTTATTTTGCTTGTGGAGACAGCTGAATTCGACGATATTCTTGTGATTTTTCTTTTCCCCTGAGGTGTTAAAGCGGTTTTTGTCCTTTCCTTGTAATTTTCACCGTATGAAGCACTGTTTTTTATGTAATTTCTCAGAACGTGGTTACTTCGGCCTATTTTCTTGGCAATGAAAACCCTTCAGAATGCAAGGCGTCAATTTTGCCGTTATCTTCCGCGGTTAAAACATTTTTTCCCCCATTTTAAATGAAAATTAATAGAAAACACTCCTCGCTTCTTAAACTTTGTAGCTAACTAAAATCTACGTAACAGGTTGCGACCAACTAACTAATTTAATGGGTGCGTCTAATCATGTGAACAAAAAAAAATTTCACTTTTTCCTACAGCATGGGCAAGAAAGAGAAAAAATATCCGTTAACTGCCATTTACCTACCATTTTTTTGTGTTTTTTTGTTGAGAACTTAATAACCTTTCTAATGAATGTAATTTTTTGATAATTGTTACACGCACTAACAAAAAATTAAATTTATGTAAAAAAAAATGTGTGCGTCTACATAATCAAGTGAAGAGCACTGTATGTTAGAAAAACTTGGATCCTTGAAGTTATCTTTTATTCGAACTTTAAACTTTCTTTCTTTAAAGTAGGTGAAGTGGTCATAAATGTGTGGCAATTCATCTCTTAATTTGGTTATCTCGGTTTTTAATTTAAATAGATGAAACACAAAAAAAATGCATGATTCATGTTCCTCGCCCTACATGCAAATATAAACAAATAAAAAAAAATATGCACCATTAGTATGATAAAACTGTAAAAAATAATCCTTGAGTAGTTTGAGAAAGATTATTTTCTAAAGTCTATGATGAGCTCGTGTTACAGTAATTCCAATAATTGTTCGACTGTTGCTGGCGTTCCCTTAAGGTTTGGTATTGGTCCTACATCGTTTAGCACAATAAAAATGACTTTATTTTAAAAGAAAAATTATTCCAAAGAAGATAAACGTCGAATTTTCCGACCGTGTTAATATCGGAAAACTCTCAAATGGGGCTCGTAACTGGGTACTTTACCCTACCAAAGCAGCTCATCAATTAAATATGTTGGAAAACTGAATCTCATTAACCATAGTCAACCACTATAAGCCTTTTGAACTACTGGGAAGTTTCATCTTACCAAAACGCCCTAATGAGCAGACTCTCTTAAGTGGCTTATAGTGGTTGACTATGGCAACTAGTTCGACAACAAAAAAATAAAAAGATTACGACATTCAGATTAGTTTTCATCTTAATTAAAATATGAGTTTCGATAATTGCACGTTCGTTTTATTTTCGATATATTTTCCTTAGCGGATACGTTTCTATGGAAGTTTTAGTCATTTTAATCAGAAACTTTTACTTTAAAAAAAAACAAGTTTTTCCAACCATTTGTGTGTGCGAAGTTATATTTTTCGTACGAATGGAAAAGACTCCATACGGCAAATTTGGGAAGTTTTCCTTGACAAGTTATTCTCTTGGATGTTTATCAGACTTTTGCAAGAAGTGGCAAAAATGGGTGCAGGGAAATAACTTCACGGGCAATAACTTCACATGGGCAATAACTTCACCTCGAGTGGGAAATAACTTCACTTTTTTTTGTGAAGTTATTGCCCACTGATGGTGAGCAATAACTACAATTTTTTGTGGGAAATAAATTCTCTTAACATTTTATGATAAATCAAGAACCGCACCTCACACCTAATCCAAATCAAACAGTGACCCCTAGCATGGGGGTTGCAGGGGGACAGCTGCCCCCCCCCCCCTATAGGTATTGAACTGTTTATGAAATCTACTTGCGATTTCGCAACTATTCCCATAAACAGTGCAATGCATATGGGGGACATGCTGCCCCCCTGCAACCCCCCTGCTTGGGGACACTGTTTGATTTGGGGTGGGTGCAAGGGTCTTTAGTTATAATAGACAAATTCTCAAATTATAGGTGAGAAATAACTTCACAAAATTTACGGTGAAGTTATTGCTCACCATCAGTGGGCAATAACTTCACAAAAAAAGAGTGAAGTTATTGCCCACTCGAGGTGAAGTTATTGCCCATGTGAAGTTATTGCTCGTGAAGTTATTTCCCTGCACCGTCGTTGGTTTGAGAATTTGTCTATTATAACAAACGACCCTTGCACCTACGCCAAATCAAAAGGTGACCACAAGCAGGGGGGTTGCATGGGGGCAGCATGGCCCCCCATATGCATTGCACTGTTTATGGGATTAGTTGCGAAATCGAAAGTAGATTCCATAAACAGTTCAATACCTATGGGGGGCATGCTGCCCCCCTGCAACCCCACTGCTTGGGGTCACTGTTTGATTTGGGGTACGTGCGAGGTACGGTTCTCGAATTATCATAAAATGTTAAGAGAATTTATTTCCCTGCACCTGGAACGACATCTCATCCACATTCATGCACTTTCAATCAGGGAACGAAAAATACACCAATGTCGGGTCTATAGCAAATATTGTCGACCGTAAAACGCTGATTGACTTGGTTTTTGAAAAAAAAAATCGCTGAAAACAATTTTTCGATAAAACAGCGGATCCAATGTCAGTTTATTTTGTGCCCATTCACAGAAATTTTTTGACTAAAACAGTGGTCATTCGGTCTTATGATATTGGTTGCCATCAAACCAAGATCTTTCAGTAAGAGTTCTTATTAAGTGGACGGACAAAGAGCAAGTCGTTCACAACACGACGTCGAATCGATAAATTTGCATCTTCTTCAACACTGTCATGAACGGAGGCAATATTCTCGTCGCATTCACTCTTCTTATGCTTCTCGGTGCCACTTCATCTTGCATAAATAAAGTTGTGCGAAAACAGTCAACAAAACGGCAAATATCGGTCTCAGATATTGGGTGTAGTATGGTGAAAGTGCTGGTAATAAATGATAAGAGTATGCACTTGTCAAAACCATTAAAAAAGAGGAATGCCTTAAATATCCTAGATCACATAAATTCAATAACACCAATTATTGATAAAATAAAATAAAAAAATATTGGGCATTACCGCCCATACAGGGCCTAAAACCTTGCTTCTACAACCACTTTCTTTGCGAATTGGAAGGGACCTACAATTTTAAGCCGAATCCGCACGGCAAATGTGGGAAGCTTCTCGTGACAATTGATACTCTTGGATGTTTGTCAGACATTCGCAAGAGGTGGGGCAGTGGAATCTAACCGGGGACTTTTCGATTATTAGTCCGACACACTAACCATTGAACCACTGGCCCGAATTTATTTTTATTGATTTGCCTCATTAAAGAAGTTATCCGAAAACGGAAGGCATGCCTAGTTTATTTAGGTCCAACCGGCGAACCGCGTAGGCAGACCGGTACGGATGCAGTAAAGGTGGAGGGTTCTATTCCCCTAATTCTGATCATATAATAGCTTCGCCGTGTAGTGTACCCACAACTCAACCACATACAAGATCATATTATCCGAACACGATCGACAAACGAAAGCGACAAGCGGAAAAGAAAACTAATGCAATTGACCTAATGGCCCACACATTGCAACCAATGTCGAATTACAACAAACATAATAATGAGTAACCTAAGTGACGAAGCATTGCACAGCGCACAGGCATTAATTCACTCGCATTATATAAACAAACCGATGTGATAATTTATTCATTGTTTTGCTTATCACTTACGAATTGCCAGATGTGGATCGAATGAGTAACCCGATCGCTTCGATTCGGGTCACAAGTTGAAGTGGATTTGAGAATGCTAAGAGGGAACAAAATTAGTATGTACCGTCAACTGCCGTAATATTGACCGGGCCCCTAACATTGACCAAAAACAGGAAATTGTTATCAACCACTCTGGCGAGTAGTTCACGTACGATTTCAAAGTAATTCTTGGTTTTTTATGTTCATCTATTAGTCAATAGATGCCATATTATACGTTAAAGATTACTGTCAAATGAATGTGAGTTTTGGCGGCAATTTTCAAAGTGGTGCTAAAGTAGTGTAGTTTTGTGTGTTGCAAACTTTGGTCCGTTATACCTAAACAATCGCTTGTATAACAAAATAAACATTTAAGGTGAGTAGTTTAGAGTTCTTTTATATTAAAAAATATATAGTTTGTGTATTAAAATACTAGACAATTAGAAATAATACGGTTTTTGTGAAAGCAATTCGAATGCTCATGACAATTCCTAACATTGACCGCCTGGATCCTAACATTCACCAGTGGAAAATGTTAGGGCACCTGCCATTTCGATAAAGTGCCAAACATTGACCGGCTCGTCAATGTTAGGGCACGCGACATTCCATTGAGAAGCCAAACATTGACCACTCGTTTTTCTCTTTCTTTGTAATTTTTTTAAATATAACAGGATGTCAAGGCTCGTAGAAAAAAGGAAATAAAATAGCTCATTCAAAAAGCACTTCATGAAATTCGAAGGGGGTCAATATCAATTAATAAGTGTGCTTTGAAGTAAAAAATAGCGAAGGGGACATTAAACCGGCTAAATAACAAAAGATCAAAGGCAATCGGATGTCCAACCGTTCTTTCGGGGCTTGAAAAAACAGAGCTGGTGAAAGTTTTAATCACCGTTAGTGAATGGGGATTTCCTTTTACCGGGGATAAGATAAGGAGCCTAACAAAAAATTATCTAGATGTAAACAGCAGACATAATATTTCAACATTTAAAAATAACCTACCAGGGAAAAAATGGTTAAGGGGCTTTTTAAAAAGGCATAAATATGAAATTTGTGTGAGATCGAGCCAAAATTTAAAACCGTCAAAAGCAAAAATATCAAGAGACGATGTCCAAAAATTGTTTGATAACCTTAAGGTAACTTTGACATTGGAGTCAGGCTCGATGATACCTCCTGAAAACATTTTTAATTATGATGAAACCAATCTCTCCGATGATCCCGGTTCCAAGAAGTGTGTTTTTAAAAGAGGAGTTAGGTACCCGAAAAATGTTAAGGACTCCACCAAGTCCAATATATCGATTATGTTTTGTGGGTCTGCTCTAGAGGAACTTATTCCAGCTTATGTGGTATATAAAACGGAACAATTGTGGGAAAGTTGGATGCAGGGTGGTCCCCCTAAAACCCGATACAACCGCAGCAAATCTGGGTGGTTCGACGGAACTCTTTTTAAGGACTGGTTTTTAAATCATTTTATTCCCAATACTAGACGCTTAACTGGTCCCGTTATGGGGATCATTTAGCAAGTAACTTTTCATCTGAAGTTGTGGCTGCAGCTCTGTCAAACAACATTCGATTCGTTTGTTTCTTGCCCAACTCCACACATATTTGCCAACCTCTCGACGTCGCTTTCTATGGTCCTCTAAAAAAAAGCATGGCGACAAATCCTAGATTCATGGAAGGATAACCGTACCCACAAATCGCAACTCCTTTCGAAGGATGCTTTTCCCGGACTGCTTAAAAAATTGGTTAAAGGGTGCCTCAATGAAAGCAATAAGTCCCAAAATTTAGCAGCTGGTTTCGAAAAAATGTGGGGTTTTTCCATTCAACCCAAATCAAGTTCTTTCGCGTTTGCCAAATTCAGATGCTGAAATGCAGGACGTAAACACTGCACAAGCAAACATATCAACATCAGTAATTGCTGTCCTGAAAGAGCTGCGGTATGGAAATGAATCTACACAAACGCGCAAACGGCGCTCTAAAGTTAAGACACAGGCAGATCTTGGGATAACAATAGAGGATTTAGGCGGTGTTGAGTTAGCAATGAATCAAGACCAAGAGCACAACCAAGTAACAGATTTCGATTCACCTGAAAACCTTGACCAAAATGCTGATGATCCTGAAGAGCTCATTGCCAGCACAAGTGGTGTAACTCAGGAGTTACAAACTGATTTTGTGGGTTCGGACGACGGTGAATCTTCCATCGAAGAACTCTACCAGGCAGTACTGCGCAGCTTCTAAGAAGGTTTTGCAAGCTCAAAACAAGCATTTTTATTTTCTTTGTTTTCCTAAAATTTATTGGTATATGACCAGCTTAAATGCTTAAATAGTTTTAGTTAATTTTAGTAATTTAAAGCTGTGATGAAAAACTGAATTTGTATTTATAATATGAATGCTCGACTGATAAAATTTTGTTGCTATTAGGTAATGACCTGAATTAATTACTTACCTACCTAAATATACTACCTATATACTAGTATCTAATAGCTAGTTACTGTTTTTTTTTTGTAAATGTAATTTAATCTTCTTGTAAATAAAAAGGTTGATGTTGACATACCTAAAATACCTACCTACCTGAATTTATTTATATTTAATAATTAATACATATTATGTATTTATTTGTTTTTATTATTTCTTATAAGAAATATGTTTAAATAATTTATTTATTTTGCCTTATTTGCAGTATTTTAATGTTTTTTTTTGTAATTAGAAATTATTAGGTTACTTTTTATTTATATTTGTATTTTGCTATTGAAAAAATGGATATTTCTTTCAAAAAAATGTTATTAAAAAATCAATAAAAGAAAAATCGGGTTGACATATAATTTGTTTCTTAAATTAACATAATTCTTAATTACAAATGGAGAAAAAATAAGTAAAATAATAATCAAATATACTTCAAAATCTTTATTAGTGGTACATTTTCATAAGGCGGTGAATGTTAGGAATACGGAGCCCTAACATTGACCATCCACTATTTTCTATATACATCCAATAGGAATTGACCTAGTTTAGTAAAACCATGATTTAATAGCTCAGAATGATAGTCCCCTTAAACTAAAAGTCGCACTTTGTAGATATTTATAAACAAAGCTTTGAAATTCAAACTCAAAGTTGAAAACTGGTCAATGTTATGGCAGTTGACGTTATATAAGTAGAACATTTTGAAAATAAAAATTAGATTCAATTTGACTCACAAACAAACTGTTTCTCATCTTATTTCACTTTATGGCGTATAGAGAATGCCTTTTCCTCCATTGACATAATAGGGCTAAAGGAGTACTACTCTTATGTGCAATCCTCGTCTACTTCTCCACAACCTCATCACGTCAATAAATTCCTTTTGCCGATCTCTCCCATTTCGCCCGATTTCTTTTTCTATTTATACCCATTCCCTTCTGTTTTCCATCTATTTCTTCCGTTGCCGGTTATGTTATATTATTTTTAGCTTTAAGCAGTTATCAAAATCTCTCTGACTGTAAAGTACTAAGTACTATAAAAGATACAAATCTTAATGTACAAACCACTTTGTTTAATAACAATAAATTGAAATTGAAATTGAATTGAATTAGTATACAGATTCTAGAAGAACAAGTACGCTATACCTTACTTGGCTATCCTGCCATCTCTGAAGATCACTGTGTCGATCTTACCTTACAAATGAATGAGAACAAAAAAAACTGTCAAAGGACGATTTAGCGGAACCCACGCCTTCCCTGTTTTCCATACACACACTAACTCATGTTAAAGTGGTTCGGTCGCCTCGCACACGTTCAGACTTTTCTTCAAGGAATTTCACCTGCCATATAAAAATGTTTAACACAGAATATTGTATGGGATGCGACTTCTTGGTGATCCTTTATCCTTTGGTGTAACTTGTCAGTCGTTGCAAATATAATAAACTGATTGCAATAAATTAAGTGGCAATGCGAATAATTTTTTGTATTAAATACTTTACTTTAATTATTTCTATATTTACCAACAATAGCAACAAATTGTAATCAATGGCCACGTGAGTCTCAAATTCAATTAAGGCATGAACATGAACGATCAGCGTGCCAAATTCAATTAACAAAATTGCACACTCCTTTCGATTAAACAAAAGAATTCGGACACCCAATGACATACAGAATTTACCACCCTACTTCAAATACGCTGAATGACGACCATAACAAAGCTAACAAATTGACGCGAATGGAAGGAGGAAATAAGAGTATGAGCATTGTTCTGTCGAATATGAAATCTATAACTGGGAACAAACACTAGGTCCGTTCGCGTACTTTATGTGTAGGAAAATGAAAACTGTCAAATTTCCAAAATCGAGAGAGAATCCTCTCATTTCAAAAAAATTACGTGAACACTTTTATGTAAAAAGATGAAAAGAAGCAACCGCTGTTTTTTTTGCTGGCAAACTCATAGGATTTCATTATTTGACAGTTTTTATTTTCTTACAAGCTGAAATTCTGTGTGAAGAAAAATTAACGAAAGTACATTTTTCTTTCGTTAATTTTTTTACCATTTTCTCAGTACGCGAACGCGTTTGTGTAGTTTTGCACGAAAGTTTATATAAATTTACGTTTGCATATTAGTTCGCTAACAGACTATTTCAGATATTATATTCACTCAACGTTGCCATTTTTATACCCTATTCTAGGGGTATATTAATTTTGACGCATAGTTTGTAACATACCTTAATATTGCCCGTAGACCCCTAAAAGTTACTATATTTATGATCAGCATCGATAGTAATGTCGATCTAGCCATGTCCGTCCGTCCGTCCGTCCGTCCGTCCGTCCGTCCGTCCGTCCGTCCGTCCGTCGGCAAAAATTAGGCCTTTAAACTGGACCTAGAGAGCTGAAATTTTAACCATATACTCTCTAGGGTCCCGAAATAATCAAGTTTAAGAATTTTTGAAATCCGCCCACAGACACGCCCACAAACTCAAAAAAACAAAATTTTGGAAAAAATCGAATTTTGAGCTAGAGAGCTGAAATTTTTTATATATGATCTATGGCCCATAAAACTGATTGGGACATAAAATTTTCAAAATCCGCCCACTGACACGCCCACAATTAAATAAAACAAATTTTGGGAAAAATTGAATTTTGAGCTAGAAAGCTGAAATTTTTTATATATGATCTTTGGCCCATAAAACTGCTTGGGACATAAAATTTTCAAAATCCGCCCACTGACACGCCCACAATTAAATAAAATATTTTTTTTGAAAAACCAAAATTTGAGCTAGGGAGCTGAAATTTTTAGTATATACTCTCTAGGGGCCCTTTATGCTCATGTGTAAATATTTTCAAAATCCGCCTACTGACACGCCCACAATTTTTTTTTTTTTATTTTTGAAAGTCCAAAGTTTGAGCTAGGGAGCTGAAATTTATAGTATATACTCTCTAGGTGCCCTTTATGCTCATACTTAAATTTTTTTTAAATCCGCCTACTGACACGCCCACAATTAAATAAAACAATTTTATTGAAAAACCAAAGTTTGAGCTAGGGAGCGTTTTTATTTACAAAAGCTTAGTTTTTTCGATAAAATCCTTTAAATTTTTGTCACGCCCACTTATGAGATATAGGAATAAGAATAGGGTATCCAACAGTTCGCCCAAGCGGACTGTAGCCCGCCCCTATGTTATAGCTATGTATTGCATACCTATCCGTAGATACAGCGGTTTGAATTCTTGAATTCTTGAAGGCTTCGTTCATCCAAACATTTATTTGAAAGTACTGCAAGAAACATATGGTATAGTATTGCGATTATAGAGAATCCCGGAAAAGTTTGTCTGTGAGCGGCCAGCCCTCCTGCCACAGCAGGAGGACGGATTTTCTTTGAACTTCGTATTTAGGGTTTTTTTTTCTATCACTCAGCATAACCTGTAAGAACCGTTATGTACGGCAAATAAAATGTATGATCGGATCATACGAAACTTGATCGCGTTGCGAGTCCCATTTTAACCCGTTCAGGGCCCAGCAACAGAAATTTTATCAGTCCTGTGAGTGTAGCGGCACAATTAACATGTTTAAACCGCCTCGCAAGTGTGTAGGCAAATCCGTGGGTTGATGCGACTGAAGATCACCGGTAACAATAATAAACAACAGGAGTATGCACGTGTAGAAATCGAAAAAAGGGGCAGGCCTGAAAACTCCAGTATCACATAAATGCAATTACACAAGCGTTTGATTATCGTCAGATAAAGAAAGTGATCCGAAAAAGAGAGGCCTGCCGACGTTTATTGAGGTTAAACCGGCAAACATCAGAGGCGGACCAGTAGGACAGTAGTAAAGTGCGAGGGTTATGATCACTTTAGTCCAGTCGTCTTAAGGGATCCTAACGCTCGTGGTTATAGAAGAAGAAGAAGAAGAAGAAGAAGAAGAAGAAGAAGAAGAAGAAGAAGAAGAAGAAGAAGAAGAAGAAGAAAAAGAAGAAGAAGAAGATAAATTGTATTTCATAGATCGTATTGGATTCGTTTTAAGATTATAAAGCCAAACAAATAAAAACAAAAGTATCAATTCGAAATATGTCTGGCAAATGACATATAGTTCATAGTGCCATAAAAATCGCTTAGGTTCGTTTTATATTTGTTTGTACTTCTCTTTGAAAGAGTGGGGTAGTGTAAAGTTTCGCGAAATCCCACAAACAATGCCATCTCGAAGGCATTTCTGTTTGTTTCTTCTTGTACCGATTTCTCCAGACCAAGAGCTCTGGCTTCTGCGATTGCCTGGTCCTTAAAACGGAGGTTCGGTCTTCCTTTCCCTCTTGAACCTGGGGGATGGATGTCGAAGATCCTCTGTCACACAGGACCAAATATTCGACGGAGTATTTTTCTTTCAAAGAACCCAATATTAACTCCCCTTTTCTACTTAGCGGTTTCGTAAGGTAATTCACCGTCGGATCTTCACTAAGGTCTCACCCTTGGAGTTGATGTTTACTCCTAGGTAGATGAACTCCTTAACTACAGCGAAGTTGTTGTTATTAACAGTCACGTTTTTTCCTATGCGGTGGACAGATGTCTGTTTGTTTGTTGTTAGCATGTACTTGGTCGTGTCCTCATTTACTTTAAGACCAACCAATTTCGCATGATCTTCATTCGTCGTAAAAGCTTCTAACATGGCACGCTGGGAACCCGACGATGTCGATATCATCCGCATACCAGAGTAGTTGGACGGATCTACTGAAAATAGTGAACTTGTCGACTTATAATTCAATTATCAATAGTTGAAGTTGTTTTTCTCAATCGGTTTTGAAAATAAGTAAATAAAAAGGTAAAATCACAGCGTTAAGTAAGTCGAGCTTAAACCAATGGTATATTCCAAGAAAAATCGGTAGAAGCCAGAATAAAGTTAGATATAATTTGCGAAATGAGTCGGACTATGAAAAAAGTATGAAGGGAAGCAGCTACACAGCTACTACGGGAGCGGGTAAACGAGCAATCATCAGAGCTGCATCCAGGTGGCGGTGGCTGTACTACTATTTCTATTTTCACTACCTGCGAAAAGAGGAACTTTATTTGAGTCGTCTTTATAGCTGTGCAATGGTGTGGGGAGCAGTTTCGTACTACGGAACTTGCGAACTGCTATATCTCACATCAAAGATGAACGCAATTACTTATAAATTCGTACTTCAATTCAATTGATTTTTATTGAGGCCAAAGACAAAGTACATTATTTTAGCCGACTTAAAATTATATCAGGCTAGCTAGAAAGGAACAATCTAGTGTAACTATTATTAACTAACAGCTTCATGAAATACATTTTACTTAAAATTTTAGACAAATATTTGTTGTATATATGCTTGCTCCCGGCATATATGCACTTTTTTGGAATAAATTCGTACTTAAAAAGGCTTTTCTACACTTTTGCGAATATTTTTGGCCCCATTCCATGGATTTATCGGTATGATAATGCCCTTATTCACACCGCGAGGGTGGTGAAACAGTGGTTTGGAAGCCAAACTGTCACTTTGCTGGAATGGATTCCATACGCACCTGCCCTAACCATAATCAAAAAAGCATGTGGACTACCTTTACGCAAGGTATACGAGTCAGGCAGGCACTCTGAGGATAAAAAAGCGGTATTAAAAAAAAATCTTGGAGACGGAATTACCCTTCCACTAATTGGGAACCTATATGATTTCATCCAAAATCAAATCTTAAATAAATATTAGGCATTACCATATAGGCCCTAAAATCTAGCGTCTCCAACCATTTGTTTGTGCGAAGTGGAAGGGACCTGCAATTTAATTTAAAGCCGAATCCGAACGGCAAACTTGAGAAGCTTCCGAGCGGCAAACTTGAGAGGCCTCTCATGACAATTGATAATCTACAATGTTTGTCAGAACTTCGCAAGAGATTGGGCAAGTGGAAAAAGCTTAAGATACTTAGCCCGGCGGGATATGAACCTGAGACCTTCAGATTAGTAGTCCACCACACTTACCTCTGCGCCAGTGCACCCACAAATCGGATTTACAAAACTATATTGACAAAAGGCGGAAATACACTTTATTAAAAAGACTAAAAATGTTACACTTAAACAAAATAAAGGCGTACATAAAAGTATTTGTTATTATATAATTGCTTTTAAGTTGTTGAAATTACGTATTCCAATGAACTTGAAAAGTAAGCAAAAATTCATAGGTGCAGTATTTAATTAAATTTATTTGCCAAAATGTATTCAACTGCTTTTCAAAAAGCCGCAGCGAACATAAATAAACACCTACTTTCTGTATCCGATTTTGTTTCTTCCACCTCTATTAAATGAATGATGCGATTAAGGTTGCCAATTTATGGGGAATTCCCCAAACTGCGGGAAACTTCAACTCGTTTGGGTATTTTGAGGGGATTGGCATTATGCGGGGAAAATGCGGGGATCTTAACATTTTAGTTTTACATAGTACTTTATCTAAGGACGACACATTAACGGTTTGATGATTTTAATAAAAAACATAGGCACGGGCTACAGTCCGCTTGGGCGAACTGTTGGATACCCTATTCTTATTCCTATCCCTCATAAGTGGGCGTGACAAAGTCTAAGTATGGTTAAATTGTTAAGAACGCTCTACATATTTTGTTATATAACATTTAAAGGATTTTATCAAAAAAACGCTCCCTAGCTCAAACTTGGGTGTTTCAATAAAATTGTTTTATTTAATTGTGGGCGTGTCAGTAGGCGGATTTAAAAAAAAATTAACACATGAGCATAAAGGGCCCCTAGAGAGTATATATTATAAATTTCAGCTCCCTAGCTCAAACTTTGGATTTTCAAAAAAATTGTTTTATTTATTTGTGGGCGTGTCAGTGGGCGGATTTTGAAAATATTTATACATGAGCTTAAAGGGCCCCTAGAGAGTATATATTATAAATTTCAGATCCCTAGCTCAAACTTTGGATTTTCAAAAAAATTGTTTTATTTATTTGTGGGCGTGGCAGTGGGCGGATTTTGAAAATATTTATACATGAGCTTAAAGGGCCCCTAGAGAGTATATATTAAAAATTTCAGCTCCCTAGCTCAAATTTTGGTTTTTCAATAAAATTGTTTTATTTTTTTGTGGGCGTGGCAGTGGGCGGATTTTGGAAATTTTATATCCCGAGCAGTTTTAGGAGTCATAGATCATATATAAAAAATTTCAACTTCCTAGCTCAAAATTCGATTTTTTCCAAAATTTTGTTTTTTTGAGTTTGTGGGCGTGTCTGTGGGCGGATTTCAAAAATTCGTAAACTTGATTATTTCGGGACCCTAGAGAGTATATGGTTAAAATTTCAGCTCTCTAGGTCCAGTTTAAAGGCCTAATTTTTGCCGACGGACGGACGGACGGACGGACGGACGGACGGACGGACATGGCTAGATCGACATTACTATCGATGCTGATCATAAATATAGTAACTTTTGGGGGTCTACGGGCAATATTAAGGTATGTTACAAACTATGCGTCAAAATTAATATACCCCTAGAATAGGGTATAAATATGGGTAGCTATATACATTTGAAAAGAGATGAAAGGGTACATTTTTGTTCAGTTTTCAGCTATTTCAAGTTTCTATAAAACATGCCAAGCTTTTTACATTGAATTGACGTTGAACATTTCAAAGAGATTAGATTTTAAGGATACATTATTGTCTATTATTTCTATTGTTAATCCATCAGAACTCAGCAGTTCAACACAAAATCAATGATGCCTGTGCTGAAGCGATTTCCAGTGCTTGAAAAGTTTGTGACATTTCAAAAACTGGATGACGAGTGGCGATCTCACACTATGTTGGATTTTGTTCGACATAGACTTGACGAAAAAGATAGTCGTCGCCTGAGAATTGTTTTGTTCCATACGCCACTTTTGTCGTTTTTGAGTTAGGAACGGATTCTATGGTAATTTTGTATGCTCTTTTTAAATCTGTGATTCGATTTGCTCTAAGTCTTTCCAATCCCGAGATATCGAACATCGACTTTGTGCCATATCCACCAAAATCAACAGTGTGTAGAATTGTTTTGTTTCCATTTTCCATATAATTTATCGCAACTTTTTTGTGAGAATTGTTTTGTTCCACGTGCATATAACTGCGACAAAAGATACAGAAAATATTAACAAAGTTGAGAATTGGTTTGTCGTACGTGCACTCGTGTTAAAGAAAAGCTATGTATATGGAACACAGATCGCAAACAAAATTTTAGTATTGGTTTGTTCCACCTCCATGTAAAATGTGTCAAATTTGAAAATTCAAATTGTACTGATGCCAATTGATTTATTTGTTTGGCATGAGATATCGCATTTCTTAGTTCAATGTTACAAATATTCGCATACCTATAAATGAAAAAAAATCGAAAGAATAACATGGAAAATGTTCAAATTGTGATCAAATCGACATCAGGCCAAACATTGACGGTACAATGCTCACTCAAAATCCGAAATTCACTAGAAAACAAAGAGGATTATCTATTTGAAATTTCGCAGCTGAGAGGAGAACATAATGACTCGAAGCTATAATTTTTTGCTCTGATTTGATCTGAAATTTGTACTCACTAGTTTAATGCTAAACACTTTGAATAATTTTCTCATTATACCTACCCTATTCTAAGCGTATATTAATTTTGACGCATAGTTTGTAACATACCTTAATATTGCCAGTAGACCCCTAAAAGTTACTATATTTGTGATCAGCATCGATAGTAATGTCGATCTAGCCATGTCCGTCCGTCTGTCGGCAAACATTAGGCCTTTAAACTGGACCTAGAGAGCTCTAGGGTCCCGAAATAATCAAGTCTAAGAATTTTTGAAACAAACAACAACAAACTCAAAAATCAAATTTATCGAAAAAATCGAATTTTGAGCTGGAAAGCTGAAAGTTTTTATATAATGATCTATGAATCCTAAAACTGATCGGCAGATAACATTTTTTAAATCCGCCTACTGACACGCCCACAATGAAATAAAACAATTTTATTGAAAAACCAAAGTTTGAGCTAGGGAGCGTTTTTTTACAAAAGCTTCGTTTTTTTCGATAAAATTCGTTAAATTTTATATAACAAAATATGTAGAGCGTTCTTAACAATTCAACCATACTTAGACTTTTGTCACGCGCACTTATTAGGGATAGGAAAAAGAATAGGGTATCCAACAGTTCGTACAGGCGGACTGTAGCCTGTCATTATATTTTTATTGTATTTTTTGAATAAAAGCATTGTTAATAAAAAAGATGAAATCGATTTTTAACATCCAAACTAAAAAAAAAATCGTATCACACAGTTTTGGAGTACTAAGTACGCAAACCTTTAAATGCGTTTTTCTCGAAAAAGTGCCAATGGCATATGGAACAAAACAATTCTCAGGCGACGTAGTGCTGAAAACTAATGGGGTAAGGTTTAGACTTAAAAACAATGCGGAACATGGAAAGTTTCTAAATTTAAAAATTGTCAACTGCCTTTTACTTGTTTTGCCTTTTGCAAACGCACCAGTTGGAAGAAAATTCAGTGAACTAAGAAACATAAAAACTGAAAACAGAAATCGCCTACATACTGCTACTTAGTATCTTTAATGACCAGAGAAGGAATTAAAAAATAGGGGGTAGTTTGAAATTTGATCCATCACAGAAGATGTTAGGAGCAAAGATATGGCAAAAAACAATGACTGACTAAAAATAAATAAATAAAATTTATCGATTTTCTATTAAAACCTGTTGTTTTACTTGATAATTGAGTGGGGAATTTGTTTGGAATTGAATCTTTGTTCTTCCCCAATTCGGGTAATTTACCATCGAATTTTGGGGAATTTAGGAAAGTATCATCGGCAACACTGATTTTGCGATATTATGTAATGTCGATGTCCGCCACCGATCATCACGCGAGACTAACTACCATCATTCGGCGGAACAATCTACCTACCGAAGTGGACAGGACAGCAGCTGGGAATTGCACGCGGGGGCTCGGCTAAAGCTCAGTCTAGGCCGCGGTTCTTGCTGATCTCCCATCATGCCACCCCCACTTCCAACAAATAGCTCCATATATCTCCGCGATCACCGTCTGCGGCGATTACTCACATACCTTTACTGTTCGGCTCTCTTTGGCTTTCTTCTTTCTTTTCGTTCGTTGGTCTAGTACAGCAGAACTTCCTAAGGAACCTAATAAGTCAACAAATCCAATGGTGCATCGCCCTCTCTCTCATTGTACCCCCTCCCCCCCCCCACAAATTCCAATTAGTGCAACATCCTCACTTTCACTTTAATTTCTTAAATTTATTTAATTTTAAATTCAAATTCATATTACTTAATATTTAATCCTAGGTTCATGTTCTGAATTAACAAACTTTGTTTTTATACCCTATTCTAGGGGTATATTAATTTTGACGCATAGTTTGTAACATACCTTAATATTGCCCGTAGACCCCTAAAAGTTACTGTATTTATGATCAGCATCGATAGTAATGTCGATCTAGCCATGTCCGTCCGTCCGTCCGTCCGTCGGCAAAAATTAGGCCTTTAAACTGGACCTAGAGAGCTGAAATTTTAACCATATACTCTCTAGGGTCCCGAAATAATTAAGTTTACGAATTTTTGAAATCCGCCCACAGACACGCCCACAAACTCAAAAAAACAACATTTTGGAAAAAATCGAATTTTGAGCTAGAAAGCTGAAATTTTTTATATATGATCTGTGACTTCGAAAACTGCTCGGGCTATAAAATTTTCAAAATCCGCCCGCTGACACGCCCACAAATAAATAAATCATTTTTTTTGAAAATCCAAAGTTTGAGCTAGGGAGCTGAAATTTATAATATATACTCTCTATGGGCCCTTTATGCTCATGTGTAAATATTTTCAAAATCCGCCCACTGGCACGCCCACAATTTTTTTTTCTTTTTTTTTAAATTCAAAGTGAGCTAGGGAGCTGAAATTTATAATATATACTCTCTAGGGGCCCTTTATGCTCATGTGTTAATTTTTTAAATTTTTTTAAATCCGCCTACTGACACGCCCATAATTAAATAAAACAATTTTATTGAAACACCCAAGTTTGAGCTAGGGAGCGTTTTTTTTTGATAAAATCCTTTAAATGTTATATAACAAAATATGTAAAGCGTTCTTAACAATTCAACCATACTTGGACTTTTGTCACGCCCACTTATGAGGGATAGGAATAAGAATAGGGTATCCAACAGTTCGCCCAAGCGGACTGTAGCCCGTCCCTATGTTTTTTTTCTTTTTTATGCTGAAGGCAGAATGAATTTCTACAGCTATATCGACTACGAAAAAGTTGCCAAAATAATAAAAGAAAGAAAAACAAAACTTACCACTTCAAATTTATTATCTGCCTTTTTGCACTGCTGACGTCAGGAGTGGGAGTTCAGCGCGCTGCACGTTCTCCTCGTCGATCTAATCTATAATTCTTCTGCTGGGGGCAAATTCAAATATTATTTTTCAATGTTCTCTTACAAACCACGAGCAATAAATATAGTAAATACTTAACTTAAAAGGAAAAGTGATTAAAGGAAAAGTGATGTCGGCGCTAATAACCGGTGGTATGGCGTTTTTAAGTCCCCTGATCTTGGCTTGGCTGGCTTTTCTTTAGCACTTGTGACCTTGGGGGTGATGTTTGCCCTGGGGGTATTAGGACCTCGGCTCGTATCGGCGTCTCTGGTTGGTTTGGCGAAGCGTTCTATTTTAGCTCCGTCCTCGAGACACTTTCGATCTAGCCGTCCTCACCGCAGGTTGCGGTGCATCTGCTTGTACCGCTCTAACCCAACGGACTGATACGCTATAGCGGATCCTACCTGGACGTTATATCTACGGGACCAGTGATGGACCGTTATCAATTTCCCAGCAAGGATATCTGTTTCTATTAATTTTAATTTTTTTTTTTTTGATTTCACTTTCAATTTCAATTTGCGGTATCTGTCTTTTCCCGATCGATTACCTAGTTCTTAACTCTATCTTAAGTTTATTCACGTCGCGAACAATAACACCACCGAGTCGATGGCTGTTTCTTTTGGCGTGAATTTTTTTTTTGTTATTTTTATTTAATCAGACCGTGACTTGGAAATCTCAAGTGTACCTTCTTTTCTTTTTCTTTTGGTTCGACTAAACACCAGAACAGATCTCCTTTGTCTGGAGCTTATGCCGCCTGCTATACTGCTCTCAGCTTCCCACACGCAGCTTATTCTACTTGGGTCCAGAGTCGGAGCAAAGGTCACCCCAGTCCCACTTGCTGCTGAATCTAGCGCGGGTGGATCGAATAAATTCATGTGGAACTTGCTGTGCGCAGCTTTCTTTTTTCACCAGGGGCGTAGGGATAATTCACTTTTCGGGTCCTGCTTATCTGCCTGGCGTGATTACACCGAGGAGTGGGGCTCACCCACGTTTCAATTATTTAGCTAAGAATAAATTGCTGAAAAAATATGATTTAATTATCTCTAGTATCGCTTTCACTTGATTCCAGTTATTCCCGTAGAGCCTTCAATTATAAGGTACCTACCTGAATTATTTTATGAAATTTGAGTGTTTCGATTTTTTCTTCTCACTTCAAACAAGTTATTCATTTTTCTGCAAATTATTTTGACAGCTCACAGCTGTACCAAGCAGTAAGAGTACCAAGTTTATAATATAAGACCAGACTGCTGCGGATGGTTTTTGTGAGAATTCCTGGTTCCAACTATACAGATAGCTTTTCAAAAAAAAAAAAACAATTTTGATTGTTCTCTGCGTGCATAATAAATTTGTTATTTAATGTCAGTGGAACTGAACCAAACATTTACGAAAGTAAGCTACTCATATCAGAAGAGCTATAGACATTAATTACAGTTCCAAAAACCTGTACTCTTTGTACTCCTACACACACGTGATCCTATTATGAAATAGTGTTCGTGCACGCCGGCACTTAAACTACTTTAACAAAACTTCCCAAATAAAGCCTGCTGCAAATATTTCTTGAATATTATTCCACATAAAAAAAACCAATCATCACCCTCTGCCATCTGCTACCTACCAACTGGAGCATGCATTCATGCTGTATGCTGCATGCAACCATCGACCCAGCCAAGCATCAACATTATACAACTTAGAGCTTTGGATTGTACTTATTTTCCTTTGGTTAAGCTAAAAGCGAACTGTTTAAAGCAACCCATGTGCTGCAATGCGGATAACATTAAGCCCGAGTGTGGGCGCATTCGAAACAAGAAGCAAGATGCTAAAGAACGGGAAGGAATCTCTTTATCTTTTGCACTACGTACATTGAATATACTAGGTACATAGGTGCTTACATACAAACCTAGAGCGATGGCTTTATGCAATAAAAATGTAACATTATTTAAGTCCATAAAGCTGCAAATGGTTAGTATCTTACGATTTTGTACAGGTACCTACAATGCTACCCAATTAAATGATTATATTGAAATCTTTTAACAACTGGGTCCGGCAATAGAAACGACAATCGTCCGCACACTAGTTGCATTCAGTCACTTTTGATTAAATTATGTATTTTTGGGGCTATGCTGCACGTATAGGGACACACTAAGAATTTAACTGCAGCGCCCTTTAAAAACAGGGCTTGTCCTTAATCAGGGGGGAAGGCACATCTATTCAATTTTATGATTCCCTTGAGCCTACGAACAGATTTAAAATTTTGTCAACTGTCTCGCAATTGTACATGCAAATCCGTGTGTTGACAGTAAAAAATACTGTAAAAAGGGAGGTTTATGACCTCTTTTACCCTAGAAAGAAAAACTACGTCAATTTGACTTGTGCTCTCGCAATTGTCAGTAGTCTCGAAATGGATTTTTGTGGGAATTTTATTTTCTAAATACTGCTTAAAGTTAAAGATATGTAATTGTTTTACAAAAAAATATATAAGGCATTAATACATTAATACAGGGCCCAAAACCTAGCTTCTGCAACCATTTGCTTGTTCGAAGTGGAAGGGACCTACAATTTTAAGCCGTTATCTTAGTTTTTTCTAAAAAAAAAGGTTAACATTTCTTCTTTTCTAAGCTTTAATTGATACCCCGATTAACACCGATTTCTGATATGGAAATCTTTCGATTTAAAAAAATATTTTATGGCAACGGTGGTGGTACCTGTTCAAGATAAAAAAAAAGCAGTAACAATTGCGAGTGGAATTTTTGAAAATTTTATTTTGATCTACGGACCAATGAAACCGATACTTACAGATAGAGATCGGAATACCTTAACGAAACGATTAAAGAACCATGCAAATTACTAAACATTTAACAGAAGCATCAACAAGTTATCACTAAAGAACCTTAGGAAGTGTCTAGAGATCGCACAGAACCCTAAACCAATACCTTCGATCCAGTGGCGTCTCGTCAGGGTGTGCAAGGTGTGCATTGCACACCCTGATCTAACGAAAAAAAAATCCCTCCCTCGTCGAATCCCACGTGTTTTTTTGCACGCGGATATAGCAATATTTTAAATTTGCATGTAAAATACAACAACAACTTATCCTATATATCTACGCTAACTTTGGCGGGGATAGCTATCGCCACTAAGTCAGTTAGCGGGGATAAACAGTGCTTACAAAATCCATTTTCTTCGTTTCTGATGAATTATTGCGATGAATTTTTCAGGAAATGTCAAAGTTTGACATCCCACCGACCACTGACACATTCCGCCGAATATTTTATTCGTGATTTTATCATTATTATTTTTCAAACTTTATTATAAGGGTAATTGAATTAAGCAAATCTGTTAATGTGAAATTGTTTTTTATATTTTTATAATATGTTGGCATTAATTTCAATTGGCGGAAGTAAATATTTTTGAATTTCAGGATTGTGAATACAAATTTCTTAACTACAACTTAGGTACGTACAGCTGTGTCACGGTGCATGTGTGCTGCCAAGTTTTGTTTGATGAATTCTTAAGTGGCGATGGTCGTTCTTTTGTGCCAATCCTATATCCGCGGCAAAAAAGCACGGCTTATATACCTACAAGATTTCAACATTATTCATCCCGATGGTCATTCGTCACCCGCACGAGATACATAAAATGGCTATACTTTGATGAACTTAAGTGCGTGCGACGGTTTTCTGTGTACGAGCTGAACTCTTATTTTCTTTTCTTTTGTATCTGTTCTGTTCTATTTCCGTAAAGCGTCATAGGTCAAATATACGATGCATGACATCGACGCTCGTGTAAAAAAAAAGCATTTCACGACAGTCTGCGGACACAAATCTAAATAATTCACGCGACGCCACTGGTTCGATCTTATATCAATACGGATTGGGTACCATATTTTGCTACTGTTTCAATACTACACGCCTAGAAGCTATTTTTAACTATTGTCATTATGGGCTGATAGTCGCTACAAGTCCAACACGTTTCGATTTTCTCAACTCAGGAAAAGACGAACCTTTTTATAATCTAGATGCAATCGAAAAAGAAATTAACGGCGCTGTGTATCATTATCATTATATTATAATTAAGATAACTAGGTTCGCCCAGTGCTCGAAAATCGACCACACATTTTTTTTTATATCATTACTATAAAGATAAATAAAATTGGTGTAGCTCTGTTTGATCTGAAGCGAATTTGAATGTCTGTCTTTAAATAAAGAAATCTTAAAAATTACTGATCGTAGGTAGGTATTCGTGTCAGTTCTGGAATAGATAGTAACTAACTAATATTGTTCTTAACTTCTATAACGTTGAAAAAACAAAAATAGCACTGAAATGAAACAAATTGCATTAATTTTTTTTTCATGCTGTACTTTTATATTTCTTATTCAATAATATTTTTAATTTTTTGCTATGAGATAACAAAATGCACACAATAGAAGAGTAATAAAATAATAGCATTCTTCTTCCAGTCCAGTCCAGATGTGGCAGAAAAGGTTAGGTACCTGCGACCAAAAAGAGTAAAAAATAATTTTTAAATTTGAAAACAAAATATCTTCATGCCACTGCTCACTGCTAAAACATTCCTACGAAGGCCATCCCTTTCCGATTTGAAATTTCGAACGATTGCAATTAACGGTCCGAAGTTACCGCCCTTCTTCAAATTATCCAGCGTAGTTCACCGCTACGATAAACTTGCTGAGCAAGGCAATGAGAAGGAAAGAGAGAAAGATATTGGCACTAAAATGAGATAAGAACTCTGCCTAACTTAATCTAAAAAAACGAATGATGATAATAGTTAAAATGGATACAAAAAAGAACAAAAACATTCAAAATTAACATATTCCAAATTTACGTATTTACGTATTAGGATTCAAAATTTCCCTATAGACTATGTTCTTGGTAAAAACTCGTTGATCACCTGCCAATTTACCTTGACCACTATGTTCACAAACGAAAAATGTTAAACCGTCGAATGATCGAACTCTACTCGCAGCAACGTATAACTGACCATGCGTGAAAACTGGTCTTTTCAATAAAATCCCAACTCTATCAAAAGTGTGACCTTGTGACTTGTTTATTGTCATTGCGAACGCAGGAATGACTGGGAATTGCGTTCGTTGAAAGTCAAAAGGCAAAATAGTACCACTATATGTCAAATTTATTCGTGGTATCAAAATTCGCTTATTGCGTGCTGTGCCAGTTAAAACTTCGCAATCAAGAGCATTATTATGCAAAGCCTTAACACGCATTCTGGTACCATTAACCAATGCTTGTGATGTATTTAAATTGCGAATCAAAAGTACGATGGAATTAACTTTCAATTGCAATATATGTGGTGGCAAGCCACTCACAGTTATTGAGTTCAAAAACTCAACTGGATAATGATTGATATCGTTTTCATTATCAGAAATAATTTTGTCATAACTATGGTAACTTTTTTTTCGCCAGGCATGCGGCTAAGCACATCCTTATTGACCAAAGCACAATCTTCATTATTTGGCGCTAGTATAACAGATTTCAAGATTCGGTCAGACAATATATCATTACCATTATCACCATAAATTGAACTAATGACATTATTCAAACCACCAACTAATTGTTGCGGTATTTCGATGATATTATCACCAAACTGTGGAAATTCGGGTGCTTCTCCGTTTCCAATTTTCTTTAAGAAATCAACAAATTCTAATTCATGAGGTAAAACTCTCATGTTTTGTGTCAAAGTGACATGATGAAACAAAGAAAACTGATCATGTGGTACAACAGGTAAAATTTGACGAAAATCCCCGCACAAAAGTATAGTCTTTCCACCAAATGGTTTAGCTTTATCAATATCATTGGTGCATAAGTCTTTACATAATCTATCAATTATTTTCAAGGCCTGAAGTGGACACATTGACACTTCATCAATTAGGATAAGGGACGAAGACCTTATGTATCGACCTTGGTCACTATTAGAAGTAATATTGGCCACAGAAGTTTCCAAAATTGGAATGGGCAATTTGAAGACATTGTGCAATGTCCTACCTCCAATCAAAAGTGTCGAAGCAATGCCACTGAAAGCTGTTGCAATGCATCGAAGGTTGAGTGAATGCAACTTCCGAATAATTGCAGTTTGTGTAAATGTTTTCCCACAACCTGCATGAGCAGTTAAACAAAATACATTTGAACCAGTGTCGTGATGTTGAACTTCACGAATCACTTGATCGATTATGGTTTTTTGTTCAAGATTAGAACTGGCATAAGCTTCATCTAATAGAAATTGCGCTTCATTTTGATCAAAAAAAACTAAATCATTTATTTCAGGCATTACAGTGGGAGTTGGTAAGCCAAGTGATTGACATGTCACGTTATGAGCATTCAAAATTTCTTGAATATCAAGTAAAGCTCGATTAAATGCAACTTCTTCATCATTATCTCTTGCAAAATCTTCACTCATATAAACTTTAAAATCATTCCAAATTGCTAAAGCATTGGCTGGCATATTCAGTGCACAAATAAAACCAAATAATTCACGCAGTTGTTTTGGATGTTGAAATTCTTTAGCTTCATTCAAACACTCGCGCCATTCATTATCATTCGATGCAATTCCACGTGCATGACACGCTTCAACAAATGTGTTATGTACAGCATCGTTGTAAGTGCGGACATCTTCGTACGATTTAGGACCACAAACATGTAATAAGAGTAAACGCAAGTGAAATAGTTCAATGTCTTTTGATGATACGACATATATTCGTGAAATTATCTTATCACCACCACGCAAACGTCTTTGCCATGTGTGTGTGCTCGTTTGCCAAGTGTAATGCAAAGGAATTTCAGTGTATTTATATTGGTTTGCTGTTCTATCTGTACGATTCAACTCAAAAAATGCTAACAGTTTTGTTGGCTTGGCATTTTGAACTGCATTTGCTTCTTGACCTTCTCTAAAATACAAATTTTGCCGAGACGGCAAATGAATATCGAGTCTGACAATGGAATGTGATTGGTAATGCATGGGTATTTCGAATATTCGCCACATTGCTTCAGTAGACTCAACATAACGGCCATTTACAAAATTTGTGACTTCGTCAATTTGAACTGGTGGATTATTACAATCAGCATTCGAAACAGTTCCGATTTCAACGGTAGGACTATCATACCCTTTATAAACATATTTGTAAATATATTTCACACTTCTTACTGTTGTGCATACCTCAACATTAATGTGACAATTGAATTTGCCAAGTAAATATGGATTATATGGCACTACATAACGATTATCAAGTGATGCTCTCCTCACATCAACACTCAAACCATTGTCACGTCTTTTGTACAATGGATACCCATTTACAGACTCACGTGTGAATTCATTGAATTTTTTTGGAAATTCTTTCGAACATTTACCATCTATCATACACACGGAATTTGGATTAAGTGCACCACATGGCCCATGCATCATGTGATTCTTGACATATTCATGTAACTTGGGATGTGTGGTAGGATCGGGTATTTCAGTGCAAACAATTTTGTCAATATCAATTGGTTCAATGATTTTATCGTTCTCGTGCAAGGTAATTAAAATGTGGGCATGTGGCAAACCCCTTTTTTGAAATTCGATTGTATAAATTATTGCAATAACTCTTCCAAATATACACTTCGTAACAATTATATCTATCAATTCTTTCAACTTCTCTTTAAAAACACGAACGATAATTTCGGGACGAAAATTAGAAGACTCATACCCCAAGGAAGCAGCAATCTCAGGCCACGATGGATTGCATGTCATTGTAATAAATAGAGATGGTTTCCCAAAGTGCTGTACAATTGACATTGCATCCAGGTAATTCTGATACATATTCCGGGGCGAACCGGAGAAAGATGATGGCAAAATTACTTTTCTACCAATATTGACGGGCTCATTCGAATTCGTTTCCAAAAAATCAGTTAAATTATTGTATACTTCACAGCGCAAATTCTTTTGATTGTTCCTAATATAGAACAATCTTGTGCCCTCTATGCGTACATACATATCAACAATCCACTGCAAATAAAGTTTTTGAGAATGGTGTAAAAGGCTAAAATCATTCCTGATGGCAAGACGATAAGCTGCATATTGCAACATTGTAATTTTGGTTCGGGGTGTAGCTGCTCTTGATGTGCTTGGCATATTGTGAGTCATATTAGTGTACCACCCAGTGTCTCCATTTGGAAACAACAAATGGTAGGCCAATGGATCGAGAGAAGGTTCCAAAACAGACACTTTTCGAATCGCACCAGTAACTTTTTGAAAAGCAATCATATTACGCTCAAAAGGTGGCTCACCATCAACTGTGTTGAATATTACAGCTACATCAGTTGCAACCGCGTCGTTAAAACGCCGAATGTCAAGATCACGATTGACTTTAATGACCATACAAACTTCTCTACTTTCATTACCAGGTATATTACAATAATCCCTCATAGATGTGAAAGAGTGCACAAATGGATTCACACGATTCAATTCATTATATATAGAATGCATCAAATCACGATCACAGTCACGATTAGACTGAACATTTAATCGGTATTGGTTGGCAGTATCAACGTCATAGAAATATAACTGTGCATAGGAAGGTTGATTACCGTACAAAGAAACAGTCAAAGGCCCCATTCTATGATAAAACGTATCATGAATTTTAAAGTGATAAACACCTTGCGTGACATTTTGTGAGACTTTTGCTTCTGAGGAAATCATTGCAAAGGCAGAATTGTAACTGCGAATATTAGCAAAATAATTATTCGCACGGTTTTTATCATTTTGATCATTTGATCGAAGGTCATAATATAGCTTATTTATGAAAGCGTTCTGACTTAAAAGCGGTATGAACACTTTTCCTTTATGACAGCAAGAAGTAAAAATATTTCAATCCTTACCAGTCGTCTCTGAACTAAAATGTATCGCATTACAAAGAACACATCGTACATTCATCAAACCAATATCAAAGGAATTGAAATTACGCGGTACTAAATTTAATGCGATTTTAAATATATCCGTAAAGCTATCAATTAAACTATTATCATCATTATCGCCGTATGGTACGGCTTCGCGACGTAACAAATAATCAACTCTATTTCTTTCCCTCTCACGCCTACCCGTCAAAGTTCTTTGCCGAGGCATATCTACCTAATATTCCATCGAAAAAAAAGAAATCAATAAATAAGCATTCACAATAAATAAACTCTTATAAATTGTATAAACAAAAAGAAATCAAAATGACTTACCAAAGAATAGGTAATAATTCGCCAAAACCAGGATCAGAGCACAGTGAAACCACAATTATTGTAGGATGGCTATCTAATAATTCGTGTAGGATACAACCGACTTCGAATGACCGGAAGCCAAATCAGACTAATGCAACCACACCTGCGCATAACTTCTCTCCCTCATTCTATCAACGCCCAACGCAACCACAGAAAATACAATTTTGTACAATATTCGGGCAACATTATGATTACGTTATACGCATACGCATATAGAAACGTTCTCTGTGTATGATTCTCTTTTTTTAATTTCTGATTCGTACAATAGATACCCATCATTCACAGATAGCTAAGCTATAAAGCTATCTTTCTTTGTATGTTTACAATGTTGTTGTTGTAACCAAGGTAATTTAAAAACATTATTTTACCTATTTTGCAATAACTTTTTTGAAATTATAATTCTTTTCGACCGATCTATGAGCTGTACGCTTCAATTTGGTAAAAAAAAAATTCAATTTTACTTCATTAAATAGGGTAAATATGTTCTGAAAGAAATTGGGTCGGCGATTAATATAGTGGATTATATTAAGATTACAAGATCAAAACTATTATCTTTAAGATTTGCCACTGCACGAGTGCAAAAGTGGGTTTGTCCTATGGAGCTTTGAAAATTGTTACGACAAATTTGTCATAATCTGAAAATGACAAAATTATCATTACAAATTTTTTGTTGTATTTTACTGATGTCATCTGTCAATATTTTATGCAATGAAAATTTGTCAGACAACTGCTTAAAATTTGTAAAATTGTCACCTGTCAATGTTTATAAAAAAAGGCCCTGGAAGCACCACCAATCTAAGTCCAGATAGAAAATCTTTTTTTTTTTCAATTCAACTCTTTATTTCATATGAATTCAAATATAACAATAGAAGCAATAACTTTTAACAATATATATATTTAAATACAGAATTCAATCTACTCGTATCAATGCCTTAAGTGGCTCGCTGCAATTAATAATATTTAGTGGTCAAAATATGGATAAAATGCCTCTGATGTCCATGTCGATGTCCATGGTTATTGAGGTCAAACCGGCGATAACCACAGGCGGAACATGATAAGAAAAAAAAGGACGAAGTTTTTTAAATCTTCAAGATTTACAGCCAGGACTAATTTCGCGCAAATAATATTGTCAAATCTTTAAGGGTTATTTGTGATTTCCCAGTGTATTAGTCCTGCATTTCCAGCTTCACCTTTTTGCGTTTATTAGGATATTCTCGCAATACAGAGCAGTTCATGTCCTTTTGTGTTAATGATGGTCATATAAAAAACATTTTCAAGAAGCTGCTCAACTGTTTTCCTTTGAGAAGTAAACTTTTAGTAAGTTTTTGCCGTTAGAATAGAATATGTCCTCTTTTGGGGTCCGTAGTGGTCACCTCAAATACATTTTCTAGAACGTATAAAACTTGTTCTTTCCCTCCCAAACAAGTCTTTGAACATTTTTCTAAATATTTCTGTTGGAACTGTTTTTCTCTTTATTTAATTTAGATTTATGAATATCTAAAGCTGTGTCCAGACAAAACAATTTAAAAACGTTAAAGAAACGATAGTTTTTTTATTATGAATAAACGATAAAATGTTAAGAATGGTCTGGAGTAAAAGCGACAAATTGTATTAAACGAAGAGTTCTGTTAAATCCGCAAGACGAAAGATACTCGTACAGAAACAAAAACAAAAATCTCAGCCGAGTTTTTTTTCCTTTCGATTTTTAATTTATCATAGCGATGAAGCACGAAGCTATTAATCCTGCCTCTTTTGAGGTATCTTCTTCAATAGCAAAAGTTTATTAAAAATTGCATTTAGAATCGGTTTCTGGTCTGTACACGCCTTGATAATTTTAACTTAAACACAAATTTACCAAGTGTTGAAACAATAACTTAAGATGTTCGAGAGTATGGATGTTTTTCAATTGACGTATCTCGTAATGGATAACACCTTTGCAAAAAGATCCATCGAAATGAAAATATTTTTAAATTTCCTGATATAGGTGTCCAATTACTTTTTGCTCACTATAACCATGTAAAATATTCAAAGAAAAATGTATATAAATATAATACATAACACCCAGGCTCTCCAACCATTTGCCTGTGAGAGATAGAAGGGACCTTCAATTTAAACCGAATCTAAACGCCAAATCTGAGAAACTTTTCATGCCAACTGAAGCTCTTGGTTGTCGTCAGACTTTTGCGAGAAGTGGGACAGTGGAAACAAATCTTTAGGTGTTGCTGGGCCCTGGTGGGATGTTACTGGGAATGTAAAATATAGCATCGATATTTAAAGCGGTTTCTGAGTCATAAAAAAACATTTTGCCTCTCTAAAATACACAATCGGGTTGATTTTAAAAAATTCCGAAACACTTGTATGTATATGGTTATCCAATAAGAGGTGTCACCTAACATCAATAGAAAAATTACGGCGTTGTGCGTGGTCAATTCTTGTGAACCTTATAAGCATAAAGGCCAAGGTCTTTATGCAAAATATGGTGGAATATATTTTCGGATAGACCCATTTCCTGTGATCCACTGGAAAAAAAAACACACTTTGGTTTTCAGTCACAATCTAAGCTACAGCTGGCGTTGAAATTTTCAGTTGACCTTGCTGGGCGAACACGAGTTTGAATTTTCACATCACTCACCTGTGCAAGAAGGCGGTTGAAGATGACCAAGAGCAGTACGAACTTTACTAAATGTTTGCGCGACATTTTCACTTATTGAATTTTCACTATTTCAACACGTTGTGCGAGTAATCGATCCATATACTAACCTCCTAGTTTATATTTACTGATAGTTGAATGTTGACAGTTCAACAATGGCGCATAATTCAGATGGCTCCTCTTGTTTGATGACCATATATTTACAATAAGTAATACTGTTCCACCAACCTGCAAAGTTTTAAAATAATAAAATAACTTGAAACATGTAACTAATAATATTCTACTCTCTTTATAAAAATAACCCATTTTTTTTATAATTTGCATACGAGGAAGGATTTTTTTACGCTAATAATACAAATAGTTACATACGAGTACATAGCGCGAACATAAGGGAAATTTAAATTAGAGAAATATTAAATTCCGGTGTACGGTGGTTTTGAATGTTTTAAAATTGCAATGTGGAGAAAAAATAAAGCATGGTAGAGCATTCCAAACCTGTGTTGTACAGGCTTGGTTGGGGGTGAACTGGTGTGAATTCGCGCCATAGCGGGAATTGCGGTTGAAATGTTCTAAGGGAGGAATGACATTATAGTTTGGGCATGTTGTTGGTAACATTATGTGCCGTTTTGTATATTGAATATCTTATGCTACTATTCGATTTAAGCAGTTGTCTATTTTATTTCAATTTTGTTTGCCTTATGTCGTCATGCAAGAACAATAGTGATAAATTAAAAAAGCTATTTATTTCAACCCGGTATCAAAGCCGAGACGCATATGAATCACCGCATTAAGGTCCAGAATTTCCTAAAACGAAAACATAAATTCGAAAGTTTACAGTAACGTTAGAATATGATATCTCCCATTAAAGCTTTCCACCTTTTGATTGAAGCCATAAGCCCCCCTCAGAGGAAGTTTTATTACAAAATTTTAAGACCCCATCTGAAGCTTTTTTTTACGTTTTTCGCAGATGCAATCCAAAATAATATATTGCTGGACAAACTAATTTATATGAAGGACAAAAATGGAACCGTTCTTTTTTGAGTAAGCAATGAAGAAACCAAAGATTTTCATGGCACTTTACTGCTCCTACCAGCTCGTCGTATGTAGCATCTTGTATTGGAAAATTGGCGAGGATTGCTTTGTGGCACTTGTCTCAACTGCAATGAGGTGAAAGGAGATATTTTCCGGTATTTGCATATGGCTGACAATGCGAAGAATACATGCAGATAATTAGACCCATCTTTCGTGAGCTCAGTGCAAGAAATTGGGTAACAACGATCTTCTGAGCGTCGATGAAATCATAATTCCATACTACTATGCGGTAAGCCCACTAGGTGAGTAAGCCCAATAGATTCAAATTATTTTATTTGGCGGATGGCAATGGTGACATGCTTCACGCAATATCTTTCTGTGGATCTACATTAAAATTTGAGACGCTGGTGCTTGGACAAGGTCACGATTTGTTTCCAATTGCGATAATTGCCAATCAGGTCACGATATTCCTCTTATAAAAATAAGAAAAGAATTTACAGAGGATAGGTCAGGTGCAAGAAGGTCGAGAATTGCGGTATGACAAAGCTTACGTGTTAATGGGAAAAACCTTTTAATACAGGGTGGCGCACGAATCGTGCTACAAAAACAAAACGTAATAACTTTTTTTTTTGTGAGTAATCCGTTTATTTTTTTTATTTGACAAGTTACTATTTTGATTTATTAAAATGAATGCTTGGGATACCGAAAAGAGGATTTGGATAGTGCAACGGTACCATGCTTTGCAGTCCTTCATTTCCGTCCAAACGAAATTTAGGCGGGAGTTTGGCGGCACTCCCCCGAGTAGATGGACCATTATGAGGCTGGTGAACATGTTTGCCGAATCTGGAAGCATCGCACGAAGACCCTACCATCGAGATCCCTATGTTCGGGTTCAAGACACAATGGCGGCTGTAGCCATATTACTGTTAGGCTGTAAATTGGAGTTAGCAGACGGTCATTAGAACGGATAATTCATGATGACTGAAACTTGTTTCCGTACAAAGTTCAAATTGCAGGCAAGTTACTCGTAAACCCTGTTTATTGCCCTATTCGCCTGGAATTATGCCGAAAAAATGATTGAAATGGGCAAGACAACAGCTTGATTAATTGCTTGTTTATCTCTGATGTGGCTCAAGGTCACCTGACGGCACCACAATTTTGTATGGGGTTATGTCAAGCAAGTGGGGTTTAAAACGAAACCAAGGAATTTGACTGAATGGAAGCTACCCATTAAAACAATAATTGAGGCGATCCCGACTTCAACGCTTCAAGCCGCAATAAATAATTTTCTGATATGGGATGGGCATGGAGGTCATTTACGGTCTATCATCTTCAAAAGCAATTAGTTATATAAAATAAAATTGAATTTTCAATACAATAAACTCGGACATCATTTATGTGCCCTATAAGCAACATTCATTTTCACCCAAAATATGGTTTTAAAATTTTTTATAAAAAAAATGGAGCCTTCGAACGTTGTTTCGCTTAGCCCACATTCGTTTATAAATTGTTTGTCTGCTATTTTAAAATCTGAAATACAACATTTCCGCGGGTACCTTGTAACGGATTTAGCTGGACTCCCAAGAACAATGATGCGTATTGAACCACCATCACACTTAAATAAAGTGAGAAGGTACCTATGTGAACTGCCATCTATATGTGTTGCCAGTCAATTTGACCTTCACACACATTTATGCAGCAATGACTCAACGATGTTATTATCTCTTTGAGAATGCTAAGGCCACAGACTCCATTAGTATCTGCAAAGACTTGTTCGAGGGGTTGTTTAGTCGGTAGTCGCGATAGGCATGCTTGCACATGCGCAAACTAGCTCGCCGGATTGGGGGGGATCTTGCTTCTACCGCTAAACATAACCGCACATGTTTTACATGCCTGAATTTACGCTCATAAATTAATAGCTTTCAATTACATATCCTATATGGCTGCACATACATTGTTTGTCGAACATGAAATAAAATGAATGGGAATCTATAGGTGGAAGTAGATTCGAGAGTGCTTTGTTGTAATTTTTCCCTCCCGCCGTCAACTATTTCTTAAAGGGTATAGCGACACCTTGGCCATTGACACACTCTATTTCTCTTCGATGACCCCTTTTGTACAAGTGAACATAAGATCGGCTCACTTCATACAAATTGTGGGTGTATCCTCAGCTCGAAGGCCATATCACTTTCCCTCCCGCACTTTAATTTACGATTCCATAATTAAGAAGAAATATTTACTTTTAAATGAAAATATGACACTAGCATTATGCAATTATAATTCATATAATTTATTTAACCAAGAAAATAATAATCTTAATATGTATTAATTTTAATTTAATTTTACTTATTCCTAAAGCACAAATTACGAGATGAAATTCTAATAATCTCATAAAAAAAAAATAACTAAGGGAATTATTATTAAAGTTATCTTATTTCTAAACCTTACAATTATAATACATGAAGCGACATAAATATAATTTCAGACGGGACTAAACGTTTCCTAATTCTTTATACTTTCTTTCGAGATGTTATTATACTCGTAGTATCTTTTTCAATAGCTTCGTCGTGGTTTATCACCTAGTAGTGGTGCCACTCATCCAAGGCATTGACCTGAGATATTCTCAGCTTATTGTTATACATACGAGTACTTCTACATTTTCGACATACACCAATGATATTAAAGCACCAGAGCATACAAAGTTTGTCTTTGAATACAATGGTTCGAGTTTCAGCTAGGTTTTCCTTTTCTCACACCCCGATGGTATGGATAATGTAGTTCAAGATCTAATATTTTAGCTCATCTTGAACTTAGTCTCAAGAAGATGAAATTTGCATATTTTACAAATGTAATTAAAATGTCTACTAACCTTTCACTTTCTGGTATTACTTTGTTTAATATAGTTTTATATAACTCACCGGATTTATTCCTAAGTAACGCTGCTGATCTTCCATAATGTTGTGCACAGAATGATGGTCAGAAGAGTATCCTTAATACCTGTAAGCTGAAGGAGATTGAATTTTCAAAGGGGATTAAACACCAGATCGTGGAAATCTTCACAATAAAGCTCTTTACCGGGTTAGACTATATATATGTATGAACAAATAACGAATGCAATCGACTGGTTAGTATTTTAATTCGCGAGAATTATATTTTCTAAACCTTTTTAGGACTAATTTACACTCTTAGATGGAATTATTACGATTTTAGTGAAGTGAAAGGTGATATGATAATTAAAGATACACTTGATTAATAGCTACTGTGACGTTGTTGCTGCAGCTGATGAGTTGCGATTTTGCCTCTTGAATGGCTATCGATTGGTGGCACATTCGTGTGGTGCATAGATGAGTTGCGACTCCTGCCTCTTGTGTGGCTGGTCGATCGTTTGCACATTAGTGTGGTGCGTAGCTGAGTTTCTGCACTAATGATGCTGCGATTCCTTATGCGCATTTGCAATGCGGTGAAGTCTGGAGTACGCATGTGTACATGCTGGAAAGATTTACACGCACGTTGGAGCTGTATGTACTGGAGTACGCGTGTGTACTTGCTGGTATGCTTAGATGCTCGTGTTGGAACCGTACTGGAGTACGCATGTGTACATGCTGGGCTGCTTGGCTCGTTAATCTTGTGAAATTCACTTGATGGCACAACGCTTTGGTGTTGATGACTGGATAGCACTGAATTTTGGTTCAATAGACTGGATGAACTTTAATTCTGGGTGCTGATGGCTGGATTGCACATTAGTGTGGTGCTGATGGCTGGATTGCACATTGGTTTGGTGCTGATGGCTGGATTGCACATTGGTTTGCTGCTGATGGCTGGATGGCACTGTATTTTGGTGCAATTATTTAATCGCCCATGGATATGGTGCTAAATTAATTAATCCGCCTATCTTACACTCAACCTAGAGATTTTTACTTTACTTTAACAAAATTTAATCCAACTGGCAGAGACAATGCTGTCCTCCATATTGGTGATGATTTGCAAAGCAAAAGAAAAGAATAAAAATGAGGTAGATGCGAGGTTGAACTTTGCTTTTATACTCCGGAATTCGTCCTCCATCTTGTAGTTGATACTGGGGTTTCGTTGATTTTGACATTTGTGGGTCGGCATGCGTTATCTTTAATGCCTTTTTACACTCATTGGGTGCGTTCACCATAGGATTGAAACTGAGTCGGGTTAGGATGGGATTGAGTTCCGGTGGAATTGAACGAATTATTTTCTTTGAAATAATGGATTCGTATTTTTATTATTGAGACTGGCCCCTACAACCTCTCCGCCGTGCGTTGCTGTGCCCACCCGCTAGCGGTAGGTCCTAGTTATCTGGCAGGCGTCTATGTCAGATTTTTTTTTTCGAATCAGACATGCTTCACGCGCTAAATGGATTACACACTTTTCTCCACAAGGTTTAGCTCATGCTAAAGGTGGTATGTCAGAAGCTTTTGCGGACAACAAGTGTACAAATCGCAATCGGATTGGGATGAACGATGAGCGAACGCATAGAAGACGTACAGATAAACATTAATTTTTATAAAAGAAACATAGAGACGGGCTAAAGTCCGCTTGGGCGAACTGTTGGATACCCTATTCATATTCCTATCCCTCATAAGTGGGTGTGACAAAAGTCTTAGTATGGTTCAATTGTTAAGAACGCTCTATATATTTTGTTATATAACATTTAAAGGATTTTATCAAAAAAAAAAAACGAAGCTTTTGTAAAAAAAACGCTCCCTATCTCAAACTTTGGTTTTTCAATAAAATGTTTTATTTAATTGTGGGCGTGTCAGTAGGCGGATTTAAAAAAAATTACCACATGAGCATAAAGGGCCCCTAGAGAGTATAAATTATAAATATCAGCTCCCTAGCTCAAACTTTGGATTTGCAAAAAAAGTTTATTTTAAATTGTGGGCGTCTCAGTGGGCGGATTTTGAAAATATTTTCACACGAGATTAAAGGGCCCCTAGAGAGTACATTTTTTTTTTTTTTTTTATACCCTATTTTAAGGGTATATTAATTTTGACGCATAGCTTGTAACATACCATAATATTGCCCGTAGACCCCTAAAAGTTACTACGGGTGGCAATGGTGCAGTAGTAGTGTATTCGCTTACGGAATGGAAGGTCGTGCGTTCGAATCCCGGCCAAGTCCATGACTTCATACCGAATACATGAAATCGTAATCTCCCTAAGTAACTTAGACACCACCCGTAGAGAAAAACCCTACAACTGCACCCAAACACTTCTTTCCTATCTCTCTATTCTTTCTAATACCAAGTAGCTTACACTTTGTTCTTAGCATTATAAGGGTACTGTAACAACAGAAACAAATCCCTTTAGCGTAAGCAAATTATAAAAAAAAAAAAAAAAAAAAAAATATTTATGATCAGCATCGATAGTAATGTCGATCTAGCCATGTCCGTCCGTTCGTCCGTAAAAAAATTTCAAAATCCGCCCACTGACACGCCCACAAATAAATAAAACAATTTTTTTGAAAATCCAAAGTTTGAGCTAGGGAGCTGAAATTTATAATATATACTCTCTATGGGCCCTTTATGCTCATGTGTAAATATTTTCAAAATCCGCCACGCCCACAATTAAATAAACAATTTTATTGAAACACCCAAGTTTGAGCTAGGGAGCGTTTTTTTTTTGATAAAATCCTTTAAATGTTATATAACAAAATATGTATGTAGAGCGTTCTTAACAATTCAACCATACTTATACTTTAGTCATGCCCACTTATGAGGGATAGGAATAAGAATAGGGTATCCAACAGTTCGCCCAAGCGGACTGTAGCCCGTTCCTATGTTTATACCCTATTCTAGGGGTATATTAATTTTGACGCATAGTTTGTAACATACCTTAATATTGCCCGTAGACCCCTAAAAGTTACTATATTTATGATCAGCATCGATAGTAATGTCGATCTAGCCATGTCCGTCCGTCCGTCCGTCCGTCCGTCCGTCCGTCCGTCCGTCCGTCGGCAAAAATTAGGCCTTTAAACTGGACCTAGAGAGCTGAAATTTTAACCATATACTCTCTAGGGTCCCGAAATAATCAAGTTTAAGAATTTTTGAAATCCGCCCACAGACACGCCCACAAACTCAAAAAAACAAAATTTTGGAAAAAATCGAATTTTGAGCTAGAGAGCTGAAATTTTTTATATATGATCTATGGCCCATAAAACTGATTGGGACATAAAATTTTCAAAATCCGCCCACTGACACGCCCACAATTAAATAAAACAAATTTTGGGAAAAATTGAATTTTGAGCTAGAAAGCTGAAATTTTTTATATATACTCTCTAGGGGCCCTTTATGCTCATGTGTAAATATTTTCAAAATCCGCCTACTGACACGCCCACAATTATTTTTATTTTATTTTTGAAAGTCCAAAGTTTGAGCTAGGGAGCTGAAATTTATAGTATATACTCTCTAGGTGCCCTTTATGCTCATACTTCAATTTTTTTTAAATCCGCCTACTGACACGCCCACAATTAAATAAAACAATTTTATTGAAAAACCAAAGTTTGAGCTAGGGAGCGTTTTTATTTACAAAAGCTTAGTTTTTTCGATAAAATCCTTTAAATTTTTGTCACGCCCACTTATGAGAAATAGGAATAAGAATAGGGTATCCAACAGTTCGCCCAAGCGGACTGTAGCCCGCCCCTATGTTTTTTTTATAATAAGCTCGCACTAAAGGGATTTCTTAGGACCCTTATAATGTATTAGCTACACTGCGCGGGCATTAAGGAAATTAGGGTGAGAAGAAAAGGAGAGATGCCGATGCACGTTGGTTTTGAATGTTTGTAGGTTGTATTGTGCAGGAAAAATGGAGCGGGGAAGAGCATTCCACATTCGTGTTGTACGGCTGAGGAAAGATTCTTTGAACTTCACTGTACGTCTGAACACAGGCTTGAGGGTGAACTGATGAGCATTCCCTGCATGGCGGGTATTGCGGTTGAAATGTTCAAGGGGAGGAATGCAATTTCGTTTGAGCACTTATGGTGGAAATAGCGATAAAATAACGAAAGGCAGGAGGCATGACGACGATGACTAAGAGAGTTAATCGATCTCGCGATGTCTCGGTCGCCAATGAGTTTTATCGCGCGTTTTTGGATCCTGTCTAGAAGCTCCAAATAAGTTATTGGTGCACCGGACCAGATATGGGCGTTGTACTCGAGTTTCGGGCGTTTATTCGCCTTATAAATTGTAGCCAGTTCAGAAGGGGTGAAATATTTCTTACAACGCTTAAGGAAGCCTAGACATTTCGCGGCGTTCTTGGCGACATCGAATATGTGGTCATTCCAACGAAGGTTGTCATTAACACACATACCGAGAATGGAAAGTCTTTCGGTTTCAGCGATGCAAGTGCCATTCATAGATAATGGCAGTGTGTGCTGGTTTTGCTTTAATGACAGGAGACAGCATTGTGTTTTGGAAGCATTAAATTCCACACTATTGGTTTTACCCAGTTATGCTGTTAAGATCGGAATTTAATGAGCTTAACATACGTTGCCGTTCCAGTTCCACACCCGAAGTTGAGGGGCGTGACCTAAGAAACGAATATGAGAAGCTGAGGGTACTGTCATCAGCAAAGGAATGGATTGGATTAGAAGTAACAGACAGGAGATCATTTTTAAAAATGAGAAAGAGAGTCGGAGACAGAACACAGCCTTGGGGGACACCAGCATTTATTTGGTGAGTTGCAGACTTCAAACCGTCCAAAACAACTTGAATTGAACGGTCCGAAAGGTAATTTCTAATCCATTGAAAAAGAGTATCATCGATTCCAAATGCACGCATTTTCGACAAGAGAGCATGATGCCAAACTCATACTGCCGGTCATTAAGAAGTTTTCGCGATTCAAGACATTTCATTAGCTGACGGTTTATCAGCGTTTCCATGACCTTAGAAAGAAGGGACGTAAGTTCAATTGGTCGGTAGGAGGAGGGAGAAGAAGATTCGCATTTTTTGGTACAGGCTGGACAAATGCTGTTTTCCATCTTCCGGGAAAGAGTGCTGAAGAATAGGACAGATGGAAAAGCTTACGCAATGGTTTTGCCAGCGAAGAAGAACACCTCTTCAGAACGATAGGTGAAATACCATCTGGACCAACGGATTTGTGAACGTCAAGATCGTGAAGTACTCTAGCCACTGTACGAGTGCGAAAGTGGACTGGTCCCATGGAGAATTCTACGCGCTCGAGTACAGGGGGAGACAAAGAACAATCTGGGAGCGTTGAGCTGACTGCAAAGTGAGCAGCAAGCAGATTGGCCTTATCTATAGAGCTGACAGCTGGAATGTCATTGTAAATGAGTGTCGGGATGGATAATGAGGTCGAATTCTTGATGTTTTTAACAAATGACCCAAAGTTTTTACTACCAGTGGGACTTTGTAGTATTTTTTGCTTCAACTTTTGGTCATAGAAGAATTTGACACGATTAATGTGGGCATTGCAGTCATTTCTGGCTCGTTTAAACTTTTTACGGCTTTCCTCAGATGGGTTGGCTTTGAATACCCGAAAACTTACCTCTTTTAACCTGACAGCTCAAGTTTTGGTTTTTCAATAAAATTGTTTTATTTAATTGTGGGCGTGTCAGTGGGCGGATTTTAAAAATTTTATCTCCCAAGCAGTTTTAGGAGTCATAAAACATATAAAAAATTTCAGCTTTCTAGCTCAAAATTCGATTTTTTCGAAAATTTTGTTTTTTTGAGTTTGTGGGGCTGTGGGCGGATTTCAAAAATTCGTAAACTTGATTATTTCGGGACCCTAGAGAGTATATGGTTAAAATTTCAGGTCTCTAGGCCCAGTTTAAAGGCCTAATTTTTGACAACAGGCGGACGGACATTACTATCGATGCTGATCATAAGTATAGTAACTTTTAGGGGTCTACGGGCAAATTAAGGTATGTTACAAACTTTGCGTCAAAATTAATATACCCTTAGAACAGGGTATAAAAAAATTCAGTTGTCTGTAAATTGAGGCACAGATTTTCACCAAACTTAACAGAAACACTCTCGCATTATTACCGGTTTCGGAGTTCAAAGCACAAACATGCATAAGTACGGAGGTACATTGTTGTTTAAAGAAACATTATTTTTCGTATTAACTAGTTCTAGAATTTTAGGGTTTAAAAAAAAAATGTACTTATACATTCGTTGCAAACATAACAGACACGCAAAACCAGATACTTTTTTTAGTTGTTAGCAGGTGTCTAGAAAAAGTATCCTGTTAATATAAAGTTAAATTCTGTGACACATTTAACATCTTGGAACTCTCGCACAAGTGTCCAATCCGTGGATTGACACAACTGGAGATAGGAACATGCACGTATCAAAATCGCACAAACACTCCTGGATAATACAAATGCAATAACACCAACTTTTGACTGACATTAGTGATGAAGTGATCCGAAGCCGGGATACCTTTCGAATTGCATTGCGGTTAAACCGGCAAGCCTGATAGGCGGATCAAAAGTAGTGGAATAAGGGAAGATCAAACAATAACCAGTGTATGCATGTTTTGAAATCGTAAAAAAATACCTCCTGAATCACACAAATGCAACAACACCAGCATTTGAGTGTAGTCAGTGTCAAAGTTTTCGGAACCCGGGAGCCCTACTGATACATACCTAGATGAAGCGGGAAAACCTTAGTGACCTTAGTGGTAGGGAAGCAGTTAAGTGGAAGGGCTATAATCCCTCTAATCCAGATAATAACCCCGCCGTTAAAACAAAATAGAAGTATCATAATTACCGAGTTTCTAATTGATGTACCTGACTTTTTTTTAAAATAATATGAACCTACATACTTCAAACAAACAACACCGAAAATAAATAAGGTACACTCCGAGACACTATACCATAATATAAACAACGACAAGAAATGTATTTGGTAGAATATCAGCAACCTTTTCTATGGGCATTAATAAATCTACATATTATGCAAGCAGCTGTCAATAAAAAAAATATGTAAAAAATAAAGTGGAGAAAAAATACGATTATGACACTAACATGAACATGGCCAAATGACTCGGAACAACGAAGGAGATTACTTACGAATTCCCCTATGAACTTCGCATTCAACGAACGTCGCAGTTCTACGTTACCCCAGCAGAAAGTGAGAAAACAAAGAAATCCCTATGGACTTTTGCGATTATTTTTCGGGCAAATCGCTAGATCCAATATTTATGCAGGTCCATTGGGTGTTCTACGTGCGAAGTGTAAAACCGCCAACGTGACTTGTTTATTTAAGGCTCTCCATGAAATGGTGTAAATTCAATTCTAAGATCTTCAAATGGCGACGACTTAGTGTACCCAACGATTTTTCCACAAAAAGGGCTGTTGATGTACTTGTTGAAAATAAAATAAAGTGCACGACTGGGTCGTACGAAACTTTCTAGTTTTTATAAGAATTGATCTCGAATCACATTTTCTCATTCGTCACTTTCTATACTCGTAAAATTAGGAAAAGAGTGTGGTTACAATGTGAACCATATCTGATAGCTATATCAAGTAAAGAGAGTGAAATAAAGTTTGACGTCATTCACTATATCGAAAGCGTTCGTTTTGCCGATGGTTTTTTTTTTTAAAAAAAATGTTTTTCAATAATAGCAATGAAATGGACGAAGTGGTTCAAAGTTTAATGCGAGGGGTCATGTCCTCCATGTTACCAACAACGATTTCAACAAACCTTCGGGAATTATAAAGAGACTGAGTAAATCGATATACTTTCAGGGCGCTTAGAAAAAATTTTGGTCTCTTCATTAAAATTGATAAACAAACAAAAACCATTTCAGGCTGAGCTGAAACTTCCATGGAGGAAAGGCTTTTTCGTGGATAATGAATGGAAACTAAAACAGCGTCACAGAAAAAAGAAGTCTGGTGATCTGTTGTGGCGAGCCGTGAAGCAGAGCTCCAGTCCCCAACTCACGTGATTGCTATCTGAATATACGGTTGTTTATTCAACCATTAGAAGTTTTTTCACTACAACGAAAAGCAAAACAGAATTTTGCTGAACTCTTTGAGAAGCTACATAGATTGTATGGAAACAGTACCAATGTGATATCTGTATTAATAATTAAATTCTTACGGGGTTCTTATGCCCATTTATTCATGCGTTCGTTTTATCGAATAGCAAATCGTTGACACCGTGCGCTCTTCACAGACACAAATGTAATTCTGTAAAGCGTGAGCTATTCGCAAATTCGGTTTGTAGGGTATTTTTATACTCAGCGTCAACTTTATCCTTAGTGAAATGACCTCGTCGCCTCATTTTTATACCCTATTCTAAATTTCATTTTGACTCAATCGAATGATTTGAAGAACCGAATGATCATTCGAGATACGGGTAAATGAAAATAAAATGCATTTGATATGGATATGTTTTTGTTTTTAGACAAAAAGTGCTATTTCATATACATTAAAAAATACGCAAACAAAACGAGAATATTTAACGCAGGAAATGTTTTATTCGCTATTTCGCATGCCGAAAGTTCATACATGTACATTTATGATCTTAAGACCTAGTTCAAAAATGTACACACATAAAAATATTTCTTGAGAAATAAAAACTTAAACAAAGAAATTCCATAAAGCTGGAAGTGGAAATATTGTTGTCACGAAAATAAATAAAACCTTAAACCTTCAGTTTTCAAAAATAGAATAGCAAATTAATATACAAACATAGAAGAAAATCAATCGAGATCTTTTGAGTGAGAGAAAGGGAAGTGAGTAATGAAATGAAATAGGAAGAGAATGTATAGCGCACTTCGACACTGCATTCGTAAGAGAAAGAGAACGTCATCTAAAACGAGTAAGTAAATGCGAGAGAAGTAAGAAAATAGAAAACCCGATTTTGTGTGAAGAATCGATATAGCTCGAGATATTTTCATAATCGATTATAATCGATTCCTTCATTCGAATGCACCCATCACTAGTCTGTAACATACCTTAATATTGCCCTAGACCCCTAAAAGTTACTATATTCGTGATCAGCATCGATAGTAAGGTCGATCTACCCATCTGGGTAGATCCATCGGCCTTGGAGCTAAAAAGTTGAAATTTTAACCATGGAAATTTAAAATCCGCCCACTGACACGCCCACTTTAAAAAAAAAACCGTTTCATTAAAGAAATCATTCGCAAAGTATGTAGGTGGTTAAAGTCGTTTTGAACAATTCCTTTACATAAAGTTGTCTGCCATGTCCACTTACAATTCTCCCATATTAATATTTTTGTCACACCCATTTAATGAGGGATAGGAATAGGGTATCCAACATTTCGCCCAAACGATTTTTTTGATTTCGCTTTCCTTTATTTACACTCCTCTCAGTCTGTAATTGGCTGTGTTTATTTTTCTACTCAGACTGCTCAGTCAATCTATTCTGAGCTGATAGATCGTGCTCTGATCAAGCTCGGAACGAAATAAAATACAGTTTGAACACTCTGAGGTATAAGATCTAAAAAAGACACACGAATTTTTTTTTTGACAACTCAGCTTCTGCTCTGCACTTTTAAAAAAAACTTCTTTTATAAGAGTTAGCTAATTATTTTTGGTTCGCATAGTGTTTATTGCAGCAATATACCCTACATATATAGTTAAGGTATAATGTAATTATATGTTTACCAGTGTTGAAACGAATAGTACATTCGGCCAGGGCCGTGGCCGAATAGCCGAATATTCGGCCAAACTATTCGGCCAGATTATAAAGTTCTGAAAAGAACGAACACAGTTGGGGCGAACAGGGTTGCTTGAACATAAGATCATTCTACACAACTTCCACTATTTTTGGGACACAAACCTAAAAGCTTTTTCTTATCGCTCCATTTAGTTTATGTTCCTTTTCTTTGTCTTTCACGAAAAATATCCTTCCAAAAAAAAAAAAAACACCAAGCAATCGATGTTCGAGGAAAAACATTTTTTTTGTGTGCAAACCTCGTTCACTTGAATCGCGTTTGTATTGAAAGGCTCGTCTCCGAGAGATAAGAGAAAGGTCAATTGGCGCGCTGCCTCGCGCCGGTCGGTCGGACGTCTGTTTATTCATTATTAAACTTAAGGTAGCTAATCATATCAATGAAGAAAGATACATTTTGTTTTGCTTTGTTTTTATTCAGTTTATTCATTCGGTATTCGGTCGAATAGTAACTCAATATTCGGCATTTGGCCGAATAGGCAGAGATACGAGTAATTGTTTTCTTTAAAACCAACCAAAATTAGGCGGGATGACATATAATTCTAACTTCTCATGACGGCTTTCAATCTTTTTTTCTTTTTTTGTGTCTGGGTGCAAGATTTTTTACACTGCACGCAGACTCTATTCTGGTTCATTTTACTGCGAGGAACATACATCACTTTATTTTTTTTCTATAATTTGCGTCGTGCGCTAAAGGGATTTCTTTTTTCTGTGGTAACACAGTACCTACCCTTAAAATGGTAAAACCACAGCGCAGGCATTTTGGTTGTTGCTGCAAGTAACTCCAGCAAATGATTCATTGCCTAGTTTTGGGTGCTACTTACTGAAAGAATAGAAGGATAGGAAAGTAGTTTGGTACGATGGAATTTTTTTCTCCACAGGTGGCGCCTAAATTGCTTTAGGGAGATCTGTTTTTGTTGTTTTTATTCAAATTATAAAAATCATGGCCCTTGTCGGGATTCGAACGCACGACCTGCCAATCACTTAGTGAATACACTACCATCGCACACTTGCCACTTGCACTTTTACTTTTATTGAAATGAAATCAAAATACTGAGTAGGCGCTTCATTGATGAGGAGCTTTAGCAATAAATAGCTACCTACTTGTCACCTGATTCGAGCAAAAGCAGGTCAATCACAGAGGGTTCCGCAGTGACGTCGTTTCCTCCATGGGCTTCGCAGTTTGTAGTATCGCTTAAGCCTTGCACCTTGCGATGCTTTGTAAGAGCGTAGTGGCCGGTAAGAACGTTATCTGTCTGCAGTCTTTTCTGATGAAAGCTTTCGATCTTAATGTGTTTATTTTAAGCAAATAAAATTACCAAGTTTCATGAAAAATAAAATATCAAATAAATATAAGGCATTAACGGCCAAAACCTAGCTTCTCCAACCACTTTCTTGTGCGAAGTGGAAGGGACCTCCAATTTGAAGCCAAGTCCGAACGGTTAATTTGAGAAGCTTCTTATGACAATAATTGATACTCTTGGATGTTTGTCAGACCTTCGCAAGAGGTGGGGTAGTGCAAAAACACTATAGATGTTACTTGGCCCCGGCTGGAATTGAACCTGGGACCTTTCGATTAGAAGTCCGACACACTTACCATTGAGCCACTGCCCGACATATATCTTTGGGCCTTTAAAGACAATATATTGCAAATTTTAACTTTCTAGTTCGGATTTCGATTTCCTTGAAAAATTTGTATTTCTGCGAGAAAACTTGGGCAACCATTAAAAATTGATGTTAACCTAACCTTTCGCTAAAGTGATATATTCCCACTTCTCAGCGATAACAAATTCAAATTAAAAGACCATTAAGTATCTATGGGTCTGTTGTTTTAAAGTGGTACTTAAGCAGTTTGGACGGATTCCTATAACAAGTACTCGAAGGTATGTAATCCTCATTTTAAAACATAACCTTGGCCGACTTTGCTGTCTTACAATTGAATGCCAATATTACTTTCACTTCAAATGGAACACTATGCTTATAGTCACAAACAATGCAAAATGCTTTAAAGTTATTCCACTTAACAAAATTTTGGCAGCTGAATTGGTTTGTAGTGCTCGCCAACTACAATAAGCATTGCCAATGAAATTTGTTTTTCCATTTCGATAAGGATAAAACACAACAAGGTGCATATTTATCGCAGTTAATAGCACTTTGCCACAAATACCGTGAATTGTTTCCGCTTCCCATTGGAAACTTGTCGAGGAATTTTTTTTTGTTTCATTGCCATCAACATTTTATACCCTCAAAGAAAATAATGAATTATTTTCATTTCGAGAGATGTTAAAGTTAACACAGAGTTATGTAATATTGATTTAATTTTTCTGTAGTTGCACAATGCACAATTACTGGGTTTTTAACTTTCTCTTACAATTAAGTAAACTAAATTACAATCGTGATGAAATTTTGCACTCAAACTGAGTATAGCGTAGGTAAGATATTACGACCAAAGAGAAGTCAAAAAACTCAATTTCGTCTATCAAGTATATGAGGTTCTTGGACTCATGTCAGGCGGCGTTTCATTTTATGTATGTTTGTTCTATAATTTATACGTAGGTTCTTACCACACAACTGTTTTTATAATACAGGAAAGGTAACTAAATGCCTAACTAACTTTTTCCCACAAAGTCGAATGGCGGTAATTAAAAAACAATGTCTCAAAAATGGGTGAAGTGAAGACAGACGGGATTGCAAAGACTCTTTTTTTAGACTTTCATATAGTGACAACATCATACCGTAAACCGCATAGGAAAGTATTCATCGTTGTTGTGCGCTTCTCCGAAATGCAATCAAAATTAAAATGGCTCTATGCAGATGATCCCAACGCCTTTACTCTTAAAAAAAGAAATGGAATAAAACTTTAAAAATGTCACACAAATTTGGGAATAACTTCAAAATGTAATGTTTATTTTCATCGAAGGAAGGACTTGTTGCAATATTATTATGAATTACAACATGATGAACATGAAAATCCCAATTAGGAGTTATTGCAATTTTTTTGTTAGAAGTTATTTAAGTTTTCTTAAAATTGTGTTTTTATTGTTATTGCAGCGATTTACGGCTATATCAACTTAATGTTGTCGAATCAAACAGTGCCTTGGCGGGTTAGAGGGATTTAATCATTTTTTCCGCAAGGCTTAGACTGCTCGCGCCTATGCACTTTGAGACTTTTTTAATTTTTTATTGTAGGTAATTGATTCATATGAAATTGCTCCTTAAAGCTAGGCTTTATTTCGACTTTCGATTAGAAGATATTTCATCCTGAGTGCGGAGTTTTTCATTTTTAAAAGTTATGAACGCTTTAATAAGGAATAAATACATTGGGAGCAATCGCATAAAGCCAATAAAAACACAAAAATAGTAATTACGAACTAAGTAAACTTTATTTATACGATTTTTCAATCTGTGAATTTTTGAGTTCAGAGGTATTGGTAGAACTGACTTAAATCTTAATTGTAAAAAGAGGCCAAAGTGCCATGCATGTGTGTATAAAAAAAAAAAGAATGGTGAGTTGACATATATAATGTAAGTTATGGGCGATATTGTTGCATTTAACAAGTGCTACGACTAACCCCAAGAATCGATAAATTACGAACTGATGCCAACCGACACCAACATCCCTTACCTATGAGTTTACATAATCATTAAATAAGCCACGTTGCTCATGTTAGTTAGTATCATGCTTAGTTTATTACAAAGTTACAGCACACCATGACAACAGCAGCAACAGCCAGTAAACAACGTCAAAGCAGCAAAGGACTAGTCATTAAATAGAGGCCAGGTTATCAATTATTTTGCTGCAGTTTATTTAGTAATTTCTTAAGATGATGATTTAGGGAACGAATGTTTTATAAGAGCTTTTTTCATAGATAAATTAAAGAAAAAATTCGAATATACCAACATTCATTTTTATATACATAGATAATTAATTTTTTCGATATGCCACTTAGTTTAGGTTAGGTTAATGTGGCTATCCGAGGTCGACTCGCTTAGACCAAACTGAGGTCCGATGTGCTGCCGCGCTGATCTGAAAATGATTTCCCCCAACTAAGCTAGATCGTTTAAAGCGTTGTAGAAGAAAACACCCAATTGGAGTTTTCGTTTTGGGGAGTGAGCTAGAGTGAGCTTGACATGTACATAGAAGGTCCATGCAGCTTCTGCATAAGTGGTTCAAATAAACGCCACGCAGTGTTGCATGGTTGCTCTTAAGACAGCGTCCAGTGATGACACTCAAAGTGGAGCTAATGTGTAATCTGATTAGAGATATAAGACTCCTAGAGCGTCGCAGGTACAGCTTTGGCCACCTGAGGTTTGTTTTCTCGATTGCATCTAGCTCTGTGACGATTATTATACCATAGGAACCTTTTCCATTGTTCATCATCCCTACAGCTCGCCGGAATGTCCATATGCCCAGGCACCCAATAAAGGTAAATGGTGAACTGCTCTGCCATATCCTTGACCGATGTTTTGTTTTGGGGTAGGGTTGTAGGGTTATGAAAGAATTTATAGAGATTGATTTCAGGGACTTGATGAAAGCTTGGTTAAATAAAATAAATAAATAAATAAAATTGTGGCTCAGTTATGGTGTAGTCTATGTTTCATGGCAGGATACTGAATATGTTCAGGATAGTAGCATGCCCAAATTCTTTATTTAAAACCTGTGATGAGGATTTGAGACGAACAGCCGTATTGGCAGCCGTTTGTCTGCTGAAAATGTCGAAGGTTGTCAGATGAAACAGAATGTCCAGTGCAGCAGATGGAGTAGTTCGGAGTGCATCACTGATGCAAAGATAGACTGATCTTAGGATTCAGCTTAGCTTAGCGCCATTGGGTGCTTTATCCAAGGTCGACTATCAGACAACCACCCTGTATGTAAGTATCGGTCTTAATACAGAGACATTTAGCCTGTAAGGTGAGTGCTACCATAGCTTTATTGACTCTTTCTAGAATGCTCGGTTTCCAGCTTAACTTTCCATTTAAAATAAAACTCAGATATTCAGCCTCGTCCGAAAAATAAAGCTAATACTCTTGATGGAGGGAGGGTCTATGTGTGAAATTTTGTATATCCTAGAGAAGAGGACAAGTTCAATTTTGTGGTGGTTAACGCCCAATCCGCAACGAGCAGCCAACTGGATATCTGGTTAAGAGCATTTTTTAGGAGTTATTTTAATGTATTAGAATGCTTTCCTGAAATGGAAATGGCAATAACAATTTCACCCACATAAGCGATCACCTTGCTGCCTGGAAGGGTACCAAACATATAAGTAGTTCGTTGCCCACCAAGTTCCAATGCAGTGGGAAAAGGACGCGGTCTTGTGGTGTATCCCTACTGATAGATCTTCTGAAGGAAATTCAACTCAGTTTTCAGTTAATAACCCTACTGGAAAGCAATGGATTGATAAACTCACCAACCGAGCTATCTCCCTTCAGATCTCACAGTGCATTCGCTATAGCAGATGTGTTGACATTGTTGAAATTGTCTTCTATGCGGGCAAAGCCCTTCACCCAAAACATGTTGATCCACATAAGAATGTATGTAATAACGAATCCGTATGGCTATTAAGTCCATGGACTTTGATGCCTCTCTATTATGGGCCCTTTTGCCACTTTAGACAGGAAATAAAGCCCGTGGGTGTTAATTCCTTTTTTTGACCCACGGGCTTAGTTCCGAGCGCGTTATTGCATTTCATCCAACTATTGGGGCACGCGGAACTAGTTCTAGTCTATTTAGGAAACGAGGATAAACCCACATGCTTTCAAGAAACAAACAAGATCCTTCGACTCCAAACCTCCGAGACCACGTGGGTCCACGGTTACGTGGAGGATAGAAGGTCGATGTCTCTCAGGCAGAGACTGTTCGCGGATCGGGAGCCCCTTAACTAAGATCCAATTTTGTATAATTCTGTGGGTAAGAAAATGGCATAGTCAATTTTTCTCATTATGGTAGAACAAAAATGTGCATTCCAGCTTATACTGCCGTTTTGAACAAATTTGCGAAATCAGATTTTCAAAAAAAAAAATTTAATTTTTTTTCGAAAACTTTTGGCGCAGAAGCTCAGTGGTCAGTACTTTGGTTTTCTGATCGAGTGCTTCCAAAAAAGTTCAGCTCCATTTGGAATGAAGTGGATACATCACTGAGCATTGATAGTTTTGAAAACATTGTGTAAAACATATTGACCTCTTAAGTTGAGCGACCATAAATTATTTCATCTTATTTGTTTACCATTTCTGGGTTTCAGGCCCTGTAAAGCCCGCTTATGCCATCCCAACATCCCAACAACTGGTCCAACAATTTTAATCTCTTTTTTAAGATTTTGAAAACTTATATATAATATATTTAGTTTTCCTTAAATAACTAGAATGTTTGTTTTTTTTTTGATAAAAACGGCAATATCTTAAAAATGCGACAACTGATTCCAAAAAAAACTTCGTATTTTAGTTCATAATACTATTACAAGCAATTTGGCGTACCGAACCCAGTCAAATTTTTGGAATTATTTCATTACATGTTTATACCCTCTCCCGAGGGTATTATAGTAGGCTTCTTCCAACACGAGGTCACACTATTTGGAAACTGCCAGGAGAATGCGCAGTACAATTTCGGCGTTCCAACTAACCAACAATGCAAACTCAAATTATCAGACGGTTTTTTCAACACGCGCTAGTCATCAAACCGCTTTCTGATCGTCAGAACAGTCATAGATTTTTTTTTCAGAGACCTGCTTATAAAGCACTAAGCAGAGACAGGAGAAATGCATACACATATTTCTCTTGTCTGAAAGCTAACTAAATTGATTGGTTTCTTTTTTACCAACCAATTAACTTCAGTTTCACTGCCTTTTAATCATTTCATAGTAAATGTCATATTAAACGTAGGCACACAAACATGATTTCAAATTACGGGTCGTAATTGAGGCCACAAGAAGCAAAGTGGCTCAAGTGACAATTTTGAGATTTTGGTTTTATTGAAATAATCCCTTTGACAAATCTTAAAATGCTTTATGCCATTAAAATCGTCCTATTTTTAATAATTTGTTATGCAATTACTATACTTTTGATCAGCATCGAGGCGATCTAGCCATGTCCGTCAATCTGTCACCAATTCTTAATGATCCCGAAATGATCAGGTGTAGAGATTTTTGAAACCTGCTTACTTGAACGCCGAAAATTTAAAAAAACCGTTTTATCTTAGAAGTCGATACAGATGAAGGTGTGCTCATCGCAAAGTAGGTACTCATATATAGACAAAATCTTTGTTAAACTTTTTTGGAGCGTTTTTGACATAAACATTTTTAATTTGATATAATCCTTTTAGGTAAAAAACAGATGTTACAAAATACTTTTGAATGGACAAAGGATGGAAAAACCCAACCGGTTAAATTTGAAAGTGTTTTTTTTTGTTTCGGTTAACCAGTTTTTCGGTGATTGTTTTATGTCAATTAAAAGTTGTGTTTTTCTTAAATGCAATAACCGGGTAAAAAAAACGCTTATTTACTTTGAGAGTTTCCAACGGTTAAAAATGCAGAAAACACTGAAAACTAAAAAATACTCTTTCTTTTCCAGTTCAGCCGCAGCTTTAAAGCTTAACGCATCGAACCATCCTGGTGTGATATACATACTTCTGTTTTTTCTTTTTTCCATATTTGTGTTTCTTACCGGCAAAATTAGCAAACGCTCGCGATCCCCTAAAACAGAGGACATCTCATTGTCCTCTGAAAAAAGACCTAAATCTTCAATCGCAATGGCAAAAAATATTAAAGACTCCCGGCCCAAATACTGGAGCCCCTTACAATGTTTGCCAGATAGCGATAATGAGAGTGATATCGCGGATAAAGTGTTGCAAAAATCGTGCGAATACGTGCATAGTGCAATGAACCATCTAAAAATTTCAGACTATTCGATTAAGAAGATGTCTATCGGCATCAAAATCATGTGCGACTCAATGGATTCATATCATTCGGTGCTCAAAAAAATAAAACAGGACAATTGTCAATTCTTTACACATGATGTAAAAGGTGAAAAAGTTTTCAAAGCCGTGCTTTATGGCCTGGGTGAAGTCGACATTGGTTCCTTGAAAACCGAACTCATACGACTTGGCTTAAAATGCAAAGAAATAAAATCGTTCAATAAAAAGTACGAACACCGACACGTTTTACATTATATTCTTTGAAAATGGAAGTGTTAAACTGAGCCAACTAAGAAAAAGCGCTCGCGCCATATTCCACACGCAAGTGACATGGAGCTTTTATTGAAAGCAAAAAAATAAATTAACACAGTGCCGAAACTGTCAGATGTTTGGCCATGGAGAGAGAAACTGCAACATCAAGACATTCTGCGGTAACTGCGCTGGTTCACACAAAACTGAACAGTGCAACGTACAAGTCTCCAAATGTGCAAACTGCAAGGGCAACCATAAATCTACCGACAGCGAATGCGTAAGTAGAAATCACTATTTTGAGTTGAAGCAGAAGCTTGCAGCAAAGACGAATCGATTTGTCTCAAGCAACGGAAACAACCAAGCGAAGCTGCGTAACAACAACAACAACGCCACCATATCTCTTCACTCAATGAATGATTTCCCAGCTCTACCAAACAGAACGGCTGCAAATCGTCCGATAGAAGCAGATTGCAACAACAACTCCGCACATAAAGTATGGGCACCCACAAATCCAGCACTGTTGCCGTCTTGTAACATTAGTACAAGTACCAATCATGGTGAGTTATTCTCCATGGAGGAATTAAACGCACTTATCATGGAAATGATAACAAAATTAGGGTCTTGTAAAACTAGAATAGATCAATTTAATGCCATCGCACAATTAGTAACTAAGTTTTTGTACAATAATGTTAAGTAATATAATGAACAGTAATTTAAATATTGTAACATGGAATGCAAGAGTTATTCGGAAAAAAAGTATTGAGTTCATTGATTTTTTGAACAATAATAATATTGATATAGCATTAGTCACAGAAACATGGCTGAATACAACAATGCGAATATCAACCTCAATATATAAATGTTATCGGTTGGATAGAACAAATAGAACGGGTGGTGGTGTAGCGATTCTAATTAAGAGGTCAATTCAACATAAGCTTTTAAGAAGTATTCAAACACAACATGTTGAAAACCTGGGCGTAGAAGTCACTTTAAGGAATGGGAGTGCATTGAACATTTTTTGTGTTTATTTCCCTGGTGGAAATTCAAGAAATGACAAGAAGGAGCAACTGAAATCTGATTTAAGAAGATTATTCACTATTAGTGAAGACTTTTTGATTGGAGGTGATCTCAATTCCAGGCACAGGGATTGGGGCTGTTGCCGAGCAAATTCATGGGGCAATATTTTATCTGATCTCTTTGCTATGTTACCTGTTCGTGGCCTGTTTCCTTCCAGTCCTACCTATTATCCTGCTGGTTCTCGTGGCCGTCCTTCTGTTATTGACTTATTCGTTACCAACATGTCTAGTTATATTTCTCAGCCTGTCGCTATAAATGAACTGCCCTCAGATCATAATCCAGTCATTTGCCGGCTTCCCTGGTCAGGTGAAAAACTCGTGCAATATATTCAGAACCTTAAAAATGCTAATTGGTCTAAGTTTCGTTCTGAAATTAACGCAAAATTCAGAAACCTCCCTACTGCTCTAGATGGTGTAAACAGCAAAGGAGATGTTGATGAAATAGTCAAACATTTCTCTGAACATGTTCTTAGTTCTGCGGATACTAGCATCCCAAAGGTAAGGAAAAAATATTTTTGTGTAAAACTTCCAGCTCACGTCTTGGAACTCATAAAAATTCGTAATATGCACAGGCGAAACTGGCAGAGATATAGGCAACCCTTTTCTCAAAGAATGGCAAAATACTTTGGAAAACTAATAGCCAAAACCATTCAAGAAATACGTAATGAAGAGTGGAACACAAAACTTAGCTCTCTCGATAAAGCATCTAAACGTTCCAGAAAGGAACCAAAGTTATCAAAAATAAAAATAGGCAAATTCCGTGTCTTGAGGCCAATGGTGATTTTTATTCAACTGATGCCGACAAAGCTAATGTTCTCGTTCAAAATTTTGCGCAAAACCACTTTGTCTCACAACAACTGGGAGACATAAATACTGACTACGCGGCATATAGAGCCATACAGACTCTGGACGCCTCAGCATCTGATACACCATTAAGTGCATTTGTATCTGAGGCTGATGTTAAACATATAATAGAAAATCAAAGAATAAGGAAAGCTAGCGGTATTGACTGTATAAAGAATGTCTATCTCAAGAATTTACCCAAAATTGGCATCAAGTTCTTAGCATTTTTAATTAATGCCTGTCTTAAAATGCAGTACTTCCCAACAGTATGGAAGGAAGCAAAAGTTGTTCCCATTCCAAAAGCAGGCAAGCCGGTCAACGAGCCTAATAGTTACAGGCCCATTAGTCTGTTAAGTAGCCTCAGTAAAGTCTACGAAAAAATATTAAAGGAAAAAATTCTAAAAATTATTGATGAAAGTAGTCCTTGCACCTATCTTGTTCAATCTGTACATGTCTGATATCCCTCACTTACCGGACTGCGAATTTGCTCTTTATGCTGATGATTCCATCATATTTTCGTCGCATACATATGGTTTCAACATTGTGACAAATTTGCAGTATGCGACAGAAAAATTTATCGATCATCTAAGCAAATGGAGAATTAAAGTAAATGCGGGAAAGATACAAGCTATCTTTTTCTCAAGAAAAAGAAAGTCTTGTTTTCTACCGCCAAACCAATTAATAATAAGCGGCCAACAAATCAAATGGGAAGCACATGTGAAGTACCTAGGGGTATATCTTGACAAAAGACTTTCGTTTAAGGAACATATTTCAAAGACCTTACATAAAACAGGTGTAGCGATTAAGATGCTCTATCCCTTTATAAATAGAAGGTCCTCACTGTCAAATGAAAATAAAATGTTGATCCACAAAGTCATTTTTCAAGCTATTTTGCTGTATGGTTGTCAAGTGTGGGGTTCTTGTGCCAAGTGTCATATAAAAAGACTACAAATACAGCAAAACAAGTTGCTGAAAATGATGCTCAATCTCCCCTGGTATCACTCAACCTATGATCTTCATAAAAATGCTAATGTTGAATTGATCTCTGATAGAATACGCAAGCTCACTGAAACTTTTTTAATCAGATGTAACCTCCCTGAAAACCCCTTAATAAATGAACTCATTACTATTCACTTAAGGCCAGACTAAACTAGACTCAACATACTTTTGTTAATCCCTCTTCTCCGTACTTTTTATGTATGAATGTGAAATTTTATTATATATATACAATGTATACACATATATCGTTTACACTTTTCGTTTTATTACTGTTAATCTCTGTACAATGAGAGTTTGTTTATCTGTTCGTTGTATATGAATTTATTTATTAATTTGTTACTTATTTATTCCTTTGGCTATTTATTTATTTGTTTATCTTTTATTTGTCTATTTATTTATTCAATTATTTATTTATTAATTTATTTATTTATATATTTATTTAATTATTTATTTATTTGATTAAACTATTTATTAATTTATATAATTATTTATTAATTTATTTATTTATATAATTATTTATTAATTTATTTATTTATTTAGTTATTTACAACTTAAATTTTTTATAATATTTGTATTTATTTATTTATATATTTATATATATGTATAGATATATATATATTTTTTGTTTTTATTTCATTTTATTATTATTTTTTTTTTTTTAGATAAATGAAGGGTTTTGTTGTTGTTTCCCTTTGATAAAAATTTTGATTGTTCAACCTTATAATTTATAAATAAATTTATTTCAGTTGAAAGATATATTTATTACATATCACATCTCTGAACTGTAAATTGTGTGGTGGCATACCATTGTAATATTTAAGAACGAAATAAAAATCTCTATCTCTCTCTCTTTCTTTTACATGACCTTCTTTCTCTTACACGACCTTCCCATTGGTGTCTCATTTATTCGCAATATTTTCGACCGCTTCCACCTTCTCTGTGAACCTTATTAGTCGTTAGCAAGTCGTAATCGAAAGAAATGTGTAATCTTTAAGAAACTTCCTTAAAATGTTTTAAGTCAAATACTCACACTTATTTAGGGTACTATTGGAAAAGTTTTTCTCTTCCATTCCTTCAGTAATTGCCTTCTTAATCTCGGTTACTTTTCTTTCTTATGTTTTCTTCTCGATGTTGTATTCGTTTCCGACTTGTGCTGAGTTGAGTTGTTTAACTTGTTTTAAATTAGCTTTTGAAGTATGGCACATCCTGCATCATCAGTATGGAAATATTTCACAAAGCAGTGGAAATGAAAACTGAATATAAGTTTATTTTGAATTTCTAACGTTATAATAAAATATGTTCAAAAGAATTTTTTTTGTTTACTCTAATTTTTTTAAAACCGCCAGTTTAAACCAGAAAACCGAAAACAGGTTTTTATGCTAAAACCGCCATCCCTACTCTCAACACAATATCACTCCCCAAGCTGTAGCTGCATGGGAGGAGGAGGAGACTATTCTATACCTTCTATGTACATGTCCAGCTCTCTCCCAAAAAAGAGGACTTCACTTCTAAACGATCTAACTAATACAGACATCAGTAATCTCTTAGGCTTCTCCTATTAAGCACCAAACTGGTTTTAACGAGTAGAGGGAAAACTTTTCCCAGATCCACGTGGTACCACAACGGACCTCCTTTTGGTCTAAATAAGTCCGCCGCGGCCGACAGCCACATAACCTAACCAATGGCTGAGAATATGCAGAGCGCCAGTCTTCCCAAATGCACTGTCGCTTTTCCTTAAGTTTTTTAAAACAGTCCTTCCAAAAAAATTATAAACATCACTTTCGTCCAAAACGGCTTTATTTAACTCAGTTTTTCCGAAAGAACTTGAATAATTTTTAAATTAAACATAGGGACGGGCTACAGTTTGCTTGGGCGAACTGTTGGATACCCTATTCTTATTCCTATCCCATTTCAGCTCCCTAGCTCAAATTTTGACGGACATGGCTAGATCGACGTTACTATCGATGCTGATCATAAATATAGTAACTTTTATGGGTCTACGGGCAATATTAAGGTATGTTACAAACTATGCGTCAAAATTAATATACCCTTAGAATAGGGTATAAAAACGGCATCGGCAACGAATGAAGTTTATTCTTTTAGCTAAAACTACCATTTGAACCTAATTTGTGTAATAATAAATATTTTGTTTAAACAAAAGTTTCTAATAATTCAAATAATCCAGTCGTTAAGTGTATGTTTGTAATTGACTAATGATATCAAGTCTATAACAAAACCGGCATACGCCCACCTTTCTCTCTCTATCTAGATTAGGTCAATCATAAATAATACTTCATTTGTTTCCCAATCTAGATTTTCATAAGCACACATATATATATTTTTATTCAGCTACTGTTCACCTATTACTGTCAATTAATCAAAGTGGATATCTTTTAAAGTTAAAGTCAGCGTTAACAAATAAACGAACGTGCCCACTTCGAAAATATAATTATTGATAAAATGATTTGCACAAGTCAGTGAATTGGCATGAATTGGAAAATGCACTTCATCACAGTTTTTTCATCAATTGCATTTGTGATTGATGGCAAGTGACTTCTTACATACTCGTATATGAATTTCTGCGCAGTTTCTAGTAAATTTCCAATCTATTTCCGATCAAATTTTCTCCAAATATCCGGAAAATGAAATTGAAATTGGTTTTCATTTGCAATTAAGTAGCAGTTGACGGAACATGCAGCCATGAGTCGATGGGCAGTCGTAGTGAACAAAATGTTCTAAATTATTAAAAAGCTTTAATTACAATGATTATAAAAATGAGAGTCAAGTCATATTCTTTTATGTAAATCACTATAATGATAATACATATATGTATATTATATGCATTTACTTCAGAATAATATCAACAGCAGCCACTAGGATTTTCGAGTACGTCCCGTCGAATGGAATGGAATAGGCAACTAATCTCCGTTTGAAATACATATAGGCAATTTGAATTATTAAAATAACTCTTTATGGAAAAAACAAGCATATTATTAACTTCCGAGAAGTTAACAACATTATTTTAAAATTTGAAGGTTCACAATATGTTTTCCAAATGTTTTTAACAGGATGTATGTTTTTTTTTTTTTTTTTTGGCTGTGCCAATGGATGTGGTAATCTTCAAAAGATGGCATGCACGATTCTCTCCGCGGGACTGCCGTTAGGTATTACTTCGCGGGGCTGGTTAGCAATTCATGCTATGCGTCTTGTCTTGTGTCAGTTGCTTCTGACGCTTCTGATGCTCTCCTTAGCCTTTCTACTCTCCGCAGTTCATTTTGGATAGTTGTTACCAGATTACAAACTGTCGTCCAATTGTCCTCCGACTGCAACATATGATCTATTACGAAAGATGGATTGGGCAGATTCGTTCTCCATGATACGAATCGCCTACAATGAAAAACTGCGTGCTCCGTGTCTTCCTCCTGGTCTGGACAATCTGGGCAAAATGGCGAGCTATCGTGTCCAAATCGATGTAGGTATTTGCGGTAGCCGCCGTGGCCAGTCAGGAACTGCGTAAGGTGGTAGTTGCTGTTTCCATGTGCTCGCTTTGTCCAGGTCTCGATTGACGGGATCAGCTTGTATGTCCATCTGCCTTTTGTAGTGTTGTTCCACCTGGTTGCACCTGAAGCTGCTCTTTCTTCTGCTTTAATTCTTGGCATTTCACTTGCATCTAGTCCGCCCGGCGTTTTTCTGTTGTAGATCCTCAACATCTCGCCCGCTAGAATGTCTATGGGTATCATTCCAGCAATGACGAAGGCCGCTTCGTCCGAGAACTGACTACTTTTGATAAAACGTTCCTCCTAGCGTATCCAGGTCCACCGATGTTAGGTAGTATGCGTGAGAGAGTTCCCTGTATTTGCGATGCTTTCGTTGTAATGTACTCCACGTGCGTCTTGAACTGCAGTCTGTTGTCTAGCATGACTCCAAGATATTTGACTGCTTCTTTGGATCTGATGATCTGGTTCCCCACCTGGAAATTGGCGAATTCAATGGTTTTTCGACTTGTTATAAGGACAGCTTCTGTTTTGTAGCTGATTCCACTTCATGGATCTGTTTAGCTACTGTCACGATGGCATTGTCGTCGGCAAATCCAATTATCGATACTCCGCGAGGTAGCATTAATCGTAGGACTCCGTCATACACGATGTTCCACAGAAGCGGCCCCAGTACGGATCCCTGTGGGACGCCCGCGGTAACCTTGTAGTATTTGACTCCTTCGTCGGTATAATACCTTAACTTCCTGTTGTTAAAGTAGTCCGTCACTATCCTCAGCAAGTAATATGGTGTATCCATTCTGGCGAGAGATCTTCTTAGGAATGACCAGTTCGCGGAATTGAAGGCGTTTTTGACGTCCAGCGTAACTACTGCACAATACTCCTTTGTGCCGTAGAGCCATCTTACTCCTTCTATGGAACTTTCAGCTATGTGGACCAACGGTCTTATAGCATCAACTGTAGAACGCGCTCTTCTGAAGCCAAACTGTCGGTCTGAGATGGCTCCTTTCTCTTCAGCCACTGCGAGAAGTCTGTTATAGATTATCTTCTCGAAGATTTTTCCCATGGTGTCCAATAGGCATATAGGGCGGTAAGACGATGGTTCTCCTGGAGGCTTCTTTCCTTTCGGAAGCAGGACCAAGTGCTGCATTTTCCATTTCTCAGGAAAGGTTCCTTCCTCTAGGCACCTCTGCATTGTTGATATGAAGAGGTCTGGTCTCTTTGTAACAGCCACCTTCAATGCCTTATTTCGGATTCCGCCTGGTCTGTCACCTTGCCTTGCTGTCACCTATCCTGCTGCATGCCTTTAGCAGCTCCTCCAGAGTAATGACAGGCATATCATCTGGATTAACCTCTCTTATTATGCTGCACATAGTAGCTGGTCTTTTGGGGAAAATGTGTTCTACTATAGATCTCAACATTCTTGGGCATGTTATTGGGGGGGTTCTACCGCCCTTCAGCTTCGTCATAACCATCCTTTATGCTGTTCCCCAGGGGTTAATGTCAGCTTCGTCGCATATACGCTTAAAGCATTTTGCCTTACTTTCCTTGATAGCCCTTTTTAGTTTGTGTCTCACTATTCTAAAGTTATTCAGGTGTTCTTGAAAGTCAGCTCTCCCTCTGGATCGTTGGACCTTTCGCCTGGTTCTTAGGCACGCTGCTCTCAATGTTTTTATGTCCTCATTCCACCAATAGCATGGTGCACGATTTACAAGATGTATGTGTTTGTGGGTGTGTGTGTGTGGGCGTGCGTACATACGTTTGTGAACAGTTTTTCGTTCAAGGTTCCTCGTGTATAAAAAATGAGGTCGCCTTCATTTTAGTCCCAATCGATGAGTGTTTACCTGAATATGATCGGAAAGAAATTACTACATAGAATTCGGTCCAGCCGTTTTTTTATTTAAACAAAAAGACTGACAAAATATAAATTTTCGAATTTCTTGAGAAAGATTTATCCAATCTAATAGTCTAGCTTTGATTTAAGATAGCGATAAGATCCTCGCGGCGGAAATGAATATAATGTAAATTATGCCTGCCAAAATAATGACAGATTTGTTGTTAATGGCAATAACAAAACATTGTTCACAATGAATCTAAGGATATCAAAGACATGCAACTTGGCTTCACTCATAGGATTCAAAAACGTAAACTAGACTCCATAAAAAAGATATGTTGAAAGTAGTGTGTTCATCTTCACATTTAAAATGCAATCGATATGAAACTGAATACTGAACTACTCTCGTATGTATTTATGTACCTACTGCATATTGCCCATCGGCAAAGTGAAAATAAAAAAAAAGTATTTTGTACAAACATTCTTATATACAACTTTGTTGTTTGTAACCCAAAATACAGTCTATTTCCCATGGCCTATGTAGAAAAAAACGGATATGAAGAGATGGGTGTGACCGAGCGCATGATGCGATTAAGCGATTTATGTAGCGAGAAGGACATTTCTGTCGATGCAGTTTTTTATGATTATTCATTGCTCGCAGGACATGGGTTAGCAATGGGGAGTTCACTTCGTCTTCTCCCCCAACTACCGTTAAGTGTTCATCACGTTGCGGAATCGCAAGATTTTCTGCTTTCGTTGTCACTTGTGCACTGTCTCATCCAATCACTTTATGTTTTAATTTGGTGGGGGCATGCGCCCCTATTTATTCAGCTTAATACAAGCTATATGTCTTTAAACTACAAAACTAAGACTTATAGCTAGACTTCTTAAAACTAATACATACTTACAAGGTAGAGAAAAAAAATACTGAAACTAAACGACTTATAGTAAAGTTAGGGTTTATGGAGAAGGTGACTAAGTTTAATGGAGGGAGTGCTGCGGTTGAAGTCAAAAATGGAAATGTTTGAATTTACCTTCCGTAGCATACGGGAAATTGGTTCGTTGGAGCCATAGAACGTGCGGTGGGTTGGTAGATAGAAGGGACGGGGATGTATTAAATTACGAGGGTTAGTATTAAAGGAGATGGAGTTGTAAAGGGACGGGCAATCGATAGAGCCTGAGAGGAGGCGATGAATGAAGAGAATATCTGCTGCATCCCTGCGGTCTTCAAGGCTATTCAACTTAATGAGTTTGAGGCGGTCTTGATAGGGAGGCAGAATTAGGGGATCGTTCCAAGAAAGTCCGCGGAGGGCAAATCGAAGAAAACATCGTTGTATGTTTTTGATTCTGGTTACATGAACTTGCTGAAAGGGTGATCACGTTTGGCTGGCGTATTCGAGGAGGGGGCGGACAAAAGTAATGTAGAGAGATCTGTTCACTTAGGGATCAGAGAATTCCTTTGACCACCGTTTATTGAACCGAACGGATGAACTTGCTTTACGAATTATCTCGTCAATGTGCGAACGGAAATTAAGCTCGCGATCGTACAATATGTCAAGGTCACGAAGAGACTGTACGATAGGTATAGGTTGATCATTAAGAAGGTAAGGACGGGGAGGGTACTTTTTGTATTTACGTGATAAGTTGAGTTCTAGGCAGTTTTTGAGACACCAAATAGAAAAACTATCTAGGTCTTGTTGTAGCAAGTTCACATTTACTACACGTTTCACTCGTCTGTAATCAAATCTATGGAAAATTCTTAGCTTTAGTTGCGTTAACTGAAAATCATTCAGTTAAAATTTTAAATTTTAGAATTCGGTGGAACCAATTAGAAATGTAATGTGGTTGCCTGTGCAGGGACCGCCTTATAATATCCCCATATCTGTCGATGCCAAAATTTACATTTTAATCATAGTGAAGTTCACCACCTAGCAACGTTTATCAATTTTTAAAAATTACTACCGAAATTTTGAGCCTGTGGTCGCAACTTTAGGAGCGCTTGAATCCTGAACTTAATCGAAAAATCATCTTTAGCGATGAAACTCATTAATGGCTTTGTCAATAAGTAAATAAGAGTTATTATACAGCAACAAACCAACATGTACTTCAAGATAATCCACTGTATCCACAAAAGCTACCGTGTGGTGTGGATTTTATGCCGTATTGATGGACATCAGTGATATAGTAATGCTGGTCCTATAATGGTTAAGATCCCTCGACCCAAAACGTTAGCTATTATGCTGTCGTTTACCTCTATTAGCGACGAACGCTATGTTAATAGAGCGGGCCGAGGTATAAGATTATTCAAGTTGAGCGAGTTGCTCGTGAAAACAAAATAGTCTTGTTACTTCGGTTGCTTTCAGGAGAAGAACATTTATTTACCAAATCTTATGCTATTTATACAAAAATATTCCTTTAGATGTGGTTCACATTCCAATCCACTCAGATTTCGGCCCTCGATACTTGAACCCTAATCATTTCACACCTTGCTGGTGCATATCACCATATCAGCATTATTATTATCTTATGCAATGGACGTTGGCAGCGGAAAGCCTAGTGCAACCCGAACCTGTCATAGTTTTTGCTATGGTGTTTAGTGGTGAGACAAATGCATTCACGAGATACTCGTACATACTTATCTATGTGATTATGTCGCTGGGCATGGTCGCCACTTCAGACAGAAACCGAAGGTGTCGGTATACACATTGTGTAAGATAGGTATTAGTCATATGGACATGAATTACGATTGCGATAGACATGTTATATAACGCTCGATGCATATCTGTCGGGTTTCAAGTATCGAAGCTCAGCACGAGAACATTTATGAATGAAAATAAATGATCGCTGATGTGTGAACCTTTCACAATATGAGGTTCCAACTAGATGGTATCACAAGCCAAACAGCTGGTCAAACACTATGAAAAAAAGGCAAAAAAAATGAAGAAAAAAAAGGATTTCTGATAAAATAAATAAAATCAGATCTATTGAAGAGGAGGCGGTTATCGTGTAATGTCGAGAAATGGTTCGGTCGGATGGCCACCTCACTCATGCGATTAAACGCCTTTGGATTTCCTTTAATGGGGCTTTGTTAAGTAGTTGGTTTATGCCAATAAGACAACAACTTAAGTGAAGCTGAGGAGCAATGTCGAACGCGAAACTGCAAACGTTCCGGCCGATATATGTGGAAGAGTGCTGCGAAATTGGCTCCAAGGAATTGATCACTGCAACGAAACACGAATTTCATACTTAAACTTAACATGGTGTATTACATCTGGAATAAAATTTTAGGCTGATATTTCAATTATTCTGTTTGTTATTTAAATAGAAAATTGTTTTATCCTTATTAAAAAACCTGATATCAATTTTCCAGTTAAATTTAAGGAAGGACATAATTTCGTTTGGAACGATGAAATAACGTCCGCGCTATTTCAATAAAAAAAAACAAATAAACCATAACTTATTAATTATTTAATGCACTTAATATATATGTAGACAAATTTAAAATATGAAACCAAAATAATTTAATAAATGACTTTAGTCATGAATTCGGATTTAAATTTTTAAGCGATTTTATGTCACGGATTCAATAAACATACACATATGCACTCACGTCAATGGAATACCACCCGGGGGTTGCAAAACCATTAAAAAATATTAATATGACAGCTTCATCAAAATTATTGATGTATGAATGGTATTTGCTGTTAATTGGAAAAATAAACCCAAGAAAATTTTGCAAAAAAGAACATACAAAAAGATTGCAATCATAATAAATATATGGACCTGGTTTTCAAATTCTTCTATAGGTACACGAAAGGCTAACCTAATTGCGATGTTGCCTTACGAGCAATATCTAGAATGCTACTCGTATTAACAATTCGTTCGTAATGACCACATATAGTTTCCTTTCTATATCGTGCAGAAATTTCGAACTCGAACTCAGTATTAGTTACGACATCAGTCCGTCTGTAACCGGGCTCCTTATCCTGACTGGTTGACGGATTTTATTTAAATTTTAAATATGGCAATTTTTTTTTTGGTTCTGTTATTTTAAATAGCATTACTAACCAAAAAAGTGGTCTTGGTGCGACGCGCAAGGTCCACACGACTAACTTCCCATTGGGATCAATATGATTTATGCGATTAGTGGGAAATTTTGAAATGTGGTTAACCATAAGATATGATTAAGAATTATTTAATACATATTAAAAAATCCTCTTTAATATTGTTCGTGGAATAAATGTTAATAACAGCGAAGTGTGATACTCGTATATATTAAGACTCCGGGCAATAACCCCCCAATGAAATAACCCCCCAAATGAAAAATGAAATAACTCCCCAAATCAAAGATGAAATAAGTCCCCAAAATGGTATGAAATAAGTCCCCAAATAAGTATGAAATAAGTCCCCAAATCCTATATGGAAATCCCATAAACAGTGCACTGCATATGGGGGGGGGGGGCATGTTGCCACCCTGCAGCCCCCTGCAACCCCCCTGCTTGGGCTCACTGTTTGCTTTGGAGTAGCTGCGAGTTTTTTTTATAAATTTGGGGACTTAATTCATAGTTGAATTTGGGGACTTATTTCACTATGAAATAACACCCCAATTTGAAGTATGAAATAAGTCCCCAAAAAGCCATGAATTAAGTCCCCAATTTTGGGGGCTTATTTCATATTAAATAAATCCCCACCTCCATACAAATTTTGGGGAGTTACTTCATCTTTCATTTGGGGGGTTATTTCATTGGGTGGTTATTTCCTGCAGTCATATATTAATGCAACCATTTTTATGAACAGGGAGACCTGTAAATTTACATATATACGAAATAACGGAGCACAATGTAATAATGATTTGCTCAATGACAAATGACAACAAATAATACAAATAAAGGCAAATAATTTTAGCTATTTACTTACTAACAAAAAACGGCTTGACCGATTTCGCTGGAAACTTAATCAGTTCTGAGTTACGTAATTACGCTTCGAATAAGTCCCATGTCAATATCATTTTTGGTTCTCGAGATAATGGTGGCGAAAGATAATTCCGAACGCACATACGTACATACTCACATACGTACACACACACAGACAGGCATCTCTATAAAAATGTTGGGTTTGGATTCTGATGACCTTGAAACGTGGAGATATGTTAAAATCCGCGATTCACAAAATCGGCCCCATTACAAGAACTTCCACTCAAAAAACGGTTCTAAAGATTGTTTTGGATAAGTTGGGTGAGAGTAAAAAAAGGCACATCTACTTGGTTTGGCCCATAGAGTCATAGACACACTAGGCACCATAATGGTCCCATCGCGATTCCTGTGGGAACCAACTGTAACACCATTCGACAAACTCTTAAGCCTCTTCCTCAAAGAATTTTATTTTCGTACAAAACCCCACTAATTTGTTGCAGTTAATCTACGCTACCTCTTCTAGAATATCGAGTCAATAATTACCTAGGTCAACACTTCTATGCCTAGCTATACCCATTAAATGAAGTAAAGTGTCTGCGACCTCATCTAGATAGTAAACTCTTCTGGCGAAAACACACAGAGGAGATAACCCAGAAGGCCACCCCTGCTCTGATGATATATACAGGAGCCTAGCGGGAGACCAATGATCATATATGGAGCAATAGCATGGGCGAAACGAACCAGTCTGGTCACGACAAGAGATACCCCCAGTAAAGTCCAAAGACTTGAGTGCCTATGCATCACCTAAGCAATGCTCAACCGCTGACATGGAGGTGCTTTTGGAATTGACCCGTCTACACCTTATCGTGATGGACGCGGCAGATAAGACAATTCTAAGGATGGCAGAAGAGGTAATGAAAAGAACACGATGATTCACTCAAAAAACTTCGACTCCTCGCTATGCCTAGGCATATAGCATCAGGAAATTTAACTTCGAAAAGAATTTTCAGATAAAGCTCAGCAATAAATAAGACTGAAGCGATGAATTCACAACTTATGGACTGAGCAACCACACAACAAAGTGATACACATATAGCTCGTGGGCCGATGAAGGAACTGGTGCAGTAGTTAAGTACTACGAATCCATAGACAAATGTACCAGCATCTTTCAGGCAGAAATATGTGCCCTAGACTAGCAATAATGTCCGAAAATCAAGCAGCTATAAACGCTCTTGACACCTTTGTCATCAAGTCAAAACTAGTATGGGAATGCCTACACGGACTGAATAGACTTGGCAAGAACAACGGAGTTACAATCTGCTGGGTACCTGGCCATGTTGGCATTATAGGTAACGAGGCAACGGATTCTCTGGCAAGAAAAGGAACAGCGGAACCCTTTATATGACCTGAACCGTTCTGTGGGATAGGAGAATACACTCTACGCGAAGGGTTCAAGAGACTGGAGGAAGAAACAAGGGCCAAAACCTTTTACAACCGCCAAGATCTGAGACAAGCAAAGACCTTCTTAGGAAACTACAAACTAAAGAGATTCAAAGCTAATATCAGCCTTTACAAAAATAACCTACAAATCCGATCAAGCCTCCTCACGGGGCACTGCAGACTCAAGGAGCACCTGAGGAAAATAAGTATAGCAGAGGACGGACTCTATGGATCCGCAGTGACACCGTTTAAACTCCAGACCACATATCTACTGAAATCCTTTAGAGGATTGGTCCAACAAAAGATAAGATGTTTGTTCAGGTACCAAATAACAGACAAGGACATACAAACCATGGAACCACAGCTCATTCTCAGAATTATCAAGGAAACTGGACTGAACGCTGTGCTCTAAGGAGTGTGACATGCCAAGGCTAAATCAGAGCAAGGCCCAGGTACGGTAGATAAAAGAAGAGTATTTAGATCGGGCTCTGAAAGAAGGTACGAACCTCTCCGAGGTATAAGCAGGGGACACAATACGGCAAAAAGTCGCAGTGTACTATACCCTCACTATTATTATTATTTGAATTATACTTTCGCATGTCCAAAGTCTGTGCGTAATGTCTTCCGTGGCGCAAATTTCATTACAGTATAAGATCTAGTTGAATTCAAGACCGCCATAGTTATCTTTTTGTTCAAGTTGGGCCTTGGATACCTTGTGCCCCGATATGTGACTAGATACTTGACAAGCCATTGTTTGGCCGCTTCCAAAAAGTTTTGCCGCGATCCCATATTCGGCCATCGCCATTTATAGCTCCTGACGATGAATGCTATCATATGTGGGTTTAAAGTCGATAAAATGCTGGTGAGTCTCCTATGTCTTTTCCAGGATTTACCTCACTGTGACAATTGAGTCTATTGTCGATCTGACGGGTGGGACACCAAATTTGTACGTGCCGATTAGTGTGTTGCAGGACGGCTTGAGATATCCACACATTACTTTGGATGGAATCTTATATGCGACGTTAAGCAGAGATATGGCCGATAGTTCCTGCAAGACATGGGATCGCCTTTCTTGTAGATGCAGAATTGATGATAGTAGTATTGAAAAAATGTGCATTCTTTTATAATTAGTACATTATTTTGTAATATGTAAGACTGAGAATTGCAGCTGTATACACAAATCTACAGTTTCAGAGATAATAGTTGCATCATCTTGACACTTGTTGATCAATTTACAAACTGGATCGTAGATATAAATTTCTTCCTCTATTGACTAGATGAAATGGCCATTAAACAATAACTACTTAATTTCCGTGGTAATCTTTTTATCAGTATCTGTATCTGTAGCTGCTTTTGTATACCAAAGGAAGCGCTTAATGTTGACTCATATAGCCAATATGATTAAGTACTTACCCGTATTAAAACAGATAAACAATCAAATCCGAATAACTTCCAAAATCTATTACCGCCAATCTATCGATATTTTTTGCATTTACATAAATGACTAAAATGTGGTCGAAACCGAGAACCACTTTGATTAATTGCAATTTGAACGTCCGTAATGGTTTTTAGAATCAAAAAGGCATTAGTGATAAAATAATAGCATCCGCATCCGCATAGCGATGCATTCCTACATATGAATACTCGTATCTACATTTACTCGTATGTATTTGAAAAAAAAATGGTTTTGCAAACTTGATAAATTTTCTAGGTGGTGGCATGCATTCACATTAATTTATACTGATTTGAGGAAACAACTCATTAAATACGGTTTCCTGAAAACAGCGATAAAAACATAGTCGTATAAATGAAGAATAGTTTTTGGTGGTTCTTATTAATAAAGGCTATGCACTTACGGATAACTTTGTGGATTTCCATAATAATTATTCATGTTACATGAAAAGTTGTATTTCCCATTAGTGTAATTTAAGATACTAATTATATCACCCTAACGGGTATATTGTAATGTACGAGTAGCTTTTTGTTTTCAAAGTTTTCCTGCAATTATTACCTACTATTACGTAAAGGTACATTGAAGTTAATGCACTTTCTCAAAAAGTTACATACGAGTACCTTTCTGGGGAATATTAATTAATGGGATTCTATAAGATTTATTCATTAAAAACTATGATAGTGAAACTTTAAAGGGAAACTTTTTGGAAGCATCAATATAGGTTACAATTTCTAGCAGTAGGGCTTTTAGGTGGGAAAGGTACATCATAATTTTATGTTATTTAAATATTGGATACCCATGGCGGATAATCTTTTATACGTACATATTCAGCAATAACGATTCTTTATAATACTTTTTAAAATAAGTAGAGTCCGACCGAACATTCGGCTAAAATTTCCACCTTACGCAAAACATTTGGCTAAAAATTGCCGAAGATTTTTCCGAAGCCGAATATTGAATTTACTTACCATTTTTCGCAAAAATAAAATTATCATTCACACCGTGTTTTGGAATAGATTTCGAGCAAGTCATTTCATGTTTGTTACGTTTGTGGGGTATGTAGAAGTAACTGATGATTATATTTTACGTTCCTTAGCATTTTGAAAGATGTATATACTGTACTATTTCCATTATAATCGGCTTCGACTGCAGGCGAATTTCAAGAAATGCACTGGGGTTATTGCTCCGATTGCAAAGCCAGAGGTCAACGGCTTGGGATTAAACCGTTTGAATCAAGAAGAACTATTCATAGTGAAATGTTTCTGAGAGATTTACTATGCTGTCATATAAAGTGTTCATCACTTCTTGTATTCGTACCAATACACGTTCCCGGTAGATTATTGAGAGCTAGATGTTTCTTATTTCAAAGACCACACAAAACCATATATGGCTGTACTGAGCCCTCATCACAATCTCAATTTCAATGAAATTTCGTTAAGTATTGATATATCAAATTTAGTTTGTGAAAAAATCATATTTGTATTGTAATCCATACTTGGTAAATAAGTAAATAAAAACAAAAATAACGTGAACAACTAGTTCGTTCAAAACTTTCTCGCTTGTATAAGATGGGTTTTCGTCAGCAGCATTATCTCTGAAACTGTAGATTTGTGTATACAGCTGCAATTCTCAGACAAATATGACCACTTTCTCAGCGCAATGAGAGAAATGGCGCTCTCCATGGATGCATTAGCTTGCATCCAAGATATCTTGGCAAAAATTTAACAACATCGCAGCGAAACGATGTTACGCTACATTTCGTTGAAATATTCTCAGCTGGAGAACTAAATGATTATGACAAATTCATCAACGGTCAGGGCATTTTTGCTACATTGAATAAAAAGCTTTGAGAAAGTGGTTGTGGTGATAGTGGCGAAGGCAACAGTGGTGGAAGTGAAGTTTTGGTGCCAAAGACTTATTGGAGTTTGGCATCCAGACAGCATCCAGGCATATCAAAGTAGGATATACGTCTACTGAGTATTCCAGCATCATCTGCAGCAATAGAGAGGGATTTTTCTCAGTGGTCCTTCGTCCACACACAGATTCGAAACAGGCTTAGCCAGGAAAGTTCAAAAAAACTTATTGAAATCCATTATACTTTGAAAATGAATGATCAAAATAAATGTGATGAATATTAAATGTACCCGCAAGGGTACTTCTCTGGAGAGAGGTAACGGGCGTAACCCTAGTCACAAAAACCCAGAAGCGTCTGACCCATATTGGGCGGCTCCCTGGTCAGTGTCTGTTCTCCATGTCAGGAGCGGCTGTGCACAATAAAAAAAAAAAAAAAATTCAATAAATATGTAGTTCAAAAACAAATTGCCGATTAGTCGTCGACTAGGTGCAATCTCATTCGGGATGGCGAATGTCAGTCCCCTGGGAGTTTTTTAGATGGGTTAAAGTCTCTCACTATTGCAGAAGCATCCCTCGCGTACTAGCTCTGCAATGTCTTTCGATGATTTTTTCTTCCAGCGAATTCCCAACACAAAAAAAAAAAAATATTAAATGTAAATTTTCTTATTTCAATTTTGGTTTTCTTATCACAGGGCACGGTGCCTATCCAAGTGTTCTGGTAAGAACTAATCTATTACACTATACCCTTTTTACAGGAACAAGCTTAGATTGCTTTTGACCCCTCTCTAACTTTAGAAGTTAGAACTAATAAAGTAAATAGTATCTGAATGGCGGCTAAAGCTACAAAATTGATCTTTTTTCTTATTTAAGCAAATTTACATATGCAGATTTTAGCTTTAGGTATTATTCATCTGTTATTTGGGTTAGCCTGCCCTTATTTATTAGTCTAGCTACTTGGAAATGGTTTTAGATTTCATTTGGTCCCATATTCGTGCATTTGCTTTTTTCTGATGTAAATAGATTTTTTTCTTTTTTTGTAAATTAAAATTAATATAACGTTTTTTGTATAGGTAGCAAATGTAACAAATGTAGTTAGTAAATGAAACAAATGAGCCGTGTAGTTAATCGAGTAGACTACCTCTACCTGACGTAAACTACTCTGCCATCTCTGATTATGACCAACCCAAATCATCCCACGGCAGGGGTTTAGTGGAAGTCACGCTGTACGCGTCGAAAAGAAAATTGAGAAAACCTGATTTGGATTGCAAAAACTATTTTTGGCTAGATTTTACTTTACAGACCCCAAAAATAAAAGAAAAATTTCTCGCTTTCCAACTTTACATAAATCCAACCGCACCTTCTCAAAATAAACAGTGAACCCAAGCAGAAGGGGTTGCACGGGGGTAGCATGCCCCCAATACATATTACTGTTTATGGGATCTACTTGTCATACTTTACTATATTCACACGTTTTAAGTCTTAAAGAAATCTAATTATTTCATCAATCCCCCAATTTTATCCTTGAAAATTGGAACTTTCAACGGACCATTTTTCTTTGAAATTGCGGCTGGTCAGTTAATGGTGCTCGCTTTCGCGAAATGCTAATCTAGTTTTTATGCTTTGTTTACAAGAAATGGATCTGGAAGATATGTGGTTTCAACAAGACGGTGCAACATAACATACAGCCTGAAAAAGTATTCAATAACTGCATGAGTCATTTCCTGGCATCCAGACAATACAATTTAAAACGACTTAGTACCTTGCTTTCTCCTTTTAGCAAGGGAAGAGAACTTAAGCAGAGAGTTAAAAGATTTGATTTTAAAATGTTAAATTACTTTTGTTTCTTGTATGTACGTCAAAGCGTGGCAGTAGCCTATAATTTCCTTATTTGTTTTTTTTTTAAGTTTATATAAGGTTTTTCATCTCTGCGTAGATGCAACCTTTTGCTGGCTTATAACTAGATAGATAGATTCAACACTGCAGATTAATTCTACGATACAATAAACTCCTTACTCTGATCAATTAACTCTGCATCTACCTATGTACATACATATATCCAATATCCATCCCTGTTTATACTATGTTTTTTGATGACCTTTCTCCTTCCCTATCCATAATTTTCAATTGTCCTAATTGTTTGAACATTTTTTACATACGAGAAAATTATAATAAATTATTGCTTAATTATTTTTATTTATTATTGATCTATTTACTCATTTCCTCCATCTGTTCCACTTTAAAAACGCATGCCTCGCATCTTTGGTGTAATTTCACTGTTCGGTGTCACGCCGCCCATTAATCAATGAGTGAATTGTTTTTCAATAACCGGTTAATCCCGGAGGTACAAGTGTCGGTATGTATCTTGTAATGCGTTGAATACGACGCTTAACAAGCGGAGTTGAGTTTCCTTTTTTTTTTTGATGACGACGGCGATTGGCCGAATATATGCTGGCAGACATTTTATGCGTTTTTTTACCATGGATGGAAATTCAGCAAGGTGAATTGCTTATATGACTCAATTGGTTTAATGAAGACAATATTGGAAAGGTTGGAGACGGTTTCAGTGTGAGCGGATAGACCGCTTGGTTGTGCGGATCACAACAACGCCGTTGGAGTTTTCTCTATGAATTTTTTGAAGTCTACGGTTTATGACAACAGACCCACAATCACCCTCGCGTAAAGGATTAAATTGACCACTGTACCAACGAAATTTAGCCACATTTATGCAAAACGGCAATGGAAAATTCGTGTCAGCAAAACCGTGGAGGTCATTTATTGGTGTATCGGAAAGTAAAATCATGTCATATTTTTCGCTTAACACTTGCACCATTCTTCCTTGGACCTATCGAAGTGAGAGAACCTTGGCATGGTCCATGTTTACTGTGTGCTCCAGAAAAAATATGCCAAGTAGTAAAACAGGAATTAACATAGAATTGCTACAGTCCACTTGGGCGAAATATTGGAAACCCTGTTTCTATTCCTATCTCCCAAAAAGGTGCAGGGAAATAAATCCACGGGAACTAAGTCCACTGAGGGACTTAGTTCCCACTTAGTGGGAAATAAAACCACTTTCGCGAAGTGGACTTAGTTCCCATGTAAGGTAGGAAATAAATTCCCAAAACTCTGTGTGGTTTTAGTTCCATTTTAATGTGAAGTAAATTCTCACTGTCGACTAAGAACAAAATAAAATTAAAGAGTCAAGTAGGTACTTTGCAATTTTTATTAACAAAATAGAAATTAACTTCTAACTGAGACAGAGTAATATAGCTACCGTGACCTCGCACCTACTCCAAATCAAACAGTGACCCCAAGCAGGGGGGTTGCTGGGGGGCAGCATGCCTCCCCATATGCATTGTACTGTTTATGAGATTAGTTACGAAATCGCAAGTAGATTCCATAAATAGTGTAATGCAACCCCCCTGCTTGGGATCACTGTTTGATTTGGAGTAGGTGCGAGGAGCGGTTTTGAAACTTTGGCTTTATGTCACCATGATAAGCTTAAGATTTTGCTTAAAGAGTGTAATAACTAACTGCACTTTACAGTTTTTTGTCTAATTCTAAATGTTGGATGTTAGTTCCCTCTTCTTATTTTTGAATGTGTACTAAGTTCCCATAAAAAATGGACTTAGTTCCCACTTTACATGGGAACTAAGTCCACTTCGCGAAAGTGGTTTTATTTCCCACTTAATGGGAACGTAGTTCCCGTGGACTTATTTCCCTGCACCTCCCAAAAAGTGAGCGTGGCAAAAAGTAAAGTATGGGTGAATTGTTAAGAAAAATAGATGTTTTGTTGTAAATTACGGTTTTGTACGTTTTTTTAAGCATTTCGTCAAAAAAAAAACTTACTTACTTAACGGGCTCTCGAAACGTGAAGAGCCTCTGGCTGAGATACTGCAGCCTTCCATCCTCTGCGATCCCGGGCACGCTGTTGTCCAGATCAAGCAAAATGGCATTTGCGATGGCTTTTTTAAAATGGGGTCGATCTTCATTGCCTTCTCGAACCTGGGGGCTTGGAGTCGAAGATCATCTTGGCTGGAGTCGGCGTAATTTAAATATTTGGACCAATCAACATCTCTGTATAGCTTATACAGTAGGTACGCGGCTGTATCTTTTCCTCACAAATATCCGACGGAGTACCAATATTTTTTTTGCTTTGCTACTTACCGTCCAGCACTCGGAACCATAAGTAACAGGCAGACGGCAGTATTGCCATATCCTCATTCTTAAGTATACCAATTTGTAAACTTTATGATGGAAAAAATAAAGAATCTATCTAATCTAATCTAATCCATAAGTAACATCGGTTTCCTAAGGTTATTCTCCTTTTGGATTATTATTTCAAGGTAGAGAAGTCCTTAAATACTTCGAAGTTATTGCTATGAACAGTGACATTTTGTCTTAGATGGTGCAGGTGGACAGATGTTTGTTTTTGGTTGTTGGTAGCATATGCTTGATCTTAGATACACCGCACGCTGGGAACAGCCGATGATGTCGAAAAAGCAATATTTTTGTGAAAGATGTCGTACCAAAAAGGCAGAGAGAATGCAACTAATATTAATGTTAAACCGTGGTTCGACGAGTAGAGTGAAACGGTCAGGAAATGAGCATTCTCATGGTCAGCATTTTTCGAAATAATATTGAAGCGTTCTTCAGAAGATTATTTGTTGAAGCAAGTAATAAGTCTCTTGCGAACGTCTCACAAACATCCAAGAGTATCAAATTGTCATGAGAAGCTTCTCAAATTTGCCGTTCGGATTCGGCGTAAAACTGTAGGTCCCCTCCACTTCACATGGAAGTGGTCGGAGAAGCTAGGTTCTAGGCCCTGTATGGGGCCGTTAAGGCGAAAATATGTATGTATGAGTGCAAAGTATACGAATATATGCAAACGGAAAAACCAATGAAGAGGAAAAAAGCTGTGAAAAATGTATCATCAGTCAAATTTTGGAATCTGATACTCTTTTCCAACACTTCAGACAACTTTTGAATTCCATAACCAAGAACGTTCCATTTTGCACACCCAGCGTTTGACAGCGGAAAATTGGACGCACTGATAACTCTATCGGAAATGGAAGCTGCATAAAAGAATCTTAAAGATGGCAAAACGCCAGAATTAGACCGAAATCGTAATGAGTTGTTTAACTACGGAACAACTGAGCTGACAGGGAGACTAGGAAGTTTATTTAATAATGTCTTAGAACATGGAGTGGTGCCGCAGCAGTTAAAAGAAGCGCAAATTTTCCCCACTTTAAGAACGGTGGAAGGTCCCACCCATCCCAATTATAGAGGGATATCATATTTCAATTCGTCGTATCCGTCCTTCAAAAAAAGGCTCAATTCGTGGATAAACTGCCAAATTCCAGCATGGCGGTAGAGCAGGATATTAGACAGTTAAGAAATCCGAAAAATTTCGTATTTTTGCTTTTCAATTTTTTAAACTATTCAAAAATTAATTGCCGATCATCAGTCACATCCGGGATAATGATAGTCAGTCCCTCCGAGAGGTTTTTTTAGATCGGGTTAAAGTCGAGCGCTATTGCAAAAGCATCCCTCGCGAACGAGCCCTGCAATGCCTTTCCATGATTTTTCCTTCAAGCGAACCTCCAACCCAAACAAATGTGTGAACACCTAACATACGAAATTTAAGCTCGTCCTAATATTCTTTCGCTTTTTTAGACTACCTATTAACTCAGCAATACCTAGTTTTCCAACATTACTGGTAGATGATGTAACAGAAGATTCAGAAGAGGAAATGGTGAACGCAGTAAACAATTTTGCCCACAGTCAGCTACTGGCAGAAGTTGTGTTACATCCGGATAGCTATAATGAAGGGAAAGTCATCCCACTTGTTTTCTTTGTCCCCAAAAAGAAGGCACATCACCTCATTGAGTGAGGTAACTGATATAGTTAAATTTCAAACACTCCCTCTAATCCATGGTAGAGGGACACAGTGAGATATGACAGAACTAAAAAACAAATATTTGAAATACACGAACCCTGGATATCAAATATAATCAAATAAATCGCATGCTTAGAGCCAAATATCAACTTTGACACTCTGAAGTGGCTTCTCTTTGTGAGAAATGTGGCATTGCATTACACGTGCACTGTTACAAAATCAGTTTCACAATCCAATCATAGTTTATGTCATCGTCCTTCAAACGTAAGCCATCGTATTAATAATAAATCACTATCCGCTAACCGCTAGTTAACTCATGTGTTATCTAGCACGTTGTAAAGATATCTAACCGTTTGTTAAAATTTCGTATTAATAATAAAAAGATCTTCCTATAATAACTAATGCCATTTGGTTGAAAGATTCACTTAACAATGCGTTAGGGTTAACTACTAGTAAAATATTCATTATTAATACGGGGGAATATATATGTAGGTATATAATTTAAGTTTAAACTTGAAAAATGTCTTATATTGAATTATGATAGTGCATTATCCAGCAGTACCATATATGGAAGGTACACCTCATCCACAGGAAATAGTAAGTCAAGTTTTGTTTATTATTTTCTTGCAATAAAAATAAAAGAGAGTGTTCGTCTTTCTGAAATTCATTGAAAAATTCAACAAAAAAATATCTGTGGAATAATTTCCAGCTGCTCCGCTGCCCTTTAGGCGGGGGAGTTCCACGCCTTAGATACAGAGTAGTGCTGCTATCAACACAAGAAACCGGACGTAAACTGAAATATCTAGGGGTTCTTTTATCAAAGGCGTCTTCTAGAAATGTGATTTCTTGTAAGCTGTGTCCTCAGGCCCATTAATAATGCAGAGAAGATGTAAAAAAAATGAAATGAAGTTCCATACAACAGAAGCAGATACGTGAAGGTGTGAGGGTTTGTATCAACTGCCTCGGCTATAGCCACATGGCATATTGATTTCGAGCAAGTCGAACAAATAAGAACATTAAAAAGTCGATAATGGCAGAATAGGTGAAACGTAAATTTGCCGGTATATTATAAAGAAAGTGCAAGTAATATCTGGAGTTACATTTTCGAAATACGTCACTCGGCTGGGTATGGATGGCTGTTAATAAATATTTTTTTTCGGTTTTTGTTTTTTTTTTATATTTTCATTTATGAAATAGTTTTTACTATTACATAGCTGCCGCATTCATACAGCTTTGCTTGTGTTTATGAATGCATAGCATTTTTGTTGCAGGGTTTGAGCAACAAATATATAAACTTATTTGGAAACACGAATACTCTTTGATATATTTGTTTGGCTTTGGAAGCAGGTGGGTCAGCGGAAACAATTTAGCTGTTACTGGGGTGATTTGACTTTCGGACTTTTTCGTCAGTAGTCCAACTCACTAATGACTGAGCTACTGCACCCGTAATTGGGTTCTATATGGGTACCACACCACCTTTTTGAAAAGGGAGTTGAGAAATCTTTCAAACAATTCCCGAGGGTGAAAGAAATACCAAACTTAATATAGTTCCGTAAAGTAATGGTCGATTAATTTATCTTCGTTTCTATTTTAACGCTGAGATTATGATATGGACTTTGTTTTACGTCTACTTGAATGGTGTTATATTTACAATTTTTAGTAACACATGAGATGCGGAGGGGAATGCAAACTTTAATCACAGATGAAGTACGAGTACAATGAGATAGTCCATTTCGAGAGAGTCTCTCAATTTATAAAACGGCTTTTAACTGCTTGTGGATTGGTTTCAGAAAAAAAAATCAAATTAGAAGCTTGCGAACACATTCTCAGTTAGACTTATTTTGCATGGACGCCGAGATCACTTTAAAAAGAACTTGGGAGCAAAATGATCTATAATCTGGCTCACAGATCAGCAGCGTAATCTGCCTCTCGTTACTACATGAACCAAACGTTTTTTTGCATTTCAGCCATTTTTGGACAGCACTATTGCAAATAAATGTAAGGAAATGTCATTTCTATGTTTCACACATACATATATATTTACAGATAGGGAATATCGAGAGAATTTCAGTGAACGGCAGATGTGGAAGTCGAATATCTCATACTTGAGCGGCTACTTGAAACTTATTGTTTAATTCATATGAGATGATTTCTGGAATGTTAATGTGCTTGTAATAAAATGAAAAAATGTACCTGTGTGTCCCTGCATCTATCATTTTATTGCTTATCTAACAGAATTTGGTTCGAGTGCTTAAGTTTCCTGTCCGTTTCATTTAAGTTATGAAAACAAACAAAATTAATTAATACAGCTGATTCAAGAGTTCAAGAGTCAAAATTTCAATTACAATCTATGTTGGCTACAGTCTGCCCGCTAACTTTTTGGAGTCCGGGAACAATATCAGTAAAAGTTTCAGTCTTTAGTATAAACTAACAAACCTTTGAATTAACGGTTAACGGAGGAAGTTTTGCGAACTACGTTCACCCATCAACGCCTTTAAAGAAAGAACTCTGATCTGTTTTCTAAGATAAAAAAAACGTACAAAGAAGATATGTACATATAAATAAATAAATAAATATATAAATCAAATTTCGGGGTTAATGACCGCACCGCTGCCAATGGAGACAAACAAAATAGTGGACGATCTGGAAAGAGTAAACGGGCCATGCGAGGTCTTATTCAATAAATGCAAATGTTTTTGACTCCCAGATTTTTGTCATCTTCTGTTGCTAAGATACGCTTATACCTACTCCCTTAAGATAATCAAAAAAAAATAATATCGCGCGCAGCGCGTCTTCTACACGGTTGAGTTAAATCAAGTGCCCTCCTTTTTTACATTAATCAGTGGTCAAACGCATCACCTTTGCATGATAAATCAAACGAAATGAAATTATTGTAGAAAGAGCGAACTATGGGTATCCAACAGTGTTATCTCTTATTTTTTTGATTTTCAAGAAATTTTTTTAAAAATTGAAAGTTTGTTTTAAAAAAGGCCCCCAAAAATGGTGCGTGGCAAAAACATTGTTTGGGCGAATTGCTTAGAAGGAAATTGTCAACATTTTTTGTTTAAACTGATTTTTACGTTTTTTAAGGAGTTTAACGGACAAACTTAAACAAACATATCTTAAAAGAAGAGAACCTTCATTTCACCAACTTTTTTGATAAAAGGAATGTCAGTCGGCGGATTTGAAAAATCTTGACACCTATTTTGGGCAACTGCTTTCTATGCCACAATATTGGCAACGGATGGAAGGACATGACAACAACAATAATCTTCCGAAGCTGATCACAAATATATAAACTAGCTTTTATTGCTTTGCGACCTATATAGAGGCATGCTACAAACAACCTATTGCATATTATGTATTAAAATGAATATATCTCTACAGAGTATTAAAAATGCCCATACCTTATATATAAGTTCACTTCAATTCACAAAAACGGACGATAAGATTTCGGACTTTGTAAATAACATATGGATGCTTTCTGCATCAATTATGAAGATTTCGTAATTGAATGTCAGATTGAGATTGTTCCAAATACAAACCTCTGTAAAGTAGTTAACTTTATCTGCAATCAAGGGGAATAACTAGATATGTTCCTACACACGTTTAAGCATTGTCACAAGCCAACTAGTGCAAACAAAAAAATTAAATATTTCATTCGTTTGGTTTCGACTTCGTGACCTGAATGAATCACTTGCCTGCAAACACAATTAAGTCCCTCAGAGACACATTGTCCAGAATTCACAATTAGCTCAGCGACTTCAATTGAATGTCAATATTCAGGAACTTGCTGGAGTAATTGGCTGTTTTGAACAAGGCATTCTATCTTTAAGACATTTAACAGTTGGAGTAAAAACTTTGACTTTCACCCGGGTATAAAAACCCTAAATAATCAACATGGCATACAATGATTGAAGTGTCGCACATGTTAAGCAGGCAGTACACTTTTCTATGGGCCTCTAGAATTAAGAATTAGGTGAGCCTGTCATGTGCTTTTTAAAAGTGCTTAAACATTTTCACTTTCAACTTAAAAAACTTTTTTTTTTATGGAAGTGGGTCACTTCAATTGGAGATGGCGCCTTAAAAATTAAACTAGAAACACTAAAGGAGGTACACTGTGTTAATCTATTTAAAACTACTCGAAAACGTGAAACTTCAACGACAGGACAGTGCCTAACATGATAAGCTTTGGATTTGCTTCATAAGTGGCGAGGCTTAAATTATTTTGTTACAAATTAATAGGTACCAATTCGTACATGGAAAGCCTTTTACAAAATGTTTGAGACTTACAAAGTTCGTTATGAAACTGGTGTAAAACATAGTATGGGGATACATGTTACTGTGAGCTTTATATTGCAGCTCTGTTTTGAGGTTCTAACAGAGATACACATATCAGTCATTAGTGTGACAGAATACAACTTTCATCAGAACAGCTACCCTTCTGATTTTGTGTGATTAGAATGACGGTGGGTGGGACTTTTATGAGATTTTCTGTTGGAAGTCTAAAGTACCTTCATTTGTAATGGTAAACACAAAGTAAAGAATGATATTTTCAGAGTAATGGATGCAAAAACATACCGGACTTGGATTATACATTTTACGCATCTTTTGGAATTTTTCAGAAGAAATTTTAGTGCTTTTTTCGATTGATGCAGTACATTAGCTTTTTAAACTTGGACAGCGCCATTACCTTTAATAAAAAGGCTATCCACTTACTCATGTGATATCTTACCAGTTTTTAAGACGATTTTGTCGGATAGAATCAAAAGCCATTATATCAACTTTGAAAATTTAACTTTAAAAATTATACGATTTTTAATGGTTTTTTATGTGATACCACACAATTTTTTCCTGGTTTTAATTTTTGTTTTCCTTCAATTTCCTACGAATTTTTGAAATCAGCAAACAGCCCACAAACTCAAAAAAACAAAATTTTGGAAAAAATCGAATTTTGAGCTAGAAAGTTGAAATTTTTTATGTATGATCTATGACTCCTAAAACTGCTCGGGATAAAAAAGTTTCAAAATCCGCCCACTGACACGCCCACAAATAAATAAAACAATTTTTTTGAAAATCCAAAGTTTGAGCTAGGGAACTGAAATTTATAATATATACTCTCTATGGGCCCTTTATGCTCATGTGTAAATATTTTCAAAATCCGCCCACTGGCACGCCCACAATTATTATTTTTTTTTTTTTTTTTTGAAAATTCAAAGTGAGTTAGGGAGCTGAAATTTATAATATATACTCTCTAGGGGCCCTTTATGCTCATGTGTTAATTTTTTTTAAATCCACCTATTGACACGCCCACAATCAAATAAAACAATTTTATTGGAACACCCAAGTTTGAGCTAGGGAACGTTTTTTTTTATAAAATCCTTTAAATGTTATATAACAAAATATGTAGAGCGTTCTTAACAATTCAACCATACTTAGACTTTTGTCACGCCCACTAATGAGGGATAGGAATAAGAATAGGGTATCCAACAGTTCGCCCAAGCGGACTGTAGCCCGTCCCTATGTTTTTCTTTTTATTTTATCCCGAAAATCCGTTTCTTCCACTGGGATTCGAACGATTTAACAATTATTTATGTATGAGGTTTTGTTCGTCTCATTCAAAGGCCTACGTTAGGTCCAAGAAATTCTTTTATGTTCCCCAGAACTAGTACCCGAAAAACTGAATTGAATTTCAAAATCCATTTATTTAATCTAGCATCAAAATCCATTACATCCATTTGAAATAAATCTTCAAATTTTAAATGTCAATTCAAACCTCGTTTTATCCATGACATAAAAAAGGAATTATTCGAATAGAAATTAGATAGACTCGGTTTTGAAGGTACCATCGTCTGCCAGTATAGAAGATATTCTTTTTATGTTAAATTTTTTTTCAAAATATCAACTAAAGGGTGATTTTTTAAGAGCTTGAGAACTTTTTTTAAAAAAAAAACGCATAAAATTTGCAAAATCTCATCGATTCTTTATTTGAAACGTTAGATTGGTCCATGACATTTACTTTTTGAAGATAATTTCATTTAAATGTTGACCGCGGCTGCGTCTTAGGTGGTCCATTCGGAAAGTCCAATTTTGGGTAACTTTTTCGAGCACTTCGGCCGGAATAGCCCGAATTTCTTCGGAAATGTTGTCTTCCAAAGCTGGAATAGTTGCTGGCTTATTTGTGTAGACTTTAGACTTGACGTAGCCCCACAAAAAATAATCTAAAGGCGTCAAATCGCATGATCTTGGTGGCCAACTTACCGGTCCATTCCTTGAGATGAATTGTTCTCCGAAGTTTTCCCTCAAAATGGCCATAGAATCGCGAGCTGTGTGGCATGTAGCGCCATCTTGTTGAAACCACATGTCAACCAAGTTCAGTTCTTCCATTTTTGGCAACAAAAAGTTTGTTAGCATTGTACGATAGCGATCGCCATTCACCGTAACGTTGCGTCCAACAGCATCTTTGAAAAAATACGGTCTAATGATTCCACCAGCGTACAAACCACACCAAACAGTGCATTTTTTGGGATGCATGGGCAGTTCTTGAACGGCTTCTGGTTGCTCTTCACTCCAAATGCGGCAATTGTGCTTATTTACGTAGCCATTCAACCAGAAATGAGCCTCATCGCTGAACAAAATTTGTCGATAAAAAAGCGGATTTTCTGCCAACTTTTCTAGGGCCCATTCACTGAAAATTCAAGCGTTGCTCGTTAGTAAGTCTATTCATGATGAAATGTCAAAGCATACTGAGCATTTTTCTCTTTGACACCATGTCTGAAATCCCGCGTGATCTGTCAAATACTAATGCATGAAAATCCTAACCTTAAAAAAATCACCCTTTATAACAGATTCGTTACTAATGTGTTGGTGTTCTTTTATTATTCGTTTTTTTCTTTTAAATAAAATAGTTAACCTATAGTTTAGGTTTTTTTTTTGTTTTTATCGGACTTAAGTATAATTTAGCTAGAGAATTCAATCGGAATTCCATCGCCTATTTTTCTACTGCAGGGTCATTACATAGAAGGACTTTACAACTTTCAAGGCACTTTATTTATCTTGCATTCAAACTAATAGTGCTGTTTTTCCGAGGCACTCAGTCATTGTTTTTTTTTTTTTTTGCGAAATCCTGAATAAATGTTCGGTCATGACCGAGAAGTCCAAAGAACGATTTAATTTGTTTATTCATTTTCGGTATTTGTTTAAATTTTCAGATTGGCAACAAAACCGCATTTAAACTTTCAATGTGCTCCTGTATTGAGTAGACGATTATTACACCTTGGTCTGAAGATCTTGCAGCACATTGCCCATCACTCTCTGGAAAGTAGATGGTGCATTTTTAAGTCCAAAAGGCATTCGGACATACTCATAGTGCCCGTTGTCAGCTGAAAATGCTGTTTACGGTATGTCTTCATTTTCAATTTGCTGTCTAGAATTTCATTATTATTTGAGAGTGGATATATATCAGCTCCTGCCATTTAACTTGCAGTAGTCGATTGCAAGCCCCCATTTTCGTTTTCCATAAACGCCCTTTTTTGGTCCATAGCTATCCAAATTTGAAGCGGTCAAAGGGAAAAGCATGGCCTAATAATGCCTTCCGAAACCTGTTTTTGAATCTCTTCTTTATGGACATATGCATAGCGAGAGGATTTTAAGTAGATCGGGATATCATCATTTCTTTTAATTCCATATTTCATTTGATTATAGAACGTTAAGTTTTGATCTTTACATCATTGTTGATTATTTTTTTCGTCTTCGTAATTTAAATGTCCTGTTGTTATTAAATCGAAGATGCTTGAGTTTTCCAAAGTTCTGTCGTAATTAATAGAAAGGGAATAGGGTAATAGGTTGTTCTACGAAAAAGCTCTGAGGAGAATCGGATATATTTATGAATATCGACCAGTTGGGTTTGTAAATTCCTTCCGATATACTCAGATATTCCTTAATAGTTATTGGTGTTACATAACTGCTATCGACAGGGAGATAATTTTATTTTTTATTTTGTTCGTTTACCTCATAAGCCTTAGGCATTAAATTCGGTTTATAACCCAATCGAATTTTAACAATTTTAACTTCGAGCGATGGATTTTTCAAATCTATTTTCATTTCGAGTTGTTTTATCGTATTTTATGTGCGAATGTCCTGCTTTCGCCAAAACCAGTGTCAATACACAAAATGAGTTAAGTGAGATTGAGCTCGCCAGTAACCTTCGCTTTGTTAAAGACAAGCTGAAGTACAATGGGTCATTAGGTCTAAGTGATTGCTGTCTACTGATAACCCCAATTCAAATACAATACAAAACAATATGGAAGAAATAACATCTGGACCAGCGGATTTGGTTTTGATATTTGATTGTTATAGAAAAATTGCATAAAGTTTTTATTGACTCTTTTGTATAACATAGGCTTTCCAAATTAACTTCAAAACTACCATCCTTATTTTCTTCCACCTACCTTACTTACTTACTTAACGGGCTCCCGACCCGTGAAGAGTCTCTGCCTGAAACACTACAGCCTACCATCCTCCGTGATCCCGGGTACGGTGCTTCCAGTTGTCCAGCTCTGGTATCCGCGATGCCTTGGTCCTTAAAACGGAGGATCGGTCTTCCTTGTCGTCTCGAACCTGGGCGACTGGGAGTCGAAAATTCTCTTCACTAGAGCATAAATGGCCATTCACCTTCAATCTGCCGCATATTTTAAATCATAAGTGGCAAAACTGATGCAAAGTATGTTAAGTATGTTAAAGAATTCAAGCATCGTGTAAGGCAAGAAAATTGCAACTTGAAAATATAAAGTTGAAAATGGCGGCGGTTTAATATTTTTGTTGGTCAAGATAAAACTTCACACGCCAGTAAAATTTGCGGCTATAATATGTCAGTTCAGTAGGTGAGAAATGTCAAAGTTTTGACATTTGATAACAAAAGTTATCGGAGTACGTTGAAAAAACTGTTTTATATCGTCTTAAAGATATTTTGTCGGGCGCAGTGACTCAGTGGTTAGTGTGTCGGACTACTAATCGAAAGATCCCCGGTTCAAATCCCGCCGGGACCAATTAACATTAAGAGTTTTTTCCCCAGCCCCACCTCTTGCGCACGTCTGATAAACATCCAAGAGTATCAATTGTCATGAGAAGTTTCTCAAATTTGCCGTTAGGATTCGGCTTGAAATTGTCTTCCACTTCGCACAAGTAAGTGGTTGGGGAAGGTAGGTTTTAGGCCCTGTATGGGCCGTTAATGCCTAATATTTATTTAGATAGTCATCCCGCCAATGTTAGCGTATATAGGCTAAGTTGTTGTTGGGTTTAACATGCAAATGTGATATACGCTTGAGTGAGAAAACACATCTAATATTGGCAGGCCTCCCGAATTCAGATCATTTCGTCACTGGTGCTGTTCCGTATTTAGGCGTACTTCTTTTGTAACGATTTCATCACGGGCATGGTGCTGTTACTAATTTGTTGTGTGAGTGTCATTTTATGACGCCTGTGATCTCCACTTCCACATTACGAAATTGCATATTTTTGCGTTAAAGCTGTACGTGTGTGGCATCGCTAGGCTCATCTTAATGTAAAAATTGCAAAGAAGTGATTTCTTCCCTTTTTCGACTTTTCACTGCACCTTTATTCTAAGCGTCCCTACACATGATAAACTAAACAGAAATATGTTATTTAAATATGTAATAGAAATAAAAATAGAAATATAGATATCTACATTCTACCAGCGCAAGCGGGTAGAAAATCTATTAGGAAGTAGGAAGCCTACAATGAAATTGTAAGTTTACAAAACTGTGAGCATTTCCATTTCTCCTCCTAATTAATGATTAGTTTCACATGTCGTTATGTGATATACGCCCTCGAACTCATTTGTCGGCAGTCTTAGTCAAGAGGCACTATCCCAGCAATTAATAATTCATTAACCAAGAGTCGCAGAGCAAAGGCGCTGAACGAATGACCATTTTCAATGTCGCTAATGGATGGCGTAAATTCCTGTCGCCTAGTTTTGTAATTATTTTCGACTTTAGATATAAGCACGGGTTGGCTTTTCTAGTGACAGATGCTGCTTTGAAATATATGTATGTACCCATACCAACGTATAGGTCTACAATTTCGTCAGAAGGATTTATTCACACGGGTTTATGCGAATGGTTTACAAAGAACTAATGACCCTTTTTCTCAGGTTTTTTGGATGTTAGTTTGGCGTATGTAAACACTGCCATCATGCCCATTCATCTTTTGGACAATTTATTACACTCTCTATTGTAAATGTAATAAATTTTAATTTCAAAACAATGCAAATGATGCCAAGCAAACAAAATTCTTCCCGACATTATCATTGACAGGTGCCATATCAATAAAATTCCAGCCACAAATAAACGCATGCCATGCACATATGAATAATTTAGCTTGAGTGCGATTGCAGTGGAATAATTCTATAAAAGTCAGTCACCGGGGGTTTTGGAGTTGGAATGTTGAAAACACAGAAAATAGTAAATGTTTATAGCAGAGGTCACAAAATCCTACGATGCGCCGTTGTAGGTTCTGGCGTTGGAATGGAATTTGAAACAATAAAAGTGGCATAGGCTTTAAATGTGTGATGGAGGGCATTGATTTCTGATTTAAAGAATTTTTTTAACTCAGGAAATGGGTCAGGCAATAAATAATTAATATTTTTATTCTGTTTTTAACAAGAAATCGCTTGGTTGTTTTGGATTAATGTAAACATTTAGATGTCTAAGCACACTCATGCGACATCTTCAATCTTGTTCTGGAGAAAATAGTGCGCTGTTCAGTTGCAAAACGGAAGGCTTTATCTCCAATAGATTCATCTAGCAGCTGGAAGTATGCGAACGATATCGACATCGGCCGTTCCCAGTGTTCTGTGGTAGAGGCTTTAAGGGCGATTGAAGAACAAGTATAATCGGTTGGTCTTGAAGTTAATGAGGATAAGACCAAACACATGCTATCGACAAACAAAAAAGGATAGTCTGTCCACCGCCTAGGTCAAAACATTACTATTGATTGCAATTATTTCGAAGAAGAAGTTCATCTACCTTCAAATAAACATCAGTTCCACGAATGACACCTTAGTGGAGATCCGACGGGGAATAAGCTTGGGAAACCTCTGCTACCTCAATTTGGCTAAACAAATGGGTTCAAAACTCTTCACACGAATTACAAAGTGCATGCTCCATCGAACCTCAATCCTCCCATCCCCACTTTATGGTGCCGAGTATTCACGATAAGGGGAGCTTATAATGCTGGTGACTTTAGGTTGCCACGGTTTAGAAATTTAAAGACAAAAAATATGGGTCTACACAGAGGATTGAATATATATAATAGCCTACCAATTTATTTAAAAAAATTAACAAAATTTGTCAAGATTCATGAGACAGTTGGTAGATTATGTAAAAAATAGTTTTATTTAATATATAATGTGTTATGTTAAGTTTGTAATGAATTTTTTAAATGGCAAATTAATGCCAAATAAACGAAAAAAAAATCCGAACGCGAACCATATTTGGTGTCTTGCAATTAAATAATAAATACGAACGAAATATTATGTGGAGTATTTTTTCTAAACAATAACTTTCACAAAACACATATTAACCAAAATAAGGTCAAAAGGATTTTTGTCGGTTTTGCAATTTTTTCCTAAAACAGCCTCTGGTTTGAATACTATTAGACAATACCCCAATTACTTTAGTTCCCTGTGACCTAAAATTGAGAAATTACTGAAAACATTATAGTTTGTTATTTCTAACGCCATATTTTTGTAGCTAGCTAATTATAATATTATTCAAGGCTTGCTTATTAACAAGAACACTTTTTTCTTAACAGATTAGCATTCCACGAAAGGCTTATTTGCTTCAAAATATTCTTCGACTTGGGCTTGCACTTTTTAGGAACTATTTCGTAAACGGGAGCGCGTAAACTTGCCTATAGTCATGGAATTATTCCAATAATTAAGGTCGAAATACAAGTCCAACGATATTTAGGAGTTATACTGATATAATTTAAGTCTTTTATTTCTCATTGAACACCAGTAGCGTGTCGTGAAGAATTTAAGCTTGGGAGTCGAAGCAAAATATATACAAAGTTTATGTTGTTGAAATTCCATTTTTCGTACGTGGCTTTCTAGATATCGAAATTTCCACAAAAATTAAATATCACACAATGTTTCAACACTGGTCTGACCTGCTGAATGCAAACACAAACACATCGCATTGAGAGAGAAATCAGATATGGTAGAAACACATCAACACAGCCACTCCGACTTCGACTTTGAAAACCACGCCGCACGTTTTAGAAAAAATGTTTTGTAATGGGTAAGAACACATTAGCACCTCCACCTCAACTTAGACGGGAACGTTGGATCTTAATCCTAAATTCTAAGTTGAAGTGCAAATTCTACCATCCTTGTGGCGATGTTTTCAGTTTTCCAAATATAGAAGATAAAAATGCTTACATTTTGAGCGAATTTTCTCTTTCTTTTACAACAATCTTTTTGCTTCTCGAAGTTGCTTTTTTCAATATGTAAACGAGTCAAACCTAGTATAGTGCTAATGGAAAAAAAGGGATACAAAACAAATTTATTCTCAATAGCTGCTATCCTATCCGAGGTTTATAAACTGACAACAACCCGCAATATTGTTTTTGCGTTTTCCTTCGGCATCTTATGACGATGAGTATACGGATACACACAGATAAATAAGTTGTTCAGGAGGAAAGATCACAATGATATTCCTTGTGTTCGAATCTCCCAGACAGCAGAGAACAGACAGACAGTACTGACTGCTGGAATAAGTCCAGAAAGTGTCGCTTCAAACGACGATTTTTTCGTGGTCGAGGACCCACAGGAGAAAGTGGATTTGCTGGGCGCTTGTTTCGAGGCCGTGTATACGGTGAACAATCCTGTTCGCCGTAACCACGACATTGAGAATAGGGCTCTGGTGAGCCACTTCTATCTGCGCACCGAACTTGAGAATTGGCGATCTGAGAATAACGGATTCACCGTGTTCACTGATGAAAACCATGCTAATGCAGTTGTCGCCAATGGCCGATATGCATCGCACTTGTTCGTGTCGAAGGATGATCTTCTGTGCATCTTCGAGTCACTAAAGAATAAAAAGTCGGCGGGGATGGATGGTGTTCCAAACGTCGTATTGAGACACCTGCCTCTGGAGGCTGTAGATATTTTCACCACGCTGTTTAACAATGCGCTGAATAATGCACATTATCCGGCGCATTGGAAGGTAGCTGTGGTACACCCTATCCCGAAAAAAGGTAAAGATAGGACGAACCCTGCCAATCTCCGGTCAATTAGCTTGCTTCCGAATATTAGCAAGGTCTTTGAAAAGGTTGTCAATAGAGCTCTGTTAAAGTGGGTCGAGGACAATAACATAATTCCGGACAACCAGTTTGGTTTCAGGGCGAGGCATGACACTATTCATGCCGCGTCGAAACTGGTTTCCGACATTCAGTGGAATAAATGCAAGAGCCAATGCACGGGTGCTTGTCTGGTTGATTTTGAGAAGGCTTTCGACACCGTATGGTTAGAGGGACTTTTCTACAAGTTGACCAGGCGGGGGATGCACAAACCTTTGCTATATGTAATTTATAATATGCTTATGGGAAAGAAGTTCGTTGTCAAATGTGGCAACGTGACTTCGAGCAGAGTCTTTGAAATTAAAAACGGTTTACAGCAGGGGGCGGTCAATTCTCCGATCCTGTTTAACATTTACACGAGTGATCTGGTGGGTTCACTCAGACATGCTATAGCGTATGCCGACGATTTGGTGGCATACAGATCAGGTCCTAAAATCGAGGTCATTAATATCCTTTTGCAGCGTGACTTTGATCAAATTAAGCGATATTGCGACGACTGGAAGTTGAAAATCAACTTTCAGAAGACGGAAACAATCTTGTTCAGAACTCCATTGGCTGGGGCCTCTAGGGATACCAGAAAAAACTGGAAAAAATTGGCCATTATTGGACAAAATGGGCAGCCATTGGCGGTGAGAAGCGCAGTTAGATATCTAGGTATCTGGCTTGACCAGTATCTATATTTCGATAGACATATAGTTGCTTGTCTTGCTGGGGCCAAGAAGGCTTATGCTCTGACAAGGAGACTGTTTCATAGCAGTCAACTTGACTCCAGAGTGAAGGTCATTTGCTACGTGGCCCTTATAAGGCCGATCATCGCTTATGGTTGTCCATTATGGTTTAATATAGCGCCTAGCTATATGGAAAAGATTCGGGTGTTGGAGAGACAATGTCTTAGGACCTGTCTCCGGTTGTTCCGAACGCCTGAATCCAACTATATAAAATACTATCCCAACAAGGTCCTATACGATGGGGCTCAGTTGAATAGGATTGACAATTTCCTCATTAAGGTGACTCGAAGGCACGTTGCAAGGGCGATGGCCAGCGACAATAGTCTGATCTTTGGGGCTTACTACCCCAATGAAATGTACATTGAGAGTACACTCCGGTCTGGCTTTATCCCGCCAGAGGCATTTATCCATATTGATGCAAAAGGGCTGGTACAGACGAGGGATGGTATCCCGGTATTATACCACCGCTACCGCAGTGCGAGAGATAAGCGGCTCATCCGCGGCGACGACGTCGCCAATGCTCATGAGCTCCTCCGTTTTAGTACCGCAATAGCGGAGAGGGATAAATTCGATACAGAAAAGCAATTTGCCGAATTTTGGTGGCTTTTTGAGGGTGGAGGGTTCAACATGCCCTCCCAAGACGGTGCGTTACTCTAGGTAACATCCTCTTAGTTTGTAAGATAGATTAAGTTAGCTAGGGCGTTTCTGGGAGGGGCCGGGCTCGCCAACTTGTGGTGGTGCTTCCGGGAGGTGATTGATTCTGTAAGGCATCAGTCAGCTCACGGCGGCGCGTGTGCACGTTGACGACTGCCAGGTGCTCGGAAAGCAATTGGGAATTTGACCACTTGTTTCGTAATGCAACGAGTGCTCAGAATCCTAATTATAGTTAGAATATGTTAAGTAGTTTAAGTAAGTAGAGTAGGTAGTTTGTAATTTGTTTTTTTATATAAAAATATAAAATTTGATAAAGATGCCGAGTTTTCTTAAAAATTTTCTCGATGAAAACATAATATGTAAGATTAGTTCGTAAAATAGTTTTTAGGCCGAAAGGCAATAATTATAAGATAGAGTTAAGTTTAGGGCGTCCGCATAAGGATCAATAATCTAGAATAAGTATCCTGTTAATTTTAAGTTAGATTTACTCATTTTTGTCTAGTATATAAGTTGATATAAGCTAATAATTAATAAAAATGAATTTAAAAGTCAAAAAAAAAAAAAAAAGTATACGGATACAGATATGGATACACACAAATAATATATTTGATGACTTACGTGAACTGCGTGCGATTATGCGGTATGCGATTGCGAATATCAGAACCATTTTTGGCAGGGTTTCATGTGGATTCGGTAGATATTATCGGCCGGTGGAAATCTTAAAAGGGAAGACGGTTGAAACCGGGTTATAGGGAAACCACGCCACTATTGTACAGAATTAAAAGATACCTATATGTAAGTTATTGGGGCTGCATTGAATCACACACACGGAATTGCTACATTGATGTCGGTTGCCTAGCTCAAATTGCTTTTTAATTGCTCAACTATCTTGCGCTCACTTACATTCACTCCGTTAAAACAGATACTTTTAGGGGCAATGATACTTTCATTTTCAAATAGTATTTAGTTACCTACCCCCCCCCCCCTCCCCCCTACCAATCTAACTAATAAAATGTTCTTGGTTCTGACTATTTCTGCTTAATAACGATTTCTAATATCACAGCAGTCGTTCCAACTCGAAGTTCGACGCTGAAATGCATTAAAATGGTCATGGTATAACGTTTTACTTCAGATTCACCATTCATAATTAAATCCAAATTCCGTGTCAACAAAAGGGTACCTATACGGGAATACCCCAACTGCAACCATCCATTCCCTAACTGCATCCAGGATAGCAAGGAGAAGACAATTTTTCACCTTGGAACGGAATATTCCCTAATAAATTATTTATTACACGCGAGGGATATTCAAATTCATACATAGAAAAAAACATATTAAATCAAATTAAACTTTTCCTTCCCTAAGGACCGACCTTAAGATAAACTAAACAATATAGATGGAAATCGAATATTATTATGCGCGAAAGGAATTTTATGTCGTTGAGTTGGAATGAATTTATGTCAATAAATTTTGCAGATTTTATCAACTGAAGTCCAGCTCATTTTACTTTGAGTATTTTAACTTTGCTGAGCGTCAGTTGCATTAACGAATTCGCAAACAATGTTTCAATTAAACGAAAGATTTCCAAGCTGGTTGATATCACAGCTACAATATTCTGTTGCAAAGATAAAATCTGATAACTGATTCGCAAAGATTCACATCTTTAAGATGATAAATTATATCGCCGCAACTAATCCCTGTCACAAGTCTCCAAAGCATGTTGAAAAGCAAGTCCCACAGGATACGCAGGATACTACTTTGTCGTTCGTACGTAGTATGTGAGGTACTCAAACTCATGTTTATCTTTAGTACAATTATTGCCGTCTCAACTATCCATAGGTATTCCTAAGCACGTTTAATAGAACTCTTCGAAGAAATTAGACAATCGCCTAAGCATAAAACAGATACACCTACGATTTCGGAATGTGATAGCAATAAATTGGACCTTGGTAAGCAGAAAATCCTTTGCAAAGCGTTGTTTGGTTTTTATTACTGCAACGTGATTGGCATTGCCAAAAGCATTTTGCATCCGACAAAGGATAACGAACTCGTAGTATGTTTATTTGTTCGTTCCTTTGTGTTATGTTGATTCTATTTTTGTGCTATAACTACTATTTGAAATATCCCATGCACACATTAAACGCCCACAGACTTCTACGGAGAAGCATACATAATCAGGTCGTTTTAATCGTATCACGCACAAGTTATTTTGTGGTCACTGATCTCTTACTATTGAGCACATATGTACAAAAATATCTTGTTGATTTCTGCAAAATTATACGGCAGTATATAGTTTTTCAACTAACAACGTGAAAATACGTTTGAGTAGGTCGATAAAGTTTAAGGCAGATCCAAGTGGGTAGTGTATATAAAATATAAAATATAAAACCAAAACTTATCGATCGAGAAGGAAACCAAAATAACAAATAAAGTTATATCATTTATTCATATCGACTCTTTTTAAATTTCTAATATACTAAAGAGAAAGAGTCCGTCTGTCACCGAAGCTCCAGCCACAATGAGAGGACGGCTTTTGCTTAAACTTCGTATTTGGGGTTTCTGGGCTTATAACTCACGGCCATTTTTTTCTATCATTTTAAACAACGGTACCCACAATAAGATTGGTTTCTGGAACACCGATTTTCTCAAAAATGCCTCTAACGATGTTGATCTTTTTGAAATGTTAAATAATTGAAGTGAGCGTAAGAGGGCGTACTCAGTTTTTGCGAAAATAATCGAATGCTAATATCTCAAAAACGTGTCAAGTTATTTCTTTAAAAAATCAAACACCGATTAAGACTACTATTTGGACCGGATTTGTTATTTAAATTTCTCCAAATATGTTTTTATAACTTTTTTATTCTATTATTATGACAGGTTTTTTTTTCAATTTTTTAAAAATTTCAATCAGAAAATGGCTTATTTATTTTTTTTCGAAAAAAACTCGATTAAGCGGAGGCGGATGAACAGTGCAATTATCCAAAAAAAAATTCGTTTTCGCTTTGCCATATCATCGTTCATATTTAGAATCCACTCATTAAATAATTCAGTTGTCATCCACAATTTTTTGTTTAAGCGGTAAGTTGTAGGTAGTGATTTCACACCCTTGAAACATCGTGTTTTAGCAGCTTTTCCTATCACCAGTGATGTTAACTTATCATATCCGTCCATGTTCTCTGCTAGCAATATTGTGATTATTTCTTTCTTGTGTTTGCCCCCGCATTTTTCATCTTTAAAAGTCAAAGTTCGGTCGGGGGAACATTTAAAAAAAAGACCGGTCTCATTCGTGTTGAAAATGTTACATGGCTCATATGTGTTCCAGCAGGCGGTGCTGTTCTTCCTTCCACTCTAAGCAAACTGTACTATCTACGCTGGCACTTTCGCCACAAATCTTTTTAAAAATAATGCCTTCACGTTCCCTAAAATTTGTCAGCCAACCTTTACTGTCCGTAAATTCTTGAATACCTATCGAGGTTGTAAACGACTGAGCTTTCTCTTTCAGCACTAAACATCCAACAGGTATGTTTTGTCCTCTAGTCTCACCAAGCCATTTAACTAGACATTTATCTAGACGGGTATATACTGACCTCTCGGCACCTTTTCCTACATCCACTTTCCTTTTATCCGACGATCTGGGCTTTCCTCTTCAAAATATTGGAAAGTTTCGTTGGAAGAATCTGCTGCGGCTGCTGTTGAATCCCAATGCTTGCCCTTCCTTTGACGATCATAGTTCCTATTCAATATGGATCGTCCCATACAATTATATGATATACATACATATTTACACAATTGTAGATTTGCCCTGATCAAGGTATTAGTGTTGACTGCATGGTCAGCCATACCAAATGCTTATAAAATCTATTGAGTTCAACTAAAAAAATAAGTAGCTAAAGAAACTAGTATATCTAACGACTCATGGTTACCCAAACAATTTGGTTTTCCTCGAACTCAATGGTACTCTTTTTTCCTCGTAGGCTCCTATAATCGCACACTCGCTGAATCTTGTATAAATAAATACTTTATAAATAAATATTTCATTTAATTTCGGGTTGTTTGGCAATAAATCATTTATACCTATCTAATTTGTATAAATAAATATTTTATACTTATTAATATAACGATTTTTTTATTTTTATTTATATAATTTTTTTATATTTTTGTATTATTATAATTATTAATTAAAAAACAAAGTTTATTCAATTTCCAGTAAGAATTCTTTAATAAGAAAAAAAATATGTTATTTAAATTTTTAGTAATAGTTCTTTAGTAAGAAAAAAAAAGTGATTTTTTCAAATTTTATTTATAATTAAATCATAAACAAGATATTTCATTCTAATTGATAATTCTCTTAAGCGATGGTCCTGACCTTAGGAAGCTGCTTATGCACCTGCTGCGACATCACTTAAAATAAGAAGGCACATTTTTAATAAGCTTATCTTTTATTTCTTGTCAATGCATTTATTTCTTAATTTTCTAGTCACTGTATTTTATTTCTTATTTTGCTGCTTGCCACTGCATTTATTTCTTATTTTCTAGTCACTGGGTATTATTTGTTTTATTTCACAAATTTACTTTATTTTACGCCGAACTTAATTTATTACTTTGCTACACCAAACTCAGAAATCAGAAAAAAAGTAAACTGTTAAAACAAAACCCTGTTATTTCAAACCGTACTTCGTGCGATGTTATTTTCCCAACTCAGAAAACAGAACTCTCTGGCCCAACTCTCAAAACCTAAAGACTATTCTTTTTGTTTTTTTTAGTCACGTTAAGTATTTTAATTTTCATAGCGTTTTCATAAATTTTTCTAAGCGATGTAATAATCCTTATTTTCAGAATTTATCTTTATTACTTTACTTTCCTTCCATATTGAAAGTATCCTTGTAAGTTTTCTTGCGATTTCTATATGATTGTATTGTACAGTGGGATCGTCAGTAGATGACAAGCACTTAGACCTATTGGTCCATTGTACTTCAGCATAGCTGCCCGCTCGCTGCTTATTGGCGATTAGTAAGAGTCATTGAGGGAAAATCTGCCAGTAGCCTTGGCAAAGCGAAGGATATTAGCAAGTTCAATGTTCCCCATCTCATCTTCGTTGTTGAATTGTTTACCTATAGTGTTGAGCCTGGTTCTGGCTAAAGCAGGACATTCACATATGAAGTGAGATGCCGTTTCATCCGCCTCTAGGCAGCACTCAAATAGGCCCGAGCTCCTAATATGGATGGTTTTTAGGTGCTCGTTAAGAGGACTGAAACCAGTGACGAGACCAATCAAGGATCTCAAGTCTTTAATATTTAGTCCAAGCGAAATCTTAGCTCTGCTGATTTTTGGACCGTCCACTAGCTTCTTCGAATACCTGCATGAGACCAGGTCATGCCAGTATTCGGAATGTTGTTGGCGTAGAGCCGAAGCCATTTCACGTTTGTGGACGGATGAGCAGCATCCTATGGATGGTTGTGGGCCAATGAAGGCTGTTGAAGATCCCTTCTTGGCCAGAACATCCGGTCTTTCATTACCCAGGATACCTGTGTTCCCAGGAACCCAGGCATGTGATACCGAGTTACATCTTCCCAGACGGTTAGGCTTAACCACGGTTTCCTCAACTATTTTTGAGTTGAGAGAGCCAACCGAACAGGCTTTGATAGCGGCTTGGCTATCTGAGCAGATGTATAAGGTTTTACCCTTAATCCTTCTCCTTAACAGGATATTGGCGGCAGTGGCAATCGCAACGATTTCTGCCTGCCGCCTAAAGCCATTCCACCCCTCACTGTTCCATTCCTGCCGTTCAGGAAGAATGACCTGAAAACGGCGCTCAAAGACTTGCTTCGTGCACAGAGTGTCAAGTGCTCCTCCCCGATGGCCTGGTAGGCTGTCATAGGGAGCTCTGTACCTAGCAGCTCTGGCCCCATCGCCGAGATTGACCTGCCGTCCAAGTACTACACACATACGGTAGAGTGATTTTCTGGCCTCACTTTCAGCAAGGAACTGCAAGGAAGGTTAACAGAGCAGCACTTCCATAGCAGCACTGGGAGTTCCTCTCATCGCACCTGTAATGCATAAGCACGCCAAGGTGCTGTAGCTTCGTTAGTTGACGTTTGAGGATGTGAGCTTTAGCACACCATACAATCGCACCATACATAAGGTATGGCCTAACGATGCACGTGAATCAGTGAACCAGCCCGGGACTAAGTCCCCAGGTTCTGCTGAACATCCTACGGCACTGCCAGAGAATGTTAGTTGCCTTCGAAATTCCAGCAACCAAATGCTCAGAAAAGTTAAGCTTTGGGTCTAGAACAATACCCAGATACTTAACCTTGCTTGATAGCTTTAATTGAGTGTCCTGGAAGTAAGGCTTGAGGTATTGCCCTTCTATTCGTGAACAGCATCATCTCAGTCTTCGCGGGGTTGACTGACAAAGCCTGCTCGCGGCACCAACTCCCAACACTATTGAGCGCTGTTTCCATCCGCTCGCAAAGAGTTGGTAAACTCCTGCCGCTGACAATGATACACACATCGTATCCAATAACATTGTGACCTTCCCCATCAAGTCTTCTCAGCAAGGAGTCGACCAAAAAGTTCCACAATGTAGTGGAGAGTACACCACCCTGCTCAAAGCCTTTAACAGCGTGCGCAGTTCTGACACAGCCGCCAACAGCAGCAGTAACTTCTCTGCTCCTAAGCATTTCCAGGATCTATTCCACAGTTGTAGAATCGACGCCCTTCAGTGTTAAGGCAGACTCAATTCTGCAAAAGGTGGGGTTGTCAAAGGTACCCTCAATATCCATGAAGACAGCAAGAGCATAGATCTTGCGGTCGAGCGCCCTCTGGCTATCAGGTCCGTTAATGCCGTCTCAGTGGACTTGCCTTTTGGATAGGCGTGTTGGCTATCATGAATACCCAGCGAAGCTGTAATGCTCTTAAGCCGTACGTCAATCAATTTTTCAAGTCCCTTTAACAGAAATGAAAAAAGGCTAATAGTTCTGAAGTTTTTGGGAAGATCATAGGCGGCCTTTCCCGTTTCGGGAATGAAAACCGCCCTAGCTCTTCTCCAGGCCAAAGGAATATATCGCAGATCCACGCTAGCTCTATAGATTCTAGTTAGCAGTGTGAGCAAAACCTCTATACCCTTTTACAAGAGTATGGGATTGATGTCATCAGGTCCAGGAGCTTTGAAAGGAGAAAATGACAGGATAATAGCTCTCGCCCTCTCCCTCATAACAATACTCGCCGCGACCCGCCACTGCTCAGTGGTAGCTCTGCTTTTGTTTGGCCACACGCAACTATCCACGGCCTTGCAGCCAGGAAAGTGGGTGTCCATTAGCAGTTGAAGTGCCTCCTCATTGGAGTTGGTCGAGATGCCATCAGGTTTCCGAAGGACGTCAAGCCTTGGCTCCCGGATCAGCTGAGAGGACTCTCTGCAATCTCGAAACCGCGCTAACGTCCTTCAGTTCTCGCAGAACCTCTGCCAAGGTCCCTTCTTAGCGCTCTTAATTTGCCTCTTGTACTCCTTCTGCGCATCCGCATGAGAAGACCAATCGGCTACCAGGTTAGACTTCCTGGCCCTGTTAAACAGCCTCCCTACTCTTTTCCTGAGAAGGGATAACTTAGCGTTCCACCATGTGGTTAGTTTCGCACCGCCAACCTCCTTCTCCGGGCAAGCAGTATGGAAGGCCGTAATAATACCGCTGTGTAGCGTGTTGGTCGCCGTATCCAAGTCATCGCTACTAAGGATCCTGATAGGCAGGGAACCTGACCCCGCAACCCTGTGGAATAGACGTCACAGTCAGTGCGTCGCACATTCCTGATTTTGCTTCTGATCGGTCGATCTGCACTTAACTTAAAAATAACATAACAATGATCAGATGCAGTTTCTTCCTTTGAAACCCTCCAGCTCGAAACGATGCCAGATGCAGCAGCGGTTGCAACTGTCACATCAATAACTTGCCACCTCAGCCGAGTGACAAAGGTTGGCTCATTACCAGTGTTCAGTACATCGAGCTGGCTGGCAGCAAAGAAGTTTAAAAGGGATTCACCCCTGCTATTTGAGTCAGTACTACCCCAATCGCGATGATGCGCGTTCGCGTCCATACCAACGATCAAATGCTTGTTACCCCGTTGAGCATGCTCGACAAGCCTTACCAGTTCCACCATTGGAGGTGGGGCCATTGAGTCGAATGGGAAGTACACTGAGGTTAAAATAATCTCAGTAACCAACCCTCCTGGCTTAAGACACATTTTAATAGCTGTACAGTCTCTAGAACTGAACTAGCATCTAAGCCCTTTGGTACAAAGTTGCACGTGCGAGTATTAACAATCCCAGGCTTTACAAAAATTGCTCCTGGTACACCCGAGATGCCGCTTACAGCCCCCTTATACAAATAAGGTTCCTGTATGAGGCACACCTCTATATGCACTTTTCCAAGACGACGACACAATGTAGGTGAAGCCGCCTTGGTTGGTTGGTTGGTTGAAAACCGGCCCTCGATGAGGATGCACTAAGACCAGAAGTAGGTCCATTGTGCTGCCGATGTGTAAAGTGGGTGGGTCACCCTCTTACTCAGGGAACCATTTGCTCCTCTGAATGAAGGAGCTAATCCTTGCTGTGCAGGCGTTGTTAAGATCGTTTAGATCATTGAAAAGGTATTCACCAAATGTAGCCTTCCTAATGTTGGCGAGTGCAGGACACGTGCAAAGGAAGTGACTGATGGTCTCATCTTCTTCCTCGTCCCTACAGCTTCTGCAGAAGTCATTGTAGGGGATGCCCAACCTTTGGGCATGACTTCCTATAGCACAGTGCCCGGTGAGGGCGTTTACTAATTTCGAGAGGGTTCCTCTCTTGGAATGTCTTGGAAAGTTGCAAATTGATTTGAAGGACCTGCAGTGATGAGCTAGCCGTAGAGCTGGAAGTTCCAGCTCCGCTTTTATCTGGCCTGAAGAACAGGCGACCAGTGAGGATCTATATGATATTGGATGCCTATTTGTGGCAGGTTTTATATAGGAAATCAAGGCTTCAAAAATGTTATTTCAATAGTGACTCACTTCTAGGGTTAATGTTTGTATGAATAAGCCCATTGTGTATGATGGGAGTTTGTATCACATCCTATCACCAGTTCGCAATTTCCATCCTTTGCTCGCCAATAATAAGTATCAGGAGCGTGCATGTTTGTCAAGGAAAGAGGCAGGCTTTAAAATTCCAGAATCATACGAATACAACAAAACCAGCATTTAATTATAGTACGAAACCAAGAGGTGATCCTATTTCTTTCAAGATAAATCTCGTATAAAAGATTCTACCAAATTTACTGTGAAAACGTCTCCTGTTCCGTAACGCACTAATCTCCACGTACCAGTGCGGCTACGGTCCGGCAGATCGCCAACAGACCGAATCTTCACACTCAGGCAAATCCTGGAAAAGACCAACTTATTTCAAATCGAGATCCACCGAGACGATAGCGTATACTGCTGCTTCCATTGCACATACATGCCTACAATAGAGGGCTCCCTGAAGCAGACTTTGTGATATGCGATCGCAAAATGCATTTCAACTGCACTACAGTGACAGAAAAGACATGGATAACAATGGCAACGAGATGAGAAGCATATAAATGCCATATGCTGCAGCACAGATACAATCAATTGTAGCTGTGTCTGCTCCCCAAAGTTCGTTGACTTCAAAGACCTAAATTTCGCAAAAGGGACAGGCCTGGGAAACCCTGGTTCATACTGACGAAGTGATCCGAAATCGAGAATCCAGCCGCGATCGTTTTGAGGTCGAACCGCTGAACTCAGTTGGCGGAAATAGATAAAATGTATAAATCTTGCCGTGGACGAAGAAGAGGATCTCGAATTTTGATCACTCGTTTCTTCGCCTGCCCGGCCACAAAATAATTACCTACCTTATCCGAATTCTATGTGCGTATTTATTTTGAAATAAGATGAACTGCAGCGCTAAGCGGCTAAAATGGTAAATTCGAAGCCAATTTTCACAGTTATCAAGTGTTTCTTTCACCGTGCTCTTACATAAGTGCTTTGATCATTTTCAAAAACTAAAATCCAATAAAAAGCACTACCTGATTCAAAAATGTCAGTTCACTTTGCTTGTATTATATCAAACTGTTTGCCCAATAACAGTTGTCTGCTGTTTCTAGTTGCGATGTCTAACACAATTATCACAGAAGTCAGTTTGTCAATGTGGCCAAAATGCCATGGCAGACATTTTCCATTTCATTTCAAAAAATAAAACAGAAATGTTAACCATGGAACTGATTCTCCATTTCACTCAATGAGCCACCCACTTTTCCGCCTCAACCAGCCAACTTTATTTCGTGACTCGCATAAATGAGCTGCACTGCAGCAGTGTGATGAAATCAACTCCATTCAAACTTTATCTCTATCCCAAACATTCCAAAGCAAACCATGTTCCCGGGAAACTTAATTTCGGGGACTAACTGTAGGAAAATAATTGAATCTCACAAATTGCAGATGACAATTTAAGTGAAATTCGCTATTAACTTTGGGGCTGAGTTTGTTTGGGGCGATTGTAGATTGTACTTTTTGCAGAATGCAGCAGAAAATTCGATGAAACGAATATGCCAGCAAGGTTCCAGGGAGACAAGATAAAATTACTTAACGGAAAGGAATTGATGCACTGTTTTTTTTTTTGAGAAGACGCTTTCCAAGGAAATTGTCCCCGACAGGAAGGAACATTTCGACGTCAGGAAAACGTTTTATGTAAATAAATGAGCTTGAAGCGACTGTGCGATTCATAAAAGATTCAATTACATGACTTCGAAACCGGTTTGGGCATTTCTATTTACAGAAATATGATTTCATAATTCAATCGGAAGGAGTCTAGTTAGTGTCTCGAAAGGCATACCTAATTCAATTCATTGTGAAATGATGAAAGCATAATGCTTTCACCATTCTGACATTTTCTACTCTCTCTGAGATTATCCTTCGTTTTCACAAGTGAGATTGTTTTATAGTGGAAATACACTCTGTTAATAGAAGTATTTTGTCTGTCAATATACCAGGCTACAGATATGCTCCCTCACGATCACGAGCACTCATAAACGACCCACAGCTCATTTACTCACTCACGAGCGTGTTCGTTTTTCAAAATGCTCATGAGCACGTGCGTGAGCCATTTGGTATTTGCATTACTGCTCACGGTCACGATCACGACCGAGTCTATCGAAACGATAATATGCACAGTCGCGAGCGTGAGCGTTGGTCATGGGCCGACTCAATAGTCGGGTGCAAAATTCGAGGTGAAGAATTGAAGGTGTTGGTATTTCTATTTAGTGCTATACTTTTTCCAACAAAAATTGTCAGTACAGGCCTTATGGAGGAGCTTATTTTCTACCAGTAGTGCCTGTAGATACTCTCATGACACTCAAACGCAAGAATTGAAATAAAAACCAAAACACTGTCATACCAAGGAATTGTTGTTGTAATTTTCCTAAAATTCGCATACAACCCACCACAATGAGCATAATCGTCTTGTGTTCGCTTGCTATTATCATCCACCAAAATAAGCAGTGTGTGTGACTGAAGCACATGACAAGAGTATGTATTACTATCTCTACAATGAAGCATATCATTAAAGGTTTTTCTATGGATTTTGTCAAAGAACTTTCGGTTTTGGTGCTTTTGAGAACGAATTATTACGTGGGGTGTTGCCATTCGGTTTTAATTTGATTGCATTTATATTGTACAGCTGCACAAGAGCAGTTTTTATACCCTATTCTAGGGGTATATTAATTTTGACGCATAGTTTGTAACATACCTTAATATTGCCCGTAGACCCCTAAAAGTTACTATATTTATGATCAGCATCGATAGTAATGTCGATCTAGCCATGTCCGTCCGTCCGTCCGTCCGTCGGCAAAAATTAGGCCTTTAAACTGGACCTAGAGAGCTGAAATTTTAACCATATACTCTCTAGGGTCCCGAAATAATCAAGTTTAAGAATTTTTGAAATCCGCCCACAGACACGCCCACAAACTCAAAAAAACAAAATTTTGGAAAAAATCGAATTTTGAGCTAGAGAGCTGAAATTTTTTATATATGATCTATGGCCCATAAAACTGATTGGGACATAAAATTTTCAAAATCCGCCCACTGACACGCCCACAATTAAATAAAACAAATTTTGGGAAAAATTGAATTTTGAGCTAGAAAGCTGAAATTTTTTATATATGATCTTTGGCCCATAAAACTGCTTGGGACATAAAATTTTCAAAATCCGCCCACTGACACGCCCACAATTAAATAAAATATTTTTTTTGAAAAACCAAAATTTGAGCTAGGGAGCTGAAATTTTTAATATATACTCTCTAGGGGCCCTTTATGCTCATGTGTAAATATTTTCAAAATCCGCCTACTGACACGCCCACAATTATTTTATTTTTATTTTTGAAAGTCCAAAGTTTGAGCTAGGGAGCTGAAATTTATAGTATATACTCTCTAGGTGCCCTTTATGCTCATACTTAAAATTTTTTTAAATCCGCCTACTGCCACGCCCACAATTAAATAAAACAATTTTATTGAAAAACCAAAGTTTGAGCTAGGGAGCGTTTTTATTTACAAAAGCTTAGTTTTTTCGATAAACTCCTTTAAATTTTTGTCACGCCCACTTATGAGATATAGGAATAAGAATAGGGTATCCAACAGTTCGCCCAAGCGGACTGTAGCCCGCCCCTATGTTTTTTACCATCGGTTTAGGTATATGACATTGCGTCGTGGTTATATAATTTTGTATTCTAGTTGCCTGATTGTGTCTACCTTTCACAATACACATACATATAGCGGAAAGGACTGGGAAATGTTTTTAGAACATCTTGGTGATTGAGTTTAAGTCGCAAACTGTTTAAATAAAAAAAAAAAGGAAATACATCCTTTCATCTCGTTATGTACCTGTTTGTATGATGTCTTTGTTTTACCGATGAATGACGCCTGTTTTGTCAATGAATACAGGAATTCCCAAAAGGAAGATCTCAAGTTAGGTAGGGATGCAATCATACAATAAGTTAGCGATAGAGCTATAATAAGAATGGCAAATTTGATTAAAATTCTAGGTATTGAAACCTGTTAGGTAGGATTTTATTAGAAATTTTATTGCCAATTATAAAAGCATGATCTGCAATTTCTATATAATAAAATAATTTAAAATGCTACCCGTACTCACTATTCCAATAGGGCGAAGTCGCGGACACAGCTAGTTGTTTATATGAATAAAGAGAAACATGGCTACAAAGTCTTCAAATGATCTAAGTGTAGAAAAGAAACAACAAATTGTTGATGCAACTGAAAAATTCTATGGCCTTTTTAAAAGTAAATCGGAAGCCGTAGGAAATGCAGTTAATATTTTTTCTGTTACGGAACGAACTGTGTACAGGCTTTTAAGGGAAAAAGCAATCAAAGGCCACAATTCAAGATTTTATTGGAAGTACAAAAAAATGCAAATATAACAGAAATAAGCAGATCAACTTTGCATACATTATTACAAAAAGATCTCAGACTTAAATTCGTCAAACGTAAGCGAAAGAATCTGTTGTTGGAAAGTAGTGACGTTATTTCTTGGAGACGAAGATTTTTACGCCAAGTAAAAAAATTTGAGAAAAGAAAAGAAAAATTTTCTTTTACTGATGAGACCTGGCTCAACGAGGAAGTTCTACAGGTTTCGTCGATGGAGGACTTTTATGCTTCATTTCGGGAAAAACCGGAGACTACCACGAGGATATGCACGCTGATGTGTACGAGAAATGTTTTAAAGATATTTTAATATGCCTGGAACCCAACTCCGTCATAGTTTTGGGCAATGCTTCCTATTATTCCAGAAAGCACCATCCACTTCCACGAGAAAAGATGAAATAAAAAAGTGGTTGAGGTCTAATGCGATAAGTTTCTAGGATGATATGGTTGAAGCAGAGTTGCTTGAAATCGTTAAACGTTACAAAGCCAAGTATGAAACATACGTCGTGGATGAAATGGCTCAAAATGCGGGACATAAAGTGCTTCGCTTGCCGCCTTATCACTGTGACCTCAATCCAATAGAATTGGTTTGGGCTCAAGTAAAAGGGGTTGTAGCAAGCCAAAACAAGTCATTTAAAATGGCTGAAATAAGAGACTTACTAAGGACTTAATTACTCATCGGATTAGTTGAGTATTGGTATTAGAAATTAGTATTTTATGTTTTACAATATTTATAGTGAATAAATTGGATTACAGTGATATATTTTTCGTTTTGATTTTTTTTTGTGTTACGAAATTTATATATTTTGTTGGTCTACTGGAGATACCCTTAAAAAAGGGCACATATTATTATCTTACCAGAAAAGGAAAAAGATAAACGGAATTTATTTCGTTCCGCAATATTTTTATTTTAAATTGGAAGATGGTAACCCTAATAGAATTGCTCTCCGAGTTATGGCGAATTATCATACACACTATGGTAACCCTGTGAGAGCTTTAAAGAGACATCGATTTATGTAAGTCATTGCAACCAGACTGAGAGACAAACATCCTATCTTCTCTGTACTAACAATTTTTCTTGGACAAAGTATAGTCTGGTTTCTGGTTTTTCACTGCAGTGGAATAAATATGATTTACGACGAATTTTGTCCCGATTTTGTTTTTTAGAATTCCTTTTTCTATATAATTTATTGAATATGAGTCAATGGCTTTTCTCACTGACAGGAATTTCCACTTGCAGGATGTGCTATTATCTACGTAAAAACATTTTTTTTTAATTATTAATTTACTTTCTTAGGAGGCTGGAGATGAATGAAATGGAAATGCAACATATCAACAATATCTTTACTCCTAGATAATTTAATTTCAACAGCAAAATATGTGAATATTTTTGGGAAGTGGTTTTAAGTTGCTCGGTCGGTTTCTGTACCTGCAGCAAATATTTAAATTATAAACATATACAGAGTGCGGCAGCATAACTTACTTTTTTGAATATTATATATTCTATATATTTGTTGAACACAAGATTGGTAATCAATTATTGCAAAAAACTTCTTTTTTTTTATTTCAACCAAGTTGGTATAATGAAATTCAGGATATGGGATTTTAAGTGTTGCAATGACCACTATTGTAACTTTAATGCACACTCGTGGACAAGAGTGAAAATAAAAATTCAAGCCGGCAACAGCTCACGAGCGCATGTGTTTGAAAAATAATTGCTTATTTGAAAATGCACACTCAGAGCAGTTCGTGCTGTTTGTGTTTATACGTAATCTCTTGTTACGGAGCCGTCCATTGACCCTCACTGCTTTCCAACTCCCAACTCCGGCATCCCACCCCAAACAAAACTGAAAGCAGAACAGAAAATAAACTGAAAAAAAAAATGTAAGGAATACTTTCACTATGGAGAATACCTGCTGGAATTCATGTTAAATATGGATTCCGGCGGGCAAACCTCAGTTAATCGTAGATCAAACTTACATGTCCAAATACCAGATCCTTTTCCTATAAATAATTCATATACAAAAAATTAACAAAAAATATATACCCGCCATTTTCCCCAATTGTCCGACCACTACGATGTTTTGTCATTTTTAGGGTTCGTCATGTCCGTCTGTCTGTCTGTCCGTGAATGTCACAGCCACTTTTTTATTTATATCCTTTTCGAAGTTTATTATTGTTTTAACTCATAGTTCGCAACATACCTTAATATTGTTCATAGACCCTAAACGATACTATATTTATGATCAGTATCAATAGTATGGTCGATCTAGCCATGTCCGTCGGTAATTTTTAAGACTTAAAACTCGAGCTAAGAAGGTAAAATTTTGAAACATACACTCTCCTACACGTCAAATTAAAACTTAACTATGCAAAAAGAAATAAAATTTGAATGTCTAGATATACCCATAGGGCCAAAAAGGTCAGGGGACACAGAAACATAAGTCGCTGCAGAGGTAGGTTAATGAATGGAAACCGCATATTAAATGAAAAGTTCCGATATCCTGTTCAGATTCCGAGGTAATATTTAATCACCCACTATTGAGATCAACTCAGCCGCCTGGTCCATTTATATACGCTATTCTAATTATATAACCCTATTCTAAGGGTATATTAATTTTGACGCGAAGATTGTAAAAATCTAATTTTGAGCTAGAATGCAGATTTTTTCTAATATATCATCTATGACTCCTAAAACTGCTCGGGAGATAAAATTTCTTAAATTCGCCCACTGACACGCCCACAATTAAATAAAACAATTTTATTGAAAAGTCAATGTTTGAGCTAGGGAGCTGAAATTTATAATATATACTTTATATATACTTTATAGGGACCCTTTATGTTCATGTGTAAATATTTTCAAAATCCGCCCACTGACACGCCCACAAATAAATAAAACAGTTTTATTGAAAAACCAAACTTTAGGCTAGGGAGAGTTTTTTTTACAAAAGCTTTTTTTTCGATAAAATCCTTTAAATGTTATTAAACAAAATATGTAGAGCGTTCTTAACAATTCAAGTTCAACCATACTTAGATTTTTGTAACGCCCACTTATGAGGGATAGGAATAAGAATAGATAAGGAGTTTAGGTTTACATCACACCACATCAGCACCAAATACCTGCCACCTGAACAAAAGTAAGACAATCCACAGGCATAGTTAGTGGTATCGCTTAAGCCTAGCACTTGAAGATGCTTGGCAAAAGCGTAATGGCCCGTAAGAAAGCCAGTAATTGGTCTGCAGTATTTTCTGTTGCGAGTCATCAAGAATGCCGCAGATTTTTTACAGACGTCTGGAAGAATTCGCTTAGTCTCTCTTTACACTGGACAGTCATGGTATCTGCGATTGTGTTCATATGAAACCCAAGCGTAAATGAAAGCCCTGACCGAAGACGCAGTCAGACATAACGCCGGTTCAGGTCCTGAGAAGACTTTTTTTGAGCCCTGTCCAGCAAGTTCATCGGAGATCTCATTTCCTGTGACCCCGTTATGAGCCGGGACGCAGATAACCCTAAGTGAATTCAGAATTCCGACCGAGTTCAGAGAGATCTTGCATTCACGATATCCATAAGACCGGAGTCGAAAGACAACCATCGCGCAAGCTCATCAGAACTCCAGTGCGAGTTGTACCAAAAGCCACCTCTTCTTAAACGTGAGATAGATTTAATTGTACAACCGATGATGAAAACATCAAGGTTCGGGTAGTGCTAGTTCGCTGAGTTCGCGTTCTCTTTCCATTGTCTCTCTTGGGTATTTTTCTAAGTCCTTGGTCGTTTTTTGTCCGCTTTTCTTTCTCTTCTCTTTTTCAATGTCCGATCTTATTCCGTCCGTCCGTGGTCGACGTAGAGTAGCTTTCAAATCCCTTCTATGATTGGATTTATATGCTTTAGATCAGACGATATGAAGTTACCTCACTTGGTAGCTTGCCAGGTTTTGGGACCTTAATTACTTCCGCGGCTTTCCACATTCGTGGTACATACCTAAGATTAAAGGTTGCTTTTATTATCTGCGCTAATTTTTTCATACCTTTTTTACAAATTCTTTTCAGAATTTTTCCTGTGCTAAGATCGAATCCCGAGGCTTTATTGGGTTGATCTGTTCTTTTATTAACTTTGTAGCCTCCTTAGATGTTACCGGTTGAATATTTTTCTATCGTCTTCGCACATTTCTCCTTGTATAACCACTATCTCCTTTTTGGAAATGTTCGCCTTTTGTTTTTGTGTTTTTACCCAGTCCCAATAGCTGTTTTTAACTGGCAGTATATAAGTTGTTGGCCTGCTCATTTTCGTTTTAGGCTTGCCAGTAAGTATCCTGTACTAACATTGTTTGTAAAGTTTCTAACACCCCTATCGTGGAATCCGTCGGGGGGAACGATCCGCTAATAGTGAACAATTTGCATCGTGTAATCCGCAGACGTGAACCATCCACATGTCGGTAACGTGAATCAAATTCACTATATCGTGGAAAACGAACGGATCGAATCTATCCATGCATTTGACATCCGCAGTTTTTATTTTATTTTCACTGAATTTAATTTTTACAAAACAAATGTGTTTGAAATGAGCTGTCACAATTGAATTTAATAATCACCAATAGTGGTCAGTAAGGGAGAGTATCCGACGGATCCCACGATAGCAATTTTCTGTTCACGTGAATCGAATAAGTGAAGTGAATCTCCGATCCGACGGATTCCACGATAGGGGTGTAAGATACCTTTTCAATGACTAATTTTGAAGTTCTTTTTTTTCTGAGCTTATTTGTTAATCTATTAGCATTGTATTATTATTTGGCGCTCTTGATACTTGCCAGCATATTTCTCTACGATATTATGTTACCTTAAATTTTAGGGTTTGACTAAGGTATTGCAGGCCAAGCTGCCTTTTGCATATTTAAGGTGAACGTTTGTACTTCACGTTCTACTTGCTCTGCTGTATCAATTATTACGGATAGTTCCATGGATTCTTCCAGCAATTGCCTAGTTTCAGTAAGTTAGCTTGTTTCTTAGTTTTGTGAGGTTTTATTTCATTGTAATTTGTGTGCCTACACAACAACACAGATAAATGATCGAGTCAATTCTGGCCCTTCTTGTACTTTGATACTATTCCAGGAAATATGCTTAGTTACAAAAAAGCCAACCACATCATGGATTTTATAAGCCAACAAGAAGGTTTGCCTGTTAAGGGGTAACAGCCTTTAATCTCTTTATTAGATTCTAGAAGTTCTCTTCCACTCGTATTTGTTAATCTTGAGCCCTAGAGTTTGTGCTTATCGTTGAAATCTCTGCCTGTTATGGATCTGTAACATTTAACCTTTATCTGCACCCTGCTTGTTTTAAAAAAAAAGGATGTGGCTTGTATCTCACACGATTGATATTTCTAAACTTCATCGTGTCTTATATTTTCTTTGATTATAACTGCAGCCCCTCCTCTTGCTGTGCTGTGGGGATGTTTCTTATGGTTTATATTAGCCGCGTTTTATTATCCCAATGATCTTGATACGGATCCGATCTGATAATAAAACGATCTGGATCATCAGTGGCAAGTTGTGGCAACAGTTGTTTTTTAACACATAACAGACGATACCAGGTATTTCAAGTTTCGATTGGCACTCAGCCATATTGCATATATAGGGTACAATGTGACGTCACAATATGATCGCTTGTTGTGGCGGGGGTGTTGCCATTTGAATACAAATCAACATACATTTTGCACTCAATATTTTTTTTCAGAAACTATGTTCAAATGTTATGTTCAAATATGCAACATATTAACAGTATTGTACTGCTAATATTTCCATTAATTTTTGTGTATTATATTACGAAGCAAAACGTCTCAAAAGTCGCAGTGGTAAATTATTCGAATATGAAAATATGCTAATTGATTTTTTGTGTTATTAATAGTGTTTCATATTTTGGTCTGGCAATATTATTGTGTTCCTATAATTTTCTATAATTTAAATAAGCAACGCCACGAAAAAACAGGTAGTGGTTTTGTAATTACATTTTGGACCACGATTAATGATCCCGATAAATAGCAAGATCCTGTGTTGTTTTTGTTTTACGTATTAAATTGATCCAGATCCAGATCCGCATGGATAATAAAACACAGCTATTGTATCCGTACTGCTGTTTCAATTTTAAAATGTGTATCTGTGGCGAGACATTATGTCGATTTTATTTATGTCGAGAGTCACTTTCGATTCTTCTTTGCGATTTTCGAGTCCATTGGCATTCCATACCAGGATTTGTATGTGTCCGCTCATTGGGTTCTTTTGGGTACAGTTCTTTAATTACTCTTTTTATTTTCAAGGAAAGCAGTTCTGTTCAGAATTTTCTTGTTGTTCTTCTCCATATTATCCATTCTTGTGAGAATTTTTTCTGAAATATTTTCCATGACACTGCTGGATTTTATATTCTGTCCTGATCTTGCGATGTTATTCGAAACAACATGTGTATGTTTCCTTAGTTTCAGCTGTGTTCTAAACGTAGATGACGTTGGGAAATTATGCTGGAGAAGGCGTCTCAGCAATGGATAGTGAATAGGCGATTCACTTCGCAAGAGAAAATAAAAACACGCAGACTTCGCTTTACGTTATAAACTTCTTCTATTCAAAGTCTTAATTCGAATGAATACCAATTTGTTACAATGTTGGCTAAGAAACCTCGGAGGTTATGTACTACGTCAGCTGTACATTACATTTAATGTTACATAAAAATATTTTAATTTACTCATACATGCTAATTTAGACCATTTGCATTTTTAGTCATGTGCGCGAGCGAGGTAGCACGATTTGCGAGTTGGTGCGACCTGCCTCCTGGCCAATTCCTGGGTGCGACAACTCGTTGGGTGGAATGCACCTTGACTGCTGAGAAAGGAGACCAACTATAGCTTGTCTGTCGGTGTACTTTCCATTTGACGTTTTGGAGTTCAGTCTGGTAAATTTGGTGTATCGCCTCAACTGTCTCCACGTGCCGCGCTCCGGCGGGAAGACCCTTTCTTCCAGTTGTTCCTCCTGTGATGGGTTGGTAGCTTTTTGTTGGGAACCAACAAGCTGTGTGACCTTCGTCCTCGAATTTTAGGTCAAAATGTTAATCTTTCTTTAATATTTTCGATTGTTTGGCTTTGGGCTCTCAACTTTGGTCTTAGAGCTTTTTTGCTTTGGTTTGCTTTGACTGTAGATTCGATTTGTTTTACATGTATTTGCATCTCTCTTTGCTTATTCTCTTTCGCTTGTTGTAGCTCATTTGCCACTATACAAGCTCTGTAATTAGCTGGGTGTCTTTCGTCAAAGTTAGCGCACTCTGAGAGTTCTTGCATTGTGGTACTGCCTTAAATTTCCGCGGACGATGAATTTGTACTTTCCTTCCTAGAATATCTTTGTACTTAAGTATATTGACAACTTCTTAGATTTTTAAGTTTTTTTTTAAATCATTTGCTATGCTTATAGGTGTGCATGAAAATATAGTTTTTTGACAAAAACCCCTATCCGCCTACTCTGTTAAATTTTCAAACGAGTACCACTGTACCTACTTTTTTTGTTAATACACTATCAGCTCAGTGTCGTGGAGTGCTTAAAGCAAGCAACTATCACGAGCAGAAATTGCCGGCACTAAAAGTGCTCTCACTGGCTCATCATTTAGTGCAGGTGTTAGTAAGGACAAAACAATTAAAAATACAATAATTATGTACCTATAAAATACGAGTACTAACACAGACACAAAATAATGCAAACAATTAAGACATTAAAGCATTATTACGCAAAATATTTTTTAGCTTAATTTTACTAACATGCAAGTCAATCACATGATCATTTAGATTATAGATTCTACTCATGCGACTAATAGGCTCATGCCTTCCATAATTCGTTCTATGATGGGGGCTGAACAATAACTCAACACTGCGTAAATTATGGGCACCACCACGAAAATTAAAGCCAATAGACGACAGCAAGTCAGGTGCATCTATTTGACCGGATATAAGCTGCTGTAAAAAAATGATATCGCTATTAAGCCTTCGTTGAGAAAGGGGTAACATTTGAAGAAGCTTGATACGTTGACTGTAGGGAGGAAGGTTAAATGGATCATCCCATGGAAGTCCTCTAAGTGCAAATCGAATAAATTTACGTTGAATGGCCTCTATTCGATTTGAATGAATGTTGTAGAACGGTGTCCAAACTTGAGAGGCATACTCTAGAATCGGACGGACAAAACAATTGTACAATGACATAGAAACATAAGGGTCATTAAATTCTTTGGCCCACCGTTTTACGAAGCCCAACATAGAATTAGATTTATTAATAATAGAATTAGAATTAAGTAATTTTGTCAAGTTTCTGTAGGATTCTGCGTCCTTTACATTTATTTTGACGTCATTACTATTTATAAGAGCTGAATTAGCTTTTATTTTATTTACCTCCATCATAGTTAGGAAGCCTTCATACTTTGTAATACACAGCACTATGATTGGTTGAGGTTCTTTTTGACTTAGACGGTTTCATTGCTTTGTTTTGATCCTTTTTGTGGCTTTTTGGGTTCACAAATAAACGAACACTTTTTCACTTTTCCTGGCTTACACACAATCGAAACCCAGCTTCCACACCCATAGCAATAAGCATACAAAGCACAGACTACCTATACTAGACAGTCAACTCTCACTACCCCCGTCCGCTGCGCCACTCAAATGGGAGAGCGGAATACTCTCTCAAAATTTCCTATCGTTGAATATAATATGTGAATCAATAAAAGTGACATTAGCCCCCGGTAAATTTTATTCTTCTGTCTGATTGTCAAATATGACAAGATTTTGTGGTGAGTTTAATTTTGTGTCATTTGACAGAACATTGTGATTGTTTTATTCCAAAGTTTAAATAGTGTATTTGTTACTATTCTTATAAGTTGAATAGTTAAAGAACAATGTGCAAGCAAAGTAAAAAAAGAATAATTCAAAATAAATAAATTTTAAAACGGCTTATGTTAAAACAGTCGCGTTGAAAGACGTATCAAGAGTAATAATAGGAAATCAATAAAACCTATAACAAAGCTGCGTTCTACTTCAATTTTTAAATGGTATTCGTAAAACCAAAACATTATGTATTTTAATGTTGCTGTCAAGCGTTGTATGTCAACGCGAAGGCAGAGAATAGTATTGACTGTCAAACTCTTTCTTGGATTAGGACTTGTGTGTTTTGTAATATTTGACATAGGTTGTTTTTCACTCTGTTATGAATGATCATTAATTGTGTCACACTCATATGTTTCAACAAAATCATAAACAAAATAAAAAGGGTTCGAAATGTTTACATTACCGATTTTTTCACTTTTATATATACGAACGTCACTCAACACACACTAACTATCCAATTATTGTAAGCCATAAATTCAAAATCATTTTCACTGATCATATGGCCTGCATTTATAGTGTCATTGTCATTTTTAGTGTTGGTGTAACGAAAAGATAAGTAATGACAAACTTATTTCAGATGTTCGGACGCATAAAACTCATTTCGTACGAATTACTGAAAATAATAATTTTGTTATTAAGTAATCAGGCTTTAGTAATGACCGCGGTGAGTGGAGAGTTTCATCATTACTAATAACAACATTATTTTTGACCATGTAGGAGCAGCCAGTGCAAACTTTTATATACATTCGACCTATATAGGACAAACGACCTATATAGGACAAACGATGCTACTGATTTAGGGGTATACATAGCGGACAAAATTAAACTATTTTCGTTTATGCTGTGATTTATATTTAAGTTTTTTAATTATTATTTCTCTAAAAAAAAGTATTATAAATGATTTAAAACATTATAATGTACAATTTATACTATATTTTACACTTATTACTAATTCACCACGGAACGAAGAAGTTTGCAGGTACTTTATTAAAATTCAACAAATCCACCTCGAAACGAAGTCGGTTTGTTAGCACAGCGCATTTTCCATCATTTTGAGAGAGGATTTCGATATTTTTCTTATCTGCTCCCAACTTCACACCTGACAACACTAAATATCCTATCTGTGTGCAAGCTTCCCATTTGATTTGCATGCAAACACTAATACAGATAGGCATTTATCGGGGTTTTTCAGCTGTTTTCAGCTTGTAGGCAATCCGAAAAAAAATTGCTCTCAGTTGACTATCTAGTATAGGTAGTCTGATGAAGCGAATAAAGAACTTTTCAGTCTCAGCAAATTGAGTAAAATCTACAGTTCCTAAGATGAGATAACTTATTCCACTTACAGATCTTTCGGACCTCGGAGATCTTTGATAAAAACGGTAAGTGGAACATCCCGATTTGATTTGCGTGGAACCAACATCTTTAGGTAAATTCATGGAATTGTTGAGGTACGGTAAATATTAGGATTCCTGTGTCGGGTCAATTCCTCTGTCTATTACCGTCAAATAGCGCTATTCGTTAAGGCGCATGTAAATTGCACTAACATTACAGCTAGGTGCTCAGTCTTCCTATTTTTCTAAACTTGAGAATGCATTGGTTATCTAAATTTAGCTGTGACTAAGAGCAGTCCAGAACTTAATAAAATAAGTAACGATTTTGTTCGAGTGACTTCAAGCAAATTTGATTATGCCGAAACAAGACTAATAATCCTTGGGACACTAAAGGGTGTCGCCTAAACAAACTTAAGTAAGAACGAGAAACAAAGCGTTCATGCATGATGCATAAAGTCTCCAAAATTGAAAAATAAGCATTGCGCAAAAATAAATACAAAAATTTTGAAATATAAATGAGAAATGTGCATTGGCCCTCCCTCAATCAAGGGTACAGCTTAGTTTTTTCTGACGAAGCTTAATAATTGGGTCTCATTTTGGACAAAAAGCTAAGCTGAAAAACTAACAAACAATAAAGAGTTCGGAAAACTACGGTAGCACACTTCTCTTGCAAAAAAGCCATCGGCAATAAATGCAGTATTCAATCCCGCATTACTAACTGGCTACAAATCTCGGTAATAAAATCGATAATTATGTATCGTATGGTTGTCTGGAGGACTGCCTGATACAAGGTCACAAATCGCGACAAGCTTAGCAAATACGAACGATCAGCGTGTCTTTGCATGAAGTTAGCACTGCGCACTACTCCCTCCACGGCAATGGACAATCTGCCTCAGCTGACACTCCATGACTCCTTGGTAAACAGCTGCTACTGCTGCTGTCCACCTCAAAGCAGCTCTTCAGTCGACCGAGAAGGATGGACGCCTATGTTGGGTGCCGTAGCATAGAGCATTCCAGGGAATAGAAGGTCTGATGAACTCTACTAACATGGAACGAAACTACTCTTTTGATAAAGGTCCCTAAGTCATTTCAATTGCTACATGCAAACTAATTTTTAAGCGGGATACCATCGAGAAAACTAACCTTAGGTGGACAAATGGGAATACCTGTCTAGCGACAAAACGCAAAGCTTGATCTGAAATGTTCTAAGTGTTTGCTTCAATTGGTGTAATCACCGGACACTATCTCATAGACAAGCATGCAACAAGACTGACTTCTGCATAAGCTGCTTGGACAAGGAGGAGGAGTCTATTCTCCACCTTCTCCACACTTATCCTGCTCTCTCTCAAAGACGAAAACTCCATCTTGGAGCTTCATTATAAAATTATTTTAAAGATCTTATTAACGTTGACAATAAAAGTCTTTCAAATTATTAAAAGCTCAAGTTACTTCAAGTAGTAGGTAGAATATAGATCCACGTGGTATCATACTAGACCTTTTATTGGTCTAAATGTGTCAGCCACGACCGACTGCTTGTTCAACCTAACCTAACCTAACCTAAGCAGTGTCCCTGCTTACCCCGTGGTCTAATTTGCACGGAGACAGCAAATATTATATATAACCTCCCGACCTCCTGAAAATTTCTGCTTGTCTCTTCAAGTTCCTTGTACTTTTGCTGGTCTAATGCACATCTACATAATTTACATAACAAATATATGGTTGCATACAAAATGAATGTATGTGTTTGAAAAGTCACGAAAAATATCCCAAATCAAAGAAGGAAAGGTAATAAAATTCTGCCGAAATAAGAAATTCACTATTTTGGTAATAAATATTCCACCAGAAAGGAGATACACCTTAGATAAAAATGTATCCCCATAAACTTCCTTCTAATGGTTTTAGGAGTTTAAATTAAACCAGGAACAAGTAATTTAAGCAAATAAATTCTCTGGGAAGCAAAATGTAGGACGACAAGGGTATCCTTAAAATATGAAAATGAAGTGAATTTCTTAAGGCGTTCTCAGTATATATCCAAAATATATATTTATTCCACTTTAACTTGTTCCAGAAGATAGGAAAAAAATATTTGAGTTGAGTGCTTATAAATCACGGCCATGATAAAATAATGTTAAAATCGGCAGCAAGGGCTTTGGAAAATGTGATTCCAATATTAAAAGGAAGCGATAACTTAACAGGGGTATTTTGGTTTCTTTTGAATTGATTCGTTTATTGATGGTTGATGAAGACTGGCGTGTATCTAAAGAACTTTATATGTCAGATCATCGCCACCTCATTTTTCACGTTAATTCAGGTAACAATATCGGCGAATCATTCAGACACCCAAAATCCAAAGACTGGGAATCATACAACAATCTCTGGGGGAAAACCTGACAGGCTGTAACAGAACCGTTAGAGATATTGACACCCTAGAACTTGCATGCGATAACCTCAACCTAGCTGTCACAAACGTGTAGCACCAATCTTGCCCAGAAATAGGCAAATCAGGCAATAGAATTACGGCGCAGGGACATAAGTCCCGAATTCATTTTTCGGGACTTACTCGTATGTTCCACTTAAGTGGGTCATAAGTCCCGAATTGATTTTTTGACTTATAACCCATTTAAGTGGGTCATAAGTTCCGAATTTTTGTTGTTGAAAATGGGACACAAGTCCCGAATGAAACAAACAGTTGAAAATATTTTATATTTTATTAACGTTCATAAATTGATAGGTAAAACATAATTGACGATACCAAATTGAAGAACCATACCTCGCACCTACTCCAAATCAAACAGTGAACCCAAGCAGGGGGTTTCAGGGGGCAGCATGGCCCCCCATATGCATTGCACTGTTTATGGGACTAGTTGCGAAATTGCAAGTAGATTCTATAAACAAAGAGAGAATCGTAGAAAAAGTTCTGCCTAGATATAGGCCGAACCCGCAGCGACGCACGTATACACAAAATTCTGTCAAAACAGCACACTAAACAAATAGGACTGTTAAAATAGGCAGATGGCTCCTTTGTCGAAGAACGCAACAGGCTTTACAAACGATCCAAGAGAAACGAACTAAACAAAAAAATACAAAACTTGAAACGAGTACAGAAATTTCAATGCGCGAAAAACAACCCCAATCGAGTTTACCATGAAAGCTGGTAAACTAGATATAGAAAAAAAAACAAATCTGGACAAGACTTTAAAACGAAACTTCGCTAATCAAAACGACCTCCGAAAACCAGCCAATGAATTTGCGAGTACACTCTGTAACGGAAGCTGATCCCCTCAAAATAAATTTTGTTCACACAAAAAAATGTTTGCCCTGGACGTTGCTTGGCCTCAAGAATGCCCCTAGATCACAGGATGTCTTCCGGATATCCATAAGTTGCCCGAGGGGTTGTTTAGTTGGCAGGCACGCGGACATGCTTGCATATTGCGCGGACTAGCTCGCCGAAATGGGGGGTTCTTGTGGCTACCACTAAACGACCGTACATAAACTGCATGTCCAATATGAAATATAACCACACTAATCACTTGTCAAACAACCCACTTGAAATAATGTGTGTCTCAACTACCAAATATAAACCAAAAAGAAAATAATTGGGGGGGGGGCTAGAGGTGGAAGTCAGTTCACTAAGTTTTTCCCTCCCTTTAGTAATGATGAGTATATTACATGCTCACAAACTCGTCACCACAACCATCCTGAAGTCGAACTCACTTCTCCACATTCACTGATGGAATTTATTCCGACATGACGAAATCGATATCAACTTCAAAAAGTAAAATAGACACCTTGGTTTTCAGACTTCATTAAGATAGGGTAGAACCACAGGATTTTATTTCATTCATAATTTTACTTTTTTTTATAAAATCTTAGTTTTCCTTTTTTTCCCAGGGATGGATACTTTTATTAAAACTTTTATTATACTCTCCGTCGAGTTGAGTTTCGCTCTAAAATAAACTAATAATAAGTCCTAAACGGGCTTATTTCAAAGTTCGAAATATAAAGTGAGGAGGCAGATCGCGTACCACAAACTCCCGAAGGGATTTTCGATATGTTATATCGCACGCGTCAAAGATTCAAAAATTTCCAAAAAATAACTCGATAGAAAAATAAAAGATCAACCGCACTATATGGCAGATGAAGCAGGACTACTATACCCGGATCATTGGTTCGGAATGTTATATTTAGTTATAGATATGTTAAATATAGAGTGTATCCAAATAATAAAATATAATTAAATAACTTTAGAATGAATTGGGTAAACTTACCGAGAGCTCCTCGTTGATGTGCGCACAGCTACGATTCCCCTCGATGCATCTGAAGAATCGAATGCCTGGATGGTGTAAAGCAGTTACTATATACTTTATCTATATGGATTTCACTCATACGGTAGCGAAAGAAACAACAACAATGGTGGGTGTTGGTGCCCAACACAATATTGAACCAACAACCAAAATACAACCGAAGAACATCACAGAAATCTACACCGAGCAATATTTTAAATCTTGAATTATTGTAAACTAATAGCAATATTGAGTACACATGGCCCAAACCTTCTATCACTTGCACACTCAACACTGTGGTATGCAAAATCGGCATATTAAACTATTCATTTGGATGCTGCTTGAATACACATATATCCAGATGATTAATATAAATATGCGATTTTTAATCTATCACTCGCGGTAAAACGTTCATGCATTTTATTGAATTAAAATACAGAGAAACAACAACAGAACACACGAGACAAGGAAAACACGAAACTAAAACTAAGTGTCAAATGTGCAATAAGAAGGCAACATACAAAGCATTCTCTCTCTCTAGCTTCAAGTTCAAATAAAGAATTATGTATACTTTATAACGTATCGTAGCATTTTACTATCAGTCCAAGACAGCTTCTTGAAACAATTATTTTCTGAGGTGCATACCGATCTCAGAACATGGTCCTTCGATCCTTACATAGGAAACCGCGCAAATTTAATTTAAATTAATTTGTAAATTAAAAGTTTTGTCAAATCACGTCGACAAAGTTAAAGTGAACAAACAATTAAAGTGTACTGTGGAGCACCCCTATCGAGCACATAAAAGCGTGAAGAAACCAGATCCAACGTTTTTCCCTGGTCATCAATCACAGCAGACAGCAAGAATCTGTGCAACACAAAGCCTGTAGCTGAAGTCGACGATACTAAAGTTACAGTTACAAAAGCAATTCAAGGTATTAATATCATTCCTTTATAAAACCTTTTTGCTAGCGGTATACAAAATATTTCAAATTAAAGTCTTCTGCAACTGCTACTTATAATTCAATTTATTTAAGTTGCAGTTGCAAAAGCATATCAAGGTACGAATTTCGTTCCTAGCTTTTTTCTTGTGCTTTATTCAAAAACATCAATATTAATGTTCATATTAATTTCGCAATAATCCAACCCGATCCAGTCAACGAATCCAGGATCCAACGGATTCATCGTCTTACAGCAATCCACAAGCAGTTGAACGGTATAAAAGCGGCACAACGGTTCGCAAGTGGCATCACAACGTTGCAGTTAAAAGCGCACCAACTATCCAACGGATTCATCGTGGTACAGCAATCCACAAGCAGTTCAACAGCTTAAAGCGGCATAACGGTCAGCAAACACAGCAAGGAACTGTGCAACGCAAAGCCTTCTGCAAATCTAACTGAAAGTCGACGATACTGAAGTTACAGTTGCAAAAGCAAGTTAAGGTAGTAATATTATTTCCTTTTTAAAACCTTTTGCCATCTATATACAATATATATAAAATAAATATCTCATATAAACACCAACATAAATACAACATAAACTTAAAATAATTAAATAAAATAAGTGATAGTGCAACTCCTTTATTATGTCGAAACTGTGTAAGACTGTCAAACGACAAGAACGCATTCTTGAAATATTGTCGGCAGACTTTCTCGAATATCAACACCAAACCGAAGCTCGCAAATCAAGGGGCTACGTCAACGCATGTTTAGTGGACGTTGAAGAAAATTTTAAAGGTGCTAAGTGTTTACATGCCACAATTGTTAGCAGTGCAGCGGATCCGCAAAAAGAAAAATATGCAAAAATCAAGCGTATGTTTTTTCAATATAGTGGCATGATAAACGATGATATTGACAAATTTTCGCACGAGAACAATGCACATTTCGAAAACTCGCTACTGAATATGACAAAATCGGTGGGGTCTGACATTCGTCTTCCACGAATTAACATCAAGCCATTTTCTGGTAAATCGGAAGACTGGATTGAATTTCATAATGTCTTCGAAAATTTAATAGATCAAAATCCCGATTTATCCGAAATTCAAAAACTGCAGTTTCTTATCGTGGGAAATTATCACTGATAGGTTCCAAAATAAAAGGAAATCAGTGAACATGCAATTGAAGATTTTACTAGATCAGCAAAAAATAAATTATGAATCAGCTGACAGTTTAAAATCATTGCACGATACAAGCAATCATGCATTCATGCACTTTCCAACCTGGGAATTAATATGGATTCATGGGATCCTATTCTGATATACATCACGTATCAAAAGTTCCCAAACATAACCCAGAGAGATTGGGAAACATAATTAGGCACTTCAAGGAGCCTTCCTGATTGGAAAACCTTTTTGGCATTCATTGAAGGCAGATCATAGTTTCCAAACAACCATTGTTATCGACATCATTTCGAAAAACAATTCATAATAGCTACCACATAAAAGAAAAATGCGACAAACAACAATTTCGTTGTAGGCTGTGTAGGGGGACACACAGTCTACGCCATTGCAAACAATTTTTAAAGATGGGCGTAAAATTGCGAAAGGATGTAATAACACAAAATGCAATTTGCAACAAATGTTTAGGTTACGACCATCAAGTAAATAATTGCGCTAGCATCAAACGCTGTTTTAAATGCAAGTTAAAACATCACACCTTTCTGCACATAGATGGGTATCAACAAATAACGCAGTCAAACTCTCAACAACATGCGCAGAGGGTGGGTCGATTTTATATGGGAAAAAATAAAAGTTATTTGATCATATTGTAATAGTAATATTATGTTGTGTATGGTCCAAACAAATAATAATTGCCAAAAAAAGTGCAATTAAATCATATCTTTAGCCCGCGCATGAGCTTTGAAGTTTCGGAGATTTAAAAAAAAAACAACGTTTGGTTAAATTTAAATATTTTATTAAAAAAAAATTAAATATTAATGGAAAATTTAAAAATAATTCATAAACAATTAATATAGAACACAAATTTGGTAATGGAAATCATAAATATGATGTAAACAAGAAATCATTTTTATACCCTAATTTTGACGCATAGTTTGTAACATACCTTAATATTGCCCGTAGACCCCTAAAAGTTACTATATTTATGATCAGCATCGATAGTAATGTCGATCTAGCCATGTCCGTCCCTCCGTCCGACCGTCTGTCGGCAAAAATTAGGCCTTCAAACTGGACCTAGAGAGCTGAAATTTTAACCATATACTCTCTAGGGTCCCGAAATAATCAAGTTTACGAATTTTTGAAATCCGCCCACAGACACGCCCACAAACTCGAAAAAACAAAATTTTGGAAAAAATCGAATTTTGAGCTAGAAAGCTGAAATTTTTTATACATGATCTATGACTCCTAAACCTGCTCGGGATAAAACATTTTCAAAATCCGCCCACTGACACGCCCACAAATAAATAAAATAATTTTTTTATACCCTATTCTAAGGGTATATTAATTTTTGAAAATCCAAAGTTTGAGCTAGGGAGCTGAAATTTATAATATATACTCTCTATGGGCCCTTTATGCGCTCATGTGTATTTTTTTCAAAATCCGCCCACTGACACGCCCACAATTAATTTTTTTTTTTTTTTAAATTCAAAGTTTGAGCTAGGGAGCTGAAATTTATAATATATACTCTCTAGGGGCCCTTTATTCTCATGTGTTAATATTTTTTAAATCCGCCTACTGACACGCCCACAATTAAAAAAAACAATTTTATTGAAACACCCAAGGTTGAGCTAGGGAGCGTTTTTTTTTGATAAAATCCTTTAAATGTTATATAACAAAATATGTAGAGCGTTCTTAACAATTCAACCATACTTAGACTTTTGTCACGCCCACTTATGAGGGATAGGAATAAGAATAGGGTATCCAACAATTCGCCCATGCGGACTGTAGCCCGTCCCTATGTTTTTTTTTGTCTTATTATACCCTATTCTAAGGGTATATTAATTTTGACGCATAGTTTGTAAGATACCTTAATATTGCCCGTAGACCCCTAAAAGTTACTATATTTATGATCAGCATCGATAGTAATGTCGATCTAGCCATGCCCGTTCGTCCGTCCATCTGTCGGCAAAACTGGACCTAGAGAGCTGAAATTTTAACCATATACTCTCTTGGGTCCCCAAATAATCAAGCTTACGAATTTTTGAAATCCGCCCACAGACGCGCCCACAAACTCAAAAAAAGAAATTTTTCGAAAAAATCTAATTTTGAGATAGAAAGCTGAAATTTTTTATATATGATCTATGACTCCTAAAACTGCTCGGGAGATAAAATTTTCAAAATCCGCCCACTGACACGCCCACAATTAAATAAAACAATTTTATTGAAAAACCAAAATTTGAGCTAGGAAGCTGAAATTTATAATATATACTCTCTAGGGGGCCCTTTATGCTCATGTGTAAACATTTTCAAAACCCGCCTAGTGACACGCCCACAATTAAAAAATTTTTTTTTTTGAAAATCCAAAATTTGAGCTAGGGACCTGAAATTTATAATATATGTATACTCTCTAGGGGCCCTTTATGCTCATGTGTTATTTTTTTTAAATCCGCTTACTGACACGCCCACAATTAAATAAAATAATTTTATCAAAAACCCAAAGTTTGAGCAAGGGAGTGTTTTTTTTACAAGAGCTTCGTTTTTAGGGTTCCGTAACCAAATGGCGAAAAACGGAACCCTTATAGATTCGTCATGTCTGTCTGTCTGTCTGTCCGGGAATGTCACAGCCACTTTTCTCCGAAACTATAAGAGCTATCCTTTTAAAACTTGGTAAGTAGATGTATTTTGTGAACCGCATTAAGATGTTCACATAAAAATAGAAAAAAAACAATAAATTTTGGGGGTTCCCCATACTTAGAACTGAAACTCAACAATTTTTTTTTCATCAAACCTATAAGTGTGGGGTATCTATGGATAGGTCTTCAAAAATGATAACGAGGTTTCTAATATCATTTTTTTCTAAACTGAATAGTATGCGCGAGAGACACTTCCATATTGGTAAAATGTTGCCCCCCCCCCCACCCCCTCTAACTTCTTAAATAAGGAAATGATAAAACTAAAAAAAAATATATGATGTACATTACCATGCAAACTTCCAACGAAAATTGGTTTGAACGAGATCCAGCTGATAGTTTTTTTAATACGTCATAAATCGTAAACCGCAATTTACCTTTCATTAAATCAACTCAAATATAAAAAAAAAAAACATTTAATTTCATAAACATAAACCTTATGCGTAAACCGTGAACCATTATTTTCTAATAATAAATCTGTAATAGCTGCCTAAGTAAATAATAGTTATAATTCGCGCGGAACCCTTCATGAGCGAGTCCGACTAGCATTTGCCCGCTTTTTGTTTTGATAAAATTCTTTAAATGTTATATAAGAAAATATGTAGAGCGTTCTTAACAATTCAACCATACTTACACTTTTGTCACGTCCACTTATGGGGATACTAATAAGAATACGGTATCCAAAAGTTCGCCCAAGCGGACTGTAGCCCGTCCCTATGTTTTTTTATATTTTTAATTTTATTGAAAATAATTAATCAAAACAACATATGCAACTTGCCAAAGATTTTCGTAAACAGAGATCAAATCGATTTTTGACAAGGCAATGAAGAGCACCTTCAGTGGATTTGCCCTTTCTGTACGCAAATTGACTTAAGTGCAGGGGGCTTGATGTTACTATCTGCTCCCTAATATGAACATCTATAAGGCTTTCCATGGTTTTGAGAAAGAAAGATTTTGGACTGATGGGTCTGTATGATTTAGGCAGTTCACTTGGCCTGTTGCCATTTTTGGGGATACAAATCACGTTGACCTGTCTCCAGGAAAGTGGAATGTATCCCCAGTTATAACTAGCTCTAAATAAAGAAAAAGCCATCGGCAGTATGACATCACTACCCTTCTGGATAAGGGCCGGAAATATGCCGTCACCACCTGGGGCTTTAAATGGTTTGAATGAGTCAATTGCCCATCTGACCTTATCTGGACTAAACATTTTTCCAGATAAGCTGTTTACTCTGCTATTTATATATACCTTGGGGTCCACATCGTTAGAGTTACCGCTTATATCGCAAATAGACGAACATGGGAAGTTAACCTGAAGAAGTGTTCTGATTGAATCTTCTCGGTCCGTCGTGTAGGTGCCATTTGGCTTCTTTAGTAGTCCTACACCGTTATTATGATCTCTGCCTAGCGCTTTGTGGATGCGTGCTGTTACCGGCATATCTACTATGTCTTCGCAGCACTTCCTCCATGTAGCGCGCTTTGATCTTCTCAGTTCTGAGTTGTATTCGGTGAGAGCGATCCTATAATCGTCCCACCTTTTAGTGTGTTTGGCTCGATTAAAGAGTTTCCTAACCTTATTCCTATATTCAGCAAATTTGTCATTCCACCAGGGGACCTTACGTCGCTTTATGCTGGTTTTAATGACGCAACTAATCTGGTAGGAGGTTAGTAACTCTTTGTTGAGCTGGTGTGCTGCTTCGTCAAGGTCCCACGTGGACTCGATTGACGAAATTAGCATATTCGTTTTTGAGAGGACAAGTCCTCGATACGTATTCCAGTCCGTCGACTTAGGATCGTATCTAATTGTGGCCTGTGACAGTTGACCGGGCAGGTCGAACCTAATGTGTTGGTGATCCGACAGCGAGGCCTCATCTGACACATGCAAAAAAAAAAAATGTTGTCGCTACTACCCTGCAAGATAACTGTTTACAACAGTCTTACTTCTATTTAGCCTCCTTGCAATTTCTCGGCCGGAGAGTCCTAACTCCTTGGAAGCATGTATTTTTCCTCTTTCTGTTGCTGTCAAAGTCTTTCCGGAACCCTTTTTTCAATTAAATAAAAACAGTTCTGCTCAACGCTGTTGTGAACTCCTGCAACGAAATATTCGTTTGATTGATCTTGGGAGATTCCAGCGGTCGTTTCTTATTTACCCTTTAATTTTATGACTTACTGTTGGAAAAATATGTACCTGTTCACAGGTAGTAAAAGTTTCCGGGTATAAAATTTCCAACAGGTATAAAGACTGAAAATCAATTGCAAAATGTATGGCGTCATTCTTGTGATCGCCAGTGCATGTTGGTGTTAAAAGTTTGTAAATTTTAATAGGTAGGAAAAACAGAGCGGAGAAGACAATTCCAGATTCATGTTGTATGGCTTAGGAAAGATTCTTTGTATTTCACTGTTCGTCCGAAAACAGGCTTGAGGATGAACTTATGCGTATTCCTGGCATGGCGGATATTGCGGTAGAAATGTTCTAAGGGTGGAAAGAGGTAGCTATTTCGTTAGAACCGGGAAACGAATATGAGAAGCTGAGGTTACTGTCATCGGAGAAGGAATGGATTGGATCAGAACCGGAGTTCTTAAGAAGAGACACACCTAACTATTTTATTGCTGCTACATGCAGCGCGTACAACAGGTTTCGTCTCGCTTAGTCCCACGCGGACGTAGCAGGACACTGCTGACTATCGCAATATCCAAAGCAAGGTCAAATCTTAATCTACCATTTTAGCTCCTACCTGCCCGCCTGAACCTTGTCCTGGTATCAAGGGCCACAAGACCTTACGCATAGACTTAGGTGAGAGTTAGATAAAGCAAAGGCAATTTCCAACTTGGATTCAGACAAGGATAGAAACAAACGATTTATAAATGATATAAATAACACTGTATTTTATTAAGAAATCCTGAAAATGGAGGAGGCAGTAGAATACTGATGCTTATGCACCCACCGCCAAAGAAAGCATGTTATAATTTAATGTAGATACCATTATATGAAATTAATTGATCGGCACGAGTACGATAACTTTAGGGCCGTAAAAAAATGGAAACATTATGTCAACGTACGACATATTGAAAAGTTGGCATAAATTAGTTGAACAGTTTAATACTATGACTTATATTCCAGTTTTGAAGAATTCGTTTAATTTATTTGTGGACGAAACCTTATGTCTCTCATTGACGACACTTTTCTTCGTTATTTATTATACCCTCATCTAAGGGTATATTAATTTTGACGCATAGTTTGTAACATACCTTAATATTGCCCGTAGACCCCTAAAAGTTACTATATTTATGATCAGCATCGATAGTAATGTCGATCTAGCCATGTCCGTTCGTCCGTCGGCTAAAATTAGGCCTTTAAACTGGGCCTAGAGAGCTGAAATTTTAACCATATACTCTCCAGGGCCCCGAAATAATCAGGTTTACGAATTTTTGAAATCCGCCCACAGACACGCCCACAAACTCAAAAAAAAAAAATCGAAAAAATCGAAATAGGGAGCTGAAATTTATAATATATACTCTCTAGGGGGCCCTTTATGATCATTTGTAAACATTTTCAAAATCCGCCTACTGACACGCCCACAATTTAAAATAAACTTTTTTTGCAAATCCAAAGTTTGAGCTAGGGAGCTGAAATTTATAATATATACTCTCTAGGGGCCCTTTATGCTCATGTGTTATTTTTTTTTAAATCCGCCTACTGTCACGCCCACAATTAAATAAAACATTTTATTGAAAAACAAAAGTTTGAGCTAGGGAGCGTTTTTTTTACAAAAGCTTCGTTTTTTTTGATAATTAATTTATATAACAAAATATGTAGAGCGTTCTTAACAATTCAACCATAATAAGACTTTTGTCACACCCACTTATGAGGGATAGGAATAAGAATAGGGTATCCAACAGTTCGCCCAAGCGGACTGTAGCCCGTCCATATGTTTTTTTTAAAATACAAATGAAATACCAATCGATAAAAGGAAAAAAAAACAGCTCTTAACATGAAATATTAGCACAGACTATCATTGAAAGATAACCTAACATTTGTTAAACATAAAAGGACCATAAATAATAAATTTGCATCGTGCTTTGAATGCCTTTTATAAAGAAATCCATTTGAATGATTTCGACCCGTAATCTAACATGATTGTATTGTCATTACATATTCTTTCGTTGTATGTACAAATCTTTGTTGATCCTTTTCCAACCTTAAATACGACAAAATAAACAAAACAACAAGTCAGGTCGAGTAAACAGAATCTCAATTGCTAATTTCAAATCCTAGTAGGTATGTGGCACACTTCAAAATAAACTTTAATACATACATATATGCAGGTATTTTAAAAAGGCAAAATGATAATTGAAAAGGAAGCGACATTCAAAGCTTGGTCAAAGTGCCCCTCTAATACTGTCGATGAAAAAGCTCGACATGGAATGGAATACAAACGTTGCAAAGGTTTGCTTACTTTCTTACTCATGAGCCGTGAGCGCCTCTGACTGAGACACTGCAAATCTTACATTCTCTGCAATCCCCGGCACGCTGCTTCCAACCAATCATGAATCCACGATAGCTAAGTATTTAAAATGGACATTTGGTTTTCCTTGTCATTTCGAACCTGGGGCTGTGAGTCCAAGATCCTTTCCGCTGGAGCATTATTTTGCATTCGCTCGAAGTTCGTGAGCAAATATAGGCGACGTCTACAACTAGGTACAGCTCAAAGAGTTCACGGTTCTTTATTCTCCTTAATTCTCCCTCCACGCACACGCATCCGATGAAGTAGTTATTTTATTTTTTCCAAAAGGTCAATTATCAGCTTTGCTATCGTCTAGCACCTGGCGCCATAAAGCAGAGCAGTATCAGTGTTTTGTACAACATGCCCTTGGTCTTCTGAGCTAACATTTGGACCAATTTGTCTTGCCAAACCAAAGTTGCAGCGGAAATGTAGGGTAATCAGTAAGGTGTAATTCGTAAAATTGTTTATTTCGAGATATGTGAATTCCCTCACTATCTCAAAGTGGCTGCTTTCGGCAGTGACGTTTTGTCCTAGTCGATGGACAGATAAAATTATTTGCTTGTTGACAGCATGTCGTTGAATGGCCGCCGCCACTGAGTATCCACCAGCAGCATTATCAACATGTTAAGTACAAACCACCAGGTCACCACCGGTCGACCGCACTGACAAGATTAACATTTAACCACGGATCCGCAAAACAAACTGGCGAGAACAAAAACTTGGACTAATTTTTGCATTTATCGTCCGAATTCACACCGACCTAATGCCCGAAAGTTGACTAGTAGACCATAAGAAATTCCATTAAGGAGAAAGGAGGTCAGTAATTGCATATTGAGGAAATACCACGAGCTATTAACCTGCACAGCTCACAGGACCTCGAGCTCGTTCGGGGTAGTCGCAACTCGCAAGTTTACCTATACTTTTAGTAACCAATTTTTCTGGAAGGAGTTGGTGTTGTTGACCTCGGTCGGTCTGATCCGCCTAACAGAGTTGGTACGGTTGACGGTGTCCGAAACTACCGGCCGTAACCTAATCCGAACGGAGTTGGTGTTGTTGACCTCGGTCCTATCCGCCTATCAGATCGCGCCAGGAGTTGGTGTTCTTGACAGTGTCCGAAACCACCGGCCTTAGTCCGAACGGAGTTGGTGTTGTTGACCCCTGTCCGATCCGCCGACCGGATACTAGGAGGAGTTGTTGTTATTGACCTCAGTTCGATCTGCCGCCTAGATCTGCAAGGAATAGGAGTCGTTTGATTGTCCGATCTGCCAAGTGGATACAAGGAGGAGTTGGTGTTGTTGACCTCGTTCCGATCAGGGTTATGACTTTACTGCAATTGCAGTAGATCTACTGTTCTTTTTTGAAAAATAAATCTACTGCCTTTAAATAAAATCTACTGCACTTTTGGTCTTACGAAAAAAAAATCATGCAATATGTAAATGCAATCCACAAAATATTTTTTTAATTCTATCCGTAGGAACATTATAATTCGATAATAGGTGGACTTCATCAGGAAGAACGAGATACGAGACTCACTGCATCAGGCTTTCAGCAATAGGGCTTGTCACGACAATGTCAGTGTCAAAAGAGAGAAAAAAACATAGGGACGGGCTACAGTCCGCTTGGGCGAACTGTTGGATACCCTATTCTTATTCCTATCCCTCATAAGTGGGCGTGACAAAAGTCTAAGTATGGTTGAATTGTTAAGAACGCTCTACATATTTTGTTATATAACATTTAAAGGATTTTATCAAAAAAAAAACGCTCCCTAGCTCAAACTTGGGTGTTTCAATAATTTTATTTAATTGTGGGCGTGTCAGTAGGCGGATTTAAAAAAAATTAACACATGAGAATAAAGGGCCCCTAGAGAGAATATATTATAAATTTCAGCTCCCTAGCTCAAACTCTGGATTTTCAAAAATTAATATACCTACCCTTAGAATAGGGTATAAAAAAATTATTTTATTTATTTGTGGGCGTGTCAGTGGGTGGATTTTGAAAATTTTTTATCCCGAGCAGTTTTAGGAGTCATAGATCATATATAAAAAATTTCAGCTTTCTAGTTCAAAATTCGATTTTTTCCAAAATTTTGTTTTTTTGAGTTTGTGGGCGTGTCTCTGTGGGCGGATTTCAAAAATTCGTAAACTTGATTATTTCGGGACCCTAGAGAGTATATGGTTAAAATTTCAGCTCTCTAGGTCCAGTTTAAAGGCCTAATTTTTGCCGACAGACGGACGGACGGACGGACATGGCTAGATCGACATTACTATCGATGCTGATCATAAATATAGTAACTTTTAGGGGTCTACGGGCAATATTAAGGTATGTTACAAACTATGCGTCAAAATTAATATACCCTTAGAATAGGGTATAAAAAGCGACAATGTCAGTTTCAAAAGAGAAAAAAAAAAAAACAAACAGCTGAATGAAATGAATGAAAACAATGGCGAATTTGCATGGCGGGAAATAAGTTCTTCGCTAATAGTTACTAAAAGTTTATAACAAAGCCAATTTTAACAAAAAAAATTTACGGAACTAAGAAGTAGTATCCAAACCACGTTTTGGATAATTAAAAAGTTAACATTATAATGTGATTGTGTTCAAAAAATAAAAGTGAAAAAGTGAGAATATCGTAGTTGTGGCAATAAAATGTTTTTGTTGCAAAGATCTCGTAATAATTTTATATTAAAGTGAATTATAACAAAAACAAATTTCCAGAACTAAAAAGGAGTATCCAAACACTATTTTGGAATACTAAAAAGATAACAATACATTAAGATTCTGTACAAAAAATAAAAGTGAAACCGTGACAATAGCCTTGTGGCAAAAAAATATTTCTGTTTCGAAGCAACTTTTTACTTTAATTTACTATCTTACGTTTTTTCTCTATAAGGTGGTACTTTTTAATCTTCAATTGCTTCTGTTTTCACTTAAATATACACTTTATTAACAATCACAATGATTATTCATTTCATTCAGCTGTTTATTTGTTTTTTTGTTTGCTCTTTTGACATTGTTTTCATTCAATTTGCTTTTAACGTTTGACGTTTAAGAAAGGGATGCGGCACTTCAGAAAGAGATAGCTTGGTGAAAAGCCCTACCGGCTATATTTTGATGGTTAGTGACCAGAGTATATCCAAATAATGAGTAGGGACACTCTCTCTACATATGCATTTCCTACTACTAAATATAAAGCAAAATGCAGAAAATAACCTATGGACAATATGTGGAAGCAGGTCAAAAGGATGTGTTTTAACGCTTATGGTACGACCGCTGTGGAAAAAACGGTACACAGTATAGTACCACTACATGCGGCACACTTCGTAAGTCGAATAATTGTGGGTTTTTTTCATCATGCTTTTTAAAGGCGTAGGTATCGACTTGATCCTTGTTGTGTGTATCTTTTCACTTCGTGCAGTGCTACCTGCTTTCCTTTTTTTTAAATGGTTTATGGCTGGTTTTTTTTTATTATTTTTTTACTGATTACACCAAATTATGAACCTCTACAATTACGCTTCATTCAAAAATATGAAATGCTTCTACTTTGCTTTGATTTCGCTAAAAATAATGCAATCCGGTGTTCGGCCTACTAACATTAAAAATGATTTGCATCATTATTTGCTAGTTTTTATGCTCGTTGGTCACACTAGTTATGCGATAAATTTGGGAAGGGCGGTGCTTACGTTTTTTCAGAATGTATTTTTAAATGCGTGTTGACTTAAATTCTTGTCAGTCGTGCGAAACAAGTGAAGAAAACGCAATACTGTTAGTTCTCAGAGCAAACAAATAAGAGTGTATGTGTTTTTTTAGAGATAAAGTTCAACTGTTTTTTTTTTATTTAAAAATATTGTAAGAACAAATGGGAAATATACTTTAAAGTGTTTACCCTGCGGTCGAGAGGAAAAACAAATTGTCTGGAAAATACCTTCGAGGTTTTACGCAACCGAGAAGGAAATAACAAGTAACTGACTCCATTTCAATTCATTTGTTCATTTTAAAAATCATTTTCAGCAAAGTACACAGAGGATATAACCCATGAAAAAGTGCGAGCCAACTGTGAATTTATAACTTCCCGACGTTGAAATTGAGTTCCAATCACCCAAAAAGAAGGACAATGTGAAAAAATATTTTCAAACCCGAATCTGACTATAAAACTGGTGAAATCCTTGGCTGAAATGCGTTTTATTATTTTTCAGGCTACATTTAAAAAAAAACCGTCAAAAACACAAGTGTGAGCTGAAATTAAGTCAGAAACCTAGTGTTTTCTCCATATTCACAGATTTCAAAGGAACTCTTCTGAAGAGTTTTTAGATCCGTTAGAGAGCCTGGAGCAACAATACATTTCCCGTTTTTCCCATTTGTACTTTTATAATAATTTTGAAATGAACATGTATAATTAAACAATGAATTTGATAACTTTTGCTGTAAAATCAAAACAAAGAATTATTAGAAATTAGAACAAAATGTATGACTCGTATCTAGCTTATATTTTGAAAATATAAAAATCTACTGCGAAACTGTTGAATCTACTGCGTTTTTTTTCAAATCTACTGCGGACATTTTTGCACAAAGTCCTATCCCTGGTTCCGATCCGCCACCTAGATATGGAGGGAATGGGAGTCTTTTAATAATGTCCTGAGACTCCTGACACGTTCCCGTCCTTACCCGATCCGCTTCCTTTACACTGTAGTTCCCTCCACCCGTCCTACTAAGCATAAGCATTGTTATGATAGTTTAAGTCGTTATTAGCGAGAGATGTTAGTATATGCAATAGTTGTATTAATTTGTTGTTTATTAAACAATAAAATATTGTACGTGTTTCCTTGGGTGCAACACTGGAAACGACGAGCTTACGGCGGCCTCAGGAAAAAGGCACATCACACTAATTCGATACTGAAGAAGAAGACGCATAATAATTTAACTTTAACTGCAATCGCAAAAACTCTTCAACATATTTTCTTTCTCCAAAATTAGCTATTTTTCCTTTTTTTAATATTCGGTAATGATTATTGAATCGAAAAGCCCTGCTTGAATTTAGTTATTTATCTGAAAAGAGAAATATGCGTACGCGTACTCTAATTGACACAATTTGCATAACTAAATTTCACGGAAACTTTCAATAAATATGATACCCAATTGTGTCTAAAAAAAAAAAATTCCCCAGCATTAACAATAACTGTACCCTTAGGTGTTGGGCGAAATTTAAATATTTTGTTCATGGTTATTGATACTTAGATGTGATACAGACAATAGAAAAAGAACAAAAAGGGACTAGAGAATTCTTAGTGTGTCCTACGTTGTGGTGTATTCAAAGCATGATACTGAATTTAGAATGTTCCTTACGGCGAGGGTTTTCGATTTAAGTGCGGCTTTATTATAATTATCCAAGTTGAGAATTAAGATTATCTTTCAAGTTTTACAAGGAGTACACTCACTCCTGAGTTGTGATTGTGAATGTACATATACTCCTTGTATAACTTGCAAAATATTGCGCATGGATTTGATGTGTTTGTGGTAATCCACTGATAATCCCAAACCACCACATCTGGGTGAAACGCCAATAATATATATAGGCTAAGTACATTTATCACCGCAGCAACCCTCAAAAAACAGGGCTTGTCATAAAAAGCGACTAAGGAGAGAAATGTTTGCTCACGTCTATGCAGTTTTTTTATATTCAGGGAGGCTCACCTTTGACCTTTTGAAACTCTCCCACTAGAGCGCATTCAATTCCTTGGGTGGACATGATTGCAGACCGCCGTTATCGTAAAAGTACCATTGAACAATAATCAACAACAGTAGCGTGCGTGCGTGTTCTTTTCCCAGCTAAATGGCTTATTTTCATTTGTAACACTTTGCTTCTAAAACAATTATGAATTCGTGATAAATAAGTTTCTTGAAAAGTGACACTTTTCGTGTTGTGTCATTTTACCTCGGAAAAAAACTAGTTAAACTTCAAAGTTATTTTGATTACTTTAAGAAGTGTCGTTTTACCAATAAGCTAGATTTTATTTTATATAATTTTATTATAGTCGATTTTTTCATTAAAAGTTCCTTTATTTTTTTTGTTATAACTTAATACTATTTAAAGTGGGTTGTTTCTACAAAATACGCAAAAAAAATACAAATAGTTTTATTTCAAAACAAAACGACACTTTTTCACACTTTTTTCTTAAATTAGTAGCAATTTGGATGTAAGACGACATAAGTCAATTTTTTTTTTTGAAAAAAGGCTTTTTGTAGTAGATAACTTAAATATACCACTTGAAAGAACAAAAAAAATTCACTTTTACTATACAACTTTGAGGTATTCATTGAAATTCAAAACAAAAATGATTTTTTTAAGTTATGAAAAACTTCAAATAGCTTTTCTGAAAATGTATGAATTTTGACTTATGTCAGTTTGCTTTTCAAGCGACGAAATGCTAAAACGCCAGTAGTTGATATGCCCACTGCAAAAAAGTTGACCGACGACCTAGAGGCTTGATTATTGATGCAATAAAATAGGCGGGTTATTATACCCTATTCTAACGGTATATTAATTTTGACGCATAGTTTGTAACATACCTTAATATTGCCCGTAGACCCCTAAAAGTTACGGTTTTTTCGATTTTCCTCAATTGGTTTGGCCTTAGATGACAGAAAGATTACCTATTTTAACCTATTTTGGCCTCTTTGCATCTCGAGTTACACCGCGCGTTTACCTTAGGTTTGATACCCTTTATCCTTTCATACCAATGTGAATTAGGTTTGTTATCATATCAGCAGTAGCATCCACATCGTTATCCAGCATGCATAACGACTAGTTAAAACGTCTAATGAAACCGTTTGATTCTTCCCATTTGGCTTTCTCTTCTTGCCATACGGTTCTTTTTGAAGTTTGTTCTTTAGCTTTTTGTTTGAAGTACGAGAAATTCGCCGATATGACGCGATGGTCTGACGAACATAGAAGCTATAATACGTTTATAGTATATTTATCAGGGTGAGAGCTAAGAAACAAGTCCATTTTTAATAAGTACTATTGTCCGGTATTCGTGTCAGCTTATTTAGAAGCTGAGTTACATTATTTACCTCAGCAAAGATCTCGACGCACCTTCCTTCGGGTGTTGTCTGACAAGAATGTCAAAGCCAGCTTGAATTGTGTATATTGAAATCGGCAGCAATAACAAGTTCAGTACGATGGTGAAGGGTAACAAATCTTGTGATGGACTCTGACAGTGCATCCAACTCATTATAAGATTTGGGCTTCAGATTTGGAGTGAGATATGGTCCCTCTTATTGTGATCACATAACTTCGCCTTCAACGAAGAAAAAAAGGAAAAGCATTGATATTAGCAAAATACACAGAGGATCATTAAAGACCAATGCGTTTAGTATCATGTCGTTGACATAAAAAAGACATCATTAAAGTTGGGATTCATATCGCTACTTTTATGTGTTAGATTTATCGCTTTTTAAGGTTGTCTTCAACGTGATGAATATACATCATAACAGGAGCAGAGTGAGTTTTGCCAGAAATCCTTATTTCGAACATTTTCATTTAAGTTATGAGTATGATATGAAATACGTGCTAACCATTTGAAAAAAGTTGATATCAATGATTTTAACTACTTCTTTAAAGTCGCAGATATAGGCACGTTTTTAAAAACCTAAAGCATTAGGTGTCGAATTATTAAATTAATAACTTCAGTCATAAAACGTCAAACCTATATTGTCACCACTGAGGGGGTAGGAGTGTTGAAATATTTTCGAAAACGTATACACCTTGCCACAAACTTGTTGAATTAAATTTCAAATGCTCAGCTGCGCTTTTAAGTCAACCCAGACAGATCTTTAAAAAATGAATGAATAACCGTTATTGTGTTGGGATAAGGTTACCTAATACACTCTCCTATATAAGTATGAACTTCTGCGTTTAGGGAAATTTGTTGGGTTAATGCACAAGGGTTGTCTTTTCGTGAGAACATAAAAATAGCATTAGGAGAATTCCCATGCTATTTAAAAAAGTTGCAGACTCATTGCTACGAGGTCAGTGATACGAAATGTTATATGTAATCCAAGGATCATAGAAATGGGAGGAATATGTAACGCACATACATACACACCCTGCAAGCAGTTACAAAGTATGTAATTTGATGTTATTCCATACTGCATAAATCAGCAAGGATTTAAGTAATGAAACTTTGATGAGACTCTGTTGTATAGAACTTACCACAATATTCTGCTTAATTTGTTTGCCGTACTTAGAGGACCTGGGTTACTTAGGCCCATTGACAGGCAACCTAAACTTAATGAATTGTACTTGCAAATTTGCCGATTTAAATTTGTTTGTATATTTACCAGAATATCCTGTGCAAGTTAAATGCAATTAAAACTTTCTGGCATAAAATGATGCGGTGAGCCCGAACATTTGTAAACTGTCAAGTGTGTATACACACAGTGAAATATGTACATATGTATGTATGTAAATTTGTATATGGTTTCTTGGACGCCTTGTTTTTGGGCTTCGTCAACTACATAAAGTTTTTCATTCTTCTTGCCTTCATGTAGAAGTATTAGAAGTAAGGAACTTTGAAGGCAATGGTTGCTTTATGATCTCAAAAATATTAAACAATAAATAAGAAATCATTTGTAATAATAAACTGCGCGTCTACAGTTATTTTTTCCTTTGAAAAATCTATTTCTTCATTCGAAATGCACGAAAACCCAAACTCTTTGGTCCCTAATCCGTGCGCCGGGAGTAATTGAAAAGTCAAGAAGAAATACAACCATGGGAAAGAATTTCAACATTCTTTCTTACCCTTCGCATGTGTTCAGTACTATATGCGCTCTATGTCAAAACTACTAAATTACACCCTACATATAAAATAATTGTCAATTTATTGCTTACTGTTAGCACTCTCTATTTAACATATAATTACTCCGAATATTAACGTAACATTTTGCCTCTTTTCTATTTTTGCTTTGTGTTCATATTCTTTGCCGCTTCCTACACTTGTAAGAAGACATAATCTTTCTTTATACCCTATTCTAGGGGTATATTAATTTTGACGCATAGTTTGTAACATACCTTAATATTGCCCGTAGACCCCTAAAAGTTACTATATTTATTATCAGCATCGATAGTAATGTCGATCTAGCCATGTCCGTCCGTCCGGCCGTCCGTCGGCAAAAATTAGGCCTTTAAACTGGACCTAGAGAGCTGAAATTTTAACCATATACTCTCTAGGGTCCCGAAATAATCAAGTTTACGAATTTTTGAAATCCGCCCACAGACACGCCCACAAACTCAAAAAAACAAAATTATGGAAAAAATCGAATTTTGATCTAGGAAGCTGCAATTTTTTATATATGATCTATGACTCCTAAAACTGCTCGGGATATAAAATTTTCAAAATCCGCCTGCTGCCACGCCCACAAAAAAATAAAACAATTTTATTGAAAAACCAAAATTTGAGTTAGGGAGCTGAAATTTTTAACATATACTCTCTAGGGGCCCTTTAAGCTCATGTATAAATATTTTCAAAATCCGCCCACTGACACGCCCACAAATAAATAAAACAATTTTTTTGAAAATCCAAAGTTTGAGCTAGGGAGCTGAAATTTATAATATATACTCTCTAGGGGCCCTTTAAGCTCATGTATAAATATTTTCAAAATCCGCCCACTGACACGCCCACAAATAAATATTTTTTTTTTTTTGAAAATCCAAAGTTTGAGCTAGGGAGCTGAAATTTATAATATATACTCTCTAGGGGCCCTTTATGCTCATGTGTTAATATTTTTTAAATCCGCCTACTGACACGCCCACAATTAAATAAAACAATTTTATTGAAACACCCAAGTTTGAGCTAGGGAGCGTTTTTTTTGATAAAATCCTTTAAATGTTGTATAACAAAATATGTAGAGCGTTCTTAACAATTTAACCATACTTAGACTTTTGTCACGCCCACTTATGAGGGATAGGAATAAGAATAGGGTATCCAACAGTTCGCCCAAGCGGACTGTAGCCCGTCCCTATGTTTTTAATTTGGACCACCACACAATACACATCTTAGCTGTTAAAACAAAAGGAGTTTGATAAATTACATTCACACAGTACACATATAATTTGATACACATTAAACATTTATTATATTATAAAATTGACATAAACTTTATCTATTTAATCATTCACAAAACATTTAAACACAAACATTTAGATACACATACAGTCCACAATATATTATCAAAAACAGCATGCTTAAAATACAAAACATTATTAATTAATTGCTGAAACCCATCGTTACACTTTTGCTTAAGAAAAGTCAAAGGCACCGTTTGTGCCGAAAAATATTTGTAGGTACCTACTTCGAGAAATGGTATTGTTGATGCCGGCAGTGTGTTTACCTTTGTTTTGATAGGAAAGGTGGAAAGAAAGTATCGACAGCGGGATTGTCCCACTACCCATGAAACCACCGCTAGGCATTTCATCACGGGAGGCCGCTTTTTTTTACTTTGACTTTTAAATTAATTTTTTATTGGTTATTAAGTATCAAGTTATATACTAGACAAATGTGATTAAATTTATCTCAAAATTAACAGAATACTTATTCTAAATTAATAGTCCTTATGCGGACGCTCTTAACTTAACTATATTTTTATAATTGTTGCCTTTCCGCCTAAAAACTATTTAACGAAGTAATCGTACATTTATGTTTTCATCGAGAAAATTTTTAAAAACTCGGCATCTTTATCAAATTTTATATTTTTATATAAAAAAAAATACAAACTACGTGCCCTACTTACTTAAACTACTTAAGCTATTGCGGTTCTCAAACGGAGGACCTCATGAGCATTGGCGACGTTCCCGCCGGTGGTATAATACTGGGATACCATCCCTCGTCTGGACCAGCTCTTTGCATCAATATGGATAAATTCCTCCTAGGGAATAAAGCCAGACCGGAGCGTACGGAGCCCCAAACATCAGGCTATTGTCACTGGCCATCGCGCTTACAATGTGCCTTCGACTCACCTTAATGAGGAAATTGTCAATCATATTCAACTGAGCCTAGAACCTTGTTGTGATAGTATTTTATATAGGGTTTTCAGGCACAGTTGCTTCTATTTATGCACATTCTTAAGATTTGTCAGGTTGAGCATTTGCAGGATATACGAATGTCTAGGTTTTTATGTACACCTCTTTGACGCTGTGTCACCTTTGCGTAAGTGGATTATGCTTGTGTGGGTTCGTGTGTGCGCTTATAGGTATATTGTTGTATACTAGGCTCTAGGCTGTATTTGCTCACCCCTAGAAAGTTATTTCTAGCTTGAAGAGGCACCCTTACGTTCTGCTTAGTTTTAACGTTCATGTGAGCCTAGCGACACACTTGATGTGTCCAATTTTGTGCAAATGTGCATACAATTCCGTGGACTTGCAATTACACGACTGGAGATCGCCAGTGTTACAAAAAAAAATATCGGCATGACTTCGGGTTTCGAATCATTTGGACACTGAGGCCCATCTAATTCTGGTATTGTTGGATGTCTCTTTCTTCCCGACTATTATCGAATGTTGATTGATATTGTCATTTTGCCGCTGTTCGTAAAATATCTCCTTTGAAAATGCGAAGTTTTCTTTGGGTGGTCTTTTAATTTCTTATTCAATCAAGCTCTGTTACTTAATTTGCCATCATATACTTTTTGCACTTTGTCCAATATTTTGAACTTAAAGCTCCGGCCTAACAACTCCATAGTAGAGCCTTTTTTTTGCTTAGAGGGCAACTTTTGGTCTCAGAAGGCGGGCGTGACTGAGCTTTCTGCCACTTCAACATCTCTACGCTTACTATTGTCATTATCATTTTCCAATTTACGATACGTTATTTTGAAGTAATTCAAAGAAGTTGTTTGTTTTACTTGGTAATGTAAATCTCTGTGAGAGCTTGGAAGACCTTGTTATAATGGTTACTGCTCTGCTGAAATGTAAATATACGTGATCCCAAATAAAAAATTATTTTATTTAAATATTCGAATTTATTTACTATTAAACAGATAAAACACAATATTGTCAGACTAAAATTAATAAGTCCTCATCGATTCAAACAAATGTATAAAAATCTAACTCAAAAACCCATCATGCACGGTTAAAAAAATAAAATAAAATAAAAAAAAAACTATGGACTTAACCTTCGGGCCACAGTTTTTATTCGAAAAAGCGCATCAGTGACTGAGTTAGTTAGCGACGATAGGTTATTATGTATCCGGGTTGAAGAGACAGATAGTTTTTCATTATGTAGTCGTCGACTCAATGTAAATAGTGTATAAATTGAATGGCCTAACAATAGTGTTCGGGAATGCATCCATTAGTTTGAAATTATTGTTATTGAACACTTAGTTACTTTCATTCAATTTCTAAATTATCAATTATCCTCATCTCCCACTACTAGCCACAATTCCTTAAGACGTCGAGAAAATTCGGTCAATATCGGTGGCTTACATATAAGCTTCACAGATGTTGAGCTTGCTCTCCAGTCTTTGAAAGATGATTTCCAAGCTGGACCGAATGGCATTCCTTCGATCGTTTTAAAAAACTGTGTTGCTGCTCTTTCAGAACCATTAACACTTTTATTTAATGTTTCACTTGAGAAGGGTACTTTTTTAAACGATTGGAAAATGTCTTTTATCAGCCCAATCCATAAATCTGGACCGAAACAAGATGTTTCAAACTACCGGCCTATATCTAAAATGTCTGCTATTCCCAAATTATTTGAAAGAATAATTTATAATAAATTGGTATTTCACCTTAAAAATATAATTTCACCTACTCATCATGGTTTCATGGCTGGAAGGTCTACTGCGTCGAATCTAACGATTTTCTGTAACCATGCTACGAAAACAATTGAAGAAGGATACCAGTGTGATGTAATTTACACGGACTTTGCCAAAGCATTCGACAGAGTCAGCCATGAAATTCTTCTAAGAAAAATGGAGTCTTATGGATTTTATTATAATATGCTTCAATGGTGTAGGTCGTATTTACTTGAAAGAACTCAGTTAGTTCGGTTTGGTAATATGTCTGAATCACATTTATGCCACGTCAGGTGTTCCATATGGTAACCACCTTGATCCACTTTTATTCCTGATTTTCATTAATGAAATTCCAAAAGTCAGTAAATGATTGTATTCTTCTCCAGAATGACCTTCATAATCTATCCGAATGGTGAAATACTAACAATTTATATTTAAATATTTCTAAATGCCAAGTTATGTCATATTATCGCAGTCATATTCCTGTCTTTTATGATTACAACATAGACAACCTCCCTTTAACAAAGGTAAACTCTAAAAAAGACCAAGGTGTAATGTTTAATGCTAAACTTAGCTTTTCCCTTCACATTGACTCCATAGTGGCTAAAGCTAACTCCATGCTTGGTTTTGTTTTGCGTAACTCAAATGAGTTCACAGACCCATACACCCTCAAGTCGTTGTTTTGTTCCTATGTCAGATCAGTGCTCGATTATTGCTGCGTTGTTTGGAATCCCTTCTACAATATTGGTTCTATAAGAATTGAAAAAAATCAAAAAAAATTTACGAGAGCTGTCATATATAGGCTGCATTGGAATACACAAATGCCCTCATATAGTTCTAGATGCCAATTACTAGGCCTTCAGAGTCTCAATTTACGCCGTAAATATTTTTCTATTATTTTCATTCGTGATTTGTTAAACTCACATATAAATTGCCCCCTTCTCTTATCATTAATAGATATTTACATTCCTGGCAGAGATCTAAGGTCCCATCATTTCATTTCGTGAACCTTTTCACAGAGTGAATAATGGGCTTAATGAACCTATTACCAGATGCTTGCGAGAATCAAACTCAGTTTGCCACCATATTGATTTTCATCATAATATCAGTCGAAATACTTTTAAAAGCCAGTTGATGCTTATACTCGCTCAAAATATGTTTTAATATAGATATTATAAGCAAACGAATGTACATAAGTATTAATATTAATTTTAAATAATTAGATGCTAATCTTATTCAGTAGTCTTTTAGATAATATGTTATTGTATAATCTGTTTGATGAAATAAATGAAATGAATGAATGAATAACTTGGCGTCTTATTTAGGCAACGGGATGAAATTTGTGAATACAAGCTTCTTGCTGTGGTTGATATATTTTTGCGCTCTCTTTTCCAGGAACCGCCTTAACCGCGAAAGATCTTCCAAAAACCATTCAACTTGCTAAAATTTGTCTTGGTCTTTTGCATTAGAAATAAATATTATCATAACGTCTTCGAATTTTTTCGTTTGCATTGCTGATCAAAAAGTTTAAGTAACAGTAAATCACAGACACAATCGAAAAATATAACTGATCAAAGACACACAAAAAACGGATTTACAGAAAATTATTTAACGGAAACATTTCAAAAATATCTACCTTTGCGATTGCTGGAAAAGAGAAAAAAAGCCTTAGCTAAGCCACATCAGTAAGGCAGCTAAAATATAATCTTGCTTCTAGCTTTCTTATAGTTAGGCCAGCCAAATCGCTATAATAGTCATGAACTCTGGTAGATCCAATAGAATTCATACGCATTTGTCAATAGACAGCGTACAACCACCTGTTCAAAACTTCACAAAATTTTAACAACCTTCAAAAATTAAGGAACTAAATAAGCCACGCCGTGGCTCAGGAACACCCAATATCAATATATTAACTGCTCAATAAATCGCGTTTTGAAAAACTTGTTCCCATATTTTCAGTTGTATAATGAAACATTATTTCATGTCCCTGTTAAAGACTTTACGGATTTCTAAGCCCCTTTAAAAGTTTAACAACCCACAAAATTCTTGGGCTTTTGAGAATCGTATGCTATCTATCAGTCACAGTTTTCCAACTTTGTGTCTAATTTGTGTGCAGACATTTCAATCAATAAATATATGATCAAATTCGAAACGGCTTTCTTTTATTAACACTCAAATCTCTTATTCATCTTCACCACGCACCGTTTCAGTATCTCCTTTTATTATTACCACAGTTGTAACCTTTCCCTTTATTACTCGTATGAACTACTTTATCGCTAATCAAAATTCATCTCTTTCTTTATCGGTGACCGAATATAGCTCCTATTATTGACCAAATCAACTGCCGCTGCAGCAATTGTCAAACCCATCTGACTTAGATACTAATACTATTTACAATTATTTAATAATGTGTTGCTCTACTTCGTTCTATTGGTTACATTTATTTTTACATTTTTTAATTTAAAAGTTCCTTAAGTCTTATATTTTGTTTATTTAGGATGTTTGATTTTCAAGTCGGCTTGAGTACTGCTGACGGTCGTTGGCTGGTATGGGGATAATAATGAGGTTCAAGGTTTAGGTCCTTGATATTTGTTAGTTGGTATGGTCGTCCGGTGGTCCTTGTTGGATATTGGTCGTTTGGTGGCTTCAACCTCTGTTGTGCTGCGTTCCTGCAGCATCGTAGAAGTTCCCAACGCTGTCATATCCTGCTAATCCAAATCTGGATATATCGATCGTCTGTGGAGTCTGACTTGGATGTTCCTGCTACGACGTCCTTTTATAGTGAATCGCTATTAAGCATTTTGTTGTTTGTTGTTCAAAATTGACTCCGCACATCTCTTGTTCACTGCCACGCATGATGACCGATTCTGCACATCTTCTGTAACTGCATTTCTTGTTTGTAACCGATTCTGAAATTCTGCACATCATCTGTCTAATGCATTTGTTTACAAGTGATTTTGGGCGTCTGTTGTTTGCGATTGGCGCCGCACATCGCTTGTTTACATCTTCTGTCTAAACTGGGTATGTTGCATACAATTGATTCCGATATCGAGAACCACAAAATTCATGATCATACTTTTTTTATAAATTTTATAAAAAGTACCAAATTCAGGTAAGCGGAGTCAGGTGCACCTACATAATAACCTCGACTGGAAAGTAATTTTCGTTAAAAAAAAACATTAGAGTCTGATCTGATATGATTTTGCACATAAATAATTCTTCCTTTTGGTATCATATATATTATATTAAAGGCAACGTCACAAATGAGAGTGGAGAAAATGATTTAATTTTGCACTTCACTGCACTTGATGGAAACTGCAATTAAATTATATGTTTTTCAGCCCTTAGGAGTGGACGGATGGTTTGATATTTCCAGATACATATTATTTTATATGTATGGATAAATCTGAAAGAAGTACCTCCATGTGATATTCTGTTTTGCCTATATACACGGCATATCTCTGTATCACGGTGCACTGAGGACCCCCCAAAAAACGGCCCTTCAAACCATGCTACATTTGTATCCAATCGACAGCACAGGTAAGCATATGGCTGCAAACTCAGCGCTACGACTGAGCGACACTCATCAATGGAGGGAGCAAAACACTGGCCATGCGAACTCCTTCGTGGGTAACGTTGCCTTTTAATCAATAAATTGTCCTTAATTTTTAGTGCGCTACTAATCAAAACATTATGTTTGATTTTTAACTTTCCCTTATACTGCAGTATACACTGCTAGTCATAAGGTTAGAAGCAGGCATTTTTGAGAAGTAAAATCGATATTTCTCCCGTTACATGATGGATTAGAAAAAAACGACTATTGTAAATGAGAGACTTTTTTGTTAACAACAAAATATGAAATGTGTGTATAGGAGAGATTTAGCTAACGGAAATTTGAAGACAAATTGTAAGTTGGGTAAAGAATATGCGGAAATAAATCGAGTCATTAGATTAGAAGCAGTGAACAAATCAACGTTTTTGTATGAAGTGACTATGTTTTTTTCGGTTTAAACGGTACAGTATTATAAAGTAATTGTTCTTGATTGAGAATAAAAAAAATGGGAAAGAAAAAATGTTTAACAGTGGAGGAAGGAACGCGAATAGAAGGTTATTGCTCTGAAGGTCTTTCATGACGTGCTATAGCCCAAAAAATAAAGCGAAGTGATCATTGTGTCAGCAAATATTAAAAAAAAACCCTTCGTCTGATACAAACAATTATAAAGGAAACACTTCTTCTGCCTTAACACTTCGCGAAACGCGAAGTATCCTCAGAATAGCGTAAAATTCAGCTTTATCGGCAGATAAAATTAGAGAGAAAGCTAATGTTAAGACCAGCTTATCCAGTGTTACCACACCATTCGTCGGGCTAAACACTTAAAGCGTCTGAAACTTTAAAAAAATCCACCACATAATGACGCAAGAAAGAGACAACGCTTGTGTTTGTTCTCTTGGTATACCTAGGGAACCTTTATCAGGTAAAAGAGGTAATGTGGTTCCTTTTTTGGCGTGATTGTAGGCTTATAAATTGCGGGCATTTTTTTTTTTATTCTATTATTTTAAATAACGGTACCCTCCGAAAAACTGGTTTTTACAAAAGCGATTTTATCAAAAGTGGCTCTAACGATTTTGATGGTTTTTAAAATATTAAATAATTAAGGTGAGCGTAAGAAAATGGGGTAGTCAGTTGCGAAAATACTCGAATAGAGGTACAAAAATGGTATTATCTCACAAACGGGTCAAATTATTTCTAAAAAAAAATTACACACGGACTGAGACTACTATTTGCAACGAATTTGTACATTACAATTTTTAAAATATTTTTTAAAACTTTTTTATTCATTTACACTGCCAGATGTCGGGCGCGTGGCTCAGTGGTTAGTGTGTCGACAGGTCCCCGGTTCAATTCCCGCCGGGCCAAGTAACATCTAGAAATTTTTCCACTGCCACAACTCTTGCAAACGTCTTGAAATCATCCAATAGTACCAATTGTTATGAGAAGCTCCCCAAATTTGCCGTTCGGGTGCGGCTTAAAAAATGTTAGGTATTTTCCACTTCGCATTTGTTTCCCTGTAAATTTGCAATATATGTATAAGCATTTCATTTGTTTACCCTGCCTAGGTATTCAATTTTAGAGGTTTTCTCTCTCTTTCACCAATTTTCCCTCCCTGAAAGGAACCATTTCAAAAAAGCTTCCCATCCGAAAAATCCTTTTTAGTGCAACTTCAAAGTATTAGAAGAATCGCTATGCTAAATTCCTTTCCTTAGGAGTTTCTGGGATCAGCGAGGATCTACTCCCACTGCCAGTTGGAAAAATACATAAATCTATACACGATATCTACACTTCGCTCTTTGGTGTTGCTAAACGCACATCTGGGTAAGATCTGTGCTGTAAGAGTTATCCGTCTCTTGTCATCTTAAATTTGTTTGGTTGCGCGTTAAGATTCCGATATACGCCCGCAAATCCAAACCATAACTAGTCGTACATTAAAGAACAACCAATTAGAATATTTCTGCATTTGAGTAAATTACATACAATTTCAACATGGCTTTTAAAACTTTCTCAAAAGGGCCCGTTTGGGCTTTTGAACATATCCTGAAATCTTACCATAAGGGAGGTTCAAACTTCGCTGCCTGCAATACGTGCCTGATGTGTTTATATTCCGAAAAATGCAGAATACCTGCGCTGCCCATTCTCTGACCCACTTCGATCTATTCCAGACATTTATATAAATGGAAATGTGATTCCCAAGTGCGAAAAGATAAAATATCTGGGATCTATAATAATATCGAATGGCGACATCAATCATCGTGCAGGTGTATGGTAAATGAAGTGGAGGCAAAACTCTGGCATCGTCTATGACCGAAAAATATCTCATACACTGAAAAGAAGGCTCTACACCGCAGTATGAGTGGCATATTAACGGCAGCTGAGATCAAGATGCTTCGCATGACAGCAAGATTAACAAAATTTGATCGAATAAGAGGTTTCCAGATCCGAGACAGCCTTCACGTCAAAGGGCCTATATCAGAAAAAATGCCGCGCAATGCTAGGGTTATGATTCACCCTAGTCCAGATTACCTTGTCGTTAAAGAAGAAGTAAAATCTCTTCGTAGTGCTTGCTTATTCTACTGGTGACTCTACTATTGCCTATGCGATGATGAGTGATTCAGCCCAGATAAACTCTTCTTTAAATATGGATTCCAATATGGATTTCAAGCGCATGTATTCACATGAATATAAAATGACTTCCAAAATTAACTGAATGGGGCATTTTTAGCGCCATTCAACCTATTTCACATTAAAAATACATAATTCTCCAGTTGGAAGTCCCTTATCCTTATACTTTATTCAACATTCGTTTGCTGCATTGCAGGTCATTAATTCAAGTCACGAAGTTAACAACGCGGCGCACAGTGGTTTGGTAATAACATTTGCAGAGACAACTTTGAATATAATACTTGAGTATAAAAAAAAAAACAATATTTTCAGTGGCTTTCTCCTTCTTTTGGCTGAGTGGCTCCAGTTTTCTGCATCTATATATTGATAAAGCTTCCTGGAGCAGAATTAAAGAAAAACTTATGTTAAAACTATCTAACTCTATAAAAACCAGTCGAAAAAATTTAATAATCACCACTCGGCCTAAACCATAGGCCTAGAAACTTGCATTTCAGCATGGTGGTTCTTTATATACCCAAGACGCGAGATAAAACGGAGTTTTGAAAACTTCGTTATCTAAGAGGTGGAAAACGGGGTGCAAACCTCCGCTTCACATGAAAGTGGTTGGAGAAGCTAGGTTCTAGACCCTGTATGGGCCGTTAATGACCTAATATGTATGTATGCAAGAATTAAAGTCAGCGGACCATTAAGTGCGACGTGGGCTGCGAATCAACTGGAAGTTGAACCAGATTTATACGTCAAATCAACTTTAGCGATAAGGTTCATTTCTGCCTTCACGGGTTTGTAAACAAGCCGAATGATCTTTTTGGGGTGAGCACAATTCCACAAAATTATGTGTGCATCTATATAAAAGACGACTGTATCTCAAGAATTTCTGGGCCTAGGAGGGTACAATTTTGCATGATGAATCTTCTTATACTGTAGCGGTGACCTGTGATTTTTGGATGCGACACCAGTGTCCCTTTGTGGAAATGTTTGCCATAATTTGGAACAAAACGAGAACTTATAAACATTAAGTTGTATTCATTTGAAATTTTGGCTGTAGATAGAAAATTAAAAATATTGAATAGGCATCTACTTAATTTTCTTCCTCCTTAGCTATAAAATGTTAAAATATGTAATTTTTTTTTAAATTATTAACCGCTTGCGAATGTGAAATTTTATATGGAAATAGAAAGAAGAACATAACTGGGCTGCTATTTTAGGATACATTGATATATGGCCAGACTGAACCCTTTTAGAGAGGTTTTCAAAATCGTATATGAGTACTAAAATCGATATCATTCACAGGAATCGTTTCTGAACGTTGTTCTTGATGATGGGGGATATATGTTTGTATGTATGTAAAAGCAGTATATCTATTATTTTCTCCTTTGAAACGGGGCGAGAAAAAAAAATAGTCGAACCACATTGTTTTGTCTTCCGGTGAGTGAAGAATAATAGCAAAAAAGAAACCTGACCCTTCTCGGAAAAGCCAAGGGATCAAGAGCAAGTATCTCTTGTAGCTTTAAACATAATACAGGTCCATGATCCTTTGCCTTTCCGTCGTCTTTCCCTTAACACAAATATCCAAAAGCACACTACAATAAAGTATCTTCAAGCGCATGCAATTGGGGTATCTTACATACAATGCATACAATTAAATTATAAAATCGTTATTTCTTTCTTGTGACACATTTCGTTATATGACAGTTCCTGCAGATAGACCTCAGCTATTTGTGAAAGTTTCAACTTTTGAAAGGAATAGATAGGACCTACAATTTTACGGCGATTGCGAATGTCATATTTAAGAAGCGAGTTTTTATCGGCGAATTTCTTTTCCGCATACTCGTATATTTGATCCATCTGCGCTATTGCGTTTTCGTGTCACCTTAATAAGGAAATTGTCAGTCCTGTTCAAATGAGCAGCTTTGAATAGAACCTTGTTGGGATAGTATTTTGTGTATTACGACTTAGTTGTTCGAAACAACCCAAGACAAGTCCTTTGGCACTGTCCTGTTTCGCAAGTATAGGGACCGTTGTTTTAGTTGTATGGTAAAGTTTTTAAAAATTTAGGAAACTGTTATAAGAATTGAAACTTTATTATCAAATCTGAGTATGCAAATTTCTTCAAAGTGTTAGCTAAAATATCGACCTTGAAATCACTTCAGCGGTTTTTCAGATATAGCCGTTTTTGGTGGGGCCAGTGGCTCAGTGTTGACTACTAATCGAAAGGTCCCCGGTTCAAATCCGGCCAAGGAACATCTAGAGTTTTTTCCACTGCCCCACCTCTTGCGAACGTGTGACAAACATTGTCGTGAGAAGCTTCTCAAATTTCCCTTTCGGATTCGGCTTAAAATTGCAGGTCAGATGATGTTAATGCCTAATATTTATTCATTTATTTTATTTTTAGCAGCTTTTCTAATATGTCCTTATTCGAGTCTTTTGCAAAAATATGAGGTTGCCATATTCTTACAATTAAAAATAAAACTTCCAAAAATTATGAAAATCGTTGCAGCTTTTTTTACGAAACGTAATGTTTTTGAAAATAAGAAAAAATGATTGCAAAACTTTAAAGAAATATCCCGAAAATATAAGATTCAGATTTGTTCTTAATGTAACTATCAGCTAACATAAAGAATTCATTTAAAATCGCTAAAACCCGTCCTTGAGATATTGCCGGTTTTTTAAACTAGCGTTAATCGAGTCTTTTAGGAAAAATTAAGTAAGACATCGTCTTACACTGACTACAAGTTCCAAACATTAAAACTGATCAAAATTGTTATTTTCAAAAACTCAAAAAACTGTTTCTACATAAAACAATTATAAAAAAAATCTACAACCCGAATATGAAAATTTGCTCAATATCTCAATGGTTTTTAAGATGCAAGTATTTTTTGTAAAATAACGTTATTCGACCACTCACGTACGTTCAAAAACGATCGAAACCGTTGCAGCCGATTTTGAGAAGATCGGTGTTGTAAAAACCAGTTGTATGGTAGATACATTATTTAAAATGATAGAATACAAAAAAGAAGGCCGCGTAATGTAAGCCTAGAAGGAATATTTTCTGGGCGCTCAAATACATTAAGGGACCATTTACCCAAGTTGATTGAGTTCGTATTGAATAACTTAAGTAGACATAATTCAAACTAATAAAATTCAATCCATACTTAACTGAAAATTCTTCATATATTTTTATTCCTGGGGCAAGTAATAAAAAAAGCGAAAAAAGATGGTGTCCATATGGAACCAAATTGTTTGATGAACTTGCTTGGGCCGGCAGAACGAGGGCTTGACGGTCTTTAAATTTATAGTTGAGTTGTCCGTTGGAAAGGAGCATCCGCGTGATCCTGTGTATTTATTGGCAAACTGCAGAGTTTGTTGAATATTGTTTCCATGCATTCGACATCGCAAATTATTGTTGATCGCTCCGCAGAAAGTTCACCACCGACTTCATTGATTTTGTCGAAGATTACTTTGAACATTGGATAAGACAGGTTGGGAGATTTGTTTGTGAATGATTGAAAATTAAATTTAAAGCAATATCATCATGCAGGGAATTAATGAAATCGCGCCTTTCTTGGTTGCAGATTGTTCCGAGCCAGATAGCCTTTATATCACTCGAGCAGAATCAGAAGAGTGTTTGCTCACGACATGCTAAATACATTAATTTTTTCTCGAAAATGGAAAAAAGTCACTGGAATCAATAAAATCAGCTTGATATGGAAATAATTTCAGTATGAATCTTAAATAATGAAATAGATGCATTTTTACGATTTCCTTTGGGAGAAATGTGACTTTGTACCAGGACATGACCGGAGTGAACTCCTGTATAAATGATCTAGTCTGGCCATGGCAAAAACTGAGACAACCATTCTACCAAAGAAAAGGATGCTGACCATCGTCGATTTCAAAATCAGTCCTGAATTCATGTCAAGCAAAATGCAATAAAGTACTTAGGACTAACGCCGAATACGGAGTTCACTTTCTGGCAACAACTCAGGTCAGAATCTGAAACTGACCGAGCTCCCAATTTGCAAATGAAGGTGGCCCACTGCAAGCAATCACAAACTCCTGATGTCGATGACGCATCGCTTGCTCAGCTATGGATGCTAGATGTGAGCCGATGCACTTCGACAAAAGAAGTACAGGAAGCAGGTTGCAACAATACAGAGACGAGGCGGTGTTCAGAGTATAGTGCAGTGCAGTACTGCTGGCAGTGGTACCTTTTAACAGAGAAGAAATACATACACGATAAAGTATGGAAATGCCAACACAGGAGGCAAAACAGCTGATAAAACAGCAGTGGCAATAGCGCTAGAGCTTGGAAAGCAGAGGAATATGGATGGCATGGCTGATCAAGAATGTGGCTAAGTTGAACGCATGGAAATACGGTTAACGTCTTCGTCACCCAGTGGCTCACCGGTTACCTCAACGCCTTCCTCTAGAATTTTCTTCGCCCGCAGTAGATGGGAAGCGATACATTGGAAAAGATACATTGGCGTAACAACTACAAATAACATCGCCAAAAAGATGCTGTAGAGCGATCTTTTTTGGTAGAAAACATTATCAGGACAAAAAAGAGGCAACAGGATCAAGACAGAGAGAGAGCTCAATTCGGTATATGTGCACAGACGTCTTAGGCCACAGAAGACTTAAAAGACGGACGTGTCTTGGGTTGTTTCGAACTACTGAACCCCAGATCAAAAAATACTAAGGTTCTTTAAAATGTCCTTCAGTTTTACAGGTGATATAGAAGCTCATCGTAATGGCGATGGCCAGTGACCATAGCCTGATCTTTGGGCTCCTATCTGGCTTTATCCCGCCGGAGGCATATATCCATATTGTTGCAAAAGGCCTGGTATAAATGACGAATGATATCCTGGCGTCATACCATCGGCAAAGCAGCGCGAGAGTAAGCGGCTCAACCATCGTCGATGCTCCTGATCTCCTCCATATTAGTTTCGCAAATGCGGAGATGCGCAAAACGAATGCTGAAAAATAGTTCAGCACGTTTTGTAGCCTGTCCGAAGGGAAAGGAGTCAACATGTCTTCCCAGGACGTTGTACTACTTACGTTGTATTCTCTTAGTTTTAAGTACTTTCGGCCCGGTCAGCTTTCTGCTGTGCGTGGGCACCATGTTAGGCCGAAAACGCACCGGATAAAGCAAAACGTTTTTGATTCGATAGTCAAAAAAACATTTTTTATTTCAACACACACCAAGCGAAACAGAATCTAACAAAACAAAACGTTTTGTTTTCTTGCTTCATTTGGTGTGCGTTGAAATAAAACAAAATTGAATTCGCGACTTGCTTTTAGTGTTGTTCAACATGTGGTCGGACTCAGACGATGAGGCTGTGCCAATCTTACATAGAATTTTTGAAGCAATTGAGGAAAAGGAAGCAAATAGCAGAGAGTGGTGGGTGCATCCATATAACCTAAAACGAAATGCTGAGGATGTGATAATAAACTTAATAGCTGAGCTAAGAACTTATCCTGAAAAATTTAATAATTGCACCAGAATGCGGATGTATAATATGATTAGGGAACGCGAAGGCTTGCTTCAGGAAATATATATTGAGCGTGAAGCTATGGAATACGTACCTCAAGGAGAAACACATAAAAATATTGCAAGAGCAAGACCATCAAATGCTGCACGTAACATACGCAATGAGTATGTTCAATATTTTAACTCATCTACTGGAGCAGTTCCTTGGCAATACTAGTTTGTCATGTAATTTTGGTTAAATGATTTTTAAATACAGTATGTCAAGTATTTAAAGTAATACTGTATGTATTCATACACATTATGTACATTAATAAACATGTATAAAATTAAAATTCAATAAAACTTACCTTGGCAATTCATTTCAGTTGCTATTTCTATCCACAGCTTATCAATTGTAACTTTATTAGCATGTTCCTTATCTTTAAAATTATAGATAGGGCTTCTTACCTCAATTAAAAAATAATTTTTCTCCATCTACGTTCATATTTGTTAAAATTATATATAGTATATCCATATAATTAGTAGGGACACTCTCATATTTTTGACTGAAGGGTAATTGTAGAGTTTCATAATTATTTGTAATCATTAAAAAAGAAAAACCAGCCATAAACCATTTTAAAAAGGTAAATCAGGTACCACCGCACGTAGTGAAAAGTTATATACAACGAGCATCAAGTCGATGCGTCCTTAAAAAAGTATTAGGAAAAACCCGACACTGTTTTGCAAAAAACAATAGGTCAGCTATCGGCAACGAAACACTTTTTCGTGTTTTGCTTTTATTTTTATGTTTCGTTTCAGTTGGTGTGTATTGCGCCATAAGAAAGTAGACAATTATCGTCAACGACGCTGGGTCACAACAGTTTTGTTGCATTCGGTGTGTGTTGCTCGTATACAATGGCATGTATTTTCGACAACCACCACCGAAACACTTCGAAACAAAAACCCGTTTTTTGTTTCGTTGTCTTTGGTGTGTGCACTCTCATAAGAAACAATGTTCTCTTGTTTCACGAAACAAAAAAACTCGTTTTGCTTTATCCGGTGTGTTTTCACACTTAGTGGCTGCCAGGCACCCGGAATGCAAACGGCGACCACTCGGTGCGTGAGGCAACGAGTGCTCATTAGTAATGCATCAAACTAATTATATAACTCGGGTTAAAGTAAAATACAAATTAAAGAAAAAACCATCCCTGACCAACGAAAAAAGTATCGATCTATCTAACCAATTACACAATACGAGTAATGTCATAAAACCTTAGTCGTTTGAATATATTTGCATGACACCAACCTAAAAAATGTCCGCTACATTATGATAAAAAATACATATTGTGACATAAATCAAACACCTTATTGGCGATCGAGACATCGCAGAAACTCTTTAAGTCATCGTCGTTATATCTCCGGTCTATCGCTGTTTTATCGATATTTCCACCATAAGTGCTCAAACGAAATAGCCAGCTGCATTCCACCCTTAGAGCATATTTTATTTATTTATTTATTTGTTTTCATCAAGCAGATTTACCAATTCTCTTATAGACTACTTCCAAAAAAACATGTGCAAAATAAAAATATTTAAACAATAGATAATATAATAGCATAAATAACACATAACACAGCAGTAATACAAGAAGGAACGATACTCGTATTAAATAGAAATTCATTAAGGCTGTTCGAAAATAAAACTTAATAAGAGGTCAATATCTGAAGAAGAAATAAAAGTTTAAGTTTCTTTAATGCAGCGAGTAATGAGCTCATTAGGAGCATAGGTTCTTCTATGATTCACTTAAGAAAAGTTAAAAAGCTAAGAAGACGTCGAATATATGCTGGCACAGGTGTTAATTAAATGTCATATATAACAATATAGCAAGATACGTTTTAATGAAACGATATTTGGAACACATATCAAGTTATTCTGCTAATAATGGGCCTGATGCAAATTCAACAACCGAAGTACTATTTGTATAGAAGATTCATTTTTGCTATGATTCGGCCCAGATTTTATTATCTGCAATTAAGGCGCTCATCATTCATCCACGACATTTTCCAATGGATCTCATTGACCCTTACACTAAGGAGAGCTACAAACACATACAAAATCTGTGAGACATAAATACAAATCTAAGAAATTTATCTAGTTTTACATATGCTTAATTTTAATTAATTCGTTTCCCTTCTTAAATTAAATTTACTCTTCAACTATTATAATCTTTGTGAAGCGCTTTACATATTATAAGATGTAACCGTACTGTGAATTTTTCTTTGACATAAATATGTATGAAATATGAAAATAAATTGGTGGACTGAATTTGATTTTGAATCAGATCTCTAATAATTTAATATTACTGAAAAATATTTACGACGACCTAAAGGACAGCTTGAATTAGATAAGCAGCATCGAGTGTTATAGGAAGGTGTCATACGCCAATTCAATTAAAAACGCATGTATCTTTGTAAAGTGCCTCTGATATCTTTGGATTCTAGATGAATAAATACCTAATGCAAGAGGGATTCCAGATTATGCAGCAATAATTTTAATGATTTCATACTAGAGATATATTATAGTGTTTTGAATGTGTAAGGGTGCCTGAAATCGAAAGTGCTTCGTTTAACGAATCCAGTCATTGAATTTGCTTTACAAACAATAATGTCAATATGGTCTTTGGAGTTTAAATGGGAACCAAGCGTAACACCTGGATGTTTTTTAGAGTATCCCCTTTCGAGTAAATACGATTTTATTAAATAATTAGAAATATTGGGTGAAGGACATCTAGAAAACATAAAAGATTGACATATTTAATAATTCAAAAGCAACTTCGATTATAAATAAATAAATAATAGAAACAGTTAAGGGCTGTTGGCTGCCTTGGGGAACACCTCATGAAATCTTGATTGGCCTGGGACAACAACCATTAATTTTCACAAATTTTATATAAAATATAAACTTAAAAAATACTTTTCACTTTCTTTGTGATTAAATGTCATATAAGCCTAGTACGTAGGAAATATTTTAAGCCGAAAGGGAACTAGTTAAAATGATAATGTTATGGCTTATGTTAGTTGTATTAGAATTAGTAATTTCAGTCTACGATGTAAGTTAAAAGATTGAAATAATACAAATTAAACTAAAAGTGAAAGTAAAAGTGTGCGTTGGTTGAGGAAAATATGTTGGTTAAAGTAGTCAGTATGTAGTCCATATTTTTTAATAATTCAGTTAAGATCGAAGGAATCTAAACACGACAGGACATCCATGGTTTTTGATGTCCTATCGGGAACCAAACAAGTAGATCAGTATGGCAATTTTTAAAGTAAAGTTCTATGGGTTTGATCCAAATCTTATTAAGACCATAACATCACAATCAAACACGAATTCGTAAATCTTTAAAGATGAAAAACACTAAAGACATTTTTTTTTGGTTTGTAGTTCATACTTTGAAAATTTTACAATTAGCAACTTTTTAAAAATATTTTTCGGCGGTCCGTTCCGGTTTCTGGTCTTTTGAGCAAGCCTCATGATCCATTATTGCTTTTTATATATAAAAGTAAATCACCTGCAGGCAAATGCATTTTTTCTTTCTACCAAAAGAAATAAAATAGTATCTCAGCAATATTTCACATGACACTAAATAAACCGAAATAAAATACCCTTTGCCAATATCAGCTTGCACAAGTGACAACAAAAACAATGTAACAACTTTGTCCTTTATATGTATAATAAACTTAAATATGCACTTTTCGGTATCAATACTGCTAGCGAGTCACATTCGTTTTGACGACATCACACTTCTGTTATGTGACTTAAAATCAAGGTGGCACATCATTTTGATGGAGGCGCAATAAAATTCTTTAGCTCAATACAGGTATGAAGAAATGAAGAGCAACAATGAATTGGAAAACTTTTTGTCACGACACGAAGCATGACTGCTGATACAACGAATGGTTTTAATCAAATCAAACAAAAACACAAATCAAAACAAAGGTCCTTTGTATTAAGAAGCCATAATAAATTCACTTCAAGGTATTCATGGAGCGGTGGTGAATAGGATAGGAGGATACTCAAAAAGTATTGCTTCAAAATAGCAAGTTTTAATGAATAAATTAGGCATGTTTTCTTGGTAATAGGCCTAGAAAAAATTCGCATATATGTATAACAACTAAGCCTGTATCTCTCCAGGCTTATGTCCTTCGCCTGGATAAGACTGTGCTATCAAAGTAATTTATTCGGTTCAGGGTGGCGACGGTGTATAGGTTACTATGTTGGCTTGTGACCCGTGCGGTACAGGTTCAATCCCCATGGGGAACAAAAACATACGCCACCCATTCTCCAGCTTCCATACCAAAAGGAGGATTTCTGCCTGGTAGTACAATGGACCTTTACCCAGTCTGAGTGCTCTGGGATTTGGATTTCCCGTTAACAAAAAAAAAATTTATTCGGTTAGTTATCGAAAAATGTTATCGGAATGTCAAAAATGGTACGAGGGTAGTGGAGAGGGGGGTTTTGGGTTTTATTTTGAACATTTCTAAATAAATCCTATTTGAAACAAAAGCTAAAGTCTGCTTGGGTGAAACGTTGAAAACCTTGTTTCTATTCCAAGCTCCAAAAAATGGGAGTGGCAAACATATAAGTATTGGTGAATTGTTAACCTAACCTTGTCTGCATATTTTGTTGTAAACAACTGTTATTTACGTTTTTTAAAGGATTTCATGGGAATAAACGCCCCTAAAAAGTGGGCAGAGCAAACAACTTTGTATAAAGGAATTGTTAAGAATGATTGTATATACTTTACGATGAATAGGACTTTTATTTCCATTAACTTCTTCAATTAAACTTTTGTTTTTGTGAATACTAAAAATATAAATAGTGGGCGTGTTATTGGGCGGATTTCAAAAATGTTTACCTCCGATAATTTTAAACGCCCAGAGGGTATAATATGTTCAAAATTTCAGCTTTCTAAATCAAATTGTATGGCCCAAATATTGCCGACGGACGGACTTACATGGCTAAATTGAGATTAGGTGTCAAGGTACACTCATTTTCACTTGATTATGAACAGGTATTTTTTTGTTGTTGAATTTTACGACATTTTTCAAATCATTTTATAATCTGGGAAAAACCAACTGCAATATGAAAGAAGGATATGTCATCTTTATGTTGTAAGAAAAGATTAAGTGGATAATTTCAGTATTTATGCTGCTTTTAACAATAAGGTAATAAAATTGTTTCTTTTCTTTTCACTTGGCTATGAACAGTTGTTAAATCTACCTGTTTTCATATTTTAAATCAAATATAAAGGCATTAGTTCAAAGCTTACCAAAAAAAACGGCAAATCTATCCGTTTTATAGCCGGTAGATTGGAAGTGGACTAACTGTTGTTCATAGCTATCTTAAGGACCCTGAAAACTATGGAAAAAACTGAAAAGGAAGGGTCAGCAAAGAAACAACAGTCAGGAACGACGGGTGATACTGAAAGCTGCTTCAAATTCAAGACTTTCCGTAAATAAAATCGAGGCAAAAACTGAAGTTGAAGCCACAAGATCAACTATTCATCACGTGATACAGCAGATCAACTATATTAGACACCAACAAATTAAAATGAAACAATCATTGAAGGCAGCACGCGAAAGTCAGCCCATTGATTTTGGAATAAGGGACATCAGGTAGAATGGAAAATGGCATAGCTAGGTGAAAATCGTTAAAAGGCATCACTTGCGAGTTTGCGATAGTGTGGGACTTGAATCATCCACTAAAAACACCCAGGGAAGGCATGATGTTACCATCCTAACAGCAATCGCACCTAGTCTAAAAACTAATCAGCAATTTTGTTTTAACATTTGCTTATGTACTTATGTACTGTTTTTAGGAACTAATTTGGTTTGTTACCTTTTTTTCTTAATTCATTATCACTTTGTTCGTGTGATTATGTTGTAACACATATATTTCTTTCCTAATTACCTAGTTAACTAGTTCAAAAGGTTTAACTCTATGTAATCTTCTAACTAAATTGTTGTTATTAAGTAGTTGAACTACTTCTAAATTAGCATGGTTGCGAAGCCTAACTTCATGTCTTCTTGCGACCTTCCGAACCTCGTCCTCTACCATTTCAATTTTTAGATCCCCATGTAGATCAGCATTACGTATGTACCACGCCGCATTAACAATATTGCGTAATACCTTGTTTTGAAAGCATTGTATGCTTTGAAGATTTGTCTTTCTTGTGCATCCGCATAACTTGTACGCAATATTTGTACGAGAAAATACAATTTTCTGCATCATTGAGAACGTTAAACTTAAACACATTAAGAACTTCAACATTACAAACACGTAGATCTTTCTTCCCTCGAAGTGCCAGGATCTGGAATATATTACCGACTCAAATTAAAATCATAAACAATCTAAATGACTTTGTCCGCTCTTTAAAGGACCACTTTCAGAACCCTGTTGTAGCTATGCGTTTTCACTCCATTTTTGTAAACTGATTTTTATTTTTATTTTCTTTTTCATATTTCCCTTTTATAGTTTAAGATATTATCTTATAAATAACATTTGTATTATTTTGAATATGCTTGTATGTTAAGATACTACTTTTGAATTTGGCATGTACATAAATATATATATAATGAAATATTGTAAATTTTAATGGCCATAAATGAGATGCCCATCTCAAGGCTATTGTTGAATAAAATAAAAATACAAAAATACAAATAACTGGAGGCCATATGTCCAAATTGGTTTTAATACTTGCTTGTAGAGAAGCAATTTGTTGTAGATTGAGAGGCATGAATTCCTCCCTATGAGCCAATACATTATATTGTATCGTATATTTAGTTCATCTCGTTTTTTTTTTGACATGTGTTTTCCAACGCAACTTTGCGTCCAAAGTCAAGCCTAAATACTTAGCTGAGTTCGAATGCAGAACTACTTTATTATTTATGTACACAGGTATGTGTTGTACGTTTTTATTTGTAAAGTTAATATGAACCGACTTTGGTTCATTTAATTTTATTTCCCATTTTTGGGTCCATTTGGATATATCATTTACTGTCCTTTGCAGTTTTTCTGTAACTTCCTGTGCGGTTTTTCCTACTGCAAGTACAGCAGTATCGTCTGCAAAAGTGGCAACAGTAGTTTCGTCATTTTGTGGTAGGTCGTTCGTGTATAGGAGGAACAGTACTGGTCCCAACACACTACCTTGCGGTACTCCAGCTTTGATGTGTTTCAATTCGGAGTACTCATTCTCTTGCTTAATTCTAAATAATCGTTGCGTTATATACGACTCTAGTATTTCGTGATACTCTTTTGGAAGATATTTTTGTAGCTTACGGATTAATCCTTTGTGCCAGACTTTATCAAAAGCCTGTGTTACATCAAGGAAGATGACAGAGCATATTTGTTTTTCTTCTAAAGCTTTTTCTATTATGTCAGTTATTCTGTGGACCTGATCTATTGTTGAATATTTATTTCTGAATCCAAACTGATGGTTTGGGATCAGTGTCTTTTCTTCTAGAATCGGATGGAGTCGTTTGAGGAGCATTTTTTCGAATAGCTTTGACAGGATTGGCAGCAATAATATCGGCCGATATGACGTTACTTCACTGGTCAATTTTCTCGGCTTAGATACCATGATAACTTCCGCAACCTTCCACATGCGCGGAACATACCTTAGTCTGAACGCAGCATTTATTATCAGTGCTATTTTTTTAATACCTTTCTTAGGCAGTTTTTTTCAGAATTTCACCCGTTATTAGATCAAATCCCGGGGCTTTTTTCGGGTTGATCTTTTCTTTTATTTCTTTGGCTATTTCCCTAGAGGTTACTGCTGGAATCGATCTCTCGTCTTCGCACATTTCTTCCGTTTGTTGGGAAATATCATTGTGGCCGTATGGCTTGAAAACGTTTTCAATATGTTCCGCAAATAGATCCGCCTTTGGTTTGTTTGTTTTAGCCCAGTTATCACTGCTGTTTTTCACTGGCGGAATGTATGCCGTTGGTCTTTTAATTTGTTTTGTAGCCTTCCACAGTGATTATTCTGTACTAGCATCGTTTGTCAGATTTGTAAGGTATCTTTCCACCGATGCGTTTTTAAATTCTGCTATCCTTTTTCTGAGCTTATTGTTTAAGCTATTAAGTCTACTTTTATCACTTGGAGCTCTTGACAGTTGCCATCGCTTGCGAGCTCATCTCTTTTCTGATATAATGTCGCAAATTTCGTTGGGATACACGTTTCTTTTTACTTTGCTATTTAATTCAGGCGTTGCAGCCCATGCAACCATGTAATTATTATTTCCATAATTTGAGGAAGGATAAAATATTCCTGGATAGAAGACCCAGCAAGGGAGGTGGTGTGATGATTTGGGGAGCAATGGCTTTGACAGTAGAACTGAATTTTTAAAGCTCAGAAATGAATGGCCGGTTTTTGCGTGCCAGGTTCAATAATTGTATTTATTTTAGTTTGTTGGTGTCTTAGATGGTTGGTATACTGTATCATGTGATGAACAGTTGATCTACTAGCTTCAACTTCAATTTTTGCCTTGATTTTGCTTACGAAAAGTCTTGAATTTGAAGCAGCTCCAGTCATTCACCCGTCATTCCTAACTTGTGTTGCTTACCCTTCCATATATAAAACGGATAGATTTGCCTTGTTCCTGGTAACCTCGAGTTTGGCATATTTCCTAATCAGTTGATATATTTTGTTACCCCTAGTTGTTGTTTCTATATAATAATGTTTTGAACTAAGGTCCCTGGCACTCTTAATGCCTTTATATCTGATTTAAAAAACAGGTAGATTAAATTACTGTTCGTAATCAATAGAAGATAAATTGTTGGGAAAAGCATTATACAAATTTACTTTATCTACTTAATCCCATTTTTTTTAACAACATAGCATTTGTTTTTTCCCAGATTTTAAAATAGTCGTAAAATTAAATCAAGAAACTACCTTGTCGTAATTAAGTAAAAAGAAGTGTATGTTACGAACTATGAGTCACAAAAAAAATGGGCATGAGTTATAAACCTAGAAACCCCTAAATACAAAATTTTATGAAAATTCGTCTAGCAAATGTGGCAACTGATGGACGGACGGACCGAAATTCGGGACACAGTTTTTTGGATTCTCTATAGTCGAAATATAATACCTCATACTCAGTTTGAGTCTGAAATTTCAGTACGATTCATCATATCATATCATTCTCTTTGATATACAAAAGTATATGAGAAAATTAAAAATGTATCTTGCCTTGGCTTGGAAAAGGACTTCCGCCTGCCAGTTCTCTGATGCCTGATTGACATCGTAAATGGCGTGTCATCATTATTATTATGATATAGGTTCTTGTTATTTTCTCCTTAACTAGAACGTCCTTTATTCGGTTAACATTGGAATGAATAAATAATCCCAAGAAAATATATATGTATAATACCAATTTCAAATAACGCTGCAGGCAGTTGCCACTTGTTCGGGAAGTCTCGAATAACGTAAACACTACCCACAAGTTGCAACTATAAGACCGTTCCTCCTTTTTTATATTTAAGCAGAAAACAACATCATCTACCGCTCGCAATCTTTTGATCCATTCAATCACTCCACACATTTGTTCTTATTTAGCATTCATCCCAGATAAACATTCTTTCATTGAAAATATACAAGGACTCAGGCAAATATATTCGACATTATCCCCACAGCATAATGTCAGCTTTATTCTTCGTCCATTTCCCAAAGGGATGATTCAAATGTGTTCTTCATTTCCTTACGATCTGGTTCCGTGTATACATCAACTTACAAGCAATGGGAAAAACGTAAAATTTGACTTTGTGTTACTTTCTGACAAGTAAAGTATCCCCAAGGATAAGGTTTCGTAAATTTAATTTACTCCAAAAGGACCTTCAAGTGGGATATAGCTTTTCCTCAAATGCCAATGCCAATAACTTTATTTTTCCTCCTTACAACCGGACTGATTGGAGTACATTGTCTTGTTCCCGTATTTCTTATTGTGAAGACTAAGAGATGTTTGTTCGAAAATCGCCCTAGGATTTTTTGCTTTTACGTGTCCAGCAGACTTACAACATGCTCTTGGTTCAATACCAATTTACTTACGACCCATGCGACTTTTCTACTCAATGTGTAGCAGTTTAAACGGTGGTCTAATCAAAGTGCTTCTGTTGACTGTAATTAATTGCAATGGCGTGGATGGCGATGAAATCTGAGGTGACTCCATCGACTACGATATGAATTAATAAAATAAAATGAATTGTAATGCATGCTTGATTACCTTTTTCAATAAATTGGCAGCAGCATCCATAGGTGTGTGACTTATCTCAGCATGGTTCCAGTTCACTACATCGCGGCTTAATTGGAACCTCCCCTATAGTCCAGTCAAAATAGACAAAACAATGTCATAACTTAGGCAAAATTCGCATAGAGCTGAAAATTTGCAGAGACGTTAAATACATCATTATAAATAAAATGTCAAAAATCCCAATCGATCCTACTTCTGCAAAAAAAATTATTCAAGGTCAAACGTACAAAATTAAGGTTTTTTCCATTTTTCTCGAAAACGGTAAGTTTGATCGTGAAGTAGGTCAGACAAAAGTGTAGATCATACAATCCTCCAAAAAAATGGTTGAGTCACTTTTTCTCTTACGCCTCACAATTCGTGAGATATCGCGGTTTTAATAATTAGAAAATTCATATTTTACATAATATGTACAATAAAAGACTATACTGTCAGTCCCTAATTCCCTTCGTCGGTAACCTTAAGTTAAATTTGCTAGCTACGTCATTGTTCGAGTGTGGAGGGTCGCACACCTGCCTATTTTTGAAGGAAGTAAACGAAATAACTCAGTATGTATATACAATATTTTCATATGTTGTCTATTGCAAAGGAATTTATAAGAGCTACGTTCAGCTCTGGGAGATCGGCGAGCTCATTTGAATTGCGTTAAAGAAATGCTTCCTTATCTTCATGCGTCAGGACATTTTAATTACGCCAAGTCTGCGCATTTATATCTACAAGATATGATGCAATTAGAGAACTTGATGGATCCTAGTATTTATCAAAGATTTATCGAAGGATTTTGCACTATTAGACGTTCTAATAATTTAAATTGTGGAACTTCGACGGATATGGTGATTGAACAATCAATGATGAAGCGTATGAAAACAGATGGAGGTGTTGCTCGAGGGAGAAGTACGCAAGAAAGTGTCATTAGTAAATGGGTTTATGGCATGCATAGATACAATGAATACTGTGTGTGAAGGATTGGAAGATCTCGCTGATGTTAGATTGGACACAAAAGACCAGCATGTGGAGGCAAGCGATTCTCGTGTAATGAGAGATATTGAAGATATTAATAAACTTGCGGAGTGACTCTTATCATATCATCCGTTCCCTGTGATTTTTCAAAAATTATGTCCATTGCCAGCGGAGTCGTCGGCGATGATAAAATTAGTTTTCATAATGCTCGTGCAGTTGGACTTGCTTCTATAAGCAAAATGACTGGCCAAACGTTTAATAATATTAAATTAAAACGCGCTGATAAGTACTTCCTCTTTTAAGTGCAAGTATCGTCATAAAAGTACATGGTGAAAAGGTGCCTATAGACCCTGTATTATTATTTCAACGCATGAGCATTACTAAGACATTTGAAGTGAACTTGAAACATTCTTCGCATATGAATTAGCTCCTTACCCATTATCACTCTTTGATGCAGTGGGAATGCATAAAACTCTCGCTCTTTAAAACTGCTTTGAATGTTTAAACTTCGAAATTAATAACATCGTGTTGTATGGGATCGAGATGAAACATTTCATATTATTTTTGAAAAATATGTTCAGTATGTACAAAGACATTTTGGTCATAACAGTACGAACGTGTTTGATGGTTATACATACTAATCATACGAAAAATATTAAAGCTGCAGAACAACGTCGTCGGACTACAAAAACATCCTCATCTGTTGATATCGTTTTTGATCGATCTATGAAAGTTCCAACAAACCAACAACAATTTCTTGCAAATACTTACAATAAGTCTCGCTTCATTTCAATGTTATGTGAAGAATTTACAGCTGCTGATATTCCAATAAAACAAGCTGATAATGATGCTGATGTCCTTCTGCTGTGACTCTTTTCCACACGACATCGTTACAAATGGAACTCGTTTTCTTCTTGCAATGTATGGTGCTCCAAAAAAAATTGATTCCATAGACAAATATATTTAGATATTTGAAATTTGTAAAATCTGCATGGAATAATAAAACAGCACAGTTGTTTTGTCTGCCTGCGGGGGTAGGTCCTCTACCAGGCGCGTCCCTTGGGTGGCGGATAAGGGGATGCCCCGGTACGATTCAATGTAAGTTCCACTTTGATTCGTGATCCGGGGTAATGAGGTCATAGCAGTGAAGATGACAAAAAATTCCACTGTAAAACCCATCGTGGACCAAAACCAACTCTGGGTCAGAGTGTTGGAAGGGAGTAAACCCTAGCTAAATCCCACTTTTAAGCCAAGGTGTCGACCCGTGCCGAGGGCTGCATGGTCAGATAGTGGTTAAAGAGAACTGGCCGTTTACGGTCCCCTCCGGCGCCCAGGCAAGGCCGGTTGTATCTAAGTGCCTTATCCCGGTAAGTCGGCTCTGCCGGGACGGACCAACCCTTCCGGACATACTCGTGGGACCTAAAATTAAAAAAATGGACAAACAAATAACAGAAAAAATAGAAAAAAAAGAAAAAAAAACCAAAAAAAATAAAAAAGACCCAGGCACTTCATCAGAAGATGAACTGCTCGCCTCCAGTCAGGAGACAATCGTGGGAAGCGGGGACTCTGAGCGGAGCTCCACTCAAAGTACACCTGCTATCCACAAACCATCTACTTCCTCTACACCCGCTGCGCAGGACACTCGACCTAGTGCCCAAAAGCGTGCGGTAAACACCCACAAATCAGCTAGTAATCGCAGAAAGAGCGCCTACCAGCCATCTTCATTCTGGGTAAGATTACCAAGAAGGAAGGGGCCGGCACGGCTACTCCGCAGGACCTAGCTGAAAAACTCAAGCACCAGCAGATTATTGATGAGTTCATCAAGAATCGCAGGGAGCCACCACCACGCAATACGGAAGCAACTAAACGCAACCGCTCACAAGAGGAGGTCAAGTCTGACCCTCAAAGAAGCAAAGTTGCAAAGTTGGCTACCGCCAAGCACCACAACCCAATCTCAGCACCCCAGATGACACGAACAGTCAGCGAGGTTGTCAGAGACGACCTACAAGTCGCTTTGGTGGATGAACTCTCTACCAGCGGCAAGACAGTGGCTGACGTTTGGGGTGCCATTGAAAATAAACTTTCCGAGATGGTGATGGACCATCTCTTAAACAACCAAGGCGGACCCCTCCCCTGCTTTGACTCAGCTGAAGTCGTAAGAGGTTACAGGGTAATCAAGTGTGAAGACGCTTTCTCCAAGGAATTCCTAAGTGGCTGCGTTCATAAGATCCGTGACGACTGGACCGGCTTAAAGCTTAAGCTGATCCTGGCCAGAGAGATTCCGAGGAGACCGAGAATTCGCATTTGACTGCCAAATATGACCATCGACAGTGATAACTTAATCAATTGTCTCAAGCTCCACAACCCTGCGGTTCCCATGGATGACTGGAAAGTCATCAAGGCTGAGGAACCTCACAACAACACCCTATCCTTCCTAATAATGGTGACGGAAGAGAGCGCGGATCACATTGAAAAGATCGGGTGCAAGCTCCGCTTTGGCATATGGCATGCCAAAGTTAAAATATTCAGGTCCCCGTGTCAGGTCGACGACTTAGATAAAGTTGACGATGCCAACAAGCTGTTGGAGGACATGAGGATCGAGGCGAACCGTACTACCACCCTAACCGAACAAACACCCGAAACCAATCAATGCTGAAAGTCGTACAGATTAATCTGAAGCACTCAGTCTGTGCGTCAGATAACCTGATGATTTTCCTCAAAGAGGAAAACATCGACATCGGCATTGTCCAAGAACCTTGGGTAAACGGGCCCAATATAAGAGGCGTTAACGACACCGGATATATCCTCTACTATAACCGCAGCAATAATAACCATGGTAAGCCAAGAACCTGCATTCTAGCTAAAAAGCATATTAAAGTTTTTCTATGCCCAAATTTTAGCTCGGCCGATCTAACAGTTGTTAAGATGGAGAACGCAGGAGGCGAACTGCTAATCGCATCCGCCTACATGGCATACGACCGGCAAGTACCGTCGGAAGAAGTCCAGGCAATGATAACCGTTATAGCATCAACAAGGACCAACCTGCTGCTGGGCTGCGATGCAAATTCCAGGCATGTGCTATGGGGCAGCTCGGAGTCAAACGAACGCGGTGAGTCTCTTTTTGATTACATTATTGAAAATAACCTAATAATATGCAACAAAGGTAACACCCCGACCTTCATCTTTCCGAGTACGGACAGTTTTAACGGCTGGGAAGACGTTATAGATGTTACTCTCTGTAATAATAACAATATTATGAAGGTTGAAAATTGGAGGGTATCCAGTAAAAAATCTTTCTCAGACCACAACTGGATACTCTTCGACATAGATCTCGCTGTAGAGAGTCCGAAACCTTTCCGAAACCCCAAAATAACCGATTGGGCAAAGTTTAACCAAGTCATTAAGACTAAGTTACACAAAACCCCCAATCAAAAATTTACCTCCACTTCAGAACTCGACACAAAGGTTGAGACTTTTGAAAAAGCTTTCAACGTAGCGTACAAAGTCTCGTGTCCGATCAAATATAGCAAAAAATCATTCCCCCCTTGGTGGAACAAGGAACTCTCTGCTCTCAGGAAATTGACTAGAGAAACCTTTAACATCTGCCATAAATGCAACTACTGGCAACCCTACCGAGATTGCCTTAAAATCTACAAGAACTCTATCAGAACGGCTAAGATACAGTCGTGGATAGAGTACTGCCAATCCATCGAAACCCTCAAGGACTCCGCAAGACTCAGCAAAATGTTGTCCAAAGAACACTCCAACCCATCTCTCCTGAGAAAGGAGGACGGAGAATGGGCTGAGTCAACTACAGAATCCCTAGAACTATTAATAAACACCCATTTTCCCGGATGCAATGATTACGGTGCAGAGCCATCCAGCTCACAACGCAGACAACCCGACGCCTGGGAAAATATAACATCCATTATTACCGAGGAAAAAATTTCCTGGGCAATAAACAGCTTCGCTCCCTTTAAATCGCCTGGCCTGGACGGCATTCTGCCCATCATGCTCCAGAAATCTCTGGAACTGGCAATTCCATGGCTCACATCGATTTACAGGAACTGTATACTCTACAATCATGTACCCTATTCATGGAGACGAGTGCGAGTTGTTTTCATTCCAAAAGCGGGTAGACGCGGTCATGAAACTGCGAAAGATTTCAGACCAATTAGTTTGACCTCCTTCGTACTGAAGACGCTCGAACTTCTCCTAGACAACCACCTGAGAGGGGCAATAAAAGCTTCACTCCTCTCCAAATCTAAACACGCCTACCTCAAGGGAAGATCTACAGAAACAGCTCTTCACGAGGTAGTGCGTACGATAGAAAAATCCCTACACTACAAAGAATACACCTTGGCTACATTCCTAGACATAGAAGGAGCCTTCAACAATGTACACACTGAAGCAATTCTGGAGTCCCTGAGGGAGCTGGGAATAGCAATCCATCTAAGTCAATGGATTGTTTCCATGCTCAGCACTAGAATCATTGAAGCAGCTTTAGGAAATAGCAATATAACCAAATATGCCAGGAGGGGAACAGCTCAAGGAGGAGTCATCTCACCCCTACTCTGGCTCCTAGTAATGAACAAAATCCTCATAAGTTTAGACAGAGTAGGAATCAAAGTAGTCGGGTATGCGGACGATATGGTGATATTGGTGTCAGGAATGTTTCCCTCCGTGATTAGTGAAATCATTGAGAATGCTCTAAGTTAGCACTTGGGCAAAAAAGTGCGGTCTGGGAGTCAACCCGGGGAAAACTGTGCTGATGCTCTTCACCACCAAAACCAACATACCTGACTTTACGCTTCCTCGCCTAAACGGCACACCCCTACCCCTTTCAAACAGTGCCAGGTATTTAGGAGTTATCCTAGATCCTAAACTCAACTGGAAAATAAACATAGAACAACGGGTAAAGAAGGCATGTATAGCCTTTTATGCCTGCAGCAGAACTTTCGGAAAAAAGTGGGGCCTGCAACCAAAATTGACCCTGTGGATGTACACAGCCGTGGTACGACCAATCCTCACGTATGGGTCAATAGTATGGTGGCCGGCTCTAAAGAAAAATTACAATATTACCAAACTTAATAAGGTACAAAGAACGGCATGCATAGGAACAACGGGAGCTCTACGGTCAACACCGTCAGACGGACTCACAGTCTTACTGCATCTTTTACCTCTTGATCTACATATAACAAACATAGCAGCACACAGCGCGATCAGACTCAGAGAGTCTGGCTGCTGGACTGCAAAACCCTACGGCCACAGTAGTATTCTAGACTCTCTACCTAGAAAACTAGTTCCGCCTTCAACAGACTACATCATTCCCAGAATGTCTTTTACAAAACATTTCGTCGTTCAAATTCCTACTAGATCGGAATGGCAAAATGGAGAAGTGACAAGGGATTTCGATCAAACAATCTACACCGACGGTTCAAAAATGGACTGCGGCGTGGGTGCGGGAGTTTTTTCGGAATCCTTAAACATCGCAAAATCATACAGACTTCCGGATACTGCAAGCGTCTTCCAGGCGGAGCTACTGGCTATCCGTGAAGCCTGTCGCCAGATCAAACTTCACTCAAATATAACACCGAGGCAAAGGATCGCCATACTTATTGACAGCCAGGCTGCCATTAAAGCGATCGCTTCGGTAACTATATCCTCTAAGTTAGTACTAGAATGCCGTAATGAGCTGGCCCTGCTTGATAAGTTCAAGGTTACCCTGATCTGGATTCCAGGGCACAGTAACGTTTATGGAAACGAACATGCCGACGAACTGGCCAGGCAAGGCTCAGCTCTCCACTGCTCTCTGGCAGAACTAGTCCACATTCCGCTCGGAGCAGTTAAGGCAAACATCACCGCAGAATACCTTAAGAAAGCCAACCTCAGATGGAGCAGGCTGACTGCATGCGTCATATCCAGAAAAACGTGGCCAAACTACAACAAGGCAAAAACAACCGACCTTCTAGGTAGAACCCGAAAAGAACTCGCAAGACTTACAGCGATCTTCACGGGACACTGGCCTATAGGTGACCATGGGGCCAAGCTGGGCATCCCATACAATACACACTGCCGCAGTTGCAAAGTGACAACTGAAAAAGAAACCCTAATTCACTTTTTATCACCTGTCCGGCTTTAGCTAGGACCAGACTACGTACATTGGGAAGCCCTTTCTTCAATACACTTGAGGAAGTCTCCGAGAAAAGTATCAAGGAACTGATAACTTTCCTGAACTCCGCAGGTTGGATTTAGCCTCCCCCACCAATCGATAATACCCAGGTTTACGTGAGTTTGTGGTAACAAAACGGCACTCAGTGCTAATTGGGTTTGTCTTATCAAACCGCCACACCTACCTACCTACCTACCTGTTTTGTCTGCCTCCAACATCTGCTTCTACCTTTCAACACTTGTATCGTGTGCATTATCAAGTTCAAGTGTGGCTAGGCAATGAGATGGACCCAGAAGGATGGGGTTGGAAATTAACATATAATTATTTGGGGCCAATTCAAACTCTACGCCCGCCTGCTCCAGAAAAACTGCTTAATACTATTTTTTGTAAATGCAAGACGGATTGTAGTAAGAATTGTCGCTGTCAAAAAGTGGGATTATTTTGTTCGCCAGTATGCATCAATTCTCATGGTCAGACTTGCTCCCATATTGAAACAAATACAACAAATGAAACTATTTATATATATATATAGAGTTATTTCATTCATTCATCTCAGCAGGGAGCTGGGACATACCTATCCCTGTAAACCAAGGGATTAGGCTCTGTTGGAGCATAGACCTTGTTCTAGCCCTTATGATATGCTGAATAATAATAACATTAGTATTAGTTCAATGAACTTTACACACACAACTTTCAAACTCCTTGTATTTATATATAAAGAAAACACACGCACAATTAGGAAACATAAGATGTAGTGACACAAATGACTTAGGAATTGCTTTTAATCAAATCCGTGAGTTTACGTTTGAACTAGAGCTGTGTCAATCGTGATTGATTCGTTCTTTTTGACCCGATCACAATAAAGTATTGGTGATTGCAATCACAATGCCCGAAGTCAATCGTTCATCGAGTCAATACTTTTGTTCTGTTCTGACTAATTCATTTCTTTATTACTGATTTAACACATATTTGTTCTACAAAAATAACGCTTCTGTGCAATAACCTCCATTTCCTAATTATTCAAAGGCGTTTTGGTATTTTTGAGTGTATTCACTCTTACAATCCATTCGAATGTATCTGTCTCTATCGAAACTAAATTGAACGAATGATGATTGGGGTTTTTGATTGTATTGAAATTGAATGAAGCAATACAATACTCCCATGTCCCATCTGTCATTGATTGATTGAATGATTGATTGAAATTACCGAATCATTTTTTCAATACAATACTCTAGTTTGAACACCACAAAGCTTGATTCATCCTTTATTGTAGTTGGTAAACTATTAAAATATGTTAAGCCCGTGTACATCAGGGAACTATTCGTTCGACTGAGGTTACATCTGCTCGGCCTGAAATTATTTGAGTTTCTCAGATTATACGGCTGCACATCACCAACATTTACCAAATTGGCCCGCAAGTATTCTGGGACCATTTTGTTTTTCATTTTATAAATAAACACCATCGCACTAAATATTAATCTTTGCTCCACATTCATCCATTCTAATGTGCTGAGCATCACTCGAATTGGGGTATATAAACTACACTTCAAAATTGCCCGCATAGCTTTGTTCTGCAACAATTGGAGTCTAGTTTTTATTTCTTGTTGACTATCGTACAAAAGAGTGGAACAGTAGTCAAAATGTGGCAATATGAGAGCATTGTAAATTAAAATTGAACTCTCATATGTAAGTTCCTTTCTCACTCTTTTTAGGAACCCAATTTTTCTTGCGATTTTTCCACAAATGTAGTCAACATGGTCCTTGAAATTTAGTCTGGAGTCTAACATGACGCCAAGATATTTACTTTTATCCACACATTCAATAACGTCCCCATCCAGCTTTAATTTGTTCATTTTTAACCAATTATTTATATTCTCTAAGTCAACATTCAATCTTTCACACATTAGGTCAACATTCGTTCCACTTATGTAAATAAGCGTATCATCAGCAAACAGCACAATCTTACAAAACTTTATGCAGCTCTTGATATCATTAATGTAGAGTAAAAAAAGGTATACTCCGAACACCGAACCCTGGGGAACACCGAGACGCACATTCACTGATTCTGAAAACACATCATTCACTTTGGTCCTTTGCGATCTTCCCGATAAATATGAATCAAACCACTTAAGCTCTTTATCTCTTATACCATACATTTCCAGTTTTTTTATCAAGATACCTCTATCAAGGGTCCCAAAGGCTCTTTTAAAGTCCAAGAAAACTGCTATGACTGAGTCACCGTCATCTATTTTATTCTTCCACTCAAACATTAACCAATTAAGTGCCGTTTCACACGAGTGATTTGCTCTAAAACCCGATTGCTCTTCAATCATTATCTTGTTCGTTTCCACATATTTTTGTAGTTGGTTAACCACTAATTTTTCCAGAATTTTTTCGAAGGTTGGAAGTGTATTAACCGGGCGGAATTCCTCACCCTTTATCGTATTAGCAACTTTTCCCACCGGTTCAACTACTGATTCTTTCCAGTTTTGTGGAAAAATTCCAGATTGAAGAGATGTGTTAAATATCTTTAACAGAATTGGGCCAATAATTTCTATTGATTTATATATCATGTCTCTATTTATTCCAAACAAGTCTTTTTTATTATTGCACTTTTTAATCGTAACACATAAAGATCTTACACTACAGTACTTGAATTTAAACGTACAAGACAAACTTACATTTATTGGAACATATTGCACAATCGGAATAGAGTTATTAATGTCACGTATACTACTCGTATCTACAAAAAACAAGTTAAATTCATTCGCGATCTGGGTAGTGTCACTTATAGAATTTTGTCCGAATTTGACACTTGAAATAAATTTGACTTTATTATTTTTAATTATTAAAGATTTTAGCACTGACCAAACTCTTTTTGTATCTCTACCGCTAGCTTGAATTTGCGAACGAATGTAGTTGTTTTTTGATTCCAAATTTTTTCTTTTGTACTCATTGCGAATTGCTTTGTATCTGCTCCAATTGGACTCAATATTAGTATAGTGTGCCATTCTATATGCCAATATTTTTTTATTTCTCATTTTTTTCAACTCCTTCGTGACCCATTTATAGTCACTCTCATCTTTAACAAATTTTTCTACAGACAATTTCTCACAACACTTTTTTATTTTCTCATCAAATAAAGTGGTTAGCTGTGTGAAATTATCAATCTCATACAGATTAGAGAAGCCGATGTTGTTTAAAACGCTATCAAATTTTAGTTTGGAATATTTCAAAAATTTAATCTTTTTATTTCGATTTACATTATGATGCTCATGCCTCGCTATTTCCACTTTTAATGTTTCGTGATCCGTCACTTTACAACATTGGCTTACTCTTGCACTGACCATATCACACATATCTATATTTATTAAAACATAATCAATCAGAGTATGCGATGAATTCGTTATTCTAGTTGGTTGCATTACTATTTGCTTAAGACCTTGATCTGTGATACATCTTATGATTTTATTTCTGTTAGCATCATTTTCTAATAGGTTTATATTGAAGTCACCCATAATATAAACAATGTTTTCATTCTCCAAATGTTCTGAATACCAGTTTCTATAGAATTCAATAAACTCGTTAATGGACGAGTTTGGTGATCTATACAGCGCAACAAACGAACACTTTTTTCTATCTATCCACACATAAATTTTCAATATCCAAACAAAATAGTCAATTTTTGTTTCATTCCCCAATTCACACCTTATTCCTTTTTTTACATATATTATAACTCCTCCCGTATGTCTTGAATTTGAAGTACAATTTATACACTTGTAATTATCAAATTTATATTCAGACTCTTCAATATCATTCGTTATGCACGTCTCCGAAAGTAACAAAAGATCAGGACAATACATTTTTAGCAACAATTCGACTTCACATTTATTAGACAACAAACTTTGTACATTCAGATAGTAAACTATTGTTTGATACCTTTTTTGACGTAATGCTGATTGCTAATACGCTATTCTGCCTTTTTGAGCGTCAAGTTTTTTTTTGAACACCTCACAAGAGTGGCTTCTACAGTCATGCTCCACATTGAGACATAACCCAAGATTTGTATTTACACTCAGACAATTATTGCAATTTAACTTCGTATTTGAACACGATCTTGACTCATGATTTTCACCACATTTCGCACAAACTATTTTATTTTTGCACTCACTAGCAATGTGATTATATCCCCAGCAATTGTAGCATCGCTTCACTGGAACATAATCGTAAACAATGCACCTATCCCACCCAATATTAATTTTGTCTCTTTCCATTAAAATATTATAATCAACATTCTCAACTGCAATAATTGCCTTATAACTTTTTTTATTTTCTTTAACTACACTATAAAATTTCACACAATTTATTGCACACTTTAATTTATTTTGCGAAATAACCGCCTTTTCCAATTCTTCTTTCTTCCACTCAGTATTAATTCCACATACTTATAAATATGTTTTTTTCATTTTTGTTATTGAAACGTCATAATCTTCACTCAATTTTTTTTTTCATTTCACTTTCAAGAGTATTCCTTGATTCATTATCATCACAATTAATAACTACCACTCCATCCCTCTTTTTTATCACACTATTAACTTTTAAAAGAGCGCCGTTGGATCGATGCTCTCTTTTATCACGTCTTTGGTTTTTGCATTTTCTTGAACTTTCTTTGGTTTTACAATAACCGTTGCACTATTTTTATTATTATTATTTTTTAATTGATCCGCATATGTTATATTTTTATTTTCCTTACTTTTTATTTCTCTTACTATTTCATTTCTTATTTCTTTAACACTATTTATAACTAGATTATTATCATTTGATATTTTTTTGACATTATCACAAATTTGCTCACTATGTACTTTAACTGATTCGTTCACTTCACTCATTTTTTTTTATTTCTTTCACACTTTTCTCACAAGTCTCTTGAGCTATTTTCATTGATTTTAGTCTACCCATATATGTTGATTCTATCGCTTGTAGCAATTTTGTAATTTCACTCTCGTTTTTTTTAAACATTCCTCAAACTCATTCTTGTACTCCTTCAAGTTGCTTCCATTCTTTTGCACTGTTTCTTGCACATCCTTAAGTTCAAGATCAATATTTTGGATATAAACCACACAATCTTCGCACATAAACCTAATCATATGATTAGTATTTAAAATTCTCACAGAGTATTGGTCAAGGCCACTGCATTTAGTCGCAGTATGGAAAATCTTTCCACACACTCCTTCACATTGTATACCCGTTTCTCCGCGGATAGAACTCTTACACTTAACACACTCTCGCATAATTTACTATATTTAATTTAACACTATTTACTTTATTATTAACACTTTTCACTCACTATCACTGCACTTTGTATTTCTCTTATTGAGTCACTTTCTCATCAAAAGAAAACACCCGTTATATTAAGCGTCTTTTCGCAATTATTTTTCTTTAGGTTTATATATTTTTCCTTTAAAATCATATATTTTAAACCCACAACCACACTATCCGGTAAAGAAATGATATCTTTTACGATCTCGCGCTAGTTAAAGGTAAAAATACACACAATTTTATTGGAAATTATAAATGTTTGTGGAACAACTTTCGATATGTCTTAACCGTCACAAAGTCACTCAATGATAGTAATGAAGACACAATTGATGCATCCCTTTTCGTAGAACAGCGAACAGAAATTCAGCAAGAAGAAGAAAATGAAGACGAAGAAATAATTGTCGAAGTAGAATTAGAAAATTATCTAATATAATAACATTTAGAATAAAACAACCTATTCCATTTTGATCATTAGCAATATTACCATTATTTCAATCAATAAGATACGATCTTATCAAACTTTCTTTATTACAATAGATCGTGGAGTATACCTACTGGGGAAACCACGTTAAGAAAACTGCGCCAAGTACATTACCTCATAGGTGGTGCGGAAAAGTGTGCATATAATGCAAAATAAGAAATCTAATTATTAAAATCGCGATATCTCACGAATGGTGAGTCGTAAGAGAAAAAGTGACTCGACCATTTTTGTAGAGGATTGTATGATCTACACTTTTGTCTGGCCTATTTTCACGATAAAACTTACCGTTTTCGAGAAAAATGGAAAAACATTAATTTTGTATGTTTGACCTTGAATAATTTTTTTTGCAGAAATTGGATCGATGGGGACTTTTGACATTTTATTTATAATGATGTATTTAACGTCTCTGCCAATTTTCAGATCTATGCGAAGTTTGCCTAAGTCAAATGTCTATTTTGACTGGACTACTATGCCGCAATATAATAAATAAATGGCTTTATTTTATCAAAACTCTTTGCGGACCCAAACAATAACGCAAATTTGAGTTGTGAATACATAAGTCATATTTTTCAATTTGGCAATTCGGCCAGATGTGCTGGTTGGGATATCAGTAGAATACCACAAAACTCACTTTTTTCTAAATATAGATAGATATGTAGATTGATAGATAATTCTTTGTTTACATTTCTCTAAAACAAATACAATGGTTTACAATAAAGTTTACAAGCATGGCAAAAAAGAACACACCGTCTGCCGATTTGACAATTAATGTTCAACGTTTTTGAGAGAGTTATCTTATTAACTTGGAGTTAAGGTTAGTTAAATCGAAAATAAAAATAACAGGAATGACTTGATGAAAAGGAATTATTGTACTAAAAATGCAATTAAATTTTGAAATTAAAGTAATACGACAGGTTATAGTTTCCGAAATTTTAAGAATATTGATAGTGCTGATTGAAAAACCATATTCATACCATTCCTTGGCATCTTGTTTACAGTATGATCTCTTTGGATGATCAAACAGATATTCTTCCCAGAAACATTAGTTATCTCTTTGATACATACGTTACCATATCAATCGGTAAGGCCAAAAGTAACTCCTTGGTTTACAACAATGACGTTCGCTTGTAAATATCACAACGAGATCCGGCTTACCACCAGTGGAAGCGTTTTCGCATAGCAGATAGCTTACAAGTGTTTAAAAAAACACCGTCATCAGTTAACTAAGCATTGCTAAGACACATATTTATTCCAATCGGCTTAGTACTAATATAGATGGCCAAAAACTGTGGAATAACCTTCGGGAATAAGGGATAGGTAAACAGAAGTTGAAATGCACAAAAGACATTGATTCCAACGAACGAAATCGTAATTTTTTATCGCCTCCAGTCACTAATCAGAATCGTTTAAGTTTTCCTACGAACTTAAGAAGGTTAACATATCATTATTCATAATTTTTCTTACTTAATATATGATACATAAATGTAATTTTTTCTTATTTTTAAATATGCTATTTTTGAATTATTCTTGCATACAAATTAATATACTGCTAAAAAAATAAAAAAAACATAGGGGCGGGCTACAGTCCGCTTGGGCGAACTGTTGGATACCCTATTCTTATTCCTATATCTCATAAGTGGGCGTGACAAAAATTTAAAGGATTTTATCGAAAAAACTAAGCTTTTGTAAATAAAAACGCTCCCTAGCTCAAACTTTGGTTTTTCAATAAAATTGTTTTATTTAATTGTGGGCGTGTCAGTAGGCGGATTTAAAAAAAATTTAAGTATGAGCATAAAGGGCACCTAGAGAGTATATACTATAAATTTCAGCTCCCTAGCTCAAACTTTGGACTTTCAAAAATAAAAAATAAATAATTGTGGGCGTGTCAGTAGGCGGATTTTGAAAATATTTACACATGAGCATAAAGGGCCCCTAGAGAGTATATATTAAAAATTTCAGCTCCGTAGCTCAAATTTTGGTTTTTCAAAAAAAATATTTTATTTAATTGTGGGCGTGTCAGTGGGCGGATTTTGAAAATTGTATGTCCCAAGCAGGCACGAGGCGTGAATTCTTGGGAAGCGGAAGCAACAAATGTTAAATTAAAAAAGTCAAAAAGTCTTTGTTTTCTCTTTCATACATTGTTTTATTCTGTTTTGATTATGTACTTTCTTTGTTATACTTATTAGTGTATTGCTGATGATGAGTCGAATATGACCCGAAATGCATTCAAAAAAAAAATAATTTAAAAATTGACGAAGCAATTCATTTGTTTTTGTTATTTAATTGTTGTGATCAATAAGGTGTTTTTTCGTTAAAAAAATTTCTTCCTCTGAGTTGACGCGATCACAAGCTGAAAGTTCGTGCCTTTCTAAACTTAACTTGGTTTCGTATGAAGAATTAGTTAAGTAAAAGAAAGAAATTTAATCTTATAAAAAAGTCATTTTCTTTTTTCTTTTTATTTCTTTAAATAAACTTAATCATTGAAAAGGAATACATAATTTTTAAAATAAAAGATTATATTTTGTACATTAAATTTATTCTTCTTTCTTTTGAGGCAAAGTTATCTATGATATTATCATGAAACTTCGCTCTAGCTTGTATTTCTTTCAACATTTTTTTTTTCAATTGAAATTAGAGCTATGTAAATGTGACAATCTTTCTTGCCCACATTTATTTCTTAGGAAATTTTTGATTCTTTTGAGGCACGAAAATGATCTTTCAACCGATGCGGTTGTTACGGGTAAAGTTAACATAAGCTTAGATAGATTAAAATACTCGGTGAAACTTGTATCCAAAACGGGTATAATTAAAAATCGTAATACCTCTTGAAGGTCTTTTTTTGACTTAAAATTCTCATTATTGAAAATAACCTTTAATTCAGTTTTTAAAGCTGGAATATCAAAATATCCCGGATATAAACTCTGTAGGTTACTGAGCAAGTTATCAGGAAAATTGTTTTTGAAATATTTATACAATGCTGTATCCGAAAGTTTTAAAAACTCAAAGCATGGCAGGGAACTGAACCGATTATCGATTTTAGAGATGATTTGTTGAACGATCGTTTCTAAAAGAGCTTTATAATGTTCCTTCGTTGGCACGTGCATTTCAGAACGTCTATTGCTGTTGATATTGGACAAATTCTCGTTTTCATTTAATTTTTTCCAAAAGTTTCAAAATTTTTGGATTTTAGTAGATTAAGTATACTGTTTTTGAAACTATTAATTTGATTTAAAGAAAATTGAACATCACTGGACTTGGATTGAAGAATTTTAAACAAAATGTCACTTTGTGGGAAAAATTCGTTGAAAAAATAGATAAGAACAATAAATTTTCTATCAGTAAAACAATACATCAGACCTTTCGATAGAACTATAGCTAATGTTTTCGAAAAAGGTTAAAAGGTGTCCTTTCAGGTCAAAGATTGTTTGCACGATGCGACCATTATATTGCCAACGAGTTGGAGCAGCGCTAGGAATTTTTCTTTTTACAACCGCATTAAATGCTGCAAGTCTTTTAGACGAATGGGAAAAAAATCTAACGAAGCTGCGTAAACTTATAATGAAACCGGCACATGGTTTTATTTTAGACACTGATTGAGTTAACACTAAATTTAGTTTATGAGCAAATCAGTGAATATAATGGGCCACAGGAATGATTTCTTTTATTCTTGCTTGCAAACCGTTTGAATTTCCCGACATAACAGCCGCTCCATCGTAGCTTTGACACACCACTTTGTTAAACACATTCTCCTTTTTTAAAAATGGTACAATAAAATCAAACAAATCCTGAGCGGATCTCAGAAACATCTACAAAACACATAAATCTTTCAACGACAGCCCCATCTTTTCTAACCATGCGCAACATCACTGAAAGCTGTAATTTGTTGGATACGTCGGTGGTTTCATCTAAGAGCAGCCCCACGTAGTCTGAGTTTTTGATTTCAGCCCGTATTTCCTCGAGTAAAGTTGTAGCAACCGATGCAATAAGTTCGTTTTGGATACCACTTGATAAACCAGAAAAAAACAGTTGAATTTTCCAAATGATGTTTTAAAATTGGATTGTACGAAGCTAGTAAATAAATCGTCTCTATAAAATTTCCCCTGTTTAATGAATTTTGCGATTCATCGTCACCTCTGAAAGGTAACTCCAAACACGCAAGATGGCAAGTAACATCAATTAAACTTTTTAATATTTCTCGGTTTCTTTTCACTTCTTCATTATATTTGCGAATAGAAAGCATTCATCATCTAGATTCATCTCGTATCAATTAAATTTTCTATGCGAACAGAGCCAAACATTTTTAATGAAACCATTGCACTTAAATTTGAACCGCACTCTTTTCCATGCCTTTTTCCGGCTTTTGACATATTGTTCATATCACTAAACCCAGTACTATTCCAAACAGTTTTTTCATTTGAAAACAGAAGCATGGCTTATTTATCTTAAGACAGCCTCTCAACCAAGAAAAACGTTCATAAAACTGCATAGAAAAATGCCTAGTGCATCGTTTTGTAACGGTGTTAATGTTTACCAATGGCTTCGGTCTTCCACCATCTATTATCTTTTTTTTTTCGTCAAACCCTCTAGCCGAAAATGGTTTATTCAAAACACTTTCTACTGCACAATTGCAGTTATTAATTTTTGAAACACTAAACAAATCGAAAACTTTTAAATAATTAATATCGCCCACTTAACAACGAAATGAAAAAAAAAATACGAAACACTAACTTTTCACTAGAGCACTTGGTTTTCACGACATAAACAACGCACAAGCCATAAGTGTAAGAAAAACATTTCTACCCCCTTTTCAAGAAAACTTAACTCATTGACAGTTAAACAGTTAACCACTCAATACTTCTGTATCTGGTCCTTGGTTTTCTTTATTGAATTTTCGTAATGCATGCACTCAACTCATTCCTTACGTGTTGGTCAAATGGTAAGAAAACAGGATATTTTACTTTGACTTTGGTATGCGATTTTAGGTAATAAGGCGATATGGAAGAATGCCCAGCTGTTGTGCATTCTAGGCATTAGCAAGCATTATAGCAAGCAAGTTTTTATGCGCATTATTTATAATGGAGTGATGTTGTGCATTCTCAGTTGGATTGGAGTAGAAGGGATTTCGTTTTGAGTTCTAGTTAGCGAAGAGAGATCATGATGTACGGTTTTTTTTAGCATTTTTTCTCCGAAGCGACTTTCATAAACAATAATAATGTTTCCATAATGATGTTTTAATTTATAGAAGGGATCAAAGGAAGATTCTTCATTTAAACCACGACTTATTGCTTAACGGAAACACTCATTCCACTCAATATATAGAGGCTTCGTCCCTGGTCCCAAGCAGTTTTATGGGCCAAAGATCATATATAAAAAATTTCAGCTTTCTAGCTCAAAATTCAATTTTTCCCAAAATTTGTTTTATTTAATTGTGGGCGTGTCAGTGGGCGGATTTTGAAAATTTTATGTCCCAATCAGTTTTATGGGCCATAGATCATATATAAAAAATTTCAGCTCTCTAGCTCAAAATTCGATTTTTTCCAAAATTTTGTTTTTTTGAGTTTGTGGGCGTGTCTGTGGGCGGATTTCAAAAATTCTTAAACTTGATTATTTCGGGACCCTAGAGAGTATATGGTTAAAATTTCAGCTCTCTAGGTCCAGTTTAAAGGCCTAATTTTTGCCGACGGACGGACGGACGGACATGGCTAGATCGACATTACTATCGATGCTGATCATAAATATAGTAACTTTTAGGGGTCTACGGGCAATATTAAGGTATGTTACAAACTATGCGTCAAAATTAATATACCCCTAGAATAGGGTATAAAAAGTACAATTCAATACACTTTTTCTCAAACTTTAGATACAATGCTAAAAAACGATTTTTCATCCCTGGTCTGAGATCCTTTGGATTTACATGTGAGCATTTACCGGCTTTGGGTATAAAAACACTTTTACTTCTCTTTATGGCAGCTCTATGCAGCTTTACAGGATTTTCACAAGCAGAGGCAGATGATATCCGAGATATTTTACATTTGCTTCTGCGGATTTATATGGTTTAAAGCTGTGGGGCCCCAAAGCAGTTTGTCCCTAGTGATCAGTCTCGTGTAGTTAGTTGTTCGTGCAATTGAACTATTTCGGTTTGCATTACTGACGTGATAATTGGTAACGTGGGAAATCGGTATCAATATCAACTAGCAGATTTAACGATTTTTCGCCAGAAGTGGTCCAGGAGCCGTATGCATTCTTCAAACACCTAGCCATAACTGGATTTTTTCTTAGCCTAAATGCCTCGAATAATTCTTTTGTTGTGACACAGGAGAGTCTCCAGGAAGAACGTTTAGCTTTCCTAAGTTCATTTTTATAACCAATCTGTTTTTCTACAGCTCCTAAAAGCTGGTTGGCAAGGAGAATCGTCTGCTAAATTGAATTGAATGTAACGATGATCACTAAAGCAGTGTTCTGCCGAGCCTTGTCAATTCCATATTTGCTGATTGATTGAATTGGAGGCTAGAGTTATGTCTAAAACTTCTTGTATATTTTTAGTAATGCAGTTGGGTAAGCGACCTGGTTAGACACGATAAGGTTAGTACTTAGAATGTAATCAAAAAGAGACCATTATCGTTGATCTCGGAACTACCCCATACCGAATGGTGTGCGTGGCATCACATACAATAATGAGTCCAGTATTCTATTTCTCAGTTGTATGTCGATCACATAAATTAGGGAGTACAAATACATTTAAGCTGATTTTTACTATACCTATGCAAGTTCTAGTTTGACATATTTCTGTTGCACACATAATCAAGGAGTCCTAAGTCCTCGAACCAGGTTGTTAAAAATCCATAGCTCTTGGATCAGGACGATATCTTCTCCATTTTTAGAAAGACGGATTAGAAGGGAGGCCTTTTTGGAGTACTGGAGGTTAATCTGTACTAATCGCAAAATTGAGCATTCTATTCAGGCAGAGAAGGCTCCACCACGCTGTTGTTTAGGTCTACCGCTTTAGAATATATGCCTATGGGGGTTCAGCAAGCCTCAGACCAGGCCAAACCTCTACAAATTTGCCTATGGCGATCTTATATAGATCCAGAGATCTTATGTCGTGAATTGATGCAATCCGGCATCTTTCTTTTCTGGAGGAGGTCCAGGATGATCCTTCATGAAGGCAGAATACTAGCCTTACAGCTTTGTTAGACCTTCAGCCGCCATTCGTTGGAAATCATTACGGTCAATCACCGCCAACACAATCTTGTCCTATAGGACATAGCTGGAGACGGAATTTGAGGTGGTGCTGATGTTATGCACTTTTTATTGCAACCTCCACTGATCTCTGGCGCTTAGACGTGCAGTCTTTGCTGGTCCGTCTGTCCTTTTCTGGGACGGCTCATTTAAAATTGGCGATCTGCTGCGGCGTTCTTTCGGTCTCCAGAGTATCTCCAAAGCTCTTCAGAGTCCCTATTACGTTTCAAAATCATGTTTTTGGCATCTTACAGATCTGCCGTTTGATTTTACCACAATTCACTTGCCTAACAACCAAAGGAACTCGTTTTGATTTAACCCCACGCCACACGCACACACACCGCTCACCTTTTTATCAAGCAAACTCAATTACTTTACCAAATTTTTCTGTTTACCTTATTTAAATTTTAAAGTTACAACGATTTAAATGTAAAGAAGGTATATACCGAGAATAAGTTAAGTTAGTTCATAATACAAAAGTGAAGTGAATTATTTTTTTCCATTTCCATGCATCTTTCAAAGACGAAAGCTTAGAAATGGATTTTTTATTGAACTTGAATTTTTCTAAACTAATGTCTTTCTGCAGGCGGCTCGAGCAAGTCTCTGATTGTTTTCAAGTATAATAATTTAACCTTTAAGTTCCGAAATAAATCCCACGCTAAAAATTTTCAAGAGTTACAGCAAATACTTTATGGTGTGTAAACATTTATACCGACGTTGGGCGATGTGATGCACAATGCCGTAACTGAGACAACACATCAATTGTTCTTATTTAACCTCCCCGCTGTAACCATTGGGTACTTCCCATATTTACCAAGACATGGCTTGCAAAGATTATAAATGGGTCTCAGAAATCCTACATGATCCCCTCAGAAAAAGGATGTGATAAACGGTGTCGTCGACAGTCAAGATGACATATACCTTACATGAGCTACTTCAACTTATCATCAATAAGAATTTTTTTAAGACTAATAAGTTTGTTGAAAAAGGGATTATGGAGGATGAACCCTCTAAAGACGAACGGGAGCTGTCACATCCCCGTAGTGTGTCACTTGCACCAGAACATTCGATGCGTTTTCCTAATGTAAGAGAATGGGCCTGGCGCTTCAATTTTGGCGTTTTGCTCTCATGGGAAAAACACAGTTTTAGATAGATAGAAAGATAGATATATAAGTTCTTTACTTTCATATTTAACAATAATACAAATTTTTGTTTTCGAATGAAGATAAATGCAAGATCATGGCAATATAAGCCGTCTGCCGGTATAACTTCAAAATAACTGGAATAGAGAGAGATTAATTAAATTTTAGTACACAATTGTAATTTAACATAAAACACTATATTATTATGTTTGTATCGAAATCAGGGTTTTAGATAAGCTAAATAAACAAATTAAAAATAAAGTTTAGTAGAAGACTATTTAATACGCAGTGCCGCAGAGGTTAAGACTACTACTTAAGGTCTCTGGTTCAAATCCCGCCGGGACCAAGTTACATCTAAAAGTTTTTTCCATTGCCCCACCTCTTGCGAACGTCTGACAAATATCCCGAAGTATTAATTGTCATGAAAAGCTTCTCAAATTTGCCGTTCGGATTTGGCTTAAAATTGTGGGTCCTTTTCATTTCGCACAAGCAAATGGTTGGAGAAGCTACGTTTTGGGCCCTGTTTGGGCTGTTTTTGCCTAAATTTTTAACTTCCCAGTGGAAGTTCTTGTAATGGGGCCGATTTTGTGAATCGCGGATTTTGACAAATCTCCACGTTTCAAGGTCACCAGAATCCAAATTCAACGTTTTTATAGAGATGTCTGTCCGTGTGTATGTACGTATGTGCGTATGTGCGTTCGGAATTTTCTTTCGCCACGATTATCTGGAGAACCAAAGATGATATTGACATGGGATCGGGTTTATTCGAAGCGTAATTACGTAACTCAGAGTTTCCAGTGAAATCGGTCCAGTCGTTTTTTGTTAGTAAATAAATAACTAAAATAATTTGACTTTATTTGTACTATTTATCGTCATTTGTCATTGAGCAAATCATTTTTACAACGTGCTCCGTTATTTCGTATACATGTAAATTTACAGGTCTCCTTGTGGTTGCATTAATATATATCACACTTCGCTGTTATTAATAACATTTAATTTCCGTGAACAATATTAAAGAACATTTTTAGGGTTCCGTAGCCAAATGGCAAAAAACGGAACCCTTACAGATTCGTCATGTCTGTCTGTCTGTTCGGGAATATCATATTCACTTTTTTCCGAAACTATAAGAGCTATACTGTTGAAACTTGGTAAGTAGATGTATTCTGTGAACCGCATTAAGATTTTCACATAAAAATAGAAAAAAAACAAGAACTTCCACTGGGAATTTAACAATAAATTTTGGGGGTTCCCCATACTTAGAACTGAAACTCAAAAAAAAAAAAATTTCATCAAACCCATACGTATGGAGTATCTATGGATAGGTCTTCAAAAATGATATTGAGGTTTCTAATATCTTTTTTTTCTAAACTGAATAGTTTGCGCGAGAGACACTTCCAAAGTGGTAAAATGTGTGTTTTCCGACCCTAAGAGCAGATTAAGGTGTCTGTTAGTTGATCGGGAAGCTGACAATCTTGGCTGCTCTTGAAATTTCTGGTAAAGATTATCATCAACAGCTTGAATACAGTAATAGAAGATGTTTTTTCTTTCGTCGTCGTAATTTTTATTTAATATCATCGCCTAGTTTTTAGTGGAAACTAACTTGAACCAATTTTTGAAAGCCAAGTATGAGTATCGAGAGCTGCCAGCAACATACATATATGGCGTAGTTCGGTGTAGGTGTCGAAAGTTCATCCGGTTGAAGGAGTAGCGTTGGATATTCTCTATTTCTTCTAAAAATTGATACCCGTACACTTCACTTGCATAGCAAAAGCAGAGTTGGTAGTGGCATTGAAGACCTTAAATTTCTTACAGCATATGTTATGAGAGCGACATGATTAGCTTCGGAGAATGAAACCCTCAATTGGTATACAGACACTGAACGTCAACGGAATACGATTTGAGAGAATGGACATGGAACGTACGGATGCTATACATCCTATGTGCTGTTCAAAACTTGATTCTGTCCTCGAGCGGATCAAGGCATATATCAGCGAGATCCAGGGTATACTATAGAAAGGGCCAGGTATGACGAAAAGAAAAAATTTCCGACATTAACAGCTGCCATAAAAGATTGTGGAAATCGGCTTAAGACGAAAGCTGTAGATTTAAAGTCGATTAATGGCATCCTGGCGTGCGTCATAATTACATTTCAAATCAAATATTAGTTTCAAAAGTGCACGGAAACCTATTAACGATACGTAAGATTCTGGCAAGGTGGAGTTTTATGACCTCCTGGAAGGAGCCTATACGTATCTTGTCCGGACTACAATTTAAAAGTTATATACTAGGGGAGGTGCCAACACAGTGGTTGATATTGAAAACATCAGCGTGCCATGATAGAAGCTTTCACGGCAACTGTAGAAAAGGCAAAATAAGTTGGTCTTACAGTTAATGAGGACAAGGTACATGCTAGGAGTACTTGGTACATGCTATCAATAAACAAACAAACATCTGTATATCGCCTTAAAAAAAACGTCACTATTGATACCACACAAACTTCGAGGTTGTTAAGAAGTTAATTTACCCTGGAGTAAACTTAAGCTAAATGATTGACATCTTAGTGGAGATCCGAATGAGAATGACCCAATGAAACCTCTGCTACTTCGGTTTGGCAAAACAATGCATGCTCTATCGACCTTAATACTGCCATATCTGCTTTATGGCGCCGAATGCTGGACGACAAGTAGAAATGGGGTTATTTCGAAGAAAAAAGAGCGAATGGAGGAAAAGATACAACCGCTAACTCTATGAGCTCTACGAAGATGAAGATGTATCCCGAAGAGCTAAATCTCGTCGAATAGATTTGCTCGGCTAGATCGATCTTTTGAACATTAGACAACCAGCCAAGTGGATCTTCAACTCCCAGTCCCCAGGTTCGGCAGATATCGAAGACCGAACCACCCTTTTAAGGACCTAGCCATCACGAATGCAAGAGCGCTTTGTCTAGACAACTGGAAGCAGTGTGCCCGGGATCGAAGAGGATGGAAGGCTGAACCCAGCTTTCTTAATTTATTTTGATGATCTTATCAAATATTCCGCTCTGCCATTAGTAATAATTGCAATTTTCGGTTTATAAATGCATGGAAAGTGATATATTCCGTTCGTCGCGCCCATGTGAATCGAGTCATTTAAGGTTGACTTCTTTAACTTGCTCGTAAGGAAAATTTTCAGTGAGCAGCTGATATTCAAGTGAGCTATTCGCCCAAAAAAATAGAGTAAGCTAGTATTATCATTCATTGATTGTCACAGTGTCAAAGTTTGTATACTTTTATTTAAACTAGGGGTCGCCCCATGGTCGAAATTCGACCAATTTATTTTATAAATTAAAAAAAACAAAGTCGACAGTTATACAATTAATCGGAGAATGACATTTTTCGACATTGCATTCTCTGATTTCACATGATATAAAATTTTTTCGGCATTTTTAAGTAACTTCAAGCATTTTCAAGTTACTTCAAGCATGTCCAAGTAATTTCAAGTATGTTCAAGCATTATCAAGTAACTTCAAGTTTTTTAAGCATTTTGAAGTAACTTCAAGCATTTTCAGGTAACTTCAAGTAACTTCAAACATTTTCAAGTAACTTCAAGTATTTTCAAGCATTTTCAAGTAACTTTAAGTAACTTCAAGCATTTTCAAGTACCTTCAAGCATTTTCAAGTAACTTCAAGCATGTCCAAGTAACTTCAGATATGTTCAAGCATTATCAAATGCATAACATGCACAGCAATGTTGTTGTTGGTAATTTCAAGAAACTTGAAGTATTTTCAAGCATTTTCAAGTAACTTCAAGCATTTTCAAGTAACTCCAAGCATTTTCAAGTAACTTCAAGCATTTTCAAGTAACTTCAAGCATGTCCAAGTAGCTTCAAGTATGTTCAAGCATTTTCAAGTACCTTCGCTTCAAGTACCTTCGGACCGAGAAGATTCAATCAGAACACTTCTTCAGGTTCACTTCCCAGGTTCGTCTATTCGCGACATAAGCGGTAACTCTTCTAACGATGTGGACCCCAAGGTACATATAGATAGCAGAGTAAACAGCTTATCTGGAAAAATGTTTAGTCCAGATAAGGTTAGATGGGCAATTGGCTCATTCAAACCATTTAAAGCCCCAGGTGGTGACGGCATATTTCCGGCCCTTATCCAAAGGGTTAGTGATGTCATTCTGCCGATGGCTATTGCTTTATTTAGAGCTAGTTACAACTGGGGATACATTCCACTTTCCTGGAGACAGGCCAACGTGATTTTTATCCCCAAAAATGGCAATAGGCCAAGTGAACTGCCTAAATCATACAGACCCATCAGTCTGACATCTTTCTTTCTCAAAACCATGGAAAGACTTATAGATGTTCATATCAGGGAGCACATAGCAACATCAAGCCCCCTGCACTCAAGTCAATTTGCGTACAGAAAGGGCAAATCCACTGAAGGCGCTCTTCATTGCCTTGTCAAAAAGGTAGAGGAGACTTTCAAGTCAAAGGAAATTGCACTTTGTGCCTTCTTGGACGTTGAGGGTGCCTTCGATAATACCGGATACGACTCGATTGCCAGGGCGATCAGTAATAAAGGGATCGAAGTATCGACGAACCAATGGATCAGAGCCATGTTGGAAAGTCGTATAATTACCTCCTCCTCCGGAGGTAAATCGGTGTCTGTGACGGCAGCCAAAGGCTGTCCTCAAGGAGGAGTACTCTCTCCCCTCTTGTGGTCACTTGTCATCGACAACCTACTGGTCAGTCTACACAGACTAGGCTTCAACGCCATTGGTTATGCTGATGACCTGGCGATAATTATTAATGGTAAGCGTAGCGCAACCATTACTGATAACATGCAAAAAGCGTTGCTACATGTCTCAGAATGGTGTATTAAGGAAGGACTTTCCATCAACCCTCTTAAAACCATCCTGGTACCTTTTACGCGTAAAAGATTGGTTAACTTTGAACCTATCACCGTAAATGGTACACCATTGAGTTACTCCAATGAGGTCAAATATCTGGGAGTCATCCTGGATAGGAAACTAAATTGGAACTCACACGTAAAGGCCGCCACTGAGCGTGCCACAAGAGCCATGTGGGCCTGTAGACGCCTATACGGCAGAACTTGGGGTCTAAACCCCAGAATGATACACTGGCTGTACACCATGATGGTAAGACCCATCATCACGTACGCCTCCATCGTGTGGTGGCCAAAAGTACTTGAACGTACTACGGCTAACAGACTCCAAAAGCTACAACGTGTGGCATGTCTGGGAATAACTGGTGCCATGCGCACATGTCCTACGGTAGCACTTGAAGCCATCATTGGACTGTCACCATTACACGTATTCATTCAGAAAACAGCTGCTAGATGCGCTATCAAGCTTCAGCTTGAACACAAGTATAACTCAAATGACCATGTGGGTCACATGAAAATACTCAACTCAATCCAAAATTTGGACATGTTTCTCACCATCCCTGACTTAATGGTAAGGGAATATAGCTTCGATAAACTGTTTGAGGTGGAAATACTAGACCGTTCTAAATGGGTCTCGGGAGTTCCAGCTGTGGACTCAAAAAGTCTGGTATGGTACACCGACGGATCAAGGATGGAGTCGGGAGTTGGTGCTGGTGTCTTTGGACCCAATACCAGGGTCTCGATACCTATGGGGATGTGCCCCACAGTGTTCCAGGCGGAAATCCATGCCATTGAGAACTGCGCTATCTTAAACTCCAACAAAGGAATTAAGGGCGCTAAGATACATATCTTTTCTGACAGTCAGGCGGCACTTCAGGCACTGTCGTCCAACACAACAGACTCTCTGACTGTAAGAAACTGCTGCTGTGCCTTACAAAAGCTAGCCAAACACAACAAAGTGAAACTCGGATGGGTGCCTGGCCACCGAGGCTATGTAGGGAATGAATCCGCAGATGAGCTCGCCAGAGCTGGTTCTGAGGCCGCTTTTATCGGTCCCGAACCTTACTGCAGTGTCAACTGGACTACTGCTCTAGGGCTTATCAAAGATTGGGAGCAAGAGACTCGCCTTAAACAGTGGGAAAGCGCCCCCGGTCTGAGACAGTCCAAACGCTTGATTAAGCCCTACTCCTATAAGGAAATCCTTACTCTAAATAAGGAAAACATTAGATTGCTGGTGGGCTTTCTCACTGGCCACTGCGGGCTGAGATACCATCTCAACAAAATAAATCTTAGCCCAACGGCAGAATGTAGATTCTGCATGGAGGACGAGGAAACCTCAGAACACATACTCTGTGAATGCCCGGCTCTGCATTGGTTGAGACGACGCATTCTCCACAGAGAGGTGTTATCACTGGTGGAGCTTCGCAACTCTACCACCAAAGACGTGCTGAGTTTCATTAGGGAAGTCAGTCGCCTCCTGATATAAGACAACCTTGTGACACAAAAGATCTCTTAGGTCGCAGTGTCGGCCCTTGGGCAGGGGTTATATAATAAAAAAAAAAAATGTTCAAGCATTATCAAGTAACTTCAAGTTTTCAAGCATTTTCAAGTAACTTCAAGCATTTTCAAGTAACTTAAAGTAACTTTAAGCATTTTCAGGTAACTTCAAGTAACTTTAAGCATTTTCAAGTAACTTAAAGTAACTTCAAGCATTTTCAGGTAACTTCAAGTAACTTCAAGCATTTTCAAGTATTTTCAAGCGTTTTCAAGTAACTTCAAGTAACTTCAAGCATTTTCAAGTACCTTCAAGCATTTTCAAGTCACTTCAAGCATGTCCAAGTAACTTCAAGCATGTTCAAGCATTATCAAATGCATAACATGCGCAGCAATGTTGTTGTTGGTAACTTCAAGTAACCTGAAGTATTTTCAAGCATTTTCAAGTAACTTCAAGCATTTTCAAGTAGCTCCAAGCATTTTCAAGTAACTTCAAGCATTTTCAAGTAACTTCATGATATAAAATTTTTCCGTTCCGAATGGTGCAGTGGACTTAGTTCTCATGTAAAGTGGGAAATAAATTCCCAAAACTCTGCGTGGTTTTAGTTCCCTTTTAATGTGAAGTAAATTATCACTGTCGACTAAGAACAAAATAAAATTAGAGAGTCAAGTAGGTACTTTGCAATTTTTATTAACAAAATTGAAATTAACTTCTAACTGAGACAGAGTAATATAGCTACCGTGACCTCGCACCTACTCCAAATCAAACAGTGAACCTTGCAGGGCCCCCCAGTGCATTGTACTGTTTATGAGATTAGTTACGAAATCGCAAGTAGATTCCATAAATAGTGTAATGTATATGGGGAGGCATGCTGCCCCCCTGCAACCCCCCTGCTTGGGATCAGTGTTTGATTTGGAGTAAGTGCGAGGAGCGGTTTTGAAACTTTGGCTTTATGTCACCATGATAAGCTTAAGATTTTGCTTAAAGAGTGTAATAACTAACTGCACTTTACAGTTTTTTATCTAATTCTAAATGTTGGATGTTAGTTCCCTCTTCTTATTTTTGAATGTGTACTAAGTTCCCATAAAAAAATGGACTTAGTTCCCACATGACATGAGAACTAAGTACACTTCGCGAAAGTGGTTTTATTTCCCACTATGTGGGAACTAACTCCCATAGTGGACTTAGTTCCCGTGGACTTTTTTCCCTGCACCGTTCCGAATGGCAGATTATTGCCTCACACAGCAATGTTGTTGTTGTTGTAATTTCATCCAATTCGCTTCATTTTACCTGCTGTAATTCGTAATGTGTGTTATGAGATAATTTTGTATGTGGATAATTTTTGTATTGTGCATTTTTATGTATTGCCCCCTACCCAAATATATATAGTGTTGGCATATCTATGTAACGTATAATAGCAAAAAAGGGGGGAAACACGTTATAGGCAACTCCGTATTAATATATAGATTTGGGTGAGATAGCAACCTGATAAGAGCGTAACAGCAATGTGATTATTCCATATTCGTGTCCCACTCAGACAAACCACTAAGTTTCATCACTGCTCCTCAAAGTCTGATCAGAACTCGTCCGGATAATCCTTTTCTCATACGAACCGAAATCTGCAAAAGTGTATAAGACATAGGTTAGGTTAGGTTTATGTGGCTGTCGGCAGAAGCCGACACACTTAGACCAATTTAGGTCCATTGTGATACCACGTATGTATTATCTACCTCAACTCTGTAGATTTGACTGGCCAACGACACGCGGTTGTTCTCCAACGGTCCCCCATCTACGTACTAACCGCGCCCAACGTCGTTTTTAATTACGGTGATCTGACGAGAACCGATTAACTCGACGTGGTATGGTCGTTGGTGTATAAGACATAAGATGCCTAGTATTTATTTTGTATCTTGTATAAGACATAAGATACAAAATAAATACTAGGCATTAAAGGCTCATATAGGGCCTAGCTTTATTTTTGACATGAATGGATGGGGCCTACAATTTAAAGTTGATTCCGAACGGCAAAAAGAAGCTTCTTATGACAGTTGATACTTTGTCAAAAATCCAACAAAACTCTTATCCAAAAGGAATATGTGAAATCATTGCAACAAAAAGAAAACCTAGAAAAGAGCGGCAACAATCAAAGGCGCCAAGAGACAAAACAATACTTAAACATCTCATTGGTAACTTAGAAGATCGATAAAAGAACCTAAAAATGAGGCTCCTAAAACTTACCTTCTAACCTTACAAATGATGCAACTATCGAGTATTCTCTTAAGAAAGAAAATGAAAAGGGATATCGCACACATTCCACGTAAAAAACAGAGAAGGCAAAAAGCAACCAAAAAAAACTGAATTTATTCACTGAATATCTCGCAGGTGTCTTCAATCCCTATGAATACGTTCACGACCAAGGAGCGGAAGAAATGTGTAAGGGCAAGAGAAGTATTCAGCCAGTAACATATTCATCAATAATCAAAAATTATTCCTAACCATCAATTTGGATTTAAAAACAAGCACTCCACGATTGACCAGGTGCATCGAATAACTGATATAATCGGAAAACCATTTGAAGGGAAGAAGATATGCTCTACTATTATATTCCTTGATATTGCACAAAGGACTGATCCATAAATTGAAAAAGCACTCACCTAAGGAATTCTCATTAATACTTGAGTCTTAGATATTTCAACGATTTTTCAACAAGGAGATGAGTACTCCACATTGAGAGAAATAGAAGCTGTTGTACCACAAGGCATTGTGCTTGGCGCTGTATTAAGCATTTTAATCACCACACCAGCGATCCGCCAAAAAATGATGATGTAACTATGACAACATTTGCAGATGGGACTGCTGTACTTTATGTTGGAGAAACTGTAGAAGTAGCGAGGGAAAAGTTGCAGAAGGCAGTGAATAATATATCGAAATGGACCAAGATATTGCAAATTAAATTAAATAACCTGAAGTATGTCCATGTTGTAATAACAGCCTTATCATGTATCGTCTTGGAATTCAGGGTCAATCATAATTCCCTGGACATCTATTACAAAACCTCTAAAGAGCATACGGTTACACCCTGGGAATCATTACTACCTATGGTTCTCCAGGTGTATCATATTGTTCTATTTACTTTATGATTAATCTGCATTTAATTACACCCTGGGAACCATCACTAACTATGGTTCTCCTGGCGTATCAAATAGCAAATGTCGCTGCATGTCGTTGGTGCATGCTAGATAACTTTTATGCTTGGCCTATGCCGTCAGTTCGACTTAAACCTTACAACCGTGCGTTTCATTACATGGCGACCGTGACAGGTAATTAATATCGGAACCAAAAGAAATGTACGGTGGCTAAAACGGAAAGTCAAAAGTCCGATAAGTTAAAACAAAATAAAACCCTAGTAAATAAAAATGGGAACAAAGCAATCGAAAACTGTTCAAACGGATAATGCCGGAACAATTATAAACGACGTGATTATACAACGCGCATCGATTGAAAATGAAGATGTCATCTTCTTCGTATACTTAATTAGAATAGTCCAAGTGCTAAACTTTATAATAACCGCGTATAAAATGTGGCACAAAAACCTAAAAAAAAAATATATAACACACGCCCAATCGCAGGAACAAATTTAAAACAAAACACAAACACAAAAACCAAAAAAAAAAAAGAGTATCGGATAAGATGCTAGTGCAGTGTGTGCAAAGAAAAAAAAATGCATGTGTACAGTGAGATTCAGACAAATGCTTAATAGTCAAAAATAAAATATATGTGCACAGTAAACAGCAAATAAGCACTAAATTGTTGGAAAACATTTATGTGTACAGTGAAAAATAAATAAAGACTAAATCGAAAAAAATAATGGAATAAAGACTTAATAATAAGAGGTCACAAGCAAGGAAAATCTACATGATTAGAAGGGGTCACAATAAAGACAATCACTATCATCGAGAGAGGACACAACAAGAGGAAAAGTCAACTCAGCATCATCAATAATGTAAGACGTTATATCCTATAGTGTGCATTAATTAATTGTAAGATTTTTATTACTGGTAGCTATCAGCGATTGTAACTCAAAGATTCTATTTATGGAGAAATGGGATGATAGGCTAATAAGAATAGATCAACTTGGAAAAGAATTTCAAAGAATTTACAAATGTTTAAATAAAAGGGATCCGCCTTCTGCAGATACCCAAAGGAAACATTTAATAAATATTGTAGAAGTTTACAACAAACTAACAACGCTACTAGCTAGTAATTTCACTAATCTAACTAAGGAACATAAAGAACAAACAAAAGATATTTTTTTCACATTCAGGGATAAGTTAGTCAAGCTCTTTGATAGACTTAGTATCAAAGCACACATACCCACTCAATTAACCGAGGTAGTATACATAAATAATACCGATAGTAGCCTTGAATCAGACTCTGAACAAGAAACGAAGCAAGATATTGTCAATATGACCACTACAACCATAGATTTTTTGAACTTTGCGTCTAAAATAATTCCGGAATTCGATGGGTCACCAGAAAATTTATTGCGCTTTCTGGATGCTTTAAATCTTGTAAAAGATAATTTAGGAGCGCATGAAAGTAGTGCTGTTGCATTAATAAAAACAAAACTCTCAGGGACTGCTCGAAATTTAATTACTAATGAGGGGACAGTGGCAAGCATTAGATCAACACTCGAAAATAATATCAAAGGAGAATCTTCCAAAGTACTAACGGCCAAAATTATGAGCATTAAGCAACATAACAAACCCACCAACACATACGTTAAAGAAATTGAAGATCTTACTACAGCGCTAAAAAGGGCATATATTTCGGAAGGGGTCCCAGTTAAATTAGCCGACGAATATTCTACTCAAAATGCCGTTACGTCAATGACAACTAACGCCGCAAATGAAAAAGTAAAGCTAATAATGGAAGCAGGGCAATTTAATAACATAAATGATGCCGTTGCAAAGTTTGTTAACACTAGTACGGAGGCAAGCGGAGTACAATCTGTACTGTACTTTGGAAATAGAAACAGAAATAGGGGTAACTATTCTAATCAGAACTACAATTACTACCAGCAAAACCCTCGTGGCGGTTTTGCAAGACAAAATTCGAACTACAGCAATAGCTCTTTTCGTCAAACTAATTCCAGATATAATAGGCGTGGTTCGAATAACAATAGAAATTTTCAAAATCACAGCGCTAGAAACAACAACTCTATTCGCTTTACAGACACGACGCAGGGAAACTCAGATATCCCTGGGCAAGTGAGCCTAGGGTTTACACAGGAATTGCATTAGATATAAATGATAATTTCCAAGCGACAAAGCCAGTTTTTGGCATGAATCTTTCCCTTAGCAGTTATGTAATTCTAAAAAGTAAAATGAGCGGCTCTGTCAACACTTTCCTTCTAGACACAGGTGCAACTATTTCCACTTTTAAAAAAGGCAAATTACTGAACGATTTATTTGTTAATGTTAATCATAAATGCGAAATAAATGGTATTTCGAAAGGTCTCGTTACAACCTGTGGATTACTTAAATCTGTACTCTTAATTAACCAATTTTCACTAGAGCATGACTTTCAAATCGTTGAGGATAATTTTCCAGTCCCAGCGGATGGAATATTAGGATTAGATTTTATAAGGAAATATAACTGCTTACTAGATTATGACGAGAAGGATTGGACACTAGTAATACGACCAAATAATTCCTTTAGAAAGATTATAGTTCCTATTCATGATAGCATAGGACCAAATACGTTAACATTACCAGCTAGAAGCGAAGTAATTCGCAAGGTCAATTTAAATTCTATCGAAAAGGACTTACTGATTTTAAATCAGCAGCTAGCTGAAGGTATTTTTGTTGGAAGAACTATAGTATCGAATACAAATGCTTTCGTGAGAATCATTAATACCAACACGGAAAATGTGTTCCTACATAATATAAGACTGAAAGCGGAAAAGTTAGAGAATTATAATATATTCCCACTCGAATTGTACGAAAATACTCAAAGGGATAAGGTTATCGATAAGCTGAAAGAAAAAATTCCAAGCTTTGTCTCGAAAGAACTTACCGAGTTATGTACTGAATTTGTAGATATTTTTGCATTAGAATCTGATAAAGTCACAGTTAATAATTTTTACAAACAAAGAATACGTCTTAAAGATGACACTCCCGTCTATATAAAAAATTATCGAATACCAAACTCCCAAAAGTCCGAAATAAACAATCAAGTCAACACATTACTTGAAAACAATATTATTGAACCTTCCATTTCCGAATACAATAGTCCAGTGTTATTGGTTCCTAAGAAACAGCATAACAATAATTCACAGAAAAAATGGCGTCTGGTAATAGACTACCGGGAGCTCAATAAAAAGGTATTAGCTGATAAGTTTCCCCTTCCTCGCATAGACGACATTGTCGACCAACTCGGACGAGCAAAATTTTTTTGTTGCCTTGACCTACTATCAGGATTCCATCAGATCGAGTTAGAAGAAGAGTCACGTGATATGACTTCATTTTCCACAGAAGCAGGATCATTCCGATTTAGAAGACTTCCGTTTGGTCTTAAGATAGCACCTAATTCTTTCCAACGAATGATGTCTTTAGCCTTTGCTGGTCTTTCCCCATTGAAGTCTTTTATATATATGGACGATCTAATAGTTATAGCAGCATCAGCAAACAATATGATGAAAAACTTAAAAGAAATATTTACGAAGTGTAGAGAATATAATTTGAGACTAAATCCTGATAAGTGTTCGTTTTTTCAACACGAAGTAACTTTTTTAGGGCACAAATGTACTGATAAAGGAATTTTACCAGACGATTCAAAATTCACCATCATTCGGGATTATCCTACACCTCACGATGCTGACTCGGTAAAACGATTTGTTGCATTTCGCAATTATTACCGACGATTTATTCCTTATTTCGCGCGACACTCATTACATCTGACCCAACTAACTAAAAAAAATGTTAAATTCAATTGGTCAGAGAGCTGCGAGGAAGCTTTTAACTACCTAAAAAACGCTTTAATTTCTCCTCTGGTACTTCAATACCCAGACTTTCAGAAACCTTTTATCATTTCAACCGATGCATCAAAGAATGCCTGTGGTGCCGTACTTAGCCAAATACATGGTACCAGTGATTTACCGGTTGCTTTTGCGTCTCGAAGTTTCACTAAAGGAGAAATAAATAAATCAACAATAGAAAAAGAATTAGCAGCCATTCATTGGGCAATCAACTACTTTAGGCCATATATATTTGGTACGAAATTCATCGTCAAATCTGATCACAGACCATTAGTCTATTTATTCTCAATGAAAAATCCCAGTTCGAAACTAACTCGCATGAGGCTAGATCTAGAGGAATATGACTTCATTATAGAATTTATTAAAGGAAAAAATAATGTTGCCGCTGATGCACTTTCACGCATTGACTTTGAAGACATTAGAAAAATCACAAATCCAGGCAGTAGAATAGCAAGGATGACAACCAGGTCAGCGTTAAAAGAAAAAGTGCATTTAGAAAATAAAACTCAGGAAAATATTAGTAATAACAAATATGTAGTAAAACCCAATATTTATGAAGCGCTTAATGCATTTGAGTTGCGATAGTACCCACGTTTGTTATTTGAATTGGATATAGCTACACCTAGATGTAGGGTTTTGTTAAATAAACGTTCGTTAATTAACTTTAGCGTCTGTGAATATATTGTTAATGAAAAACTGGATTTAGATCAAGTTATTTCAAGGCTTGAAAAAGAAGCCGACAGTATAGCAGTGACGCAAATGAGATTGTCGTTAAGTGACAACATATTTGAAAAAGTGGGCATAAATGAATTCAAGTCGGTAGCCCATAACATTTTAAAAAACGTTTATATAGGACTAGAACCAAAAGTTACTACAATTAATGATGAAGATGAAAAACAGAATCTACTGAAAACATATCACAATGACCCTGTTAATGGTGGACACTGTGGTACTTCTAGATTGCTAGCTAAACTTCGAGGCAAATACCATTGGAAAAATATGACAAAAGATGCAAAACACCATATCCAAAACTGCGAAAAGTGCAAAACAAATAAAAGTTTAAAAAATAATAAGGAAAAACTGACAATTACCCCAACGCCAGAAAGGCCTTTTAATATTGTATTAATAGATACAATAGGCCCACTTCCAAAGTCAATTAAAGGTAACGAATACGCCGTTACTATAATATGCGAACTTACTAAGTATCTCGTAGCAATACCAATAATGGACAAAAAAGCGATAACAATAGCAAAGGCAATATTTGAACAATTTGTACTAGTTTATGGCCCTATGAAAGAGGTAAGGACGGACTTAGGAAAAGAATATAAAAACAAAACTTTGGAGGAAGTCCTTAAATTACTTAAGGTTAATCATAAGGTCTCAACAGCATATCATCACCAATCACTAGGTACTGTAGAAAGATCTCATAGAACTTTCAACGAATACATTAGGTCTTATATAAACAATGACAAATCTGATTGGGATGATTGGCTATGTTTCTTTCTTTATTGCTACAATACCACTCCATCAACCGTACACGGTTACTGCCCCTTTGAGCTAATTTTCGGTAAGCTCCCAGATCCATTTGAATTCGTTTATACAACAAAAATAGAGCCGTTGTATAACCTCGACGCATATGATAAGGAACTTAAATATCGTCTTCAATTTGCTAATCTTAGAGCAAAAGAACTAGTCGAAAAAAGTAAGCTTATTAGAAAGACATTATACGACCAATCCTCTAGACCACAAATTATCCTTCCCAATGATAAAGTACTAATTGAAAACCAACCAAGGCATAAGCTGGATCCAATTTTTAAAGGACCATATACAGTTAAAGAGGTCAATTCCCCAAATTGTATACTTATTGATAAGAATAATAAGGAGATAATTGTTCATAAGGATAAGATAAGAAAAACATTAAATTTGTAATTAAACTAATTAGAAGTAAGTATATATACTATAGTACTTAAGTTACTATCGCCAATAAAGAACTTTCAAAAAAAAAATAAAAATTTAAGTTTTATAAAAATTATACCTACTTCATAAATTTAAATATTATCCTAGGCTTGGTCTTAAGTTTATTATTGTTCAAAAAAAAAAAATAAAAAATTAAAAAAAAGAAGAAGAGGGTAATACTATATTACAAATAAATACTTAATAAATTTAATATTGAAAAATAAAAATACAATAAATAATTAATAAATTTAATATTGAAAAATAAAAGTAAGGTAAATAATTAATAAATTTAATAATTTTAATTTTTATAACATAATATTAATAATTAATAATTTTATTTTATATAGGTACGTACCTCTCCTATATCACTCTCCTATATACCTATCCTATATACCTACCCCATATACCTAGTTTAAGAATATTTTTATATTTAAAATGTTAGCAAATCTTATAATTTTTTAAATAAAAAAAAAAATAGGGACTTACTACATGGGTCAAGCATAATTTCATTAAAATAAAATTATACTTCAAAAGGGGGAAGGTGTAATAACAGCCTTATCATGTATCGTCTTGGAATTCAGGGTCAATCATAATTCCCTGGACATCTATTACAAAACCTCTAAAGAGCATACGGTTACACCCTGGGAATCATTACTACCTATGGTTCTCCAGGTGTATCATATTGTTCTATTTACTTTATGATTAATCTGCATTTAATTACACCCTGGGAACCATAACTAACTATGGTTCTCCTGGCGTATCAAATAGCACATGTCGCTGCATGTCGTTGGTGCATGCTAGATAACTTTTATGCTTGGCCTATGCCGTCAGTTCGACTTAAACCTTACAACCGTGCGTTTCATTACAATGTAAATTTTGCGAATAAAAATATCTATCACATCCCAGGGTTCATAAATAATAATGAACTAGAATACGCAAATACAGTCAAATTTCTAGGTAGGACTCTAGACGCAAAACTATGTGGAAACCGCATTAAAAGAAGACAAGAGAAGAATTAATCATGCTCTATGGTAAAATGCCACATCCTATTTGACCTCGAACTAGGTAACACTATCGCTGAGAGGTACAGACAACCCAAATCCACAGATTGGGATACATACCAACTAGAACTCAGAGACAACCTGAGGAGATGTAACACAAACATAAGGGACATTGACAACATCGAACTTACGTGTGAAAATATCAATACGGCAATCATAACTGCCTTCCATCAAGCCTGCCCAGAAAAGGAAAAAACAGGCAATCGACTTACCCCCTGGTGGAACAAAAAACTTGCCACGCTCAGAACGAAAACGAGAAAGCTCTTCAACCGGGCCAAACGCAATGGTGAATGGGATATATATAGAAACACACTCACCATGTATAACCAAGAAATTAGAAGGGCCAAGAGAGAATCGTGGAGAAACTACTGTCATACCATCAATGACACTAGAAGCTGTTCCCGCATTCATAAGGTACTCTCTAAGCAGCACACTTATCCTATTGGTTCTATGAAAAAACCTAATGGTACATATGCCGAAAACGAGCTACAGACGCTCCAGCTCTTAGCCGAAACATACTTCCCAGACTCTTTGATAACTCTAGAACATCAAGAAACCCCTCCCCAGAGAAGGTTACATAGACATATGAAGGCAAAATAAGTTGGGCAATCAACTCCTTTCAACCCTTCAAAACCCCTGGAGAAGATGGAATATTTCCAGCTTTACTACAAAAGGGCATCCCGCAACTACTACCCGTACTTATCAACCTGTTCAGGGCTAGCTAGCATGGGGATACATACCAAAAAAATGGAAAGAGGTTATTGTCAAATATATACCCAAGGTAGGACGCAGACCGTCTGATCTACCAAAATCATATAGACCAATAAGCCTCACCTCCTTTTTCCTCAAAACCATGGAAAAAATACTTGACAGACATATCAGGGACGGGGCACTTCAAACGAATCCCCTTCATAAATACCAATATGCCTACTAGCCCGGTAAATCAACCACACACGCCCTTCAAAATCTCACCACGAGAATCGAGAAATCCCTCAAGGACAAAGAGATAGCGATCGGGTGTTTCCTAGATATAGAAGGAGCATTTGATAACACAGAATTCTCCCAGATATATAGAGGTATCCAACACATGGGAGTTGATAACACTACATGTAAGTGGATAAAATGCATGCTAGAGGAAAAAAAAATAAAAACCTCATTAGGCAAATATAAACTCAGTGTAACAGCTACGAAAGGATGCCCCCAGTGAGGAGTACTATCACCCCTCCTATGGTCCATCGTAGTAAACGAGCTACTGATCATTCTCAGTAACGATTGATTCTATGTCCAAGGATATGCAGACCACATAGCTATCCTAATCAGAGGAAAATTCGAAGACACAATCTCGGATCGCCTCCAGAGGGCACTGAACCTGGTAGCTGAGTGGTGCATAAAGGTTGGACTTAAAGTCAACCTCAAGTAAAACACCATAGTTGCATTCAACAAAAGAAGAAGGCGGGGACGGCTCAGAAACGCTATACTCTTTGGTGAAACAATAGAGTTCTCAACTGAAGTTAAATATCTAGGAATCACACTAGACGAAAAACTTACATGGAACTCTCACCTTACCAAAACCATTGATAAGGCCAGGAGATCGTTATGGACCAGCAAAAGCCTACTTGGTAAAAATTGGGGACTCAACCCCAAAATGACACTATGGATGTATATGGCAATTACAAGACCAATCATCACGTATGCAGCCGCTGTCTGGTGGCACAAAGCAACGCAGAGGTCGGCTCAGGCAAAGCTCAACAAAATTCAGCGACTAGCCTGTGTCTGTGCAACAGGTGCAATGAAAACTGCACCAACAGCTGCACTTGAAATTATATTAAACATCCCCCCACTTCACCTAGAACTCATGCAAGAAGCAATGGTAAATGCCTATACGCTCATCACAGAAGATGAATCAAATTCCAATATAGCTCACTCTGCGGTACTAGGGGAACTCAGAGAACACGAACTACTTGGAATACACCTAACAGACAAATGTCTACCAAGATACAACTTCAGACACAACTTCAGGGTTACCTTCCCAGACCGTCTAAACTGGGAACAGAATAAACCCACTTTTGATAAAGACTCTCATGTATGGTACACAGATGGATCAAAAACAAAAGAAGGAGTTGGAGCAGGAGTATACGGCCCCTGCACCCAAACGTGCCTATACGCTAGTATGGACACTAGCAGCACCGTATTCCAGGCGGAAATCTACGCGATAGAGCTATGCATTCGGGAGAATCTAAACAGGCTTATTAAAAATAAAAACATCTACATTCTCTCCGACAGCAGAGCGGCTCTACTCGCGATTAACGCCTTTGAAATTACATCAAAACTGGTCTGGGATTGTCTCCAACTCCTACAACTACTGGGCACCACAAATAAAGTTCAATTAATCTGGGTGCCTGGACACAGTGGATATGAAGGCAATGAAAAAGCAGACGAACTAGTCAGAACAGGATTCGCATCCCCATTCATGATGCCAAGACCATCTGCGGGCTATCAATAAACACCATTAAAAGTTGCATTAAAACTTGGCTTGAGGAAAAGAAGCACCAATTCTGGAGGGAAACCGAAGGAAACAGGCAAGCTAAAAACTTTATGCCAAACAGCTCCCACAAAAAACGAAACAACTACTACAACTAAGTAGGAGTCAGATTCGGCTAGTCACAGGCTTCCTCACAGGGCATTGCCGTGTCAATAAACACCTGATGACTATGGGCATAACACAGGACAATACCTGCAGATTATGCAACGAAGACGTTGAAACAGCAGAACACATATTATGTGACTGCAACTGCTTAATCAATACGCGTCATCGTTATCTAGGTAAATTCTACCTTGAAGCAGCAGACATAGCTGCCAACTCTCCCAAAAAATTAGCCGCCTTCCTAAAAAATTGCGGCATTACGGACGAGCTCTAAATGGAGGATATCACAATAGGCCCACAAGCGGCCGCAGTGATCTGGCTACAGTATACCACCTCCCTCTAATAATCTAATCTAATCTAATGGTAAAATGTACGGGCTTGTATGGAGATACTCTTGTTTGTTCAAGTACAATAAACTATTGCTTTATACGTAAGTTCTAAAACCAAAATGGACCTACGGACTTCAACTGTGAGCATGCACATGCAAAACAAATATACAAAAAATACAAACATTCCACAATAGAGCACTACAATACATAGTAAATGCACCATGGTACATAACAAACATCGATCTGCATAGAGACATGGATATCGATTTGATTCAAGACGATAGAAGAATCAAAAAAAGTAGCTTATAGGAATAAACCTCGGCTTCTCAACCACCTCAATTTAGAAATGACACAACTCCTAAATATTGACAATCTGAGTAGGATAAAAAGAAGAGTAAATCCATTAGAACTAACTGAAACTGACAATAGCAATTTCTTAATTTGAAAGCTTTGAAACGAGTTTTAAAAAAAAAATCTGGCGACTAGGTGCGATAATTGGAAGGATGACCAAACATCATGCCTTCCCGGGAGTTTTTAGTGGTTTAAAGTCCCATACTATCGCAAAGCTGGCATGCGATGTCTTTCAATGATTTTCACCCAGCTAAACGCAAAAAAAAGGAAATATGTTTGTCAGACGTGCAAGAGATGGGGAAGTGGAAAAAATGTTAACTGTTCCTGGGTGAGATTCCAACCTGGAACACCTAGCTCCATTGTCCAACGCACTAATTACTGACGCACTAGTATTTCACCTGCTCACCGTCCATAACAAGCAACTAACAAACGTTCTTGACAGTCGCAAAGCTTAAAATGTGTTTACTTCAAATCAATTGCTTGACTTAAGAAATTTTATGCGTCTTAAGCAAATATATCAGGAAAACTAAATAAAATAAAATTCAAGGACACAATCTTTAAAACACTTTTAGCTCTTTATTCATTTTGTAAGTTCTTAAGAGAACAATTTTCATGGGATTTAATAAACATTCTCCGCGCATGGCTCAACAACGATTCAGAGAAAATTGGTTGCAGCTGCAGAATGAACTTTTGTGTAAAGCTTTCCAATAACATTCACAAGGAAATCGAAAAATATTGTAAACAAAAATCAGTCAGCTTCAAGCGGCCATATATGCTATTGTAGTCCTACAGTTCGAGCAATTATGACAATGAAAATGCGGTTGCAGTTCTGGGCTATACGTACAGCAAAACATAACCTAAATACGATTGAGATATCGAGTGATGCAGGGATAAAGCTGTGTTCTTATTTACTTAGGGTGGCGCTACAGTCCGGGGTGGACCTGGGCCTCAACCAACAAGCGTCTCCAGCCAGCACGATCTTTGGCCAGCTGTCTCCAGTTTCGCACGCTAAGTTGGTTAAGGTCCCCTTCCACGTGCGTGCGCCACCTGAGTCGCGGTCTTCCTCTACTGCGCCGTCTCTCGGGTGTGGATTCGAAGATCCAAGCTGTGTTCGGTGATTTTTAAATTCAATGATCACCTTGCTATAAGTAGTTTTTTGATAATTCAATTAAATATAGTTTACAGTTATGAATTTTACTGAAGTAACTGTGTTATTTTTCTGTGTTCCTTTTTTTATTTATTTATATTTTTTAGTAAGCTCATAACTAACTTATAGCTGGACAAAAAACTAACCTATTTATCAATATCTCAACTAACTAACGGGCCCTATGCGGCTGGTCTCAGCTAAACTTTAAAAAGAAAACTTCATGATAATTTTATTCGCCCCAAAACCAGTTGAAATTTAAATCTAAATAACGAGGTATTTTGCACCAAGAATAAAATTGGTTTCTTGATTTCTGTATAATTTTTTTTTGTTTTAAAACTACTAACCAATTAAAACTGCTTAAATTACCTGACAACTTACAACCGAACCTACAAATGAAAACTACTTTAATTGCTTAAAAACCAGAATAGCCATAGCAACTATTGAAAAATTGAATAAAAAATCAAAACATACTCGTATTTAATTATAGATCCCAATTGGTTTTTATTTTAAAAACAGGCAAGTAAATGAGATGACAAAATAGAAGTAAAAAAGCTTTTAGTTTGAACTCAGTAATCTTGCAAAGATATTGTTGCCTATAAGAAGGAAATGAGAACTTACATTGGGTTCTTCGAATGAAAGGATATTTGATCCTGTGTGCGAAGAGGGCGAATGGAGGAAAGATACAACTGCAAACTCTATGAGGTGTACCAACACCAAGATGTGAATGTAGTACAGAACGCTAAATTACGTCGACTACATTGGCGAATTGACAATAATGCTACAGCTAAGATGATATACGACTCCCAGGCCCCAGTCCCAAGCCCCAGCTTTGAAAATGCAAGGAACACCAAACCTCCGTTTTAAAGAGCAATCTATCGCGGATGCCAGAGTGCTTGGTCTGGACAACTGCAAGCTGCGTTCCCGGGATCTTGGAGGACAGAAGGCTGCAGCGTCTCAGGCAGTGACTCTTCGGGGCTATTAAGTAAGTTTTTTTGTATTCTTTATTCGTCCGAAAAGTTTGACCCATTTGGAAATGAACAAAATGATGAAATTCGAGTGAATTCATTCCGCGCAAGAATATAAAGAAGAAGAAGAAGAGTACGACGGTGTAAATTTGGAGAGTGTCATTGAAGAAACCATTCAAAATGTAATTGAAACATAGGGACGGGCTACAGTCCGCTTGGGCGATCTGTTGGATACCCTATTCTTATTCCTATCCATCATAAGTGGGCGTGACAAAAGTCTTAGTATGGTTGAATTCTAAAGAACGCTCTACATATTTTGTTATATAACATTTAAAGGATTTTATCGAAAAAAAACGAAGCTTTTGTAAGAACGCTCCCTAGCTCAAACTTGGGTTTTTCAATAAAATTGTTTTATTTAATTGTGAGCGTATCAGTAGGTGGATTCCCTAGCTCATACTTTGACTTTTCAATAAAATTGTTTTATTTAATTGTGTGCGTTTCAGTGGGCGGATTTTAAAAATGTTTTCCCCCGAGCAGTTTTAGGAGTCATACATTATATAAAAAATTTCAGCTTTCTAGTTCAAAATTCGATTTTTTCGAAAAATTTGTTTTTTTTTTGATTTTGTGGGCGGGCCTGTGGACGGATTTCAAAAATTCGTAAACTTGATTATTTCGGGACCCTAGAGAGTAATGTTAAAATTTCAGCTCTCTAGGCCCAGTTTAAAGGCCTAATTTTTGCCGACAGGCAGACGGACGGACGGACATGCCTAGATCGACATTACTATCGATGCTGATCATAAATATAGTAACTTTTAGGGGTCTACGGGCAAGTTAAAAGCTTCATATTTACGATATTTACTAACGTATTAGATAAAATTTATACCGAATGAAAGTTTGATATTTATAGTCTTAAATTAAATAAGAAACTACAAATACAAAATACAAATACAAATATTTAAGAAAAAAGCCGTTTCGCCGAATGTGCCCCAACACGGGGCACATTCGTCATTGCCAGGGGCACACTCGGCAAAGATTTTATCAGTTCATAAACATATTCGTAAACAACCTTTTTGAAAGTATGATAAGTTAGTCCATGTTGATAAAATGCACATTTTTTTAAGTATATAAATATAACTAACTCATCTTCTTGTTTCTCTGTCAAAATTTGCTGGGATGTATATTTTGATTGAAAGGTTTCTTCTGTATCATTCTCTGAATCTTTTCATAGTTTTAGAGGATCACGTTTCTTTAATCTGGACTGTAAGGTCATGCGTTTTATACCTTACTCTCGAGAAGCTGAAGCTAAATTTTCTCGACCACATTCTACATCCGAAATAGCATTTTTTATATCAGTTTCATTTCTTTTGACTCTGTCAGTCTTTTTCTTATAGTTTCGAACCATATCTATACATTAAAATAAATAATAAATAGCTTTATAAAATTTCTGGCTAGTATTTTTATTATAAAATTTATTATAAACAAACGCTGAATGTGCCCCATAAACAAACGCCGAGTATGCCCCGAATTCTAATATGTTCTCTTTCAAATTATTTCACAAACACTTATAAGACTCGGACAGATTTGAGTTGTTTACCTCCAAAACTAATGTTTAATCTTACTTTTTGCAAAATATCACTTTCATTAACTCAAAAATAACATAAAAAATTGCCTACCCAACTTCAGTAAAAATTTACAGCTAGCAGCCCAAAAACACACAACCACTTGTAACTTTTTTTGCACACTGACTAGGATTGTCAAACTACAAAGCATCTTGTGGGTGCATAGAAGGGTGCGTTTAAAAAACAAACCATCGATTTACACCCTGGCGTTCTTGGTGAAAATAACGATGCCGAATGTGCCTCGAAGACGAATGTGCCCCAGCTTACCATATTAAGGTATGTTACAAACTATGCGTCAAAATTAATATACCCTTAGAATAGGGCATAAAAAGGCGACGAAATTGATATGAATGTATTGAAAAGAAATACTGTCGAAGAAGAAGAGGCTAAAGATAGAAGCGTATCAGAACAAACTGTGCAGGATTTCGAAAAAATCCATTTGGGCAGTGTGAGGTGGAGGAGCACAGGCATGAACCTGTTCGATAGTAAAAAATAAATAAATATTAGGCATTAACGGCCCATAGAGGCCCTAAAACCTAGCTTCTCCAACAACTTTCTTTGCGAAGTGGAAGGGACCTACAATTTTACGCCGAATTCGAACGGCGAGAAGCTTCTCATGACAATTGATACTCTTGGATATTTGTCAGATGTTGGCAAGACTGCAAGAGGTGGGGCAGTGGAAAAAAAACTCAAGATGTTACTTGGCCCCCGCGGTAATTGAACCAGGGACCTTTCGATTAGTAGTCCGAAACACTAACCATTGAGCCACTGCGCCCGATAGTACATCGAAAAATGAAATGGTTTGCGGAGAAGTCGAAGATCTCATCAACTATCAACTGCTTCACTGATGATGCAAGCAGAGAAACAAACCATATCCCATTGCTAAATTTTTCAATTTAAAATAGCGAACGAGCTACTTAACGCACCTAAAAGTGTAACAACAAATTCACGCAAAAGAGGTCGTCCATTCTCTTTTTTTACAACCATGCAATTAACCATTATCACCTGCGTTTTGGTCTATCAAATCCCATCACATCATCACCTCTCATCCCATCACATCTCATCAACTTCAAGTTAACGATCCTACATTGCGAGAACTCCAAAATCTTGACTAAAACAGTCACTGAATTGAATGAGGAGCAAAAAAAAGGTTATGCCACACTGGTTATCCCCGATCAAAGTGCACTAAATGTAAAGATAAGTTATCTCATTATGACATTTACTTTGGCCCCACCCTATACTTACTGTGTGATCACTCCTGTATTGATATGAAGGACAAAACTAGTCTCTTAAGTGAATAGTCATAGCTCATAGCTACAATATGTACTATATGAATTTGCGGAGATATAAAAAACGGATACTGTGAAAGGGTTTCTCAGTATTCAAGGGAAAGGGATAAACAGAAACAAGTTTTTCCAGGAAGGTGCGCTTCTAACGCAGCATCCTAGCAAGTGTTGACATCAACACCCGTTCTTACTGAATTTGACATTTCAAGAGCTTTTTTAACTTCAAAGTGGAAGTTGTTGTATTGGGGCCGATTTTGTGAATCGCGGATTTTGACATATCTCCCCGTTTCAAGGTCACCAGAACCCAAATCCAACGTTTTTATAGAGATGCCTGTGTGTGTGTATGTACGTATGCGCGTAAGTTCGTATGTGCATTCGGAATTATCTTTCGCCGCGATTATTTCGAGAACCAAAGATGATTTTGATATGGGACCGGCTTTATTCGAAGCGCAATTACGTAACTCAGAACTGAATTTCCATGAGCAATATTACAGAGCATTTTTAATATTAAATAATTCTTAACCATATCTTATGGTTAACCACATTTCAAAATTTACCACTTATCGCATACATCATATTGATCCCAATGGAAAGATTGTCGTGTGAACCTTGCGGGTCGCACCCAAACCACTTTTTATTAATTCTTTTAGTAGCGAGCGAGCACCCCGCACCGCACATAATACACTATTGTATTTAAACTCTTTAGTAATATCATGTGAGGACGAGGACCATCGACGGTGTCACCGTCTAGTGGTGGCACTAAAGGTTTAACTCTCCACAAACTATGGAAGCATCAAATAAAAGTGTGTCGCATTCAGTTTCATGCAATTCTCCAAGAAGAATCACAATTAATGTTTGTTTACTTTTGGAAATGGTTAGTTGGCTCTGGCTTTGTGGTTAGAAAAAGATGGATAATTAAAGCTTTTTGTATAGCAAAAAAGACACCAGTTTTGTGTTTTGTTTTTAAACATCCATGTGACTGCATTGCAAATTTGTCAGCTAATGTGTATATGTGTAAATATGAAAAAGGTATAACCGATATTGGTGGAACAATTTTTGTACGTGCATTTGAAATTCTTTCCGGATGGTTGCAATTTATTATTATTCTTGACTTTTTGTTTTCCCGCTGCGCTAATAATGACGAGACGAAATAATGGGTCTTTCATTAGCGACTTCACAACTTCAAACTTTCAGTGTGAACGCGCCCTTTAACTGATTACCGAACTGTCAATGTCAAAATATTCAGTAAAATGAACATATTTATCATGGTGACGTACACGAAGGAACAACGTTTACAAATAATTTGCTACCGAAATTTCGAGTTGGTGGTCGCAACATTAAGAGCGTTAACGCCAAATTTCGGCCGTAATTCTCTTCCCAGTAGACAAGCAATTCATAGGTAGGTAGGTAGGTAGAGGTGGCGGTTCGGCTTTAACCCAATTAGCACTTGTTGTGCCTTTTTGTTAACACGACTCGTGTGACCTATGTTGTAGTGGTTGAAGAGGATTTGATGTGTGGCTATATCCAACCTGTGGAGTTGAGAAATCGGATAAGATCTTGTATCCCTTTGCCCGATATAGCGCTAAGGTCGTCGAAGAATGGCTGATTCAGTGCCCGCAGTCTAGCACTTGCTAGTGCCGGACATTCGCAGAGGAAATGGAAGAGAGTTTCTCTTTCATTTACATTCCCGCAGCTTCGGCAGTTGGTGTTAAATGGGATACCTAGTTTGGCCGCATGGTCTCCAATTGGCTAGTGCCCGGTGATTATCGCCGTAATTTTGGAGACTTCGGGGCGGGTTCTGTTTAGAAGATCCTCTGTTCTTCTTTTGTCATAAGTAGGCCATATCTTCCTCGATATGATGCAGTTAGTTAACCTTCTCCATTGAAGATTAGTTTTTTGCAGGAAGTATGAGTGTATTTGTGTCTTGACCGCACCTAGCGGAATGTGGACCCTTGCAGCGAGTGAGAGGTGTAGAACTGAGCCCTGCGTGGCCAGCTCATCTGCACGCTCGTTTCCTGCTATGTTACTATGCCCTGGAACCCAGAGTACCTAGTGTAACATTGAAACGTTCGCCAGTCGCGCAAGCTCGTTCCGGCACTCCTGCACCAGTCTGAAGGATATGGTAGCCGAGTCAATAGCTTTGATGGCGGCTTGGCTATCTATGAGGATAGCAATGTTTTGTTTGTACGCTGTGTCACGCCCTAGTTGCGTGCATGCCTCTCGGATAGCCAGTAGTTCCGCCTGGAAAACGCTGGCAAAATCCGGCAGGCGAAGGGATATTGATATTTTTAGTGATTCCGAGTAGACACCGGCCCCCACACCACAGTTCATCTTAGAGCCGTCGGTGTATATGACCGTGTCGAACTCTTTCACTACTTCGTCTCTCTTCCAACAATCTCTGGAAGGGAAGCTTACTTGGAAGCCTTTTTTGAAGTTTAGTTTGGGTGTGATGTAGTCGGTTGAAAACGTGACCATGCCTTCTGGTAGCGAGTCCAGAATGCTGCTGTGGCCGTATGGCCTTGCAGTCCAGCAGCCCGATTCCCTGAGTCTTACCGCACTGCATAGTGCGGTATCTTTTGTGTGTAGGTCAGGAGGCAAAAGGTGCAAGTGCACAGTGAGGGCGTGCGTTGGGCCCAACCTCAGTGTACCCGTGGTGCCTACACTGTTTGTTCTTTGCAATCTTTTCAGTTTAGTGAGGTTGTAACCTTTACTCAACGCGGGCCACCTTACTAGTGATCCATAAGTGAAGATTGGAAGTACTACTGCTGTGTACATCCACAAGGTCATCTTTGGTTGAAATCCCCACTTCTTTCCAAAGGTTCTGCTACAGGCATAGAAGGCAATACACGCCTTCCTCGCTCTGTGTTCAATGTTATGTTTCCAATTAAGTTTTGGATCGAGGGCGATACCCAGATACTTAGCGCTGGAGGATAGTGTAAGTGGTTGACCGTTTAGGCGGGGTAGGGTAAAATCGCGTGTTTTGGTGGTGAACAGCATCAGTTCGGTTTTGCTCGGGTTAACGCCGAGGCCACAACTTGTAGCCCAGGTGCTTACCTTGTCTAGACCATTCCCCATGATATCAATTATTCATAGTCCAGTGAAAAAATTTGAGTCAGAACACCTATTCGTTGCTTGATTCTGCCGTGCCAGTGAAACTACGTTTTGCCCAAAGTATGGAGAATATTGCTGCGTCCCTCACAAACCAGCCAAATCAGTCAATTTCACAGCGTTCTCAAGAATTGTGCCTCTCCCAGACCACATTATATCGAATTTTGCGTTAGGATCTTGTTCGACACCCTTACAAGATCAAGCTGTCTCATGAACAAAAGCCACTTGATTATATGAAGCGACGCACGTACGTTCTCGAATTGGGCTCTGGACATGATTTAAGAAAATTAAGAATTTTATCGCAAAATCATCTTCAGCGATGAAGCGCATTTTTGGATAACGGCTTGGTCAATAAGCAAAATATGCGTTCCTGGACAAGTGAGAGCCCTCATGTGCTTCATGAAACATCACTTTATCCGCAAAGTCTCAGTTTGGTGGGGTTGGGCGGTTTTTATTCTTCGATGAAAATGACCGCCACGTTACGGTAAATGGTACTCACTACAGATACATGTTGGAACGTTATTTCTTTGAGGAATTGCATGAATTGGACATCAGCGATATGTGGTTCCAAAAAGACGGTGCCAAAAGCCACACAGCGGGTGCAACAATCGAGTTATTGAAGTCTCAGTTCGGTGAACGTGTTAGCTCGAGAAACAGCCCCTCTATTGTCCGCCGAGATCGTGTGACTTAACGAATCTAGACTTTTTTTTATGTGGCTACATTAAATTATTGGTCTATATCAACAAGCCGGCGACGTTAGAGGAACTCAGTATCGGTCGAAATGCGAAATATGCAGCCGTATAGGTGGAAATGTGCGGAGTCATCGAAAATTGGGTTAAACGTATCGACCGCGGCATACGTTCCCGTGGTCGTGGTGGACATTTATGAACGAAGTTGAAATTAATTCAAAAATGTTTTGATAGTAATTCAAGTCAATACATTTTTTCAGATATCTCAAGCAGTTTGCATTTTATTTAAAAAAGAATTTGTCAAGTCCTTAATGAAAGACCCTTTATAAGTATGTGATAAGGTTTGCTGCAAAAAATATGTATGCATTTATTGACATGGACGATCGAAAGAAATTTGTTCATTTATACAAATGTACATACTACATTAGTTTAATTGCGAGATGAAATTTAAAATGGCATGTTCTGTGGGATTGAATAAGTATGGAATTTCAGTATTTAGGTACGTAGATAAAGTTTGATATTGCTAATCACTGGTTGGGTACGTAAATAAGCTCAGGGGTAGGTATCTATACATTTTTAGGACTTCTTTATAGTCCATAGTAGTATCATACCTAATATATCTGCTAAGTTTCAGTTTGAAATTTCCGTGCGATTGCAAAATCTTTTTTTTATATCTATGTAATATCTTCCTGCAATATCTTCCCTTTTAGGGTTCCGTAGCCATCATGTATGTCTGTCTGTCTGTCTGTCCGGGAATGTCACAGCCACTTTTTTCCGAAACTATAAGAGCTATACTGTACTTGGTAAGTAGATGTATTTTGTGAACCGTATTAAGATTTTCACACAAAAATAGAAAAAAAAAATAAAAAAATTTGGGGATTCCCCATACTTAGAACTGAAACTCAAAAATGTATTTTTCATCAAACCCATACGTGTGGGGTATCTATGGATAGTTCTTCAAAAATGATATTGAGGTTTCTAATATCATTTTTTTCTAAACTGAACAGTTTGCGTGAGAGTAACTTCCAAAGTGGTAAAATGTGCCCCCCCCCCCCCCCCCCCACCATCCCTACAACTTCTAAAATAAGGGAATAATAAAACTAAAAAACATAGGGACGGGCTACAGTCCGCTTGGGCGAACTGTTGGATACCCTATTCTTATTCCTATCCCTCATAAGTGGGCGTGACAAAAGTCTAAGTATGGTTAAATTGTTAAGAACGCTCTACATATTTTGTTATATAACATTTAAAGGATTTTATCAAAAAAAACGCTCCCTAGCTCAAACTTGGGTGTTTCAATAAAATTGTTTTATTTAATTGTGGGCGTGTCAGTAGGCGGATTTAAAAAAAAATTAACACATGAGCATAAAGGGCCCCTAGAGAGTATATATTATAAATTTCAGCTCCCTAGCTCAAACTTTGGATTTTCAAAAAAATAGTTTTATTTATTTGTGGGCGTGTCAGTGGGCGGATTTTGAAAATATTTATACATGAGCTTAAAGGGCCCCTAGAGAGTATATATTATAAATTTCAGCTCCCTAGCTCAAACTTTGGATTTTCAAAAAAATTGTTTTATTTATTTGTGGGCGTGTCAGTGGGCGGATTTTAAAAATATTTATACATGAGCTTAAAGGGCCCCTAGAGAGTATATATTAAAAATTTCAGCTCCCTAGCTCAAATTTTGGTTTTTCAATAAAATTGTTTTATTTTTTTGTGGGCGTGGCAGTGGGCGGATTTTAAAAATTTTATATCCCGAGCAGTTTTAGGAGTCATAGATCATATATAAAAAATTTCAGCTTCCTAGCTCAAAATTCGATTTTTTCCAAAATTTTGTTTTTTTGAGTTTGTGGGCGTGTCTGTGGGCGGATTTCAAAAATTCGTAAACTTGATTATTTCGGGACCCTAGAGAGTATATGGTTAAAATTTCAGCTCTCTAGGTCCAGTTTAAAGGCCTAATTTTTGCCGACGGACGGACGGACGGACGGACGGACGGACGGACATGGCTAGATCGACATTACTATCGATGCTGATCATAAATATAGTAACTTTTAGGGGTCTACGGGCAATATTAAGGTATGTTACAAACTATGCGTCAAAATTAATTAATTAACCCCTAGAATAGGGTATAAAAATATATGATGTACATTACTACGCAAACTTCAACCAAAAATTGGTTTGAACGAGATCTAGTAAGTACTTTTTTTTAAAAACTTCATAAATCTAAACCGCAATTTACCTTTCATTCAATCAACTCAAATATAAAAAAAAAAAAACATTTAATTTCATGAACATAAGCCTTATGCGTAAGCCGTGAACCATTCTTTTCTAATAATAAATCTGTAATAGGTGCCTAAGTAAAAAATAATTATAATTCGCGCGGAACCTTCATGGGCGAGTCCGATTTGCACTTGGCCGCTTTTTTTAGTTATAAAGGGTAAGAGAAAGTTATAAATATAAAATAAGCACAAAGCAATGATTGTCACTAACAGAAAATAAAATATTCATCTCCCAACTATAATTACGAAATTTCATGCAAGAATTAACTTCGATAGCCTTGATCAAGAAATTTCTCTGAAGCAAACCATATCCTCCCAACCAGTTCGTATATTGAGTCCTATTTCCATATACATAAATACATACATACATACATAAGCACGAATTCAATGTCGATACATCAATTTTGTTAACTGCCGGCGTTCGATAGAAAGGGGAATAGCAAACACACAACAAAAAAATTAAATAATCTGTATTGAAAATCCATATCCAAAATAGAATAAAATTATCATCCCTCAACCAAAATTATGAAATTATAAAGAAATTCCTTTCGATGGCCTGAAAAGACATTTTCTCAGCAAACCCTATCCTCCTACCAAGCTTTTATATTCTCAACGGCATTCAAAAAAAAAATATTATTTTATAAATATCGAAACAAGTGCAAACTTGCACCATCTATCCCGACACTCATTAACAATGACATTCCAGCTGTCAGCTCTATAGATAAGGCCTATCTGCTTGCTGCTCACTTTGCAGTCAGCTCAACGCTCCCAGATTGTGCTTTGTCTGCCCCTGTACTCGAGCGCGTAAAATACTCCATGTGACCAATCCACTTCCGCACTCGTACAGTGGCTAGAGTACTTCAAGATCTTGACGTTCACAAATCCGCTGGTCCAGATGGTATTTCCCCTATTGTTCTAAAGGTGTGTTCTTCCTCGCTGGCAAAACCATTGCGTAAGCTTTTCCATCTGTCCTATTCTTCAGGACTCTTCCCGGGAAGATGGAAAACAGCGTTTGTCCAGCCTGTACCAAAAAAGGCGAATCTTCTTCTCCCTCCTCCTATCGACCAATTGCACTTATGTCCCTTCTTTCTAAGGTTATGGAAACGCTGATAAACCGTCAGCTAATGAAATATCTTGAATCGCGAAAACTTCTTAATGACCGGCAGTACGGTTTTCGCAGCACCAGGTCCACTGGTGATTTGATGACATATCTAACCGTAAAGTGGAACCAATCTCTTCATCAAGGTGGTGAAAGTAAGATTGTTGCGCTTGATATTTCAAAGGCATTTGACAGAGTTTGGCATCAAGCTCTCTTGTCGAAGATGCGTGCATTTGGAATCGATGATACTCTTCTTCAATGGATTAGAAATTACCTTTCGGCCCGTTTAATTCAAGTTGTTTTGAACGGTTTCAAGTCTGCAACTCGCCAATTAAATGCTGATGTCCCCCAAGGCTCTGTTCTGTCCCCGACTCTCTTTCTCATTTCCCTATTCTAAGGGTATATTAATGTTGACGCATAGTTTGTAACATACCTTAATATTGCCCGTAGACCCCTAAAAGTTACTAAAGGGTGATTTTTTTAAGGTTAGGATTTTCATGCATTAGTATTTGACAGATCACGCGGGATTTCAGACATGGTGTCAAAGAGAAAGATGCTCAGTATGCTTTGACATTTCATCATGAATAGACTTACTAACGAGCACCGCTTGAATTTTCAGTGAATAGGCCCTAGAAAAGTTGGCAGAAAATCCGCTTTTTTATCGACAAATTTTGTTCAGCGATGAGGCTCATTTCTGGTTGAATGGCTACGTAAATAAGCACAATTGCCGCATTTGGAGTGAAGAGCAACCAGAAGCCGTTCAAGAACTGCCCATGCATCCCAAAAAATGCACTGTTTGGTGTGGTTTGTACGCTGGTGGAATCATTGGACCGTATTTTTTCAAAGATGCTGTTGGACGCAACGTTACGGTGAATGGCGATCGCTATCGTTCAATGCTAACAAACTTTTTGTTGCCAAAAATGGAAGAACTGAACTTGGTTGACATGTGGTTTCAACAAGATGGCGCTACATGCCACACAGCTCGCGATTCTATGGCCATTTTGAGGGAAAACTTCGGAGAACAATTCATCTCAAGGAATGGACCGGTAAGTTGGCCACCAAGATCATGCGATTTGACGCCTTTAGACTATTTTTTGTGGGGCTACGTCAAGTCTAAAGTCTACACAAATAAGCCAGCAACTATTCCAGCTTTGGAAGACAACATTTCCGAAGAAATTCGGGCTATTCCGGCCGAAATGCTCGAAAAAGTTACCCAAAATTGGACTTTCCGAATGGACCACCTAAGACGCAGCCGCGGTCAACATTTAAATGAAATTATCTTCAAAAAGTAAATGTCATGGACCAATCTAAAGTTTCAAATAAAGAATCGATGAGATTTTGCAAATTTTATGCGTTTTTTTTTTAAAAAAAGTTCTCAAGCTCTTAAAAAATCACCCTTTATATTTATGATCAGCATCGATAGTAATGTCGATCTAGCTATGTCCGCCCGTCCGTCCGTCCGTCGGCAAAAATTAGGCCTTTAAACTGGGCCTAGAGAGCTGAAATTTTAACTATATACTCTCTAGGGTCCCGAAATAATCAAGTTTACGAATTTTTGAAAGCCCACAGACACGCCCACAAACTCAAAAAAACAAAATTTTGGAAAAAATCGAATTTTGAGCTAGAAAGTTGAAATTTTTTATATATGATCTATGACTCCTAAACCTGCTCGGGATATAAAATTTTCAAAATCCGCCCACTGACACGCGCACAAATAAATAAAACAATTTTATTGAAAAACCAAAATTTGAGCTAGGGAGCTGAAATTTATAATATATACTCTCTAGGGTCCCTTTAAGCTCATGTGTAAATATTTTCAAAATCCGCCTACTGACACGCCCACAATTTAAAATAAACTTTTTTTGCAAATCCAAAGTTTGAGCTAGGGAGCTTAAATTTATAATACTCGTATATACTCTCTAGGTTGCCCTTTATGCTCATGTGTTAAATTTTTATAAATCCGCCTACTGACACGCCCACAATTAAATAAAACAATTTTATTGAAACAACCAAGTTTGAGCTAGGGAGCGTTTTTTTCGATAAAATCCTTTAAATGTTATATAACAAAATATGTAGAGCTTTCATAATAATTCAACCATACTTAGACTTTTGTCACGCCCACTTATGAGGGATAGGAATAAGAATAGGGTATCCAACAGTTCGCCCAAGCGAACTGTAGACCGTCCCTATGTTTATAAATGATCTCGTGTCTGTTACTTCTAATCCAATCCATTCCTTTGCTGATCACAGTACCCTCAGCTTCTCATATTCTTTCTTGGGTCACGCCCCTCATCTTCGGGTGTGGAACTAGAACGGCAACGTATGTTAAGCTCTTTAAATTCCGATCTTAACAGAATAACTCAGTGGGGTAAAACCAATAGAGTGGAATTTAATGCTTCCAAAACGCAATGCTGTCTCCTGTCATTAAAGCAAAACCCACACACACTGCCATTATCGATGAATGGCACTTGCATCGCTAAAACCGAAAGACTTTCCATTCTCGGTATGTGTGTTAATGAAAACCTTCGTTGGAATGACCATATATTCGATGTCACCAAGAACGCCGCGAAATGTCTAGGCTTACGTAAGCGTTGTAAGAAATATTTCACATTTCTGATCTGGCTACAATTTATAAGGCGTTTATTCGCCCGAAACTCGAGTACAACGCTCATATCCGGTCCGGTGCACCAATAACTTATTTGGAGCTACTTGACAGGATCCAAAAACGCGCGATAAAACTCATGGGTGACCCAGACATCGCGAAATCGATTGACTCTCTTAGTCATCGTCGCAATGTCTCCTGCCTTTCGTTATTTTATCGTTATTTCCACCATAAGTGCTCAAACGAAATAGCCAGTTGCATTCCTCCCCTTGAACATTTCAACCGCAATACCCGCCATGCAAGGAATGCTCATCAGTCCACCCTCAAGCCTGTGTTCGGACGTACAGTGAAGTTCAAAGAATCTTTCCTCAGCCGTACAACACGAATGTGGAACACTCTTCCACGCATTATTTTTCCTTCACATTATAACCTACAAACATTCAAAACCAACGTGCATGGGCATCTCTCCTTTTCTTCTCACCCTAATTTCCTTTACGCCCGCGCTGTGTAGCTAATACATTATAAGGGTCCTAACCCCTTTAGTGCGTGTTTATTATAAAAAAAAAAACAAACAAAAAAAAAAACACTATCGAAGAGACAATTAACATTTCATCACCCAAATTTTTTCAATTCCGCAGAAATTCCTTTCGATCGCCTTAGTCAGGAAATCGAAAACAATTTTCTTCATTTTGCATGACCTACCTCACTTTGAATTTAATTTAGGTACAGGGTGTTTTTTGTTTTTGGTTCTTTTTTTCTTTTCTTTTTTAAGGTACTTATAAAACAAACTTGGGAGATTTACTAAAATGAACTACAGCGCTTTAGAGAGGACCAAACTAATTGAATCTATTTTGAAAATAATCACTCGATTTAGGAAGTGACTTTTGGACCACCCTGTAGAAACAATATCATATACATATTTGCTTATTCTTTACATTCAAAAAGTATTGTTTCTTTCAAAATATGAGGAAATCCAAATAAATGAAGCATTCCTTTCTTTAACGTGAAATCATACTTTTGGTTTCAATCCCTCTTAAATAATAAATTCATTTTTTCTGCGGTCATATCAAAATCAAGAAACCATCCAAATTCATGTTCCCCTCTAAATCGAAATCGTAGAGGGCGATGCATACGCCATGGCTGTGGCACTTAAAATTACAGAAAATCGCTTCATGATAATACTATAGAGTTTATATACAATGATGAGAGTAAAGATGTTGATATTTGTGTAATCCGGAGTCGTTGTGTTCTACCGATAGTTAAATTCGATATTTTGGCAAATGTGGATGGTGAGCATAACGATCCAATTGCGCTGAAATTATCAGTTCAAATTTTGGGTAAAAATGATGTGCATTATATTGTGAAGGACTTTTAAATGAACAATTTCCTCGGATATATTTTCCAAAAGACGTTCCTCACAATGAAGAAATACACGGGATTATCCTCGAAGAAGTAAGGAAGCCGGCCAAATACTCCAAGAAACGAAAAGCAGTTGGGCCAGACGAAATACCCTCTGAGCTCATGATTCTCATCTGCAAACTGATAAGAGGCGATCCAATGCCTTGGAGGGGAAGTAATCTTATTCCTTTGTACAAAGGAAAAGGCAATACGCTAGGCCGTGATAATAACTGTTCAATCAAGCTGATGTTTAGTACCATGAAGATCGTTGAGCGGGTATAAGATAACAAACAATACGGCTATCTGAAGAGCAGTGTGGGTTTGTCGTACAAAAATCAACCACAGATGCAATTCAAAGTAGGTATAAGAATCACGATGGAAAAACATTATGATTCCTTAAAGGACTTACATTTGGTGTTGGTTGATTATGAAATGGCCTTTGATAGACAACCAAGGGATCTGTTATGGGTGACGCTAAGAAAACGAGAAGAAATCTACATAAGGATGATCATTAATATGAAAGAGGGAGTAAAAACACAGGTTAGATGCCTCCCTGCGGTCACCGAGGAGTTCGTAATCAAAGTCGGTGTACACCAGGAAAGCATCTTAAGTCCCTTGACATTTGTTGCATCCCTTGATTTATCTGCTTGAAGGGAAAGTGACGAACTCCAAAGTACATCAGTTATTCTCTGCTGGCGATGGAGCCATCTTTAGCGAGGATTAAACGTCCCTGCAACCAGCACTTAATATATGAGTGGAAGTTTTGGAGGGGAATGGGTATCGTATTAGTCCAAAAAAATAGAATCCTTGTGCTGCCCGTTCCCTGATCCACTCCGACGTATTCCATTTCATATCAATGGAAGAGTTGTGCCCAAGTGCGAAAAAATCAAATATTGGGGTCTATCATCAATATAAAAGAAAACTGTGATGACGATATTAATCATCACTTAAGCGTAGTATGGATTTAATAGCGGGGCAACTCAGCCATCTTCTGTTGCCGAAAAATGCCACAAATGCAGCAACACAAGCATTTTATTGGCTCCAGTGACGAATTAGCGATTTTTCTCGAAAGAATACCTACTATTCTGTTCTCCGGATTTAAAAGTATAGCCGGCCTGTTATACCTTCTGCGCCATGCATCTTCCTGGCGTTAGAGTGAGCCCGGGTGAAACTTAGCTTTATTACTTATCTGATACTGCAAAGTCTGCATCCGTAAAATTGTATTAGCTTTTCATAGCGATATAGCTCTCTACCCCTAAGCATCTCCATCTCTTTTATTAAGCACAAGTCAAGCCAGGGATCGAGTATTGCTCTCACATCTGCAGATCAGCTTCCAAATATGTCTGACAGTATTCAAAGACACGCAGTTAATTTATTCGATGATCCGAAGGTGGCATTGGCTCAAGGATGAGTTGTCGCCGACCTTTGTCTGTTTTTTTGGATACTACCAGGGGCGATATTCTAAGGAATGAAAAGTAATAATTGCAAGAAAGGCATCATTTCTTCATTCTAAAAGGCTGTTACTCAACATCTGACGGTTCACTTGTCAACTGTCCAGTACGTTCAAAGAAGAAGGAACACTTATTATCTTGGGGCGCATAGGTTCGCTTTTCCTGAGGAGGAATTAAAAATAAAATGTAACTGCCCTTTGATAGTGGCCTGGTTAAATATTCCTTTACCTATATATATATATGGAAATATTTGCAATGCATTATATAGATTAATTGCTTTGATTCGGTTCAATCAGATTGATTCATTACACAACGATTCAACCTCACCGATTCAATCGCTCGTAAAATGTGCGCTCATATTCACTTCAATGCGATTCTTAAAAAACAATCGCATACTACACCACAAATTGAACGCAGCAAAAGCCATCGGGAAGACCATTAACAAACAGAAACAAACAACACCAACATACTCTTACATCAGGCGCAAGTTATTACGCAATAAAATCCCTAACAGGAAGCACCCGCTTTCACGCTCACTACCCTTGTCCCGAATCAAATGCTCTGAAATATGAAGCTCTTACAGTTGTGTATTGCTTAGCCCGACTGTGAAAATTTCAACAATTTACCATTCTCCCTTTCGCCAGAGCTTAGAGGCTAATCACCTATAAGTTAGCTTTCCGTCCACACATTTAGCTCCGAAGAACCCTAATATCCTTCGCCATATGTAAAAGTTTCTTGATACCTTGCGCCTGAGTTAAAATTCCATTTTGGAAAGAGCACTGCCCTGACGCTAACGACATACATTTCCTTCACTCAGTTCAAATGTACATATAATCCAGACGAAATTCTTCCTTACCCTGAACCACACCGCTTAGTTAGGTCGGCTCGAAATTAAATTGTTTTCACGTTAAGCCCATAATGCTTTTGTTTTGTATCCAAGAACGCGCGCGTTAAACGAGCCGCATTAAAATTTAATTGCTTTGTTACTCGCGAATGAAATGACATTGTGGTTTTACTTACTTGTGCCTCAGCGTAAAGGCTGCCGCGCTGCGCCGCCATATCGAACGTTTAAATTCGTTGAATTTGAATTGCAAATTAGACTCACCGCAAGAGAATTTTAATCGCTTTATTAAATATTGTTCAAATCTTTTGGATTCAATTTCAGTCAATTGCATCAGGAGAAATAATTAAAATAGATGTCCTGCGGTTGGGGGCTGGAGGCCCGTAAATCATTTTTCTTTTCTTCCTGCATTGTCTAGCGACGTTCTTCTATTTTTCAACTTGTAACTTTAATAACTAAATGTTGGGTACGTCGAGGCGGAATAGTATCCTTTTGACTAGTACTCAGTAAACCGAAGACTTTTAATGGGAAAACAAAACAACAATATTTGTTGTTGCTTGGTGGTTAAACCCAGTTTAACAATGAAACGCGGTTACTGTATCCGAGAAGGTATTTTCTTTATTAATTGGTTTAGAATTTGAGTTAAGGGCAGGGCAGCAAAAGGGAATATGTTTTGCTTAAAATAAAGCTACAGTGCGAGGAGCTAGAAATGATTTGCACACAAAATATGAAGGCTACACGAGATAGCATTGAATACACAATTTGTTGGTGCCTTATTTTTGATTTCTTGCAATATTTCGTTGTGGCTAAAATCCGAAATAAACTTGGGTGAAAATCATCTTCTTCTGATTCTTCGTTAACCCAAACCTTATGGGGTATTTATATACCCAAAAACGCGGGTTCTTAAGAAGTTAAAAATCTGGCAGTAAGTAAAATATCTAATTATTTCCTTTTGCATAAGAATAAAGAAATATGTTTTTGTTAACCACTCTATAGAGAGAATTTAAAATTTTTGCGTTTACTTGACCTTTCAGTCGAACAGTCGAAAGTCATGAATTTTGTAAAACTCAAAAATGTACACATAATTTGTGGATAAAAGATAAATGAAAAAAATTTAAGAAACTTTCGGGGGTAGATAGCCTGATAACCCATCTACCTCAGACGTTCCTGCCTTTTTTCGCCGCTGCATCCTTGTCGAGGTAAACAAATTTCGCGGCACCCCAACTTACGAGTAGATTGAATACGTATTAGCAAAAGAAGAAACAGCAGTACAAATTTAATGTTCAGTTGTCTTTAATGCGATAAACGAAACTGTTTAAATACATTTTCCATTATTTTTCTTTATGTTTAGGTAATTTCAGTTAATTTGACCTTTAAACTATGTACTTTGAAAATGTAGACTCACAGAGAATGACTGAAGTAAAATGCAGACACAAATCTCTTCACTGCAGCCATGTCAACAGCATTATTTTCTGGATAAACCTGCATCCAGAACTCTTCTTGGCTTCCTTCACGGTATTTCTGTTTTAAACTGCTGTCTTCGCTGATCTCAAACAGACTTTTAAATAAACGTCATTCGTATTTCAAGTGGGTTCGCAGGAAAATGGGGTCAACATCCAGCTGTTGATGTCATCAGTCAATTTCGGGAAAATAATCAACAATGCTTCTTTCCAAGCTTTTCAATTGGACAATAACAATTTTGGGGAAGTTTCTTTGGAGGTTAACCTCATTTGTTTTGACAAATTGTTAGTACCAATGAAAGTTGGAGATGTCTCTGCTCTTAACACACGCTTTTAAATATGTCATTATTTGGCGCAAGGTTTTTATTCTCTCTAATTGTGCTACTTCATTTCTTTAAAGAGAAGTTTCTCAAGGATGTCGGAAAGGTTTCCCAATTTGAGCAGCCAATCGACCTTATTTAATTGTTGGATAAAAGTTGCATATGTAAATGTAAATAGTCTGCAAATAGTCTGTATAAAATGTTTCCCCTTTAAAGCCACCACACAGATGTTTGGCGGCAAGTTTTAAAAGAGGTGCTTTATGCAGGCGGATGTTCATGTTGATTTTTTATTTTCACATCAGCATCCAATTAGACTTTTAAATTTTGTGGCATTCTTCTAGTTGCCAGAGACTTTTTATGGATGACACAGTGGCTGCTGATGGCATTCCCTGTTACTGGCTTCATCCTAAATACGGCTCTTTTTCGACGGCAGTGGTGTAACTTTCAAGAACTTCACTCATCAAAAGTTCTTCTTTTAATTTCATTTCGAATGGATACCTCACAAACACAAGACGAACAACAAATCCCGTTACGTCGGTTCTTTCTAAGCTTTCAATCTTCTTATACTCGTAAGTTCGTTCTCCACAGACTCTGAAATTGTATGAATTTGCTTGCGCGTAGTGCTATTTGACAGCTGCACAGTATCAATCTTCGTGCCCATGTCTGAACCAGGTAAGATTTAATCAGTGCCTCGGCAAAAGTAAGGCGCTTTCCAGATTTTGCCGTGTACAAACTGACAATAAATGAAACTTAAGCTTCATATAAAGATTATGTGGCCTTTTTGACCTTTTTCATATCGCGTATGTTGTAATTGTGGTAGTCCCAGAAGCACTTGGGATGAAGGTTAGGTTAGGTTAGGTTAGGTTAGGTTGAAATGGTAGTCGGCCGAAGCCGACACACTTAGAGCAATAAGAGGTTCATTGTAATACCGCGTGGATTTATCTTCTTCCTACTCGTTGAACCGATTGGAGCTTTTAATAAAGCTTGAATGACCTTTAGTGCCATTATTTTTAAGATCATTGATTTCAATGTAAAAGAATCATATTTGAGAGAGAGCAGGACAGGTGCAGAGAAGGTGGAGAACAGTTTCCTCCTCCTCGTCCAAGCAGCTTCTGCAGAAGTCATTTGCATAGATGCCAAGCCTTGTTGCATGTTTTCATATGAGACGATATCCGGTGATGACACCAATTATAGCACTAATGTGCAGTCTGTTCAGAGAGAGTAAACACTTAGACCGTGTCTGATCCAGCTTCGGCCAAATCTTTTTTGTATGTATTACCACTTGCTCACTTAAGGTGAGTTCTCTCGATGGCATCTCTCTTACACATGAGTTTGCATGTAGCAATTGAAATGCCTAAGGAACTTCTATTTGGTAGAAGGGGCTGTGTGGTTACTGTTTTGGTGAGTTCATCAGCCCTACAATTCCTTGGAATGTATCTTTGCCCCGGCACCCTTGGGATAAAGAGTCACCTTACATTTCCTGCAGTCAAACTTACCTCATTGGCTTCAGCGGGTATGTTTCTGCATTTTTACGACAAGTGATCGATGCAATCTGTCCGCTTAGTTTTTCAATAGTATTACTAATTGCTCGGCCACCTGTAGGATATACTTCTTCGCTGTGTTACAAGACCTTCGACAACCTTTACGCGAAAGTCAAATTGGCTCATGTATGTTGCTCGTTTATATTTCGCTTACCAGACATGCACCTTCCATGCATTGGCTATAGATCCATCGATTGCATTCGTTAGAAGTGCCAATACCAATTCTTCCATGGACGCATATGCGATAGGTAGTTAAATATTACGTTGTCAAAAAGGTCAATGCTGCCCATTTCCAGCCGGAAAGCTAAGCAGCCTTACTGCAAGTGTATTATCAGTATATCGCATGTAAATACAAACTTGTTAGAGAGAGACAGAGAGAGAGAGTAATTTTTTGGTGGGTCAACCTCTATGTCTAATATGAGCATTTCGTGAAAATTTCAAGACAACCGTACAGTGGAATCTATGGCCAGACTTTCATATGTTAATATATGATCTGGATTCTTTTTTTTTTCTAAACGGCGGAGTAATCCCACTTTGCTGCCTCCCTACTAGTCTGGCTCTGGGCTCTGATGTTCACCGACTTAACCTCAATATAAACATTGGCAGGCTATATTTCGAAATATGGTCTCAAGTCGCTATTTCTTCTTTATTTGGGTAATCAGAAAAGGCAAATTACTTGAAAGTAACACAAGGGCATAATGCTCTTATGACGATTTGACGGTCCAGTTCTCTAAAGTGAGCGTGGCATTGGGAAGAGAGTGCTCGTCCCTTTTTGGAAATTTCGCGTTTCGCATAAAACAGCCAAGGTTTGAATATTTGGCCAAAATGCCCCCAGAAGTGGGCGTGCCAAAGAACTCTATTTAGACGAATTTTTATTAAGGACATTGTCTACATATCTTACTTAAACTATTATTATCGTTTTTTTTGTAATCTACTGAAAAAATATAAATTATTTTCTATATTTACAGTTTTTATCTTTCTTAAGGATTTCATAGAAAAATCAATGGACGGGTGTGGCAAAAAGCATTGAAACACTTTTCAACATACTTTACGAAAAACACAATCTTCTTTTCCTTCGCTTCGACGAAACGTTTTTTTTTTTTGTTTGAATAGTGGGCTTGTCAGTAGACGGTTTTTAAAAATCTTTGCACTTATTCATTTTGGGCCCCTACAGAGTATACGAGTATGTTTCATATTTCAGCTTTCTAGCTTGAGTTTAAAGTTTAAAGGCCTTAAAATTGGTGACGGAAGAACTTGTCTAGACCGACAGAACTTTGGATGCTAATCAGAAATATATCAACTTTTAGGAATCTACGATCAATATTAGAGCATATAACAAGCTATGAGTCAAAACTATAACATAGAATATGGAAAGCAAATAATATAAAAGGGCAAGGTATGGAGTCCAATGTGATCTTGAAGATACCGAGGCTTAAGATCGAAGTGTTTTAAGGGGGCTTGTTTCAGCATGAACTTGGTGGTTTAAAAGTCGAAAACATATTAGTAGCTATTGCTCAGTTTGGAGTCCTGAAGTTGCATTACGAGCAAAATACAACGATTGAAGTAGTTGCAAGCTACCAATGTGTCAAACCAGTCGTCGGTGAATAAAAAGTTTATCGGCAACTTCCCGTGTTTTTTTAACAGAATATATTAAAACACCGAAGAGGGAAACAATTGAACTATCGTTGAACCGCTTCGATTCTTTAGTTGTGGATTTATTGGTTAGAGACTTAAAAGCATGGAAATCACAGATGGCAATGGTGCGATGGTAGTGTATTCACTAAGGGATTGGCAGGTCGTGCGTTCGAATCCCGATCAGGGCCATGATTTTTATAAATTGAATACATACAAAAACAGATCTCCCTAAGGCAATTTAGGCGTTAGTTGTGGAGAAAAAAAATCCCATCGCACCAAACTTCTTTCCTATCCTTCTAAATGCCTGCGCTGTGGTTTTACCATTATAAGGGTACCGTGTCACTACAGAAAAAAGAAATCCCTTTAGCGCACGCAAAATATAAAAAAAAAATGGAAATCACAGAATTTCTGGTACACAGAGCCGAGTGTATAGTTAGCGCGGCTCAATTGGTTAAGTTTGCATTTACAACAAAAAAAGTATGCACAATTTTCCATACTAATCGTCAAATACATTTGTTGCAGTTTTACGTCAATTCTTTAATACAAGTCACGACATAAACACATATCACGTTATACTGGCATTTCAAAAATTGTGCCCGCATATAGCTCGATGATGTCCTATGTAAGGTGAGTAATAGTCCCCGAAATTATAAAAAAAGTATTTGTAGTATTTTGTTTTTATTTCAATAAAATTTAAATGAAAAAGAATTTTCAATTAAAATATACATAATGTATCTCTTCAAAGATATACTCCAACCCGTATAAGAACATAATTAACAACCCTATTACTCATAGTAAAAGTACGAAAATAATGACACATCCAAGATTAATATGATATATAATAGCTGAACGTATCACTGGCGCTAGTTTAGCCTTACAAGTCGCTTGTTGTGAGAGACAATGGGAATTCTAAATATATATACACTACAATATGGGAAGGGGTTAAATTAATGAAATCACGTCATCAATTAGCATAATGCCTTTATTATAATAGTGTAGTTACCAGCAGGTTAATTAAATCATCAACTTCTTACTCTATGGACTTTGTAATTAAGGTAACAATGTTAAGGGATCCAAAAAATGACCTTCACTTCCAAGCTCATTGTTCGTTATCTAATGAAGTTCATTCGAGCGAACATTGATGTAATGGCTCCGTCCTTTCATCCCATCAACTTAAGCTGAATTTATATGTAATTAATTTGAGATTTTAATACCATTATCCCTTTCATGGAAATCGATATTACATTTGGGTATTGTGTATCTCGACAGTGTTATATGTAGATCTATGGACTAAGCATCGAATATGTTGTAAGGAAGTATCTGAAACATATTAGAGGCTACGAGTTTACTTTCCAGTTAAGTTGTTTTCGTTTTATATGGCGCCCGTTCTACTAATAATAATAAATTCTGTTTCACTGGCATTTAGTTGGATGAGGAATAATTATACATGTTTATCAGTTTATTAAATAGCGAAGGAAATCTTGTGTTGTGCTCCAAGCAAATAGGGAAAACGTTCCTTCTTAAAATCCAATATAAACATAGGGAATTCGGCCTCGTCATATATCCCAACACACATTTACAATGGCATTCGAGCTGTCAGCTCTACAGATAATGCCAATCTGCTTGTCGAAAATGTTTGCATTTGGAATCGATGATACTTCTCTTACAAGGATTCAAAATTATCTTTCTGACCGTTCAATGCAAGTTGTTTTTTTGATAAAGAGATTTTTAGTACCCTCATAATAGCTACACAGCACGGGCGTTAAGGAAATAAGGATTAGAAAAAATGGAAACATGCCGAGCTCGTTGGTCTGGAATGTTTGTAGGTTACAATGTGAAGGCAAAATAGAGCGTGGAAAAGTATTCCACATTCGTGTTTACGTCTGAGGAAAGATTTGTTGAGCTTCACTGTATGTCCGAATACAGGCTTGATTGTGAACTGATAAGCATTCCTTGCATGGCGGGTATTGTGGCTGAAATGTTCAAGGGGTGGACTGCAAATGACTATTTCGTTTGAGCACTTATGGTGGAAATAAGGATAGAATAACGAAAGACAGGAGAAATTGCGACGATGACTACGAGAGTCAATCGATCTCGCGATGTCTCGGACGGTTTCAAGTCTACAACTCACAAAATAAATGCTGGTGTTCCCCAAGGCTCCGTTTTTCCTGTCTGGTACTTCTTATACTATCCAATCCTTAGCTGATGACAATACCCTCAGCTTCTCATATTTGTTTCTTGGGTCACGCCTCATCTTTTGGTATGGAACTGAAACGGCAATGTATATTAAGCTCATTGAATTCCGATCTTGACAGAATAACTCAGTGGGGTACAACGTACACCCAATAGAATGGAATTCAACGCTTCCAAAACGCCATGCGGTCTTCTGTCATTGGAGCAAAATGCAAGCTCTCTGCCATTGTCCATGAATGTCGCCAAGAACGCTGCAATATGCCTTAAGCGCCGCAAGAAACATTTCACAACATCTGATCTGGCTACAATATAGATAAGGCGTTTTTCCGCCAAAAACTTGAGTACAATGCCCATATCTGGTCTTGTGCACCAAAATCTTGTTTGGAGCTACTTGACAGGATTCTAAAACGTGCAATTGGTGACAGTGAAATTGCAAGATCGCTTGACTCTCTTAGTCATCGTCGCAATTATCCCGTTTACATGAGAGATTCAATCCGAATTGAATTCCATGTAAACGCAAATTGAAAGATTTAGGAATTCACTCAATCCGATCACAAAATTTTCTGCGATTGGATTGAGTGAGATTGTGTCTGCGTGCCCTCTTTATTTTCCTTTGTTATGTTCGCTTGACTGGAATTTTTGTCGCCACTAACACAAGGCTATCCAAAATACGTATCAAGTAGGAAGTGTGAAACTGAATTCTACTTTAATTCAATCTCTCAATTCGGTGAGAGCAAAAACCCGCCTCGAAAACCAATTCAGTTTCAATTCGATCTTTGGATTCGGTCATGTAAACATACTGAATGTCTCCTGTCTCTCAATTTTTTATCGTTATTTACACTAAAAGTGCTCAAACGAAATAGCCAGTTGGCTGTGTAATTTGTGTTGAGCTGTTTTTGTGTTGCGAGCCAAAAAAAAACTGAATAGATGACTATTGCTTAATAGATGGCGCATTAAAATACTTTCTTATCCATTCGCTAATTAAGGACTTTTTTCTGAAATTGCACTACACTTTTTTTCGCAAATTTTAATTTTCTGATGAACTTTTCACTGGAAAGTGTTTCAATTTTGTTTACCTTTTTTTGTTTTTTTTTTTAAACCAAAATTCGTTTTTGGAAAAATAAAACCGGAAAATGTTTTTCTTTATTTTTAAATATGACAGTTTATGAGTGATAAAGTAATTAAATTAAAACAACTTGCACCTATCCTAAGTGGAGCACTGAAGTTGCGTGAGTGGGATAAAGCCATGTCCAGAAAAAGGTTAAATCCCTTTATTGAACCTAACACTGTTTAATTCCAGAAAGTAAGAAATGTTGTTACTGGTTTTTTTTTTCTGGCTTTTTTCCTATTTTTTAAAATGGAAAAAAAAAGCCAGAAACTTCCGGAAAAATTGCCAGAAAAATGTTGGCCTTTTTCTAGAAAAAACGAGGCAAGATTTTGTATGGACAATTTTCGGCCTTTTTTTCATATGTTCGTGCGCCGTACGGGAGCATTCAATTATTCGAATATATTATTTTGTGACTTGAAGAGGTGTCCAGATTTTAAAACCCTATTAATGGACTTTATGTCTTGAAAGTGACATAAGCTTTTGACAATTATCAAGTGACATAAAGTCATCGCTTTGCAAAATCGTCATAAGGCCATGTTTTAAAATATGGCAAAAAAATAGTAGTAAAAAAAAACTGTAGTTCTTACCAGTAATGATGTTTTTCTATTTATTAAACATACCTTTTTATGGCGCAGGGACATAAGTCTCCGGGACATAAGTCCCAAACTTTTTTTTGACTTATGTCTCACTTAAGTGGGATATAACTCCCAAAATTGATTTGGGACTTATGCCCCACACCAGATGGGACATAAGTCCCAAATTTTCGGAGAGATCTCTAATCTCAGCAGCAGGATAGGTTTATTGAATTCCATTTCGAAGGCTCTGTTCGAAATCGGTTGTAAAGGAAGCGGGACGAAAATGGTACATGTTTGCTTCAATAAATTGAAACATGTGTACATATATTTCCTCCGACTTACTACTCATTAGCGGTGCCGTGAAGTTCATTTACCTAAAGTGCAATAAGGCCAAGTGATAAAATAAAACCTCGCACCTACTCCAAATCAAACAGTGACCCCAAACAGGGGGGTTGCAGGTGCGCAGCATGCCTCCATAGGCATTGCACAGTTTATGGAATCTACTTGCGATTTCGCAGCAAAACCCATAAACAATGAAATACATGTGGGGGGCATGCTGCCCCCCTGCAACCCCCTGCTTGGGGTAACTATTTGATTTGGAGTAGGTGCGAGGCCAAATTGTGCGCCTTATTTCACTTTCGCATCATTTGGTGAAACATAAGTCCCAACTTTTACTTTTGGGAGTTATGTCCCACTTGAGTGAGATACATATAAGTCCCAAATCAATTTTGGGAGTTATGTCCCACTTAAGTGAGACATAAGTCCCAAAAGTAAAATTTGGGACTTATGTCCCTGCGCCCCTGTTTATAGTGTATTAAAACAGAAAAATAATAAATAAATAACAAACCGCATTTATGATTTTAATTCACGAAAACAATATTTAAGCAGATAAAAAAATGAATAAGCTCTTTCTGAGCGAAACTCTTAAAGTTAATATATGTGTATAATGCGAAGGACACATAAATAGGGTCAAGTGGCTTTAAAGTATGAACTATTTGGCGCAGGGACATAAGTCCCGAAGACATAAGTCCCGAATTCATTTTTCGGGACTTATGTCCCACTTAATTGCGTCATAGGTCCCGAATTGATTTCGGGACTTATAACCGACTTAAGTGGAACATAATCCCCAATTCTTATCGTTGAAAATGGGACACGAGTCCCGAGTGAAACAAACAGTTGGAAATATTTTATATTTTGTTAACGTTCATAAATTGATAGGTTAAACATAATAAACGAGAAAAAATTGAAGAACCATACCTCGCACCTACTCCAAATCAAACAGTGAGCCCAAGCAGGGGGGTTGCAGGGGGCAGCATGACCCCCCATATGCATAGCACTGTTTATGGGATTAGTTGCAAAATCGCAAGTGGCCGAGCGAATGTAGTCGACGTGATTTAGCTTTTTGGACTACCTCCACATCTTGGTACAGCTCATAGGGTTCACGGTTGTATCTTCTCCTCCATTCGCCCTCCTCGCACACCAAACATCCGACAGAGTACTTTTCTTTCAAAGAACCCAATATTAGCTCCTATTTTCTACTTATCGTCCCGCACTCGGCGCCATAAAGCTGGACTGGTAGGATAAAGTTACGATAGAGCATGCATTTTGTCCTTCGACTAAGGAGTTTTAAACCCATTTGTTTCGCTAAACCGAAGTAGCAGCGGTGTCCCAAGGTAATTCTCCGACGGATCTCCAGTAAGGTGTCATTCGTGGAGCTGATGTTTACTCCTAGGTAGATGAACTCCGTAACTACCTCGAAGTTATTGCTATCAACAGTGACGTTTTGTCCCAGGCGGTGGACAGATGTTTGTTTGTTTTTTGATAACATGTACTTAGTCTTGTCCTCATTTACTTCAAGACCAACCAATTTTGGCACGCTGGGAACGGCCGATGATGTCGATATCGTCCGCATACCCCACTAGCTGGACGGATTGAAGATAGTGCCTTCCGGGTTGACACCTGCCCTTCGCACTATTTTCTCCAGAATAAGATTGAAAAAGTCACTTGATAGTGCATCTCCTTTCCGAAATCCGGTACAAGTTTGGAATAATTCGGAAGAGCTCCTTCGCGTGTTTTCAAGTGTCACGCGACACAACTGGATCAGTTTTGCCGGGATCCAAAATTCGACCATCGCCACGTAGAGCTCCTGACGATGAATGCTATTATATGCGGCTTTAAAGTCGATGAAAAGGTGGGGGGTCTCTGCTTGAAATTTATTAATCTTTTCCAGGATTTGCCTTAGTGTGAAGATTTGGTCTATTGTCGATCTGCTGGTACGTGCCGATTAGTGTGTTACAGAACGGCTTCAGACGTTCACAAAGTACGTTGGATAGGATCTTATATGCGACATTAAGCAGGGATATGCCTCGATAGTTCTTGCAAGACATAGGATCGCCCTTCTTTTTGAGTCATTATGTACTTATAGAAATATAAAAATGTAGTTTTTGGTACAAAGTTTAAAAACCATGCAAATTTGTAGTAAAGTACAACATAATTATGTAGCATAACTGGCAAAACTTTTCAGGAGAAGCTTAACAAAATTCCCGTTTGAAATTGGCGCAAAACTGTCTCTATTATTCCCAACAATTTATCTGAAAGCTATCTTCGAGCCTGTATAGTTCTTCCTGCAAATTCTTCTCACAGGAAAGGCAAACCACTAGCGACACGGGATGCCTTCAGACAAGTGTTGCTTTTACTAATAAATTGTTGTAAATTGTGGTCTTCCAGATTGAGTATTGCTTCTACATCTTCAGTTCAATTTCTTATCCTTCTCTGAAAATACTCAACAGAAGTTAGATACAAAAAAAATGGTATTGGAGATTCCCAGATTGATTGGGCCTTGGAGCCTCTGTAGCCACGGTTCTGCAGATTCAGCAAAACAGTAGCACGACAACAAATTATTTTAAAATTCAATCCGTATTCACTCCTTTTCATATAACATAAAAGAGTATTGAAAGAAAATAAAGTGCAGCTAACGCTCCTTTAAAATACTGATCAAAATAAACATTTCTTATAAAAAACATAGGGACGGGCTACAGTCCGCTTGGGTGAACTGTTGGATACCCTATTCTTATTCCTATCCCTCATAAGTGGGCGTGACAAAAGTCTAAGTATTGTTGAATTGTTAAGAAAGCTCTACATATTTTGTTATATAACATTTAAAGGATTTTATAAAAAAAAAGGCTCCCTAGCTCAAACTTGGGTGTTTCAATAAAATTGTTTTATTTAATTGTGGGCGTGGCAGTAGGCGGATTTAAAAAAAAATATTTTATTTATTTGTTTATTTATTTGTGGGCGTGTCAGTGGGCGGATTTTGAAATTCTTTTATCCCGAGTAGTTTTAGGAGTCATAGATCATACTCGTATATAAAAAATGTCAGCTTTCTAGCTCAAAATTCGATTTGTTCCAAAATTTTGTTTTTTTTTGAGTTTGTGGGCGTGTCTGTGGGCGGATTTCAAAAATTCGTAAACTTGATTATTTCGGACCCTAGAGAGTATATGGTTAAAATTTCAGCTCTCTAGGTCCAGTTTAAAGTCCTAATTTTTGCCGACAGACGGACGGACATGGCTAGATCGACATTACTATCGATGCTGATCATAAGTATAGTAACTTTTAGGGGTCTACGGGCAATATTAAGGTATGTTACAAACTATGCGTCAAAATTAATATGCCCTTAGAATAGGATATAAAAAATCAGTACACTCTAATACTGCTGCATTTGCTGAGTTATGTGATAAGTCAGTCATCAGTTTTGGCATAATCAGTAATGGTTTTCTATGTGCAAAATTTATTCGTTAACAAATAGAATTTGAGTACTAAGTGAAATAGCAAATAGCCAACGTGGCACTTTGGAACTCAAAATTCATGTTGACTCATTAAAATGCCGCATCTAACATTGATAACTCCAACCCAGGGAACATGACAGAAAATCCACAATTTAAGGAAAACGTGCATAATATTGTGTGTCATTATAGATATTCTATATTCGGAATTAAATATGCAGAGTTAACATTTCCTATGGTTATTTATGAAAATATAGCTCTTGAGATAGTAATTTAATGTGTATGAATATTCAAATAATTGCCCATACGAATCGAATACGAGAGTGGGTGGAATATTTATATCAACACACATTTGTTCACAATGGCTTTGTAAAGCATGTCTTGGAAATAGAGCAATTGGCACTATTCTATTGCAAGGTGTATAATGAAATTCTGAATGTAAAGTGGAATCCCAGATGCATGAGGAAAGGACATTTTGAACATAAGGATATAAAAGAAAATGTTACCAAGTAAATAGTACTCAAACGGCCGAGTTACCTTAAAATGGATTAAAATTATTTACTGAGGTTATAGGTCATACAGTTCCAATCAAGTGCTGTTAAAATTGGTAGCAAAACATTCTTGAGTTCCTTCCAATTTCAGATTCTGTTCTGAAAGTGGGCGCCGATATTTATTATTTTGTTTTTCATGCTAAAGGCGTATCATTAATGGTGAATAGTTGATTCGTGATATAAATAATGCGACGACTCCACCACCGGGGTACAAATTAATCTGGCCTACTTCTTTAATCTCGAGAGTAACCAAACAAATTTGAATCTTCTAAAAAATTTAAATCTCCTAGAGATAAAAGAAAAATCTCGGAAACCAACCACGTTTGCATGTAAAGTTTTATTTGCAAACACACTTTTTACGAATCTCTAGTATAAACCAACTCGAGCCTCGAGACGAGATGTCAAACATTAACAAAAGAAGAAGTTCTATTTGTTTTCATTTTGTGGAATGAATAATTGATAACAGTTCTGGCAGGGGATCGTTTGACTGTAAAACTAAGGCACTTTTCCAGAATATTCAGGAGGATTATCAGATGATGGACGAATACGATAGCAACTTCAAGAATGACAGTGAGGATGGTAACATTTCTCATTTCACATTGTAAGAATTGACAAATTGTCCTTTTCAGTGACTTCCATTGGCGAACACAAGATTTCTGAATTCCGATCAAGAGTCCGATCAATTGGGTGCCTAAAGCAGCAAACTGGTGCAGGCTAGTAACTTCACAGGCAATAACTTGACATGGGCTGTCCTATCTTCCGCGATATCTGTCCTATATTCCGCGAAATCAGAAGGTTCTGCTTTGGGAAAGCCATCTTGTTAACCGAAGAAATACAGGAACAACTTAACGGATCCAATTGGAAAGCTCTAACATTATATATTGTGAAACAACTTTAGCTTACCGGTAAAGAATTATGGAGGAAGATTTTTAAATGAAATGTAAAAAGTATGTTGACAGTCTTTGGCAGACGGCTTTTAGCCATGTCGTTTAAGATAGATCTAATATTTCTCTTTTTTTGTAACTGAAATGAAATGAATAAAATCTGAAATAATCTGTCTAAACTTCACATGGGCAATAACTTCACCTCGAGTGGGAAATAACTTCACTTTTTGTTGTGAAGTTATTGCCCACTGCAGGTGAGCAATTATTCCATCGTAAATTTTGTGAAGTTATTTCCCATCTATAATTTGAGAATTTGTCTATTATAACTGAAGAGCAAATGTAAAATGGAGTTATTTATGAGGTTTTTGTATAACTTCATTTATTACAAAATATAACAATTTATTTTTAGCAATTTATATCGGTACGGTGAAATAAGGCCTTACGCAATAAGGCCAATTTGGCGTTATTTCACTTTCCATTGGTGGTGTTTTCAACAATTTTCCCTTGCACCTACTCCAAATCAAACAGTGACCCCAAGGAGGAGGTTGCATGGTGGACAACATGCCCCCCCCCCCCCCATATGCATTGCAGTATTTGCTTGAGGTCACTGCAAACTAGTAGTATCTATATAAGATCATCACAGTTTGGAAACATCAAGTTTAGAGTGGACTGAAGCATATGAATCAGCGACTGAGCCAACTATTTAGCAAGAGAAGAACCTACATCCGCTGAGCCAGAAGAATTTGCAGCGTTTATTCGCCCGAAACTCGGTAACAACGCTCATATCTGATCCGGTGCACCAATAACTTATTTCAAGCTACTTTACAGGATTCAAAAACGTGCGATAAAACTCATTATCGACCGAGACATCGCGACATCCATTGACTCTCTTAATCATCGTCGTAATGTCTCCTGCCTTTCGTTATTTTATCGTTATTTCCAGTATAAATTTTCATTTGAAATATCCAGTTGCATTCCACCCCATGAATATTTCAACCGCAAGACCCGCCATGCAAGGAATGCTCATCAGTTCACCCTCAAGCCTGTGTTCGGACATACCTTGAAGTTCCAAGATTCTCTCCTCAGCCGTACAATACGAATGTGGAATACTCTTCCACGCATTGTTTTTCCTTCACATTATAACCTACAAACATTCAAAACCAACGTGCATCGGCATCTCTCTTTTTTCTCACCCTAATACCCTTAACGCCCGCGCTGTGTAGCTATTACATTATAAGGGTCCCATCAAATCCCTTTAGTGTGTGTTTAATAATAAAAAAAAAATACGTTTTACGGTACAGAACAGCGTGAGTTATGTTTGACTTTCTTTTCTATGATCGACGGGTGAGAGCGACAGCGAGGAGGATGAAACCATGATGTTGGAGTAGAAGTCTGTACTTTTGTTTTTGTTAGATTTAAGGTGGTCAATTAAAGAGATTCTAAAATATAAGGTTGCTTTTGAATGTCATGGTTCTACTTTATTACAGGGACAGATAGCTGTTATTTTCAGTGATAATATTTTTTTGAAAACATCATTGGGTTTATTCACAACCTCATCAGGGCTAGTCCAGAAACGCATCACTTCCAGTTTGTATGCGCAATCAACCCTCCCAACACTGTCATTAATGCAAATATCGGCATTGTAATTTTGTGTAATGTTGCCGCATCAAAGTGCATCTTTTTTTGACATTTGGTTTTTGTTTGAGATTTCTAACTAACACAATATTACGAAACACTGAAGGCGACTTGGCCAATGCAACCATAAAATCCTTCACATTGGTTTGGAGCATAAAATGGTGAGCTAATAAAAGTTGTACTCTACATCCACTCATTTTAATTTTTTAAGTTTAGGTAGGTATACATATTATCAATAAAAGGCTACAATACATTTCATTTGGGTTTTTTTTTTGGATTATTGAAGTAATTCACGGCATCTTCAGCAGCCATCCATGTGAAAACCTTTTAAAAATACCAACTTAGAATATAATTATGCTGTTATGTTGTTGCTATTAAATTTATAATAGCCTTTTGCTCCAAAGCACTCTGGAAAGCCAAGTTTTTTAAGTCCATTTACATTTTCCGCAACTAACTCTTCAGTTAGTGGATAAGCGGATAGATATATTGGTGCCAGCATATTCCTCACTTCTTGGCAAAACTCCTGAAATATTGCAAACCGTGCATTTTCCTACTCCAAAGATATTTGCAACACTACGGTATTCTACTGAGGACCCCAGTGCATAAATAGCAATTGCATTTTTTTTGGGAAGGGGTATACATTTTCTGAAGTTGTCTTGTTTTTGAAGTCGTTGAAGTTGGGTGCATAAAATTTCAAAATGTTGCCGCGACAATCGAATTATTTTCCTAATTCGATTGTCCCGACAACAATTCCCTGAACAAACTTTTCGGCAGTTGAAAGGGGTAGTGATGCGATTACATGAGAACACAAGCGTTCTCACTCTAGCCTCTCACTATCAACTCCTACTCTCACCTTCGCGTTGGTGACTGCCGGGCGCCTAGTACCTCGACTGGAGATGGGGTAACCAACCCCTATGGATGATCGTTGGTGGCGGCAGACGAGAGAAGGAGGGGAGGAGAGTGTCTTCTCACTTAGGCACTTCCTTTTGTTCAGGCGGCAGCGGATGAATTCTCTAGATGGAATCAACGGTGGCGTCTACAGTTCCAGTCAGGTCGAACTGCTAAGTGTAATCCCTATATGAGCTGCTTCGACATATTTGGATACCAGGTCTATAGGGATCTCCAATACTGAGCCAGGGTGTTGGAAAAGAGTTGGTGGCGGATGAGCCCTTAATGGGTCAACGGCAGCGCTCATATCCCAGAATGGGTTATTGACATCGGATTATCTGGCCCGCTATCCTAGGGTCAAAACAAGGGCCTGGCCCTCCAGGTTGGGGGTTGTGCCGTCGGGGTAACTTCCCGACCATGGAAAAAAAAATTAGTTATGACAGAGACGCAACTAGCCTGGGAAAATGGAACTCCTCAAATGGCAACCAGACCAGGAACGTCAATGGACTACGAAATGAGAGTATGTACCTGGAATGTACGAACACTCTACACCCCAGATGCTACTCAAAAACTTTAGATATTACCGCGATCCAGGAGATACGATGGATAGGATCAGGTATGATGAAAAGAACAAATTGCGACATTTATTACAGCTGCCATAAAAGATTGCATGTATTAGGATGCGGATTCGTAGTGGGAAATCGGCTAAGGACAAAAGTTATTGACTTCAAGCCGCTCAGTGATCGCCTGGCTGTGATCCGCATCAAAGCTACCTTTCAAAACATAAGCCTGCACACGCCCCTACCGACGAGGCTGAAGATCCCATCAAGGAGGAGTTTTATGACCTCCTGGATGGAGCATACGGAGCCTATCCGGAGTATTATGTAAAAGTTGTACTACGGGACTTCAATGCTAAAGTCGGAAAGGAAAACATCTTTGTCGGGCTAGTTGGTAAGCACAGAATTCACGAAACGACAACAGCCAACGGCTACCGACTAATCGATTTTGCAGCAGCTCGTAATACGGTGATAAGTAGCACTAGGTTCGCAAGGCTAAGGATCCACACAGCAACCTGGCGCTCTCCAGATGGTCGAACCGCCAACCAAATCGACCATGTGCTAATCGATGCAAGGCACGCATCCAACATCCTCGACCTGCACACATTCCGAGGGGCAAACGTCGACTCTGACGATTTTCTTATTGCGGCTAAATTCAGAGCTCGACTGTCCAACGAGAAGAAGCTGCGAACCGCCCAAAAGAAGAAACTTGACGTTGCACGCCTTAGCACACCTGGAGCACCTGAGTATAAAACTCCCCACTGTGCATTCACCTACCGCAGACTCCAACAATCAGTGGTGCCAGTATCGCGACATCATCAAGGATGTAGCCGAAACCACTGTAGGGTACCAGCCACCCCAGAGAAAGAGTCCGTGGTATGAGGATGAATGCGTGTACAGGAAAAAGGTGACAGAAGATGCACACAAGAAAACGCTGCAGCGCAAAACAAGGGCAGCGAGGGAAGAGTATCGAGCCAGGAGAAGGGAGGAGAAAAAGATCCTCCGTAGAAAGAAGAGGGCCTAGGCAGTATCCCAGCTCAAGGAGATCGAAGAGTCTCGCGATCGTAACAACATCCGGGGGTTCTATAAGAAAGCAAAGCAACTGGCTGCTGGCTTCAAAACCGGAACGCAGGCTCTTCGAGACAGCGAAGGAAACCTAGTCACCGAAGCGCAGGGAATAGTAGATGTATTTAAGCAATATTTCCAGCAGCTGCTTAATGGGCATCATGTAGATAGAGTGATAGGGCAAGACGAAAGCCCACGTCCAGTCAATGAAGAACCAGTTCCACCACCCAGTATAGAAGAAGTTGGCTTAGCTATAAAAGAACAACAAAGCCGAAGGCTCTGATGGCTTACCAGCGGAGCTATTCAAATACGGTGGTGATGTTTTGGTTGGGCGCATGCACCAAATCATCAGCCAAGTATGGGTGGAAGAAAACATGCCCGATGACTGGGCTATCAGCTCCATATGCCCCATCTACAAAAAAGGCGATCCTATGTCTTGCAAGAACTATCGAGGCATATCCCTGCTTAATGTCGAATATAAGATCCTATCCAACGTACTGTGTGAACGTCTTAAACGTTTTGCAACACACTTATCGGCACGTACCAGTGTGGCTTCCGGCCAGGCAGATCGACTATAGACCAAATTTTTACACTGAGGCAAATCCTGGAAAAGACCAACGAATTTCAAGTCGAGCCACACCACCTATTCATCGACTTCAAAGCCGCGTATGATAGTATACATCGTCAGGAGCTCTATATGGCGATGGCCGAATTCGGAATCCCGGCAAAACTGATTCAGATGTGTCGCGTGACTCTGGAAAACACGCTGTGCAACGTGCAGTTTGGAAATAGTTCCTCCGAACTATTTCAAACATGCACCGGATTTCGGCAAGGGTGCGATTTCTTCAATCTCGACTGGAGCAGATAGTGCGCAGGGCAGGTGTCAACACGGAAGGCACTATCTTCAACAGGTCCGTTCAGCTGCTGGGTTATGCGGACGATATTGACATCATCGGCCGATCACAGCGCTCCGTGATAGAAGCTTTCACGGCGATTGAAGAACAGGCGAAGTAGTAAATGAGGACAAGACTAAATACATGCTATCAACAAACAAACAAACATCTGTCCGCCGCCTAGGACAAAACGTCACTATTGATAGCAGGTAGTTAAAGAGTTCATCTACCCCGGAGTGGACAATAATGCTCCAGCGAAGAGGATCTTCGAATCCCAGCCCCCAGGTTAGAGAAGGCAAGGAAGACCAAACCTTCGTTTCAAAGACCAAGCCATCGCGGATGCCAGAGCGGGTCGGGAGCCCGTTAAGTAAGTAATAATAATAATAATATTTGGTTAGGGTATACTACACTGCGACCTATTGGTCTATTGTGTCCCCTTGCTTGTGCCTCGGAGAGGTGCATGCCTTCGTTCAGAGCCCTCTCTAGATACTTCTTTGTGAAGCGTGTCGAGGTATTGCTCTGATTTATCCTTGGCAGGTCACACTCCTTAGAGCACAGCGTCCAGTCCAGTTTCTTTGATGAATCTGAGAATGAGCTGTGGGTCCATGGTATGTATGTCCTTGTTTGTTATTTGGTGCCTGCCCAAATATTTCATCCTTTTGTGGGTCAGTGCCCCACAGGATTCCAGTATATGGTCTGGAGTTTCCGCGGTTTCACTGCAGAATCTGCAGAGCCCGTCCTCCGATATGCCCATTTTCCTCAGATGCTCCTTGAGTCTACAGTGCCCCGTGAGGAGGCCTGTTAGGATTCTTAGGTTGTTTTTGTTAAGGCCGATACAAACTTTGAATGTCTTTTGGTTGTAATTTCCTAAGAGTTTCTTTGCTTGCCTCAGACCTTGGAGGTTGAGAAATGTTTTGGCCTTTGTTTCTTCCTCCAGTCTCCTGAACTCTTCGCGTATAGTGTGTTCTCCTATCCCGCAGAATGGTTCAGGTCCTATGAAGGGTTCCTCTGCCCCTTTTCTTGCCAGAGAGTCCGCTGCCTCATAGCCCGTAATGCCAACATGGCCAGGCACACAGCAGATGGAGATTCTGTTATTCTTGCCTAGTCTATTCAGTCCTTGTAGGCATTCCCACACGAGTTTTGACTTGATAACGTAGGCGTCAAGAGCCTTTATAGCTGCTCGGCTGTCAGACATTATTGCTATGTTGCAATTTCTGTAGTTTTTCTCGAGGTTGATTCGAAAGCACCTGTCTATGGCACATATTTCTGCCTGGAAGATGCTGGTACATTTGCCCATGGATTCGTAGCGCTTAGTTCCCGGCCCAAACACTCCTGCACCAGTTCCATCCTCAGTCCTCGAGCCGTCCGTATATCACTTTGTTGTGTGGTTGCTCAGTCCATAAGTTATGGATTCGTTGCTCCAGTTCTCCTTATTGCTGGGCTTTATCTGGAAATTCTTCTCGAAGTTGAATTTCCTGATGCTGTCGTCCCTAGGTATGCCAAGAAGTGGGAGTTTTTTGAGTAAGTCACCGTGTTCTTTCGAACCGATGCATTTCCCTCTCCCAATTCCCTCCTTTGCCATCCTAAGGATTGTTTTGTCTGCCTCGTTCATCACCATGATGTGTAGAGGGTTCAGTTCCAATAACACCTCCATGGCTGCGGTTGGGCAGCTACGCATTGCTCCGGTAATGCACAGGCACGACAGTCTTTGCACTTTGCCGAGTGTCTCCCGCGTTGTGACTGGACTGGTTCGTTTCGCCCATGCTACTGCTCCGTATGTGATCATTGGTCTCACGATTGCAGTGTACATCCATCGCAGGATGTTTGGGCTGCATCCCCATACCTTCCCCGCTAGGCTCCTACATATCATGAGAGCGCGGGTGGTTAAGTAAGTAAGTAAGTAAACAAACTTTTCACCGTCCTTTTCCCAAAATGTAGGAAACTGCAAAATTAAAATTTTATTAAATATCTACAAAAATTAATCTAGCTCTTGCACTCCCCTTCATCCAAACATTTTCTGTTTCACCTTTTTAGGGTTCCGTAGCCAAATGGCAAAATATGGAACCCTTATAGAATCGTCATGTCTGTCTGTATGTCTGTCTGTCTGTCCGGAAATGTCACAGCCACTTTTTGCGAAACTATAAGAGCTATACTGTTGAAACTTGGTAAGTAGATGTATTCTGTGAACCGCATTAAGATGTTCACATAAAAACAGAAAAAAAAACAATAAATTTTGGGGGTTCCCCATACTTAGAACTGAAACTCAAAAAAAAAAAATTTCATCAAACCCATAAGTGTTGGGTATCTATGGATAGGTCTTCAAAAATGATATCGAGGTTTCTAATATAATTTTTTCCTAAACTGAATAGTATGCGCGAGAGACACTTCCAAAGCGGTAAAATGTTGCCCCCCCTCTAACTTCTAAAATAAGGGAATGATAAAACTAAAAAAAATATATGCTGTACATTACCATGCAAACTTCCAACGAAAATTGGTTTGATAAATCGTAAATCGTAAAGCGCAATTTACCTTTCATTAAATCAACTCAAATATAAAAAAAAACATTTAATTTCATAAACATAAACCTTATGCGTAAACCGTGAACCATTATTTTCTAATAATAAATCTGTAATAGGTGCCTAAGTAAATAATAATTATAATTCGCGCGGAACCCTTCATGAGCGAGTCCGACTCGCACTTGGACGCTTTTTTTTTAAATTACTTCCTGTATTGTTATTTTTCCTTCCAACTGAGTAGGTATTGGGACCCTTGGGACTGGGAATTCTGAGCTAGAGCGAGAGGGAAGATATGAGGTTGGAGCTAGAGCGAGAGGTAAGATCTGACCTTGGAGTGACGCGCCGGCCGCCGGTGGTGGTTGTTAGTTTTTGTTATCAGTTTTGTGTGTTTAGAGTGAATAGCTTGGAGATATTGACTTCCATAGTAATTAAACGGTTGATGCGATAAAGAAACCCCATGGATATTGGAAGCAACGGTGAATAGTGAGTTCAAGATCGTCTTTGTTTATACGACTAAATTGTGTATTGTAGCGATCTTGAGCTCATTTGTTTGTTTAGGACATTGCATTGTATATGGTTTCTTAGTTTGATTAATGTTAGACATTACATGTGTATGGTTTCTTAGTTTGATTATTTAATGTTTTATTTGTTCAGGACAATACATTGTGGGGCGAGATAATATAATATTATCGGCGTCAGATATGGCTCGCTCCCCCTTAAGATTCGCTGACCATATTGCTCTGTGTTACTTTTATCTTACTGACCACATTGTTTGAGAAGAAATTGTGATATTTTCGGAGGTATTTTCATGTATAAAAGGCGAGTGTTGAAGGTACTAAGTAACAGTTTATTTCAAATTAGACATGCAAAGAACATGAATTTCCTTAACCAACTGGGTAAAGTAAAGCCCCTAGAGGGTCTGAAAATGGTAGAATTGGGGAAACGGAGTCGTATCTTGAAGGCGATGCGGTGTCAGACCAAGTATGGACCAAGGATCCTGGTAGAGCTGGAGGCGAAAAAGGTATTTTTGCCTCTCAGATTCAACGCAATGGAGGAGGACACCATTACCCAACTCCCCTTATATGAGATGGAAGTCATCAAAGCGGTTGGAAATTCCTTTGAGTTGGCGTTCCATCCTGTTGCAGAGGAAGACGATGAGGTGCAAGTTCCCTACTCACAACCATTTTTATAAAATAAAAAATAAATTAAAAAAAAAAAAAAAAAAAGTGAAACAAAGAAATTAACTGTTCTTTTTCTTTTTTATTGGTTTATTCGACTTTTAAGTGCTTTGAGGTGGTTAAAGATTACCCAACCTTTGTGAAAAGATTCAATTTGCGTGGTCGTAAAATTGAATTCCGGATTAGGGATGTAGCAGACAACTTTGAACCATCTAGCTGGATTCAGAATGCAGTGAAAGGGATATTTAAAAAAGTGACTAACGATTTGGATCCTTCTGATATGGTGGGTATAACATTTACAGGGAAGAATTTCGAACACCATGGTCCTGGTTGGATGAGCTATAGAAAGGCATCCGATTTAAAGTGGAGCGAGGTATGGGATTTAATCACTAAAATTTTCCAAAGCAATTCCGAGGGCTTAAGCACGGATACTTTCCGTATAAATCTTACATCGATAAGGCCTCCTAAAGGACAAGGAAATGATCGAAATAAGAAATACTCGATGACAACAAGGAATTAGCTATTCGCTGCACATATGATAGCAATTATAAGCTACGATCTTTGAGTATTTCATGCTTCGAGTATCGAGAATATGAACAGGAAAGGATTTTAAGTAATGGTGAAATCGAGTTCTTTACAAATCAGGAATTGAGGCATGAGCCCAACATGGAACTAGTGAATCTCAAATCGATGAAACAAGCATATATAATGACCATTTCATAAAATAAAAAAAAAAAAAAAAAAAAACCATTAAATTAATTGTTTTTTATTAATCCATGAATTGTTAGTGGATGGGAAACCCAACCATTTGACATATACTTTTTCGTCTTTTGTTGCAAGAATCTTTTCCACGAGAAATATGTTGGGAAAATTCGTCTTTTGTAATTCGTGTGCATAGAAACTCCCTCTAATAGGCTGACCTTGAAAATCTTCAATTAGATATGTAATAGGGTTTGTTATCTGAACTTTTCTTATTTTGAATATTTCAGTTGTCCAGTTTGGTGTGTATCCTTTTTCGAAAGCATGTTTAAACTTGCTTATTCGAACGTTATTGCCAACTTCGTATTTTCCCTTCTCAGCAATTTTTATTCGTTTATAAACTCCTGATAGTAATTCTTTGACATTGTTTTTATTTATATCAACGGGACGTTTTTTTATTGTTCTATGTACCGAGTGATTATATGCATGCAGCAAATCCTTATAAATGGGTAGCCATTTGTAGTTCCCATTGAAACTGAATTCTTTCCACATTTTCTCCTTAAGGGTGCGGTTAAAGCGTTCAACAATTGATGCTTTTAATGTACTGTACGTTGAGTAGTGATTAATTTTGTAGGTATTCATCAAATTTTGGAAGGCCTTGTTGAAGAATTCTTTACCATCGTCGGTTTGCAAATTTTTAGGTGCTCGATTTGAATTGGTAAAAATTGTTCTCATAGCTTGTGTTGTAGCTGATGCAGTCTTATGTTTCAAAGGAACGACCCAAGCATACTTTGAAAAAGTATCAATTACGGTTAGTAAATAGTTGAACCCCTCATTCTCATCACTGTATGGTATCATTTCAACCAAGTCTGCTTGCCATAGATCATCAAAACCCTTAATAATAACTCTTCGTCTGGTGAAATTCCTTCGGGCTGGCTTGTGCAGCTCACCAACAACTTTTCTTTTACTCATCCTAAAAACGAGTGAATAGAAACAAGGAGAGGTTTTGTATTTTATTAGATATTTTATTTGACCAATCGTCGATAAAGTAACATCAATTTCTTAATTCTAATCAATCTGCTTTCAACCATATAGCATGCGCAAGTATCTGGTCCTTCTTGACAGAGATTTGCAGACCAGGGGCAATTTATAAAATGACACCCATGAACAGAGGTGGTGGAAGATACGTTTTCAAAGTTCCTCAGAAAACTAATGCAATCAATAATTTCATTGAAATGTTCCTCAAGAAGAGTTTGGTTATTTGTTTTTAGAAATGTTAACATCTCATCGAAGATCGTAGACGTATTTACTGCAGACATGATTTCAAATCGAATTCCGAATGCGTACTAAATTGGTGAAAAACTAGTTGTTGCCTCTCTAATAGGTTCACCACTATTTTTATACTTCTCGAAAATATCCAACATATACTTTCTAATTTTGTTTAATAATTCAAGAGTCTTCAAATTTTGCTCATCGGTGTATGACCGCAAATCCGCACCCATTTTTCCCAGTTTATCTTCGATGATTTGTAGCTTCAGTGCCTCATCATTTATAGTCCCCATGAGTGCGTTGAAATTGTTGTCTACATACCGTCGATGATTTAGCATGTTTTTATCTTGAACATCTATGTTGCTATCTACGTATTCCTTATTTGCCGCCTGTGTTGGGTTTACAGGTTTTCCAACATTGTTTAGACATTTTCCCTGAATATCGAAATCACCATTAGGTAGTAGTCTAAATCCTACGCCAGCAGGTCCTCGCGAACTCTCGGTTGTTCTATGAAATTGGTTGGAGCTTCGTCCGAACTTGTCAACACTCATTTTATTAATAATGAAGATTATTCTCTAAACGATGTCTAATATATAGATAATGTTCGTTTCCAACGCGAATTGATTTTATATAGGCCAATTCCTGAACCAAGTGTTGAGGTTAAATCCATGCAGGGCGATTTCTATCCGGTCGGTTCCTATCCGGTCGGTTCAGGTGTGAGGCCATACTGATTTGCTTGCTTTTAATGGATTGAATTGATTATTAGTGTATGATATCTGATTCACGTAATTCTTCTACAATTGAGTTAACCTCATTTTGAAGATTATTATTGCCGGCTCTTTGAGATGCAATTAAAAGCCTTAATCTATTGACGAGTTCATTGGGGTTATCCCAATACACATATTCGACGGGTTTATTTGAATAACTCATATCAGTTGAATTACTATTGTATGCTTTTCCAATTTTCTTTATGACTCTCTGCGTTAGGTGCTGAAGTAAAGGTTGGATTATATGTTTATACTTATAACCTCTGTTGCCTTTAACCTGTAAGTTACTATCATAGTTTTTCAAGTGTGCTTTTGTTTTTTGTAATATCTTTAGATATTGATCCAAGTCTTCATTGGTATATCGATCTTTTCTAGGGTTTTTTCGAAATATTAATTCATAAAGGCCATTCGTTCCATGGAAGATTTCATCATCAATGACGAAATTCTTGTGTTCGTTAATTACAAAACTTGATCTACCTAATTTCGTTGAATTTGATTCCACGTCGAAATGTGGACCATAGATTTTGTCACGATTCGAATCTGATGGGGATGATCGATTAACTGGAGTGCTTTGATCAAAGCTATTGTCGTAGGGTGTCCTAAATGAATTATCATTGTTCGTTGTCTGATTTGATTCTGGAGATGAGAAGTCAAAACTTGCATTAGAAATGGATTTTTTTTCTTCTTCTGGGTATTGTAAACGTCGTCGTAGTAGTTGTTGATTCTTTATTTTCATATCTATATTATTGTAAGCAATATCTGCAGCAGCAGTATCATTTTGAGTATGAGCACTTTTGACATTTTTCACGATTTCTTTTAAGGGTTCAACTATTGGTTTAAAAGTAGTCTCAAGTTCCGCATCCTTCGTAGTTTTTCCATACTGAAGAAACATATATTTTCTCTTTAAAGCTTTTTTAGTTTTTACTAAATCTTTAAGTAAATTTTCATCAACATCCATAATTGTCGAATACAGGGACGAATGCTCTAATCGTATGTAATCATTTAAACCGCTGATTTATGACTGAATAGATTTATATAGATACAGTTTCTTTAAATGAATTATTATATCGGCCTTTATTCAATCTAAAATCTTTATTAATAACCAAAAACCCATATGTATCTTTACAGCATTTTTTACACAATTCCTTGAATTGATTGAATGTCATGTCAGAGTTGACATGATCGTTGTATATATGCTTCAGGTTAAGTTCGTCTTGCTTAAAAATAACTAAATAGTTTGCATTGTCTCGAATCAAGTGTTTTGGTATATGTGTATAAGATTGACACAAGTAGAAACTATCCACGTCATTATGTCGACCCATGCAGAAATATTCTCGAATATTGTTTTGCTTATCACAAGCCACATCATCGAATATAAAAACTGAGTTTCGATTTGCTTCAGAAGGCGTAATAATTTCACAATTATTTGAAAACTCATTATATCCCATACCCGTGATGGACTCTATTAGCTTTCTCAGGTATGCATACTTTGGTTGATGCAGAGACTTTGAGTATATGTAGAGATTTTCAAATTTTAAACCATTTGGATCGAGGAGAATGCTCAACATGACATTGGTTTTTCCACAATTTGATGGACCCACAATTATTCCTCTAATACTATTAGGAAATATTGCTCCATGTTTCCTGCGTACTTTAATTTTACTATCAAAGTTCTTAACTTTAATAAAATCTCGTTGTTGTTGTTTTATGAACCTCATTCTGCTATTGAATGAAACTAATCAATATAAAAGATCATGTTTTATAGTTGAGAAATTCATAATTGTTCAACATATACAACAAGAAAGTCGTATAAAATGATAAATTATAGTGTGAAAGCCAACAGTTGGAAAGATACATTCAAAGGGTACGGATTAGTGAATTCCTTAATCGAAAAATTACCAATTGAATTACATCTTCCCTCATATAACTTCTGTGGGCCAGGGACTAAATTGAAAGAACGCCTTGCTAGAGGAGATAGGGGAGTTAATCAGTTGGATGAAGCCTGTCGCGAACACGATATTGCATATGCTAACAATAAAAATCTACCTGAACGACATATTGCAGACAAAATTTTAACTGAAAAGGCCTGGCAGAGAGTAAAGGCAAAAGACTCATCGATAGCAGAGAAAATAAATAGTATATTAGTAACGAATATGATGAAAGCTAAAACGAAACTTGGTATGGGTTGCAGCAAAGCCAAGAGAAGGAAAAGAAACCCACGCAAAAAGTATAATTTATTTAAAAAAGCCATTATGGAGGCTAGAAATGCTATTCGAGACACTAGAAACGAAGATCCTAACATAATTGCAACAACTGCTCTACAAGCAGCTAAAAAGATCATTAAAAATAAACGAAAGAGCATTACAATTCCTCGAGTAATACCTCTACCGAAAATTGGTGGTTTCTTACCATTGTTACCTATTTTAGCTGGGCTATCGGCTATTGGATCAGTAGTTGGAGGAGCTGCGGGCGTAGTTAAAGCTATAAATGAATCAAAGGTAGCCAAGAAACAATTGGAAGAGAATAAACGTCACAATCAGACTATGGAAGGAATTAAAATTAAGCATGGTAGCGGACTTTATCTACAGCCATATAAAAAAGGATTTGGACTTTTCCTTAAACCATACGATTCAAAAAACTTTTAAATTCGCTACCTAATCGTCCACTCACCAATATTGATATTATGAAATTTGGAAAATTGAATATACCATGCTTCAGGGGTGTTTACATGAGTGATAAATTACCAGTAAGATCTGATAACAAGGAATGTGGTGTAATTAATTTGGACAATGAGAGTGGGCCAGGGACACATTGGGTAGCATACATTAAGAATAAAAATATTGTCAAATATTTCGATAGTTTTGGTAACTTAAGACCACCCATAGAGGTTGTACGATATTTAGGTGAAAATATTCACTATAATTATAACAGCTGTCAAAATTTCAATACATTTATATGTGGTCATCTATGTTTAAAGTTTCTAATTGAGCAAAATATAAATAAATAGAGTAAAATCAATATATTGTGTTTCATTTCTATTCCAATAGTTATGTCGTTAACACTCACTTTAAGCGGAAACCAATCTACTCTCACTGCAGAGTACTTTCCTCCAATTGTCCTAAATTCTGATTATGTATGTGGCTTAGTTGATCTGCAGACCTATAATTCTATACCTAATGTGGATAAATTAAATAATTTATTTCATTGTGGTGATGGTGGTGGTGGTGGTGGTAATGGAGAAATCAATACTGAATTTACAGAGGGCTCTTATGAAATTGAGGATATTAATAAAATAATTCAAAAGGTTCTGAACACACACAATGAGAATAGCGTTGAAAAAGTTATAATCAAATTAAAAGCCAATAATAATACTTTGAAATGTGAACTGTACAGCAATGTGGAAATCGATTTTACACAAGACCGATCTATTGGTTCTCTTTTAGGATTCAGTAAGAAGAAACTAGCTCCTAATATTCTGCATGTATCTGACCAGTATGTTAATATCAATAGAGTGAATATTGTACGAGTTGAATGTAATTTAATTGACGAAACATATATCAATAGTCAACCTGCTCATATACTACATGAATTTTCAGTCAACGTTAGTCCAGGATATAAAATAGTTGAAGTTCCACACAATGCCATCTATTTGCCAGTGAACGCTAAGAGGATAAGTTCTATAACATTGAATCTCTTGGATCAGGACGGAAATCGTATAAACTTTCGAAACGAAATCATAACAATTCGCTTGCATTTGAAACCACAATAATGATAGTATATAATTACCCCTCAAGTTATAAAAGAGCAGGTAACACTACTAACTCTAGCAATATACTATCATCTTCTGATAAGAGAACATCAAAACTTACTATAGAAAATCAACAATTTCTATTGTCACTGGGATATAAATTAAAACATTAAATCAATCCTAACAACATGCTGAATATTTTCGAAGAACCAAAGTTTGAGGAGAGTATCTCAAAACTGAATTATCACACCTATTCACCATATCTGAATAACTTTGAGAAAAATGACATTATACAAATTTGTGTCCAACATCAAAATCTTAATATTTTGCCTTCAGAAAGTTACATTTATATTGAAGGTACTGTATCGAAATCTGATGGATCGGCAGTTACGAAAACAAAACTTGTAAACAACGGAATAGCTTTCTTATTTGACGAAATACGTTATGAATTAAATGGCGTGGAAATTGATAGCAATCGTAATGTTGGCATAACATCAACTATTAAAAACTACATTTCTTTAAACAAAAACGAAAGCGATATGCTATTGAATGCATCTTGGTCGCCCAACTCTTCAATTAATCTGGATAGTTTCTACTTTAATTTTTGTATACCTCTAAATAAATTACTGGGTTTTGCTGAAGACTATAAGAGAGTAATACCCAATGGACGCCATGATTTGATTCTAACACGGTCACGCACAGATGATAATTCATTAATTGCTGACGATGATGAAAAAGCAAAGATAAAATTACTTAAAATACAATGGAAAATTCCTCATATTACACTGTCTGATTCTTACAAATTAAAACTTTACAAACCTATTAATAATGGTCAAACTATGAAGCTTGCCTTTCGTAACTGGGATCTGTATGAATATCCTACTTTGCCCAGCACCAATCATCATATTTGGAATGTGAAGACAACCTCACAAATGGAGAAGCCACGCTACATTCTCCTTGCATTGCAAACTAACAAACGTAATCTACTAAAAGGAAATCCAACTTATTTTGATCATTGTGATATTACAAACGTGAAGGCATACTTAAATTCTGACGCTTACCCCTGTGAAGATTTAAATTTATCCTTTGATAAAAATAATTACAGTTTACTATACAATATGTACTGCGACTTTCAAAAAACCTACTACAACCGACTAGTTGCTGAACCACTCTTATCAAGAGATACATTTAAATCTCAAGCGACAATTTTCGTTATAGATTGCAGACATCAGAGTGAAATAATCAAAAATGGTCCAGTTGATATTCGCATTGAATTCAAAACAACAGGAACAAAACCAATCCCAGCAAATACGTCAGCCTACTGTTTAATGTTACACGATCGCATCGTAAATTATAATCCACTCAGTCAAATAGTTTCGCGAGAAATCTAATTTCTTAGTTCAAAGTTAACTCTTGTGGGGAAAAGACACTCATGCATAAACCATGTATTTTATACTTGACGTACAAGGTTTCAAAGGACCTAATAATAAGTTTATCGCTAAAGAAATAGCAATACTACACAATGGCCATCATCATCATTTCATCATCAAACCACCATTCAACTCTGACCAATTATCATCTGCATTAAGAAGACAAGTTCAATGGCTTTACCAAAATCATCATGGCCTAGTTTGGGATGGAGGTTTCACCGAATTTAAGAAAGTTCGGAAATACCTTCGCGTGAAAATAAAAAATACAATTTTGTACGTCAAAGGAGTTGAAAAAGTTCAATGGATAAAGGAGTTACTTTGCGATGAAAATGTTGAAGTGATGAATATCGAAGAAGTTGGCTGTCCTAATTTCAACGAATTGAAGCGACTCTATCCTTGTGAAATAAAATGTTCGCTCCATAGCAAATGCTGTGCCCTACAAAATGTATACCTATTGGACAAATTCTTATCTGGAAATTAAATAAAAACCAATTTCTTCTTTTTTAAATACAAATGTTTTTTCTTTATTTACGTCTTTTATAACCATATGGAAGGGAACTATTGTCTTCGAGAAATCTACGTTTTTCTGACCTGGGTTTGTATGTTTTTGTTTCAGCAATTGTTATGACCTCGTGCTCTCGTGTCCGGCGAATATTATTTGATAAAATTTGGATATCATCGGCATTCGCAGCATTAAGTACAGCTTCTTTGATTGTCTCAAAATTTACTTTCTTCGATGCTGAATAATTCAAATTGATTCCTTTTACTTTACACACGATTTTTTCAGTGCCATCTTTTGTACTAAAGACTTTGTAGGAATAATTTTTGGGGCCTCCACTTACGAATTCAGTAATATAACTTCCATACCCATAGCATTGTAACTCGTCAGTCATATCCCCTATAAATTCACCAGTCTGTGGATCAGGTTCTCCTTCACGACTTACATAGATTACAGAATCGGTGTCGTAGTACAAGACTCTAGCTCCTAATATTTCCAGGTAACTATACAATTTCAGACGAGCTTGTGTGGTAGTATAAGCTGCAATACACACATTAACAGTTGATAAGGTCTCCGCTTCTTCTTCTTTATACAACCAACTTACTATAACATTTTCCTCATTTATAGGTAGAATGTGACAGACTTCAATAGTTGGATTTGTAAGCATTTGGAATAATTCTGATGGACTATTAATTATACATGTTTTCGATTGATTTTCTCTTTGTCCAAATTTACCCCAAAATGAATTAAGTATGAGCTTAGCAAAAGATCTCTTCCCAGGGTTATCACAAATTTGTGCAAAATCGAGTTTAACATCTTCATTACTCAAAAAGTCAGCTACATATTTCTTTTTCTCTTCCATTGTAGCACATTTATCTGGCCACCCTGATGCTTCCTGTTTCATTTTAATGAATTTATTCATCATTTGACTGAAAAGGCCATCTGATTTTTCCATTTTATTATATTGAATCATAGAATATTCCCATATTTCGAAAATATCTACTATCTTATACCCTTTATCCTTTGCTTTTAAGACCTCATCAATAATCCAGATTCCGTGTATAGCTCTTTCATCATCAGTATGGGCGCAGCGTTCGTCTTGAGACATTTGTTTGCTGCATGTTCTACACAATGTAAACATAAGCTTATTATTTTGTTTAATAGGCAATACCGGATGTAACAATTGCTCTGGAGGTATTATTTTACATTTTATAATCCCATTCGTGTTTTTTAAGTCGATTTGAGAACAATCGGTGGTGTGAACTTTAGGGTGATCCACTGGATATTTCCCGTATTTGCAAACCCATGGGTATAGGGAGCATACATCTATGTACTTGATTTTTTCACCTTCCTTACATTTATAATAATTATATGTGTTCCCCGTACGGCCCCCATAAAATGCGTCGCGATGATTTAATGGGCTTTGTTGTATTAAAGGATGTGTTTTTAAATATTTGACATCATCAGTACTCAATTGTTTCTCGAATTCACAAGCCCACATTTCAATTGCCTTGTACTCGAACTGCCTTAGCCGTGTAGATTTAGCCATGGTTTTTTCATAGCGTAGATTTAACGTGTCGCACGGATCTTTGCTTAAAGGCATGTCGCGAAACGTTTTCAAACATGAGTGGCCATGATAATAACAACCGTGGAACTCAAACACCTCTTTGGTTTCCTTGCAAAAACCGTCAACTTTCACACCACATACTACCGCTTCTCGCTGCTTAGCTGCATGTTGAATGTAACAATTCCGTCTCCTTTCTTCCAAAATAAGCCATTTAATTGCCTGGATCGACTGATTATCAGTTTGTCTGTATCCATTTCTAGGTATTAAGCCTATAGTGTTTGGTTTAAGAAAATTACGACGGTACACCAAGTTGCATGCTGATGCTATAGTCACAGCTTCCAAAAACGGTTCCACATTACACTGCTCAAGGAAAAATTTTCTGAATTTTATACATGCTTCAGATAAGATCTGTACATCGCTTTCACAGTATGCAACAAGGTCTCGCTGCATATTAAATTCACTTTGTTTATTTTCTTCATACCATTTAAAGAATACATCCCGATCATTTATCTTCATGGCATCCGGATTGTAATATTCTGCAGGCGGCAGTGGACCAATATAGTTTTCATTTTCGATGGTATTAAAGAAATGCGGAAAATACCCCTTTTTTAACTCTTGCGGTAAATCGAAAGCTTTTGGAAGAACTGATAGAGCCATGGGAAAATAGTTCAATGAGTCTATGAATTTCACATTCCCCAATCCCATGAGTATTATTTTAGTTCCCCTCATAATCAATTCGGGGTGAAATTTTGTATTTTGCAAGATATAGTTTAAAATAAATTGGTGATCATATGCCTGCCCATTATGAGCCAAAACAATAACTTTTGTGAAACTTTTTCGGGCGTTCAAAAGGTGCTCTAAGAACTCGGATATAACATTCTGACCCTTTTTTATATTAAGTCTGAATTTACATTTCTGACAGAAGTGTAGATTATTCTCATCCAAACAAAGGTCACATCTTTGCTGGAAAACACATAAATTCGGTTCATGAAGTTTTACTGGAACAGCATAGTCTTTTATCACTTTTTCAGCAATAATCGTTTCTTGACGACTCTCCAAATCATAAAACACATAGAGAACATTGCCTAATTTTGGTCTTCTAGTGTCGCATCGAATATAACACAAGTGTTCTTGGGAAACGTGTTTATTACAATTTTTACAATAGTATTCATTACAAGTATGTTCTCTATCTCTTCTATATGTTTTCAGACAATCAACACATTTTTTAACTGTTTCACAAATTGCTCGGTTTCCTGTTGACCCCGAAGCCTTATGGTTATCAAAACATTCCTGTCCTCTAAAACTTCTATTGCAATCTTTACATACAATTTCGGATAGATTTTGAGGACATATAGGTGATTGCTGACATTGAGGGCATGACTTTACACATCTATGATCGGTTTTATTATTGAATGGTACACTACAAATTTCGCAAAAATAAGCACAACCAAATGCCGCTGTCAAAGATGTTATAACATTGAAGTGACCTTTGTAAAACAGTAAATTTATTCTCTTATCACTGTTATATGTATCGTCTTCGAATATAATACTTCGTCCTTTTTGCTCATATTCGTAGACTGTGATCTTATAATTCTTCAAATAACTTTGAAAAGTGCGAAGCTCTGGAATACCACAACCTTCGGAAGGTATACTAACACCGGTCAAAATTATTAGATTAGCCGTTCGAAGATCTTGAGATTTACCAATATTGCGCCGAATTTTTGCATATTCTGAGTCTTTATCAATAAAGGCAATCGCAACAACTAACGCACGAGGTAAACATAGGTTGTCTTTGTTTCTTATTACAATGATTCCCCTCCGCTTTTTGCATTCTTCATCGAAAGAATTGTATTTCTTATTTCGATCATTTCCTTGTCCTTTAGGAGGCCTTATCGATGTAAGATTTATACGGAAAGTATCCGTGCTTAAGCCCTCGGAATTGCTTTGGAAAATTTTAGTGATTAAATCCCATACCTCGCTCCACTTTAAATCGGATGCCTTTCTATAGCTCATCCAACCAGGACCATGGTGTTCGAAATTCTTCCCTGTAAATGTTATACCCACCATATCAGAAGGATCCAAATCGTTAGTCACTTTTTTAAATATCCCTTTCACTGCATTCTGAATCCAGCTAGATGGTTCAAAGTTGTCTGCTACATCCCTAATCCGGAATTCAATTTTACGACCACGCAAATTGAATCTTTTCACAAAGGTTGGGTAATCTTTAACCACCTCAAAGCACTTAAAAGTCGAATAAACCTATAAAAAAGAAAAAGAACAGTTAATTTCTTTGTTTCACTTTTTTTTTTTTTTTTTTTTAATTTATTTTTTATTTTATAAAAATGGTTGTGAGTAGGGAACTTGCACCTCATCGTCTTCCTCTGCAACAGGATGGAACGCCAACTCAAAGGAATTTCCAACCGCTTTGATGACTTCCATCTCATATAAGGGGAGTTGGGTAATGGTGTCCTCCTCCATTGCGTTGAATCTGAGAGGCAAAAATACCTTTTTCGCCTCCAGCTCTACCAGGATCCTTGGTCCATACTTGGTCTGACACCGCATCGCCTTCAAGATACGACTCCGTTTCCCCAATTCTACCATTTTCAGACCCTCTAGGGGCTTTACTTTACCCAGTTGGTTAAGGAAATTCATGTTCTTTGCATGTCTAATTTGAAATAAACTGTTACTTAGTACCTTCAACACTCGCCTTTTATACATGAAAATACCTCCGAAAATATCACAATTTCTTCTCAAACAATGTGGTCAGTAAGATAAAAGTAACACAGAGCAATATGGTCAGCGAATCTTAAGGGGGAGCGAGCCATATCTGACGCCGATAATATTATATTATTTCGCCCCACAATGTAATGTCCTGAACAAATAAAACATTAAATAATCAAACTAAGAAACCATACACAATGTAATGTCTAACATTAATCAAACTAAGAAACCATATACAATGCAATGTCCTAAACAAACAAATGAGCTCAAGATCGCTACAATACACAATTTAGTCCAAGATCGCTACAATACACAATTTAGTCGTATAAACAAAGACGATCTTGAACTCACTATTCACCGTTGCTTCCAATATCCATGGGGTTTCTTTATCGCATCAACCGTTTAATTACTATGGAAGTCAATATCTCCAAGCTATTCACTCTAAACACACAAAACTGATAACAAAAACTAACAACCACCACCGGCGGCCGGCGCGTCACTCCAAGGTCAGATCTTACCTCTCGCTCTAGCTCCAACCTCATATCTTCCCTCTCGCTCTAGCTCAGAATTCCCAGTCCCAAGGGTCCCAATACCTACTCAACTGCCACACACATATTAACCAAACACTGGAGGCATTTTTTCGCTAATGGTGACTTCTTTTGGCCAATGTATTAGTGAAATATTAGTTTTTAGCATGGTATGAATAAAACAATACAATACAATACAATACAAAAACCTTCATATTTGTTTGGAGAATAAAATGGTGCGCTAATAAAATTTGCAATATAAGGCCAATCATTTTAAAAAGCTTAGGTAATTATAGGTCCGTTCGCGTACTAATATGCAAACGTAAATTTACATAAACTTTCGTGAAACTACACATACGCGTTCGCGTACTGGGAAAATTGTAAAAAGATGTACTTTCGTTCATTTTTTCTTTCACACAGAATTTCGGCTGGTAAAAAAATTTAAACTGTCAGATGTAAATATTTGTGAAATGAAAATATTTGTGAAATCAAAGCATTAGAAATACTAGTTTACTTGGCCTTGTGGAACTACGAGTAACTATAAAATTCATCCTCACTCTCATTTAAGAGTTCATTTACCTTTTGATGCAGATGTGTACGGAGACCAATATTACTTATTTCTTATGTTGCCCCTGTCCAGACAAATTATATAAAACCATTTGCATTTCAATATTGAAAATTATTTATCGGGGTGGAGGGAGGTGTTGGAACATGCGTATTTTGGGCACATATATATGTCCCAATCAGTAATTTGTGATGAAGAAATGATAATAACAAAGGTGCACGGAAACCTAACTGGGACACATACATTCCAACAAAGAATACTCTTGCGATGTATAAAGGGCATTTTATTAAGAACTTGACAACTTTTTTTTTAATAATATGCAACCAAAAAAAACAGATAGTTTTATGCCTTCTAACTTTTTAGGAAATTGAAAACTACGAAAAACTTCTGTTTCATTGGAAAAATCTTTTTTGGAGTATTAAAGTTGTTTTACTTTGAGGTTAATGAATGAATATAGGTTAATCCTAATAAAAATGGATACTCAGAGGTAAAATCACTTCACGCGAAGCGGAGTACCCAGGTACTGTTGATTTACAAAGCTGTTGATCAGTGGCGGATCTAGGATCTCGACGAGGGCGGGTGGTCCACAAAATGTATGCTGTCATGACCTAACTTAAACTCATTTTCTCATTCTTTTGATACATTTTGCATGAAACTACGATAGTGCCGCTTGTGTGAACACAAGGTTACCACTGCAAACAATTTTAATTCGGAACATCTACTTCGCGACACAATGTCGATAATTTTTTGATACACAGATATGTAAATGGGCCCTAATAAAAGGTATACAAAATCAAAGCATATACGTATTATGCGTTGTAGTCACAAACACGTAAGATCACGAATATTGATATATATTCACATTCGAGAAATGTCGTTTTCTGTTTCGTACATATCTCACGTGTTCGACATTTTAAATAGGGCGCCAACAATACTGGGATGGCAGCGCCGCGGCGTAAGATTTTCCCCGAACTGCTTAAGCTGTGACAGTATACATCTGAAATTCAGACCATTCAGTCATTTTGTCGTGGTCTATCGTGATTTGTGATAATTGTGATCAACTGATGTCGATATTTTGAGGAATTACGAAAGGTTGGAGAGTTTTATCGGTCTCATTCCGGTCGAATTGGACTAAGTACATGAAGAAAAATTTATTCGCTTATTTTGCTCGTCTTGATCCAGGATCTGAACTAGAGAAGAAAAAAAAGGAAGAATCGGTAAGTTAAATAATGCGAATTCATATTAGAGAAAATGATATTCTGTTCAAGATTTTACATACCAGCCTGAAATTTATGCATCGATAAATTCTGACTTGCAGTCTTGATCCCAATATTAATATCATTTACGACAATGTTGCTGAAATCTGTTCCGAATACGAAATTAATATGAAATTGCCTCGTCGTTGCAGTCAACAGAAAAACCGTTGCAACATTGAAACACAAAATGTGGAAGATTATTTCAGAATTGCCTTCTAAATTCCATTCCTTGATACTTACATTTTTCATCTCCAAAGTCGGTTCAAAAAACACAAATCGATCTTCCACAGTTTCGGACAACTATTTCCTTCCAAGCAGGAATTTGATGAGAAAAAATGCGCAGATCTTTACAAGTTTTATGACAACATATTGGACTGTTCAGAAAGGAATTTCATCTCAGAGATCAGAATGTGGAGGCAACAGATCTTCGATCAACATATTCAAAATGCGCTCGATGCACTATCAGTCAGTAACTTCAGATCGGAATTTGTAATTCCAGAATCAGTTTCTATAACCCATCGAATACTTAACTTTCAATGGTTACTTTATTTTTGAGGTTATCAATGAAAAATGTTTCAAAAACGTGAACACGATCTTACGAGTATTGGCAGTGTTACCCGTAAAAACAGCAACTCCAGAACGATCATTTTCGACCCTAAGAAGAATAAACCTTGGATCCGCCACTGCTGTTGACATAGAAGCCTCCCGGATGACAAGACCTACCTTAAGCGTAGCAGCGTGGACTGACTCCGAAGAGGGAATAGAAATCCCTATATCCCGCAAAGTTTTATAGTTTTAGAAAACAAAGAAAGTCAATCAAATGTTCACACTTCAAATACTCAAGAAGTCCAAATGGTGAATATCTCCATCTATTTATCGATCCCATTTCAGGATGATCTGAAACTTGTGGCTACAATGGCAAAATGCGTGTTTTCTTGCCTGAGAAGAAGCTGGTCTAGGTTCGAGTTCCAGTGGAGGAAGGGCTTTTCGGGAAAAATTAATGGAAAATAGAGCAGCACCACAGAAAGACGGAGTCTGTGATCGGATGTGGCGAACCATGATCTGTGAACCAGTGCTGTAACTCCAGTCATCCATTTCACGTGGTAGCAAATACAAGATACGGTTGTTCATTCCAACAACTCAAAGGAAATTGACGGAAGCAGGCTTATTGTAAGTGTGTTATCACACAAAAAATAATTGCAACGAAGAATAACTCTTGCCAAACGAATTTTCTTTGAGATGAAAAGGAAATTGAGTAGTACAGCCCCATTCCGAAGAACAAAGCAGATACTGTATAAGACCTTAACCATCCTGCCTGCTTTCTGGCGCTGAAGCTTGGAGTCTGTCCGAAGCGGATGAAGATATCCTCGGTCGCTTCGAGAGAAAGATTCTTCGAAAAACATTCGGTCCCGTTTGCGTTACTATAGCAGCCGAACAGCGACATCAACCCATATAAAAAATTGTGCATGAGTCGTCTAGGGTAGCTAGGACATGTAGAGCGGATAGACAGCAATGCTCCGGCTCGTAGTGGGACACGTCGCCTTAGGTGGCGCGCACAAGTAGAAGAGTGCATAAACCGACTTGCAGTCCGCAACTCGATGCAGTAAGCTGAAGAGCCTGGAGAAGAACATGTCCACCCCGAACTGAAGCGCTAAGTAAATATGAGTATTGGAATCGAATTTTGACAAACTTAAGGAGCTTATTCAGCATAAAACATTAATTTCTCAATTTGGGCGTTGTGGATTGTAAAACATATAATTTTTCCAATATTATTATTAGCCTAAGAGCAATAAGAGAGTGTTCTGTTCGGAATTTTTTTTTACTATTTAAAGAAACAAAATGCAGTATTTTATTTTATTTTAATTTGTAATTTTGCTGAGGGCAGAGATAGCCCTCATTTCACTTTTAGGGGAATGGTGAAGGAGATCGATTTTAAGGCGGTTGAAATCAAAGACGGAAAGATTTGAGTTAACCTTTTGCAGCATACGGGAGATTGGTTCGTTGGAGCCATATGAGTTTCGATGAGTTGGAAGGTAAAAGAGACGAGACCAGCGTAAATTACGAGGATTAGTGTTAAAGAAAATAAAGTTGTTAGGAGAGGCGCAGTCGACGGAGTCTGACAGAAGGCGATAAATGAAAAGAATGTCCGCAGCGTCCCTACGATCCTCAAGGGAGTTTATGTTAATAAGATTTAGGCGATCTGAGTATGGAGGCAGCATAAAAGGATCATTCCAAGGCAATCCCCGAAGAGCCGAAGGAAACGACGTTTGATGTTCGCGATTCTGGGCACGAGAACTTGATGAAAAGGAGACCACGCTTGACTGCCGCACTACTGCTAAACTTTGCAAAAACTTCAAATCTACTAAACTTTGCAATTCAAATACAGCTCGCCATACGACGAAAAGTGAGCTAACAAGTCCACCTGTGAGTCCACAAGTGAACCTGGCGGAAGGCTTAAAAGAACATTAACATGTCAAACATTAGACCATACATATTATAATGTAGCAGGACACAGTATCTACATAAGTAAATGGTTAGTGCGAATCCTACGCAGGAACACCTAACCTATTGCGAAAGTCTGACAAACGTCCAAAGGTATAAACTGCCATGAGAATCTTCTCAAAATGTGCCTTCCGAAGTCGCAAATTTATTGTAGGCTGCTTTTATTTGTCTAAAAAATATAGTTTCGCACAAACAAATATTGTTTGTTTGTTAGTTAGATTTGTGCGCTTTATATTTTAGCTTTGGGGTCGTTAATGCCAGTTAACACGAGACATCTGATCCAACACTCCAAGATCAGAACAGCCAGTCACCTGGGAAGCGCTGCGTCATCACTTTCATGAACAAACATGTTCCCACAGTACCAGGGCGATGGAATCGGATGCATGCACGCGCAGTGCAGCTGACGGATATGACATCGGAGCATATTTGACTAATCAGCAATTCACATCGTGGGACCAGCGGTTTCCCAACGGGAAATAAAGATATTTAGAGTTAGTTCTACTATGGATCTAGGAGTGTACGGGTTAAATTGTGATTATAATAAATTGAGAAATAAAGTAATTGTGTAAAACGTCGGGTTTTGTAATTGTACTTGTAAGTCGAACTAGTGGATGTGCCTTCGGGCACATGTTCGCGTTTTTTTTGATATCCTCTTCAAGGATAATCATAACTGGCGCCCGAGCAGGGACCGGCATTAAACCAGTGTCCTTTACGCCTGTGGATCTGTGCTAGACCAATACGCTCTATAGAGTGCACGTCACTGTTACCATGGGAACACAGTTGACCATTTTGGAATAAAAAGCACAAACCTTCCGCATACCCATGAGAACATGCGGATATCCTAGAAGGCTACAGGATACGGTGGTGATGGTTGATCGTGCCATTAGTAGGTTGCTTGCAATTTTAAACGCTTGCGACCAAACGGGACAAACACGACACCTCCCGTAAATGCCGGTTCCAATAAAAACCTTGACCGTACTAATCATTCGTTTTCATTCTCCTCCCTACAGTGCAACGAAATGCAACTGGTAGGATTCAAATTAATGTGAGTGAAGAATTCCTTAAGAAAATTTAAATCTGTGCTGTGGTCTCGAGAACCTAGTAATTTATCACTCGCTTAAGCTAAAATAAGTGAACGGCAGTAGTACATAAAAATACTCTCACTCAATCCCGAAATATGGTTCAGTGAATCAAATAAATTAACAACGCAGTTCCTAAAAGCGTTAGTAAATAAAGTAAAAGAAAATATATACTCACCTAAGTGAAAATAGCCATTGCATTGAATCAAAAGAAGGAAAAAAATTATTATCAAAAGGAACCAATAGTTCCAACCCAGTGTCTAGTAATCAATAAATTGTTAATTGCCTAAGACAAGTGCAGTAGAATTAAACTTGAATCGAAGGAAGAATACAATTATTATCAAAGGAAGCCAATAGTGTCCAGCCCAGTGGCTAGTAATCAATAAATTGTTAATTGCCCAAGATAAGTGCTATAGAATCAAATTAAAATATAATTAAAATATAAATCCTATTTTGTGTGTGTGTGAAAAAGAAAAAATCAAAAAAAAAATAGAATAAGTTTGATTGATTAAATAAGGCATAATTGGAAGCCCTTAACCCAGGTAACATCTCTTGAATATATTTATTTAAATCACTATATTGAATACTATAAATATCTAACGAATATGTGCTGTTAATGCCATATTAGAGCAAATAAGGGGTTTCGAAGGACGCCTTCAGCGCCTCGAAAGTACTGGTGAACCAAGGGACACCGCGACTAACGAACCCGTCGAGCTTTGTGGTCCTAGGACCGAAGACGAACTTAGGGAAATATGCAGGTTGCCTGACTGTGTCAAAGAACTACAGGTTTTTAATGGTGACCCCACACAGTATGTATCGTGGATACATAATGTTGAGGGAATACTCAAAGATTTTGAGATAATAAAAAGCAAGCCTATGTATCGCGCAATACTTTCCCACATAAGGCAAAAAATTAGAGGAGGCGCCGATACGGCTTTGGTGTCCTATAATATATTTGATGATGATTGGTGTGCCATCAAAAAGTGTTTGTCGTTGCATTATGCCGACAAACGGGATATAAGAACGTTGGAACACCAGCTTAATCAATTATCGCAGAGGGGTTCGAAGTTAGACGAGTTCTACGCGACGGTGAACCACCAATTTTCATTGATTATTAATAAGATCAAGACGGAATTCTACTCCGCGGAAACTGTCGGTGCGCTGGTGGAAACTTACCGAAACCGCGCGCTTGACGTCTTTATTAGGGGCTTGACCGATGATTTATCAAGGATGCTAATAATCCAAAAGCCCAAGACTCTACCAGAAGCCTACACGGCATGTCTGGAAATTCAAAATCTGGACCTCCGGAATAAGTCTATTCACATGTCCAACGTAGTAAACAAGGTGACAACACCGTTGAACCAAGCAGTTGGATTTGACCAGAGACCCAATTTTAATCAAACGAAGTTTACTGGAAGTTTGGTCCTAGACCCAACCAGCATCAGAATACATCCAATAACGATACTCCTCCGAGGCCCAGCGCGCCGAAGCCTCACCAGAAGATGGAGGTAGACCAACAGTCCCAATCCCGCCAGGTGAATTATATGAATCGGCCGCAAGTCAGTAACCCCTTTAAGCGGCGATCGCGTTCCGATAACTACCCGCAACAGAAACATCAGAGGATGTTTAACATCCAAACGATGGAGGAAGAGTCGACCGCTCCATATTCTGAAATGGCGGAAGAAAACGAAGAAGAAGTAAATTTTATGAGGCACGCCTATCCAGCGTACCTTATAGAGAATATTTTATAGGGGATGGGACGATGCTTAAGTTTCTCGTCGATACGGGGGCAAACAAAAATTTTGTCAGTGCATCTGTCCCAGGCAGGCCTACACGCCTGCCAAAACCATTTGTAGTACATTCGGCAGCTGGCAATGTTACAATTAAAGAAAAATTTTGTGGGCGCTTCTTTCAGAAAGTCGGAAACGACACAGTTTTGACATTCTATGTCCTGTCGGGACTAACGTCCTTTGATGGCATCATCGGAGAGAACTAGAAGCGGTAATAGACAGAAAGACTAACATCCTAACCCTGAAGCCAAATATTAAGATCCCTCTGAAGGGAAAATTGTCCGAACAAGTTAACATAACCCTAAATAACCTAGATGAAAGTCTCTCCGAAAACACGAAGAGTCGGGTTAAGGCGCTGGTAAAAAAATACAACCATATTTTTGGCCCAATTTCTGACAGCGAAGTCATTAATACTACGGTAAAAGCAGAAATCAAAACGACCTCTGCTGAAGCTATTTACACCAAGAGCTATCCTTACCCTGCATGCATGCGACAGGAAGTGGAAAAAGAGATCAGTAAACGGTTAGAGGAAGGAATTATTCGGCCTTCAAAGAGTCCGTATAATTCACCAATTTGGGTAGTACCGAAAAAACCTAAACCAACAGGAGAAAAGCAATACCGCATGGTCACTGATTACAAACGGCTCAACGCAGTAACGATTTCGGATACTTACCCAATACTATATATCAATTCCACTCTCGCCAGTCTTGGTAATGCCAAGTATTTCACGACGCTCGATCTTACGTCGGGATTCCATCAAATTCCGATGAAACCTTCTGATATCCCAAAGACAGCCTTCTCAACCATGAACGGGAAGTATGAGTTCCTTAGGCTTCCGTTCGGTCTCAAAAACGCGCCTGCTATCTTTCAGCGCATGATTGACGACGTACTTAAGGAGCACATAGGTAAGATCTGTTACGTCTACATCGATGACGTAATTGTCTTCGGTAACAGCGATGACGATCAGGAATATTGAGACAATCTTCTCTAGGCTGCGTGAGGTCAATCTAAAAGTGAACCTAGAAAAGACAAATTTCATGAAAACGCAGGTTGAATTCTTAGGGTATGTAATAACACCCGACGGAATTAAACCTGATATGAAAAAGGTTACCGCTATACAGAGAATTTTGGCACCCGTAAACCTTAAGGAACTGAAAAGCTTCCTTGAGTTGACTTCGTACTATAGGAAGTTTATACGCGACTACGCGAAGGTTGCCAAACCTCTGACGAACCTCACGAGAGGTGAAAACGCCCAAGTTAAGGCGAACGCATCCAAACGTGTTCCCATCACGCTTGACGACAAGGCGTTACAAGCCTTCAATGACTTGAAACTTCTGTTAACATCATCGGAAGTTCTTGTATTCCCTGACTTCGAAAAGGCATTCAATCTTACCACTGACGCATCAGATAGGCCTATAGCCTACATTTCCCGTTCCCTCAATAAGACCGAGGAAAACTACGCAACTAATGAAAAGGAAATGTTGGCGATAGTGTGGGCTCTAGATAACCTGCGGTCATATGTCTACGGTGCGAAAAATATCAGGATCTTCACTGATCATCAGCCTCTGACCTATGCTTTGGGTAATAGAAACTATAACGCAAAGCTTAAGCGTTGGAAGGCACGCATCGAAGAATACAATTGCGAATTGATCTATAAACCAGGCAAGTCCAACATTGTGGCGGACGCCCTTTCCAGATTGAAGACGGAGATCAATCACTTGTCTGACTCTGCAAACGCAGAGCCTACACAAAGCACTAGCATGGTAAATAAAGGTTCCTTCACGGACACCGCCGACGAAGGCAACTCAAGTACAGAGACCGCTCAAGACAGTAATTCACATACGGACACTGCCAGTGAGGCGGAAACTATGCATAGTGCTCAGCAAGACGGGTCTGACCTTATACCTCACGTGGAAGCGCCATTAAACGTCTTCAAAAACCAGATCATAGTCAAAGTCGGCAGGGGGTTAGAAATTCATGAAGATCCTCACCCTGAGTTCTCGCGTCACTATGTCGTTGTAGAAAATCCAACGAAGGCAAGTCTGGCAAACATCCTGAAGCAAAAGCTTCAACCAAACATTATTAATGGAATTAAAATCCCTGAGTCATGCCTTGGCCTACTCCAAGAGATCTACTTGGAAAATTTTGTTAACTACAAAATAAGAGTAACACAAAGAGTAGTCGAAGACGTTAAGGACGAGGAACGGATCGTTTCCCTTATCACCAATGAGCACAGTAGAGCACATCGTAATCCTAGGGAAAATAAAGAACAACTCCTTGAGAAGTATTATTTCCCCAGGATGGCAAGCCTCATAAAGAAATACACAAGCACCTGTGAGATATGTAAAGTTAACAAATACGACAGACACCCCTTCAGACCCGAATTTCAGCCTACACCCATTCCATCATATCCATGTGAAATACGAGTATTACACATAGATATAATGGAAATCCAAAACGAGAAATTTATCAGCTGCATCGATGAATTCTCTAAGTTCGCCAAGCTATTCCATATCAAGAATAGATCAACGCTCCATTTGAGGGACAAAATAACAAAAATCTTGCATTATTTTACGGTCCCTAAAGCACTCGTCACAGACAATGAACGTCGCTTTCTTAGCCCAATTATACTGAACTTTATCAACGAATTGGGCATAGAAATCTACCAGACACCAGTCCATCGTAGTGAAGTGAATGGGCAAGTGGAGCGATTCCATTCAACAGTATTGGAGATTTATCGATGCCTTACGACTGAATATAAAGGGTTACGAGTCAAGGAGCTAATAAATATATCCGTGGATAGATATAATAACAGCATCCACTCCGTAACCAAGCGAAAACCTTCCGATATCTTTTTTAACAGATATCAGAGGATTAATTACCAAAACCTTGTTTATTTCCGGTTCAGAATTGATCTGGACCTGAAGGGAGAAATCCAAAAGAAACAAAAAGCGGCAAACCTGCACCGCAATAAAAAAAGAACAAGTCCTAAGACTTACAAAAAAGATGATGTTGTCTATAGAAGGGTTAAGGGTATCCAGGCAAAAAACAAGCCTATATTCAGGAAAGAAATAGTCGCCTGAAATAACAGGGTGACAGTGACTACTGCCGATGGGCGAAGAGTCCACAAAACACACCTGAAAAATTTGTGAGTCAAATTTGTTTGACATTGTTAAAATTAAGTACACACAACTTAAAAAAAAAAAGGAGAGTGTGCATGCATACACGAGCATGTAAGACATATTAACTAGCACAATACAATTTGCACTATTACGATTTATAGATTAGTAAGTTTAAGATATTTAGCACACTCCAATTTGCAGCCTTATCGTTTATAGTTTAATTAGTTTAACGTCCTGTAAAATTTTAATACGTACGTTCAATAAAATATTCTTTATCCAATATAAATGATGCGTTCTAACCATATGAAAATGCATATCGTAGTCCACGCTTACATCACACTTGTTGCATATACAGGGTGGGCCGAAATTTTTTTTTTTTTTTTTTTTTAAGTTGTAATACTGCGGAAAAGTTGCTAATAGTAGAGACTAAAAAGGGGAAAAAAAAGAAACAAAATCGGTTAATATCTTCCGGTCGCGCATGAGCTATAAAGTTTGGCAACATTTGAAAAAATTCACATTTTTACGATAATTTTTAACATTTTTAAATTATCCTCTTACCGAATGTAATAGCTCCAATTGTTATCTATTATTAACACAGAAAATAATGCTTTTACATTTTTTTAAATCCATCAACATCTTCCGGTCGCGCAAAAAATACTAGATAAACCACAGTTTGAGGATAAAAATACAAACAACGCTCACGTTTCTATCTTTGGTTTTCTTTATTGAATACAATGTTTAAAACAAAACTTATTTTAGACCAATATTATTGTTTATATATTTGTTAATACATTTTTTTTATTTAAAGTTTTTGTGTAAGGCCAAGAAACTCATGTAAAACAATTTGATCATGATCATCTAGGGTCTCATTCATTCTTAGCTGATGGAACTTTGAAATTTGATTTATGGTCAAAGTTTGGCATTGTTGACCTTGACAGCAGATTCGCTCTGATAAACCCATCCCTAGACTCAGCTCCGCAAACTTTTCCTGAAGCTTCTGTAACGACTTTCACACATCGTTCAACTGCCTGTGTGTGGACTGGGAATGTATTAAATGTTATATCCCAATTAGGGACTGTGCCGCTTTGAATATATGATTTAATTTCTTCGTCACTGATATTTTTTAATAATGGGGGAGAAGATAAATCACAGTCCATCCAGTTTATAATTTCAGAGTAATCTTGAGCGCTGAAATTCAGTTTTGGCGGCATGAAAGTTCTGATAGTTTTTCTTTTTTGATCTATCTGTCTCGCCTTTAGAATTCGTCGAAGTCCGAGCTCTCTTAACTGTTGTGTATTGTCTTGTGCCATGGCTAACATTAAATGTTCTGGATGGGCGAAAAAGCCATTTCGTTGTATCACAGGGTCGACAATATTACGTAACACATCAGGTAGGTATCTTGAAGATTGTATTGATTCATACACAAGTTTTGGTCCCTCTGTGAAGTATTTACTTGTCTTAATTTTAAACCACATTGGCATGTATGACTTCAAAATAAATATAACTACTTCTTGAAGTTGAGGCGTGGGACTTTCTTCACTTAAGAACAATCTGAGAGTTCGATTTGCTGTTGTCAACCACCTCGAGTGTGACAAGGGGCCAGGATCTCGTACAGCCAAATCCTCTTTACAGATTCCCGACTTCATTGCAGTACAAATATCGAGTAGATATTGTTGATCTTTACTTAGTATCTTTCTGTCTATTGCCGGGATCTGACAGTCAATACTCCTGAACCAATGACTGGACGTTTTTCACAGTCACTTAGCTTTTCGCCGATTGGCCCTCTCAAAGATTTTGGACCCGTAGATTTACCATCTAGGTATTGAAACAGATGTCGAAAAGGGAGTTCATTGAAATGGAGAAGACAAACTGCCCATTGTAAAGGTTTTTCCAAATGTATTTCGATTCGGCGAATCAGACCGTTTCTCCAACCCGTATTAACCGCAGTGCCATCACACCCTATAACCACTAACTTGTCAAGAGAAATACCACGACCAGACAGATAGGAAATTATAGAAGTGACAACGTTTGAAGAGCTTCCAGAAGTGGGCGTAACATGTCCGATGTAGACTGAACCAGGTTGTTGAATTAGCGAGTAATGCTCTTCTTTTTTTACTCTACGGAACCTTTTCGAATGAGCTATATCTACGACTAAAGTGTCGTCCTTCCTCCCATCCAAATAGAGACCTTGCAGTGGAAGTTCGTCAGATTTACTACATAGTTCAGCCCTAACATTTTGTTTTTCTCTTCTTATTTTGTTTTTGTCTATAACCTGGGAGACGTCAGAATCGTTAACTAATCCAAAGTCGTGCAAAACACTCGATGCGATTGCAGCAGTAGCGCGATCAGAAACTCCATAGCGATCGCTCAGTAATGCAGTAGATTTTAACTGAATTCTCATCTGTTTTTTATTATAAGAGGAAACTTTTCTGGACACTTCAAAATCTTGGTCGCTATCGCTTTCTTTACTAGAAGAATATTGGTCTTCATTTTCAGTTTCGACAACATTTACATTTGATTGTGAGAACGAGGTTTTTGAAATATCATCATGGATGCCACGCGATTTCCTTTCCAATGATTTATTGAGTTTCTTTGTTTCAATCAAGTCCAACCCTCCAATTTTTCCTATTCCATGTACTCGTAATAAGTAAACAAACCTTAGATCAGTAGCAGGTATTTTATGTGATTTTGTTCGAAAATTTATAAAATTTGAGAGTAGTTGCGCGAGCGGAAGACCTTGACCGATTAGAACCATTTTTTTTCTAAATCATTGTCGGTTCGAGTAAGAGTCGAATATAGCTATTACATTGAAATGTTACCAAGTTTAGTAATAAAAAAAATATATCTTAAACATACAATTTTTTTCAAATTTCAGCGAATTTTAAAGCTCATGCGCGACCGGAAGATATTAACCGATTTTGTTTCTTTTTTTTTCCCTTTTTAGTCTCTACTATTAGCAACTTTTCCGCAGTATTACAACTTAAAAAAAAAAAAAAAAAAATTTCGGCCCACCCTATTATACATGTCTTATCCTTAAAGCACACCTAAAATATTCGCACATATTTTTCAGAATAACTTTGCTAGCCACGGCCAACGGGTTCCAGCTTATGAAACACCTATCGTTTCAATTAAAGACGGACAGGGCCGAATCATAGACGGATATTTCAAGTTGGTACACGTGATTGACCTGAAGAAGCTTGAACACATGGTAGAAGAAATAACGAGCGCAGTAAATGCTACCATCAAGGAATCAGAAAAGAAGGCGATAATTACATTTCATTTAACACAAATAAATGACCGCTTAAGCCTACTGAAAGGCGGGCCCCGCAAATCAAGGAGGTCTATCAACTGGATTGGCTCAGCCTGGAAGTGGGTTGCAGGAAACCCTGACGCTGGGGACTGGGACAAAATCCTCCAGAATGAACAAGGAATAACGGAAAATAACAATCACCAGTATAAGATTAATGAAAAACTGTTTGGAACTACCAAAGAGATAACTGAAAAGATTAACTGGATGATTACCAAGTTCAACAAGATCAAGGCAACCAGCACAGAAATATTCGAGCAAGATATTTTGATCCAAATACTGATGATTAAGGGAGAGGTCAACGATATAGTTCGTGCATACCAGATGGCAAAAAGCGGAATCGTTAATACCAATCTTTTAGATAAGCAAGAAATAAGAAGGATTATCAGCGAAATCGAAACCTTGCCATACATAAATGAAATCCAGGCAATTTAATATGGAAAACCATCGGTCTTTTCCAACAACACAATATTGCTGTAGGTCCTTTCTATACCAAAGGTGAGAAAAGACGAGTTCAACCTGCTGCTTACCAGGGCATCAATCGTCAATAACAAACAGCTCGACTTGAAATTCCGCAAAATGCTGGTGAGCCACAAGGAAACGTTTGGATTAGTAGACCACTGTTTTTCGATTAACAATTCAACGATATTTTTTTTTTTTTTTTTTATATAATTTGCTTACGCTAAAGGGATTTTTTTCTGTTGTTACAGTACCCTTATAGTGCTAAGAACACAGTGTATACAGTGCTACTTGGTATTAGAAAGAATAGAGAGATAGGAAAAAAGTGTTTGGGTGCAGTTGTAGGGTTTTTCTCCACGGGTGGTGTCTAAGTTACTTAGGGAGATTACGATTTCATGTATTCGGTATAAAGTAATGGACTTGGCCGGGATTCGAACGCACGACCTTCCATTCCGAAAGCGAATACACTACTACTGCACCATTGCCACCCGTAAGCATGCGAGGAGCAGGCTCTCCAAAAAATTCCTGAAGACGACGGCATACCACGAATCCTCAAAGGAGGACACGCTAACTGTACTTTCCGAATAAACAGCAAAGAGATCGTTGAACTTGTCAAAGATGATGCAATTTTCCTAACAAACTTCAAGGGCGAAATGTTCTCAAATAATATTTCATACCCCTTGACAGGTACATAATGTTATCAGGATGATCAACGAAAGCATCCGCTTGAAAGATAAGTTGTTCTCGAGCAGCACTAGTACGGCCATACAGGTTTTACCTTCGGTACTTGCGAACATCACTACTCAATCTGACAAGATTGACCTGGAGTATGTGCACAACCTCAGCGTCGCCAACATTGAACGCCTTGACGACCTAACGGACCTTATAGACCCCGTTGCCCGTCTCTCTCTCCGCATACGATCTACGGGACGTAGATTTTTGAAAGGGGAGGAGTTAACACGAGACATCTGATCCAACACTCCAAGATCAGAACAGCCAGTCACCTGGGAATGGCTGCGTCATCACTTTCATGAACAAACATGTTCCCACAGTACCAGGGCGATGGAATCGGATTGCATGCACGCGCAGTGCAACTGACGGATATGACACCGGAGCATACGAGTATTTGACTAATCAGCAATTCACATCGTGGGACCAGCGGTTTCCCAACGGGAAATAAAGATATTTAGAGTTAGTTCTACTCTGGATCTAGGAGTGTACGGGTTAAATTGTGATTATAATAAATTGAGAAATAAAGTAATTGTGTAAAACGTCGGGTTTTTTAATTGTACTTGTAAGTCGAACTAGTGGATGTGCCTTCGGGCACATGTTCGCGTTTTTTTTTTTATATCCTCTTCAAGGATAATCATAACTTGCCCAATATTTATTTTTGTTTTGATGAGTGAGTTTGACCGCCAAAGAGTTAAGACGTGTTTTAAAATGAGTCGTAAATACTGTAATTTGCAAAATAAGTTATATTGACTGCAAGGGTTTAGTGCACGCAGACTGTTCTAAATTAATTAATTCCAAGTCATGTTGAACAAATGAACGAAAACAAAAATCCATGGAATTTTGCAAGTTGTTTGGAAAAGAAAAATAACGCGCAATGGTTTTCAATTTCATTTTGCAGTGCGAGTCCTAAGTAGTCTCAATAGAAGAAATCCAACAACAACTAATGATAATCCAAGAAACTCTCGCAGTCGCCGTTAAATCTATTAAACTTAGAGCCTTATTGCGAAGATCAATCGACAGTTGATAATTGACTATTTTCAATGTGAACGAACGATTCTAAAGGATTTTGTCAATCGCAGTCAATTACAAAAATGCGATTGACAAAAATACCAAATGAATCGTTCGTTCACAATAGCACACATTGAAAATAGTCAATTGTTAATTGTCGATTGATCTTCGCAATAAGGCTCCGGAGATATTAATGCCAAACATGCGGCATGGGGAAATGTTACTGCAAATCCCAGGGGCAACCAGTTTCACGACTGGTGGCGCCTCAATATGATTGAGTACAACCTCGTGTTGTACGCGACAGATATCCCTTCTTGCCCAAGAAGCGGTGCTTTCCTGGACTTGGCCTTAACGGTCGCAAGACTTCAACTGACGAACATACTCGTAGATCAAAACACGCGGAACTGTTTGCGTGCGTTTGAGTACGATAGTGACCACTACGGACTCGCCGCCGCAATACGGATCCCGAACGAGCAAACGCTGCTGGAGGAGTACGAAGCAGTGTGTTCATTCGATTATCGGAGGGCACAATGGTCGCGCTTCTCCAGATTTTTAAAGCGAGATTTACGTTCGAGTGGGATCAACCCACCGACAAACAGTAACATGACAAATGATGACACTGATCGGCATTTATTGTAAATGAACGACGCCATCAAACGAACTATGGAACGAACTATTCCTCGGGTAGGACGTTCCGACGACGACCAGACAGAAAAGTACAGAAACCCTACAATCGACGCACTATACCGACAGAAAAGTAGACTGCTCTCGAGGCTTAAACGGCTGTACAGGCAATTTACTGATCGCGACGACCCGGAGGTAAGGATGCTGAAGTCAGAGATCCGAATCCTGAAACAGCTGATAAAAGAAAATTACAGAAAATCTGTAAGTCTGTATTGGGGCAATAAAATTCGGGCTATTAAAACCTGTAGTCCGAATATGTTCCCACAGATAAATAAGTTGTTCAGGAGGAAAGATCACAATGATATTCCTTGTGTTCGAATCTCCCAGACAGCAGAGAACAGACAGACAGTACTGACTGCTGGAATAAGTCCAGAAAGTGTCGCTTAAAACGACGATTTTTTCGTGGTCGAGGACCCACAGGAGAAAGTGGATTTGATGGGCGCTTGTTTCGAGGCCGTGTATACGGTGAACAATCCTGTTCGCCGTAACCACGACATTGAGAATAGGGCTCTAGTGAGCCACTTCTATCTGCGCACCGAACTTGAGAATTGGCGATCTGAGAATAACGGATTCACCGTATTCACTGATGAAAACCATGCTAATGCAGTTGTCGCCAATGGCCGAGATGCATCGCACTTGTTCGTGTCGAAGGATGATCTTCTGTGCATCTTCGAGTCGCTAAAGAATACAAAGTCGGCGGGGATGGTTGGAGTCCCAAACGTCGTATTGAGACACCTGCCTTTGGAGGCTGTAGATATTTTCACCACGCTGTTTAACAATGCGCTGAATAATGCACATTATCCGGCGCATTGGAAGGTAGCTGTGGTACACCCTATCCCGAAAAAATGTAAAGATAGGACGAACCCTGCCAATCTCCGGTCAATTAGCTTACTTCCGAATATTAGCAAGGTCTTTGAAAAGGTTGTCAATAGAGCCCTGTTAAAGTGGGTCGAGGACAATAACATAATTCCGGACAACCAGTTTGGTTTCAGGGCGAGGCATGACACTATTCATGCCGCGTCGAAACTGGTTTCCGACATTCAGTGGAATAAATGCAAGAGCCAATGCACGGGTGCTTGTCTGGTTGATTTTGAGAAGGCTTTCGACACCGTATGGTTAGAGGGACTTTTCTACAAGTTGACCAGGCGGGGGATGCACAAACCTTTGCTATATGTAATTTATAATATGCTTATGGGAAAGAAGTTCGTTGTCAAATGTGGCAACGTGACTTCGAGCAGAGTCTTTCAAATTAAAAACGGTTTACAGCAGGGGGCGGTCAATTCTCCGATCCTGTTTAACATTTACACGAGTGATCTGGTGGGTTCACTCAGACATGCTATAGCGTATGCCGACGATTTGGTGGCATACAGATCAGGTTCTAAAATCGAGGTCATTAATATCCTTTTGCAGCGTGACTTCGATAAAATTAAGCGATATTGCGACGACTGGAAGTTGAAAATCAACTTTCAGAAGACGGAAACAATCTTGTTCAGAACTCCATTGGCTGGGGCCTCTAGGGATACCAGAAAAAACTGGAAGAAATTGGCCATTATTGGACAGGATTGGCAGCCATTGGCGGTGAGAAGCGTAGTTAGATATCTAGGTATCTGGCTTGACCAGTATCTATATTTCGATAGACATATAGTTGCTTGTCTTGCTGGGGCGAAGAGGGCTTATGCTCTCACAAGGAGACTGTTTCATAGCAGTCAACTTGACTCCAGAGTGAAGGTCATTTGCTACGTGGCCCTTATAAGGCCGATCATCGCTTATGGCTGTCCATTGTGGTTTAATATAGCGCCTAGTTATATGGAAAAGATTCGGGTTTTGGAGAGACAATGTCTTAGGACCTGTCTCCGGTTGTTCCGAACGCCTGAATCCAACTATATAAAATACTATCCCAACAAGGTCCTATACGATGGGGCTCAGTTGAATAGGATTGACAATTTCCTCATTAAGGTCACTCGAAGGCACGTTGCAAGGGCGATGGCCAGCGACAATAGTCTGCTATTTGGGGCTTACTACCCCAATGAAATGTACATTGAGAGTACGCTCCGGTCTGGCTTTATCCCGCCAGAGGCATTTATCCATATTGATGCAAAAGGGCTGGTACAGACGAGGGATGGTATTCCGGTCTTATACCATCGCTACCGCAGCGCGAGAGATAAGCGGCTCCTCCATGACGGGGACGTCGCCAATGCTCATGAGCTCCTCCGTTTTAGTACCGCAATATCGGAGAGGGATAGATTCGACACGGAAAATCAATTCGCCGAATTTTGGTGGCTTGTTTGGGGGGGAGGGGTCAACATGCCCTCCCAGGACGGTGCGTTACTCTAGGTAACTTCCTCTTAGCTTATAAGTTAGATTAAAACAGCTAGGGCGTTTTTGGGAGAGGCCGGGCTCGCCAACGTGTGGTGGTGCTTCTGGGAGTTGACTGACGCTGTAAGGCTTCAGTCGGCTCACGGCGGCGCGTGTGCACGTTGACGACTGCCAGGCACTCGGAAAGCAATTGGGATTTTGACCACTTGTTGCGCAAGGCAACGAGTGCTCAGAATCCTAATTATAGTTAGAATACGTTAAGTAGTTTAAGTAAGTAGAATAGGTAGTTTGTAATTTGTTTTATATAAAATCTCAATAATGATACCGAGTTTTAGTAAATTTTCTCGAGGAATATACTCGTATATGTAAGATTAGTTCGTAAAATAGTTCGTAGGCCGAAAGGCAATAATTCTAAGATATAGTTAAGTTTAGAGCGTTCGCATAAGGACCAATAAATAAGAATAAGTATCCTGTTAATTTTAAGTTATGTTTAATCATTTTTGTCTAATATGTAAGTAGATATTTATCAATGAATAAAAAAATTAATTTCAAAGTCAAAAAAGTTCGCAATAAGGCTGTTAAAGTCCCAAGTAACTGTGTTGGAGCAAGTGACATCAATTCTTAAAGAAATCAAGGAGGAAAATGAACAGCTTAAGATCCATTTAGCAGAAAACAAAGAGAGGTTTTCATGAATATCGTATTTCTATTCCAATCCCAAAAAAGTGGGCGTGGCAAAATTCTAAGTATATGTTAATTGTTAAGGAAGATATGGTCTATATATTTTGTTATAAATAACGATTTTTAAAGAATTTTGTCGTAGTAACATGTAAAGAAACGCCCTTAAAAAAAGAGCCTGACAGAAAACGTTGTAGGTACTGTGAAATTGTTAAAAACGACTTTATACGAAAAATTAAATTTTCAATTCCCATGATATCTTCAAAAACAATGTTTTTTTTCTACATAGTTGGCGTGTCATTGGGTGGACTTCAAAAAACTTTTAACTCGAGTATTTCGGGAATATATAACGGGTGCGTCATCTTTCATATTCTTCTTCTTCCTTTAATTGTGGTGAGGTCACTTAACTACATCCCTACTGGTCCGCCTGTGGGGCTCGCCAGTTCGACCTCAGAAAATTACGGGGCCTGCTCCCGATTTTGCATCACTTCGTCGCTAAGCCCAATCAAATGCTGGTGTTGCTGCATTTGTGTGATCCAGGAGTTTTTGATATTGCCTTTTTAACAGGGTGCGTAGGATCTCTCCTTCAAACATGACAGTACCAATTGAGCCTGTCGTGCTCCATTTTTTCGCAATAGGTTCTTTGACATTAAGGCTTCCTCGGATCTTGGAACTTCTTATTCGATCAATCTTTGTTACTCCTACTGTCATGTGGATCATCTTCATCTCAGTTGCAGTTTTGCCCTCATACCTATTGCATGCTGTCCAACTTTCTGAACCGTAAGTGGACGCCGGTCGCACGTACAGCTTTCCTTTCAGCTTATGAAGACATTTTTCGATCACAAAAGATGGCTAAGTTTGCGCGCCACTTCATACACCCTAAGCTTACGCGATGCTTAATGTCGTCATCTTTTATGTCATATACATATACATATGTGAATATTGAATAACTTTAAAAAAAAATCCATACATGGCGTATTTTTATTTAGTTTGTTCCTTTACAATATACGAGTATTTGGGCGGCCGCTATTGACCAAAGCATAATTTTGATCTTTTTTCTCGGTAGCGGCTAGTTGGAAATATCGAGCGTCACCGTCATCGTCAGATTTTCATACCACGTGAGTTAATCGGTAGATCACCGCAATTAAACGACGTTGGGCGCGGTTAGTACGTAGATGGATGACCGTTTGAGAACAACCGCGTATCGTTGTTTTTTTTTTTATGTGTAAACATCTTTGCTCTCGTTGATGTGTAAATATCTTTTTTCTCGGTAGCGGCTAGTTGGAAATATCGAGCGTCACCGTCAACGTCAGATTTTCAGCGTCACCGTCATCGTCAGATTTTCATACCACGTGAGTTAATCGGTAGATCACCGCAATTAAACGGCGTTGGGCGCGGTTAGTACGTAGATGGATGACCGTTTGAGAACAACCGCGTATCGTTGTTTTTTTTTATGTGTAAACATCTTTGCTCTCGTTGATGTGTAAATATCTTTTTTCTCGGTAGCGGCTAGTTGGAAATATCGAGCGTCACCGTCATCGTCAGATTTTCAGCGTCACCGTCATCGTCAGATTTTCATACCACGTGAGTTAATCGGTAGATCACCGCAATTAAACGGCGTTGGGCGCGGTTAGTACGTAGATGGATGACCGTTTGAGAACAACCGCGTATCGTTGTTTTTTTTTTTTTTTGATGTGTAAACATCTTTGCTCTCGTTGATGTGTAAATATCTTTTTTCTTGGTAGGGGCTAGTTGGAAATATCGAACGTCCCGTCATCGTCAGAGTTTCAGGTCGGATGGCAAAAAACCAAAGTTTTAGCTAAGGAGCTGAAATTTATAATATAGACTCTCCAGGGACCCTTAATGCTCATGTGTAAATATTTTTTCCAACAATTTAACGAAAAAAGGCACAGGAGCAGTTCTTTTATTTCGTTATACATTTTCCAGTTTAATTATGTCCCATTTTAGAGATTATTATGTCCTTACGAAACACCGGGAAGTTGTGTGGAAGTAGATTTGTTTTGAATAATTGAGGTTGTATAGCTTGAAGTTTGTTGTACATCAGTTGAAGGTAAGAGGAAAAAAATATCGATTTGTACTTCGGTAACCGATGGCCGATTTAAGAATGTCACTTTTAGTTGTAATAAGATTATTTACCAAGTGGTCCTTGGAGAACGAAATAAGGTCCTTAAGCCTGTTCAATGTTATTTGACTAACAGATCCTTGGAACGACAAACAGAAAAGTAGAAAAAAGGATATTTTTCCAAAATGCCGTTAGAATCCACGCGGTATATCTGTGTTCAATGTTATTTGACTAAGAGGTCCTTGCAATGACAAAAAAGGTCCTTAAAAGTCGAAGAATGCATATTGTTCCAAAATGCCGTTAGAATCCACATGGTATATCTGTGTTCAATGTTATTTGACTAAGAGGTCCTTGAAACAACATAAAATGTCCTTAAAAGTCAAAGAAGGGATATTTTTCCAAAATGCCATTAGAATAAACACGGTATATCTGTGTTCAATTTTATTTGACTAAAAGGTCCTTGCAACAACAACAAAAAGGTCCTTAATAGTCGAAAACAGAATATTTTTCCAAAATGTCATAAAAATCCGCACGGTATATCTCTACTCAATGTTATTTGACTAAGAGGTCCTTGCAACAACAAAAAAGGTCCTTAATAGTCAAATACAGGACATTTTACCAAAATGTTTGTTGTTCCTAGCACCCCTCATTCAAATAACATTGAACTCATATATACCGTGCCGTTTCTAAAGATATTTTGGGAAAATATCCTTTTTCATGTTTAATTATTGCGGCTCCAAGGACCTCTTTGAAAAAATAACCTGATGTAAAATAAAAGGGGCTAATTTAACTACGTTGGTTACTTAGTTATGGCGTTAGGTAGATAACAAATTAGGTAGCTAACGCGCAACTGTTCCTACATGTTTACACATCAACTATACAGTGAATGCAGCGTGGCTCACACCTTTTTTTTATTTTTCTGTAATTGATAAAGTACCCTGCAAATGATTCATTGCCTGTTTTTGGGTGCTGCGCACTACTTGAAAGTGTAGGCGGATAGGAAAGAGGTTTTGGTGCGATAGGGTTTTTTCTCCACAGGTGGCGCCTTAATTGCTTAAGGGAGATTTTGAATTGTTGTGTGTATTCAATTTAATAAAGCATGAATCTGGTCGGGATTCGAACACACGACCTACACATCGTGAATACATTACCATCGCACCATTGCCTGCATTGGTGCGATGGTAATGTGCTCTTTTGGCTGCGCTTTCCATCACTTTTTCGAGAATCTCGGGCGCTATAGCTTAGCTATGCATTCGGCACGAATGTTTGCCTTGAGCTTGTAAATGGCATACACTTTGCTTTTTAAATAACCCCTCAAAAAGAAGTCCGGAGGGGTCTAATCTGCAAATCTGGGTGGCCAGTCAATGTCGCCATTTTTTGACAGCACACGTCCAGGGAATTTTGATTTGTAGTGTGGCAGGGCCCACCATCTTGTTGAAACCGGTAACCGTTCAGATCTTTTTCACATATTTGTGGGTAGACATAATGAGTCAACATCCACCGATATTGTTTCCCATCGACTGTTCCGCCTTTTCTGAAAGAAAATGGCCCAATGATGGTTTTGGCGCAAACGACCAACTGTTTGGCCGTATTCCAAGCGACCTAAACGGTCTGCCAGAAATATTCTATGAGTTATTTGCACTTGGTACAAAAACAAATGCAAATCATCCTTCAAAATGCGCCGCAAGGGAGTTACACTGACGCCCGAATGCTGAGCGCGGTGACGATGCAACACATGTGGGCTCTCGGCAACACTGTCTCTTACCGCTTCAACCAGTTCATCGGAACCCGGCACATTGACGATCTCTCACTGTCCCGCGTTCACCAAATTACGAATAGTGTTGTACTGAATTAACGTTTCAAAAACATGTCTACTCAAGTCCATCGATTGATAAATTTCAAAGTTATTTACTGTTTACAGACCGACATAAAAAATGGCGCATCCTGTATATTCCAAATTTCAGCTTCCTATCTCAAATTTAGATTTTTCGATACAACGCTTTTTGTTAAATTCTTGAAAAATCTTTACACATGAGCATTTCTAGCCTCTAGGGAGTATAACTTTCCAGCTCAAATTTCGATAAATTTGTTTTTTGAGATTGTGGGCGGAGTTTTGACCTGGGTAGGTAGACACTCGTGTCGATGTTGATCACAAACATAATCAATTAAAGGGGTTCTACGGGCAATATTAACCCTAGAAAGATACATATATTAGATTGAATGAAAGCTGATATTACTCCTATTTCACGCAACGAAGAAAACGAAGTCACAACACGTACGCAAAATGCCTATAAGACAGCCCCCAAATGGTGCACCAGGAAAAATCTTTTCATCAATCCCAATAATAACGGCTTCAATGCCTAGGTATCTTCGGATCCATGCAAACCTTCCACACATCTCCCATAGAGGCAATTATATGACTAACACCTCTCCCCATATAAATACAATGTGGCCATTCGCAGTGCAGCAAGTTGAGTACAGCTAAATGGGATAAGTTTCAAAAACTACACATAACTAATTACCCTATTCGCTGAACTTCCAGCCAAACGAGTTATTGGGCCCTTCAACAACAATGCCAATAGATCAAAATCCTAATAGGTTATCTAATAGGCCACCTGGGATGACGATGTCATCTTAACGAAATGAAAATAGTCGACTTTCAGGCCAAACAGCTGAACACATAACATGCGAATGTCCATCCTCTGCTCTAGCCTAAATATGTTCGGGCCCTTACAGCACAATATATCTTATATGTACTTCGATATGCCTTTTTTATTCATTGGGGAGCCCAAAACTTTACAAAAAATATTTAAATTTTTATTTAATTATTAAATATTTTATTTTATTGTTGTGGCGTTACCTAACACATTTTAATATAAATAATAAAACAAAAACTTGAAAACCAAGAGGCATAAAGACAACGCTTCCGATTTAGTTGGTGGTTTTCAGAACTAAAAGTCAAGTTAACAAAGTATATAAGGATAAGGTCAAACACATGATTGTTAGAATGAGAAAGAATACACGATTCATTTGCGTTGTACTTCACTTGTGAGTTTAACTTTCCAACACTCCTTCTCAACACAAATGTTTCGTTTACAATTTTGTATACAATTTTTAATATAAATTCATTAATTCAGTAAATTTGATATGCTTAGTTTTTGACAAATTTTTAGTAAAGATATCTGCTACCATATCACTTCATTGGACATATTTCAGTGTTACTTCGTTGCTCTGCACGACTTCTCTTACGTGGTGATACTTGATGTCTATGTGTTTACTGCGGGCATGGTACACTGGATTCCTTGCAAGATGATTCGCACTTAAGTTGTCTCCATTGACGACAATTGGACAATCTGCACCAGGGAAGTCAATCTGCATCAAAAGTCTCCTTAGGTAAATAGCTTCCTTTGCCGCAGTAGACAGAGCCATGTACTCGGCCTCAGTGCTACTCAAGGCAACGGTATTCTGCTTCCTACTTTCCCAGGAGAAAACGCCTCCAGCCAAAAAGAACGCATACCCAGTATTTGATTTCCGATCGGTATGATCTCCACCCCAATCTGCGTCAACATACCCGTTAACTGGATGTCCTTGCTTGCTGTAATGGAGTTTATAATTAATTGATTTGGCCAAGTACCTCAAGATATGTTTTGCTCCTGCTTCATGCTCGATGTGTGGATTGACGTTTCGCTGCGCCAACTTGCAAACAGAATGCAAAATTTCAGGACGAGTTGAGATTGCCAGATACATCAAAGCTCCTACAATAGATTGATATGACGTGGGATCCACCTTTTTGCAGCTTTCACTATCGCATTTGACTTGGTAACCAGCTTCTAGAGGTGTTGCGGCAGGACGACAATTTCCCGTTCCATATTCCCTCAAGAGATTGCTGATGTACTGCTTCTGACACACAAAACATATTTGTATCTCCATCTCGTTCAACTTCCATCCCCAAGAAATGCCGCAACGGGCCTTGCCCACTACATCAAACGCACTAGCTATCTGCTTTTTGATATTGATTAAGTGATCTTTCGTTGAACATGCTAAAACGATATCATCAATGTAAACAGCAATAAGATTAAATTTGCCTTCGTAATTCATTTTATATAAACACGGTTCATTTTTACACGCAATAAAACCTATATTCTTCAGAACCATATCGAGCTTGGAGTTCCACTCGCGGCCAGACTGCTTTAGGCCATATATAGCTTTGTTAAGCTTTAACACTCGATTAGGAAACTGAGCATCGACAAATCCCTCCGGTTGCTGCATATATACCTCGTCCTTCAAATCGCTGTTAAGGTAGGCCGTGGAAACATCCATCTGATGCAAATATAAGTTCAGTTCACACGCTACAGATAATAACATCCTTATTTTTCCGTAACGCACCACTGGTGAGAAGGTTTCGAAATAATTAACCCCAAACAGTTGGCTACAGCCCTTGGCAACAAGTCTGGACTTAAATCGTTCGCTTGTGCCATCTTTATTCCTCTTTAAGCTGAAGACCCACTTGCTGCCGATGGCTTTCTTCCCAGGTGGCAGATCAACTAATGACCCCGTGTTGTTTGCAGTAAGTGCTTCATACTCCTTTCGCATGGCCTCTCTCCAATCCTCAGCGTTCGCGGTTGACATTGCTTCTTTTAGAGTTTGCGGGATGTCGATGTCTAAGTCTGAGTTCATCAGGTTCAGTTTGTTAAACTGCTTTCGCGGACATCCGGGCGCTCCAGTACGAATAATCCTTGGTCTACCTGGTCCTACTCTAATGTTTCTCTCCGTAGAATCGAAAGTTTCTTTTTCAGCTTTGGTGCTCGTATTTCGATTGGTGTCTTTCTTTTTCAGTGAAAGTGCTCTTTGTGTCTTCATGGTATTCTTTTTCGGTGACAGTGGTGCTCTTTATGTCTTCGTGATTTTACTTTTCAGTGGTGATGCTTTTGGAAGCTTTGGCGGTGGTGGTTGTTTCATCTCCTTCTTCAACGGGATTGCCCTCGCTGTCTGCACTTGAAGAATCTTTGTCATCTAAAGAGAGAAGTTCAAATGAATTTTCATTGTTTAAATTGGATATACTGTTTTCATCAAACAAAACATCTCTTCTTTCGATTACTTTCCGAGTGGAGGGATCAAACAAACGATAGGCCTTAGATGTGAGAGAATAACCGACCATAATGAATTCATTACCTTTTGGGCGGAATTTACTTGCCCTTGTCTTGTCTAAATCTATAGCCGTTGCGCCAAAAACCTTGAAATGTTGCACTGTTGGTTTCTTCCCGGTCCATATTTCATGTGGCGTTTTATCAATCAGGGCTTTCGTCGGAGATCTATTCCGTATGTAGACAGACGTTGCGATTGCTTCTGCCCATAAAGATTCGTCCGTTCCGGCATGCAATAACATGCTCCTTTCCATCTCCACCAGCGTCCGATTGGCGCATTCGGCTACGCCGTTCTGCTGTGGTGTATACGGTACGGTGAGTTGACGTTTGATACCCTGTTCATTTATCGATCCGCAAAGCTTTTATCTTTCTACCAGTTTGGCACTCTACCATTGCTTTAAATAATTTAAACTTTTCAAAAACTTCGTTCTTTGTTTTCAAAAAATATACAAAAATGTGCCGCGACATATCGTCGATAAAAGTTACGAAATATTTCGATCCTCCACAGGATGGTTTACTAATCGGACCACACACATCCGTATGAACTACGTCTAACAAATTTGTTGATCGATTTTGCGTTGCTTGCGGAAATGGTTTTACGCAAATTTTACATTTCATGCACGTTTTACATGCAATGTCGCTCGACATATTCAAAGTTTTAATTCCATGCACCAGTTTCTTCTTTGCTAAATCATGCAGACTTGAAAAATTCAAATGTCCGTATCTGTCGTGCCACCTTAGTGTATAATCAATAGATGAATAAAAGCATGCATTTTCTACATTTTGAAATACAAATAAATTATTTTTTCTATATGCTCTTACCACGACACCACTTGTTTTATCTTTCAGCAAATCTTTTTTTTTTTTTTTTTTGGCATTCGATATTTTATTCAGAGTGAGTTCAAATAGTGTTGAATGCCACTTCAAAAGGAAAAATACAATCATATGGGGTGGGGTATTGAACAAAAAAATATAGAAAAAGCAATTTTCAGCAGATTTAATTCATTTAACATGGTAACAATTTGTTATCACTTCATAAAGGATGCACAATTTTTGTAATCTACGAGTATATACTAACATCAAAAGTTGAGACAACAGTTAGATCTTTTATTAAATGACACAAAGAACCCGTTTTCCACTGCCTTGCTCACCGACATGAAATTGCCTTGCAATCCAGGAACATACAGCACGTTTCTCATGGATATGACACATATATCAGTTTTGACGATGACGTTACCTTTTCCAATTGCCACTATAGAGTTGTTTCCCGCAAGAATAATTTTCTCCTTTGTCTCCTCGAACGTATTGAACATACTGCGCTCGTTGCACATGTGTGTCGTCGCTCCACTGTCTATACACCAACTTGTTGAATTAAGCCCTTCAAGATCCGCTGCTGCCAGAATGGAGGAAAACCATAAAAAACAGGACCCATAACCTATTAAATGGAATAGGAATATGTTTGCGGATTTTGTTGTTGCCGTTTCGGGGTCTACATTTAGCAGCGAAATAACCTTTTTGTCCACAGTTATAGCACTTCCCGTTGACTTTAACATATTGCTTTTTATTTCGATCTCCTTTACTCTTTGCATTGTTAACATTGGTGCGAGCTAAAAATGCTTGTTCGCCACACATACTTACGGAATGTTGCTCCCGTTGAGATCTTCTTTCTCCTTCTTCCAGAATTTTAATTTTTAAGGCACTGAATGTGGGCAAGGTATCACGTGCTTCTACTGCAATGACAAAAGGTTCGAACGTTTTTGGTAGACTTGATAGCAATATAATAACCAGGAGTTCATCGTTCATGACTACATTAATTTGTGCTAGTTTTTCCACGATGTTTGAAAACGTATTATTGTGCTGGGAGACATTACTTTCCTCAGCCATACTTGCCTGTATTAATTGCTTGAACAACGATACCTTACGTGCCGGTCCTCTGGTCTGATATATTTCTCGAAGTGTTGTCCATGCTGCTGCCGCCGTTTTGCTATGCTTTATGTGGTTAGGGTTGATTCGATCCAAGTAAATACGAGTGCATACTCGATACTTTTGATTCGATAAAAGTAAAATTAGTATCGATACCTTTCTGATTCGATTGAAGTAGGTACCGAATGAAAGTACTCGTATCGAATGGAAGTAAAGGGTTTTTCAATAAGAGCGCTACAAAAGTTTTTTTTAAATAAAACAAAAACGGTAATATCCAATCAATGAAATTCTTTATTCCTGTAAAAGAACGTTCGATGCCATTATGTATGGAACTCGATTTCTTTTGCATGGCCACCACGGGCACGCTTGCAGGAGTCCAGACGCTGAACCCAATTTTCAACGGTTTTCAAGCATAAATCGGCCGATACTGCTGCAATTTCACGTTCGATATTCGTACGAAGTTCATCAATCGTCATAGACCATAGACCATAGACTTGACGTACCCCACAGGAAATAGTCTAACGGCGTCAAATCGCACGACCGAGGCGGTCAAGCGACTGGACCATTTCGTGAGATAACACGGTTTCCAAACTTGGTTTCCAATAAATTGATTGTGGCATTCGCTGTGTGGCTAGTGGCGCCGTCCTGTTGGAACCACATGTCCTCCAAGTCCATATCATCTAATTGGGGCCAAAAATATTCGGTTATCATTGAACGGTAGACAAAAAATTCGCCACAACGACGTCACAGAGATGCCCAACGCTTGAGAACGACGTGTGAGAGACACATTTGGGCTTTCTTCAACTGAAGCCTCAGCGGCAGCAATATTCTCGACACTACGGGCACTTATTTGTCTCACTCGTACGGGAACACTTTGTACTGTGCTTGTGGATTCAAAATTTTCCACTAGACGCTCAATTGTTGATCTGCTAGGACGATTATGACGACCATAAATTGGACGTAGCGCTCTTAACGTTGATGCCACTGACTCCGAATTTCGGTAGTAAATTTTAATGATTTCGACTCGTTGTTGGCTCGTATATCTTTCCATCATAAAATGGCAAACCTTACTGAAGAGAAATGTCAGAAGAGCAACAAGAAATTCGGCGTCGTTTGCTGTCCCTGTCGCTCTACTTTTATAGCGTCCCTGTTGAAAAACCCTTTACTTGTATCGTTTCGAATGAATCAAAAATATTATTATTATTCTTTATGCGAAAATACGCTTGCCCTTTATCTGTATGGGTGTGTGTCTGTATTACTACAGAGTACACGGTACACCACGTTCACGTGTGGATTAGTAGCTTGTATCACTCTCAATCCCATGTACAGTAGGGTGGGTCGAAAAATTAAATCTTGTCCGATCGTTTTGGAATAGCAACTAAAATGTGACCCGAAGCTTTAAAATGCGTGCAGATATTTTTTAAATTTTATTTTTCTAGTCGGTCTACCCGCGCATTTCATTTGAATATGAAGAAATTTTGGAAAATCTGACAAAAATAGGTTGATTTTATTGGTATCCGTGATTTGTTTGGCAAAGGAATTAAAATAAGTACCTTACGTTAAAAATTTATTCTTATTCTAATTTGGTTAAGTTAACAAAAACAAGTAGGCGGCGAAAGCAACGTAGGAGCTTATATATTTTTTCTGCCGTTCTGTCTTTACTTCAAAAGTTTCCAATCAAAACGCCAAGTTGTTTACAGAAGTTTGAAGTTGCAATAATTAAGTGCGTGAAGTGTTACTTTCAGTCGATTTTATATTAATAAACGGTTGTGAAATCAAGAGCAATACAATATGGAAAAAACAAGACAAGCATCTAGTTGTTGCATTTTTGGTAATATTGAAGATATGAAAGATAATGTTCTGCCTTCTTATAAAGAGGTCATGAAGTTTTATAACTTTACGAGGTATCAAATTAAGCTTAAAACAGAAACCCGAAAGGAACCAGCCATTAACGATATCGCGGAAATTGTTGCGGTCAGATTGATAAGTATATGGTGCAAGGCTTCTATTCCAACCGTTACCCTAAAGCGCGTGATACAATTGTTGAAAGTATACCACTCTAAATGTAAGAAGTTGATCAAATCTTGGAAGCGATTTTCTAACATTAAAAAGGCAGAATTTGATATAAGTTCTAACAAGCTTTTTGATATTTGCTCATGCAAATGCAAAGATTTGAATAGATCTAATTGCTCAAAAGAAAAAAAAAATTCAGAAAGCAGAACATAATTTTGTTATTGATCAGAGATCGGAGAGAAAAATGATAATAGGTGGCATAGACTCTTCAGCAACAACCAAAAATGAAAAACATCGTCATAGGAGCGAAAAACTACAATTATACTATAACGAAAATAGTATTACCAAAAAAGATGCAGTAGTTGACTTAACTGAGGAATGTTCCATTTCATCCGATGACTCAGAAAGCAGTCAAAGTGACGATTATTTGCCGTCAACATCAGTGCCACGTGAGCGTGAGAGACGAACAAAAATATCACTTCTGAGACTGCCAACTTTGTCCAAAACATGTGATCGATATGGTGTATCTGATCGAGCTGCTGCAGCAATTGCATCTGTTGTGCTTTATGACACACAATCAGCTGTTGATGTAATAGATAAGTCTAAGGTACGTCGTGAGAGAGCAAATGTTCGCAAAGAGATCTGCGTTAAGAACCGTTGCATAAATGTTCCAGCACTATATTTTGATGGCAGGAAGGACAAAACATTAATGATTGTTGAAAAAGGTGCAAAAAAATACCGCCAAGTTATCGTCGAGGAGCATATATCCGTCATCAAGGAACCAGACTCTGTTTACATCGGTTACGCTGTCCCAAGTGACGGGACGTCTAAGGCTATCGAACTTGCTATTTTTCAGTTGCTTTCTTCGCAAAATATTTCCTTAAAGGACACAAAAGCTGTTGGATGTGATGGAACAGCAACAAATACTGGAAAGAAAGGCGGTATAATACGACTTATGGAAAAGCGACTAGAGCAACCCTTACAACGGATCATTTGTTTGTTACATATGAATGAACTTCCCCTGAGACACCTGTTTCTGCACTTAGATGGCACAACCACTGGACCAAATTCTTATGCAGGTAGTATCGGAAAGCTTCTGGAAGACTGTGAAAAAAACCTATTGTGCCATTTGAAAAGTTAGAGGGGGGTGTATTGCCGGATATTGGTGACGTCAAAGACCTAAGCGGTGATCAAAGCTACCTTTACCAGATATCGTCGGCTGTTGTGAGTGGTGAATGCTCTTCTGATCTAGCGAACAGATCTCCAGGAAAGATGTCTCACGCTCGTTGGTTGACGAAAGCTAACAGAATATTACGCCTGTATGTTTCCACAAAGACACCATCTAACAACCTCAAATACTTGGCCACATTCGTTGTTACAGTTTATGCGCCTGTTTGGTTCGAGATAAAAGTCCATCCATCGTGTAAAGATGGATCTAGGCATTTTTGGAAGCCAGTTTCTAGTTCACGATATCTTCCATCTCAACTTAAAATGGTAATAGATCCAGTTATTAAGCGTAATAGTTTCTTTGCTCATCCGGAAAATATTTTAATATCAATGCTGGCAGATCCCGAAAAAAACACATTCGAGAGCTTGCTGGCAGGAGAATTTTAAAAGCCAGGCGTAAGATTAATTTCGAACAACATCATCGTGTTTTCACTGTACCGGACATAAATCTTAATGCAAAGTCGTACGTTGAGCTCATAGACTGGCAACAAGAATATCAGCAACCTCCTCTTCTTCGCGATATAACAGATGAAACACTGCTTTCGCTAGTGGAATCAGGAGGTGATGACATAATACCTTTTTTAAGGCTTCCATGTCACACGCAATCTGTAGAACGATCAGTTAAAATGGTAACAGAGAATTCGATGCAGTTGTGCGAGAAAAACTCCAGAGATGGTCTCATCAAAGCAAAAATAAGTTCCAGAAAATCTATGCCAAAATTCGAAAGCAAGCAAGATTTTAAAGTTTCCACTGACTAGTTTATTAATGTTTTTTTATCAACTTTTGCATGTTTTTAATAAAAAAAAATATTTCTGTTCATTGATTCTTATTTTCTTATTTTATTTTCCAACAAAAAAAAAATTAAAAATCTTTTCAGAATAAAGTGTTGAAAAATATCGAAAAATTTTCGAAAACACAAATTTTCAAAATCAATGCGCGGGTAGAAGGATGGTTCTTAAAAAATATTTTTTTTGGTTTTTAGTATCCCTTGGATAGGGGTCAAACTGTGATCTAATGTACAGTTCACACTCTATCTCTTTCAATCCCTTCCAAAATACTCATCAGGAATTCGCTTGTCCCATTTTGCAGTGCAATTCTCATATTTTTTTATAATTTGCTTACGCTTAAACTGTTGTTACAGTACCCTTATAATGCTAACAACACAGGGTAAGTTACTTGGTATTACAAAGAATAGAGAGATAGGAAAGAGGTGTTTGGGTGCAGTTGTAGGGTTTTTCTCCACGGGTGGTGTCTAAGTTACTTAGGGAGATTACGATTTCATGTATTCGGTATAAAGTAATGGACTTGGCCGGGATTCGAACGCACGACCTTCCATTCCGAAAGCGAATACACTACTACTGCACCATTGCCACCCGCATATACGCAGAACGCAGTACGCTTATCCTATCTAATTGTCTTTTGTTATCTTCGAAATTAAAACTAAATTTCAATAATAATGGCTCCTTCTTGCGAACGACTTTTTTCTAAAGCATTGAATATCATCTCCAAGAGTAAAAATCTTCTTAGCGGCATATATTTGGAAAAGTAGATTTTTCTAAATGGAATTCCTGAAAATGATTTTTTTTAATTACCAACATATGTTATTTAAATTCTCAAATGAATGAAGAATATAGTAGGTAAACATATTTGTGTTATTTAATTCCCGTCTAAACTTAAAGTAATCCACATAAAACTCATCACATAGTTGTTGTTGTTTTTGAAAAAAGTAAGTACTCATTTCTTTCGATACGAGTAAGTATCGATACTTTTGATTCGATACTCCATGGGTATCGATACCCTGTTGCGAATACTGTAATAAGTACTGATATCGGTACTGACCTGGTATCGAATCAACCCTATATGTGGTTGATCTGGGATGGTTTCACACTCCACATGATAGTCGCCAATGCCTTTTCGTTTTGCGAGTCCCATCTGTCAGATTCTTCAGGTTTCATACCCTCCTTTTTCTGGAATTTGCCGCTCACAATTTGCCATAATTCCGAGTGGATAAGAATGCTTTGCATTTGCACATTCCACGAATCGAAATTACTATCGTCGAGCTTCTCAATTTGATAGAGAGAACTCATTTCGAGAAAAATTATGTTCTAAACTAATTATACAAACTAAAGGAAGATTTCCTTTTCTTATTGATTTGATGGGTGCCTGGGCCCATAACCTATTAAATGGAGGAAAACCAAGAGGCATAAAGGCAACGCTTCCGATTTAGTTGGTGGTTTATTCAGAACTAAAAGTCAAGTTAACAAAGTATATAAGGATAAGGTCAAACACATGATTGTTAGAATGAGAAAGAATACACGATTCATTTGCGTTGGACTTCACTTGTGAGTTTAACTTTCCAACAGTTTTCTATAACCACGAGAATTAAAAATGATTATATTGAAAAAATATGTTGCACATTATTGGACGGTATTATCGAACGCCCATCGTAAATGTTGAAAAGTATATAGCAGGCTTACTAAAAATTCGACTCAAATCATTTGACATTTTTGATCAATGCTTACGAATATATTCTCGAAAATTTCGTCTCAAAAAAAAAAAATAAATCTCATTCTTGTCATTTAATTATTTGAACAAAAAAACGACGATTGATTATTCCTTTCTTCATGTCCGATATTTCGTTGGTCAGTGGGGAATCACGTAGTTATGTTAATTGGAGAGTGGGCGGTGCCTATTTTCTAAAACGAGGGTTGATTGCTGTCTCGTTTTTTTTGGTCTTTTTTCGTCAGACAATTTCGTCTTGTATGTTCAACTGATGACCGTTGGGTTTTTCGTCACAGCTGACTTAGTGAGAAGTAAACACTTTGATCACAAGTGAAAAGAAAAATCTAATCAATAGAGTTCTAATCCTTAGAATTTACGTGTTTCCCAGATAAAATAACAATAAGTTAATTATTTAAATGGGGTATTAAATAAATTAATTTTCATACATAGCTAATTGCTGTTTTATCATTATTTTTTGTCATCAATATGGTAAGTGCCTTGGTTTGCTTAGCGACTGGTTCATATGTATTTTACAAACGCCTGTTTTTTCACGGTAATAATTTCTATTGCTGCAGTCGTCAATGCTGGGGTCCAGAATTTTACATCTAAAGTCGCCCCACCTCATGCGAACAAACATCCAGAGTATCAATTGTCATGAGAAACATCTCAAATTTGCCGTTTAAATTTTAGGTCCTTTCCAATTCGCATAAGCATATGGTTGGAGAAGCTGGGTTTTAGAAATAAACCACCCATACATCGTTATTGCCTAATATTTTTTTGTATTTATTTTTACTCAATCTAAAATCTTCGCCAAAGCCAATCTGGAAGCTAAAAACCCATGGGGCACGCTCAGATTCTACAAGTGGTGTGATAAAATCGGTGCAGGGAAATAACTTCACGGGCAATAACTTCACATGGGCAATAACTTCACCTTCACCTCGAGTGAGAACCCAGTGATGGTGAGCAATAACTTCACCGTAAATTTTGTGAAGTTATTTCCCACCTATAATTTGAGAATTTGTCTACTATAACTAAAGACCCTTGCACCCACTCCAAATCAAACAGTGACCCCAAGCGGGGAATCCGCCCCCCCCCCATATGCATTGAACTGTTTATTGGATTATTTTTCGAAATCGCAAGTAGATTCCATAAACAGTTCAGTACCTATGGGGGGCATGTTGTTTTTTGTATGGAAATTGTAATATAGCCGCGGACTCACATGTGTATGTATTGTGGCAAATTGAGTTCGCTTTGCTCAGCAAAAAACGAATCCAGAACTGATCCGGAAAAAGGTACAAATCGAGGCTAGATAAGAAGAGAATCGAGTATCGTTAAAATAAAAATCAAAAATGTTTGTCTATCTTTATTTTATTTCTTAGAATACGTTTTTTTATTAGGTATTAGGTGTACCTGCTACCATTTCTCCGACAAATTCTCCTGCAAAAGGAAAGAAGCAAATAAATGTGTATTATCTATACCAATGTATGTTACTTATACTTTCAGCATGAATTTGTGCCGGTACCATTAGTCATCGAAATTCGGCCCACGCCTTCATCGGTCGCTATTTTTTTTGCTTTTGATAAATCTTAATTCAAACAAAGTTTAATTAGGCAAACAATTGTATGGAATAATAAATTCAATTTTAGTTTACCTTTCAAAGAAAATTATATCTGCAGCTGCAGCCAGAAACAGTGTCAGTGAGAGATGAACAAATCCGCCATTACAAATAACTACAGTCGACTCTCGCTCTTCTTTCTATTGGCAATGTAGTTACAGTCAATTTAAAAATGTGTGCGTGGAAAGTTTGGGTCAGCGTTTTTGCTGAAAGGAACCCCTATTGCGAGTGTCAAACGACAATTATTGATAATTGACTGTTTTCAATGTGTGCTATTGTGAACAAATCATTTTCATTGATATTCTTGTCAATCGCATTTTAATGTGTAAACATTTTTGCTCTCGTTGATGAGTAAATATATTTTTTCTCGGTAGGGGCTAGTTGGAAATATCTAGCGTCACCATCAGATTTTGTCATCGTCAGATTTCGTCATCGTCAGATTTTCCCGTTAATTTTCATTACCACGTGAGTTAATCGCTGCTCGACAGATCACCGCAATTAAACGACGTTTGGCGCGGTTAGTACGTAGATAGTGAACCGTTTGAGAACAACCGCGTGTCGATGTTTTTTTTTACTGTGTATTTTTTATTTTATATATTTCGTTATTATACATATTTTCCAGTTTTAATTATGTTCAATTCTAGAGATTATTATGTAATTACGAAACACCGGAAAGTTGTGTGAAAGTAGATTTGTTTTGAATAATATTGAGGTTGTATAGCTTGAAGTTTGTTGTACATCAGTTGGAGGTAAGAGGAAAAATATCGATTATACTTCGGTAACCGATGGCCGATTTAAGAATGTCACTTTTAGTTGTAATAAGGTTATTTACCAAGTGGTCCTTGGATCGAAGAAAGGATATTTTTCTAAAATGCCGTTAGAATCCACACGGTATATCTGTGTTCAATGCTATTTGACTAAGAGGTCCTTGCAACAACAAAAAAGGTCCTTAAAAGTCGAAGAAAGGATATTTTTCCAAAATGCCGTTAAAATCCACACGGTATATCTGTGTTCAATGTTATTTGACTAAGAGGTCCTTGCAACAACAAAAAAGGTCCTTAAAAGTCGAAAAAAGGATATTTTTCCAAAATGCCATTAGAATCCACACGGTATATCTGTGTTCAATGTTATTTGACTAAGAGGTCCTTGCAACAACAAAAAAGGTCCTTAAAAGTCGAAGAAAGGATATTTTTTCAAAATGCCGTTAGAATCCACACGGTGTATCTGTGTTCAATGTTATTTGACTAAGAGGTCCTTGCAACAACAAAAAAGGTCCTTAAAAGTCGAAGAAAGGATATTTTTCCAAAATGCCGTTAGAATCCACACGGTATATCTGTGTTCAATGTTATTTGACTAAGAGGTCCTTGCAACAACAAAAAGGTCCTTAAAAGTCGAAGAAAGGATATTTTTCCAAAATGCAGTTAGAATCCACACGGTATATCTGTGTTCAATGTTATTTGACTAAGAGGTCCTTGCAACAACAAAAAAGGTCCTTAAAAGTCGAAAAAATGATATTTTTCCAAAATGCCATTAGAATCCACACGGTATATCTGTGTTCAACGTTATTTGACTAAGAGGTCCTTGCAACAACAAAAAAGGTCCTTAAAAGTCGAAGAAAGGATATTTTTCTAAAATGCCGTTAGAATCCACACGGTATATCTATGTTCAATGTTATTTGACTAAGAGGTCCTTGCAGCAAAAAAAAAGGTCCTTAAAAGTCGAAGAAAGGATATTTTTCCAAAATGCCGTTAGAATCCACACGGTATATCTGTGTTCAATGTTATTTGAATGAGGGGTGCTAGGAACAACAAACATTTTGGTAAAATATCCGTGCCGTTTCTAAAGAGATTTTGGGAAAATATCCTTTTTCGGGTTTAATTATTGTGGCTCCAAGGAACTCTTTGTAAAATAACCTTATGTAAAATAAAAGGGACATTCAATCAATTTTTATTTTAAACGCAATATGCATAATAAATCCCAATAAATTATCACCATTATAGCAAAATAAAATATTTTGATTTAGTTATTAGTCTTTAACGTTAGGCAAAAAGGTCTTAAGTCAAAAAATTGCATTTTGGGTTTTTGATTGGGTTTAACTCAAATTTGGTTTAACGAAAAACTGCAGTTTCTGACTTAAGACCTTTTTGCCTAACGTCAAAGAGTTATTACCTAGGCAGTTAAAAAGCTACAGCTAAAAACTAATCAACTTTAAGTTAGTTACACAACCTGCAACTAATAGCTAATAGCAAAAATTAGTTGTCTTTATGATAGCTAACTACCAAATCGATTGCATTTTTAGCGCAGCTAATTTAACTACGTTAGTTACTTAGTTGTGGCGTTAGCTAGATAACAAATTAGGTAGCTAACTCGCAACTGCGCCTACATGTTTACACATCAACTATACCGTGAGTGCAGCGTGGCTCACACTTTTTTTTTTTTTAATTGAATGCGATTGACAAAATCCTTACACGGTCAATCGAATGACATCAATCACTAGCATGTGTTTGTGAAAATGTATCTGTATGAGTCACACATATTTGGTGAGTCTGATTGACGAAAATCAAAGCAGGTTTGATTTTGCATGATGAACGTCATGCTAATTGACATGTGTAAGGGTTGGATTGACGTAATTACTTCATTGTGTTTTGTGCCACGGAAGCGAAAACATGTCTGACCAAGCATTTGTATCGGAATTAATTGAAACGTCATTACCGAGTTTATGGGATGCCAAAGGGAAAGATTATACGGACGGAAACAAAAAAATGAAGTTTCACTGCAAAAGTATAAAGAAAAGTATCCTGATGCACAAAAAGCGGATGTTTTCTGGAGACATCCGCTTTTTGTGCATCAATAAATACGTTGAGATTGATATTGCAGATATTGCACCTGTAAATTTTAAATACTCAAATGAATTCAGTGTAGCAAGATATCGCAATGTTGTAGCCTCTGGTTCACGGAAATCGCTTCACGCATGCATGTATCTTTTTTCATAATCAAAGGAGAAATTATTTTAAGCAATTCCTCGTAAGTGGAGTTATACATTCTCATATAATTTTTATAATCGTCCTGTGCAGATATTTTCAATTCATTCAAAAGATTTTCATGTGTGAACTGATTCCTTTTTTTAACCACTCCTTCATCCAAATTCTCTTTTTTCTCGACTTTTTTTCTTTTTCCTCTTTATGCAATGTGCAAGAGCAAATGCAATACAATCGTCCGTTTCACTCATCGCACATCCGTACACCACGAAAACTCACAAAAATTAAAAATGCACGTCAATCGATTGAAGTGTGTAAGGGGTAGTACACATACACGATGCATCATGTCGACCGATTGACTGTGTAAGGGCCCCTTTAGAATCGTTCGTTCACAATAGCACACATTGAAAATAATCAATTATCAATTATTGTCGATTGACACTCGCAATAGGGATATAACAAAATAAGTTGTCCTTTCTTGTGGTAGCTTTTACTGGGCAATGTAGAAGAAGATAAAACTCTACCCAAATGCCCTGTGCAGTGGTTGCATTGAAGAAGAATATCCAAAATGTTGTTTGTCACAATTTTCAAGGACTTTGAAAAACGTTCTGATAAGTCTGTTAATGATTTGCATAAAATTCTCTATAGGTTTTCCATAAATTACCCATGGGGCATTACAATGCATCAGGCCATTAACCTTACTTTGTAAAATTACATGACCAATATGCAGCAGAGTTATTTATCCTGCAACTACGGGTGTTGTACAAATCTATTCTAACTTCACTTAATAAATGAATTTAACCTTTAAAATTGCATCACAGCTTAAACGCAATATTACCTAGGCACAGGTACAATTTTCTTTAGCTCCAAAACAATATAGGCGCCTTCTGCGTTCCCATTGAACTGAAATTTAACTTTTCTTTAAGGAAACAAGAAATTTCCTTTGCCTACCCCATTTTTTCTAAATCATTAAAATACCATTTCCAAGGAATGAATATTATTTGTGAAATTCAATTTTTCAACACTGTCATTGCGCACAGGCGGATACATCAACAATGATTAATTCAAATACATCTGATATCTGTCCACGAGATCTTATTGTGTTAACTTTGAAAAGACATTGACAAATTATACCCGCGTTTCGCATTAAAAATTGACAAATAATGGAAGTTATTCTGGTTGAATCTCAAAGGTGGCTTTCAAAAAAAATGAAAACGAGTCGTGCCAAATATTACAGATGCCTACAGGTATTGAAATATTTTAATGCAGTCATTATCTGGAATAATTATATTGCTCCAGCCGCTCCCAGAAATAACGCCAGATTTTTTGTAAGTACCAGAAAATATCATCACTGGTTTTTTTTTCTAGGAAAAAGGCTAAACATTTCTTTCAATCTTTCCAGCATTTCTGGCTTTTTTTAGGGACAAAATAAATGGAGGTATCAACCTCTGGTAAGAATCAGAATACTGTATTTTATATTAATGACTGTTGTAGCAAATAAACAGTTCATTATGTGGATTAAAAAATTTCGGGTGTTGATAGATTTGACATTAAGTTGAAAATAGTGTTCATTAGGGACTGTGACATTGTTCCTGCTCCTGGGAAGGAAATAACATTATTTTTAATGGCACATTTCGTGTTTACATGTAGTAACAAAATTGTATATTATAATTACACTTTTGTAACAATATGTTGTGTTTGTTCAATGGTAAGGATTAAAAAGAATAAAGTCATTGAAATAATATTAAAATATAATTCTTTATCAACTGATTCAGAAATATATCATGCATGATAATACCGCACAAATGACAATTTGTAAATTGTTCAAGAGAGGGAGATATTGTTCACGACGATATGTTATCAAAATTCGACAACGGTGGCGCCTTGTTTCCTTCTACTTTTTATGTTTTTCAATTTCTGACTCAATTTCCCCTTTAAATTCTAGCTCTTAGTCCACATCTGTATGGTGTAATTTCCAAAATTTCTAGCTTCTTTTCTATAAAAAAAAATCAACTTTTTTCAAATCTCTCTAAAAGTCGGCCACTGGATCTACACAGTGACCATAATACCAATAATAACATAAGGGATTGCGTGCCTAGCTATTTCCGGAGCCATGCGAACCTGTCCAACAACTGCCATAGAGGCACTTACAGGGTTAACACACCTCTCCACATTCACATTCAAAAATGGCGACCCCCAGTGCAACAAGTTTAATACAGTTCAATGAGATTATCCTTCCACTTCGCAAGAAAGTGGTTTTAGAAGCTAGGTTCTAGGTCCTGCATGGGCCGTTACGGCCTAACATGTATGTATGTATGTAATACAATATATATGTAAATGAGATTAGGCTTTACGACCACACGGTACTTATGACACTTTCTCGATGAACTCCTGGAACTTGATATGATCTGCGCGGTCACAGACCGCCTTCACAAAACACTATGCTTCAATAAACGGTTCTCCACAAAGATTCCCAAGTGAAAAGCATTGGTTAGTAACAAGTAATAACCCACCAAACAGCCATAACGTCATAAAGTGAAAGGAATATACGGACTAACTACCTGCATTACGATTCCTTTGTGTTGGAAAAAAAAATGAGTGTGCTTAAGACCACACGACTGAAGTAAAACTTCTTTCGCTCCATCTAATTTAAATTGTGGGCGTGTCAGGGGTCGAATTTTGAAAATATTTACACATGAGCATCAAGGGCGCCTGGAGAGTCTATGTTATAAATTTCAGCTCACTAGCTCAAACTTTTTTTTTTTGTAAATTTTGGTCGTGTCAGTGGGCGAATTTTTAAAAATATTTACACATGAGCATCAAGGGCCCCTGGAGAGTCTAAATTATAAATTTCAGCTCCCTAGCTCAAACTTCGGTTTTTTGCCGTCGGACCTGAAAATCTGACGATGACGGTGACGCTCTATATTTCCAACTAATGAACTGCGATTCATGGGCACAATGACTTTACTCACTTCCGGTAAATTCCATCTGTCGGCAACTGTTCTCCTTTGATTGATGATGAGCTTAGTATTGCCCTCAATTGATGAGATTCAAGCTTGTTTACCCATTCCACGAACCTTTCCGCCGAAAGGTTGTAACAAAAGAGTGTACGTTTGTCTACACTTCGGTATTGCCGGAAGTCTACGTTTGCGCCGGAAGTCTACATTGGTCTACACTTCCGTGTCGCATTCACCAGCTTACTCCCCAAGTCAAGCGTGCGTAAAGAAGTTTTACTTCAATAATTTCTCGTTTTTCCCAAATTGAATTTTTGTAATAATGTTGAAATGAAAATGTATAATATTATGCAATGAATTTGTTTACTTTTGCTGTAAAAATCAAAACAAAGAATTATTAGAAATTAGAAAAAAAGGTGTGAGCCACGCTGCACTCACGGTATAGTTGATGTGTAAACGTGTAGGCACAGTTGCGCGTTAGCTACCTAATTTATTATCTTGCAGGTTGTGTAACTAAGCTCGTTAGGTTGCCAAAGTTAGTTGCGGATGACAACTAAAAGTTGGTTAGTTTTTAGCTGTAGCTTTTTAGCTGCCTAGGTAATAACTAATAACTAAATCAAAATTTTTAATTTTGCTATAATGGTGATAATTTATTGGGATTTATTATGCATATTGCGTTTAAAATAAATATTCATTGAATGTCCCTTTTATTTTACATCAGGTTATTTTACAAAGAGGTCCTTGGAGCCACAATAATTAAACCCGAAAAAGGATATTTTCCAAAAATGTCTTTAGAAACGGCACGGTATATATGAGTTCAATGTTATTTGAATGAGGGGTGCTAGGAACAACAAACATTTTGGTAAAATATCCTTTCTTCGACTTTTAAGGACGTTTTTTGTTGTTGCAAGGACCTCTTAGTCAAATAACATTGAACACAGATATACCGTGTGGATTCTAACGGCATTTTGGAAAAATATCCCTTCTTCGACTTTTAAGGACCTTTTTTGTTGTTGCAAGAACCTTTCAATTATTCAAAACAAATCTACTTCCACACAATTTCCCGGTGTTTCGTAAGGACATAATAATCTCCAAAATTGAACATAATTAAAACTGGAAAATGTATAACGAAATAACAAATCTACTTCGGACATTTTTTCACAAAGTCCCATCACTGAAGTCTACGTTTGTCTACACTTCCGTTACACCGTAAGGTCTACACTGCGCCAGAAGTCTACATTGGTCTACACTTCCGTCTCGCCGGAAGTCTACATTGGTCTACACTTCCGTGTCGCATTCACCGGCTTACCCCCAAGTCAAGCGTGCGTAAAGAAGTTTTACTTCAAAAGTAATTGAAAAACATAGGGACGGGCTACAGTCCGCTTGGGCGAACTGTTGGATACCCTATTCTTATTCCTATCCCTCATAAGTGGGCGTGACAAAAGTCTAAGTATGGTTGAATTGTTAAGAACGCTCTACATATTTTGTTATATAACATTTAAAGGATTTTATCAAAAAAACAACGCTCCATAGCTCAAACTTGGGTGTTTCAATAAAATTGTTTTATTTAATTGTGGGCGTGTCAGTAGGCGGATTTAAAAAAAATTAACACATGAGAATAAAGGGCCCCTAGAGAGTATATATTATAAATTTCAGCTCCCTAGCTCAAACTTTGAATTTCCAAAAAAAAAAAAAATAATAATTGTGGGCGTGTCAGTGGGCGGATTTTGAAAATATTTACACATGAGCATAAAGGGCCCATAGAGAGTATATACTATAAATTTGAGCTCCCTAGCTGAAACTTTGGATTTTCAAAAATTAATATACCCTTAGAATAGGGTATAAAAAAATTATTTTATTTATTTGTGGGCGTGTCAGTGGGCGGATTTTGAAATTTTTTTATCCCGAGCAGTTTTAGGAGTCATAGATCATATATACAAAAATTTCAGCTTTCTAGCTCAAAATTCGATTTTTTCCAAAATTTGGTTTTTCTGAGTTTGTGGGCGTGTCTGTGGGCGGATTTCAAAAATTTGTAAACTTGATTATTTCGGGACCCTAGAGAGTATATGGTTAAAATTTCAGCTCTCTAGGTCCAGTTTAAAGGCCTAATTTTTGGCTACAGACGGACGGACGGACGGACGGACATGGCTAGATCGACATTACTATCGATGCTGATCATAAATATAGTAACTTTTAGGGGTCTAGGGGCAATATTAAGGTATGTTACAAACTATGCGTCAAAATTAATATACCCTTAGAATAGGGTATAATTAAGGAAAGGTTACCATCTGCTTGGGAAAATTCTTGGATGTCATATCGCTTAAAGTTGTCACGCGTGTTTAGTCGCCTTGTTTCGTGTGCCATCCTGGATTGGATAGTGCCGGTACGGAGTTATAAGTCGACGACTATGGCCATCAGAAGGGTCACCCATGGTAGACAGGCTGTATGATGAGCGATGACCAAAAACTTATCAAAGGACGTTCGGCCCAACCCCTCACCAGCGTTTCTCAAGCCCTCTCCTTCCCCAATTCGATAAACCGCTCGATTATCAACCTGTCTGAGGGCCTAGTTAAAAAGTAGCTCGGTCGTTAACGTATGCGGATACCTGGCGACCTCCGGATTAGCTTACCTGCATATTTCGGATCTCTGTGCTGGCGGACCTCCTTTCTCCGCTACTCATGAGATTTAATATAAGCTCTATAAAAGCAGAAAATCAAAAACGTAATGAGCCAAAAAACAACAAAAGTAAGAGCGATACCTATTCAAAACCGGAGGGTAGTAAGGCGACAATGGATCAGTAGAAAACACGGCGAAGTTAATTTCTACCTGACACAGTTCTTGTCGGGGCATGAATATTTTCGTGAGTACCTCTTTAAATACAGGCACGTGGAAGACCGCTACTGACCGCACTGCGAAGTCAAAATCCAGAATGCTAAGCACACCCTGACGGAGTGCTGTATGGTCACGGCGGCTATGAGCTTCATGGACAGAAGTCATCAGAAGCATGATGGAGCAGCTCCGCCGAGAAGAACGAGACAGCGAGGGAATCCAGCGCCACTTATGAAAACGCATCTGCACTATCGCGAGCCAGGCGGACATACACACATACATGCTCACGCAGCTTAAAAAGAGAAAACACAAAGAGCGAGAGGCAGCTACGGCTAAAACCCCCCGTGATAAAATGCCTAACGGCGGTACCGTGGAGAGTAAGGGTTCGCAGCAGAGGTGGTTTTACTTCGGGTTTAAGTACCGTACTCCGGCTTTCGATGATTTACACCTTTCTTCTACGTTAGTACGTTCAATCGAATATTCCATTCACCATAAGGAATACACTATGGTTGCGTTCCTGGACATTGAAGATGCTTCGAACAACGTCAACACACCATTTGACATCTCAAATGCAATGTCAACTCTGAATGCATATGACTTTCTTGGTGAGTTAATTAATCTACTACTCACAAGACGGATTATTAACTCAAAACCAACGACCATACCACGTCGAGTTAATCGGTTCTCGTCAGATCAGCGTAATTAAACGACTTTTGGCGCGGTTAGTACGTAGATGGGGGACCGTTTGAGAACAACCGCGTGTCGTTGGCCAGTCCCATCTACAGAGTTGAGGTAGATAATACACGTGGTATCACAATGGACCTAAATTTGTCTAAGTGTGTCGGCTTCTGCCGACAGCCACATAAACCTAACCTAACCTAACCTAACTCAAAACTGGGTGTGACATCTGCCAGAATATCTGTTAACTGAGGAACACTGCAAAGCTGAGAAGCGGAGTCCTCTTCCCCCTTCTCTTAATGATTTCCTATGCAGATGACGTTGCAATTGTGGTCTAAGGAACCACCTAAACATGCTGAAAGAACTTCTCCAAAACGCTCTCAACAAGATAACGCTATGAGCAGGCACTTATAAAACTGTACTTGTTTTCTTCACCAAGAAATACAAAATTCCTCCCTCCTCTTTCAATCAAAGGTACAAGCTAAGTCTTTTTTGATGAATCTAAATACTTGGGTATCATTTTGGATAAAAAGCTAAGCTGCAAACCTAACATACAAGAAAGAGTATGAAAAGCTACGGTAGCACCCCTCTCCAGCAAAAAAGATACCGGTAATAAATTAGGTCTTCAACCCCGCATTACCAACTGACTATTCATCTCGGTAATAAGACCGATACGTTTATATGGTGTAGTTGTCTGATGACTGCCTTAGACAAAACGACAAATCGCGACAAGTTTAGCAAAGTCAAGCGATCAGCGTGTGTTTGCATGAGTGGATCACTACTACTACTCCCACCGCTGTAATGGACATTCTGAAGAAAATCGGCCGCTCCTCTACTCTAAAAAGTTTCACAATCCTCCCTAGCAATATAGACTACACCACCCCTCAGCTAGGTTTTGACAAAAACTTCCAAGTCACCATCCTCCCAGTTCATTCTAATCACTGCAGTGAGTTCCAGGTGGAAAATATGGGGATTAAATAAGTCCTATCGTGGCTGAAGAGGAACGTGGTATCCGTTAAGGACATCGGAACCTTCTCAGACAGTCAAGCCGCGATAAAATCCCTGGATTATGTCTCCACAAACTGCATCGTAGTCCTAGACTGCCGATTATCTCTCACGGAGATGGCAGAGAATTTAAGGGCTGCTGAGCTCGCAAAACATGGCTGCATTAAAAGCTCCAACTGATATAACGAGTAGAAAGAAGATAGATCAAAGTGGGCATTTTTCGTGGAAAAATTTGTTTACCCAAATTTAAGATTTATTACTTCAATTTAAGGGCCTTGAAAGCGGTGGCAAACGGATCGTCATAAACATTCGATGCTAATCATAAATATTGTAATTTTTAGGTATCTGCGATCAATATTAAACCATGTTTAAATCTATGAGTATAGGGTATAAGAAGATGTCCCGAAAAGTGAGTAAAAGTGACGGGCTCCAAAGTACATCAGTTACTCCATGCTGATGAAGAAGCCATCATAAGTGAAGATAACACTTGTCTCCAACGAGCATTTGATGTATCGATGTATGTTTTTGGAGGGGAATGGGTACCGTATTAGTCCGAAAAAAGGAATACTTATGCCACCCGTTCAAATATCTTTGATATGTAGTCAATGGCGAAGCAACATGTAATGACGACATCAATCATCGCGTAAGCGTAGGCAGTAAACTCAACCATTTTCTGCGACCAAAAAGTTCCCCAAAGCTGTAGGGAAGGCTCTACACAACAGTTGTGTGCCCGGCACTTATACACAGCGTATAAAAAGTATGAGGCAAATAAGAAACAAAGCTTTACCGAATAAGAAGTTCCAAGATTCGCGGAAACCATCACGGCACAGAACCTATCTCAAAGAAAATGGAGCGTGAACTGTCATGTTCAAAGGCGAGATCTTACGAACCCCTTCAAAAAAGCAATATCAGTCAATGTTTTCGTACAATTGCGAAAGAGAGGAGAAAGAAAGAGAGAGAGGAGGCCAAAAAAAAATTCGTGGATCACTCAAATGCAGCAACATATTTTATTTGCCTCAGTGGCGAGATGATTCGAAATCGGGAAACCTTCCGAAGGTCACACATGCAAACCCCACAGGCGGACCAATAGAAATGCACTGAAGTGGGAGGGTTATAATCCCTTTACTCCAGAAGAAGGACTTAAAGTAAGTATGAATAAAGTCGCTTGAATTGCGTTATTCCTATGTATATGTATATATGTTTTTGATCCGAGGCACACAGGTGTATAGCTTTTCTACGTTAGCGGATGACTAATCTTTGCCTCGACCTTCCATTTTAAATTCTGCAAGGGACTCTAAAAACAATATTTCTTGCTTTTCAATTTATTGAATTCAAGTACCAGAGGCATACATATGTAATGTACATACTTATGAAAGTATATCTGATAAAAATAACTCATCCACTTCGATTGAAGTACATTCCTTTATTCTTTTTCACATTTTTATACTCGAAGTCTCCATTAAGAATAAAATTGGAAGAATCTATATTGGGATTGTCACTTTGCAATTATCCTTTTTTTTGGATAAACGGCAACAGCTATCTACTAGACCTAGACCTTGCACTTTTAACGATCCCCTTTGCATAAAAATGCCAGCTGATGTGCAGTTATTTAAATAAAATTCGTTTTTTTAATTATTTTTTTTAATTACAGTTCGGTTTAAAGGTTTGCCTGGAAGCTGACTGGGAAAAATCATCGACCCCAACGACCTTCATTATTTCAATGAATTTAACTTCGTAAAAGTCGGACGTCAAAATCAGATGAATTGTTTTATTTCACGATATGACGCAATTCATATAAATGTATGTGCCATTGTTTGATGAAATTGCATGGCAACTGAAAGAAAGTTAGTAGTTATGAGGAATTTTATTCATTAGGATATAGCAACACAGCCCATAATATTGCTGGTGAAAGCTGGGTTGAGAACAAATTATTTTCTGGTAATTATCAAGGCTGCTGCCTTCGCTTATTACATTACCTTGTGATTTTATCAAAGAGAGCCTAGGTTTCCGACCTTAAGGCTTTAATTTCAGTTGTTGGTACAAAGAGTTTCGAGGTTTCTATGGTGCAGACCAAGTGGATTAGCATCCGCGATAGCTTGGTCTTTAAAACTAACGTTCGATCGTTATTATTGTCCATTTGCTTGAAGTGTACGACCCAAAGTCGTCAAATTGGTAAAGCTTTTTAAACTTCGTCCACATCTTGGTAAAGCTCCTGGAATTGGCGTTTGTATTTTTTCATCCATTCACCCTACTCGCACACAGGACCAAACATCCGAATGAGTCTAGTTTGAGCTCCTTCTTTCTGATTATCGTCCGGCACTACTACTGTAAGGCAAAACTTCTAAGATCAGAGTTTTGGAGAGCTTGCACTTGGTCATCTGGGATAGGAGTTTTGAAACTATTTGTTTTGTTAGACAAAAGTAGCAATGGTTTCCTAGGGTGACTTTCCATCGGATTTCTACTGAATTGATATTTGTCAGGTTGATGTTTATTCTCTAGCTTCCTCAAAACTGCTGTTATCAACAGCGAAGGTTTATCCTAGTTCGTGCGGTGATGATTGTTGGTTTGTTAATGGCGTGAACTTGGTTTCGCTTTCGTGACTTCAAGACAAAGCAATCACTGTTAAAAGTCTATCATCCGCTTGCCATAGTAGTTGAATGGATCTGTTATAAACAATGCATCCGGTGTAGAAACCTGCACTGTACACTTTTTGCTTCAGAACAATATTTTGAAGGCAAATATGCTATCATCTCATTACCAGAATCCGGTGCAAGTTTAGAGCTTCTCCGCTAATTGCACATTGTGTCACGTGTTTTTCAGAGTGATGCAACATAGCTGGACTAGTTTTTGACAATAAGTGCTATTATATGCGTCTTTAAATTCGATGAAAAAGTTGTGAGTCTCTCTTTATTTTCGTTGGTACTTTCGAGGTGCAAAATGGGGTCTATTGTAGACCCGCCGGGCCGGAAGTCACTCTGGTATATGCCGATAATTATGTTACAGATCGGCTTGAGACGTTAACACTGTACATACGTTGGCTAGGTTCTTATATGCGACATTAAGCAGAGATATGTCTCGATAGTGCTAGCAATAAACAGAATCGCCTTCTTGTAGATGTGGCATATAGAATTCATAATTCCGCCCATGCATGGTTTATCAGAGCTGGCGGCATTTCTGTTATTCCCCTTTTTTATAGCTTAGCTAACCCCTTCTATGGTGGAACCGGTTCATTTAACAGCTGCTAAAAGTGCTGTTTAAACACATCTGCTACATCCTTAGCTTCGGAAACTAAATTCTTTCGATTTTTTTCGAAGAGCCTGTGCTCTGTTAAAGCCAGCAGTCAGTTGGTTGGCTTTTTTTTAAAACCTTTAGATGTTTTTTTTTCGATCGCGAGACTTCATTGAGCTGTGAGACTGTATAGGCCGTCTTCTTTGTAAGCAGGTTCTTTTTCTGCTCACCTCATTGATGTTGTCGCGATACAATATTGTTGGCGTTGCACCGTGCAGTTAATGCTCAGGGGCTCTCCGTAGATTTTTGGGCTTTCAGCCGGTTTACAGCTGCTTCTCGTTGGAAAGTGGACTTCTGGGAACTTTGTGCTACTTATCCACATATCACGGCTGCTGCAAAGTTTATTGGTCAAAAGCAGTTGTCTGTGGTCGTATGTTGAAAGCGTGCTTGCCAACTTATCCGCTTAGATGTTTTCATCAGCGGTTTCGTTATTGAAGTCCATGAGCCCAATTTTGTCATCATACTCCAGACAGAGTCTGAATGTTCCTTCAAGGAGGAACTTCTGTAAATATTCTGTGCATATAATATTCAACTGGTGTTGTAAAATGTCACTTGGGTACAGATAACACAGATGACTTGTACATCGGATGATTAATATTTGGTCTTTCAAGGCCTTTGATATCATCACCAAGCAGCAGTTTCTTAACCTGGCGTTGGTTAGTCGCCAGTTGGCTGACCAGACGTAATCTTTTTTTTTTATAATTAGAGTGATCTAAAGGGATTTTTTTAATTGATACAGTACCCTTATGATGTTGCCACAGCGCAGGCGTTTTTTACACTACCATCGCACCATTGCCACCTGCGGACAGAGGACAAGTCTTCTATTCACGCTCAGAAAGAATTTTGTATTTATATTTATTTTATAAAAGTATTCTTACGCAGAAGATATATATCTTATAAGTAGTATTGGCTTAAAATTAATTTCGGATTCGAAAATTTAAAAAAAAAATTATTCACAAAAAAATTATTAAAGAGAGAAGTTTTAAAGCTTGTCCGGTATCCTTTTTTTAAAACAGACATTTTGTTATCATTTTTTTGGTTTTTCTCAGTTTCTCAATTTTTCCTGGGAAACAATTACAAAAACTCATTAATATTTTAAATTCAATACGGCCCAAAGTTGTCACCCGATGTTCTTTGGCTGTAATTTTTTGTATACATGAAAAACTTTGATTCTGCTGAATTATTCGGCTTTCTTAAGGAGTATAGTGATTCATGCCTCGTCGACGTGTACTTTGTAACTGTTTACTTCAGAAATGTGGGCGTAGAATTGACATTTGCCGCCATTTGCATAAATGAACGCATCTGCCGATAGGGTGATGGCTTTTGCGACATCAGGTATTTTGTTATACATAACTGCTTTTAACGTTTTTTTATATATTTTATCGATAAAACTAAGTTTTTGTAAGAAAACGCCCTTAAAAAGTGGGCATGGCAGACAACTTTGTAAGAAGGAGATTTTAAAAACTACTTTATTGTACATAGTTTCTTCAATAAAACTCTTCTATTTAAAAAGCGGGCGTTTTGGGTTCCTAGAGAGTATATATTCCAAATTTCAGCTCCTTAGCTAAAATTTTATATATTTCGACATATCGTTTTTTTTAAGATTTGGGTCATGCCAGTGGGCGGATTTCAAAAATAAGTACAAGAGCATTTCAGGAGCCTAGAGAGTATATTTTCCAAATTTTAGCGTTATAGCTCAAATTTCGATAAATGTTTTTTTTTTAGATTGTTGGGGTATCAATAACTGGATTTTAAAAATGCTTACACTTTATTATTTCGGACACCTAGAGAGCATAATGTTTCAAATTTAAGAGTTATATCTCGAGTTTTAGTGCCTAAAAATTGCCGACGGATGGGCATGGCATGGCTTAATAAACATTACGATGCTGATCACAATAAAGTAACTTTTATATATTATAATATGATATAAATGTAGTTCAGATGTAGCCAACACTTAGAGACCGACAAACATCTGAAATCTAACGAAGGAGGTAGTTTCTTATACTCGTACCAAGACTAAGGAAAAGGAAAAGAGGCATAAATTCTTAATGTGCATTTTCCCAGATTCACCTAACGCATTTCTAATGCGCTCACAAGATTTCAGACAATAGTAATAAACGTTTTAGCTCCTTAATTACTAAATACAGGGTGTAGCACCAATTGTGTACTACAATAAGAAATTCAAATAACTTTTTTTTAATCAATTCTTTTCATTTATTTATTTTTTATTGTATAGAAAATTCAATTTTATTTTATATAAATAACTATTTTTGACGATGATAGACCGTAAATGACCTCCATGCTCATCCACGCAAATGCGACACCTGATCAGAAAATTATTCATTGCGGCCTGAAGGGTTGCAGTCGGGATCGCCTCAATTATTGTTTTAATGGACTGCTTCAATTTAGTCCAATTCCTTGGTTTCGTTTTGTACACCTCTTACTTGACATAACCCCATAAAAAAAAAGTCTGGTGCAGTCAGGGCAGGTGACCTTGGGGGCCAGTGGAAAGTGGAGTTTTTGGATATTAATTTGTTTGGGACTTTTCGTTGGAAATCCCGCCATAACCGGTCTGGCTATGTTGGCATGTTTCTCCAACTTGCTGGAACCAAATGCTGTTAAAATGGGTACTTCTTTGAACAGTTCTAGGTAAAAATACTCATCAACATCCTTAAAAAAGCTCCTATTGACAGTTACTGTTACACCGTTTTCTTCAAAGAAGTTTGGCCCCACAATGTACCTTGATGAAACTGCGCACAACACAGTGACTCGTTCTGGGTGCAGTACCGTCTCATGGGGTTATTCTGGATAAGATTTACTCCATATCCGGCAATTTTTTTTATTTACATTGCCGCTTACATCAGAATGGCCCTCATCAGACATAAACAAGCACTTTATCAAGCTGTTGTCTTCTTCGGCCATTTCAATTATTTTTTGGCAAAATTCCAGGCGAATAGGCAAATCCAGAGGGTATAACTTGCTTGCAATTTGGACTTTGTATGGAAACAAGTTTAAGTCATCATGAATGATCCGTCGTAATGACCATCTGTTAACTCTAATTTGCGCGGATAAGTTTCGATTCGGCTCGGATTTGCTTGAATTTACGATGCTACAGCCGTGATTGTGTCTTGAAGCCGATCATAGGGATCTCGATGGTACGGTCTTCGTGCGATGCTACGGAAATGAAGGACTGCAAAGCATGGTGCCGCTGCACTATCAAATCCTCTTTTCGGTATCCGAAGCATTCATTTTAATAAATCTAAATAGTAACCTGCCAAATAAAAAAAAATATGCCGATTACTCACAAAGAAAAAAAGTTATTACATTTTGTTTTTGTAGCACGATTCCATGCGCCACCTTGCGGTTTATTTATTTATTTATTATTTCCTCTTGTTAAAGTTGTACATTTGGTTTCTTTCGTTCAAACAAATATAAAAAATAGATTTTCTTGTTTTTTGGTTAGGTTTTTAAAGATCGTAAAATGATATCGACTTCGTTCTGGGATTGACGCGTATTTACATACATATTCGGCCCTAGCGAGGTATCCGTCGATTTTTCGAATTCAGGTATTCGAGGTATTCTTCCGAACAGGTATTCGAAGCCTAAATCCTCCGCTTCTAATCAGATCGGAGAATTTTCCGTCCCGACGGATACCTCGCTAGGGCTGATTATTTATATTATTACTACAGACCACAGCTACCTAATTTATTTTCTAGCTAACGCCATAACTAAGTAACTAACGTCGTTAAATTAGCTGCGCTAAAAATGCAATCGATTTGGTGGTTAGCTATCATAATGACAACTAATTTTAGTTGCAGGTTGTGTAACTAAGCTCGTTAGGTTGCCAAAGTTAGTTTCGGATGACAGCTAGGTTAGGTTAGGTTGAAGTGGCTGTCAACAGAAGGCCGACACACTTAGACCAGGATTAGGTCCATTGTGATGCCACACGGATCGAGGGGTTTCCCCACTACTAGTTAAACCATTTAGAGCTTCTTATGAAGCGCGATAGACTTCTAACGTCAGCGTTAGCCAAGTCGTTGAGATTGTTAAGCAAGAAATCTCCCAGATGAAGATTTCTATTATGGGAGAGAGCTGGACATGTACAGAGAAGGTGAAGTATAGTCTCCTCCTCCTCCTCGTCCAAGCAACTTCTACAGAAATCGTTAGAATAAACGCCAAGCCTCGATGCATGCTTGCCTATCAGACAGTGCCCTGTAATGGCACCTATAGTGGAGCTAATATGCAGTCGGTTTAGTGAGATCAGACTCTTAGAGCGTCGCAGGTCCAGCTTTGGCCAGATGTGCTTAGTCGCTAGACATGTATTACTACCTGTCCACCTAAGGTTTGTTCTCTCGATTGCGGATAGCTTGAATAAAAGTTTGCAGGTAGCGATTGGGATACCCAGAGAACCCTTTTCAGGTAAAAGGGGGAGTTTGGTTCCCTTTTTGGCGAGTTCATCAGCCCTGCAGTTTCCTGGAATATCTCTATGCCCCGGCACCCAACAGAGGTGAATGTTAAACTGCTCCGCCATCTCCATAAGAGATGAACGGCAGTCGAGGGCTGCAATGGAGTTTGAAGATACTGAATCCACGGACTTGATCGCGGCCTGACTGTCCGAGAAGATACGGATATCCTTTGTGGATATCACATTTCTCTTCAGCCACGTCAGGGCTTCTTTTATCGCCATAATCTCCGCCTGGAATACGCTACAGTGATTAGGGAGACGGAAAGAGAGACTCAGATTTAGTCTTTCGGAGAAAACGCCGCCACCAACCCCGTCACTAGTTTTTGATCCATCGGTGTAGAAGTGGATCGCTTTAACTTCCTCAAATTCAGCGTCCTCCCAGAATGATCTGGAAGGAATAGTGACTTGAAAGTTCTTTCCAAACTGTAGTTGGGGTATGGTGTAATCTATGTTTCCTGGTAGAGACTCAAATGAGTCCAGAATGGTGGTGTGGCCAATGTTATTGTTAACCCACTGCGAGGTAGCCTTAAGGCGGACAGCAGAACAGGCTGCTGTTTGCCTACTAAAAATGTCGAGTGGTAACAGATGTAGCAGGATATCGAGTGCTGCAGAGGGGGTGGTACGGAGTGCTCCACTTATGCACAAACCAGCTGTGCGTTGGACTTTGCCAAGCTTAGCACAGTCGGATGACAGCTAAAAGTTGGTTAGCTTTTTAGCTGTAGCTTTTTAGCTGTAGCTTTTTAGCTGTAGCTTTTTAGCTGTAGCTTTTTAGCTGTCTAGGTAATAACTAATAACTAAATCAAAATGTTTTATTTTGCTATAATGGTGATAATTTATTGGGATTTATTATGCATATTGCGTTTAAAATAAAAATTCATTGTATGTCCCTTTTATTTTACATCAGGTTATTTTACAAAGAGGTCCTTGGAGCACAATAAAGGTCCTTTAAACCCGAAAAAATTGTATTTTCGCAAAATGTCTTTAGGAACAACACGCTATATCTGTGTTTAATGTTGTTTGACTAAGAGGTCCTTGCAACAAACAAAAAAGGTTCTTGAAAATCGAAAAAGGGATATTATTCCAAAATATCATTTGAGCCCACACGGTATATCTGTGTTCAGTGTTATTTGACTCAGAGGTCCTTCCAACAACAAAGAAGGTCCTTAAAACTTGGAAAAAGGATATTTTTCCAAAATATCATTTGAATCTACACGGTATATCTGTGTTCAATGTTATTTGACTAAGAGGTCCTTGCAACAACAAAAAAGGTCCTTAAAACTTGAAAAAAGGATATTTTGCTAAAGCTTAGCAATGGGTCTGTAGTTATCTACCTGGTTTTTACTACCAGCTTTATATATGGGAGTTATAAAAGATGTTTTCCAACACTCTAAGAACCCACCACTCGCCAACGATTTATTGAAGATTATGCATAGAGGTTTAGCTAAACTGACCTTGCACGATTTGAGAAGTATTGGTGGCAAATTATCAGGAGCGATTTTCGGGCTTGGTTCCAAAGTCGATAGCAACGAAAGAATTTTATCTTCTGTTACAGAGAAAAAACCTAAGTCTATATTTATGATCAGCATCGATACTAATGTCGATCTAGCCATATCCGTGCGTGCGTCCGTCCGTCCGTCTCTCGGCAAAAATTAGGCCTTTAAACTGGGCCTAGAGAGCTGAAATTTTAACCATATACTCTCTAGGGTCTCGAAATAATCAAGTTCACGAATTTTTGAAATCCGCACAGACATAACCTCAAAAAAACAAATTTTTCGAAAAAATCGAATTTTGAGAAAGAAAGCATAAAATTTTTTATATACGATCTATGACACCTAAAACTGCTCGGGAAATAAAATTTTCAAAATCCGCCGACTGACACGCCCATTAAATAAAACAATTTTATTGAAAAACTAAAATTTAAGCTAGGGAGCTGAAATTTATAATTAATATATACTCTCTAGGGGCCCTTTATGCTCATGTGTTATTTTTTTTTTAAATCCACTTACTGACACGCCCACAATTAAATAAAATAATTTTATTGAAAAACCAAAGTTTGAGCTAGGGAGCGTTTTTTTTGCAAAAGCTTCGTTTTTTTGATAAAATCCTTTAAATGTTATATAACAAAATATATAGAGCGTTCTTAACAACTCAACCATACTTAGACTTTTTTCACGCCCACTTATGAGGGATAGGAATAAGAATAGGGTATCCAACAGTTTGCCCGAGCGGACTGTAGCCCGTCCCTAGGTTTTTTTATTCATATAGTATTCATATCATGGCACGGAGGATGGAAGGCTGCAGTGTTTCAGGCAGAGACTCGGCATGGGTGGAGAGCCCGTTAAGTAAAGTAAATATACATATCACGCTGGGAAATCGATCGTGTGAACCTCCTGCGTGTGTCCTCTTTTCTTTCAGCATATATCTGGTCAGCCTAGTCGGAAGTGGGCCGAAAGCCAGAAGACCTTCTCTTGTGGTAAGAGTGTTAATGCAGCATATTGTCGTGATTAAAGTCGAGTTGATTTTATCGATGGATCAGGGTTTTTCCAGACGAGTGTCATGCAGTATGGATAAGTACAGATAAGGGTTACTCTTGGGGTACAGCGCCGTGACATAAGGTCTTGTAACATAAGGCCATATGACCATATTTGTTTGCGACATAGGCCCATATATCAAAATGGTACCATTTATTGTTAGAAAAACTAATTTTGCGTGCTTGTCATACTTAAAATTGTTTTTGTTTAATTACTACGTGGTGTCCGGTGGGCAATAAGGGAATTTCTTTTATATTTCTGATACAACTAAAGACAACAAGTTTTCGTTGTGAGTTTTTTAGAGTATATTTTTTAAAATCAAGTTGCAGTGAAAAACGATAAAAGCTCTCAATAAACTGGAAAATTTGCTGTCAAAAACTTATAACTAGTAAGTAGTTTTAAGTTAATTGGCGATTTATTAATATTTTTTTACCTTATGTTCGAAAATTCAAAATAGAGCTCTTTATTGTTTAGCGCTCGATTATTCCAATTTGATTCATTAACAACATTTTGCACAATTTATTTAACAACATGTTAGTCTGCTTCTTGCAGTTATTGAATCTTTTCGGGGTGAGTCACTTTTTGTATCTCAGTGTATAAAAGACCCCATCAGCTTTTTGATGAAACATTTCGAGAAAAGGAGGCATCAGAGCTTGTGGGTCAACGTATTTTATTCTAATTATGATGCTGAAAGTTCATTTCGTTAAAACAAACAAGTCCTGTAATTTTGATGATGGTTTATGGGCTCTTGACTTTCCCCCATTTCTCATAGCATTAGATATTCGGGCTGGGCATTGAGATAATGTGGGTATCCGCCTTGTGAAAATAACGTAATAGAAAGGTACTCTACACTGTTAAGTTGCTTTGCAAGTTAAGTCTATGTATGTGGTTATTTATAATAGTTACAATATTAACTTGAACCAGAACGGTGAGAAGCCAGTTTATAACTTTTGAAATATGGTATTTGCTTCGTTACGCAAATGTTATGTTTACTTTCCAATTTTGTTTTGCAGGAACGTTGAAGCTATAAATAAGGAGCTATACTTCGGCATGTATCTACTTAGGTATACTTAAATGAATCAAGTGGTTCATGCAATACAATGTCGTTCGTTTAACATTAACTAGTCGATTTATATGAAACAGTGGCTCAATAAAGTTGCAACCTGATTTGGATTTGGCAGGGTTTTAGCTAGTTTAGGTAACTGGAAGCAGCAAGATGTAAGAGCAAACCTAACTTCATAAATTAAATTACGAAAGAACTCCATTATTTGGCCTTGCAGTTGATTACGCGCGGCAACAGTACACTCCATTGAATTAGGCACCAAAGCAAAAAGGCCCCAATAAATTCTTTTGGAAGCATCATATGGACTATCAGCTCTATATGCCCCATCTACAAAAAAGGCCATCCTATGTCTAGCAAGCACTATCGAGGCATATACCTGCTAAATGCCGTTTGTAAGATCTTATCAAACGTGTTAAGGGAACGTGAGATATGTGCTCTAGTCACAAGTAGACGTTTTTTATCTTGGTCCAGCAAAAATCAGTAAAAACCGAGTATTTCCCTGCCGTAAGGTATAAAAGTTACGCGAGTTTCATCCGATTTTTGGTTGTGTGTTCCCTAACTACCTAACTACCTGCCTACATTGACTTTTTTACTTGAAATTTAGTTTTCATGTAAAATCAAAACTTTCTTTGCTGTTTTGTTTCGCCACTAGTCCACCTTTACGGCTTATTACTCTTAAGTGTTTATATAAAATCGAGTTTCTCTTCATCCATGGCACCAACACCACCAGTGCCCCATCAACGCCTAATAAACCAACACCTACTAAGCCGTCCAATGATGATCCCACCTCATTGCTTACACTGCAGGTTTTCAAAAAACATTTATCCGAACAAACGGAGCTACTGCAACGTAACCTTGGAGAGAATCTTGCGAAGATTCGCAGCGATCTTAATAAACAAATTGAGGAAATCAAAATAAGCTGGGAGCGCCGATTTGATGCAATCGATGGTGCTGTCTCCGCTTTATGCGCTCGTGTCGATACGCTTGAGACTAACATGAATGCAAATTTAGCCGGGCGAAATGCTGACGTACTTGCTCTTCTGCTGCAACTCGACATTATGGAGAGAAAGGAAATTGCCGCTGACATTGTTCTCGTTGGAGTACCAGAATTGCCTGGTGAGAATCTAATTTCCATATTCAACCATCTCTGCTTTTCGATCAATTGCAAGCCGTCGCTCTTAAGTAAAATCTTCCGTGCCAAAAAGCGTAGTAGAACTACAACAACTCATCAACATAACAACGACAACGCTGCACCTTCGCTAATCATCATAAAACTTGCAAGCTGTATCGAGAAAGATAATGACCCTTAGTAATAGAAATCCGTAAAATCACTTCTAAAGTCGAATTTTGTTAGTTGTAGCTAAGGTACTTTTAAGGTTTCGTAGTAATAAATCAACTTTAACAAAATTTGAATTCAACGTAATCATTGTGACTCATAATCACTCATTTGCTATTGTGAGCTAACAGCTGATTTTGACAGAACCACAAATTACAAATATGATTTCTGATTTAAAATGGCAAATTCGAATGTAGATTTATTTTGAGCAAACTTGAAAAAATTTAATTTGAATTGTGAAAATGTTACATATAGGTACAATAGAAATGGCATTTTTAATTCAGTTATTGTTGGAAAAATGTGTGGTAATGAAACTTGTTCTTAATTGTCTTCCTCCTCTGTGATTTTCTTCCGGCAAGTTAAAGTGCTCTGTATTGCCGTCCTCAAGATCTAGGAAAACAAAAATGTGACAGAATGTGCGCATGATTCGCGAATTTTATACTTTATGGTTCCAATTTACTTAGGATTTTGAGGTGCATCTCCAATTAGGAAATCGTTTCGAGTCTTAGCTATATTCCACAGCACTGCAATCGCAGCGATTGTATTCTTTGCTGTGTTTAAATTGCATTGGAATCCGTTAAAGCAACACCTGAAACAGTTTTTCAACTGTCCAAATGTTCTTTCAACTACTCCTCTTGGAAGAATATGATGTCGTTGATAAGCTTGTTCGGATGCAGTTAAGCTAGTCCCTTGTCTAAATGGTGTCATCATTATTCTGCTTTGTTTGTATCCGCCATCACCAAGTATAATTCCTCCCATGCGATTTATCTCCTCTAGCCTTCTTTCAATGCTAGACGAGTTGAAAATTCGTGAATCATGCGCACTTCCATTATACATTATTTTGCCATTAGAATCAACTAAAACTTGAACATTCAGAGAGTAAAATCCTTTCCGACACCGGTGCCGTGCTCCCAATTCCCCACCTGGATTTTTTTATCTTAATTTGAGTGCAGTCTATAGCCCCCAGACATTGAGGAAACCCGAATTTATGCAAAAATCCTCTTTTGACTTCCCTGATACCCTCATTTGTTTCCGGGAAATAAACAAATTCTGGGAGTTTTCCAGCCAGTGGATTGACTACTTTGCGGATCACCGTGCTGGCGGTTTTTTGACTTACTCCGTGTACCTATATCAGCTGTGAAGAAGTTATTCTACAATAGCATCCACATCTCCAATTCGAAATTAAACTGAAAGTTACCTGAATCGAGCTGGTAGCTTCCTTTTGCAAGGTGCCGCAAAGTTAACAGAACCATAATAAGTGGTGAAACAGATGATCCTCTGTAACCGGTAGCTCTGATATCATCTTCAATTAAATGCGTTATCCAACGCACAGCCTCCTTGCCAAATCTTTTAGAAATAGTTAATTATACGAAGTGTATGCTTTCAAACTTCTATACTTACCTATAGTTTTTCTTAAATTCTATATCGCTGTAGTATTCTAGTGCATCGAAACGTTTTTTTATATTTTTTTCGTGCTCTATTATTTTCTGCATCATTAATAATATTTAAATCGTTTACAATTCTTTCAAAATTCATTTTGAAATGTTTGACTGTCAAATTTAAATGGAACTTAGATATGGCCCGACCACAACTTAGTATTTGTCGATTTTAGAAGTAGCTCGATGGTTTTATTACTATCGATTTTGAGATAAATTCGAGTTTACGTAAAACTCGAGTTTAAATTCTTTTATTACTAAGGGTCAATGTTTTGAAATCGGCTGCTGCGTACCGCAAGCGGAACGGGATGGAACTCCGCTTGAGCGACATTGGAGTGGAATCGACCCACGGTGACACCAGTTGTTACCTAAATGAGAGCTTAACAAAGCAATCTCTTCTTCTCCTCAAAAGCGCTATTGGGCTGAAGCGAAAGAAAAAGTTGTTTTCTGCATACACCAGCCATTGGAATGTTTTCATTAAAAAGTCCGCAACTGAGAAAAGCTTTCTAATTGAAAGCTCTGACGATCTACTTGCTGCTGCTGCCACACTACAATAGAAGTACATACCTATACCTACTACTTGTGTTTAACTATAGTATTTATTTTAATTTTTCAATACTTAAAGCTAATTGTTTTATTTATCTTCCATCTACATTTCTCTATTTCTATTTCTATTTGATTTTTCTGTTTCTATATTTCTATTTCTTTATATGCATTATAATAAGTAATTACCGTAGCATGAATGAAACTTTAACTCGTACAATGCTGAGTGTTCTATCTGAGCATCAAAATGGGTTTAAGGTACGAGTATGTCACATCAATGCTCGTAGTCTAAATCAACGTAAACTTGATTATTTGCGTTATTTGTTCTGCGATTCTAGTATTGATATTATCTGCATTGATGAGACGTGGTTTAAACCAGATATCCCAGACAGCATTTAAAAAATAGAGAGCTACAATTTATATCGTAATGACAGAATAACAACCACTGTTTAGGATTTGTAGAAATAAAAATTCAACATCAGCCAAATTAAGAGCACACCACCATTCAATGTTAACCTCTGCAATCACGTTTTATTCTGGTAACTGACATGTATCAAAAAAAAGAACAGAAGAGTAACAACAAAAGAAAGAGACAAAATAAGTGCAGAAGGCGATAACTATTCTTAAATACAGGGTGATTAACAGTGAGAATATAATTTTAAATAAAAACAATAGTGGATAAAATAAACTGATAAATTATTATGATGTCTAATCCAAAACATCTTGGCGCCGGTTGAAAGATCCTAGTCTTTTAGAACTGGAAGTAGAACCAGTTTTGTTATCGGACGTAGAAACACTCCATGAGCTGTTTTTACTGAAGCCACTCTAGTGCAGCGATCCTTGCCTTGGATTGATTGTTTCACGATCCCCATAATCCATTTAGATTGAGGTAAATGTTGCTCCTTTAGAATGACTACATCTCCAACTTCGATGTTGCGTTTAAGTTGGTTCCACTTAGGGCGATTTTGGAGGGAAGTAAGATACTCAGAATGCCACCGCTTCCAAAATCCCTGAGCCATATGTTGAAGAGTCTGACAATTAGCAAGAAAATTAGGATTGATTTCAGTCAAGTTGGGTTCTGAAATAGAGGTAAAAGGTCGGCCAATTAAAAAATGAGCTGGTGTAAGTGCGTCAAAATCATCATCTGAACGTGCGCATAGAGGTCGAGAGTTTAGTAAAGCTTCGATGCGTGTTAAAAGGGTGTAGAACTCCTCGTAGGTAAGGACATGGTGACCAATAACGCGCTTTAGATGAAGTTTAACCGACCTAACGCCTGCCTCCCACAACCCTCCAAAGTGCGGTGAGGATGGTGGAATAAATTGCCACGAGATCCCATCCTTGGATAAATGATCAGCAATGACGCCTCCTTTGTGTTCTGAAAGCAAAAATGAATGCATTTCGGTTAGTTTACGATAAGCTCCTCTAAAATTTGTTCCATTGTCCGAAAAGATGATTGTAGGTTTTCCTCTTCGAGCAACGAACCGACTTAATGCGGCCAAGAATGCATCTGTGGACAGGGCGCCAACGAGCTCCAGATGAATAGCTTTGGTGACAAAACAAACAAACAGCGAAATGTACGCTTTGATGAACGTAGGACGACGACCACGAGCTAACCGCAAAGTGAATGGACCAGCAAAGTCAACTCCAACACGATCAAATGGCATGGCGAAATTCACACGCTCTTCCGGAAGGCTTCCCATTAATTGAGAACATGTAGTTTTTCTTTGCTTAGCACAAATGACACATCCATAAACAACCTTACGCACTAGGTTACGGCACCCTAGAATCCAGTATTGACGTCGCAGGATGCTAAATAATTCCGCAGCTCCTACATGAAGTTACATTTCATGATAGTAGCGCACCAGAAGAAACACAAATAAATGGCTTTTGGGTAAAATGATAGAATGCTTTGCGTTAGTTGTTAATGAAGAATGCTCAATTCTGCCCCTTACACTCAATAATCCAAAGCTGTCAATGAATGGGCTCAACTTTATAATCCTTGACTTCTGATGAATAGGCTGATGCTTGTTGATATTATCTATTTCTCTCGAGAAGAACGATCGTTGAATCCTTGAGAACAGAAATGTTTTAGCATGTTGTATTTCAAATGTAGTCAATAAAACAGAAGTACGTTGAGACGATGGAATGCGCCAGTTAGATACAAAACGAAAACAGAAAGAGAGTATACGTATGATTCTCATGTATGACGACGAGCGAGACACGAGACTGTCTATGACATCATTATCCAAAGGATTAGCTGCATGTAGAACACAAATCGGAGTGCTTTTACGTAGTTCTAAGACTGGCGCTGGAAACTCGGTGTCCAAAGATATTTCCTTTTGATTGGGCCATTGATCATCTGACTCGGCTAGTCAAGAGGGTCCCTCGAATTCCTCGAGAGGTACAATCAGCTGGATTCGACTTCGAAGTAATATAGTTCCAACAGTTACTGGGGATTTGGCCGGTTATTTCTGTAACTCTGTTGGAGATAAAATTTGCCCAACGGCAGGGAGGACCATCCAACCAATGAAGAACTATTTGAGAATCGGTCCATGCGTGTAGGTGCAACGATTCATCTTGCAATGATGTTTTCAATTTGAAAAATAGTCGAGAGAGGAGGACAGCACCACATAATTCCAGTCGAGGAATAGTCAACTCTTTTATCGGGGCTACCCTGCTTTTTGCAGCAACCAAAGATATAACGAAAGATCCATCTAATGCCTTACTTCTAGAATAGATAACCGCAGAATAAGCTTTAAATGATGCGTCGCAAAACCCATGGTATTCCACGGAATTACTATACCAGATTCGACGACGTATTTCCAAACCATGAAGCAATGGAAGTTCAGATCGAATGCTTAGCCACTCTTCTGAAATATCAGCAGGCACAAGATCATCCCAAGCCAGCTTCAGCCGCCATAGCCGCTGAAATATTATTTTTAACGCGATGATACTTGGCGTCACAAATCCAAGAGGGTCGAATGCTCGAGACGTGTCTGATAGAATTTGACGTTTAGTGCAGGTGACCCATTCTGGTAATGACACCTTGAATAGAAATGAATCTCTGAAAGGGCTCCAAAGCAAACCCAATAATTTTATGGACTCGAAAAATTCGTATTCGAATGTTGAATGTTCACGAAGATTGTTAGGAAGGGATTTCAAGAATGACTGACAGTTGGAACTCCATTTGCGCAAGTTAAAACCGGCGCTACCCAACAATTCGGTTAAGTCGCTATGCAATCCAAAAAGTTCCTCGGTGGTGTCCGCCCCGGTCAACAGGTCATCCACATAAAAGTCGTTTAAAACTATATTCGACGCGATTGGATACTTTTTCGATGAATTTAGGGCGAGTTGGCGCAATGTACGGACCGATAAATATGGAGCACAGGATGTTCCGTACGTCACAGTAAGAAGACGATAATGACGAATTGGTTCAGCAGACGTGGCTCTCCACAAAATCCTTTGGTAATCGACATGTTTCTTGGCTACCCAAACTTGCCGAAACATTTTCTCAATATCCCCAGAGATTGCATACGTATGTCGCCGAAAACGAAGAAGAACTGCGAACAAATCCCGCTGTATAGGAGGGCCAATCTCAAGTGTTTCATTTAAAGAAGGTTTTGCACCAGCTTTATACGAACCGTCAAAAACGACTCTCACCTATGTAGTTGTACTATCTTCTTTAAACACCGGGTGATGTGGAAGATAGTAAAGTTCGGTAGTTGGTCTGACGATATCTGTATCTGGTATTTCCTTCATATGCCCTAGTTCAATGTATTCAGACATAAAGGAGCAGTAGCTTTTCTGCAGGTCAGGGTTTTTCTCAAACCGTCGTTCATTACTTAGTAAACGACGGAGAGCTCCTGAGAACGAATTGCCATAATCAACCAACTGATTCGATCGAAATGGTAATTCAACAACAAACCTTCCATCCGACGAACGAGAGTGGGTAGTATTAAAATGTTCTTCTATCTGCGAGTAAGATGACGTAGGCACCAATGAACTGCTTAAATTTTCCTCGACTTCCCAAAATTTTCGTAAATCCATATCCAAACCTACGTGATGGAGAACAACGTTTGATGTGGTAGAATCCATTTCGCTGCAAATTTCGGTTATGTTTCCTCCAAAGACCCAACCAAATATCTTTAATACCGCGTCTGGTAAACCACGTTTGCATCGGATAGGTGCTGACTCAATTACGTGGAAAACAGAATCAACTCCTAGAATAACATCGACGGGGGCCCTTACATTAAATCCGGGATCGGCTAGTTTGTCAGCCATATGACTAACGTCGCTATTAAAGCTATAACTAAATGACTGTGCAGGCAATGGTACGGTTAATTTCGATAGAATGTATGCGTCGATATAAATAGAATTTTGATCGAAGCGGGAATAGAGTTGAGTAGATACTCGTCCACGAGTGCACCCACCATTTGAGCCAGATACTCCATTGAGAGAAAAACGAGCATGATGACGAGTCAGTCCTAACCTGCGAACACACGATTCAGAAATAAATGAAGCCTGAGACCCGCTGTCCAGAAGAATTCGACAGACTTGCAAATGTCCGAGAGAGTCCGGAACGAATACAAGCGCAGTTGGCAACAAATTGGTAGAGGAAGGAAACGAGATACGACTGTGATGTGAAGACATTCCGCTGCTAGTAGATGGTGAATTGGCTTGAGTATCAGAGGACGACGAGTCTGGCGGTAGTGGCGGGTGAACAAATGTGTGATGCCTTCCGTTGCATTGTCTGCATCGAAACCTTGAATTGCATTTTACTGACTTATGTCCAAATCGAAGACAATTAAAACAGACAGCACTGTCCCTAACAAACGATCGACGTTGTTCGAAACCAAGCGCAAGAAATTGAGGGCAAGAAGTTACCTCATGTGGCTGTTTGCATTTGATGCAGCCAGACTTTCCAGCACTAACATGGAAACTTTTCAATAGATGAGGCTTAGGAGTTGATTTCACTTTTGTTGAGTCTTGACAAACTTCCAGGGAATCACAACGATGCTCAAGAAAACTAATGAAATCACTTAACTCTGGAAAGTCCACATCATGAGTAGAATCTGCCCACTTTTGCAGAGTATCACTGTCTAATTTATTGCTGATTATATGAATTAAGATCACATCCCGACTTTCTGCTTCTGGTCCTAATGATTTTAACCCACGTATCAATTCATACGCCTGTTCTGTCAATTTCCTTAGATTGGCCGCAGTAGAAGCTGAGGGTAACGACAGCAATTTTTTAACTAAAGAGGAGGCAATAAGCCCTTTTTTGTCATACCTGGTCTTCAATTTATCCCATGCTATTACATACGTACTGTCCGATATCAGTGTGTGCTTTAAAAGCCCTGCAGCCTCCCCATCGAGAAAACTTTTTAAATAAAGAAATTTTTGCGATGGCGTCAAATTAGGATTATTATGAACACTACTTACAAAAAGATCGCGAAATGTGATCCAATCACTCAGGTCACCTGTAAATGTCTTAATAACAATCTTTGGCAGCTTCTACTCCGCACTTGCTGAGTTTAGTGACATCTTTCCCATGAGTTCTGTGTGCTGATCCGCCAGTTGCTTGAGACTTCTATTTAAGTCATCTGTCTCCATCGCTGGAATTTTGATCTTACCCATTAGTATTGCCTTTAACTCGAAGTATTTGCTTTCACAATCCGCCAAGTCATTGTCCTCCACTAAGCTTTCTAGATCATCCGTTTTCTCCATCATTAATTCGTGGATATCCTGGTATTGAAGCCATGCAGTCTCTAGTCTCTCCAACCTCAATTGACATTCGGCACTGCTAACATTTTCCGTGATTGAATTTACAAAATTTGAAATTCGAGTTATGGTGCCTGTTATCACTGCGCGCTTTGCTCTTAATATTTTCATCGTTGAATTAATTGAATCAAATCCGGCTCGAGAAGGACCAAATTTATGTTTAGGATTTGTAGCAATAAAATTCAACAGCAGCCAAATTAAGAGCACACCACCATTCAATGTTAACCTCTGCAATCACGTTTTATTCTGGTAACTGACATGTATCAAAAAAAGAACGGAAGAGTAACAACAAAAGAAAGAGACAAAATAAGTGCAGAAGGCGATAACTATTCTTAAATACAGGGTGATTAACAGTGAGAATATAATTTTAAATAAAAACAATAGTGGATAAAATAAACGGATAAATTATTATGATGTCTAACCCAAAACAACCACCACTGGAGGAGGAGTTGCTATTTATTGCAAAACCTACCTCAACTGCAAGGTGATTGGTAGATCTTCTCCTAGTACAGATGTTAAATACCTAATTTTAGAGATTTTTGATGTCACTGCGAAATGTTTGGTTGCGTGTGGCTATAACCCAGATAGGATGTTTTCGCCTGAGCCATTTTTTTCTGATCTAGCACAAGTTTCACCTAGGTATAATAATATAATAGTTTGTGGGGACTTTAACAGGAATTTACTATTGAGTGATTCGTATGCTCGCCAAATTAATGACCTTGTATCGTCTAATGGACTGGTTGTGGTAAATAATTTAAATCCTACATGTTTAAGGCCGAATACAATACCTAGTTTGATTGACCTAGTCATCGTGTCCGACCCGGTGTCAGTTCTCCTGTTCGACCAAATTTCATTAGAAGGCATTTCCGAACACGATCTGATTTTTTGCACATTGGATATCATTTTCTCTCACACAGCTTCTGCAACATCTTTCCAATATAAGGATTTCAGCTCCATAGACTTCTGTACCCTTCAAGCTGCATCGAGCTTAGCTCCCTGGGAGAACTGCAGGTTAAGTGCTGATCATAACGTAAAACTTGAATATTTCCAGATGCTTATTGAACATCTTTACAACGTATATGTTCCTACAAAACTATTTATGTGCGCAATAAAGCATGTCCATGGTATACTGATGAGGTTATTAGTGCTATCAAAAAAAGAAACAAACTCTACAGTAAGTGGAAGCGTACCCGCTCTCCGGCAAACTGGAGTATTTATAAAGTTGCACGTAATACTGCAACGGCTACAGTTTGTGCATCCAAACGTCACTATTTCTCCTCTAAACTAAGCACTTCTCTTCCTTCAAAAATTTTATGGAGAAACCTACGTCAGATTGGTATGATTGGTATAACTAGTGTCAGTTATATGATCTGAATGATTCCTTCCTGGCGAATGAACTTGAACCTGATAGGTTTGACTATAATACGATCCCTCGGACAGCTCTGGAACATCAAACCGATTTCGAGGCTGTTACTGAGGTGGAGATCGTAAATATTATAAAATCACTAGCTGCACCCGCCCGGCTTTGCCCGTGCCCGAGAATTCTATTGGCCAATAGGTTCGAGTAGACTTCCATATTATTGTCTTTATATGTTGGCGTATGTTGCTGCGCCTAAAAAAAGAAGACCGATTTTGGCCAAACTTCACAGACACACTCTCAGGCCAATACCGAAGATTGCCTGATTTGAGCTCAACCGGTGAAAGGGACTGCACGTTTTTCTCCGCATGGCTTAGGCCGCTCACACACCTTCGTTGTTCCGCTTAGGGTAGGTGCTTGTTGTGTGGCAGGCGCCTATGTCAGCTTACTTGTGCGAATCAAACAAAAAAGCGAAAGTAAAAAACTTCGATGGAATCACATTTCATTCACTTTCACACCGATTGTTATAAATGTGGGCAAAGCAACTTTCCGATGTTAGATTCACAAAAAAAAATGCAAAAAAATTCAATAAGAGTTATTTGAATAAAACTTTGAAGAAACGATATCTCAAGAATGAAAGTGCGCCCAAACACCACAATAGGCTTGAAACGTTCGTGTGGTCTCCCTCTTTCATATGCGTGTTCGGATAACAAAATAAGTGACGTATGTACAATGTTTTTTATATGTGCGGTCTCTGTATCTGCATCGGAATTTACACGCATACGCACATATGCATGTGTACTAACTCAAATGCCCATAACTCACACACCGATGCAGATACAGACATCGCACATAGAAAATATCCTTTGTACAGACTTCACCTTTCATGAAAAAAAAATTCATTGGAATCGGTTAACGCGTTTGGCCAAACACCGGCAACAAACTCAAATATGGATTGATTTTTATATATATAGATTGAGGTCGAATGCCCTTGGAGAGGATAGGGTGCCACTTCGTTTTGTGAAAATGAAGTACTCTTTGAAAGAGTACAAGATCACCTGTCTGCAAATTCACTTCTGAGTCCCCTGCAGTCCGGCTTTAGAACAGGCCACAGTTGTGCGTCTGCTATGGTCAATATCTTGGATGATATAAGAAATGAATTCGACAAGGGATATGTGACCTTGCTTTGCCTTCTCGACTCTCCGAGGGCATTTGACAAGGTCAATCACTCCATACTCTGTTGGAAGCTACGGCATTATTTCGCTTTTAGTGATGGAGCTGCAAGGCTCATAGGTAGTTTTTTGAGTGATAGGTCGCAAAGGGTAGCTGTAGGGGATACATGCTCTGAATTTAAACCCCTTGTGCAAGGTGTACCTCAGGGCTCAACCTTGGGGCCTATTCTTTTCTGCCTGTACATTAATAACTTACCGTTGACCTGCAATCATGTCTCAATCCACCTGTACGCTGATGATATCCAACTTTATTACTCGCAGTTGACTGATAAGATGATACAGCTTGTTTCTGAGCTAAATGATGATCTATTCGCCATCAATCAATGGGCCATGTCTAACGGACTTGTCTTAAATCCAGCGAAATGCCAGGCTATACCTATCTCAAACAGACCCCTCGAACTAACCTCTGTACCAGACATCTTGCTATCAGGTGCTAAAATGAAGCTAGTAGAAACTGCAACAAGCCTCGGGTTTGTCATAAATCGAAATTTATCTTGCTACCATCACATCAACATCGTAATTGGTCGTACTTATGGATGCTTGCGCAAATTGTGGATCTCAGCTAGTTTCACTCCGCTGGAGACACGTCGAAGGCTTGTGCAAACACTCATTATGCCTATAATAGGGTAAGCTGAAGTGGTTTACAGTAGCCTTGATTCTCTTTCTTTCCATAAGCTGCAAGTCGCTTTCAATGATGCTGTCAGATATATTCACCAGCTACGTAGGTATGATCGAATATCTTTACATTCGAAAGTTTTGTTAGGCTGCACACTACAGCAGCATATGAACATTCGAAATTCTGTATTCTTGCACAAAATTATTAGAACCCAATCACCGCCATACCTATACTCTAAGCTTTCATTTTCGCGCTCGCTAAGAACTTTCAATATTAATACTCATCACTACAATTATCTAAATTCTTCTCGACTATTTTTCATCCATGCTATCCGGTTATGGAATTCTTTACCGTCACTTATTAAAAACCTGTCAAACGCCAAAAACTTTAAAACTGCACTTTTAAGACACTACGCATCGCAACACTAAAATTAAAATAGAAATATACAAGGTGGCGCAAAAGTTGTCATCTGTTTACTTCACAAATGTCAAAGTAAAATTGACATTTGCCGCTATTTGCAAAAATTATAGCATCTTCCGATAGGGTTTTCAGCCCTTGGGTGTGCCTTAGGCAATTCTGGTGCCAATGTTCTAAATGATCCACGACGTTTGACATCTATCCTATGTAGTTTTCAGTCGGATTGGTGAACGCCACTGGGTGATGACTTTTGCGCCACCTTGTATAACTTTTTTCACTTACTCTCTTTTTAACTCTTTTCTGTCATTTCACTATTTAACTATTTCACTGTTTCTCTTTCCCTTCTTTCTTTCTCTCTTTTCTTTCTTTCTTTCTTCTCTTTTTCATTTATTAATCTGAATTTGATTATTAATCTGAATCTGATTTTTTTTTTCTTTTTTCTTTTTTTATTATTAACTTGAAATTTGTATAAATTCAACTTGAACCCTTTTCTCGCTGTACTATAAAAGACTATATCTTATTGTATACCTTTATAGTTAAATAAATTGAAATTGAAATTGAAAATTGAAAAAAACGCATCAAGCCGTTCTGCAACACACTAATCGGCACGTACCTGTGCCGCTTCCGGACCTGCAGATAGATCAAATTTTTACACTGAGGCAAATCTCTTCATGGCGATGGCCGAATATGGGATCCAGGCAAAACTAATCCAACTTGAAAGTTGAAAACACGGTGTATAATTTGCAGTTTGGAAGCTGCTCTTCCGAATTATTCCAAACCTGCACCAGATTTCGGTAAGGAGAGGCGCAATCATGTGACTTCTTCAATCTTGTTCTGAAGAAAATAGTGCGCAGGGTAGGTGTCACGACGGAAGGTACTATTTTCAATCGATCCGTTTAACTACTGAGGTATGCGGACGAATTCGATATCGTCGGCCGATCCAAGCGTGCCGTACTAGAGGCTTTTACGGTGAAGAATAGGCGAAATTGGTTGGTCTTGAAGTTAATGAGGACAAGACTAAATACACGCTATCAACAAACTCGGCCACAATCCACGTGACTAGATCGTGAAATGAGGTAAAATCACCTAAAAATGCAGTCAGCTTTCCCTTAAATTGATAAAAGAGAACAGAAATACCTGTTCGGCCGCGTTCCGACCACGTTCGGTCCCGTTCGGCCACAATCCACGTCCGCGAAATGAGGTAAAATCACCTAGAAATGCAGTCAGCTTTCCCTTAAATTGATAAAAGAGAGTAGAAATACTGCTCTCAGAGCAACGATCTATGTACCGTTCGAAAGGAGACGAGTCTGGCGACACGACATACCACTTCCCGCCTTTTTCGGAAGTCCTGTTCGGCCTACCGGAGCAACGAAGTTGCGTGAGCGGTCTAAGCCATGTAGAGAAAAAGGTCAAAAGGAAAATTAACTCAAAATCGGTCCACCAAGTTTGCCTTTGCAATTTTCTTTGTTACTTAACGAAACATGTTTTTTGTTTTGTTGGGCGCAGCAAGGAACGCCGCCTACCCGCTATTCACAATAAATATGTAGTCCACTCAAAAATATTGGCCAATACCATTCATGGACACGGGCAAAGCGGGTGCAGCTGGTTATAAGCATGCATGTGTTAAATTCGTAAAAAAGATGCAGTCCTAGAAACTCCTGTATCACACAAATGCAACACCGCCAGCATTTTATTGACCTCAATTATGAAGTTATCCAAAACGGGAGCCCTGCCAATATTACTTAAAGTTGAAACGGCGACCCCACAGTCGGACCAATAAGAATGCAATAAAGTAAGAAGAAGGAGAAGATTTGAAACTAATAGAAAAAAACAATTTAAAAACGCTTATTTTGTCTTGGTTCTCCAATCTGAAGTTTAGCCATAGTCATATATTTTGCACATCTGCATGCACCATAAAAATCTTGAAAAAGAACCTGAACCGGAGCAGAAGGAAAATCCTTAATTTCATGATACCTGTATTTGTACATTTATCGCTATTTTGCTTATAAGTTACTCCCATATTGAGACTTAATATCTGACGTTCATAGAATATCGTGCACAGGATATAGAATAACAATCATTTCACACAATCAATTGTTATTTATCGTAATCAAGGGAATGCTTCCAAAAAATCGTTCGCCTTTCATTATTAGTTAAGGACTGGAGAGGGTAAACTGCACGCACATACTGGTATTTTGTAACTCCAATTGCGTGTCTAATTTTGGGTAAATGCGGAAAAATTGGAAAATTGTGTTTTGTATTTGTTACGCGCTCACTCACTCGAAAGGCCGTTGGCAAGGGGACAGATACATCCACTAGACATTTCCATATAAGAGAAATAAGTTAAGGAAAAGAAGAATAGTTCTGATTCCATTTGATCCCAAGACTCATTCTTCAATTTTGAAGAATGCCAAGTTATGCATCTAGATTTGCAATCTTTAAATAATATTTTAATCCGCATAGAATGGCACAATTGCTTTTTGGAATTATAGCTTAGTGACAAGTTTGATGTTACTCTAAAGGAAAAAGCGGTTTATAAACTCCCATTGTAAAATTTGCAATTAATTAATTTAACCATCCTGAAAACTATAGCAATCAAGAGGGTGAACATGTCTGATTATCCTGCTGACAACATTGATTTTCTACAACTCGAAGATAATACAATTTTTTAATAAATTCTTATAACGTAGCTACATCGCCTCTACTAAAAAAAAATGTTATAGCAAAACATTTTGGATATTCTACAATAAGATATCACACGGAGTCAAATCTACTTCCGATGCTGGAACATCTTGCGGTTTAAGTAAGTAAGTCTACAGTTCTCGATTGAAGAAATTCTTCTGACTTTGAATAACATCGATAGGGAGTTGGTCCTGATATTCTTATTGTACCTGTGGACAGTTTCTTGATGAGTGAAAGATGGCCTACACATCTTTAATACATAAGACAGGTGTAAAACATCTGGTGGACAGTTTTAGACCCATTTGTGAGCTATCAGTAATACCGAAACTTTTACACAAAATGGTTAACGAATAATTATATATTTTGGTTAAGGAGGACATTTCTCCCTTGCGACATGGAACATGGACTTTTTTCTGGTCGCTCAACAATGACCAATTTGACTCTCTTTCCAGTTTTGTGTTTATTCAATCGAAAGTGGTGTGCACGTTGATGCGCTTAATACCGATTTTGTTGTAGCAGTCGATAGAATAAACTACTCGATTTTAATACTCGTACAAAAGTTGGCATTGCTATGTTTTTGTTCAAATGTGAACCTAGCCGTCGAGGATAGACGCTTGTCTTAGCTTTGCGTATTTCCACCAAAACTTTGTTCCGAAGCAAGCGGCATAGATGATGAAGTTCTTTACACCGGAATCGCAACGTTGATGTATGAGCGGAGAAATGGGTATGCTCAGTGGTATTGACAGGGAGTAAATTAAGACGAGTCATGCTATCGACCAAGTAGTGTTTTTCAATTAAGATAGCGATGAACACTTCGGAACATTTCCTCCGTGATTGTCCTGCTTTTTCTCGTTTCAGGTGCCAGGTACAGGGTGGCGCACCAATTGTGATACAATAAGAAATTCAAAGAACTTTTTTTAATCAATGTATTTCAATTATTTATTTTTTATCGCATAGAAAATTTAATTTTATTTTAAATGACTAATTGTTTTTTAAAGATGATAGACCGTAAATGATCAGGTGTCGTGGATGAGCATGGACATCCACGACACCTGATCAATAAATTATTCATTGCGGCCTAAAGGGTTGAGGTCGGGATCTAATTCAAATTCAAATCATTATTTAAATAGCTTTACGCAGTAAGATAGAATATCTTATTTAGTAGTGCAAGTTTCAGTAAAAATTTCTATTGCAATGGTAAATCTATAATGAATGTATTACGAGTAGAAAATTAGGTAGGTACTTGTTCATTTCTACAAAATAAAAAAAAAAGATTAAATGGATACATATTCACGAATACAAAAACAAAATGGAAAATAATAAAAAAAACTAAAAAAATTAAATAAAATAATAAAATAAAAAGTAAAATAACTTAAACAACTAATCATCATCATCGAATTGCTTGCAGGCATTGCCTGAGTTCCGCATTGAACAGCATTTTGCGACTTATCAATTCCATAGCCTAATCGCATGGATAAAGAATTGTCGATCAGAAACGAAGGAATTGTAGCTCATTGGTATAAGATCAAAAGTCCTAGTTGAACGCGTAAATCGGAGCTTGCTAAAAAGGTGAGATGATTGGCGCGTCTGAGGAATATTATGAAGCAATACCAATGTTCTCACATAAAAAATGTTGTCAAAAGTGCTGCCATGAATCGATTTTGAAAAAAAAGAACATGTGGTCGTATCTTCTTGGTCCATAAATATATCGCCTCAATTATTGTTTTAATGAACTGCTTCAATTCTGTCAAATTCCTTAGATTCGTTTTGTACACCTCTTGCTTGACATAACCCCATAAAGAAAAAAAATCTGGCGCACTCAGGTCAGGTGACCTTGATGAAACTGCGCACCAAACAGTAACTTATTCTGGGTGCAGCACTGTCTCATGGAGTATATCTGGATTAGATTCAATCCATATAGAACAAAATGGGCCTCATCGGACATAAACAAGCAATTTATCAAGCTGTTTGTTGTCTTCTTCGGTCATTTTAATTATTTTTTGGCAAAATTCCAGCCGAATAGGCAAATCCAAAGGTTTAAACTTGCTTCCAATTTGGACTTTGTACGGAACGCTTGGATTTGCCTGAATTGACGATGTTACAGCCGCGATTGTATCTTGAACGTGCGATGCTTCTAGAATGGACCAGTATTGAGTCTGAGTGATTCAGTGTAGCAAGCCTCGCAGCCCGCGAGTAAAATTCGCTTGCACCGGAACCGCAGCGTAAAGCAACAAATCTCTCATATTTTATTCATACTCGTTAGCATAGACTAGACAACAAAGAGTGCTTCGCTAATTTCTCCAATGCGAATAGCCTTGTCGTAGGTGATTTGTTATATGAAATAGGGCATAGTGTGAGCTTAGTTTCAAACCATTTGAAGAAGCTTTAATTGATATTTTGAAAATAAGCCTTGTTGCAGTTATGACAATGCACCTATTTACAACGCACAACTTTAAAACGTTAATAGGTAAGTTGACAAAGTTCTGTCGTGTGACTAAACCTTTCCAAAACTATCCTATATAAATGCACCTTTGGCAGTAAGCTTGTCAGTGAATAAATATTTTAGTCTTAAACATTAAAATGTATTATGCAATATAAATGAGCGACCGCGAATTTTCCCCGCTCAATTAAGAAATCAGTTTGCATGTGTACTCCCTTTTCTACAAACGAACCAATAAAATTGCTCCGCCCTGCGCTTAAATTTCTTATTTGTAATTAGAAGTAGAGTTGAAGCACACGAGGGTATAAAGGAAGTTTCCAGACTAAGAAAGTTAATTAAAGCAACCTTGGCACGGTTTGTTGAAAACATTTTCAATTAGGCAACGCAACGACGACACAATAGATGAATCTTTTCATATTTTCCACTGATATGTAAGCATGCAGCTAATTAATATGAAAAACGAAATAGCATATATGCATACTTGGCGTTAATTGTTTGTTTGCGAAGACGCATTTCTTTAATTACGGAAATGTATAAGATTGTTGGCAGGGAGAAAATGGAAGACATAAAGTAATATGTTACATGGTAAAATTGTTGAAACAGTTATGGTAGAAACACATCAACACTTCAAAGTCGCCTTCAACTTTGACAACCACGTCGCACGTTTTAGAACCAATGCTTTTTAATGGGATGGAACACATTAGCACTTCAGCCTCAACTTCACCTTCAACGTTAGACCTAAATCCTAAATTCAAAGTTGAAGTGCAAGTCCCACCAACCTTGAGGCGATGTTTTCAGTTTTCTCAACATGCAAATGCTTATATTTTGAGCGAATTTTCTCGCTTGCTTGTATTTTGAGATAATTTTCTCTTTTCTTTACAACCATTCTTTGTTTCGCTCTTGAAGTTACATTTTTCATTGTGTTTGACTCAACTTTAAACGCTAAAGTTCTCGCTCTTGTCAAAGTCCAAGTCGAAGTTGAAGTGTTGATGTGTTTCTACCATTAGAGATTCTAATGAAGCGTAAGAGACTACTAATGTCAGTGTTTTTGTTTTATTTAACTTCTGACTCGCCAAGGCGATGAAAAGGCACGTCGACCTACGAGTATAAGATCCAAACAAGAATTCGGCAAGTAGGATTTCTTCTTTCTTTATAGAGCAGATAATGGTACCATCAGGGGATTAATTTATGTCTTCGGTGCTCAGTTGTTCCAGACTCATTGAGGGCATAATAATCACATAATATGAATTGAGCTGTCTTCTTCAAGACATACATAGGTGGAACTCTGAAGAGTCGACTATTTTCATTTTGTTAAGGTGGTATTGTAACCTGAAGTGGCCTGTAAGATAACCTACCAAGTTCTTGATATTATGCCTACTAGATTTAGACATCCATTGATATTGTTGTTGAAGGGCCGAATGACTCGCTTGGCATGTCTTAGACATGCGATATTCTTCCAATATGAGACACATTTCATATGTTCCCGGAAGGGTTCAAGACCTTTAAATGAAGGTTTTTTAGCCCTTAATCCAAATCCCAGAGCACTCAGACTCGGTAACGGTCCATTGTACTACCAGGCCGAAATCCTCTTTTTGGTGCAGAGGTTGGAGAAACAAGGTGTTATTCGTTTCTCACTTTAATGGGTGGCGTATGTGTTGTTCCTCATGGGGATGGAACCTGCATCGCACGGGTCAGAAGCCAACACACTACCCTCTACACCATCGCCACCACTCCACCATAGTTTGGTCTTGTTCCTTAGGCCGATTGTTGAAGAGGGTGCATGACTGATTTAAAGTCAATGATTGGTTAACTAAGGGCATTTAACGCTGCTTGACTATCCGTGCATGTATAGTATATGGACAATGGACATTGGCAAATTTAATACCAGATTTATTAAGGTGAATGGCACATTCTCGAATGTCGTGATGTTCTGCTTAAAAAAACAGCGGGTGCTTTTTCCCATTGGTATATCGATGTTATGGTTTGGTCCGTATATAACTGCTACCACATCCGATTCAATTTTAGAAAAATTCATATACAACTTTATGCTGTTCTGGACCTTTTGGTGGGTGATTGGTAGCATATGCTTCTCTATTGGGGATCTCTGTCGAGAACCGTTTATTGAAGCATATAGTCTTGTGAAGCCAATCTGTGACCGCGCAGTTCATGTAAAGCTCCGGGAAATCTTCGAATAGGTTCATAAGTTCCGGTTGGACATATTGACTTATTTCTTTAAGCTGTACAAAACTTGCGGCGGTCCAGAATCAACACTTTATGCAAATATATGTGCAGGGGTGTAAGTCCCATTATTGCTTCAAAGCTAGGCATGCAAGTCGTTGCACACATGTTTTAATGGGCCTGATCATCATCGTATATTTCCAGTGGGTGATCTTAGGAGAGATACCCCGGGTTCTACTATACATGCGGCGGCAGGCCCGTTATGTTGGCTCTTGTAATTTTGTTGTAAACCTGAGAGTTCTAATTGAGCCTTTCTAGGATTACTACGAGATATTTGACTTTCTCGGGATACTCGAGAACCCCTCAATAAAGTGAAATTCGACAAAGGTTTGAATTTCTTCTTTTGGCAAAATGGGTATATTCATACCTTATTTCAATGGCCTATCAAGTCATATTTAGTGGATCAACTTCGCTATCGAAATCTTTCACAGCTCATTCTGGAGTTCCTCAAAGAAGTCACTTAGAATTATAACTATTTATACGAGCCAATAATGATGGCAGATATAAATAAATGATGACATGAAAATATACAAATCTATCATGTTGCGACGACTGGCAGTTGAAAATCAACTTTCAGAAGAAGGAAACAATCTTGTTCAGAACTACATTGACGGGACTTTCGGAATGCCAAAAAATGAAGCACTATTACGCAAAATGGGCAGCCATTAGCGGTGAGAAGTTTTGCTAGATACCTGGGTAACTGGCTGGACCAGTGTATGTATTGTGACTAGTTTATAGTCGATAAAAGAAAACCCTGATCGGAATTTTTTTTTTTTTTTTTTTTTTTTTTGTAAGAGGGTAGGTGAAGATCTTCCAAAGACACTATGAGAATAGCAAGCGCGTGCTCATAGTAGTGTCAGATTTTTACTGACTAAAAACACCTCCCTTCGATAGATTGATGGGTACTGCAACTAAGATATAACTTATCAAGCAATTTTTCTATCACGAAATAATAACTTTTGACAGGTTACTTTCCAATGAAAGATCCTGCATGTTCCGCAATTTAGGCGCGGTTAATCTTATCTTGCCTAGTCGAACGGTTTCGTTCTTTGTAGTCGGCGCAATAAATTGCTCTCATCCAAGATTTGTCGGACTGTATTGTTGGTATGTCCGATTAGTCGGTTTCTATGCTTTCTCGCGAAGCTTCTAGTTTCAGCTTCGATTGTTGGAATTCCGAGATCCCTGTGGATATCGTCGTTTCTAATATACCATGGTGCTTGTACAATTTCTCTAAGCACTTTATTTTGAAAAAATTGTAAAATATTGGCATTTGTTTTCTTGGTACAACCCCAAAGTTGTATACCGTAGGTCCACACCGGCTTTAGCACTTGCTTGTATAAAAGCAGTTTGTTCTCGGTACTGAGCTGGGAATGTTTTCCGAGTAACCAGTACATTTCTCTATATTTGATATCGAGTTCTTTACGTTTCATTTTCACGTGCGAACTCCATTTTAGCTTTGCGTCGAGAGTCATTCCCAGGTATTTGGCCTCATTTGCAAAGGGTATTCGGGACATGTTTAGGAAAATTGGCAAGTCATTAGTTTTCTTATACGTGAAATTCACGTGAACAGATTTAGTTTCGTTGAGGGCGATCCGCCAGTCCCTCGTCCATTCATTTACCTTATTCAGTGCGATTTGTAGTTTTGCAGTCGTTTCTTCAATTGTATTACCTACTGCAAGGATAGCGGTGTCGTCGGCGAACGTAGCAAGGGTAGTTTCATTTTCTCTTGGAATATCGCGTGTATATAAGAGATAGAGAAGCGGCCCGAGGACGCTACCTTGCGGTACGCCGGCCGAAATTTCTTTGAGCTCCGAGTATTCGTTCCCATTTCTAACACGGAAGAGTCTATTCCCGAGATATGATTCTAGAATATCATATAGGCATACGGGAAGAACTTGTCGTAATTTAAATTTTAAGCCGTCGTGCCACACCTTATCAAAGGCTTGTGAGACGTCAAGGAATACGCTTGAGCATATCTTTTTTTCTTCAAATGCTTTCTCGATTACGTCAGTAATTCTATGCACTTGGTCAATCGTCGAATGCTTGGTTCTGAACCCAAACTGGTGGTCAGGGATAAGATTATTTTCTTCTATAACCGGTTGTATTCGCCTTAATAGTATTCTCTCGAAAACTTTGGATATCACTGGAAGGAGGGAAATTGGTCTATATGATTTTACTTCATTTGGCGGTTTTCCTGGTTTTAAAACCATTATGACCTCCGCAACTTTCCATTGGCTCGGCACGTGTTTTAGTCTGAGTGCCGCATTTATAATCTGAAGAAGCTTAATTAATGCTTTTCTTGGTAGGACTTTGAGAACTTCTCCAGTGATCAAATCATAACCAGGAGCTTTCTTAGGTTTTAGAGATTCGATTTCAAGTTTTAGTTCCCTTAGCGTTGCACTTGTGAGTGTTAAATTGTCAGGTAGTAATTCCGTCCTATTAATATTGTCGTGGACCGCTTGACCATCGTACGGTTTAAAGGTTTCTTCTAGATGGGCGGCAAAAACGTCCGCTTTTTCCTTATCTTCCCTTGCCCATTCATTTTGATTTATTTTAATTGGCGGTGCGGGGATTTTAGGCCTTTTGGTGCCTTTTATAGCTTTCCAAAGTGAATAATTGGAATCTTTTTTCGCTGTTAAATTTTCAAGGTAGGAACCTAACGCCCGATTTTTAAAATCCTTAATAGCTGTCTTCAACAAATTGCACAAATAATTCAAATGTGCTTTATGTTGCGGAGCGCGACTCTGTTGCCATTTTTTACGCGCCTTCCTTTTTTCGTTGACCAATTCTTTTATTTCTTGAGGATATCGTAAGCCGTATTTAGCCGGCGTTTTTCTTGGATTAGGCGTATTATTCCAGGAGGCGAGCTGTACGATCTCAACGAAGCGATCAACTTCAGTCTCAAGTTCATAGGGTGTCGTAAGTGGAACGCTCAGTTCAACGTTCTCTTCAATTTCGTTCCTAAGGCCTTCCCAGTTAGTTGATCTACCAGTTAATCTCGCTGGCTCTAGGTTATTGGCTAGTTTTACGCTCAATGTTAAAATAACCGGTGAATGATCAGATGACAGATCAAAGCTCTCTTCAATTTTAATGTGGTTGGTAGTTATTCCTTTCACGACGAAAAAATCTATCAGATCAGGTATTTTTGAAGTATCAGTTGGCCAGTAGGTCGGTTTGCCCGTCGAGTGGAAATCGCAACTGTACTCCATACCTGCCCCATAGAGCATTCTACCTTTTCGCGAGATGTATCTAGAACCCCAGAACGTGTGTTTCGCATTAAAATCGCCGCCAATAATGAAATTTGGTTTGAGCGATTTAAGCAAGTTCGTGTAATCACTTTTTTCAATCGCGGAACGCGGTGGACAGTAGATAGATGAAATTCTAAGAGTACGCTGACTATTTTTTACTCGAATCGTGCACAGTTGCATAGTTTCAAGCTCTATCTTCAGGTCTTCGTATTGCTCAATGCAGTCTTTAATAAACAATGATGATCCACCTCTCGCGTTTCCCGAAGGGTGACAAGCGTGGAAATCATTATATCCTTTTATTTTTAGATTCGATCCCTTTTTTGCGTGAGTTTCAGATATCAAGCAAATGTCAAGATCTTTCTCACGTATGAATATTTCCAATACGTCAAGTTTTTGCAAAAGTCCGTTTGCATTCCAAGTGCATATTTTTAACATTGGTTTTTCATTCATGTTGTATTTGAAGTGCGCGTTTTAAATGAATTATTTTCGAGCTTAACCAGCCGATCGAGAATAATTTTATTTATTTTACTTTGTTCTTCAAGTTTCTCGAGAATAACTGAGAAAACGAGAGAAACAGGGTCCGGCGAAGTTTCAACGTTTTTTGCTCCTTCGAATGCCGCGGCCTGAGCGTAGGTCTGCACTCTGGCTGTCCGAGGGCCACTATTCGATGGCTTTCCTGATGGTAACTTTTCAATAGCGTTTCTTTTGACAACAGAGGTTGAGGGTTTTCTGTTGTCTCTCTTTCTCTGACATTTTTGCGCTCTTGAACCGGAGGTTTTGTATTGCCTACTACCTCCGGGGCAGTCTTAGACTTCGGCTTGGCTAACGGTTTTGTATTCCTATTTTGAGGCTTGAGGAACGCATCTCTCCGTTTTTGCAACTCCTTAGCTACTTCACAACCTCTATAATTTGCCGGGTGCTTTCCCTTACAATTAGCACAGGTAGCGGAGGATTGTTTATTTCCTCTACAGTCTTGGGAAAAGTGATTTCCGGCGCATTTCACACATCGCGGCTCTTTTTTGCAATACATTTGCGTATGATTAAATTCTTGGCAACGTTTGCACTGTGGAATAATTTTCGAATTTCTACGCATAGGCTCGATTTTTACCACAATATTTACTATAGATTTAATTCGGTATATATCTTCGATGTTATCAGACCTATCGAAGGTAAGCATAAAGAGCGGAAGTCCACGCCTTACCAGGATATCCATATCTTCTTCCGTTTGTTGCTTCTCCTTCTTGATGATATTAACGGCATCAAGAATTTTAAACCCTTTGGCTTGGAGGTCGTTAATAACCTCTTCTTTGGTGCATGAGGGGTGGAGTCCCCTTGCTACAACACGATGTGGCCTTTCAGACTTTATTTCGAAAGTATACCACTGGAACTTCTCGGCATTTAACTTGTGGGAAATTGCCCGGTAGTCTTCGTGGTTATCAACGTTAATTTTCCACGCATTATTCCTCAAAGATGTGACCTTAAATTTCGATTTTAACGTTCCTTTAAGGAGGCTGTGCAACTTATTATACTCCGTTGCACCAACGACATTTATTGGAGGCGGTGCGCGAATTTGCGCTTTGAGTTGTTTTTCTTGCGGTACTTTACGCTTTTGTTCTTTTGGGGACTCGACTTCGGGCGAAGAACCAGCTCTCCTTTTTTTAGTAGGTCTTTTCTTAGGGACCCGATTCGTTTCGCGTGCTAGCTCTTCTTCGTCGGTGTGGTATTCCGGACTAGCTAGGCGTGGAGGAGTACATTCGCGTTCTTTCTGCAAATAAGTGTTCCTTAGGACCTTATTTTCTTCTTTTAACAGATCTATCTCTTTCTTAAGATCTTGATAGAGTAGATCCATTTCCTTAAGCTTGATTCGGAGTGCTTTATTTTCTTCCTCAAAACTTGTATTTTTCACTGAGTCCTGTTTTTCACGCGCTGGCGCTCCCGGCGGACTTCTTTTCCCGAGGTTATTCGATCTTGATGGAGGTGATCGAGATACCCTTGAACTTTTAATAAAAGGGTCAATGGATTGCAATAAGCGGCTCTCCCCAGAATCCGTAGAGCCGACCTCCGAAGAGGGTGGATTTTCCAGTAAAGCTGGACTGCCACCTGGGGTAATTAATCGTTTCGTTTTGTTCATTGCATTTTTTGTATACACTATACGCTCGGTATACGGAGGTTGGATTTTAGTCGCCTCTTACGACAGGCATGCCTACCTCGGGTAAATTCTAGCCCCTACCCGAAGGTAAAACTATGAAAAATAAAATATGGAGCGCTCATATGCGCAGTTGTCATTTTCTTAGAACCCGCCATGGAAGAAATTTTCTTTATTTGCGCACCGACCGTTTCATTAAATATTTTTAATGAAATAATTTAAAAGTTATAGTTTAAAAATACATTACGCATAAACGGCCCATTGACGGCAAAGCTATATTTTTAACACTTACGAGTATGAAATGGATCTACGATTTCACGTGGTGGGTCATTAGAAAAAGTTTAAAGACTTACTGAGGTGATCTGAACCTAGGACATTTAAGTTATCCAACGCTCTAACCACTCAAGGTTTGCAAGGCTTTGGATCAACCCGACAACTTTAAATTTGTGTTAAACGAATTTCTAGATTGGTCTACATAGTGACTAGTGACAAGTGAGGTGTTGGAAAGAGAAGGTTCACCTTTAAATTCGGCGACTAAGTTATTTAATTTATTTTCTACATATTTAATATCCAACATGAATATACTGTTAACTTAAATCCGTACACATCGAAATGCCATAAAAAAGGCTTAGCTTTAAGATAAAAGAAAACGTTTAGAACCGAACTTCGTCATTCTAAATTGCTCAGAAAAAATTGAGAGCATATTGTTGTTTGTTATGAAATCAGACACTCGGTATGCTGCAAAAATCATTATTTTCACCCAACAACATCTTAGGACAAACTTTTCCGTCTGAATATTTTCGTTTTATGTTGCGTAACACGTCTACAAAATCGAAAGAAAAAGTTTTTTTTTTTTTGTTACAAGTTAAGTTTCTTAAAGACTAAACATACCAGAAATGTATCCTGGTTTTTTTAGAAATATTTAAAAGTTTTCTGAAGCAAGAAAAAACATCTATATGCATTTATGTGTTAAAAACATTTTAAAAAAGAGTCAGGCGAATAAACTGGTTGCTTATATTGATAGTGACTAACTCTATTTCTAAAGCGCTTATTTAATATTTGGTAGAGTGCTCTCTGCAATACAAAGACGACCACTACCTCAACATGTGTTCAATATTGATTTGCGGATTTGCACGTTTCAGCATGTTTAACATTTCAGTAATTATATAATTAATAAATTAACTTTAACCAATTAACCAAGCAATATTTTACGTTTAATTCCAGCCAAATTCAAGAGAGGGGGCATATTTATGGAGTAGTACTCGAAAAAAATAACTAAGGCCAGAATACTTTTACTCTATATTGCCAACAAAAAAGGAAAGCAATTCAAATCAATTCAATTGAACTGTAACATTTCCAATCCACTTCGTCGCACTTCTCGCTGTTGAACGTTTATCTTGGAATTGGTTATTGTTTTTCCTTACTACACTAGTGGGACCTTTGTGAATGCCGATACATTTAACCTTACATGTAGCCGTCAGCCTTTGACCTCGTATTCGAATGAAGAGACTATATCCTCTGGCGAAATGGGTGCAAATCTGACTTAAGGCTATGTGAATTGTGGTGGTGAATTCTTTTTCGATTGTAGGTAGTTTGACATTTCAATTTGTTTGGGAGATTTTTTATCATTCTCCGAAGACAAAAATAAAAGGGTTTGGAAGTTTAGTGCTATAAATAGATTCTCCTAAAGACTTAAGGGTGGATTGATTGACGTTGGAAATAAAGCTTCAAAGACGCATTTCTTGTCCAAACTTTCACACAGCATGTGGTGTTTTGATTTATTTGTGTATGATGGGACCTTGAATATGACTTGTGTTGTGGTGCCATAAGTACATATAATTTAATTACTTGTCGTTAAGACATGCATATCTATGTGCCTTTCTCAATTTTGTAATACGTAAACTTCAATTCTAGACCATGTGAACTTTATCCGTTGACTCTGACGGATTCGTTGGTTATGTGCCACCTTAGTAGAGAATGTGTATATTCTATATTGAATCAAACTTATAAACCTAAGTATAATACAGGGAATATCACAGAAACAGTAAAAAAGTAAAACTGCAGTCGTGAGACCAATTTATAAAGGCGGAACAAATAATTCTATTGGAAATTATAGACCAATAGATTAGTGAAATTTGTTGAGAAATATGAAATTCTATACAAAAACTAATACGGATTTCAGAGAGGCGAAAGAACAAACAACCTTTTAGGGGAATTCGCTAATTTTGTGAACATTAAACGAGATCAAAATCATCACGTACTTGTTCGTTTCCTAGATTTCGCCAAGACATTCCATACGTTTGACCATACAAACTAATGGGCTTTTAAGAAATTACAGGCATAAGAGGTGGAATGTCAAAAATGAAAGATTCATAGCTAAATTGGGAAAAAGCAAAGCAAAGTACATAAAATATATTACGAAGTTCCACAAGGATCCAAACTAGGACCAGTACTTTTTGTATATAATGAATTGCTGCGAGCTCTTCAAAACGGTTTTTCGCTAGCATTCGCCGATTATACTGTCAGTGGCGGACTAACCAGGGGGCGGAAGGGGCGACCCGCCCCGGGCCTCCGGTCTTGGGTGGGCCCCAAATGCCTCCGCGTTCCCCTGATCAAATCCTAAACAAGACTTTAAAAATGTGCTTAGTACCTACATAATTTCATCAAGATCAAAACACTACAGCCATGTAGACTACACAGACCTATATACAATTCTGGCTTTCTATACTGGAGGAAGTAAATTTAGTTCAACAATATTTGCAGTCTCTGATATAATAGAGAAAGCTTTAGAAGAAAAACAAATATGCTCTGCCATCTTCCTTGATGTAACACAGGCTTTTGATAAAGTCTGGCACAAAGGATTAATCCGAAAGCTACAAAAATATTTTCCAAAAGAGTATTTAGAATTAAGCATGAGAATGAGTACTCCGAATTGAAATACATCAAAGCTGGAGTACCGCAATGTAGTGTGTTGGGACCAGTACTGTTCCTCCTATACATGAATGACCTACCACAAAATGATGAAACTACTGTTGCCACTTTTGCTGACGATATTGCTGTACTTGCAGTAGGAAAAACCGCACAGGAAGTTACAGAAAAACTACAAAGGACAGTAAATGATATATCCAAATGGACTAAAAAATGGCAAATAAAATTAAATGAACTGAAGTCGGTTCATATTAACTTTACGAAAAAAAAAAACGTACAACACATACCTGTGTACATAAATAATAAAGTAGTACTGCATTCGAACTCAGCTAAGTATTTAGGCTTGACTATGGACGCAAAGTTGCGTTGGAAAACACATGTCAAAAAAAAAACGAGATGAACTAAATATACGATACAATAAAATGCATCGGCTCATAGGGAGGAATTCATGCCTCTCAATCTACAACAAACTGCTTCTCTACAAGCAAATATTGAAACCAATTTGGACATATGGCCTCCAGTTATGGGGGTGCACACGAAAGACAAATCAATAAAGCATACAATGCTTTTAAAACAAAGTATTACGCAATATTGTTAATGCGCCGTGGTACATACTTAATGCTGATCTACATAGGGATCTAAAAATTGAAATGGTAGAGGACGAGGTTCGGAAGGTCGCAAGAAGACATGAAGTTAGGCTTCGCAACCATGCTAATTTAGAAGTAGTTCAACTGGAAGATTACGTAGAGTTAAATCTTTTGAACTAGTTAACTAGGTAAAAAGGAAAGAAATATATGTGTTACAACATAATCACAAGAACAAAGTAATAATGAATTAAAAAACAAAAGGTAACAAACCAAAGTTAGTTCCTAAAAACAGTACATAAGCAAATAAACAAAATTGCTGATTAGTCTGTAGTCTAGATGCGATTACTGGAAGGATGGTAACATTATGCCTTCCCTGGGTGTTTTTAGTGGGTGTTTCAAGTCCCACACTATGGCAAAGCTCGCAAGCGATGTCTTTCAACGATTTTCACCTAGCTACACGCAAAAAAAAAATTGCAGTCTCCAAAAATGACTCTGGATACAGGAATCACCAAACTAAACGCATTGAATGAGTATTTAATGACCGAACGAACCACGATTGTAGACAATGCTGTAACTTTTGGCATAAAAAAATGCAATGACATGAACATCAACATCGAGAAACGAGGAAGAAGGAAGGTAAAAACAACGATGCCGGGTGAATCAGCTCATGATGCTGGATTAGCAATTCAAGAAGAAATACGTCGGTCAATGTATGAATGCATAGACCGATTTATACTAGAATTGTCGACACGGGGCCATGAAACAAATCAATAATATTTTCCAAATTATTGAAACAAAGTTTATCCTAGAAGCTTCAGATTACGCTGTGGCTGTAGCAGTTGACAATCTGATACAAATTTATGGTGAATTTGACAAGGAGCAAGTTTCCCAAGAATTAATAAGGTACCACAGGTATGTAAAAGCCACCTTACGAGTATGGTCGTTGCTGCCAAATGGAGAGCCCAAGAAATCCTTCCATTTGTAATAAAATGAGACTTCAGTGAATCGTTACCCTGTATATCGCTCATACTTTAATACTTCTTGACCATTTGCATCTCGGTTGCAACATGCGAGAGGAGTTTTTCGAAATGGATCAAAAGCGACTGGTTAATCTAGACGTGCTTTCAATTGAGAGAAAAATTTCCAAAGAAATCGATTTCACAGAAATTATTGAGGAGTTCAGTAAATTGAAGGCACGAAAACACATATAACAAGCTACAAAAAATAAAAAAAAAACTATCTTTGATTTATTTTATCTATTTTTTTTTTTTTTTTTTAAAAGCCCCCCTCATTGAGCTTTGCCGCCCGGGTCTCTGACGGGCTTAGTCCGCCACTGTATACTGTGATTGTCGTTTCAAAGAAATCGCAAACAGCAAAAAAACAGCGTAGTGCAATGCTGCCTACAGAGCACAGTCATTAGATTAATTCAGCAAGGTAGTCAACATGGCAAAATTTTAAAGGTTCTATCCGTTGAGAATATTTTTCGAATGATAGTCAGACTGTGGAGTATGACCGTTTCACCGATTGCACACAAAGTCAACACACGAAGACGAGCTCGATGTCTATTTGATATACCATCTTTTATAACAACTAAGCAATCTTCTGTAATCGAAAAATGCCCCATAAGCTGAAATGAAGGCTCTTCACCACAGTTCTGCGACTGGGGCTACGGTACACAATGTGGGACAGCGTTCAAAAAGTTTGACGGCAAATTAACGGCAGCTGAGATGAAGATAATTTGCATGACAGCAGAGTAACAGAAATTGATCGAATAAGAAGTTTCACATCAAAGAACCTATCATAAAGCGTGACCAACTCAGTTTGTACTGTCATGTGATGGAGAGACCCTAAAAGGCAATGTCAATCAACGTTTCCGTACAAACGCGAAAGAGATCCAGGCCTTAAAACTCTAACATCAGCATTTGATTGGCCTCAGTGACGACGTGATTCAACATATGGATGCCTGCCGTTATTTTCTGAGGTCAAACCGGTGAACCAAACATGGGGGACCAGTAGGTATGCATTAAGGGGGAGGGTTATGATCCCTTTAATCCTGATCATAGCCTCACCGCTATTAAGGAAAAACAAGATGTTAAAAAACAACTTAAGTATAATATATATGTGTTGGCGCACGAATCGTGCTACAAAAACAAATCTTAATTACTTTTTTTCCTGTGTGGGTATGTATTCGGCTAATTTGTTTATACCCTATTCTAAGGGTATATTAATTTTGATGCATAATTTGTAACATTTTGTAACATACCTTAATATTGCCCGTAGACCCCTAAAGATCAGCATCGATAGTAATGTCGATCTAGCCATGTCCGTCCGTCTGTCCGTCCTTCCGTCCGTCCGTCTGTCGGCAAAAATTAGGCCTTTAAATGGGCCTAGAGAGTTGACATTTTAACCATATACTCTCTAGGGTCCTAAAATAATCAAGTTTACAAATTTTTGAAATCCCCACAGACAGGCCCACAAGCTCAAAAAAACAAAATTTTGGAAAAAAAACGAATTTTGAGCTAGAAAGCTGAAATCTATGACTCCTAAGACTGCTCGAGAGATAAAATTTTCAAAATCCGCCCACTAACACGTTCACAATTAAATAAAACAATTTGATTGAAAAACCAAAATTTGAGCTAGGGAGCTGAAATTTATAATATATACTCTCTAGGGGGCCCGTTATGCTCATGTGTAAATATTTTCAAAATCCGCCTACTGACACGCCCACAATTAAATAAAACAATTTTATTGAAAAACCAAAGTTTCAGCTAGGGAGCGTTTTTTACGAAAGCTTCGTTTTTTTTTGATAAAATCCTTTAAATGTTATATAACAAAATATGTAGAGCGTTCTTAACAATTCAACTATACTTAGACTTTTGTCACGCCCACTTATGAGGGATAGGAATAAGAATAGGGTATCCAACAGTTCGCCAAGCATACTGTAGCCCGTCCCTATGTTTATTTAGTATTTTAATGTTTATATTTTCATTGAAAAATAATTTACTTTTTAGAGTCAAAACAAAACTTCTGTCTTTAACTAAAACTTTATACGTCTACTTTTTTTAAGAGCAAAGTCTTTTATTGCATTTTCAATATCTATTATAGCATCATACACCTTTTGCTCAATAGACAAGATAGCCAGATTAGTAAGCATTAAAGTAGGGTAGAGCGGGGCTAGTTGGGCCACGGGGCGAGTAGGGTCACACGAATTACTCAAGAACCGCAAGTTCTACACCAGCATAATCATACAGACTGAAATGTGCGCAATAAGCAACCCGTGCAAGACTAGTCTCAGTTGCATTGTATCAGCAGATGGGGAGCCATGCGAACTTTTTTGTATTGGAGTGAAAAAGTAAAAAAAATTGTTTGATTATTTTTTTTTATTTCAGTGGCGAAAGGGTATAAATAATACAATAAGGTACAACTTTTTTATAAATCACATTATTATATTTAAGTATTCCGTTTGTAAAATTTAACTGTTTTAAGTATTTTTTTAATTATGACGCAATATGTTCATCAAACTAGGTGTGGGGTAAGTTGAACCAGGTGGACCAACTTGCCCCCTGAATTAAAAAAAATACATGTGTTTTCTGCATTGTGTGCATTTTCTGAAAGTATACCGGGCGAGGAGTGGGTACAGTGCCATACTGGCCGAAACTGGGCTCATACAAAGTGCTCAATAAAATTTAACTGTTTTAAGAATTTTTTTAATTATGACGCAATATGTTCATCAAACTAGGTGTGGGGTAAGTTGCACCAGGTGGACCAACTTGCCCCCTGAATTAAAAAAATACATGTGTTTTCTGCATTGTGTGCATTTTCTGAAAGTATACCGGTCGAGGAGGGGGTACAGTGCCATACTTGCCGAAACTGGGCTCATACAAAGTGCTCACCTGGACTTGGGGTCGTTTTTATTTGCATAAACTGCAATAGCGACTACGATTCCTAAATTATAATTTCTTATTTCGATTTGTTTTTTTTTTTGCTTTGAAACTAAAAATTGAATTATATAGCTTTTATCCTTTGAATAAAATTCTGTTATAAATTCAATCTTTTTGTCTCTTATGGAGCTATTTTTTGCACTTTTCAGCCCTTGGCGCAACTTGGGCAAGTTGGGCCACTTGGACTTTTGACGCATTTGAGACAATATTATTCTTCTGCGATTACATATTTTCAATTTTGCAAAATTTTATAAAGAGCCCAGATGTCCATTCTTTTCATTGATCCTAGCCTCATAGCTGTATTATAAAGAGATTGATATTTATGAGACTTCAAGTGAAAAGTGTCCCAATTAGCCCCGCCCTACCCTACTCATTGTTGACCTTAAATAATTTTTGATCAATTTCAATTCTGAAAAACTTCTCTCACAGCTGGCATTGCTTATGGCAATTGTGAGGAATATTCGGAGCATTATTATAATTTGGGCAGAGTATCATCAAGCTTGGATTTTAAAATAAATTTAAATAATTGAAGTGAGTCCGCATTAATTAATTTATTATCGTTGCCTGTAATGAAAGTTCGCAGTCGAAGTCGTTCCAGCTTGAAGTCCTGCTCTTCAATTTCGGCAGATGCGTAGTCTAGAGTCTAGACAACATTTGGTGTCGTCCGAATCCAGCAATATAGCCGGCGTTAGATAAGCAAACTTAGCCGCCAAGTTCTGTAGTTGCTGAAAGGGCTCATAAATTTCTACAATAATTGTATCTAACGAAGAAAATAGCTTCCCTCTCAACTCGTTTTCATAAGACAAGTTGCATCTGTGGTTCGGTCATCAAAAATGTTCCTTTTTGTTCTGCGCCTGCGAGATTCCATGGAAATGCCAAGTTCTTCACACATATTTTTTGCATAATTTACAGCGCTTTCTGCCCATTCCTCTCGTTTCTCTATCAGTACCATCTGCAAAGCATTTGCATTCTGAGTTCACAGTCTTATGTCAAGTCCCTTTGTTTGTAAATATTTTTGTGCAAGGAACGAATTCAACTTTGCGATTTATTTCTTTAATTCTTTACTGAACTAAAATCATGTTTCAAATTCCTTCAGCAGTTTTAGCTTTTGTTTCAATTAATTCTACAAAAGATTCCACTACTTGTATGAATAGATTTTCAATAACTACGTATCTTAGTGCTGTCGAATGTAATGGAATTATACTTAGCCCTTTTTATTTGTCCGATGATATATTGGCGAACTGTGTTTCCCAAAATTGCTATAAATTCATTTTTAATTTCTGGTGACATATACATGATTGAAATTTTGTCACCCATTTTAGATCTTACAAGACGTTTTTTCCACTATCGTCCAAGCTTTGGTATTGAATGGCAGACAATGCCGATCCTATATCAGTCTCTGTTTCTAAGCTATCGAAATCCATGTCTAGACATACAGATGAAGACTCTAATAGAGTAGATGTTGATGGAATTTGCTTCTCAGGAACAATGTCAACCTTTCTAACAGCTACCAGATCAACAGTGTCAGGCCCAGTTGTCTTTGGTGAATTTGAGCCCGACTTAGAGTTTGACATCTCAGGAACAGGACATTTCACGTATTTAACTAAAGCCCTTTCATTTTTTCTAATATTTTGCAATTTAGCTCTTTTTTTACGGTAAGATAGCCCACAACTGACGATCCATCATTAGAAGTCATTCTAATTGAATATTAGTCAGAAACAATCCAAGCACAAAATAAAATATGGGGGACCCATGCAAGTCAGTTGCCAGTTGCTTCAATGAGAGCTACATGACAGATGATTTTTTTGGGGTGCACGGACCATAGTGTCACTATGTTCAAAACGTTTGTGTCTCGGAATAGCTACTCGTTTTCAAGTCGTTTTATCAACAAATAGTGGTATACGAAAACGAAAACCAGTCGTTTATGAAAAATTTATGAGAAACAAGTGTTTTTGATGCTCGTTTTAAGGAAAAACGAGCAAAACCTCGTTTATGGTTTGGTGTGAATAGCCTATTAGTAATGGAAAATTTCGTGCTTATTTCAATCGGAGCACAGCATTGGGTATTAAACGTGTAAACCCGCTGTTTTGGCACTAAATGGAACACAGGTTAGCGTTGGCTCCGATTACAACTTAGTTATTCTTTCCCCATCGAGGTCTCGCCGTTTATATACGTATTGACGTAGCTCCCCAACTTCAGCCTCAATAGGGCCAATGTTGCAATCCAGAATTAATTTTTTTTTTCTAAAATTCTGTGTCCTTAGGCAATCTGTCTGATTCCATCACAAGAATTGTGACCCTTCACCCTCGTACTGAAATCGTCATATACACAATTGAAGTTGACTTCGACACTCTGGCCAGACAACACCCGAAGGAAGGTACGTCGAGATCTGTGCTGAGGTAAATAACCTGACTCAGCTTGTAAATGAGCCGACACGGATACCGGACATTAGAAGTGAAACTGCCAACACACTGGTTTCTTACCTCTCACGCCGATAAATACGCTTTGAACGTATTATCGCCTCTAGGTACGTCAGACCATTGTATCACATCAGCAAATCTCTCGTACTCGAACCACATTGTTAAAGAACAAACTCCCAAAAGAACCGTATGGCAATGCGAGAAAGCCAATTGAGAAAAACTAAACGGTTTCTTTAAGAGTTTTAACTGGTCGCTGTGCTTCCTCGATAGCGACGTGGATGCTGCTGCTGATATGGTCACAAACATAATTCACCTGGGCGTGAAGTCTTTCATACCTAACAGGATAAAAAGTATCAAAATCAAGGTAAACTCGTGGTGTGACTCGAGCTGCAAAGAGGCTATCAGGTTAAAAGAGGTAAGATTTCGGTGATTCAAAGCCAACCCATCTGAAGAAAGCGGAAAAAAGTTTAAACGAGCCAGAAATGACTGCAGTGCCCAAATTAATCGTGTCAAATTCTCCTATGACCAAAAGTTAATGCAAAAAATACTACAAAGTTCCACTGGTAATATAAACTTTTGCAAGCCAACGTCGAGCTGGGGCAGGTAGTTTTTTTATAAAACAACAAAATCTAGTTTCTCTTTACATGGAGTTTTTTGTCAATAGTTTTTCCACCAAATTTATTTCTCAAAACATCCCGCATTAAGAAATAAATTGTATCTTTCAGTAGAAGATATCAAGTATCATATCTAAGTGCAAGCTGTGCCAACCAACAAATTCCAATATTTACCTATAAAGAGAAAATAAATTTCTATCTACTCGTATCTACCTTTATCTAACATACCTTCTCTGGGTAAACGGTTTTAGCAATTTTATTTGAATTATTTTCTTGTATCATCCTTAGCTTTAACTAAAATGAATAAATGAAAGGACAAATATTTACAGCTGCGTGTGATGACATAGTTAATTCATACAATCGTGCAGGTGCAACAATGTTTTGAAGACTTTTGTTTCGTACCCCTGCTTTGAGATGGACTATACTATTTTATTACCTGCAAAGCACTTTTCCGCCTCAAACCGGGGAAATTTTGATGCTCACTAATTCTCATTCAAAGGATGTAGGTACGAACTATAGAATTAAAATTCAGGAAAAAGTTTCCATTTACCTTGCGTGGCGTGCAAATCTTCGGGTGAATTTAAATAGTATCTACCTAACGATATGGCAGTAGATATCATGGGAGACTCAATAAGAAATGTGTCTGTGTAGCATATAGCTAGAAATGCATGGCCGATAAACCGATTACATTGAAGCCAATTAAGGCAAAGGTATATTCTTTAGTAGTTTGCCTAATTTCATTGGCTTACCGGAAGCGAAACAGAATTTGTGTGCTCACTTAATGTGGGGATTTTCCCATGAAGAGAAGGAACTGAATTTGAATTCCAAGCAGGGGCACACCATAGATGTAGTATAGACATGAGAAATCTTTATGAGTTTCTTATCTTTGGAAATACGCCATTCTATATCTACATAAAGCAATGGATGCAGCCACAAGTATTTTCAAGTGCCTTTCGAAATGGAAATCAATAAATTCTATTATTTCAAGGAAGAAAAAAGATACATATCTCTCTAGTTGGTATGTAGTCTTCTATCTATTTCAATAGATGAGAAATGCAGTGAAATTTGGAAAGAAATTCGAACTTCCTTTTGGTGAATAAACTGAATATCTATGGTAATCTATCCATATTTATATCCCCCAAAGTAGATGTGTCATTGGATTGAAAGTCTGTTCATTTGGAACTGATCGAAAATTGCAAATTTGGTTAAAACGCCCCAAAAACTGGAAACCTATGTCAAAAAACGTTGTAAGGGCATTAAGTTGTTTACAAACGCATCGCTTACATATTTTGTAACAATGTTTTTTCTTTAAGAAACTTATTAAAAAAAACAACGTTTTTGTTAAAAACGCACCCAAAAAGTCAGCTTTGCAAAAAACTTTCTTCTGTAGAATGTTAAAAGAGATATTGTCTACTTTCATTTCCATCAAATTTCGAATTAAATGTATTTTTTTTTTGTTTATTTTTGTACCCTTACGGCCCCTTGAGAGTATATGTTATCATTTTTAGCTTTCTACCTCGAATCCAGATGCCTTGAAATTGGTGCTGGATGGACATGGCTAAATCGACATAACTTATAATGCTTTACAGAAATGATCGCTATTAATGCATGTTAATAACTATGTATCGAAATTAATATACCCATAAGAACTAGAGAGTGCCGTAAACATCCTATTTCACTCTATCCCTAAAATTAAGATTAAGATTCATTAATTCCATTCCTGATACAAAAAGACAAGTCTTATAAAATTTTACGTTTTGTGCTTTGTTTCAGAAAAGTAAGTTCAATTAATTATTTTACATGTTTTTATACCCTATTCTAAGGGTATATTAATTTTGACGTTTGTAACATACCTTAATATTGCCCGTAGACCCCTAAAAGTTACTATATTTATGATCAGCATCGATAGTAATGTCGATCTAGCCATGTCCGTCCGTCCGTCCGTCGGCAAAAATTATGCCTTTAAACTGGGCCTAGAGAGCTGAAATTTTAACCATATACTCTCTAGGGTCCCGAAATAATCAAGTTTACGAATTTTTGAAATCCGCCCACAGACACGCCCACAAACTCAAAAAAACAAAATTTCGGAAAAAATCAAATTTTGAGCTAGAAAGCTGAAAAAAAAATTATATGATCTATGACTCCTAAAACTGCTCGGGATATAAAATTTTCAAAATCCGCCCACTGACACGCCCGTAAATAAATAAAACAATTTTATTGAAAAACCAAAATTTGAGCTAGGGAGCTGAAATTTATAATATATACTCTCTAGGGGCCCTTTTTGCTCATGTGTTAATTTTTTTTTAATCCGCCTACTGACACGCCCACAATTAAATAAAACAATTTTATTGAAACACCCAAGTTTGAGCTAGGGATCGTTTTTTTTCGATAAAATCCTTTAATTGTTATAAATAACAAAATATGTAGAGAAATTTGTCACGCCCGCTTATGAGGGATAGGAATATGAATAGGGTATCCAACAGTTCGCCCAAGCGGACTGTAGCCCGTCCCTATGTTTTTATTAAGATACATATCTCTCTAGTTGGTATTTAGTCTTCTATCTATTTCAATAGATGAGAAATGCAGTGAAATTTGGAAAGAAATTCGAACTTCCTTTTGGTGAATAAACTGAATATCTATGGTAATCTATCCATATTCATATCCCCCAAAGTAGATGTGTCATTGGATTGAAAGTCTGTTCATTTGGAACTGATCGAAAATTGCAAATTTGGTTAAAACGCCCCAAAAACTGGATACCTATGTCAAAAAACGTTGTAAGGGCATTAAGTTGTTTACAAACGCATCGTTTACATATTTTGTAACAATGTTTTTTCTTTAAGAAACTTATTAAAAAAAACAAAGTTTTTGTCAAAAACGCACCCAAAAAGTCAGCTTTGCAAACCACTTTCTTCTGTAGAATGTTAAGAAAGATATTAGCCGTGTTTCTTTGCACGCGGATATAGGGATGGCATCAGAAAACGACCATCGCCGCTTAAGAATTCATCAAAAAAAAACTTGGCAGCACACATGCACCTATGACATGCACTGTGACACAGCTGTAAGTTGTAGTTAAGAAATTTGTATTGAAAATCCTGAAATAGAAAAATATTTACTTCCGCCAATTGAAATTGATGCCAAGCATATTCTAAAATTATGAAAAACAATTTCACATTAACAGATTTGCTAAATTCAATTACCTTTATAATGAAGTTTGAAAAAAAATAATAATAAAATCACGAACAAAATATTCGGCGGGATGTGTTAGTGGACGGAGGGATGTCAAATTTTGACATTTCCTGAAATATTCATCGCATCGGTTCATCAGAAACGAAGAAAATGGGTTTTGGAAGCACTGTTTATCCCGGCTAACTGACGTAGCGGCGATAGCTATCCCCGCTAAAGTTAGCGTATATAGGATAAGTTGTTGTTGTACTTTACATGCAAATTTCAAATTATCCCTATATCCGCGTGCGAAGAAACACGGCTATTGTCTACTTTCATTTCTATCAAATTTCGAATTAAACGTATTTTTTTTTTTGTTTATTTTTGTACCCTTACGGCCTTGAGAGTATTATGTTATCATTTTTAGCTTTCTACCTCGAATCCAGATGCCTTGAAATTGGTGCCGGACGGATGGATATAGCTAAATCGACATAACTTATAATGCTTTACAGAAATGATCGCTATTAATGCATGTTAATAACTATGTATCGAAATTAATATACCCATAAGAACTAGAGAGTGCCGTAAACATCCTATTTCACTCTATCCCTAAAATTAAGATTAAGATTCATTAATTCCATTCCTGATACAAAAAGACAAGTCTTATAAAATTTTACGTTTTGTGCCTTGTTTAAGAAAAGTAAGTTCAATTAATTATTTTACATGTTTTTTATACATTAAAGAGAAAAAAAACAGAGGAAAGGAAAAGGGACGTCGATGCATTAGCACGTCTCTGCAAAATATTGAAAAATATTTTTCGGTAATGTGTTGGTATTATATTATCGCCTAATTTGAAGGATTAATTGTACAACTCTATGTGAGGTTGCAATTAAATTTTTTTTTTATAAATATTCAGGCGTTTTTGTGGTTATTTTTTTATGTAGGAATAGAACGGTCCGATATTTTAGTAAATGTGCCGGAAATGTGTTCATATCTGTTGATATCAAAGATATATCTGGCACAGCTTTTGTAGTTCATAAAGGCTTTAACTACCTTAAGTTAAACTTCTTTCGAAAGATACTTTTAAGCGGGACTCGTAAATACAAATATGTCTGCAAATAAGCAAAGCTTTCGATTTGGTTGAATTTAGCTGGAGTTTGTTAAGTTTGGACCAAAAATTAACTTTATCGAGCTCCTGATTCACTGTGTCTATGGAAGGATTTATTTGTGATTTCGAAAACCACAAGTGTAATTGTACATTATCCGCATACTTATGATGATTACATGTGGTACAACTCGTCGAGATATCGTTGATGAAGCATGAAAATAATAGAGGTCTAGGACAGAGCCTTCCTCCACTCCAAAACTAGTCACCTTGTGGAGTGTACCATCAAAGATTGAAGTCGCAAAGATTCAACGGGCTATGCTGTCTACGACCAAGGTTGTCAGAAGGGTCTGTATGAAGAGCGACGAACAAGAGACTGTGATTAATCGTGGTCCAGATGCAGCCAGCAATTGCAGTGAGCCCAAAATAGGCAAACCTCTTCCTAGTAGCAGTATGATTGCGGCACTTCCTGACCCTCCAAAGAGTATTCCCAAAAACCCACCACTAATCCTAATACGTCTCGCAGCAGATGTCAGCGATAACGCACTCCCTCGAGGGCGTACTATAAAGGCTGGCGAAACGCCATAAGGACTCTGAAGATCTTTGAAGATATTCTGGAGAACGACAGAACGCCGCAGCAGAACACCGCAGCAGATCGGCAAATTAAAATGGGCCCAAGGCCACCGGAAAAATGACAAACGGGCTAGCAAGGACCGCACGTCCAAGCGCTAGAGATCGGTGGAGGAAACCGTTTCGGTTGCCAAAAAACCAAACCACCACCTTATATTCCGCTTCCAAGTCTCAAAAGTCCTTTAGCGATGTCCTAAAAGATAAAATCGTGATCGTATTCGGCGGGGCATACCTTGGGTAATATTGGTTATGATGGTATCGCCCAAATTGTACCGTTCCTCCATCAGAGCAGATCTCAGGCCTCTGAGTATCACGTCGCATTCTTATCTTTTTCCACAGCAGGTCCCAAATGTGTTCAATTGAATCCGAGTCTGAGTTTATCACAGGACAACCCATTAGGAAGATTTCCACTTCCTGTAACTACTCGGTAACACACCTTGCCTTGTTTGGACTAGCATTATCCTGCATCAGCAAAAAGTTTTCCCCAATAAACGGTGCGAATGAAGCCACATATTAACCTGGACTCATCAACGTCGGTCGGTAAATTCCAACAAGTAACTGTTTAAACCATACAAAACTAAGTGGCACACATCTTCGAACACAACCCAGTTTTTTTCGTTTTCACTACATCTGGAAGCGAAAAAGAAAATATTTTTAACTTTAAAGTTAACGGTTATTTAAAGTTACATTACTTATTAGGTTGTGCTTCCTCCTTTTACCACAATAACTTCTGCAAGGCGTCTGAGCATTGAGTCTATTAAGCTTTGAAGTGGCTCTACTGGAATGGTACTCTAAGCCGTTATAAAGTCGTTCTTAGTTTAATCTGCAGTTCTGCCAATGTTTTCAGGAATTTTAGATTTTACTATGTTTTTTTTTTTTTTTTGTCGGGGTGTGTGAGACTTTCTGCACTGGAGCACTCAGACTCAATACTGGTCCATTGTACTAAGATTTTACTATGTGCCAAAGGTTTTCTATAACATTAAGGTCAGGACTTTGCGGGAGTTATGTTAAAACTTCTTGACCCACTTCTGCCAAATACTTTTTAATGATCCAGGCTATGTGTATTGGCAAAAAGGGTGGCGACGGTGTAGAGGTTAGTGTGTTGGCTTGTGACCCGTGCGGTGCAGGTTCAATCCCCATGGGGAACAACAACATACGCCACCCAATCACATGCATCTACACCAAAAGGAGGATTTCTGCCTGGTAGTACAATGGAACGTTACCGAGTCTGAGTGCTCTGGGATTTGGATTTCCTTTTTGAAAAAAAAAAAAAAAAAAATGTGTATTGGCGCATTGTCATGTTGAAGGATAAAATTGTTCCCGATATATCTTGAACCAGCAACCAATGCAACATCATTTAAAATTTTCAAAAATTGTTACTGTTTCATGTTATCGGAGCACCTTACAAGCGGACTCACTCCACTATTTAATATGCAACCCCATATCATTAACTTGCCTCCTTTGGAATGTCGTGTGGGTTGAGTGACGGGCTGTTTGGCCTTCATTTTAGGGTTGGAACAATAAAACTTACGCCCATAGGTACCGTCCAAGGAACAAGCTGTTTCATCCGTCTAAAGAATGCTTCTCCAAAACTCTGGCGGTTTGTTGTTGTGGTCCCTTGCAAATTGTAGCCTAACTTGCTTGTTTTTTGGGTGTTATATGCGGCTTTTTCTGGATAACGTAGGCATTTATTCCGTTTTCTTTTAATCTTCGTCGCAATGTTCTCTCACTTACATTATTTTCGCGATCTTTGTTAATGTCCATGAGTACAGTTTTAACACTTTCACGTGCGTTACTTTTGAAGGAGCGAACAATTTTAGCATCTTCTCTTTTTGATGTTACCCTTTTTCTGCCTCTACCAATTTTATTTTTTACACTTTCACATTCTTTAAATTTAGAATTTATATTATAAATTGTTTTCCAGCTGCAACCATATTTTTTAGAGAGTTCCACTGCCGAAACACCCATCCGCAATTCTGCAGTAATGGCCGCTCTGTTTTCAAGGGAAAGCTCAATAGTTTTTGCCATCTCGTACAACCTTTCTGTAGTAGGTATAGACCTAGTAAAACTGACCGCGATATTTGGACATAACGCAAAATATCATTTAACTAAAGAAATTTAGAACCGTTACTTTCCCAATGCAGTTATTTGCACTTGGGTAAATAATTTTGCCTGCGTTCGATGGATGTGTAAATAATTGTGCCACTTTTTTTTATTTTAACAGTTACTTGTTGGAATTTGCTAATTTTTTTTTGTTTACTGTTTCAATAAAAATGCAAACATTAAAAATGAGAAAAGTTAATGAACAATTTGTTCTTATTTCAAAAGTTCTCCAGCTTAATACGTTGGTTAAAGTGCGAGCAATGCAATGTGTAAATAATTTTGTTGTTTATTGCTTGGTCTAAGTACTCCTTTTGTCAGAAGGGAAATACTGTCGTTGGTGTTTTTAAATGACATTTTTTCTAACAGATAACAGGCCTCTGAATTGCTTTTTCTTTACCGTTCTACGTGCCTACTAGAAGTTTAAGAGAAAGGCCTTCATTTTACCCGCAGACCCATAGGACAAACTATATGGGTTAGCCGACCCTATAACTCAACGCAATCGTTTATTTAATTCCCTTGCCAGTCACATGGATTTAAAATCTAGTCTCGATTGTTTTAAGCAAACTGCTATTCAATTTGTTAACGCCAAATTTATATAAACAATTCTTCTTCTTTTTAATGAATGAAAATACAGTTATCTGAAGATCTGTGAAGGTTTCTTATACCCGGTAGATGTAATCTAATATCTAAAAATCAATGTTTGTGTTACTTCACGGTTTAGAATAAATATAAAAATCAAGGCAATGGTGCGATGGTATAAAGCAATTTACGCGCCACCCGAGGAGAAAAAAAATCTGCAAAAGCACCAAACTTCTACCCTATCCTCCTATTCTTTCATGTAGTATGTAGCACCTTAAAACAGGAAATGAATCATTTGCTATGCTAGTTGCTGCAGAGGCAACAAACAAAGTGCCTGCGCTGTACACTATAAAGTTACTGTAAAAATTACAGAAAAACTCCTTTAGCGTACGCAAATTATAAAAAAAATCAAAAAAAAGTTTAAGTTTGTCTTCTACGGGTCATCGGATTGAGTTGAAACTTAGTATTGTTGCTGTTGGGACTTCTGTGAAGGTTTCTGGCTTACAAAAGTCTAATATGTTGGTAGTCCAGTGCAGTAATTCGGTTAATGACAAATTAATTAAAAAAACACTCAAAAACCTTAGTAAACAATTAAAATCAGTAAGTAACAGTGAAACAAGTATTGAGCAAAATTTAATTTAATTTACACAGTAGTTGCTGGCACTTACGCGGAAGTTTTTGACATCAAAGCACCAACGTACAATAGGTGGCGCCCGAGTCGTGTCGGATAATTGCACGTCTTCTTTGCGTTAGCCCATCGTTCATTCATTTGCTTTGAAACTTTGTACAGTGGTATGTTGGCATTTGTATATGCCTGCTCTGTATATGTGTATCTAGTTTAAACAAATTACAAAACAATTTAAAGAGGCATTGCAACGCATGCCGGACATTATAGTAAATAAATAAATCTTTATGCATTTTGTTCTGTGTAATTATTCGGTTCCATATATTTTTTTTGAAGATGTGTACTTAACAAAAATGAAGTTTGGCGGCACTCCTCTGAGCAGATGGACTATGATGAAGCTAGTTAACTACTTAAAGGAGCGTCGGAAAGAAGGACGTCTCACCAAGAACCTTCACTTCCGACAAAACGGTCGCACTGTAACGGCCTATGGGAACCATTATATAAAAAAAAATTCAAAAGTGGTTCTTCCTTTCTTCAGCCAGCTCTGTGTGGTTTCAGTAAGATGGTGCAACCTCACATATAGAAAAATTTATTTTGACAGAATTGCAGAGCTTATTCCCAAATAAGCCGATTTTTAGGAACTCCACTTTCCGTTGATCTAAGGTCTCCGGACTTGACTTCACCTGATCGTTTTTTGTGGGGCTATTGTAAACAAGAAGTCAAAAACGCACAAAGTTCAATGATTCGAAGCAATCTATTCAAACAATAATTGAGGCAATTTTCGCTGCAACAGGTAGTATTGAACAACTTTTTAATATAATAAGATATCACACATGCGTCACCGAGACCGGATGCCATTTGAACTAAAAATAAATAAATTATAAAAATATGAATTGAAAAAAAATCATGTTTGAGTTTCTCAATGAAGCAATATTCGTCAGCCACACTGTAGATTGAAATTATTAACATTAAGTAAATAAGTTAAATAAAATTAAGTAAAAATTAAGCAAATAAAAATTATTATATATGTTAACTAACGACCTATTTTAGATTAAATACCAGAATTTTTGTGTGAGAATTCTCACATATGGAAGCTTAAGGGGGTCTGGTATTCCCACCGCATCCGTATGAAATCCTAGTATTTATGAAATAAAAGAGAAATTTTTCGCGCTGCAGAAAATTATCTTTTTTGCCACAGGTTTATCAATATTTGTAGGATTTCACAGCAGTTAAAGAGATACTTTATATGATGGCGTATGTTGATTTTCCTAATTCGAATAGGCTATCCTGCCTATCACTACTTTAAATAAATTCTTTAAGCAGCTCACTTAACCTCTAATCTCCGATTAGCATGAATAATGACAGTGTAACATTGACATCCTATAAATTTGCCACCCGAAGAATATATTTACTTCGGACAACCATAATATTATGAAATCGTGTCAACGCCTTCATCAAAATTTCCACAAACACTGCTAAAAGGAACAATTTTGTCATACTACAATATTGTCCCATAGCATCACAAAAAAAATCCTTCAACCATTATTGTTGGTATGTGCATGATGGCGGCACCGCTCTTAACAAATTGCCTACCTGGCCACCTTGTTTCCTTTTTTTTTTGACATACATAATTTTCACATCTTGACACTCATTATTATTCATAGGATAATTCAGTTAGATGATGAAATAAGGAAAGAAATCTGGTTAACATCTATATTTGTAGTATAGAAATATTATTTCCTGGGGGAATGGTTTCCTAAATTTATTCAAATTCTCTGGCAGGATACAATCTGAAAAATTTAAACGGAGAGCATGGTATAGATAACTCAAGGCCATCACCTTAACCACCATGTAGTCTGGGAATAGTATCCTACATTATGTATAAATTATATAATATTTTTTTGAGAAATTTTGATTTGGTTGCACGGAATGCCATTCAAACTTATTATGAACAATACTCAAACAAGCAAGTAATTTTGATTTGTGTTTTGTTTTCTTTTTGGAGATATGAATCTTCGTCCTTATAAACTAAGTTGGCAGCGCAATAGAAAACTGACAGAAAATGTCCAACACGTTGCAGAGAGAATAGTGGGTGAGTTCCAAAATGCATCAGATGTGTTTTAGATGCAATGTCATAAGATCCGAAATGCAAACGAAAAAAAAATTTACGTTATTGATGCGCATCAACTGAGCAAACTACGCATCGACCATCTTTTCGGTGCTTCCATTTGACATTGGGCGCGTTCAATTTGCGAGTTCGCTACTATTTAAACCTCTATCACCAATAGTGACGTGAGTTATTCGATCAATGAGGAAGGGTTTAATAGTAGGGACTAGTAGTTGAAATTGAACCATTATTGCATTGGCATCGGGGTTGCATTGCAGGATGCGTATCAAAAAACTATTGCTACCGCATCGAAACTTTGTATACCCTATTCTAAGGTTAGGTATATCAATTTTGACTCATAGTTTGTAACATACATTGCCCATAGACCCCTAAGAGTTACTAGATTCGTGATGAGCATCGGTAGTACCTAATGTCGATCTATCCATGTCCGTCCATCCGTCGGCAAAAATAAGGCATTTACTCTAGGGCCCGAAACAATCAAGTTTAAGAATTTTTAACCCGCTCACTGACATGCCCACAATCTCAAAAAATTAATTTATCGAAAATATCTTATTGTGCTAAAAAGCTGAAATTTTTAATATATATTGTCTTTAGAGGCCCAAAATGCCCGGGAGTAAAATTTTTTAAAATCTGCCCACAATTTTAAAAGAAAAAACATTTTATCGAAAAGTCAAAGTTTAAGCTAGGTTGCTGCAATTTGGAATATATGCTCTCTATGGGTCGTTCATACTCATATTTGAATGTTTTTAAATATTTTTAACCAAAGAAAGATAAACTGCGCCTCGGAGGCGCCCGCGAAATATATATATTGCTTTCTTCTTTTAACCGACGCTCGAACAAACTTGTTTTTTAAGCCAACTCAGTCGTCGATTTATACTTGCGATTGACGGTCGTTCCGGTTCGGTAAGTACCACCGTTTTTCAGTTATGGTAATGCAGTTATGGTAATGCGCTATTATCAGCATATGAAAATTAAATACCGAAGATCTCTAATTTTGTGTTCCTTTTTGTTATGGATTTATAAAATCCTACTTCTCTTTGAAAAACAGAAAAATTAATAATATATGTTTATGTTTTACTTTATTGCTAATAATGTAACAATAAAATGACAAAATAAAAAAAATATTTATTTAATTTTGTAAAATTAACGTTTTTTAATTGTGCGCCTCCCAGGCGCATGTTTATCCGGAGAAAAACGGAACTTTCGACTCACAAAGGCTGTATCCTATGGGGTAGTAGAGTAGTGGTACCCCCCGAAATATCGAGATCAAATTTTGAAACTGCTTCATGGTTATCATCCTGGAATTTACATAATGAAAGCTTATTCCCGTAACTGTGTGTGGTGGCCTAAAATTGATAAGCAAATCGAGTTGGAAGTCCAAGGCTGTGCCCAGTGTCAAACAAATAAAGGAAATGCACCAGCTGCCCCGAGACAATTTGTTACACCTCCATATCACCCATCAAGTAATGGCCAAGCGGAACGAATGGTCCAATATTTAAAGACGTCACTCAAGACCATGTCAGAAGGAGACATGCACACCAAATTGCAGCGTGTGTTGTTTAAACAGCACACTACTCCTCACACGACAACTGGAAAAACACCAGCAGAGATGTTGATGGGACGACGGCTTCATACGGCCTTAGTCGGTCAAGAAGTTTTCAACTCGGAGACTCCGTATATTTCCAAAATTATTCTAGTGGACCACAGTGGTTGGAGGGCCAAGTTATTGAAATAACGGGTCCCGTGTCCTATCCTATATAGTAAAATCAATGGATAACAGGATAGGTCGCCGCCACATCGATCAAATTAAACACCGCCTAAGCCAATACAAGCCAATCGAGATTCTCGGTAGAAGCGATGAAACTGAGGATCGTCAGGGAGAAGATTTTATCCCAGAAAACTCATCCGTGCCACCGCCAATAACAACAACAGAAAAATTGACAAGTTGAGGAACACGAGTTCGTAACGAATGATGATATCTCTACCCCAGCACCAGCACCCACCACCACCGCGGAACAAGTTCCCGATAATGTCACTCGTTATGGACGAGTTGTAAAAACTCCTCAACGTTTTGGAATTAACTAAAAGGGGAGGAATGTGGCGTCTTCGAGTCACCCTGTGACGATAATCTAAGAATGACAGCAGACTTCGTGGATGACAGAAAAAGATCTGAGAGAACATGTGCTGTGAGAAGTAATTTGCAATTTAGAAGAAGGACAAAGATCTTTCCCTTGGTAAAATAAAAACCCCTGAATTTTCGTAATTACTCAAAGTATTGTTTTTTATTCTTTTCTTTTTTCTTATTGAACTACAACACTTAGGCCCCGATTGCGGTTGTCGATTGCTTGATCGATTGCTTGATCGATGAACAACTTTTTTCGATCAACGATCGACGATTGTCGATTGTGGTCGACATTTATCCATTTCACAAACGATTGCTGTCGATTGGTATTTTCTGATCGAGGCGTTACGCATATAAATATTCACAATATTCTGGCGATTTAACTGATTGACATTTAAAAGTAGGCAACACTTTTTACAATTCAATTCCATAATTACCATTCACCTGGACACAAGTGCATACATTTTCTTAGCTTGTGACACAACATTTTTCAGTTTTATTCCTCAAAAGTGTTGCTTACTTGTAGATGTTAATTTTTTTGCGAGCCTTTTACAATAGAGCATTGCACAGTCGATTGCTTAGACAATGAGCCTTATTGCGAAGATCAATCGACAGTTGATAATTGACTATTTTCAATGTGTGCTATTGTGAACGAACGATTCTAAAGGATTTTATCAATCGCAGTCAATTAAAAAAATGCGATTGACGAAAATACTAAATGAATCGTTCGTTCACAATAGCACACATTGAAAATAATCAATTATCGATTGTCGATTGATCTTCGCAATAAGGCTCAAAGCCAATCGGTCGATCCAATCGACACAATCGACAAATGTCGTTCGATTGGTAATCGACAATCGCAATAGGGGCCTTAGTTTGTAAAAAGTGTGATGTAGGCCTTTGCCCACCATGTTTTGAGCGTTATCATCTAATTTCAGCGAACCAATAAAGATTTTACTTCGCAAATTAGTTTTTTATTTCTTACTTTATGCAAAATCGCATTTATATGCGGTGACCATATGGTAACAGGTTCGATCGGCTAAATGATCAGCGGGCCAAATAAAAAAATTATCAGAATTGTTTGCTAAGGTTATGGCCCCTATCCGTCGATATTTTCACATATTCAAAAATGCATTCTAGAATTGAAGTTCACTTATTACAAAATTGTCTAATTTGAACAGTTTTATTTGACCTATTGTTTTCTTGGTTTGGCCACACTAGGTTTTAAATGTCAAAATCTTATTCCGCCGTAACTGCATTTCACAACATACTCCATATTTGTTGTGTTTTGACTCATTTTTTTTGGCTAGCGTTCTGTAATTAGAAAACGTATTTTATAATTTGTAAATAATGACTCCAGAAGGATCAGAGCCATTGGAAGAACTACCAAATAGTGAAGAAGAAAACTCGGTCGCTCCATCTACATCGTCGGCTACCAATAACGTGCAAATTCGTGTGAAAAATGTATCTGAAATTAATTCAAATGAAGCCGAAGCTCTTCCGTCTCCACCCATCAAAAGAAAATTACCATCATGGATGCGTTTGGCACCACAAAACCCGAACGAGAGTGCTACTAACAAAAAAGCAAAGATTGTTTCCAATGAGGTTAATCAGAATGCTGCAACAAGCAGTTCTCGTGATGATCAATCAGTATCTGACGAAGTTGACTTGCCTAACAGCGTTAGCGATCTTATTGGTACCACAAATGATTTAGGTGTCCAAAATGCTGAAGTTGCTGCAACCGATGATCACGAAGCAGAAACCCAGTCTGTTTCTGATTCTACTTGTGCATCTACTTCGACTGCTCAATGCTCCACCACACCAACGACTGCGATAAAACCCGAGCCATCCGATAGTGAAGATAATGGGGCCGTTGGACAAATAATACCAGCATCATCAAAGGATATTAAGCCAGCCGTTAAGGTTGAAAAGGAAGAAGCTACATCCAGCACGACAAGGCCAACCTGTAGATTCGGCGTTCGTTGTTACAGGTACCCAGATTGTTGGTGTTTTTTTAAGATTTAATTTAAGTGGAAAAAAATCCGAAAATGTTCATATAATTACAGGCAAAATCCGATACACAGGCTAGAAGAAGCACATCCGGGTGACAAGGACTACCAACGTCCAAATTTTCCATCACCTCCAAATGGTACACCCGCTTGTCCGTACGGAGACTTGTGCTATCGTCGTAATCCAGTGCATTTTCAACAATACAGCCATCCTCCTTCAAGTTAGCTCAAACGCATGGTGAAATCGATTTGATACTCTTTCGCTTGTAAAGTTTTTTCTCTTGTGCTAACCATCTCATTTTAACGAAATAAACTCATTATTAATAGCTTCAGTGGGTTCCTTTATTGAACATTATTCCTCAAATCGAATTCACCATTAGCTTCTTCATAAAAATGCGCTGCTAAATGTCGTTTTTTTTCAGCTGACTTTGATCAGAACTATAAAAACTATAAAATGCGTTTAAGGAAGCAAAAGCAACCACCCGCTGATGCCAATACGTCTTGTTCAGATCTGGGGGATGCTGATGATGATAGTAACGATTTCGATGATCCATTCATCAACGATGACACGGATGATGAATTCATTCCGAATACTCTTGATTTTGAAGAAGACGATGATGATGATTTTTTGTAAATTGAAGCAATGGAAACTATTTTATGCGTGTTTCCTGTATAAATATATATTTGTCATTTAATTACGCATTACATATTTCATAATTCTGCCATTTGTACACTCTTTCGAGACCAATGTACATGATATTGGGCTTTTGTGACTTTCTTGTTTGGTAGACGAATATTTAAATCTTAATTTAAGCAGAACTCTGGCATCTGCGATGGTGATGGACCAATACTTACATTAACTCAAAAGAATCTATTTGCCATTGGTAAGCGGGTTTTTGAATTATTTGTTATGCCAAGTTGAAGTGGGAGTTGATTACTTTACTCGCATTATTCGTCGCACTTGCACTACCGGTTGTCAATAGTATATTTGTCATTAAATCGGCACAAGGCCCCCACACAGTCCACTCAGCTTATTAGTGATATTCATGAATTGAATTCAAAATCAATTAAAAATTCAAAAATCCCAACCGTAGTTTTTCACACCTGTGCTTCTATCCAATGATTCTGGTGTGGTATGTTTTCATCCTCAGTCTTCAGACACGTGTCTTTGAATTCTCAGTTGGATTCATTGAGCTTGTGACTGGCTCACCGTTTTACATATACGATGGATTCAAAACTCTTTGTGTGTAATTCGTGCCTTTTCAGTATATAATTCGGTTTAAATTCGTTACCAAGACGGTCCTAAATTGTGAATTTCAAGTGATAACTCGGCCTTAAATGTTTTCAGCTCGTCTAAGTAGATTATTCCATTTCCATCCATCGTCTGACTCTCCGTCTTATTTTTGGCAGGCAATTAAAATGAAAACCCAACGTTCAAAAAAAAAGTCCAAAAAGCTACAGTAGTACAGAATTGGCGCTAACAACCCCGCATCACTCACTGGCCATATGTATCGTTCGTTAGACTATAATTCTTGCATACAGGGTGGTTATCTGGTGGACCGCATTAGATAAAGAAATAAAAAGTGATAAGCTGGCAAAACGAGGAGCTTATCAGTACATTGGCGGAGCACTCCGTATAACTCCCTCCTCAGCACCAGATATTGTGCTTTATCTGACACCCCTTGACATGTTTGGGAGGCAAACAGCTGCCAGTCCGGATGTCCGCTTAAAAGCTACCTTAGAGTGAATCAATAAGAAAATTGGGCACTCCAACATTCTGAACTCTTTTGGGTATCTACCAACAAAGATAGACTTCATCATTCTAATTACAGTTTGGAAAGAATTGCCATCCTCACCATGTCATTCTGGGAACACAAAGCATTTGCGGAAGATAAATCCATCCATTTCTACACCGATGGATCAAGAACTAGTGATGGGGTGGTTGGGGTATTCTTAAAAAGACTAAGTCTTAGTCTCTCTTTCGGTCTTCCTAATCATTGTAGCGTCTTCCAGGCGGAAATAATGGCAATCAAATTAGCCTTGATTGTGGCTGAAGAGGAATGCGTAATCCGCTCAAAGCATCCGTATCTTCTCGTATAGCCAAGCCGCGACAAAATACGTGGACTCAGTCTTTTCAAACTTCGTCGTAGCCCTAGAAAATGACAATTCAATACTCACCTTTGTTGGTTAGGCTGATAAGCTCGCCAAAAAGGCAACTATAGCCCGTTTTACCTGACAAAGGTTCTCTAGATATACTATATACTAATCGCTACATGGAAACTTATGTGTTAGCTATTTGCAACCGAGAGAACAAACCTTAGGTGGACTAGTGGTAAAATATGTCTAGCGACAAAGCAGGGCTTATTTTTTTTTTATTTCACTTAACCGACTGCACATAAGCTCTACTGTAGGTGGCATTATAGAGCACTATAGCGTATATTCAAACGACTTCTGAAAAAGCTGCATGGACGACAAGGATACTACACTTCACCCTCTGTGTACATGCCCTGCTCTCACCGACAAAAAAAATAGTAGCCTTCTTACTTAATGATCTAAACGACTTGCCTAACACTGACGTTAAAAGTCCATCAAGCTTTATTGGAAACTTTAAATGGTTATAGAGTAGAGGGAGAAGCTCATCAAGTTCCACGTGGTATCACAACGGACCTCACATTAGTCTTTGTATTTGCTTAAGGTAACAACCACCTCATCCTTACCTAACACAACCTATAGGCTGACTCTGCAAATGTTAGTTCTACATAGAGCAGTACAAATATGATCTTGTATAACTCTCCGTTGAATGTTATCTGTTAAATGTTTGCCAACAATTTCCATATGAATGATAATAAAACAATGGGCTTTTCTATTTAAAAAAATATTTAATCATTCTTATAACACAATACAATTTCAATAGAAACCGTTTAAAACTTGTTTTTGTTATTCTTAAAAATCTAAATTATTATTTGTGGAACTTTATTTGCTATATTAGAATGAAACTTTTTTTTCTTAGATCATAACACATTTATAAATTTTTGGATCATAGCAAACAAAACTAAATGCTTCTCTGGTCAAGAAATCGAAAAAAAAAATTAAATTCAAGAGGCGCCGCACTATTTCCGCTAGTTTAGATGGATCCTCTGAAAAATAAGAAAATTAAATACATATATGTAAGTCAGCAACGCCCATCGAAAATTGGGGCATATAGGAACAAACGAAAATTGCACTCTCCAAAAGGAATGTTAGCAAAACTAAATTATTAAAAAATAAAACAAAAAATAACTATATTAAATACGAGCTAAATTAAGCAAAATGCAAAAGGCACACACACACACATAGGAGTCTGCGACTGCCTTCGTCTAATCAAACTTGGATGCATCAAAAACGTCAACAACAGAGGTTAAGCAAAATTTACAATTTTAGCTCTTCGGTGTCGGGCAACTTGGCAAAAAACTTTTCAACACGCTCATCAGTCACAGCTTCAATCGTTGGTGGATTCCATTTTGCTTTTTGATCTTTATCGATTAGTAAGGCGCGAACGCCCTCCTTAAAGTCACTGTCTTCCAAGTGACGGACTACCATGCGGTATTCCATTATAAGACACTGCGTAAGGGAGAGATTTGCTCCGTGTTCCAGCTGTCGATGGGTCACCTTCAGTGAGAGTGGCGACATCTTCTTCAAAATCTACAAATGATCAAATCATTTCTCTGAATTTATAAAACAATACATAAAATATGATTATATTACATTAAGAGTTGTCAAAGCCCACTCGCCTCCATCTCGTTCAAGATTGCGGAAAATGTCCTCTACCGAAGCGGCAGTGAAACACTTGTTTATTGTCTCTAAATGTGGACTGAGGACAAACTGCTTTTCAGGCTTTGTTGTTAGACTATTCACGATATCATGGATATCGTCCGGATCATTGCAGTTTAGCAGAGCTTCTTCCAAATCTTTCAACTTCTCCGCAGAGCAGTAGTGTGTGGCTACTCCGGCGTGAGTCACATCCTCACCCCTGAGGCGAAAACCAGTCATACCCAGATACAAACCAAGTTTTCCGCTCAATCGAGGAAGGAAATAGGAGCCGCCAACATCGGGAAACAGGCCGATGGCAGTCTCAGGCATAGCGAAAAGTGTGCGCTCCGTGGCAACACGATACTTTCCATGTACGGACAGCCCGACACCACCGCCCATTGTAATTCCATCAATAAAAGCAATATAGGGAATATTATAATTTCCGATCAAATGATTCATAGTATATTCCTCTCGAAAAAAGCATTTTGATTCTTCAGATGGTCCTGACTCGACGATTGCCCGCACATCACCACCAGCGCAGAAGCTCTTATCACCGGTACCCTTTATGATAACCAACAATTTCGACTTCTCGCACTTTTTCAAATGCTTGTAGATTTTTCGAACCATTTCTAAATTGATTGCGTTTAATGCCTTTGGACGATTAATTATTACCATTCCCTTGGATGAACTCTCGGTGGCCAGGACAGTATCAATGGATGATGGAGATGACATCGCACGTATAGCATTCAGCCGGCCCCCACTACCACAGGCTGCCGGGATTAGGGTGCGTGTGATTAGATTGTAAAGCTGAAAAATGTAACGACAGAAACGTAAGTTAAATTTGAATCAGTTCAGAGGTCACGGCTGACGCCCAAAGTGGTCATAAGCAAGGTTGCATTTTATCCCTGTTTATGCATTTCAATATCATATTTAAATTTGAAGTTAATTACCATTTTTTCCGAGGAAAGTGTAAAGAGTTGCGCAATCAAAATTAAGAACAAACTGACTGCGAAGAAGGGGAGAACAAATGTGTAGTGTTTGTGTTTGTTGTACTTTGTGTTCCTTGTGGTGCGTTCAGTTCCATTTCAAGGACACAGTGGTGGTGATAAAAATGCGAACGCAGCGATCGTTACCAATAATAAATTAAGTGTGAAACTTTAATTTTTGGTCCTTTTCACTCCTATGTAAAAGCAAATTTGAATTAACGAATTTATTGAACTCCATATTAATTTCGTTATTTGTAAGGCCCAGGGAGTGTGATGGAAAGTGTCGAAAGATTAATATCCAAACCCCAATCACGCTTTGGCGCGTGCGTTGGTTCGTTACGTCCAAATTCTTTGCATGTGCTTTGACCTTTGACTCACACCAAAAATTCAAATCATCGCCCTTATATTTTTCTTTTTTTATACTTTTCCTGGTGAATAAGGCTTTTACGCCAAAAAATATGCACATTCCGCATTCAATCATAAGTTATTAAAAGAAATTTCTTTCCTGCTAGTGATTAGTTTTGCTAGAAGAAATGATGTTCTTCTTAATAAAGATATAAGTTTTCGACAAAAAATAAATTTTCATTTCGTATTTCTTGAAGTTATTTATTTTATCAGTCCATTTTAAATTTTTTCAGAGAAAACAAATACAGAGTAAATATCCAAAATATAAATAGCTTAGCAGGGTTATGAAATATTTTTTGATCGCGTTCACTAAAATCAACAAATTACATACTGCTTATATGTCGATACAACTTGAGCAATCTACAACATAAACAAAATGAGCAACGATTTTACAACCAGTAACCAACACACTTGCACAACAACAACAACGGGTACAAACCCCAAGTGGGTATAAACATCTAAAACGTACTAAAAAGACATTCTACTTTCTGGAGCAAATCACCGTCTGATTGCATCCTGCGAAACGATGGAAACGGTACCTGTGACCGGCGGTTGCAAAAAAGTGTGCAAGCGCACTCTGTGAGCTCTGAATAAAATTACCGGCTAGTTTTAGTAAGAAGCTGTCAAGGCAATCGATGCCAGAAATAGACTGAAAGGAGGGGAATTAAAGGGAACACAATTACAATGGGGGTTGTTTATCTGGCTTTTAAAAATGATTTTTATTTAAAAAATAAACATGATTGCTAATCATATGACTGTGAAGTGCTCAAGTGTGTTTCATAAATAAAACAGAACGCTCTGAGCTATCTCTGCTCACAGCATACTCGACGCGCTCAGGCTCTGCTCAGAGCTTAAACAGAGATGAAACAAGAAAAACTCGAGTTGTTGCTATTAGGCGTTTTTCTTTTTTAGCTCCGAGCGGGGCACTCAGCTGTCAAAAAAGAACTGTGTTACTTTTTTAGCTCGGAGCGCTCTGAGCACAAAATTTGTATTTCTTTTTTATCTCTAAGCTAGCTCAGGGCTCGCTCGATGAGCTCGATTAAAAATGACCGAGCACATCGAGCGAAAAGCTGAGCGCGGCTGACTTCATTCATTATTTGTGCTTTTTCCATAGTTTATTTACTAGAAATTATAATTTAAATGGAACAAACACCAATTTCAGAAGCAAACCTGACTATTTTGAAAATTAATAAAAAAAAATTATCTAATGACAGTTCAGTGCTCAATTCTGTTTCTTAATTAGCTCGGAGCGCTCAGGTTACGTTCAGCTCGGAGCGAGCTCTGATCGCTCGTGCCCCGCTCTGTTCCCCGCTGGGGGCTAAAAAAAACGCCTATTGTTGGAAGCCATCGTTACACTTGTTCATGTTTCGCTCCTGAATGTTTCCATCAGAATGTCATCAAAAAGAAAATAGCATACAGTTAAGAAACGAAGCTAACGACGATTAAAAGTAAATTAAATCGGTTGTACTTTGTACACAATAAACTTGCATTGATAAATATTAAAATGGCTTTTAAGCAGAACCACAATCGTTCGCGAAATAAGAGCGGAAAACCCCCAAATAAGGACTCTGTACCAGTGGACGATTCAAATCCAATAATAATCTCTTTTAAGCAATATGCATTGGAATTGGACGACAAGCATGACCGATACGAACGCATCGTCAAGCTCGGCCGTGATATTACAATCGAGTCAAAGCGTATTATTTTCCTGCTGCACACCATCGATCCCGTGTATGTAATAAAATGCAAGTGTGACCAGAAAAGTTAACTACAATTTTGTAATATATTTCCAGCAAAAGCAACAAAGAAAAAATTTTGCTCGAAGGTAATACCCGTTTGAACAACGTCATCTCCAATAAATTTCTTGAGATAGCCAAGGAATTGGAAAACCGCGACCCCTATCAATATATGCGGGCGTATAGTTCCGGTATACAGGAATTCATTGAAGCATACTCTTATTATGAGTATCTCAATGGTTCTGACCTTTCTGATTGGAACGAGCTACAGAAAAAAATGAGCTTCACTGTTGGCGCTGAAAAAAAAGAGGATGACTTGGAATTGATTGAAAACATTGAAAAGAAAATCGAATGCCTCGTGAGTCCTACCGAGTATATTTTGGGCTTAGGTGATCTGACTGGCGAGTTGATGCGTCGTTGTATTAATGCTCTTGGTAGTGGCGACACACCTACTTGCCTGGACAGTTGTAAGGTTTTGCGAGACTTCTACAAAGGGTGAGTGCTTAATCTGTGCAAGGGCAGGCAACTGGTCTTAATACTCTGTCATTTGCAGATTCTTGGGACTCCACGGAGTACGGAATCGTGAATTCGGGAGGAAACTCTACACTCTTCATCAGAGCGTTTTAAAAGCTGAACATGTCTGCTATAATATAAGGGTTCGGGGTGGAGAAGCTGCACGTCGTGGCAATCTTACTGAAGAAAAGCCAGATGACCTTGATGAGGGTTTCTTTACATAATAAAATCAGAGGTTTTTTTTAGATCTTCTCGGTTAATTCTAGTTGGTTGTTTTATTTGAAAATGCGTCTGGAACTTTGTATCTACCCATAGTCCACAGGTAGGTACAAACTTATTTAAAACTTTCTATCGTAATCAATCAATTTATGTTCCCAAATTTTACGTGAGCGTAAAATTGATATACGCATATATTATTTGACAACAGAAAGAGCCATTACAAATGGTAGACTTTAACCAGCAACTAACCCCTTAACTTTGGGCATCTCTTGACTTCATTGTCTTTTCGACAATGGTGTTCAAATCGACGAGTTTATCAATTTGTGTTGGCATAAAACTCATCTTAGACAATTCATTGGTCCACGCTGCTACGTCCACCCTTAGCTGAAGTCGTATCTTGTCGTCATCTGACATAGATCCACCCGTTATTGATTGTGGGTTAGCTGATTTCTCTTTCAGATGCTTCAAACGACGCAGGGATTCCTCAGTCTTCTGAACGGAAGTAAGCACTTCAGAGACCGACGTGTAATACCTAATAAAGTATTAAAGAAAATACAATATAATTGTCCTTCTAAAATTTGCTTACTTACTCCTTTGTAATCTTTGCAAAGACCTGCTCTAGAATTCTCTGCACAATAGACTTGTCAAGCTTTCCACCGAAACCATCCTGGAATGCCTTAATTGGTTTCATCATCTGCTCCACATAGCCTGAGCTACGACTGGGAATTTCACGATTGGTTTTCCTGTACAATCGCGGCAAATCGTTCACTTGTTGAATGCTATCGACACTCTCCACTGTCAGAATATTGATAAGTGACTTTTCAATGTCTCTCAAGTGACTCTGTAAACTTTGTTGCACATCGTCCATGGCATCGTTAAGTTGAGCATTATTGTCGGGAATGTTCCCCGAGAGTAGGCTAAGCACGTACGGCAACTTCTCGATGAATTTGGTCGTGTCGGCGTAGAAAAAGACCAATAAGTTTGTTTTAGTCACTTTAATTGAAAAATCCTTCCTTTGCAGAGCTCCTAGTGCATCATTAATCCAATGAGACAACCTCAAAATAATTTGGATTGTTAGTTTGAAAAACTTTGGAAACACCTCTAACAAGAAGACACCATCAGACCAGCAACGTTCAATAGCCGTGATAGCCGCTTTAAAAGGCGACAATTGAAATTCACCATCATCACCAGAGAGTTTGCATTCGTCTAATACTGGATCAAGTACAGCTTCAAACTGGCCAGCAATTTCTTGGAAGCAAATCTGAAAGTATACAGGCAGATTCCACCGTGAGTGGAAGCTCTTAGTCTGCGGATGAGAGCGGAAAACATGAACTGACTCTTCGCTTTGTAAAATCTCTTCTATTTTCTGGATAAAATCTCGAGTGCACTTGTATTTTATATAGAAAACTTCAGAGTTTCCAGGGGCAAATATGGATGACATATGGGTTTCCAGGCGTTGCTCCACATCGCTCCAGAAACTGTTCACCAAAAAGTTGAATCCTTTCATTTTGTCTGAATATTGCGTTATCCTCAATAAGTCGGTCATGTGCAGTGAAATAAAATTTAGCACTTTGTTGTAGATTCCCGCTAAACCTTGGGGAGAGTTCTGTAAATTTTGTTCCGAGATGGTGGTTCTCATGTAAGGTCCGACAACGTCCTCCTTAAATGCCTGTTCAGCTTCAGCAAACGCATCTATTGTGATATAAATGCGAAGACACCTCTCCAGACCCTCGCTAGCAGTGCTGGTCGACGTCTTTAAAACCGAATTGAAAAGCAGTCTCAGCTTCTTGAGAACGTCATCATTCAAATCAGCGATCTTTTTCAGTTGTCCCTCGCTCAAATATTCTTCGCAGAATTTCCGATTGAACTTTAGCTGAATCAGTTCTAAAGCAGCTCGTTCCAGGTCGACAGGATTCACGGTTTTGCCGGTAAGTTTACTAGTTAGCAAGCCATTTAATTTATTTATTGTTTCGTATACTTTTTTTAAACTTTGGAGATTCCGTTTAAGGATACGCAGATCGTTCTTTTGTTTTAAATATCCGCTTACTTCTTGTTCGTTTTCGTTGATGAGTTCTTTAATACTCATAATTTCTTCGCGGAAGACATCCAAGGGCTTGCGGATAGTTTCAATTGACTGATCTAATCCAATTAAGTTGGCTGATAAACTCACAAAGTCCGCATAATCTTCGTTGATTAAATCGATCATTGAGGAACGAAGCACTTTGAGATACAAGCCCAGGTTGTCTCGAAGGATTTCTAAGCTGGGAGCATTACGATTCCTGTGAAGGAATTCATCGACCGAGAAGTTTGTCTAAATGAGGGATGAATTTAAATTCAAGCTATTCCGAGAAGCTATGCTTACCTTCATGAATTCATTTTTGTCAAAGCATAGCTCTGTAGATGCAGATGCTGCTCCAGTCAGAATTTCCTTATGGGATTGCATATTACAAAATATAAGTCTCGGTTTTTAAAATTAAAGAACAAATTGCATTGCAATCCAAAAGAAACACAACACAACTTGGATTGAAACGTTGGCCAAGTGTGAAGTGAATGGGAAAACGTCAGTTGATGTACAAGGGGAGTGTTCAAAGATGTACTTCGGGAGTAGTCACACCTTCATATTCCAGTCGGAGGCGCTACATGAGGCGTTTTTCTTTTTTGGTCCCGAGCGGGGAACAGAGCGGGGCCCCGAGCGATCAGAGCTCGCTCCGAGCTGAACATAACCTGAGCGCTCCGAGCTAATTAAGAAACAGAATTGGGCACTGAACTGTCATTAGATAATTTTTTTTCTATTAATTTTCAAAATAGTCAGGATTGCTTCTGAAATTGGTGTTTGTCAAGGATATCAATCAGTATCAGTCGCTTCAGCGTTTTAAGGAGGTATGGTGATAGACTAATGGGCATGAGGCCTTTTGGACTTACATATGAGTATTTGCCAGCTTTGGGTATGAAAACCACTTTCACTTCTCTTCAAGCCTGAGGCATGTCAAATTACAGCAGCTCTTCAGAATCATCTCAAGTGCTGGTAGGATGATATCCGAAGACATCTGTAGTTCGGCAGGTATTATGTCAAGGATTGTTCCATTTAAATTATAATTTCTAGTAAATAAACTACGGAAAAAGCACAAATAATGAATGAAGTCAGCCGCGCTCAGCTTTTCGCTCTATGTGCTCGGTCATTTTTAATCGAGCTCATCGAGCGAGCCCTGAGCTAGCTCAGAGATAAAAAAGAAATACAAATTTTGTGCTCAGAGCGCTCCGAGCAAAAAAAGTAACACAGTTCTTTTTTTGACAGCTCAGTGCCCCGCTCGGAGCTAAAAAAGAAAAACGCCTGTGGTTAGAGATCTGTCAAATTTACAAGGTAATTTGACGAATTGAAAAGTTTTTTGCGACAATTCGTGGATAAAAAGAAGAGTACCGGCGCTAGCTGTCATTTTTTTTTTTGTAAACAAATCTCATCGGAGGCTAGCAATAAGCGATTGTATAGATTTTGTAGTAATAATTCTTAAATAGGAGCTATTAAAACCCTTTAATATTATAAAAATGGTACCCATTGAAGTGTTGTGTGGTGGGTTGCTACAAACGAACAAAAGGAGCAAGGAATTACAAAAACTATGAGCTAAGAGAAGAACAGCGCGGAAATGCAATCAAGAGAACAAATTTAAAAGATTGTTCACTTTTATATCACTTTGCAACTGGTGTGTATTAAAATTTGAAGCGTAACCAAATTATTTACGTGATATATATTTGCAGGTTCTCCGTCATATCTTCAGCTGCACCCAGACTGGGTTACAACTTTAAGAACGGGATACACTCAGCCTTCTAATGCTAATTCAAGCGTACTTGTAACGCTCAACGAACAGAAAAAGATTCGTTTGTGGGAATCAACTCATTGCTCGTTAGTGCAGCTAAGTTAAGAGGCTTGAAGTTAAAAAAAATAGTGTCGCAATTATTACAGCTTATCTTCTATGTTTACGTGCTCGGCTCGGACATTAACGATATGATGCTTCATGCCAAGTGTCGTCTAAGTCGCTTTACTCAGAAAGTTCGAAAGAAGGACGAAATCATGCGCGCGAAAAAATGCGGATGCGAACAGTTAGTCTTGGACTTCTCAAACCCGATGTGGATAGATATAATTAGGTTCGACAGCATAATCACGGATCGTTAGTGAAAACCCGAACATCAGGAAAAGCCCCTTGTAACGCATTTCATTCCCAGCTCCATACGGCATCCGCAAGGCGACTGAAGGAGTTTCGGGGAAGCCAAACAATCGAAATGAGGACACGCCACCATACCATTCTACGTCGCATTTTTCAGCACTAGTTTTTGATCCATCTCTGATGTACAGATAAGCTGTACGTTGGACCTTGCTTAGCTTATCACGGCTTACAGTCCACCACCAGAAAACCACCCTGTACGTTAGAATCGATCTTACGACCGATACGTACAACCAGTGAGCGATGCGGGGTTGTAGGCCCCACTTATTGCCAATGGCTTTTTTGACTCTTCTTGTATTTGGGTCTTCAGCTTAACTTCCTATCGAAGATTCGACCCAAGAATATAGCTTCATCGGAAAAAATTAAGCTTGTACCGTTAATAGAGGGTGGGTCAATATGAGGCATTTTATATATGCTGCAAAAGAGGACAAGTTCGGTTTTGTGGGGGTTAACACCCATGCCACAGCGATTTGCCCATCTTGTTAGATTGTTGAGACCGTTTTGGAGAAGTTTCTTTAAAGTGTGTAGGCGTTTTTCAGAGACGGCAATAGCAACGTCATCCGCATAGGCAATCACCACGCACTACGCAGCCTTCCCCTTCCAGGCATATCAGTACTGCATTCATCACCAAGTTCCACAGAAGGGGAGAAGGGCGCTGCCTTGCGGCGTGCCTTTACTGACCTCCTGGCAGATGATTCGCCCGGTTTTGAGATAATCCTGCTTGAGAGTAGAAGATTTATCAATTCGCCAAGCGAGCTATCCACACTCAAATCTGTTAGTGCATTTGCGATTGCAGATGTTATTGAAGGCGCCTTCTATATCTAGGAAAGTAATCATAGTCCACTCCTTATGATGAAGGGAGTATTCGATTGTGCGTATCAAAAAGCGAAGGGCGGTTTCCACCGCTTTACCCTTGCAGTACGCTTATTGGGCCGCAGACAGAAGTTGTGAGTTTATATTCGTACGAAGATGGATATCAATCAGTATCAGTCGCTTCAGCGTTTTAAGGAGGTATGGTGATAGACTAATGGGTATGAGGCCTTTTGGACTTACATGTGAGTATTTGCCAGCTTTGGGTATGAAAACCACTTTCACTTCTCTCCAAGCCTGAGGTATGTCAAATTACAGCAGCTCTTCAGAATCATCTCAAGTGCTGGTAGGATGATATCCGAAGACATCTGTAGTTCGGCAGGTATTATGCCGTCTGGTCCAGCAGACTTGAAAGGCTTGAAGCTTTGTAGCGCCCAAAGCAGCTTGTCCCTAGAAATCAGACTGCGAATTATGTACCTGTTCAGGTAATGATGACCGGTAATGTTAGAGCTATCTGGGAAGTGACTATCAAGTAGCAGATTGGTTGGATTCGATGCAAGGATTTTTCTTAGCCTTGATGCCTCAGAGGATTCGTTTTCTGAGGATTCCGGAATATGGATTCGCAGGTGGTATCAACGTTAAGGTTGAATTGAAGATATCGGTGGTCAGAGAAAGAATGGTCAGCCGAGACTTTCAAACTCGATATCATTTTGTTAATGGTTTCGGAGACAAGATTAATGTCTAAGACTTCTTGTCGATTTCTGGTAATGGAGGTAGGTTCATTATCTATTCTGCACACAATGGGGTTAGTACTTAAAATTTATTCAAGAAGAGACTCATCTCTGCTGTTGATGCCAGTGCTGCCCCATACGGTATGATGCGCATTAGCGCCGCAACCGATGATGAGTGCAGCTTTAAGCCTCTCTGCTTGCGCGCTCAATCTCTCCAGGTTATCACCAAGGAGAGGTCCCAAGTTGTCGTGGGCAAGATACGTTGATGCCAACCAGTATGTGCAGCCAGCAGTCTCTAGTTTCGCAGTTGTCATATCCCGATCGCTGAAATTAGGCAGCGAATAAGCATTAAGATTACTCTTCACTAATATGCACGATCTAGGTTTACCTTTGTCGGTCACATATAGTGGGCAGTATCCAGGGGTCTGTAGTCCTCGAACCAGGTTATTGATAAGCCAAACCCAAGGCGGTTGGACCAAGACTATGTCTTACCCAGTTTCTGATAAACGGAGAGAGAGGCGGCCGAAGCTTTTATGGAGTGTTGGGAGTTAATCTGTATTAACTGCAGCATTGCTTCTTGTAGAGAAACCTGGACCACAGTATTATTTAGGTCTTCAAATTCAGAGGACGAGCTAAGGAGCTCGTCTTCAATCAGAAGAGCTTCCTCAGAGATGTCGTCAGTATCCATGAACGACTGAGGTTCGATTAAAGGGATTGAAGACTTAGTGGGTGCCCGGGGGCTCGGGGCTGTCGTCCTCCAAGGAGGGGAAGGTGATTGGTGCGCAAGCATCAGAAGCAGCAGTCTCAGAGTGATGATGATTTCTGCCAGAGGAGCAAGCGATTCCTGGTTGATGACAATGACAGCGCATCGATATGAACCCTTTTTTCTTCGCGCCCTTCCAGTTGTGAGTCGGAAGAGAGGGTTTGCTGAGTCTCATGACTTCCATTATTCTCTCTGGGGAAGTGGGGTTGACTGGGATCCAGGGGCGCGATCTCGGTCGGCTTGGGATATCTTCCCTCGCAACAAAATCGAGCTTAGCACCTGGCCAAAGTTCACCAAGGGCATTAACTCCCTGGTCCATGGGTTGAGGTATCATGTCGTCAAGACAGGGGAGATGGCCGGAAGCATTGTCCAGGATAAGATCTCTTTCCAGGCTTTCTTGTTAGATTTCCAAATGACCGGAAGACTCTTTTTTTCTCCACATTCTTTAAAGCCCTCGGGTTAAGGGATTAAAATCACCGAAAGCATTTCTGCTCAGCAGAAGTGTCAATCTATCTTTGGCTGTCTTTTAATCAGAAACTGAGCTTGCTTCTCTGGACATAAAAGTTCTGCAGTAATCGTTTCAAGTACAACCTTCTTCAATTATTCCTTTCAGTTTTCTTGGAAACAAAGTTGCTGCCTCAACGTCTGCACTTGCGGATTCTCCACGGCCCTTAATGGAATCGATTATGCTCTGCGCTTTCGTCTGAATAACACCAGCATTCACAGGAATCTTTCTTCGGTTCAGGTCCTGTATCAACATAATCAAAAGCTTTTCCATTATAATCAAAGTGTTTTTAGTGATGATGGTATCCAATACAGAAGCCCCTGCTAAACCGCTTGCACGCAGTTTACTGGCATTTGCTTTAACATTGCGCACAGTTGATATGAGAAAGTCCTAGGTAACGTGCGATGTGGACGGCCTTTCGCCTTTATCTAAGCGATCTAAAATCTCCATCTTTGACTTTATTGAAACCATCTTCCGCTGCTGTTTGCATGAACTTCCAGAAACCGAGCAAGGAGCTCCTTTTCCATCCATGATGATAAAGTTTGACTTAAACCTAGAGCAATTAGGCGAACAATACCTCCTTTTGTCGCAATGAAAATAAAAAAAAACCTAAAACGATTTTCCAGCAAGAAAATTTGCAATCTTACACCTTTAACTGTGCTCTTCAAAATATCAACCGAAATTGTTTGCTTAGCATACATGTACCCTTAAGAGAACAACAAACATATTTTTCAATTGTCAAATTTCAAATTAAAAAATTTTCCGGCGTCGTAACTCGAGGTGCGTCTGTATTAAGAATTGGGGCTTCAGACCAAAATCGCTCTAAACCTACTCCTACCAACAACAAAATCCCGACAAAGGGTTCAGCAGGGGATAAAAGTTCAGATTTATGTCCGACCTACATGTTTTTTTTATCAACATAACCTGGAAAGCCTATTTCACAGCGACACGATGTGTGCTACTTTAGGGTATTCACTTCTAACACCAACACAAAACTCGCTCAGTGACACGGACTCAATAATGTATTTTAATGCGGTAACTGGGAAAATCTATGAGTGGTTCGTATTCCAGGACGGTTAGTGTTACGGGTTGATTTCCTTGTAAATTAATTTTGTACCCACTCGATGTCAATATCAGTGTCCGGAAAGTAATCTGACAAAGATTCAGCTGTCTTACCAGTCTTCACGCAGAAAATTATATAAAGGTGGAAAACATTTAATAGGTACTGCCTTTTTCTACACAGGTCTCTCGCGACAAATATAGTTGCGAGTTTGACTGCAAAAGTGTAATAATTTCGTTGACCTTCCAACAAATGTCAGCAAGGTTAACTTAGCATCTTATACAGATGCAGACGTATTTTGTCCCATTTGGAAAACCTTCAGCTCGTCCCGAAGTTCATATAACCTGGCTCAAACTCTGCCTCTTAACGCCATCGGCATTAAGTGTGAATGAGGATTGATTCATACTGACTACCCTTTTAGAGTCTAAGAGCCGACAGCATATTTTGGGTGCGGAAGTAAACCCAAACCTTATTTACTTATGTGAAGGTATCAGCATCGTGATATCAAATGCAATCGTCTGGCAGGGTTTTATTCGTGAGGCTGAGGGTGGTGGTTTATAAACGTTGATTTTGCGGATTTCTGTGTCAAGGGTATAACCACTTTTATATATACACATATTTTAGACAATTATGCACTGTTTAAGCAATGTTCGGTCACAGACGTTTTATGTATCGGATTCCCCTGGCCAGACGCCCCCCAAAAGGGCAAATAATTACTTTTTGGCGTTGGAGGTATAACCTTTCATCCAAGAATTAGGAAAAGTCCCCTCTTTACAAGTATGTAAGTGCCAGAGCTTTTAAATGTCGCTTCATTATTTAACAACCAACCAAAACAATTTAATGAAAAATGTAACTGATTAGCGCAACGCTGGTGACTTTTTCACGGAACTCACATTAGGAATCGCTGGTCTACAGGTCACTTACAGTTTCCTTAACTTAAGATCTAATCTTCCAAACTCACCATTAATGTGATCCGTTTGGGACAAGTTTTAAGTTTTCAAATATTCGTGCTTTGAGAGAATTTTATCTCGATACAAAGTGTGCCATTTCTCATATGAAGAAAAATCGTTGCGGATCTGATATTTCCACATCGGATTCAATTATGGGTGTACATGATTAATTTTTTGAAGAACGACTTAAGATATTCGCACAGTATGTCAGATTGGATCCCTTACTATACTTAGAGCCGCATGGTTGCCATAATACAATCACCCGCGAATGCATACTTTGTCGATTGTCTACAGTTTTGCTGCAGAATAAAGAAAAATTTGCTGATTAAAACGACATCTATTAGAAAAGAAACAAAAAAATATTTATTTTTCTTGTTTTTCACTTAATTTTGTTGTTATCAAGTGTTTCTGATGTTTTTTTTTCTCTCAAAAATCTCTTCTTTCTTTACTTTCTTACTTATTATAATACAAGCCCATCTAAAACCTTTTACTATGTATTTTTGTTTAATTGCTTTGTGTGAAAATATTGGTGTATACAGCAGGAGAGTAGTTTTGTTTTCATTACATATTTAATTAAATTAAAATTAAAATCTATTATAACAAATAAACTGCAAACAAATTGTAATATAATTTTTAAACTTCGTTGAAATCGTTTATTTGTAAAAAAAACCTGGATAAATCACAGCAAATGTCTCTGTACCAAGGGGGCTACTATCGTTAGCGAGTCGAACGAAAATGCTGGCAAATGTGACTTGCCTGCAGTATGGGCAGAACATTTTCAAAATTGATTGACGTTCAACGACTTATTTAAGGGAATATATTTACAAAAATTTGCTAAATTTTGTTCGCCATCATATCTTAAACGTCCAATGATATTTTAATAATTCGTTCATCATAATATAAATAAGTGACATTTGGCAACTTTTTTTTTTTGTTCGATTCGCTAACGATAATCCCAAAATACACGTGAACTGGATGAATTCTAAATTTAATTGAATTTTATAAGACAGCCTTGCAAAGCTTTAAGGTTTCTGTTCAGCGCGAATGAGACAGAAAATGCGTTTTTTGACAATTTAATAAATAATATATTTATAAAGATTTCATCTCCTGTTTTGCTTTTTGTTTATTTAATTTAGCGGCGCGCCCTAGTTTTGTTTGTTTTGGAATTGAAAATCAATTATTAAGGTAAGTTTTATATTATGTATTCAGTAATGCAAATTATCGAGGTTTTTTATTTTATTTTGCGATCTACCCCTTTGCCCCTCAATTATGTTTGTTTTTATTTTATTTTTAATTTGCGTATTAATTTGTTTATTTTTTCTCTATTATGGCGGTTAATCAATATACTGCGCTAACCAACGGAATCCTTCGCCATAACCTTGCCGCTTTAACACAGAGCACATGAAGAGTTCTAATGGACGACCGGGCAAATCTGATCGAGCAACTTTACCCTGAAATCAAAATGGGGTTGAGATAAGTAAAGCAACGGATATTCTTGAATGAAGTATTTATTTTTGCTTACCTTCCCTGTTGTTAGCTGGTAGAGACCAAAGTAATTCCTCAACTCATCTTCACTGGCAGCACCTGGCTTATCTATTTTATTGCCAAGAATAAGAACGGGACAATTCGAAAGAGCCTCATCTGTGAGCAGGGAATCCAATTCATTTTTACTCTCTTGGAAACGGCCACGATCCCAAGCGTCTATTAAGAAGACGATAGCATCTACCGCAGGGAAGTAGTCTTTCCACACTCGGCGCGCTGTAAAGAAAAAGAAAGCTTATTATAATGCAACGGTTTCGGTACAATGATTTGAATGAATTAAAAACTCTGTAGGTAGGCTTCTGGAAACGTTTTATGAACCACCTTATAATGGACGTGCAAAAGTTTGACAAATATCCAAGGTTATCCATTGCCATGAGAAGCTTCTCGAACTTGCTGCAGATTTTCTTCCATTTTTCTCACTACTATAAGAAAGCTTAAGGACAATTAGGCCGTCGGGTCTGAGAGCTTACCAGCCGAGCTCTTCAAATACGAAGGTGATATTTTGGTAGGGCGCATGCACCAAATTATCAACCGAGCGTGGGTGTAAGAGAGCATGTCCGATGACTGGAATATCCCCATCTACAAAAAAGGGGTCCTATGACTTGCAAGAACTATCGATGCATTTTAATGCTTAATGTCGCATATAAGATCTTATCTTCATACTAATCGGCAGGTACCAGTGTGGCTTCCCGGTAGATCGACAATGGACCAAATTTTCACACTGAGACACATCTTGGAAAAGACCAACGAATATCAAGACAAAACTCAAAATGACTGCTGCTTATAATAGCATTCATCGTCAGGAGCTCTATATGGTGATGGCCAAATATGGTATCACGGCAAAACTGATGCAGCTGTGCAGCGTGACACTTGAAAACACGCGGTGTAATGTGCAGTTTGGAAGCAGCTCTTCCGAATTCTTTCAAACTTACGCCGGATTTCAGCAAGAAGATGCTCTATCATGCGACTTCTTCAATCCTGTTCTTTAGAAAATAGTGCCCAAGTGTAAACAGGGAAGGCATTCCCTTGAATAGGTCCGTCCAGCTAATGACGTTTGCGGACAATATGTACATCATCGGCCATTCCCATCGTACCAAGAGGCTTTTACGACGGTTGAAGAACAGGCAAATGTGAGAAGCTTCTCATGACAATTGATATTCTTGAATGATTGTCAGAGTTCACACGAAGGGGGGACAGTGGAATAAATAGTTTAGGTGTTACTTGGCTGAGACCTTTAGTTAGTAGTGCAACACACGAACCTCCGCTCGCTCTCTCCACAGGCTTCGCAGATGGTGGTATCGCTTAGGCCTAACACCTTAAGGTGTAAAAGCGTAATGGCCCGTTAGAACGCCAGTAGTCTGTCTGCAGTCTTTTCTGATGAGAGACAACAAGAATGCCGCAGATTTCCTACAGACGTCGGGGAGAATTTGCTAAGTCTGTCTGCACCCTGGAGAGTCATGCCACCGTCAATGGAAGCCCGACACAGGCAGACATATCGCTGGTTCAGGTCCTGAGAAGTCCTCCTCTGAGCCCTGTCTAGCAAGTTCACCGGAGATCTGATTTCCCGTGATCCCGCTAGAAATGGTCTTATCATAGGACTCTTGTCGGTGATAAGCCCCATGTATTGCCGAAAATGTCCTTGCACTGCCAGAAAATCGACAGTGCCTTAGCAGTCTTCAGCTCAACATGCTTGAACCAAAGAAGTTTGCTATCCAGGATGACTCCCAGATACTTTGCTTCATTGGAGAGTTGGATTGTGACGTCTAGCACTGGCTGAGTCAACCCGATCAACTTCCTCCTTCTCGTAAAGAGAACAACCTCAGTTTTATGAGGATTGACCGAGAGCCCATTCTTAGTGCACCATTCGTCGATCATGTCAAGGGCCGCCTGAGCTTTGGGACAGACAGTCGCTTAGCATGATCCAACAGAAAGTACGGCAACATCATCCGCGTACGCATGAGCGTATACGGTATACGTTAGAACTTTTGAGTGCGTTCAATAGAGAGTCGACCAGCAAGCACCACAGCAGTGGAGACAGAACGCCGCCGCCTCGCGGGCAGCTCTGTTTACCCTCGCCAAAACATAACGGTCACAATCCGCATCCGCAACCAACGTTCTATTCATTAGCATTGCTTTAATCCACAGCACCAATGATTTGTCTACGCCGTGTTGTCTGGCAGAGCTGTACATGCTGAAAAAAGTCGCATTGTCAAAAGCACCCTCAATATCGATGAAAATGTCCATCGCGTATTCTTTCATGTCAAGCGCGCCCTCAATTCTACCAACTAGATTTTAGAGCGCAGTCTAGCAGGATTTTCTGCGTTGATATGCATGTTGCATCTAAGATAGTAGGTCCAATCGCAAAGCAGTTTTGCGCACGTGAAGTTCGATCAGCCTTTCCATGCTTTTCAGCAAGAAGGAAGTCAGACTGATTGGACTTAAGCTCTTGGCGACTGAGTAGTCACTTCTGCCATTTTTTTGGTATAAATGCCACTCTAACTGTACGCCAGGGTATTGGTATGTATGATAGCCTTGAAAATTCTCTTCATAGTCAGTAGCAACGGGCTTGTACCTAGTTGCAGCATGGCTGGGTATATTCCGTCCGTGCCAGGTGACTTGAAGCCGTCAAAAGACGTAAAAGCGTATTTAATGGCCTCGAATTTTACCACAGCCTTCGCAATATACCAGCTAGGCCGAGTTGTTTGTGTTGGCTCACTCAAAGTCTCGGTAGTCGGGGCTGGTTGTGAGCCAATTGTTATCTGGTTACCCGGAAAATGAAACTCCAGCAGATGACTAAGAGTATCCGCTTTCGTCTCAGTAAAGGCGCCATCAAGTTTTCCAAGTGATTCCAGTTTGGCTAGTTTGTCCTTTTTCGGAACTTTAACCACCCTACTAGTTTCACCCAGGGTTTCAATCTTTTCGCAGAAATTCCTATAAGAAGCACTTTTCTATAATCGAATTAACCTCTTATATTCCTTCTGCTTCGATCGGTAGAGATTCTATTCTTCCTTCAAATCAGTCTTGAGTGACCTATTGAGAAGTTTTCTAGCTTCTATTCGGATTCTTAGCAGTTCCGAGTTCCACCAGGGAACCGGCGTTCTGCCAGGGGTTTTGTTTACTGGACACATCAGTTCAAAACAGCTAGTAATGGCACTGTTGAGGTCTTGACCAGCTTTCTCTACCTTTTCTCTTGTCCTGAGTTGGGTTGGAGTTTTAAGAGTTTTCCCAAATTTCTCCCTGAAGCGTATCCTGTTGGTTTTTCTCCTGCAAAGTTATGGCTTCGCATTCGGTTTGGAATTCGATATATCTATGGTCTGAGAGGGACACCTTCGAAGAGACCCTCCAGTTGGTAACCGCCTTAAAGTATCTATTAGATAAAGTTAGGTAAATCACCTCCTGTCTTCTTGACGTCAAAAAAGTTGGCTGGAACCAAAATTATTGATGGTAAGATCAGACGATAAAATGAAATTCAGGAGATGGGTTCCTCGCATGCTGCATTTACTGCTACCCCAAACAATGTTCTGAGCATTAGCATCGCAACATATAACTAGGCCTATCTCCCTGGTGTCGCAATAGTCTATGAGTTCAGCAATTAATAGAGATAAACTGATACCAGGTCTTCCAATCTCCATTCGTTTTTATGGCTGCAGCAACCAAATCTTGGCCACAAAATTGTCCAAGCTTAGTCACTGATAGAAGGTTCGACACAGCAAGACAAGCCCTGGGCCTTTGGGACCGCTCGTTACAGAGTATCGTGGTGCCACGAACACCTCCAAGGCCACAGATGCGATTTTTTCACACCCATGGCTTCTGTATGAATGTTATGTGTGGTTTTGTACTCAACCCGGAAAGCTTTTTGCTGATGAGAGCAGTAGCAGCCTTCGAATGTTGAAGGTTGATCTGAGTAAATAAATGACCGTGTTTTTCTTTGACGTATTCCCGCGACACTGGTGCTGTAAGCATTGCTGGTTGCAGAAACTGTTTCACCCAGATTTTGTGCGCGGGGACCTCCATCAGTTAAAGGTATTTCAGTGGAAGGGAACACAGAAGGTGCGTACGCAGTTTCGCCGGTAGGAGTGCTCGAAGCCTTCATCCTCCGATTATTCCTGTTTGAGCTATTGGAAGCGGAGGCAGCGTTGGTTTCAATCGATGGTTTACTCCATGGTAGATGAAATGCTTAACTATCTCGAAGTTATTCCTATCCAAGTTGACATTCTGTTCTAGGCGGTGGACAGATGTTTGTTGATAGCATGTATTTGCTCTGGTATTCATTAACTTCAAGACCAACCAATTTCGCCTGTTCTTCAATCGTCTGAAAGCCTCTAACATGGCACGGTGGGAAAGGCCGACAATGTCGATATCGTCCGGATATCCCGGTAGTAGTTGGGTTAGGTTAGATAAGGCGCCTACCTGGGCACGAGGGCCTCAGTAGTTGAACGCATCTATTGAAAATAAGGCTTCCGTCTTGACACCTGCCCGGGCACTATTTTCTCCAGAACAAGATTGAAGAAGTCACACGACAGCGCATGTCCTTGCCGAAATCCGGTGAAATTTTGGAATTATTCGGAAGGGCTGCTTCCACACAGCACATTACACCGTGTGTTTTCAAGGTTTTTTTTGCATCATTCTGAATAAATGTCGCAAATAAGTTCAAAATGAAATGCAATAACAAAACGATTATTGTTTAAATAGTTACGAAGAATTTGATAACCGTCTTCTGAGTAGCAAAATTAAACATTCGTCTATTCCACAACGCCCTTAAAACGCCGTGTACGAGTATAAAATAATAAAAACAGTGCAACACCAACTAACATTTTGTTTTTAAAATTTAAACAACTTGCTTTCGGCAGTAGTCAGGCGACGAAAATCGTTATTTGTAATCAGGGCACTGTTTTAATTTCTGTGGCCTATCGGACCAATTTTTAAGCACTGTATTTATAAAGATTCGAATTTGATAAACTTTAACGCACGCAGTAATGCTCTTCGTGTTTGTCACGAACGTCAATCAGGTCAATTTTTTGTCAGTTATCAAGTCAACTGGCGGTTATTTTCCTACTCTACAGATTAATCAAGCCGTCAATATCCAGTCACTGTAAAGCTTGGTACGAGGCTGATACGTCGTTCTTTGATTGGCATCAGTGGTTGATATCGATCTCAGTCGTTAAACGCTCCATAACTTTAAAGTGGCCATCAGAAGTACCTAGGCCAATAACTATATTCAACTTAAGAGTATTTTTATCACCGCCAATATTAAGCTTTGTAAAAAAATAAATAGAAAATAACACTGCGACAAAAGTAACCTAATTAACCGTAAAAATACTGCAGCCTTTTTATAGGCGGTCTATTTTTTTAAGCCCAATGCACACACACACTCCCTGGGTAGGGCATTAATCAAACAATTATTTAAATTAATAACGAAATCGCTTCCTCAGCAAATCAACAACACTTTTTTTCGTTGTCAATAATTCAACAATAAGCGCCGTGTCATTGTTCGCCAATCCAATGAATCGCACTTTATTGTTTGTACTATCAGCTATCTGTCGGTGTCGGATTGTTGATTTTACAAATAGTTTCTCTTGGTTGCCTTTTACTTGCGACCCATAAACCGACATTAAACCTCAACACACGCACAAATCCAGTGAGATGTGACATAACCAAAATGAAAGCACTGCTTTATAATTACCTTGAGTGTGACCTCCCAAATCGAATGTTGTGAAGCGCATATTGCCAATTGACAGCTCTTCAGAAGCTAAACGAGTTGAAATTAAAAAGAAAATCACAATCAACGGAAGCACTTTGGGCTATTTCTTTGTTAACTCACTAGGATGGAGTGTGGGGACATGCTGTGCAAGCTTATCATCTTTGAGCATATGTAAGAGTGTTGTCTTTCCAGCGTTGTCCAATCCAAGGAATAAAAGCTTTCCGGACTTCTTCCATAGACCTGAATATTAAAAGAAATTTGATTTTCTGAAGTAAAAAAAAAATAAAAAAAATATATATTTGTGTTTAACAATGAACTTGAAGAACAAGACAACGACGAAAGACTTTGCTTTTTGCTTTGTTGGCAAATGATCAAGTTCAGCGTGTCTGCTTTTTGTTTAGACGGCGCGCGGTGGTGTGTGCAGCTAATAAGCAAGCACCTAATACACTTGTCCTAGGTCTTCGCACCTAGTTATTAATAAAATGATTTTGATTATTTAAACTCACCCAAGTATCCCAGTACACCAGTGAACCAATCCCAGATAAACATGTTGATTTTATATTACCTAAGATTATAAAGAAATTAAATGAATAGTTTGGTGGGGTTGGAAAAAGGTTTTTGTTTATGGAATAAACTGTCAATAATTGTCATGCTGTGTGGGGGTTGGTGAATTTGCCAGCTACCAAATCGGAAGGCTCAGGCTTTGCTATCGATATCGAGTATATGAAATGGTACAAATGCGACACTATTCCAATTTATATGTAAACAAAGAACTTGAACAAAATTTCGATTTCAACAAAGGATTATCTTTATATTATTTTATTTTTTTGATTATATTTTTATTCTCAAATGCACTTTGGACACTTTTCTCCTTGGAAAATCTCTAGATTTGTTTTGCCACAGTTTTCTCTGTTGGGAAGAGGGCGAGTGGTTTTCACTGCGATAGAACTGTTGTATTACCTATTTATTTGTGGTTGATATATAAAATTATTAATTACAGCCGTAAATGAAGGTAACGATTGCGTACAAAATTAGATCAGCAGAAAATATTTAAAATGAAAATTATATTTTGTGGAGATCTTTTTGCAATTGATTCAATGGTGTGGAAATAAATTGCGACCTGACGATTTCTGACACAAAACGTCATCTTTGAGTTACGTTAAGTTGTGGCAGGGCTACGTCATTCTTCCGGTTGTTCGGTAAGTTGGATTCTAGTGACATCTTTTGTGTGACACCGAAAGCTAAATGTGTTTCCTGTTGAAATCAATCGTTAATTTCAAACATTTGCAGCAGTACTATTATAACATCAATAACTATTCTGACCCTAAATCATAGTTTACTGAATTCAGTGACAAACGCAAAATTTTAAATATAAAAGGTACGTTGTGGTAAATAATTTTGCGCCAAGAAAAATGATAACTATGAAATATTTCCAAGTGTCCAATCGACCGGTACATACTCGTTCACAAGGAAAAATGAAATTGTCAAACAAGTGTTGCAAAAGCGACATAATTTCTGACGGGCTCCCGAGCCGTGGAGTGTGGAGAGTCTCTGCTTGACACACTTCAGCCTTCCATTCTCCGCGATCCCGACCACGCTGTTTTAAATTGTCCAGACCAAGCTTCCGGGGATGTCTCCTTTGAACATGACAGTAAAATGCAGAAAATGACGCTGCAAATGAGGTGAAATAAAATCGACCATTCGCTTATTGAAAACAATATCTCTTTCTGAATTGCCGAATCTCGAACGTCAAAAATTAATTGTATAATACAATTTTAGTAATTTGCAAACATCGTACGGGAAAATCATTGCGATTGTTAGTAAGTTGTATATTTAATTGAAAACAAAAACTATGGGAAAGTAAAAACTATCAAATTATTATTTAAAAAAAAAAACATAGGGACGGGCTACAGTCCGCTTGGGCGAACTGTTGGATACCCTATTCTTATTCCTATCCCTCATAAGTGGGCGTGACAAAAGTCTAAGTATGGTTGAATTGTTAAGAACGCTCTACATATTTTGTTATATAACATTTAAAGGATTTTATCAAAAAAACGCTCCCTAGCTCAAACTTAGGTGTTTCAATAAAATTGTTTCATTTAATTGTGGGCGTGTCAGTAGGCGGATTTAAAAAAAAAAAACACATGAGAATAAAGGGCCCCTAGAGAGTATATATTATAAATTTCAGCTCCCTAGCTCAAACTTTGAATTTTCAAAAAAAAAAAAAAAAATTGTGGGCGTGTCAGTGGGCGGATTTTAAAAATATTTACACAAGAGCATAAAGGGCCCATAGAGAGTATATATTATAAATTTCAGCTCCCTAGCTCAAACTTTGGATTTTCAAAAATTAATATACCCTTAGAATAGGTTATAAAAAAATTGTTTTATTTATTTGTGGGCGTGTCAGTGGGCGGATTTTAAAATTTTTTTTATCCTGAGCAGTTTTAGGAGTCATAGATCATATATACAAAATTTCAGCTTTCTAGCTCAAAATTCGATTTTTTCCAAAATTTTGTTTTTTTGAGTTTGTGGGCGTGTCTGTGGGCGGATTTCAAAAATTCGTAAACTTGATTATTTCGGGACCCTAGAGAGTATATGGTTAAAATTTCAGCTCTCTAGGTCCAGTTTAAAGGCCTAATTTTTGGCTACAGACGGACGGACGGACATGGCTAGATCGACATTACTATCGATGCTGATCATAAATATAGTAACTTTTAGGGGTCTACGGGCAATATTAAGGTATGTTACAAACTATGCGTCAAAATTAATATACCCTTAGAATAGGGTATAAAAAACAATAAAATGTCGACAAAAAGGGCTTGTGTAGCTCTTGATGCAGCAATTTACAGACCTTTTAACTCTTGTCTCTTGTATAATTTTGTTATTAATTAACTGTTTTGATTTTGTTCGTTGGTACATATTTAGTAGTATAAAATCTATATACAGAGAATTGTTCAACTAAACATATTTGTTTGCCACAACAACGCTAGCTAAGCTCACGGTTTCACTTTTATTTTTGTAACCAATCCTAATATATTATTGACTTTTTAGTATTCAAAAACATAGGGACGGGCTACAGTCCGCTTGGGCGAACTGTTGGATACCCTATTCTTATTCCCATCCCTCATAAGTGGGCGTGACAAAAGTCTAAGTATGGTTGAATTGTTAAGAACGCTCTACATATTTTGTTATATAACATTTAAAGGATTTTATCAAACAAAAAAAACGCTCCCTAGCTCAAACTTGGGTGTTTCAATAAAATTGTTTCATTTAATTGTGGGCGTGTCAGTAGGCGGATTTAAAAAAAATTAACACATGAGAATAAAGGGCTACTAGAGAGTATATATTATAAATTTCAGCTCCCTAGCTCAAACTTTGAATTTTCAAAAAAAAAAATAATTAATTGTGGGCGTGTCAGTGGGCGGATTTTGAAAATATTTTTTACACATGAGCATAAAGGGCCCATAGAGAGTATATACTATAAATTTCAGCTCCCTAGCTGAAACTTTGGATTTTCAAAAATTAATATACCCTTAGAATAGGGTAAAAAAAAATTATTTTATTTATTTGTGGGCGTGTCAGTGGGCGGATTCTGAAATTTTTTTATCCCGAGCAGTTTTAGGAGTCATAGATCATATATAAAAAATTTCAGCTTTCTAGCTCAAAATTCGATTTTTTCCAAAATTTGGTTTTTTTGAGTTTGTGGGCGTGTCTGTGGGCGGATTTCAAAAATTCGTAAACTTGATTATTTCGGGACCCTAGAGAGTATATGGTTAAAATTTCAGCTCTCTAGGTCCAGTTTAAAGGCCTAATTTTTGGCTACAGACGGACGGACGGACGGACGGACGGACGGACATGGCTAGATCGACATTACTATCGATGCTGATCATAAATATAGTAACTTTTAGGGGTCTACGGGCAATATTAAGGTATTTTACAAACTATGCGTCAAAATTAATATACCCTTAGAATAGGGTATAAATAGTGGCTCCTGCCATACAAATTCACCGCTTTGATCATACCGTTTTTATACCCTATTCTAAGGGTATATTAATTTTGACGCATAGTTTGTAACATACCTTAATATTGCCCGTAGACCCCTAAAAGTTACTATATTTATGATCAGCATCGATAGTAATGTCGATCTAGCCATGTCCATCCGTCCGTCCTTCCGTCCGTCTGTAGCCAAAAATTAGGCCTTTAAACTGGACCTAGAGAGCTGAAATTTTAACCATATACTCTCTAGGGTCCCGAAATAATCAAGTTTACGAATTTTTGAAATCCGCCCACAGACACGCCCACAAAATCAAAAAAAACAAATTTTGGAAAAAATCGAATTTTGAGCTAGAAAGCTGAAATTTTTTATATATGATCTATGACTCCTAAAACTGCTCGGGATAAAAAATTTTCAAAATCCGCTCACTGACACGCCCACAAATAAATAAAATAATTTTTTTATACCCTATTCTAAGGGTATATTAATTCTTGAAAATCCAAAGTTTCAGCTAGGGCGCTAAAATTTATAATATATACTCTCTAGGGGCCCTTTATTCTCATGTGTTAATTTTTTTTTAAATCCGCCTGCTGACACGCCCACAATTAAATAAAACAATTTTATTGAAACACCCAAGTTTGAGCTAGGGAGCGTTTTTTTTTGATAAAATCCTTTAAATGTTATATAACAAAATATGTAGAGCGTTCTTAACAATTCAACCATACTTAGACTTTTGTCACGCCCACTTATGAGGGATGGGAATAAGAATAGGGTATCCAACAGTTCGCCCAAGCGGACTGCAGCCCGTCCCTATGTTTTTTTTTTCATTTGACACTGTTGGAATGGCTACTATAGGAGCATTTGGGCACTTTGCTGAGCAGTGGGCTCCCCATAAATCAAATTGCCTCACCAAATTTTAAAGTTTAATTTGCAAGGAATAAAAATATTAAGTTACATTTTAAGGCCTTTGCTAAAATAATATTTGATATTTTTTTTAAATATGGGTGATTAAATTGCTTATTGATTATTTATTAGTAAAAAGTAAGTTATACCGAAACTAATTTGCTTGTTTAAGATTTTGAACTAGAAAACACAAGGAATCTGCGCGGACAGAAACATATCGCCAGCCGCTATAATCCAAACGACCAAAGAAGATCCGAAACTAACATTGTCATCCACATCCGTATTGAAAGAAAAATAAGCAAAAAATCATCTTCGCTGCTTGATGTTGCTGTGCTAGTGAGACTACGTTTTGCCCGAAGTGTGAAGAATATTGCTGCCGTAGAGGTGTCCGTCGCAAACCAGCCAAATCAGTCAATTTTACGGCGTTCTCAAGAATTGGGCCTCTGGCAGACATTAAATCATTGGTCTATGCCAACAATACGGAAGTTAGAAGAGCACAGAGCCAATAGCCGTGTTTCGGTGCTACGTGTATACCCAGCTCAGCATAATTTTACACGTAAGCAATAACAAAAATGAGTGCTGAAGATAAAGAGGTCAGCAGTCTAGGACTGAAACGAAGTGAACATAGAGCGTTGATGCCATGAAGCGACTAGATGGCGGTAAAATAAGTTGGTAGCAAAAATATTCCGATTGTTATGCAGAGATAGTGGATGTGTTCGTCGATTAAACAAAAAATCCTCATTTCAATGAAAATTATGCGAAGAAAATTAAACAAAAAAAAAAAAAAAATTGGCAAAAATAAGCATTCGTTCTGTTCCTTGCAGTCAAACACAAAGGATTTTATGATGTTCAAAAATCTTTCAAAAAATACGTTTGGATTTGCATCCTTGCTTTAATAATAATCCAAATCGCACTCTTTTAAAGTACAAACACTGCGAACACATCCTTAAAAATGAAAAGTGAATATAGAATAGGATCTAGGCGTTTTATTTGTAAAATTATGCTGAGCTGGGTATACACTAGCACCGAAACACAGCTAATGTTGAACGAGAAATAGCTGCCGTATCGGTCGAAATATGCGGCCGAGTCATCCAAAATTGGGTTCAAGATATCGACCACTGCATAGGTTCCCGTGGTGGACATATGAATGAAGTCGAGTTCCATTCATAAATGTTTTGATAGTAATTCAAGCCAACTGGCATATATTCATCAGGCCTGGGGAGAAGTAGAAGTGGTCTTCATACCCAAAGCCGGAAAATACTCCCATATCAGTCCAAAAGACCTCAGACTTATTAGCCTATCATCATTCCTCCTTATTAAAACGCTGCAGCGACTTATTGATATCCATCTCTTTACCAATATTAATATGCAACTTCTGTCTGCGGCTCAATATGCGTACTGTAAAGATAAGTCGGTCGAAACTGCCCTTCACTCTCTGGTACGCATTATTGAATACTCCCTTCATCATATGGAGTAGACTATGATTGCTTTCCTAGATATAGAAGGCACCTTTAACAATGTAAACACATCTGCAATCGCAAATGTACTAACAGAACTGAATGTGAATGGTTCGCTTGGTGAATTGATGGCGTTACATCTGCCTGGAGGTCTGTCAGTAGAGGTACGCCACAAGGCGGCGTCCTTTCCCCCGTTCTCTGGAACTTAGTTGCGAATGAACTACTGGATGACGTTGCTATTGCCATCTCTGTAAAACACCTCAACACTATAAAGGAACTCCTCAACAAGCTTAAGAGATGGGTTAATCGTTGTGGCTTGGGTATCAACCCCCACAAAACCGAACTTGTCCTCTTTTCCAGGAAATACAAAATCCCACATAGTGACCCACCCTCTATTGGTGGTATAAGCTTTTGCGGAAGATAACTCGATCCACTTCTACACCGATGGATCAAAAACTAGTGATGGGGTTGGTGGTGGCGTTTTCTCCGAAAGGCTAAATCTTAGTTTCCCTTTCCGTCTTCCAAATCATTGTAGCGTATTCCAGGCGGAAATTATGTCGATATTTTCGCATTCTGTTCCTAAATGCCTTAAAAGATAATTTTGCAAGCTGTCAAACAAATGCGCTAACTGAAATGAAAATGCTTTTTCAGCGAATTTCCAAATTGGTTAGCTACCTCTATTTACACCCTGCATACGTCCATGGTCTCAACTTCGAATTGATTCAAAATCGGGGGGCCTGTCGCTATTTTTGGAGCTCGAACCTGTAATGACACTTCGCTGAGCAGGTTGGACCTGGTCTTGAGCCTTATGCGGGTAGCACGCCTTGCTATACTTTTGCTTAGCTCGTCGGAATGGAGGAGTTCTTTGCATCGACCAAGACCTCGCTGCCGTTAACAAATAAAAAAAATGCGTGCTAAATAATGGTGAAGATGTTACCCACTTTACTGTACCCATATCTCAACCCCAAATCAATCTCTACCAATCCTTGAGAGACCCGCTGAAACGTCTCTCACTTTACCCTCCCTACCAGATGCGTTTCGGAACACATACCTTTTCCTCCGAAAGCCCAACTCAAACACGACTAAATCTTTAAACAACAACGGTCCATAGGATCATAATATAACACTTAGTTATCCATCTTTAAATAAGGAATTTATTTATCCGCAATAAAACAAATTATTAAAGCAGATGATATTCCCTTCATTATATACTTTAAGTTAGTTTAAGTATTTCATTGTATTAATTCATTGTACAGATTGATCTTAGAAAATAAATGTATGTATGTAATTAGGTAATTAAGGTATACAAGCCAAATTTAAGAAGGAAACATTGACATAATATTAAAACAAAAAAAACTTTATTCCTGGTGCACTGCTAGCGTCTGGTTCGACAAATTATATCGACTCCTCATATGTATGAACTTAGGAACAAATCAAATGGTACATACCTGTTTCCATCTCCTTCGGCAGGCCTGCTGATATCAATTTACTCCCTTCGTTGACACTTTTCCCCACTAAATTCGCGATACCCCTCCCCTTAATGCACCAAAAAAAAACACTGACTAGCACATGAAACTGTAATTGAATAAATAATAAATTTGCTAATAAATTTAAGTTTCGCTTTAGAATAATTGTAGTACAAATAAATCTCTTTTATTTTCAGATGATTTCGTTTGTTTTTCCGGTCTTTGTTTGTTGGTTTCAATGAGTTGGGCAGGGAAGTTGGCCAAACAAAATTCGTTGAGGATCTTAATGGGATCCAAACGCAAGGTGGTACACGAGCGCGTGGCCCCGTTAGCTGGGTGTTGGGGAATGCACTTCTTAGCTCCGTATGGTGGTTTGGATTCGCAGCAATTGTGGATATCTTGGATCCTCAATTGGTCCCACTAAAAAAAAATAACTTCTTGCATTGGTGAACACCAACAAAAAAATGCATCCCTTTACCTCTAGGGACCGGTTTATCAGGATTATTTGAAATCGCACGGAGGCGTGGATGACAGTGACACGATTTTAACTTTTATCATTACACCGGTCAGGTGCCGGTCAAGTGAATTACAAACGCACGTTAACTTTTGTTTTCGACTGCAAAAGAATATTAATTTTAAAGAGTTAAAATTGGTGCAGGGAAATAACTTCACGGGCAATAACTTCACATGGGCAATAACTTCACTTTTTTTTTGTGAAGTTATTGCCCGATCATGGTAAGCAATAACTTCACCGTAAATTTTGTGAAGTTATTTCCCACCTATAATTTGAATTTGTCTATTATAACTAAAGATCCTTGCACCCACTCGAAATCAAACAGTGACCCCAAGCAGGGGGGGTTGCAGGGGGCAGCATGCCCCCCCCCCCCCCCATATGCATTGCACTGTTTATGGGATTAGTTGCGAAACGCAAGTAGATTCCATAAACAGTTCAATACCTATGGGGGGCCATGCTGCCCCCCTGCAACCCCCCTGCTAGGGGTCACTGTTTGATTTGGAGTAGGTGCGAGGTACGGTTCTTAAATTATCATAAAATGTTAAAAGCATTTCTTTCCAACTAAAAAGTGTAGTTATTGCTCACCATCATTGGGCATTAAGTTCACAAAGAAAAAGTGAAGTTATTGCCCACTCGAGGTGAAGTTATTGCCCATGTGAAGTTATTTCCCTGCACCGTTAAAATTGTCACGTACTGATAGAGTCAAATTTGGAATCCAACTAAATTTCTGCAAATGCAATTACCATACCGAACCTCGCCACGCGCATTGGTAACAGCACATGTCAGGCGATCTTCCCGTTTTGCAAGAAAAACATAGGGACGGGCTACAGTCCGCTTGGACGAACTGTTGGATACCCTATTCTTATTCCTATCCCTCATAAGTGGGCGTGACAAAAGTCTAAGTATGGTTGAATTGTTGAGAACGCTCTACATATTTTGTTAGATAACATTTAAAGGATTTTATCAAAAAAAAACGCTCCCTAGCTCAAACTTGGGTGTTTCAATAAAATTGTTTTATTTAATTGTGGGCGTGCCAGTAGGCGGATTTAAAAAAAATTAACACATGAGAATAAAGGGCCCCTAGAGAGTATATATTATAAATTTCAGCTCCCTAGCTCAAACTTTGAATTTAAAAAAAAAAAAATAATAATAATTGTGGGCGTGTCAGTGGGCGGATTTTGAAAATATTTACACATGAGCATAAAGGGCTCATAGAGAGTATATATTATAAATTTTAGCTCCCTAGCTCAAACTTTGGATTTTCAAAAAAATTGTTTTATTTATTTATTTATTTTTTATCCCGAGCAGTTTTAGGAGTCATAGATCATATATAAAAAATTTCAGCTTTCTAGCTCAAAATTCGATTTTTTCCAAAATTTTGTTTTTTTTGAGTTTGTGGGCGTGTCTGTAGGCGGATTTCAAAAATTCGTAAACTTGATTATTTCGGGACCCTAGAGAGTATATGGTTAAAATTTCAGCTCTCTAGGTCCAGCTTAAAGGCCTAATTTTTGTCGACAGACGGACAGACGGACATGGCTAGATCGACATTACTATCGATGCTGATCATAAATATAGTAACTTTTAGGGGTCTACGGGCAATATTAAGGTATGTTACAAACTATGCGTCAAAATTAATATACCCTTAGAATAGGGTATAAAAAACTAAGAGAAGCATGTCAATAACACTACTGTGTTGTGTTCTTTTACTATATATTTTTTTTCTCTCCATTTATTTGAGGTAAGGTGCAAAAGGGTAGATCGGCACCAGCTCATGACAAAGCACATTTGAAAAAAACACAGTACGCTTTGCATAAGGTTGATAATAGGTCATTACAAACCGGCGAACCCCAAAGGCGGTCAAGTTATGATCCTGTTAAACCTAATCATAGCCTCACTGCCATTACCATCATCACGCCATCGCCATTACCATATCACACTTGGAAGTTGATCGTGAGGACCTCCTGGAGCGCACTTATCCCACCTGTTTTTTTTTTGATTTGCATTACATCCAGAAGCATATCTATACATACTCGTATTACCTACTTTAAATTTGGAAAAAAACATTTGTTCTATCGACGAGTGTGGTTTTTCTTCCGTTTCAAAGTTGGCAATTTCTTTGGAATTAGATATATCTGTGCTATTGTAATTGTAATAAAAAAAACCTCTCCGCTGTGATCCAATATAATTTTCTATTTATTCTTGAAGTCAAGTTCCAGATATCTATCTCGCATTTGTCAAGGCTGCCACTCAACAAATCGGTGCCATAAACATCTCCAAAATTATCAGTAAAAGCATTTTACAAAAAGATTTTTCACAATTCCAAATAAGTGGTGATTTAAAGTGATCAAATTGTGTACGAGTAGATACACTTGAAATTCATTTGACCATTCGAACTAAATCATCAACATCATTTCTTACAGCAGTAGTACCTATCAGCAGTGTGTTCACGTGCATGCCTCTCTGAAGAGAGAGAGTGTTGATATTTAAAAGCTTCTTTAAAACCCTTTTCCTCTTTTGCCAAACAACACAATATGTCAACAGCATGTCTAAGATTACTGCCAGCCTCTTCAGACTTAATTCGAATCCCTCTTTTTGAGCAAAAACCATATGGCTCCCCCTCAACAACAAACAGAAAGGAATTCCAGAGGAATCAAATGAAATTGTTTGCCATCTACCAGAACTCCTCTGCTTCATTTTGGTCTCCGAGAACATTAGCAACAGCTATCGATTTCTCTATTGCCAAAATCGAATTCAATGACAGCAAAGGATATAGCACGAAGGTTGCAAGGAAAATGTTCACAAAAGAAGATTCTTATCGTGGGCGAATCAACTTATGTGACGACATGCGATTGATGCCGATTTGAGAACGCTCATGAAGAAGCGGGTATGCATTGCGCATAGGATCCTTATCCCGGGGGTACAGGCAACCACAGGATAACAAAAGTGATAGCCAAGGCAAGACGTTCACCATGCCGATTGAAAAACACATATGTGCGGTTGGTCTTGGTCCCTACATATTCATCGATTGTGTGATAAAGAGGAGATTTATTCTATTTGATTGCATGTAGTGGTTGGGAAACTGGGAGCTGGTAATATTATAAATTGGCTTGGGTTGCAATCTATATTAGCGTGTCTCCTAAGACGAAATGATTGCTTGCTGTATTTAACTTCGCCAAATGTGATTGCGAGAAAACTTTAGTTGACATTGCGGTTTGCGTGCTTTGTTCTATGATAATGTGAACTCATTAAAATAACTGGAACCGCGCCTCCTGTCTTGGTTTTTAATCATTTCAAGGAACGGTTTTTCGAATTGTTGCATTAAGGAAATTTGAATCAGTTATAACACTGTTTAACGGGCTCCCAACCTATGAAGAATCTTTACCGCTATGCTGCTTCCAGTTGTCCAGACCGAGTGCTTTGGCATCTGCGATTAGTGTCCTTAGAGCTTCCACTTGTTCTTCCTGGCTAGACATTTTTAAGTCGATCGTTTTTCCAAACCTAAGGCTAAAAACACACCGGATAAAGCAAAACGTTTTTGATTCGATAGTCAAAACAACATTTTTTATTGCAACACGCACCAAGCGAAACAGAATGTAACAAAACAAAAAGTTTTGTTTTCTTGTTTCGATTGGTGTGTGTTGGAATAAAACAAAATTGAATTCGCGACTAGCTTTCAGTGTTGTTCAAGATATGGTCGGACTCAGACGATGAAGTTGGTCCATTCTTACATACAATTTTTGAAGCAATTGAGGAAAAGGACGCAAATAGCAGAGAGTGGTGGGTACATCCATATAATCTAAAACGAAATGCTGAGGATGTGATTATAAACTTAATAGCAGAGTTAAGAACTTATTCTGAAAAACTTAATAATTTCACCATTAGGGAACGCGAAGGCTTGCTTCAGGAAATATATGTTGAGTGAAGCTATGGAACACAATAAGAAACACATGAAAACATTGAGAGAGCAAGACCATCAAGTGCTGCACGTAACATACGAAATCAGTATGTTCAATACTTTAACTCCTCTACTGGAGCAGTTCCTTGGATGCCATCTAATTTTGGTTACATGATTTTTAAATACAGTATGTCAAGTATTTAAAGTAAAACTGTATAATCTATATATATAAAAGAAAGTGTCCGAGGCGATGTAACCGCATAACTCGAGATTGGCCGAACCGATTTTGATGATTTATACTTTGTTGGAAAGGTATTTTCTCAGCACGGGTTTTAGAAAAAAAAATCTAAATTTCAAATCGGCTTATTTTGACCACCCAGCGTGTTACGACAGGTTTTTTTTTGATTTTTTTTAGTTTTTTTTTTTTTTCATTTTGTATTTATTTATTTTGGCAACAACCAAATAAAGAATCACATTTGAATGTAACATATCGTATCACAATTGAACTGTCAGATAGATACGCAACGTAACGCCATCTATTATCGATCAATGGAGAAGCCATTTTTGTTTCATGTTTGGTGGCGCTGTCGGATTCGGATTTCTTCATTGCGATTTTGTGAGTTTTTGTGAATTAAAATTGATATGAGAATATATCTATATCTATATATATATATATGTATATAAAAATCAATCCATATTTGCGTTTATTGCCGGTGTTTGGCCAAACGCGTTAACCGATTCCAATGAAATTTTTTTTTAAAGAAAGGTGACGTCTATACGAAGGATGTTATGTATGTGCGATGTCTGTATCTGCATCGGTGTGTAAATTATGTGTTTCTTAAAAAAGAAAAAAAAGTTGACAATGTATTTATACACTGTGTGTTTCATATGTAGGTATCATGTGCTTTGAAAAAAAAACAAATTTAAGTGAAATAATAAAAAGTTTTTTTGTGTAATATTTTCTATATATAAAAATCAATCCATATTTGTGTTTGTTGCCGGTGTTTGGCCAAACGCGTTAACCGGTTCCAATGAAATTTTTTTCCATGAAAGGCGACGTCTGCACGAAGGTTGTTATGTTTGGCTATATCTGCATCGGTGTGTGAGATATGGGCATTTGAGTGAGTACACATGCATATGTGCGTATGCGTGTAAATTACGACGCAGATACAGAGACCGTACAGACGTCACTTATTTTGTTATCCGAACAAGCATATGAAAGAGGGAGACCACACGAACGTTTCAAGCTTATTTTGGAATTTGTGCGCACTTTCATTCTTGAGATATCGTGTGTTCAATATTTTATTCAAATAACTCTTATTGAACTTTGGTCAAAATCGGTCTTCTTTTTTTAGGCGCGGCAACATACGCCGGATTCCCGCTATAGACAATTATAAGGAAGTCTACTCGAACATATTGGCCAATAGAATTCTCGGGCACGGGCAAAGCCGGGCAGGTGCAGCTAGTATATTTATATACATTATGTACATTAATAAACATGTGTAAAATTAAAATTCAATAAAACTTACGTTGGCAATTCATTTCAGTTACTATTTCTATCCACAGCTTTCAATAGTAACTTTATTAGCATGTTCCTTATCTTTATAATTATAGATAGGGCTGCTTGCCTCAATTACAAAAATCAATTTTTCTCCATCTACGGCCACATTTGTTAAAATTTGCGCACAGAGTGAACCAGAGTATATCCAAATTAACACAATATTTCCATATTAAATTGCAATACCTTCCCCATCCACATTCCTTTCCCACGAAAAATAACAAAGGTAGACAAATTTACCCAATTGTAATTCTTGGAAGCATAATTCCTTCATTTGTTTATTTCGACAAATTATATTTTTTATTTCAGTAATTCCAAGAAATAATATTGAATATTTCCGCTGACATGTAAATTAAATATTGTATATTATTGAATATTTCTGCTGACATGTAAATTAAATATTGTATAAAAAGGAAAATCATAATAAATAAAGAGTTCAGTTGTGGTCAATCGGTATCACCGAGTAAAGTTTGTGTTTTTGTTATTCACCCGCAAAAGCGACGTGATAACTTCCATATACACTCTCACATTTTTGACTGAAGGGTAATTGTGGAGGTTCATAATTAGGTGGAATCATTAAAAAAAAACCTGAAAAACCAGCCATAAAACATTTTAAAAAGTAAATCAGGTACCACTGCACGAACTGAAAAGTTATACACAACGAGGATCAAGTCGATTCGCCTTTAAAAAAGGTAAGAAAAACCCCCCACAATCATTCGTCTTACGAAGTAATCAACATTCTGTTTTGCAAAAAACAACAGGTCAGCTATCGGCAACGAAACACGTTTTTTTGTTTTGCTTTTGTTTTTATGTTTCGTTTCATTTGGTGTGTGTTGCGCCATAAGAAAGTAGGCAATTATCGTCAACGACGCTCGGTCGAAACAGTTTTGTTGCATTTGGTGTGTGATGCTCGTATACAATGGCATGTATTTTCGACAACCACCATAGAAACACTTCGAAACAAAAACGTGCGTTTTGTTTCGTTTTCTTTGGTGTGTGTACTCTCATAAGAAACAATGTTCTCTTGTTTCACGAAACAAAAAAACACGTTTTACTTTATCCGGTGTATTTTCAGCCTAAGTAGCAACGATATCCTAGGGTAGCATCTACTTCGTTGGAACTCGACTAGATTATCATTCTTGAAACTGCCGCTAGCAACAGGTTTTTTCCTCGTGCGCCTATTGGTAAATGATTGTTGACGGAATGCTGCCATGATGCATCTAAACAAGATAGCACAATGCGTATGACGTCAAAAAAGTGTCACAATGCAAGAAAATTCATAACAATTTCAAAAGATCTTATATGTTTGGCATGTTGCTTCGGGTCGATGACGTACTTGATGCAACAACACATGATGTGAAACCCTTCACTGCACTATCTTGTTTAGTTGTATCATGTTGTATATATTGTGAATACCCTTCTTTGTTATACCCTACTTATGATCAGTATCGATACTCCAAAAAAAAATTTATCAAAAAAATCGAATTTTGAGCTAGAAAGCTGAATTTTTTTATATATGATCTTTGACTCCTAAAACTGCTCGGGAGATAAAATTTCTAAAATTCGCAAACGCCCACAATTAAAAATTTTTTTTTTATTCAAAAGTCAAAGTTTGAACTAGGATACTGAAATTTATAATATAGACTCTCTAGGTGCCCTTTATACTTATTGTTAAATATTTTTTAAATCCGCTTACTGACACGCCCACAATTAAATAAAACAATTTTATTGAAAAACCAACGTTTGAGCTAGGGAGCGTTTTTCTTTTACAAAAGCGTTGTTTTTTTCGATTAAATCCTTTAAATGTTATATAACAAAATATGTAGAGCGTTTTTAACAATTCAACCATACATAGACTTTTGTCACGCCCACTTATGAGGGATAGGAAAAAGAATAGGGTATCCAACAGCTCGCCCAAGCGAACTGTAACCCGTCCCTATGTTTTTGTATTCTGCTCCTCAATTTATTGTCATCAAAGTCTCTACGGACGCAGAGAACGGCCGGTGATGTTCATACCGTACGTGGGCCTCATGAGCTGGATGGTTAATGACTTTTGACTTTTAATTCAATTTTTTATTTCGAATTGTTCTAGACAAAAATTATTAAATCTAACTTAAAACTAACAGGATAGTAATTCTAAATTAACGGTACGAGTACTTATGCGGACGCTCTAAACTTAACTATAACCTTATAGTTATTACCTTTCGCTCCAAAAACTATTTTACGATCTAATCTTATATAGTATTCATCGAGAGAATTTTTTAAAACTCGGCATCATTATTTAAATTTTATATTTTATATAAAACAAATTACAAACTACCTATTCTACTTACTTATACTACTTAACATAATTCTAACTATGTATAATTAGGATTCTGAGCACTCGTTGCCTGCTATCTGTACTGGACACTATCTGCTCAAGAACAAGACCGAATAGTCACATAATATGATAGCGCATCTCCTTACCGAAATCTGTGTTGTTTTGGAATATTCCAGAAGAGCTACTTCCACGTGCGGATTTAATAGTCCAATCATTTACCCATACTTGGATGATACTTTGGTTCATGCGCCGTACTAAAACATTTCCGACGTAGATCAGCAGAAGGCTAATTGCATTGTGGCCCCAAGCCATAACCGCCTAACTCGAGTGAGGACAAAATTGGGTTATTGACACCATGGTTTTAAGCATCCTACGATCTACTACCACTATTTTTTTTATATTTTGAGCATAACTTAAAACAATAAAAACATAAAAATATAAACAAATAGTGGAGTAGATCTAAGCATACTTAAATAATATAACAAATAACGCAATTTTGTTCTAGCTCGAGTAAGGCGGTTATGGCTTGTGGCCACATAAATATTTAAGTACATTATACGCTAAGGTAAGGTAAGATTGAGTTAATGGGTAGATAGAACTCGAGAGTCTTTGGCCATCACATGACATTGTGATGCAACAATAAACTTAACAGTATTCCTAGCTTTAGTCGGCGGGCCAAATAATTCAACAGCATCTTCTTCGTATAAAACTAGTCAGCGGACCACAGTATAAATCAGTACCGTCTTCCTAGCTCTAATCTGCGGGCCATATAATTCAACAGCATAGGGACTAGTAAGCGGAAACAATCGACAGCACCGTCCTCCAAGCGTTAGGTCGGTCGTTTTGCCGAGAAGTCAAACCTTCCTTCCACGGTCGGGTCGGCGGATCAAACACCTAGTCAACAATACATTCGTTCTAAGAGGCTATTCAGCTTTACTCGCCGGACCAGACCAGAGTCAACAATACCTAAACTCCGGATAATTAATTCAAAAATTTAGATTTCTTTGCGAAAATAAAGAGATCAGTTCACAATGTGCTAATTCGTAATATTCGCATATAAAGGGTCTTTCATTAAGGACTTGACAACTTCTTTTTTAAATAAAATATAAATTACCTGAGAAAAAATGTGTTGGCTTGAATTACTATCGAAACATTTATGAACGGAATTCGACTTCGTTTATATGTCCACCACGAGAACGTATGTAGCGGTCGATACGTTGAACCCAATTTTGGATGACTCGGCCGCACATTTCGACCGATACGTCACCGAATTATTGGCATAGAACAATGATTTAATGTTGCCCCATAAAAAAAATCCAGAGGCGTTAAATCACACGATCTCGGCGGCCAATAGACGGGTTCATTTCTCGAGATAACACGTTCACCGAACTGAGACTTCAATAACTCGATTGTTGCACCCGCTATATGGCTTGTGGCACCGTCTCGTCATGTCATGTCCAATTCATGCAATTGCTCAAAGAAATAACGTTCCAACATGTCTTTGTAGCAAATACCATCTAACGTGACGGTCATTTTTATCGACGAAAAAAACGGCCCATATGACACAATTTCCGGCAGCCGTAAAAGACACTCAAATCGATTGTCCGATTAAGGATTTCCTGTAAACGAAATTTTATATCTGCTTTGGTTTAATCCTGTACTAATTTATACATCCGTTGTTATTTACAAAACAAGTTCTAACATTTTGATCTAGAAATTCGAGGAAACCGGTATCCATAGTCTTTCGCACTCGAGAGATATCAATCGAATTAAAATCGATCATTACAAACCGCAACGAACGAACAATGTTTTAAATAAATTATTATTCTCAACCAAATTATTCCATGTTCTTACTCAATCCGTATCTTATTAATTACTAATAAACCTCCCATATCGGTGTTGAGCCCTGAACAGCCTTGCACAACATTTAACCAACCGCAATGAACTTTATTCAACAGATGCGCTTGCAGTTAATAAACTTCTTGAATAGAAACGCTCAAAAAGACAAAACTGAAATTGGAAACTAGATTTCCGTTGCATAGAAAGTTAATCATACTTTTCTCTCGTCTCGCGTTCTAAAACGCGACGTGGAATAATTTTTCAAATAAAAAGCCAAAGGATAAGTAATTAATAATTAATAGAATGCATCTTTTGGTAATCTGTAGTGGGAGCAGGGAAGATAACCGTCGCACTATCTTCTACCCTCAGGAGAAATGGAAATGTAAAAACTTTTTAATTGATGCATAATCATTTTTGCCTACAAAAATTCCTTTTGCGTCACTGACAGAATCTTTTCGAGAAAATTGCTTCTGAATAACTTCTACGGATATGCACGCAGCACAAAAGTTATTATTGTTTCAAAGAAGAGCAGTCAGAAAAGGATATTCGTGGATACATACGAAATAAGGACGCAGCTCTGGATGCCCCTTGAGATGGAGAAAGTCACAGTTAGCTGATTTTCGATGGTCTGCAGGGACTTTTGAGCAATTTGATCAGTGCTGCTGAATGGTTTTGTTTTAGTTTTTGGTTTGTCAGTTTTTTCGTCGTTAATGTTTTTAAGGAGCGATTTTGTCCACTTCTATGATAGGGAAAGTTTTTCCAGATTATATTTTGCTGGTTACTCTCCTTGGCAGGAAGGAACTACTTCGCTGTGATTCTTAATTAGTTTTGCATTTAAAAAAAAAAAATAAAAAGACGAAAAGTTATGAGAGAAACCAGAGCCATATGGTGGCTGTGATTAAGTCACTAGTTAGTGGTGATGAAGTGAATTGGATTTTTTTTGTTTTATTTACAAATTCACCACGATGCATGACGAAAAGTTAGCTCTTGGACTTTTCGCCTCGTCGAGAATTGCTTTTTGTTGAAAGTCGATAACTTGCATGTATTTATAACGAAAGGGACTAATTTAAATGGAAGGTATAATATTCTAAGAAATCCTAAATGCTGGTTTGAAGTTGCAAACTATGAGTAGGACCTGGAAACTAAAATATATGAAATGTTCAGCAGCATCTTAATGGGCTCAAGAAAAATGTAAGAATTATTTTTAGTATTGCGAGTCCAATGATCAAATGTTACAGAATTTTAGGTAGGAATACGGAAGACAAAAAATTAAACCTATAATATACTGTAAATAAACCATTTGCTTGTGCGAAGTGGAAGTGACCTACAATTTTAAGACGACTACGAACGGCATTTGAAAGCATTCATCGTCAGGAGCTCTACGAGATGATGGTAGGATTCCGGATTCCTGCAAAAGTGATATAGTTGTGTCGCGTGTTGCTGGAAAATACGTGGGCAATGTGCAGCACGGAAAAGATTGGACCAAGTGCAAACCTGCACCGGATTCCGACAAGGAGATGCGGTATAATGTGACCTCTTCGATCTTGTTCTGGAGCAACTTGTGCAACAGATCTATCTTATACTGGAATACGCCGACGACTGAATGAAATTTGATGGCCTTGAAGTAAACGAGGACAAAATCAAGTAGGAACTTGCTTTCTACAAACAAACAAACAAACATCTGTCCGAAAACAAGAATAATACGTCGCTGCTGACAGCAGAAACTTTGAGGTAGAAAGGGAGTTAAACTACCATGGGGTAAGCATCAACTCGATAAATGACACGTTAGTGGAGATCCGACGAAGAAAATAAAAACCCGGAAGACTAAGTGTACTGTTACAGCCAGTTATGCTTTATGGAGCCCATTGCTAGACGATAAGCAGGAAAGGCGAGCTTATATTGGGTTCTTCGAAAGAAAAATACTCCGTCGTATATTTGGTGCTGTGTGCGCGGAGGGAGAATGGAAGGAAATATACAATATATAACTCTATGAGCTGTACCTTGATGTGGATGTAGTCCAAAAACCTAAAATACGTCAACTACATTATGACTCGGCCACATCGAGCGAATGGGCAATAATGCTCCGGCCAAGAGGATTATCGACACCCAGCCTCCAGGTTCGAGACGACAAGAAACACCGGTCGGTTTTCCGCTTTAAGGATTAGGCCATCGCGGATGCTAATCCGGTTGGCCCAACTGGAAGCAGCGTGTCCGGGTCGCAAAGGATGGATGGCTGCAGTTTCTCAGGCAGAGACTCTTCGCGGGTTGAAAACCCGTTAAGTAGGCACAGAATTTAAATGTATTTATTTTGTTGGTTTGAACAAAGGTATCTTTCATAGCACTTAGACCTTAAACATTATTTTAAATACATTCAAATGCCTTAAGACGGAATTACATTCGGTTTGAACAGATTGAAGGAAAGTAGAGGAACTACATAAAATAAAATTAGCCATTGTTTTAATTCGAAACGACGAATGACGAATTGAGGTGCGTGTATCGAAAGGGGATACTATTAAAAGTTCTTAGAGATCGAGAAAAATAAAGCTTAGTGAATACATATGTAGGGAATTGGTTGCATATGATTTCGTGAAGAAATAAAGAGTTTCTGACTTTGACGTAAGCTTGCAGAATGCAACCCAGTAGCCACTAAGAATGAACAGAAACGTGGTCGCTTCCAAGAAGTAGTAAAAGAAGACCATTACCATATCGCACCGTGTCATTTGAGGCAAGTTGCAGTTTAGGGTGCGATAGGTAGTAAACTCAGCGGTAAGCCATAATTTTCGTAGACAGCCACCGATTCGATCAACGACAATGCTGATTGTAACTGGCTAGCCTATGGTTTATTACGAAGCCTAGACTAATGACAGATTTAACTGCTCTGATTTTAGTATCAAGCAATAAAAGAATAAGATTGATATTTTTGTAAGATATGGGGATAACTTGCAACTTTTAAGGTAGTCCATTCTCTACAGACCATCTGTGAGTTCGATATAAGTATTCATTGACGAGGACAGCGAGTTCGGCAAGGTTATCAAACAACCTTGCAGCCTGAAGTTGAACATCACGCGTACAAAGGTGAACTGATGAGTGTTTGCAAACAAATGGAAGATCGGTCCTAAATATGATCCATGTGGTATTCGAAGTATGATTGTTTTCAACTGAGAATGATTTGTATGACTGATAATTCTTTGTAACCTTCTTGTTTGGGAATATACAAATGTTTCTATTTTCGTTATGTTAATTTGTTAAGTTAATTTGCTGTTTATAATTTGTTATTAATTTTGTATCAATATTTGTTTGACTCCCTGTTCTTCAGAATCTAAAATTATGTGTACATATTTTCGGCAGTAGCATCATAACAATTACAAAAGTGCGTTATAAAAATACCGCACGCATAATTGAAGTGTGTCCGTCCGTCCGTCCGTCCGTCCGTCCGTCTGTCGGCAAAAATTAGGCCTTTAAACTGGAACTAGAGAGCCGAAATTTTAACCATATACTCTCTAGGGTCCCGAAATAATCAAGTTTACGAATTTTTGAAATCCGCCCACAGACACGCCCACCAACTCAAAAAAACAAAATTTTGGAAAAAATCGAATTTTGAGCTAGAAAGCTAAAATTTTTTATATATGATCTATGATTCCTAAAACTGCTCGGGATAAAAAAATTTCAAAATCCGCCCACTGACACGCCCACAAATAAATAAAACTATTTTTTTGAAAATCCAAAGTTTGAGCTAGGGAGCTGAAATTTATAATATATACTCTCTATGGGCCCTTTATGCTCATGTGTACATATTTTCAAAATCCGCCAACTGACACGCCCACAATTATTTTTTATTTTTTGAAAATTCAAAGTTTGAGCTAGGGAGCTGAAATTTATAATATATACTCTCTAGGGGCCCTTTATTCTCATGTGTTAATTTTTTTTAAATCCGCCTACTGGGACTGACACGCTCACAATTAAATAAAACAATTTTATTGAAACACCCAAGTTTGAGCTAGGGAGCGTTTTTTTTTGATAAAATCCTTTAAATGTTATATAACAAAATATGTAGAGCGTTCTTAACAATTCAACTATACTTAGACTTTTGTTACACCCACTTATGAGGGATAATAAGAATAGGGTATCCAACAGTTCGCCCAAGCGAACTGTAGCCCGTCCCTATGTTTTTTTTTTGTTTTTTCTTACAAACTACGTTAACGGCTTCCAACCTTTTTAACCCTACTTACACTCAAAGAAAGAACTGCCACTGTTATTTTTTATTTTTCGAAACAAACTAAAACTACTTACAACCTATAAATTGTAGCTACTTAGACTACTTACAAAACTTGAACAGAAACATATTTTTTTTTCACTTTGTAAGTCGGCCAAGACACTAGCCGTGTTTCTTTGCACGCGGGTATAGGGATGGCATCAGAAAACGACCATCGCCACTTAAGAATTCATAAAAAAAAAACTTTGCGGCACACATGCACATATGACATGCACCGTGACACAGCTATAAGTTGTAGTTAAGAAATTTGTATTGAAAATCCTGAAATTGAAAAATATTTACTTCCGCCAATTGAAATTGATGCCAAGCATATTCTAAAATTATGAAAAACAATTTCACATTAACAGATTTGCTAAATTCAATTACCTTTATAATGAACTTTGAAAAAAAATAATAATAAAATCACGAACAAAATATTCGGCGGGACGTCAAACTTTGACATTTCCTGAAAAATTCATCACATCGGTTCATCAGAAACGAAGAAAATGGGTTTTGGAAGCACTGTTTATCCCCGCTAACTGACTTAGCGGCGATAGCTATCCCCGCTAAAGTTAGCGTATATAGGATAAAGTGTTGTTGTATTTTACATGCAAATTTCAAATTATCCCTATATCCGCGTGCAAAGAAACACGGCTACTGTTATTCAACTTTCAAACTTTTAATGACTGAGCTAAGTAGGTAAACCAATTGTTTACCCATCAGAATTGGGTCTCCTGCTTTTGCCTATTAAGTCGATCCCGATAGGACACAGCCCTACTACTAAACCGAAGCCCCTCTTTTCCGGTTTATGCGACGACGTTCCGATCATAAAGGAGCCGACTATCCATAGCTCTATGACCATCGTGGTAGATTAGCTATGGATAGGGCTGTGTAAGTAGAGAAATGCATCGGGTGGTAACTAGCCGCTTGAACGCACACGTTCATAGTATTCGTTCTTGGCGTAGTAAGCTCCAAAAATTAGTCGAGCTAGTGCAAAACGAAAACCTGAGTAGAAAAAAGGCCTGTTACTGTACTTCGGTTTCTTCAGAAGCAAATAAACATTAAATAGTGCTCAAAGCTTTGTGAATTTTGCGATAAAGTTAACTGAGTTTGAAATGAAACTGAAGAATTTATTTCTAATTTATGAAGAATACATTTTAATCTAAATATTCTTTTTGGAGAAAAAAATAATCCATTGGTATATGCGAACATTTTTTGGAAAAAACATATTCTCTGTAGATCTTAAATATTCCACAAGTGGAAATTTATTCTAATATTTATTCTACAATATTGCTATTCTATTTTTTTTGATTTTACGAGTATAGAAAATGGCTAAAAAGAAAATGTGATTTGGAACAAATTTTTTAGTGTTTAGCGTTTAGTTTTCGTAGGACCCAGTCGTGTACTTTTTTTTCCCTAGATACATTTTGTTCAACACTTGTCGATATATAAGTGAAAAGGAAATCATCGCTTTATACTCGTTTAGTCCAAACTGGCCTCCTCAATGACAAAATTACGCTGACATTCACAGAAAAAAACATACCGTTCCTTGTTTAAATTATTTGCCCTGGGGACTATCCGTTTGTCCGAGAACTTTGGATTTTCATCCCTTCGTGAATGAAAAACGTGAGACTTGACAGGGACGAATACCATTTTTGTTTCAACAACTGCAACTTTTTCACTTCGCGAATGAATATTTAAATCCCATGATGTTAGGAAGTTCAAATGGCATTGCTCGTAAATGGAAATAGATATTTGTGTTTGTCATAAAGGACCAAAGTATTATGAAAACACAGAAAGGCATAACACATACATGCAAGCTGTAGCAATGCCAAGTAACAAATAAAAATAATAGAATTCAAATGAACAACCACAAGGGCTTACTACCTAACGCACCATAGCCTCAAGGTCAGAAAGCTTTATGAGAGCAGCATGAACATAAGAAGAGCAATATATGAATCCTTGGAAGAAATAATACATGTATATATATGCAAATAAAATGCCGGGACTCTTACTATGGTGTTAGACGTCTAAAGTTTTGAATTCAAATAAAAAAATCTAAGGACAAGTTCCGTGAAATATTTTTATTTTCGAGATAACCACGATGATTAGGTTGATTAAACTACATTTCATTTGGTGAATTCTCAAGTAACTTTTACTTAAAAAATTAAACAAAGGTTTCATGAACATTTAATTCGCTTCGTCATTTTTGTCGTGAACATGAACAGCTTGAAGGATGATTTCCTCAATCTAAAACAAAGTTATTTATTACATAATTCAATGAAATATGTTTTAAAACAAAGTTAAATACAAAGCCTGATACCTGAACATTTGGTGGTGTCTGTAATGCATATAATACCGCATCAGCAACATCCTTCGCCTGTAGCTTTGGTATTATAGCATGAGAAACTGGATTGTATACCTTCAGGAAGTCGGTTTCAACCATTCCGGGACTGATACTCTGAAACAAGAGTTTTTTGTGTGAATTGATAAATTGGATCTTGAATTTATTATTTTCTTTGAATACATAAATCAACATTAAGTTAATCAACTTTTATATGCGAAATATAGGTAATGTAAAGTTTGTGATCTATACTTCTGCTGTATCCAAATGCCATGTCATAAATCTGAGATAGGATTTATTTTTTTAGGTCGTCTAAAGTTTTTGAAAATTTTTCCACAAATGACAATTATTTTGCAATACTTACCGTCAGTTTAATATTCAATTTGTTATAGCGAATTTCTTGTCGAACAGTTTGACACAATGCTGTGAGTGCATGCTTGGTCGCTGGGTAAACATTAAATGCTGGTTTCGGCACGTCTAAGACCTGGTGTCCTAGAACACTAAAAAGATAACAAAAAATCACAAAACATTGAATTAGTTAAAATAGTTGCACGTAAGACTTTTAGCGTATATAATTTACATTTTCCTCATCTTCTTTGACAAAGATTATTTTTATATGCAAAGAGTTTATAAACGATGTTTTAAAAATACACGCAAGGTTTGAATTTTGCGCCATTTGTGTGGATTTCGGTTAAACTCTGTTTAATTTTTTTTCTAATGTCAGAATGGGTTATAAAGGGTGTTCAAATTTGACGTATCATTTTTAATTGGCCGCCACTTTTCTTACAGCTATTAGATTACACCGAAGTTTTTTCAGGTATAAAGTAAATACATTCCCGTTAGCTAAAATGGATCGGTACACTATTGAGCAACGTGTTTTTATTATTAAAACTTATTTTAAATATGGTGAAAGTTTTGCAGAAGTTGAAAGAAAATTTTGTTCAAAATAGGGTAGAGAAAATGCTCCGTCAAACCGTGCTATTAAACTTATTGTTCATAAATTTGAAGAAACTGGCTCGGGTTCAAGATCAGAGAAGTAAAGCCTATCATCGTAGTGGTCGTTCGAGTGGTAATAGTGCAGCTGTTAGCAGAAGCGTCGCTGAAGAGCCAAGGACGTCAATTCGTCGTCGTTCACAGCAATTAAACCTCAAACCAAACAAAATACAGTTAAGACAAGAATTAAAGCCAACTGACCACGCAATGCGTCGGCAATTCGTTAATTGGGTCATAGAGAAGCAACAACAAAATGACAATTTTTTCAAGAAAGTCATCTTCACCGATGAGGCTCATTTTGAAATTGGCGGTTATGTCAATAAACAAAACTGTCGCATTTGGGCTGAAGAAAATCCTAAGGGATTGTTTGAAAGGCAAATGAAACCAAAAAAGTAAGTGTTTGGTATGGATTTTGGTGTTGTGGCGTAATTCGTCCATTTTTATTCGAAGATGAAAATGGCAATGCGGTTACTAGGGATGGAGCTCGATATCAAGCGATGATTAGAAACTTTTTGTGCAGTCAATTGTGTGATTCAAAATTTTGGTAAAAGGTTGACAGTCTGACGAGTTAGCAGAGGAGGTCACTTGGACGACATTCTTTTTCATTATTAACCAGAACCAATGTACATTAATTTCCAATAAAAATAAATACAGATTTCTCACAATTTATGTCTTTCATTAAAAATTTAAAATGATCTCTACCTCAAATTTGAACATCCTGTATGATTAGCAAAATATAAAATTGACCAGTAGTTGTATTTGTAATCGGTATCTAAAGGGTGATTTTTTTAAAGGCAGTGCTTTGATTTGAGACGGCCCTAGACTGGAGCAACAGGAAAATCATTCCATCAATCCCAGCAAGGCTATCATAGTTCCTTTTACCAAAAGAAGACATTTAAACCAAAGTCAAATTTCAATCAACGACACGATCGTTCAGTATTCCGAACAAGTCAAATATCTTGGAGTTATCCTAGACAGAAAGCTAAATTTGAATTCTCCAATAAGGAATACAATTACAAAAGCTACCAGGGCTTTGTGGGAATGCCGCCGCATGTGTATCAGAACCTGGAGTATCTCTCCAAAGATCACCCACTGGATCTTTGCAATGATGATCAGGCCCATTATCACATTATGCTTCTATAGTATGGTGGACAAAAGCCACACAAAAAATAGCAATCGCAAAGCTCAAAAGGGTTTTTTTTTTTGTTGCGATGGAAGGTGGAAACCTTGCATGAACGACGTACATTGGTAGCGCCGGATTCCTACCGGCTAAAACCACCTCCCTTCCCGAACAGGCCGATTCGTTTCCCCAGCGGAACCGACGTAAGACATTACTTCGCGGGGGTCGGTATGAAGACTTAGCTTGTTGCTCTATTGTTGGAACTATGTATTAGCTTTCCGTTGGCGTTCTAAGCGTCTAAGATCGCTGAGTATACGCACCGCCACGTTACTTACAGTGGTCCAGTTTTCGCCATTCCGAAGCATATAGTTTACGACTTCATCGGGAGTGGGCCACTCTCCGAATTGGTCCCGTAGGGAGATACTCTCGGTTTCGTACCGTTAGCAATGGAAAAACACATGTTCCGCGTTTTCAGAAACAATTTCGCAATGCGGGCAATTTGGGCTGGTTTCATGTCCGCGTTTGAAGAGATATTCTCTGTAACAGCCATGACCAGTCAAGAGCTGGGTCAGATGGAAGTTTGTTTCACGATGTTCCCTTTTGATCCATACATCGATCACTGGTATAAGCCTGTACGTCCATCTTCCCTTTAACGATTCATTCCATTGTTGTTGCCAAGTTGCTATACTCAGACTCCTTTCATATTTTCTTTTGTCGTTATTTACCCGACCATTTCGGACTCGCTCGCTAATAAGGGTATAACAGCTTGCATGCCTAGGTATCGCCAGAACCATGCGAACTTGCCTTATAGCTGCTATAGAAGCACTAATAGGGCTAACATCTTTCCACATATACTTAGATAAAATGGCGATTGGCAGTGCAGCAAGTTTAAGACAGCTTAATGACATAAGGACTAGTTACCAGCAGGAACTAATGACCCTATTCGCTGAACTTCCGGAACTTGACTTGAACTGAGCGGTCACAGACCACCTTTATAAGACCTTATGCTTTAATAAACGGTTCTTAACAGAGATTCTATATAGAGAAGCATTGGTTAGCAATAACCCACCAAATAGCGCAACCCGGCATTAAGTGGTATACGGATGTTTCTAAAATGTAAACGGGTGTGGGAGTTGGTATATACAGACCAAATTTCAACATGGCAATACCTACCATACATCTGGCGTTAAAGGCGCAAACATCCATATATTCACGGATAGTCAAGCAGCTATAAATGCCCTTAGCTCGCACGCCATTGACACCAAATCAGTCATGAACTGTTTTAATACAATTCAAACTCTCGGCTTAAGGAACAATATCATACTAAGGTGAGTTACGGGCCATGAGGAGTTTAATGGTAGTAAAAAGGCAGACGAATTTGCCAGGATTGGTTCAGAAACACTATTCACAGGTCCCGAACCCTTCTGCTGCACTCTTAGATGGGCAGCAATCGCAATAAAAAGCTTGTAACAAATGAAATGTATCTTTTTTTGGGAGAACATAACAGACAGGAAAAACGAGTCATTCGGCCCTTCAATAAGAATGTCAACAAATGTCTAAATCTAAGTAGGCATGATATCAAAAACTTAGTAGGTTATCTTACTGGTTACCATGGCTTACCATACCACCTAAACAAAATTAAAAAAAACACACGGATCTCCAGAGGGCAAGCTATGTCTTGGAGAAGACGAAAAAGTCAAACACATATTATGTGAATGTCCAGCACTCAATGGATCAAGACAGATGATCTTCTTCAGGGAACAACTTCTGAATACATAAAAAGCCTTCTGCTGGTTAAATTGTCTACTTTATACGGAAAGTAGAAATTCGACTAGCCTAAATAGTTTCAGGTCCCTATGGCACAAACGATCTTATAGGTTGAAGTGCCTTTTCTTCGTCTTGCGGAGCCAGTGCTTAAAAAAAAAATGATTTCGAACAAAACAAGTTAGATTTCATTGAAAAGCCATTTGCTTGTGTGCAATCGAGAGAATACAAACTGCAATCAGTTTTCAAACACAATTTTCTATATATGACCAGCATGGCTGGATCTGACAAATGTCACTCGAGAGACAAAGTTGTCGACCACTCTTTCGGGTATTTGTGGCCGTATGTCCTCAATAACTCAAATAATGTTGGCCTCTTTTGATTGTTGTTGGTTTCTCGCCGTAGACTATCGATTTTAAGTATCCCCAAGAAAATATTAAAGAGGCGTCCAATCCCAAGATCTTGGAGGCCAATTTAGAGATCCATAACGCGTAATTTTGGGTTCATGGAATGTTTCCCTTAATAAGTTGATTGTGTCGTATACTGTATGGCACGTAGCACCATCTTGCTGGAATATCTTCACATTCATGCGGTTCAGTCGGGGAACAAAAAATTCATTAATCATGTCACTATAGCTAATGCATTTGACACTAACAAACTGATTACCCTCATTTTGGAAAAAAATAGGTCCGATGACACCACCAGCCTACAGACCGCACCAAACTGTTGTGAACGACGTCAAATCTATAAATTTGGATCTACTTCAACTTTGCAACGGATGGAAAACTCTCTTCAGTACGTACTTTTCTCATTCGTCTCGGTGCCACTGCATCTTGCATAGAAAATGTTCTGCGAAAACGGTCAACAAATACGGCGAATAGCGGCCTTACATGGTTGATTGTGTCGGGTGTAATAGGGTGCAAGTGCTCTATAAGTTTGTAGAACCATAATTTCGGTACTAACTTTCTAGAATTTTCTAACGTTGTTAAAGCTTGTATGCCATGCTGAATATAAATAACACTGACAGTTTGCAATCTGAAAGATGTAACTGTCTGAAGTTAGTACTGGGTTAAAAAAAATTCCCTTTATAAACCTACGTATTTGTAGCCAGCAAAGTGAGATATAGTTGAATAAAATACTCAAAATGGAACCGGCCGGCACACCATTTCAATAAATAATCACCAAGTATATACTATTACCTCCCATATATGGCACATTGCCAAACAACTGCGCATTGGACGCAGTTTTTAAATAATTAAGTTTTAATTTGATTATGGCCAACTGAAATTACAGCTTCATTCATGTTAACTTAATTTCCAAGCAGATGTAAGTCCTTGCAATATCATCCAGAATAAAAATCCAGAAGTAACCTGATTTTAATTCAGGCCAGGGGTTTACGTACGCAGAATATTGGCAAATGCAATAAATAAATAAATAAATTAAATAACCTCAAAGTGTCGACAGACCTTGTTTAACAAATATTTGAAGGCGCACAAGTTCATTGTGGTTAAAAGTGCAATTAAAAGCAAGTTAAATGTTAAGGCATCTTTAAGCATGAGCTGCTGTATGTTTATACTGCGTACTGCATTGTTTATTAATTTTTATTTAACCAACATCAGATGTATATTATCTCACGAATGTAGTCCCCATCATTGCAAATATTGCATATAAGTGCGTAGTACATAATGTATGTTAACTTAACTATGTAATTGGGTTGTGCGAGTGGTAATTTAATTGTAATTATTATTTGCTAGGACTTCGTATTTATACATACATTAAAAATTAAATACCAGCAAGTAATAAAAATATATCTATGCTGGCTTTTTTTTTGTTAAAAGAAATAAAGGTGGAATAATTCGAATGCCAGATGGGATTTGTAAAATCGTATGAATGTTAAGTGATTTATGGATTAATTATTGTAATTAAAAGTGTGATTGCAAGCGCGTGTGACAACATTTATTAATGTGTTTCAATATTGGATTGTAAGGCTCAGAAAAAAGAAAAATACTTTCATTACAGAAAATTAGAACACAGTTTTACAAGTTGAACATAGACAGATAAATAGATAGATAGATAATTTGATTTATTATTTTTCTTGCGTATGTATATTACAAATTGTTTATAAACTAAAATCGTAAAGGCATGGCTTGCGTTTAAAAACAATTTGTAATATACGTATGCAAGGGAAAATAATAAATCAAAATATCTATCAAGTTGAACATATTTTTTGGCGAACATGCCTTAAAATAATCTTTATATTATTGATTAACCATCCGGTTGTTATGAATTAATACTAAATAATAGGAGCATACACGTGCCGAAATCGTAGAATAAGCATATTGGAAAGACTACAACAGCGAATCACACATGCGGACCAGTAGGGATGCAGTTAAGTGAAAGGGTTTGGATCCCTTTATTCCAAAATCGTTAAGGAAAGAAAAAAGGCTACAATAGCGATGAAAAAACAGCGACACATTAACTTTTTACAGATTTTTGATTATCTGCCAGACAAATAGATTTCAAGAACAAAACCAGATCAAAATTAATCTCATTCACCTTAAATATAGAATTTCGTTCTTTACTTAATCAACAGATTTAGATGGTTAAAATAAACACGATCTGTACCTATTTACTGACTGCGAAATATTTTTAAAATACATATTCTAATTAAAATTTGTTAAAAAAATTTAGAAATCACAGCGACTCTTTTTTTCCACCAAATCTAAAATTTTAAAATGCGATTTCTAAAAATAATAAAAATGGCTTGCCTATACGTCCGTAACCGATTTTATTTATTTATTTAGCAGACTCTGCTATTGTTAATTCGTTTAGAAAAAAAATTCACAGTATACATATAATATAAATTTGGAATTATAGTGGTTAACATTGTAAGGAAATCTGTTTTTTTTTATAAAATTCAAAAGTTTTCTTTAAAATCTAATTAAGTTGTTTCCAAGTTTAATTTCATGTGGCAGTGTAGTAAGTAGCTGACAACCTTTATAAACAATACTATTTTGATTTAAATTTACAAGATAGTTTGGCAATCTGAAATCATTTCTATTTCGTAGTTCGTATGGCTGTGTTTCGCCGATTCTCTGGCGACAATATTAATACTTCAAACTCAATTGTTACCACGGGTTAAGGTCTTAGTTTATGTGGGTCGAAAAGAAAATCAAAAACTTTTGTATGTTTATTTCGAAAAATGAAACGGAACAGGAGCAATGGTATTGCTTATGTTTTTTTCTTGTGACTTGGCATATTTTCTCCGCTGCTATCATTACCACTTCTGGGAAAACTTTGTTGTTTGTGATTAGTTTTAAAAATTATGTATGCTCGTAGAGTTTCAAACATTCGACTTTAACTTTCAAACGTGGACTGCGCAGCACTGCATCCTCAAGCATGTATGCAGACACACAGATAAAAACAAGGAGTCTTTTCTTAATCGAATCACACGGATGTGGAATGTCCTACCATAGGTCAGGTTAAGTTAAAGTCGCTATCGCCGAAACTTTCAGAATAGTTAAAGGTCTATCTTCTTCCTACAAGTTGAACCAGTTGCAGCTTTTAATAAAGCTTGAAAGACTTTTGATGTTAATGTTAATAAGATCGTTGTGATCATTATAGAAGAAAGCCACCAGATGGAGTTTCGTATTTGAGAGAGAGAGCAGGGCAGACGCATGGAAGGTGGAGAATAGTCTCCTCCTTCTCGTCCTAGTTCAAGCAGCTTCTTTAGGAGTGTAGACGCCAAGCCTTGTTGCATGCTTGCATTTTTTATTAGATATTGTCTGGTGATGACACCAATTGTATTTCTCTTGATGGCACTCCTCTTAAATATGAGTTTGCATGCGGCATCTGGGATGACTAAAGAACTTTTATCAGGTAGAAGAGCAGTACGGTTCCATGTTTGGCGACTTCATCAGCCCTACAATTCCCTGGGATGTCTTTGTGCCCCGGCGTCCAACACAGGTGAATGTTGAACTCAGCTGTATTGGGTGATCTACCATAATTTACAAACATTTAAAACCAACGTCTATCAGTATCTCACTCTGTTTTCTTATCCCTTACTTCCTTAATAGCTGTGCTGTGTCACTTTATTCGTTAAGCATGAATTGGTTATACCTAACAAAAATTACATATGTTACAAATTCATTCAGTTTGGCCCTCAAACCCGAATCCGCTAGATCTCGGTTACCTTCATTAGCATATGATTAGGAACTTATTGTTATTGCTTTCGCGAAAGTCGGAGAAAACAAAGAAACCTTGTCTTCTAAGGATTCAAAATCTGTAAACTGTTTTTCAAATTGAGCTCAAATTCTTAATACTTGCTCCGCTTTATTTTATTCATCTAAATTTAATTTATTTATGTTGCAGGTACTGGTCGAAAAAGATCCAATTATTATTTTTCAACTGATCTTAGATTTGCATTTAAAAGTGAGTAGTAGTTTAAGTAGGGGAGAGGGGGGTATGATGAATTCAAATTATAGATGTATTTAATCGGGTATAGTTTTCGTTTCGCTGTTTGAAAATTTTTATTAGAAATCTATTTATTTATTTATTTATTTAAAACCACAGGTGCCAGAACCTTAACAAATCTTAACATATGTAATAATTCAACATTATACACCTACAAATAAAAATAAGATAAAGCAATAATATATGTATATTTATACAAATATTACATAGATTTGGCTCTTAAGACATGAAGAGACTTTCGCTACAGGCAGTAACGATTTGAGTTTATTTATAAGCGACAAACAATAGAATTGAACAAACCGATGCATTGTGTTACCGGCTCTACCAACCCATAGTTAGCTATATTTGGAGTAGGTTAAAAAGGATGAGTTTCTTCTAAAACTCTAACAGGCACTAAGAACGGCGAAGAAAAAAGTAATTTCGAGCACTGAATCCTGTAAGAAACAATGCTCCTAAAAAACACCATGGATTGCATTTTCCTAGTGACAAAAAGAGAAGTTAAGCCAAGCACACAGCAAGCTTGTTAGTGCGGAATCTTCGATTCGAGATAAACGAATCTTATTTAAAAAGTCCCAGATAACGCGCAGTAGTATTCTTATCCCGACCGAACTTAAGCGTGTTTTGTACAAACGGGTCGTGAAAATCTTCAGAGTTCCTTTTTATAAATGCAAGAAATGAATACGAGTTCGGCACTATGCTGTCAATGTTCAATGTCGACATCTTTGACCTCAAAATCACTACTACACTATTACACAGTTTATAAAGTTTTTGAGAAATAAACGGCCCTTTAAAGAGGGCATGGCAGAAAACTTTATGTTAAGGAATTGTTTGAAAAAGGTTTAAAGGCCTAATTTTAGCCGACGGACTGACGGACGGACATGGCTAAGGCAATATTAAGGTATGTTACAAAACATGAGTCAAAATTAATATACCCTTAGAATAGGGCATAAATATCTCGGTCGTGAAAGAACGGAAAAAAATTATGGTAGAATTCAGTTCAATCGCGATCTTCTTCTTCCCTAACGGTGAGGCTATGATCCCGATCAAACAGATCATTACCCTTCAACTCTACTACAGCCCTACTGGTCCGCCAGTGGGGTTCACCGGTTCGGGCTCAAGTGTTATCCAGGAGCTATATGGCCTGCTTCTTTTTATTCGATTTCGACACGTACATGCTCCCTTTATTGATTATTGTTTGATCTTTCTTTTAAGACACGGGCGATCTCCAGTCGTTTCAACTCCCTTGATATGGGTCACTCCCTTGAATAGGACAGTACCAAATAAGCCGGTCGCGCTCCATTTTATTTGAAATAGGTTCTTTGGCACGAATTGTGTAATGAATCAAATGTTTTTATTTGAAAACATATTTTTAAGTATTTTTATACAATTATTTTGATCGGTCTCCATATAAAATAAGTGGATGTAGAAACCCACATCTCGAAATGCGATTGTGAATCTATTTTCAACGTAGGAATACGTTTAGGACTTAGGAGGTTCAAAATGTACATACACTGAAATGCATCTACATAACTTTTCATATAAGATTTTCTTTTCAGCTTTTAGAAACCGCAAGGGAAGATTATATAACTACTTTGAAAAAAAATATTGAAACAACTGTCATAACAATTAAAAAATTGATAATTTTTGTTTACCTATTAATGATAATAATGTGCGATCGTACTCCATGAATCTTCATCAATTCCACAGAATGCTTAATGCAACTACAAGCTGCTATCACATTCAAGTCGAAAATATCCTTAACCTCATCAACGCAGCTATCTGAAAGAAAAAATAACGCATTTTTCTAACTCTATCAATAAATATTTAGTGAGCTTTTGTTAAAACGAAATCTTGCTTGCTACAAACTATTTTGTGTTATCAAAAATTACGAAATCACTCGAAGTTATGTTTAACTGAATTTCGAACTAATTTAAAAGATATTGTATCTAACTGTATTAAGAAATCCTTGAAATCGAAATTCAAAGAATCAAGTTATTCTTTTTTTTTTATTTTATGAGTAAATATTTAGTAAGCTCTTGGTTTAAACAAAATTTTTTTCTTTATATTTGGTATTTGTGATTAATTAAATGTTCATGCATTTTATTGCAATCTGTGCTTACCCAATAAGAAATTAGACACAGTTCTTCCGGCACTATTAACCAATAAATGAACCACATAAAATTTAGCTTTTATATTCGCAAAAGCGTTTTGTATGCTAGATGTATCCGTTAGATCGCATTCTATTCCAAAGATTTTTCCCTCTCCTGTAACCTTTGAATTCAGCTCCTGAAACGCAACACAATGATTTTAAGCATGATTTTATATGCATATGTTAATATTGCCACTAGTGCAAAATAATTCTCACTGTGACTAAGTGATCACGTCTCGCTAAGCCGACAACAACAAGACCGGCATCAGCCAATGTAATACAAATTTGGGCTCCTATTCCGACACTTGCACCGGTTACTACCGCCACTCGATGTTGCCAATATTCAGCCATTTTATATAAATATTTAAATTCTTAAATTTGAAAACAATTAAAACTAAAAAATCTCCACAATAGTCACAGAGTGCGTTCAAATGCTACTAAAGAAAAAATGAAAAATTATATTAGCTATTTATACAATCGCGATTTGTCTATGAGTTCGATTCCGTATTATGTAACAACTTCATATGAAGACCGCACAATACTATAATCTTCAATTACAGGCGCTGTTGCGATTAAGTTACCCTTCCAGTTATATGAAAAGATATATCTACAGTGTCAACACATCCACATACAGAATTTGTATTCACTTTCAGTATAAGTATGGCAATGGTTGTCCCGAAGTGTCACAAAGCGTTGATAGCCTATCAACCGCAGTAAACAGGCATGAAAGGGGAAACAGGAGAAATAAGGTTAATAACGAAATATCGCCCTGTTGGCTTGATTTCATCAGATTCGAATGGTGGTAGTTACTAGTTCTACTTTACTATTTGCAATAGGAATAGGAAGATAACTTACCTATGAGCTATGACTGAAAGCACCTCGCGGCGATAGTTTAACGTTACATGTTGATTTGTCTTTCATGGGAGAAGAAAACAAAAAACACTCACCTCACGAAATATAAGTAGACTTGCTATCGCCCAAGACATCATTTAAATCTTAGTTTGCGGAGCCCGACATTATGTATGTATATAATAGAAATACATTAGCTGAATCTCAGGTTAATATCTAATTTTGTTTAAATAATTTTAAGTAATTAATTGATTAATTATTATAATAAAAATTGTAAAAATTCAGTTTCTCATAATATCTATCCGTGTAATTCGCAATAACTAACCCCTTATGTTCGCGCATGATACCTGTCAAATAATAACGACGCACGACTAACACGAATCACAAAAATAGTGGCATCTTTATAATAGGAGGCCTTAATAGGACACCCTTAAGTAAATAATATATAAATGATAAGGGCGAAACATTTATGAGAGAGTATACAATTTCCGGTCATGGACACTTTTTTCATAAGGACACTTTTCCATTTATACAATTTTTTACTCCAATATGCATTAAACCCTCTCACCATAATCCATATAAAATTATATAACTTTATCTGTTATGTAGGGGTGAGGGGGCAAGAAGGACCAATTATCCTTGGACTTTCATTACTTTTTAAATATTCATAAGAACCGAACAGAATTCCTAGCAAATAGAATCATAATCCTTGAACTTTATCGTAGTAAGGAATCGAAAATGTTTTAAAAGGATATACTTAGCTATAACCAAAAATACAACTTGACCTTCGAATGGGGCAAAATATACTAATCGTTTTTCGTTTAATGAGAACAATAAATAATTTGTGCAACGATATTTTTTATAGTTGTATATGAAGCACAAAAGTTTAATAAAATCCATCAATTATGTCAATTTTTAGGGTTCAAATATTATTTATTTTGGAATCTTAAATATCTTGCTTGCTTTCAGATAACCCAGTTTTTATAGCGTCGATGGCGGCTCTTAAAATCTTAACATGTTTGTTCGAACCATTTTCAAAGAACACAAATATTAAATAAAAACTAAATAGAGAAGGCGAACCAGAATGTCTGGTATTATTTTTGGTTTTGCCCTATGCCGTTCTAGTTCACCTTGCCCCGCAATGTTTTTTTTAACATGTATATATCAAAACACGAAAAATAACGAATACTTTTTGGGAAAACATTGTCGCAGGATATAAACCGTCTGTCTGGATGGCTTATAAAAATGGAACGTTTGTTTTTTTTAGAAAATTCATTGTTTTCATAATTTTGTGATTTCTGCTAAAACTAGTTTACCCCTCTCCATGAAAGTTAGGAATGCGTTGGCAAACAAGGCTTTATTTATTACTTTTATTGATAATGACATGGAATCAAAAAGCAAGACAAAAATTAGTTTGATCCTTTTTGTCCATTGTCATATTTGCCCCTCCTTCCCCTACTATCATCATTCAATTGTATACTGCAAAACATTTATTTTAGATCAGCAAAGTGTAGTCAACTGCAATTGTTAACTTATGTCGTTTGTATATAAAAAGAAAATTTGTCTAGTCATTCCATTTTGTGGGCGACTTAGTTCACTCACATTGCGGCTGTTACTTAATTTGTACTTCAATTGAACAAAATTTGTGATAAACTACCTCAGGCGAAAAGAAAGGGAAATTATATTTTAAGACCCAGTAGCTTATCAGTCAATTGTAATCAATTAAATGAATCTTCAATTAATTTCAGTGGAAGATTTCACTTGAAGATTTTACTATTTATAAAGAATTAGTAAATGTTTACCTACTCGTACGCACATAATATATGTACTTTTTTGTTGCAGCGAAAGTAGAAACAGAAAAAGGAAAAAGAAAACAAAGAAGAGTAGTAGAGAGTTTTCTTATCGATATGATGAAATATAATAATACATATATGAAGGTATTATCTGTTTGAGAAATTAAAATATGAACATACGAGTACATAATGTACATTCCTAATTTTGTATTCTCAGTTAAATTGAAGGAATATGTAGGTACGAACTCCTTTATTATCTTGCTTAAGCTTTAAACATGTGTTTGTCTATTAATGAAGTATAGATTTAACGGAAAATTTTATGAACTTATTGTGAAGAAGTTGTACTAATAAAGAGGTGATCTTCTATCAGCTCTATTTAGGTACCAATTATTTGAAAAAAAATATCCCAGATTTTTTTTTGTAGAAAAAACGTTTTTTATTTACAGATTGTAAGACTGGTGTAGCTGTAGTTTGTTACCATATGATCACGCTGGGCACTTTTAAGAGTTTGTTCGATTAATTTATGTGGTATGAAAGAAAATAATTGATTCATATACCCACATTGCATTTGGAGAACATACGATAGTACGACCCATGGAAGAACATCTTTCTCCAGCACATCTTCTTCTTGCACGCGCAAATAGTGTAGGATGCCATCATCATCATCTGTCTGTTTTGTTTTGTACTACTGTGACGATAAGCTACTAAGCTGCTCCAAGATTTTTATACCCTATTCTAGGGGTATATTAATTTTGACGCATAGTTTGTAACATACCTTAATATTGCCCGTAGACCCCTAAAAGTTACTATATTTATGATCAGTATCGATAATAATGTCGATCTATCCATGTCCGTCCGTCCGTCCGTCCGTCCGTCCGTCCGTCCGTCCGTCCGTCGGCAAAAATTAGGCATTTAAACTGGACCTAGAGAGCTGAAATTTTAACCATATACTCTCTAGGGTCCCAAAATAATCAAGTTTACGAATTTTTGAAATCCGCCTACAGACACGCCCACAAACTCAAAAAAAAACAAAATTTTGGAAAAAATCGAATTTTGAGCTAGAAAGCTGAATTTTTTTTTATATGATCTACGACTCCTAAAACTGCTCGGGATATAAAATTTTCAAAATCCGCCCACTGACACGCCCACAAATAAATAAAACAATTTTTTTGAAAATCCAAAGTTTGAGCTAGGGAGCTGAAATATATAATATATACTCTCTATGGGCCCTTTATGCTCATGTGTAAATATTTTTAAAATCCGCCCACTGGCACGCCCACAATTATTATTATTATTTTTTCTTTTTTTTAAATTCAAAGTGAGCTAGGGTGCTGAAATTTATAATATATACTCTCTAGGGGCTCGTTATGCTCATGTGTTAATTTTTTTTAAATCCGCCTACTGACACGCCCACAATTAAATAAAACAATTTTATTGAAACACCCAAGTTTGAGCTAGGGAGCGTTTTTTTGATAAAATAATTTAAATGTTATATAACAAAATATGTAGAGCGTTCTTAACAATTCAACCATACTTAGACTTTTGTCACGCCCACTTATGAGGGATAGGAATAAGAATAGGGTATCCAACAGTTCGCCCGTCCCTATGTTTTGTCTATGTTTCCGATTCGGTAAAGATTAATGTTTTAGTTTATATATATAGTATATTATATATAACCTATACACAATAATTATTTTCTTTTGGTGTTCCGCAAAGTAACGAAAGTCTTTTGATACGGGTTGTAACTCAAAAGATGATGAAGTTTCAAGCCTCGATGTTTTCAAGCTATAATATTGCAATCAACACACAATGACACAAAGTCTGTATTTACCGATTCATAAAGTTAGTTTTCTCCATTTTCAACAACTTTTCACATATATTTTTTTTTTTTTATAATTTGCATACGCTAAAGGGATTTTTTTCTGTTGTTACAGTACCCTTATAATGCTAAGAACACAGTGTAAGCTACTTGGTATTAGAAAGAATAGAGAAATAGGAAAGAAGTGTTTGGGTGCAGTTGTATGATATACACCACGACCACGATTGCAGATGTACCAGTGAAAAAACCACACAATAGTAGGCCATGCATTAAATTTGGCAATGCGAAAACTCAAAAAATATAACCAAATTACCGTTACATATTTAAAGTAAGTTTGTAACAAGTACATCCATTCCTTTCATATTACCATATGATCACGCTGTGACAAATTGCGTATTAGTTACTTAAGAGATATTGGAATAGTGCTGAAATTTCGAATTCAAACTGAATATGAGGTATGAAATAACGACTACATTATATTGAAATCAAAAAAAATTATGTCACGCATTTCTGTCCGTGGCCGAGGCTCCATTCACAATGGTCGGGCGAATTTACCTCAAACTTTGTATTTAGGATTTCAAGACTTACAATTAGCATTTTTTTTTTAAATTTTTTCAAACAACGGTACATACCAAGGGTTTTTAGAATACCGATTTTCTCAAAAATTGCTCAAACGATTTTGACCGTTTTTGAAATATAAAATAGTCGATGAACATAGTCGCATATCAGTACCTACCTTACAAAAATGCTAGTTTCTCAAAAATGGGTCAGTTAATTTCTAATACATACTACTATTTCTCAGAAAAACGAGAAAATATCAGTAAAAGTTATGTGTCTTCCTGGTAGTACAATGGGCAAGTATTGAGTCTGAGGTCTCCAGTGTAGAAAAAATATCGCACCCCGACAAAAAAAACTCTAGTTTGGAATGTATTTGTATATATAAATGTTTGAAATATTTTTCTACTTTTTCATTCATATAACAGTTTTTTGAATTTTTGAAAATTTCCCTTTTCTCAAAAACGGCAAATTTTATGTCTTGAATACTTGAGTTAAGTGTCAGAAGATGGTTTACTCAGTTCTTTTTGCATAGGACTCGATTCACGATCACAATATCTCAAAAACGGGAGACCAATAATATGTAGATGATATGTATATTTTTATTATTTTTTTTTTTATAGATATTGGTTGCTAAAATTTTGAAAACCGTAATTTTTCGTAAAAGCGGCTCTAATGATTTTGATAATTTTTGGGCTTTTAATACTTGGAGTAAATGTTAGAGCATGGAATACCCAGGTTTTCATAAAAGACTCGAAAAACCGCACAATAGAAAAATTGCTATATCTCAAGAACTGGTGGAGCGATTTCGAAAAAAATTCTATTATTCGTTGTGAAGTGGCCGCTAAAAAGAGCCACCGACTTATATGAGATCGGAAACATGTATAGGTTTTAAAGGCGACATTCAACGGATGACCCACTCACCTATATTCCCAGCTCATCTATGAACGAATGCAATTGAACAACATGTCGGATGAAGAGCATTAGCTATAGACAATTTTTAATTAAGGGCCTCAGGCTGAATACCTATTCTTCACATCAATCACTTTCTCCCAAAAGTCTTCTTTAATATATGTTTAACTCTGCAGCCAAACGGCTTAACTGCTTATTCAAAAAAATTAATAAATAATAAAACAACTTGCCCTAGACGATACGCTATTAAAATAAAATAAATTAAAAGGTACCACTGCCAGCAGTACTGCACTGCACTATACTCTGAACACCGCCCACTCCATGTGCCATACCATACTCATTTTTTTTTAACATAAATCACACCCTGCCATATACAGAGTAATTTAGTTTCAAGAACTCGAATCAACTGTTTGCTTCTTGGCTCTTAGCGCAATGAGTACGCGTCGGGCATTGCCGGCCCATTCCATTTATTATCCTCTTGCGAAGCCAGGCGAGGCACAAACATAACAAACCTTTAGGACATCACGTATTTTGGTATAACTTTCTTTCGCCGGCGACCATAAGAAACAAGAGGATTATTATGTCTTGCGATGTTGCCAATTTCTTGCCAGAAGATTTTGTAGAGTTATCATGTCGCCGTTTTGAGGCAAACCAAAACAGAAAGGAAACTCAGCCAGGCATCCTGGTAGCAGCAGCAGCACCCAGCCGACACATCCGTAAGAACACTAACAACTAAAGCAGAAGCACAAGCAGCCCAACAGTTGGCAGAGCGGTAGAGTTGTTTCTTATTTGCGGAACTCAGTAAGTTGCAGCGATTTAGCAACGGAAGCATGTGGCCTCGTCATCATTCGAGTCATTGTTGGCTTTGCTGTTGCTTCACTGTCCTGGTTGAGGACACGAGTTGGGTGTTATCGGGTGGCGATATTATACCCTATTCCTATTTTAGCAGAGCGTTTTTCCGTCTTGTTGCACAAAGCAATTGAATTAAATATTTTGGTTTATTCTTTGGGGGTATTGTGCTATACGATTAAGTGGAAGTGCAACAATCCAGCAGAGTGATAGTGATCGGATTTGACATAGTGGTCGTGTGGAATTTGATATGTGAACTGATAAATGGACAACAGAAATGAGGACTTGTAATATCGGTAGCGGGGTGTCTTATTTCTAATAAACATTATGATTTTCTTTGTTGTTGGAGGTTGTTTTAAAAGAATGGATGCATTGAAAGAATGGATGCAGGATATTAAGCTTATTATAATGTTGGAACGAACAATTTGAGAGCTTCTCATGGCAATTGATACTCTCGTTGGATCCGTTTTTCTGTGGGGTTGCAAATTTTGCACCTCTTTATGAATATCTGATTGTATGTGGTGATTTCAATATTGATCTTTGCAAAAGTGATTTTCTATCGCAGAAACTTAATGACTTAGTTTTATCCTATGGGCTTGCAATCAGTAACTCTTATCCAACTCGTTATGGACCAAACACTATCCCTACTTTGCTTGATCTTCTGATAGTCTCCGATGTTTCGAATGTTCTTCTCTTTGACCATCTCTCTTTTGATGGAATATCGGATCATGATTTAATTTTTTGTACGTCTAACATAGATTTTTCTCATGTATCTCTTCCATACACCTATCGTTACAGGGATTTCAAGAACATTAATTTAGAGTTATTGCATAGAGAAGCAAATGTAAAACCGTGGCAGCATTGCTGGTATCTAGGACATGTGAATGATAAGCTCAACTTTCTTCAATCACAGATTGTTGAAGTTTTTGATAAAGATGTGCCGTTGTGGATGATGCAAATGATAAACACTAAATGTCCTTGGTTCACGCGCCGTGTCCTAAACGCAATAAATACCCGAAAAAAAATTGTACTGCAAATGTAAACGTAGCCCTACCCCAAGGAATTGGGAGGCCTTCTGTCAGGCTCGTAATCACTCCACCTTTGTAACACGTCGAGCAAAGTGTAATTACTATTTAACTAAGCTAAAGAGTTCACTCCCCTCCAAACAACTGTGGGAAAATTTGCGTAAAATTGGAGTTGGAAAAAAAGGAGATAGTGTGTGCGGGTTGGATCTGAATGTTCTTAACAGCTCATTTTTAACAAGTTCTGACAGTCCCTCAATTTTCTTTGCAACCCGACCTTCTTTGTAACCTTAACTGCGATTTTGTAGCTGTCAATGAAAGCGATGTGCTTGAGACAGTAATGGGGCTTAAGTCAAATGCAACGGGAGAGGATGGTATACCTCTTCGCTTTATTAAAATTATTTTACCTTACATCTTAAGCTTACTGACACATACAATTAACCATTGCATTACTTGCTCTATTTTCCCTGATAGCTGGATCGCATCGCTTCCTTCGGATTATCGACCGATAAGTATATTACCGACTCTTTTAAAAGTCTTTGAGAAGTTACTAGCGAATCAAATAGTTCATCATGTTAATGCAAACAGTTTGCTTTCTCCCTTTCAATCTGGCTTTAGGCCTCAACATAGCTGTACCACAGCAATGGCCTAGATATTGGACGATATAAGACAACAATATGACCGCAATTATTTGACAGTTTTGTGCTTACTTGACTTCTCCAAGGCTTTTGACAGAGTAAATCATACAATCTTATGTAGTAAATTGCGCCACTATTTCGGTTTCAGTGATAGGGCAGTCAGGTTTATTAAAAGTTATTTAAGTAATAGGTCACAAAGAGTTTTTGTTGGAGAAAATTATTCGAATGCTAAATTCTTGCATGAGGGCGTACCGCACGGTTCAATTTTAGGGCCTAATCTTTTTTCTATTTTCATTAATGACTTAGTTCGTAATTGTAAAAGTGTATCGTTCCATCTCTATGCTGATGATGTTCAGATTTATTTATCTAGGCCTGTCGGATTAATCGAAGATCTTTTCCATCATATAAATGAAGATATCGCAGCTATGTATTTGTGGACAGTTAATAATGGACTAACACTAAATCCAGCTAAGACACAGGCTATCTTAATTTCCAAAAACTTTAAAGAAACTGGTAATCTGCCTCCTATCATGTTGTCTGGTATTGAAATTAAGTGTGTTGAAAAAGTCAAGAGCCTAGGATTTATAATAAATCGGGATCTCTCTGGTAATGATCACATAAATTATATCATTGGTCGAATTTATGGTTGCCTTCGGAAACTATGGACGTGTGCCACCTTTGTTCCCCGTGATATAAAATTAAAACTAATGAAAACTCTGATTCTTCCCATAATAACCTACACTGATGTTGTTTACTGTAAGTTTGATTCCATTTCACAAAATAAACTAAACGTTGCATTCAATGATATGATTCGTTATGTTCATGGACTGCGAAGATATGATCATTTTTCTTCTTACCGGAATAACATTCTTGGTTGCTCTCTCACACAGTATTTGAAACCCAGAAATTGTATATTTTTGCATAAAATTATCTATTTAAAATCACCATTGTATCTATTCGATAAACTGCAATTCACACAGTCGTCAAGAGTATTCAATGTAATAATACAGCCTTGTAATTACACTAACTCATCGCGCCTGTTTTTTGCTCACGCCATTCGACTATGGAACTTTTTACCCGAAGTCATAAAACAAGCATCGAGAGCCTCTAAATTCAGGACAGCTATTTTTGAATACTTTTCTCAACAGCAGTAGATTGTCTTTTTCCTATTTTTCTTCTCTTTATCTTTCTATCTTTAACTATTACTTCATCTATCCCACTATTTTTTATATTTTTTATTTTTTTATTTTTCTATTATCTTTATTTTATATTAAATATTTATGTAATTTCATTAACTGTTTTATTATATAACTTTTATAGTAAGGGAACTCTAAATGTTAATTTTGTTAGTACTATTTAAAGACAAAGTCTTACATGTAGGTACTTAATGATTTGTAAATAAATTAAATTGAATTGAAATTGAATTGAAATTGAATGTTTGTCAGATTTCTTCAAGAGATAAGCTGAAACTCATTTTTTTCAAAGTTTTACTTTATAATTTTGTTTTTATTTAAACTTCCATTTATGTATAATCATGCTAATTTCGATATTCGAAATCGATCGAAAGTTTGACGAATTTGAAGAATATATATTTTGACATTCGTTCGAATAGCAAGTCTGTAAGGTTCAATTTTCTTCAGAAAAAAGGTTACTGCTGCTGCCCGAGCTATGGACCCTGAATTTGCGGTCAGTAAGGTAATTCCTTCAGATATGTTGCTCTCTGAAACGCATCCAGTATATTTCGATGATATACTGTTTAAAAAAAAAATTAGCCCATAAAGGGCCAAAAACCTATCTTCACCAATCACTTTCTTTTGGAAGTGGGAGGGACCTACAATTTTGAACCGAATCCGAACGGCAAATTTTAGGAGCTTCTCATGACAATTGATACTCTTGGATGCTTGTCAGACGTACGCAAGAGGTGGGGCAGTGGAACAAAACTCTAGATGTTACTTGGCCCCGGCGGGAATTGAACCGGAGTCCTTTCGATTAGTAGTCCAACACACTAACCATGGAACCATTGCGCCCGACATACTGTTTAAAATACATTGCCAAAATTAATAAATAACACGACACCATGGTGGTTTCAGCTCAGAATTGTATCAATGCTTTCCAGTTGGTGCAGTGGCTCAGTGGTTAATGCGTAGGACTAATGACAGAAAAGTTTCTGGTTCAAAAACGCCAAACCCCTAAGAGATTTCCACTTCCCCACCTCTTGCAATAGTTCCACCAATTTACAAAAACTCGAATTTGCCTTTTGAAGAGCCGCAAAACTTTAGGACTCTTCCATTTGTGCCATAAACATAGGCTCCCAGACACAAAAGGTTTAAGAAGCTAGGTTGTAGGTCCTTTAAGAAAGTCCTAAAGAAAGCCGAACAAAATTTTCTTAATTCACTCAATGTTATCAGCCTCTCTACAATGGCATTTCTAGATATTCTTAAACTGCCAACAACCAACTGTATCAAGATTGTTTTGTAATTGGTGGCCTTATTCTTTGTTTTGTACCATCTACATATATATTAATACGGAGTTGCCTATAACGTGTTTCCCCCCTTTTTTGCTGTTACACGTCACATAGATACGAGGGCGGGTCAATAAGTCCGTGACTTTTGGAATAAAACACAGATTTTTTGATAAAATTTTATTTTTATTTTTAACGTAGTCTCCCTTGAGCTCTATACACTTTGTCCAACGCTTCTCCAATTTTTTTATCCCTTCGAAAAAAAATGATTTGTCGAGGTCCTCAAAATAGGCCTTTGTTTGCGAGATGACTTCATCATTGGAGTCAAATCTTTTTCCACCAAGCCATTTCTTCAGGTTTGGGAACAAGAAGTAGTCGCTCGGAGCCAAATCTGGAGAATAGGGTGGATGAGGGAGCAATTCATAGCCCAATTCATGGATTTTTGCCATGGCAACTGCACATGTGTGCACCCTTGCATTGTCTTGGTGGAAAAGAACTTTTTTCTTGGCCAAATGACGTCGGTTTTTTTTCAAATCGTCATTGAATTGGTCCAATAAGTTGGCATAATATTCCCCATTGATTGTTCTTCCCTTTTGAAGGTAGTCAATGTGGATTATCCCGCGTGCATCCCAAAAAACAGTCGCCATAACTTTATTGGCTGACAAACCCACCTTGGCCTTCTTTGGCGCCGATTCACCCTTAGAAACCCACTGTTTTGACTGTTGTTTGGTCTCTGGTGTGTTGTGATGGATCCATGTTTCGTCCACGGTTACAAAACGGCGCAAAAACTCCTCCATATTGCGATTAAACAACGCCAAACCTTCCTGTGAAGTTGTTACACGATTGCGTTTGTGGTCGACTGTGAGCAAACGCGGCACCCATCTTGCGGAAAGCTTTCTCATGCCCAAGTGATCTTTCAAAATTGAAACCACTGAGCCATGCGAGATCCCTACGGCTTCCACAATCTCTCGCACTTTCAATCTTCGGTCAGCCAACACCATATCGTGAATTTTTTCGATTGTTTCGGGTGTAGAGACCTCAACTGGGCGTCCAGGACGTTCGGCATCTTCAGTGCTTGTACGGCCACAACGAAATTCAGTAAACCACTTTTTTACCATTGAAATCGATGGTGCAGAGTCCCCATAGTATTTTTCAAGCTTAGCCTTGGTCTCGGTAATGGTTTTTTTTCGCAAGAAATAATGCTTAATAAGCACACGAAATTCACTTTTTTCCATTTACTCCTCAAATTAGTGAGTAGTCGATAAAAATAGCTGTCAAACACAAACTAACTGACGCAGCAAGTTTAAATTTTGACAGGAGTCAATTGACAGATGCCTGTTGACAGGAGCAGTGTTGCCGTTTCAGTAAAAAGGTCAGAAATTCAAAAAGTCACGGACTTATTGACCCGCCCTCGTATACCAACACTATATATATTTGGGTTGGGGGCAATACATAGAAGTGCACAATACAAAAATTATCCACATATATAACATACAATATGAATTACAGCTGGTAAAATGAAGCGAATTGGATGAAATTACAACAACAACAACATTGCTGTGTGAGGCAATAATCTGCCAATCGGAACGGAAAAATTTTATATCATGAAGTTACTTGAAAATGCTTGAAGTTACTTGAAAATGCTTGAAGGTACTTGATAATGCTTGAAGTTACTTGAAAATGCTTGAAGGTACTTGAAAATGCTTGAAGTTACTTGAAGTTACTTGAAAATGCTTGAAAATACTTTAAGTTACATGAAAATGCTTGAAGTTACTTGAAAATGCTTGAAAACTTGAAGTTACTAGATAATGCTTGAATATACTTGAAATTACTTGGACATGCTTGAAGTTACTTGAAAATGCTTGAAGTTACTTGAAAATGCCGGGAAAATTTTATATCATGTGAAATCAGAGAATGCAATGTCGAAAAATTTCATTCTCCGATTAATATGTATAACAGTCGACTTTGTTTTTCTTCAACTTATAGAATAAATTGGTCGAATTTCGACCATGGGGCGACCCCCCGTATTTATAAATTTGACGGTAAAGTAATATTTTTTTTAACATGTTGTTGATTACTTGTGTAACTATCAAGGTTAGCGCAGAGCGGATAGCCAGTGCAGAGACAGCTAAGAATACTGTCCCGTCAAGTGTGCATGGATTTTGTGGATTGACAAGACTGGAGATCACCACTGATCGTTTGAGATCACCCAAAGTGAGCTGTTATTTGCTTAACTTATATAGTAATTAGCGCCCGAAAGTAAAGTTAAATGAAATGAAAAGAAGGTCTTAAAACTTATAAGGGTCGACGTGGGTGTGCAAATAGATCCAAATGTTATAGAGTTTTGTTTCGTCAAACACAAATATTGACACTACTACTCCAAACATCGCTTGTGTTAAGTTTTCTTCTCTCCCGCGATAGAACCTGCTAATGCAAATAATAAGAAAAAAAACAAATCAAATTATTTGCAAACAACCACAAAGGCAGCATATATATTAATGATTGTCGTACTGCCTACACGAAATCTCTTCTGCAGAAGGCGAACGGACTAAAACAACAAATCAAATGCAAGTACATATCGATTAGGAGCTCATCTGTACTCATCAGAAGGAGAGAAGGCGATAAAGTGATGATTATGATAAGCAATTATGTATTTTTCTAAAAATGGTCTTATGAAGTATGGTTTATCAGTAAAACACCAAAACATTCATAGTTTAAGCAAAAATGTCGATGTTTTTCTTGCTCATCTCGCATCTCTGGAATATTTACTAGACTTCATATTCGTATATGAAACTATATGAATTTGAAATTTCTAACTTTTGTATGTCCGATTTTGCATTCGAGGTAACTTGCAATGATTCTTATTCATGTCGTGGTGTCGAGGTCTTCTATCGGAGTAAAATTGAATGACTTAATTTTGTTAAATTTTTAATTTCCTGGCCTTCCTTACAGTTTCTTTGGAGTATAGAGATTGCATTTATACACTATTAATGCTTTTGTTAAAGAGTTCTCTAGGTTTTTGGATACTCAAAGATGTAAAAATCAAATTCTTGATGCTGGTAACTTCCTGATAGTCGTATCGTCCCTTGGCTTTAGCTGTCTTGGGAACAAACCCCCAGAGGACCCTCTTGCTTAGACCATATAATTCTGAGACTGCATAAAACACTGTTGTTTCTTTTTAAACAGATGTACACGATTCAGTTTGTGTATGGTGTTACAATTTCATAAAATTGATTTTCCTGCTCTTAAATTTTATTTAACGTTTGAGTTCTGGGATGAAGTGAACCATCGATTGTTTTTGATAACTTTATACAGAAGCTTGATGACCCTTTAGTAGCAGTTTATTTATTTATTCATTATATTATTGTAGATTAATTTAGAAGCGAAATTCTTTATCAACTTTTCCCCAGCAGGGATTCATAAAAAAATAATGTCTCAAATTCGATTCGAACAATGATAAGATTTCAAATCAAGTTTCTTTATTCTTTGTAAACTAAAAGGAGTTTTCCAGATCCACTTAAGGTAGCAATTATTATTATTATTAACAATTACCTTCCAATTACAGTTTATTAGTTTTCTCCAAAGGTTTTTTAAAAAGGAATGAAATCAAGAATATTTTTTTTTTTTTTTGGAGAGAAGTAATGTTTTTAGTGAAGCCTACTTTCAATTCAGATAATGGAGATTGACAGAAGACACTGTTTTAAAATTGTGTGGCGACTTTTATAACAGACTGAATGAATCTAAGATTGCAGCTTTTCTGTTTATTGACATTACTAAAGGTAAGATTAGACTGAATGCCAAGTTAGCATTTAATGACCACTTTTGACAGTTCTCGCTGTCAAAATAGGGTCATGCAGTGTAATCGGCATATCTCAAATGACCTAATGACCAAATGACCACAAATGACCATGCTGTTTTTGACAGAAAAAAAAGACCAAATTGCAAGGAGTGTAGTCGGACAATAAGCACGAATGCCAGTATAATGACCTAATGACCATATATGCAATTTATTGAAATTTGGTTATGTCATTGCTGTCATTTTTGTCATCTTAAAATTGTTACCTTTTCCAAGCGTAGCGTGCAGTTATTAAATATATCAATTATAAAATGTTTGCGTGATAATAATAACATTTTTGGATAAATACCATTTGACGTAAATTGTTTTAATATTTACATTTAATAATATTTCTTGTGTTGAATTAAAAATGGATCTATTTTTTTTTTCTATTGAAAATGTATTTGTTATGTTATTTTTGTTTGCTTGGTATGTTTTACCTATAATAAAAGTTTATTATCTAATTTCTTTTTTCTCTTTGTGGTGGTGATGGAGTTTTAGTGAGACCGTGTTTAACTATGTTCTGAAATAAATATTTATGTGTGGAAAGGTATTAAATAGATAATGTGTTCCTTACAGCACCTGTTATTGCCAATTGAGTTCACCCTCACTGACAAAATATTCAGCAAACTCTTTTTGAACCTCTTTGGCATGCGGCGGTGCATTAGCTGAACTGTTTTCAACAGAAAGGAAGGTTTCATTTGGTGCCTCTCTGCGCCAATCACCTGCAATAAACTCGCCGTCCGCGGTATAGCGATCGTAGCATTGAGTTGGTGCGTACCTCTGTCTGTTTTTTTAAATGCCAGCAAATGTCTAAACCTAAGCAGGCATGATATCTAAAATCTAGTAGGTTACCTTACTGGTCACCCTGGTTTTAGATATCATCTACACAAAATGAGAATATCAGACTCTCCTGAGTGCCGACTCTGTCTTGAAGAGGACGAGTCAGCTGAACACATTTTATGTGAATGCCCAGCCCTTAATGGAATTAGAAAGAAGATCTTTTTCAGGGAGCAAATGAGCCCCGAGGACATAAAGAATTCTTCTACTGGTAAAATTGTCCGCTTTACACGGAAAGTGGAAATTGTACTAGTTTAAACTTTTCTGGCCCATACGGTACAAAAGATCTTTTAGGTCGAAGTACCCCCCCCTGGCTTGGCGAGCCAGAATTAAAAAAAAAAAAAAAAAAAACCCTGTCTGTTCGTCGTTAACAGGTAGTTGTGAAGTGCAGCACATGCCAAAGTAATGCTTTTTGTTTTGTCGGTGTGGCTTCCGCAAAACACGAAAACGGGTCGACATTATGCCGAAGATGTTTTCAATAACGCGACGAGCTCTACTGAGGCGAAAGCTATGGACACGCTCAACCATTTGCAGGTTACGTTGTGCGTATGTTTCATAATATTTCTAAAACGTACGCCACAGGTAATTCTCTTCCTGGTAGAGGTTTTGGCGATGGTAGTCCAAGTAGTCCACTGTCCAAAGCGCGAGCAAAGCTGCACGTATTGAAAACGCCACCATCAGAGCAGCACCCATCCTGACCAATATCAATATAGATTTGCCTGTAATCGGCGCCGGCTATACCCTTCAGCACGGTGCTATGTGTTCCTCTGTAGTTGTAAAAGACACTTCCAGCATTCGGCGGTGCAACCATCACAACATGCTTACCATCAACAGGGCCAATACAATTAGGGTAATTCCACAAATCGTTGTACCGCTTTGCGATAACTTCCCAAGCCTTTGGAGTTCGAGTTGTCGTGTTGTTGAATATCAGTAAATTGCAATTAGCAATGGCCAATGAACTACTCACTTAAAGATGTTCTTCTACAAGAACTTTGGAAATTGCTTCTAGCACCTCGGGGATGATGGTGGTGATGGTTGTCTGTGGAATGCGAAAGATATATTATAGGGAACGGAAGCTTTCACCGGTAGGCAAAAAGCGTAAGGTAATTGAACTGCTCTTGCGTCATTCTCACAAAGTTCGTATATACAACGCAGGCTCCTCGTCTCGTAAGTCGCGCATGATTTTGGCGCAAAAACCATCCTCTTATCTTTTCCTGACCTATTCTTTCATCCATGCATTTCTCGCGGTCTACGTGACACTTCGACAGCAGGTTTTTCGCGACAAGAGATTTCATCGAGCACATAAGCAGCTATAACAAACGCGCAACACTTTATACATTAATTTTTAACTACTTACATAAAAGCAAAAAACTATGCGAAAATTAGTTTCAAGCAATTAAAAAACAAATCAAATCAAATTTTACCTGTTTCCGATTATCTGTTTTATTTATTTTGTTTGAAAAATTAAGTCTTGCTTTAACATGTACGGCGTTACCACAACTCACTCTGAAAATATAATAACAAATGCCTTTAATGACCAGCGGGGCAAAAATGACCAAAATGATCATTGTGGTCATGTAGTCTAATATACTACCTTGACAGCGCAGAACTTTTGGTCATTTGATAGATAACCTTGTCATTCGGCTGTGGTCATTTGAATGCACAATTGGCATGCTGTGTATCTTACCTTAAGGCTTTTGACATGCTCGACCATATTTTGTTACTTAAAAAACTGTATAAGTCTGGTTTTCGATGGTTTTTTTCATGATTGCTCAAAGTTTTAATGGTAAAATAGCCTCTGCTGATGACACTGCCTTATCGTATTCTGAAAAGAACCATTTCAAGTTGTTTACTGCTGTAAATAGTCATTTGAATATTTTTCGCCAATGGTTTTTCTTACATAAACTAATTATAAGTCAAAAAACGAAATACATGATATACACTATTATGGGTTCTATTTGTGAGGATATGGTGTTTACTTATCATTTACCTAGTTGCCTTAAATATAATTTTATAAAATTTGTGTACACTGAACTATGCACTCATTTCATTCATTGTGTTCTGTTGGAAGCTTTAATATCCCACCTGTTGACAGCTTTAAGTATTTAGGAACAATACTGGATAGCAGATTAAGCTGGAAGAAGCATACTTCGAGCATTTATACTTTTATAAAGCTTTGCAAACATTTTTAGCAATTTCCGGGTATTCTGCCTCAAGATTGTATGGTTCAAATAACGTATATGTAAATAATCAGTACTTAGTAACGCACATTTCGACCGATACGGCTGCAATTTCTCGTTTAATATTGGCTCTGAGCTCTTCTATGATTTAATGTAGCCCCATCAAAAAAAGTCTAGCGGCGTTAAATAACAAGATCTCGGAGGCCAATGGACCGGTCCGTTTCTCGAGATAACACGTTCACCGAACTATGACTTCAGTTACTCAATTGTTACACCCGCTGTAAGACTTGTGGCACCGTCTTGTTGGAACCACATATCACTGATATTTAATTTATGCAATTGCTCACAGAAATAACGTTCCAACATGTCTCGGTAGCGAATACCATTTACCGTAACGTGACGGTCATTTTCATCGACGAAAAAAGACGGCACAATGACGCCACCGGCATGAAAACCCCACCGAACAGTGACTTTTTGCGGATAAAAGTGCTGTTTCATGAAGCACATGAGGGTTCTCACCTGTCCAGTAATGCATATTTTTCTTATTAACGAAGCCGTTTAACCAAAAAATGATTCTTCTATCTTATCCAGAGCCCAATTCGAGAACGTACGTCGCTTCATATGATCAACTGGCTTTAGTTCTTCAGTCAGCTTCATCTTGTAAGGGTGTTGGCCAAGATCCTTATGCAAAATTCACCATGATGATGATTTTACTGAACATTTTGACATTGACAGTTCGGTAATCGATTAAAGGGTGCGTTTACACTGAAAGTTTGAAGTTGTCAAGCCGATAATGAAAGACCCTTTAGATTTGCGCTAAGTTTTTTACATGAAGTAGAAAAAAAAAATTATGGGAGCGTGTACATAACAAAATATTAAAAAAAGGCAGGTATAAGAACTCTTGGATCACACACCTGCATTTGATAAGCATAAGAAAAAACTACATTTTCAAGTTTCAAGTCTGCAACTCATCAAATAAATGCTAGTGTTCCCCAAGGCTCCGTTCTGTCTCTACGGGCATTATTGCTTATTCAAAAATGAAATATGACCAAATTTTAGAGTTTCGTATTATTTCATTTTAAAAATTGAAATAAGGTCAATTTGGCGTTATTAACTTTGGAGCTATTAAGAGAAATGCACAAAAGTCACCATTGTATAGTTAATCGTTTGTATCTACTTCCCAGGAAATTCACAGGTACCTTCCAGATAACTAGCACCTACCCTTAGCGGAGCAAAGAAGAAACTGTTTGACTTCTTTGATATGGATGCCGAATTATGTTGAATTTCGCTCTATTTTTATATCGAAAGCGAAATTAAGACAAAAAACTGATTTGCGAATATTTGGCCTTAGTTCCATACGTTTTTCGGTCTTAAATCCGAAGAAAAGATAGTGACACTCGACATAAAATTGCTCAAATGTGTTGAATAATTGGGGTAAGGGAGAGTAAATCTACTTTTTCTAAGCGGTTCAACGGGGTTGCATGAGCGGTTGAACTTAGCAGAGAAGAGATACAAGAAAACTTTTTCTTTACCAATAAGCCGTACGGTTTTTACATAGTAGCAAGAATTTTTATTAGAAATTAAAAACCCTCAATAAAATTTCTTAATCTACTACACTACCGTCGCTAACAGCCATACGCCCTTAAGCCCAGCTTCTTCAGAAATTTGTCCTTGCAAAGCAGTATTTTTAGCAAGAATATAACAATTCAGATGGTGTTCATGACAATGTATACTTTTGGATGTTTGCCAAACTTTAGCAGATTTGCGGCAATGGGAGGAATCGAATATGGACCCTTACGCTCAGAAGCGCACCAACAACTGAGCCAATACGCCCACTATCTTCTAAAATACTGCAACAACTTATTTGATGGCCTCATCGATGACTAATAGAGACAAGGGCAATACCAGCTATCCATAGTTAATTTTTCTTACCGACGTAGGGAGCAAAATCTAGTTTTAGGTCAGTGATTTTGCGTACTTTTTTTGCATGAGTACCTACCTATAGATATACTTGCTATGAATGGTTTGAGAGAATAAAACTTTCAACCAGCTTTTACTAGTCTAGGTTCTATAGTACCTACCTAACACTGAAAGCTTCTACATTTTCGCTAAGATAAAAAGGTTTCAATCTTCTTCAACATTTATTCTAAGTCATCTATTCAAGTTTGGAATTTTACTCTAACTATGTTTTCAAAAAAAAATGTACAGTCTCTTATCCATTTCTTACTCTCTGGTGTAAGGTACTTAAAATAAATTATTTATAAGAACTTGTCTCCAAAGGCATCCGAGAATTCTTTAATTTGGAATTTTGCTTCTCTTCGCTAGATACGAAATGATGGAACTCCTAATGCCTGAGAACCTACAAACCTGGAAAAGCTTTTCAGTTTTCACTTCAGCTAGTTGGCGCAGTAGTGCTGTTGCTGTTGTATCCACGGCCACTTGTCCAATAATTGTTCTTATCTATCGTGGAGCAAAGAACACATTGCCGTTTTGTTAGTATCCTTTGTGTTGTGTGTCCTTTTCGCATCTGCACTTATTCCGTGCACCAAACGAATTGCACTATCATTGTAGTAATTAATATTAGTTTTACCCATCGCCCTGCTGCTGATACCAACTTCTTTATGTGACCCAGAAGCTTGCCGCCCTCTACCTAAATGAAAACGTTCCCATGGCATCCCGGCAAAATACTTTGGAGATCCTTTCTTTTTTGTAGAATTCATAAATAATAATGAGGTATAAAATTTGCAAGCAAGGTGCCGAGGTGAGAGCGGCAAAAAAACAAAAAACGAAGAAGGAAACATAACAACGAAGCTGTTGGAAGAAAGTTTATATTAAGAAGTTTTGCTTCGTTAGACTTTAGGGCAGGTGGCGCAATACCCCAGGCTTGGCACTCCCCAGAAACACTTTAGTTGCATCTTATTTGCCAATATCTGTTTGCTTTTGCCAGATTCACATAGTCAACCAGCCGAAGAACGCCTCACCAAATGGGAGAGTCGGGTCGATGGTGAAGCGAAATATATTTGTGTGCACAAGTGGGCTTAGGGTTTTCCATTTTCCTGTGAAGGGGTTTCGTAAATATAAACGAGAATTACTGCATGGGAACGAAGCAACTGTTGCACGATAAAAATGCATTCAGACGATGGTCGTTGGTTGTGTAACATAAATTGTTCCATTTTTTCTAGTGATGTGTAATTTAGAAACCACTACCCACATCGGTGTACCGTACTGTGCACTGGGATGACTATCTAATTTGGAGGATGTGGGTTTTATCACAATTACGAAGGTTGTGATCGCAACTATGTGATGCTGGGGAAAAAGTGCAATTATTATGGTCAGCTATTGTTGTGGCATTGAATTCAATTCAGAAAAATGAACTTGGTTAGTAATTGCGGTAGGAGTCTAGCAACGCTTCCCGCAAATTACTTTGGATGCACTAGAATATTTATCGGTCACTCAACCAATGCGGGCTAAAATTAAAAAAAAGTGTTTGGGATGGTAGTCTCTGCATATCGAAATTTGAAGAATTAGGTCCCAAAGCATATGTTATACGACGATTGATAGTGCATTTCAGCCGTCAAGTTCTCTCCATAATGTTTAGCGTGTTTTTTTTTTTCTAATATAATACTTTTGGCGCATAGCTTATAAAATTGCTTAATATTGATCGTAGAGCCCTAAAAGATATTTGTTATTGCTGATCGAAGGTTATGTCGATCTATGCATCTCCGTCCGTTCGTCCGTTGTCAATTTGGAGGCCCTAAAATTCGACATAGAAAGCTGAAATTAGAAAAATACCGTCTATAGTGTAACAAATTGATCATGAGTAAAGGTTTTTAAAATCCGCCCACTGAATCCCTCAGTATTAGCAAAAAAACCATTTTATCAAACAAGTTTCCATCGACACGTAGGAAGACAAAGTCCATACCCAATTTTTGAAGGGGTTTTTGAAATAAACATTGTTTTCCCGACAAAATCAATAAATTTTCTTCCTTTACGGCGAGGATTTAGGGGATCATATATTATAACCCTGCCACTTTACTGCAACGCTAATGCATCACATTTTTGGTTCACTGGTTCAACCTTAATAAACACTGGCAGGTTTCGGATCACTTCCTCACTGGGGCCAATAAAGTGCTAGTGTTTCTGCATTTGTGTGATGATCTAGGAGTTTCTAGGCCTGCATCTTTTTTACGATTTCGTCACGCGCATGTTCCCATTATTCTATATTGTTTGATCAACATTTTACGATGCCGCTGATCTCCAGTTATGTCAACCCACAGATTTCCATGCACACTTGCGGGGCAGCTTTTAGATGTTAAATGTGTATAAGATATTTTTCTTTCGCCACGCCTACTTTAAAATCATGTTGACTAAATTTAAAAATGTTGGTTATGTTTTTGGGCAACAAAAAATATCCCCAAAGGACTCTCAAGTTAATGCCACTCTCATTTTAGAAGATTATCATATGAACAGTTCGCCCAAACGGAAAGTAGCATTTCCTTATGTTTCCTTTAATAAAATCATGTATAGGGGTTTGCATTCCATTTCGATTAAAAACTGATTACCACAGATATTAAAATAAAAAAATTAAAGAAGACCGCAGACATTGATGCGAGTACAAGTGTCAACAGGTGCTAGCTTCATTACTTCATTGATTCTTCTTTAAGTATGAATTTAGTCGTCAAAACCTATCTCTTTTTCCAAGGTTAACAGTGCCTACCGTAAATTCACATTTAAGTAGGGTTAGCTGATGTCATTGTAGCCATGTGCTACCATCTCTTCCATTAAGGCTGACCGAAAATTTGCAATAAAAAAACCCTCCTTAACATTAATATCCATTGAAGTATAGAGGAATACGTTCATATGTATGAAAAGCTCTGTCGATTTTTATCCCCATATTTTAACCAACAACTCATGGTATGGTATCGAGCAAGACCAGATCCAATGAAAGTCAAAGGCATGCTTATACAAGGTGGCGCAAAAGTATTCCTCCTATCAGAAAATGCTATAAATTTTGCGATTGGTTCTGTTTTGACATTTGTGTAGTAAACACATGCGAAATACACGTTAATAAACAATGTTACGCTACACTGCTCCAGAACGCGGAATATTGGTGACTATTTATTTGAGCAATAATCGGTCGGTGACTTTGGCACAACGTGAATTTCGTCGCAGATTTCCTACCCGTCCAACGCCTACTGGTGAAACACTGCGACGTTTAGCCGCTCGCCTCGAAGAGACTGGCACAACACGAGATGCTGCCAGGCGTGGCAGACCCCGGAGTAGCCGTTCTGCAGAGAATATTGCTGCTGTAGCCGAAGATGTCATGGAAGCGCCGTCGACATCGACCAGACGACGTGCCACGCAAATGGGTATCAGTCGACGGTCTTTACAGCGAATTTTGGTACAAGATTTGAAGATGTTTCCGTACAAAGTCCAGAGGGTGCATCAGCTGTTAGCTGCTGACCGCCAATCGCGTCTAACATACGCTCAAGCTCCTTAATCACCACCAAGAGGAAGATGATTTTTCATCACAAATAATCATGAGTGATGAGGCCCATTTCCATCTTAGCGGGTACGTAAATAAGCAAAATTTACGCTTCTGGGGCACTAAAAATCCGCGTGTAACCCATTAAGAGCCATTACACCCGCTCAAAGTCACTGTATGGTGTGCTGTTTTCGCTGGAGGAGTCATCGGACCTTTTTTCTTCGAAGACGTCGCGGGCCAAACGGTTACTGTGAATGGTGAGCGCTACAGAGCAATGATCAACGAGTTCTTTTTGCCGCAACTTGATGAATTGGGATTGGAAAATATGTGGTTCCAACAGGACGGTGCAACGGCACACACTGCACGTGCCACAACCGATATGCTGAAGGATGCATTTCCCGGGCGCCTAATCTCCCGTTTTGGCGATTTGCACTGGCCAGCAAGATCGCCTGATTTGACCGCTCCAGACTTCTTTTTGTGGGGCTTTTTGAAGTCGCGGGTTTATGTCAACAAGCCTCAGACTCTTGCAGCTCTTAAAGACAATATCCGTCAACAATGTGAGGACCTATCGCCGGAAGTTTTGGCCAAAGTGATGGAAAATGTCATAAAAAGGGCTCAAATGACAATCAACTGTGGCGGCGGCCATTTACATGACATCATATTCTCGACATGATGTAAAAAAAATTAAAAGACCAAATAAAAATAATCCACAAGAAGAATCAAAGTTTTTCATTTTTTTTTTTAAATTACAGCCAAAAAACATCGGAAGGTTATTTTTGCGCCACCTTGTACATTTTCAAAAAACATGTTTTATGGATATCCTTTAAAATATTGCCAGTATCAAGGATATATGTATTTACGGGTACTTTAAAATTTCTTCCTTGGATTTTTTGTGATAAGAAAAAACGCATGTGCTCTTTTGATCTTAAAATGAATCACTTGTGTGCAATATTGTCGTGAAATCTTCAAAAAGAAGACTTACCTACCTAGTTTTCGTCTATTAATTCAGATTAACAATTTTCCTACGGCAATAATAATACAATACTGTTGTAACTCAAAATTTGACTTTTTTCAGAATCGGCGGAAAACTGATAACTCACGTCCTGTTACAGATTATAAAGAAATTAATACTTTATTAGGATTGTTAATAAAAATAAAGCAATTATCTGCTTACATATTATTTTATATATTGCAGGTAATAAATATATTTGCAATTTTTGAGTTAGGACGGTATTGCCCCTTAAAAAAAGTTTTCAGAGAGATGAATTATGTATTTTGAATTATTTAGTTATGCTTGAAAAATTTTGAGTTACTACGATTTTTGAAGTTACAACATTTTGTAACTTTTTTGTAGTTAAAGAAAACCAGTTTATAAAGACAAGACTTTTGTGAAAAAAGAAAATAAAATTTTATTTCAACATTGTGTACAATTCAACCAAAAAATTACAAAATAAACCTTCATAAACACAAAATTATCGTTCTAAGAAACAAATTATTTTAACATTTCGTACTTACTATTTAAACCAAAAAAAAAAAATAACAATATAAACCTTCAAAACATAACATTTTTCTTCTAATTAATTATCCAGTTCTACTGTTGTAATTGCACAGTATATGTAGTCACTAAATTGGATATAAGATAACAAAAATATAAAATATAAGCTTAAGTATATTATAAAGTTTTTTTTTACATTAGTCTGAATCTTTTATTGCGTTAAAATTAATCATTCAAACCTCGGAACTAAGAATCGAAATATGCCCTGGGAATTATATTTTTGCAAGTAATTCGTTTATATTCCTTTTTTTATTTTCATTTAAAGGTATCTTCTTTGTGTATGCTTGTGTCAAACTGATTGTAAGTAAAGTTTGGTTTTCAGATCGTCGTTTATTACTCGTACGTACGAAAACTTTTTTTATAATTTTCATTTTCGTACGAATTCTTGTAGAAAAAAAACATTGGATGTTCTTTTTCAACACGAAGTACTTTTATGTCATGCCATTTTACTTGGTTTCTATCCTTGTTCAAATTAAGATTATTACCCTACTATTCTTGAAGTAATTTAAGATCATAAAATTTGTCATAAGTAAATTCATTCACTTTATAAGGTTGTCCTGTCTTTTTAGCGGTCTGAATTAAGGTGACATATTGTTGTGGGACATAGATTGGCCCAGATTTAAGGAAGTGACTTACTTGCTATTCAATAACGCTATGTACATTGTCACCCTCATTTTGAGAGTGACCACGAATAAGAAATTTGTGGGTTATACTTTTAACATTCATTTTTTGTACTGCATAAGCGTAAGCTGAAAGGAGATACTTATTCTTTTGCTGGCCGCAGCAATTATCAGAGTAAAATATGAAATCTAGTTCTTTATCAGGATTAACATTTGTGTAATTTTTTCTATATACTGCAGTATGCAACTTCCAATTTCAATCGCACCTAGTTTTCCCTCCATTTCGTCCCAGAAAAAACACTCAACATTTTTAACATGTATGTCGCTCACAGTAAAGTTAAAACAATTTATCTTACTTTTGTAATAAAATACTGAGATTTGGTCCTTTGGTATCGGTATCACAGCCTGTAAGTCGTAAACAGCAACAATTGTGTTGTCGACCCTAGCTTTGTCTTTCTCTTTCTCTTTCCTGGAAAGTTCTTTTTCTTTCCAGTGTTTTTCGTAAGTTTCAAATAATTTGTCTTTACCTTCTTCGTCAGCATTTTTGTAACTTTCACAAAGATCACACTGATCTTTCTTTGGTGTGTGAAATGAAATGTTAAAGTCTTTATTAAAAATCCGGTTAAAAGTAGATGCAGAAGGAAATGCTAGGTTCTCTTTTAAACGTTTTTCTTTGTAGTCTCGGTATAAGTCGGCTAAAGATTTATCACACTGAATGTACTCTCTTTAGTCGCCGATTGGTATGTTTTACCAGTATTGCGAAGTGTTTTTGCTATTTTACTCTTCCAATTTCCTACATTACGTACCCTCTTTCTACCTTTGGTGTTGTCCTGCACTTCCGAAGCTTGGCTCTATGGCCGTTTGAATTGCTGAGCAAGGGGTGTATTTTCAGCTGCATTATCCGAGTTACTTGATGTGGAGCCACTGGAAGAAGAGCTACTTGAAGCAGAGCTACTTGACGAAGAACTACTCGACAAGTTTGTTGCTTACCTCGAAGTAAACTGTCTAGCTTACTATTTGTACCAGGTATAAAAAACCATCGGAATCATCAAAATCACTCTGATCAGTGTACAGTGGTGAAATGTTATATTTCCTTTGGTTGAATTCAGTCGTCGATTTAACATTACTAGTACGCGGTGCACTGTTCATATTAATTTCTTGGAGAACTGGATTGATTGGAGAAGACGAAGATATTGAGTACACCGGTTGTTCTTTTACAGCTTCGTTGTCCTCATCCTGGGGCCAGTCATTGTAAGTACTCGTACCTACCAGTTTCAATAATGAAGGTGAAGAATGCAAAGAGCCCGTTGACGTTGTTTTTGCCGCCAATTTAACAAGCAAACGCCCACGATGCATACTTATTCTACAAAACAAAACATTTTTTGTGTGTAAAACACCTTACATATTGTACATAATCACCTATAATGTAGTAACTCTAAATTATTAAAAAAAATAAACTAATGAGGATCTTTTTATTTTTACTCGGACATGTTCAAAAGCGTGATTTTAAATGGTGTGATTAACTTATAAGTATTTGTTTAAATGTTAACAACTTATCACAAAAAAACACCTAATAAAAATTCTTCAACAAAACTGTATTAAGTCTAAAATTACTGTACTGTATTAACTTGAATTAATAGTTTAACTTTTACATACCCGACGCAGCAAAAACGTTGCAACTCGAAATAATGCGCTCTAAAAAGAAAAGTGGCACGTGCTTTCTAGCCCAATGTCGATCGCAACTAAAGATGATGCAATATTGGTTTGGGGGTTTATTACAGTCAGTCAAACAAAATGACTTATAGGGCCATCTCTTTTTTCTTTCTTGCACTATGCTAACTACGGTTTAATTGACGTGTAGGGAATTGAGTTTTACGTTTGAATAATGATCTATCTCAAATATGACAAATTTTGAGTTACTACAGTATTGTATAATGAGTGCGATATGTATATAAATATTCTTGGTCTATTAACTTTAATAAGCCTTGTGGGAATAGTTAACATTTTCAATATAGGTACAATGTTGTTGAAGCATAACATTCATTTTACAAATTGTACCACGCGTTCAATGTTGCAACTTTGTAACAATATATTGGTCGCTCCAAATAAACATCCGCCTCTCGCCGTTTATCCGTTGGTTTTGTAAGTTCAGCTTTTTCATTTCCTCAAAACTTCGAACGTGAATGCCCGAAAATATTCGCCACTTACCAAAGCAATTAATACGCGAGCTTTGTAGCCTAATTTATTATATGCTGACGTCGCACTTTGAAACCAACAATGTATGTACTCGTATTTCGATAAGAGAAGTGCGACATGGTATTTTGATATAAGTAGGTAACCCATTAAAGCGATTTAAACTAAGCACCGATGGATTTTGTTTCGCCAAATAGGGCGGTCTTATTTTTATTTCATAAAAACCCACCACTGTTAATTTTTGGACACGATATCTGTTTGGGAATTCTCTTTTTATAACAGTAATCAGATATCCCCAAATGCTTTATATGCTACATTATTGCATAAGGATTCGAAACGGTGCAAATGTGCTGCACACCACTGAGTATACACCAAAGGTATATCAACCCTATCATTATACCCTATTCTAAGGGTATATTAATTTTGATGCGACGTTTGTAACATACCTTAATATTGCCCGTAGATCCCTAAAAGTTACCATATTTATGATCAGCATCGAGAGTAATGTCGATCTAGCTATGTCCGTCCGTCCGTCCGTCCGACCGTCTGTTGGCAAAAATTAGGCACTTAAACTGTACCTAAAGAGCTGAAATTCTAACCATATACTCTCTAGGGGCCCGAATTAATCAAGTTTAAGAATTTTTGAAATCCGTCCACAGACACCTACAAACTGAAATAAAACAAATTTATCGAAAAAGTCGAATTTTTAGCTAGAAAGCTGAAATTTTTTATATATAATCTCCTAAAACTGATCGGGAGATACAATTTCTAAAATTCACTCACTGACAGGAACACAATTAAATAAAACAATTTTATTGAAAAGTCGAAGCTTGAGCTAGGAAACTGAAATTTATAATAATAGACTCTCTAGGTTAGCATTAAGTAACGTTAGCATTAAGTTACATCTAAGTATAAACAATTTGGCAGCAATTTACTAACAGATTCAGCCGCATAAATAAAAGTGAACGAAGAACGCCACAAGCATTTGAAGTATCCACGAATCGTCGGCCTCTTTCGTTTTCAACCATCCACGAGGCAAGAACTAATATTGGAATTTAATAAAGTTAAGATTAAGAATATTACATTTTACAATCTTTTCATTTTAACATACATTCATACATTCAATTACGTACACAACAGATACAGTACCCTTATAATGTTTTCACAGCGCAGGCATTTTCGTTGCTGTAAGCAGCACCCGGCAAATGATTAATTGTCTGTTTTTGGGTGCTGCTTACTACTGAAAGAATAGAAGGATAGGAAGGAAGTTTTTGGTGCGATAATTTTTTTTCTCCACATGTGGCGCCTTAATTGCTGAAGGGCGATTTGAACTGTTGTGTGTATTCAATTTTGCAAAGCATGGCTCTGGTCGGGACTCGAACACACGACCTGCCAATCACTTTGCGAGAATACACTACCGTCGCATCATTTCCACCTGCTATATCAAATATTTTTTTAAAATCCGCCTACTGACACGCCCATAACTAAATAAAACAATTTTATTTAAAAACCAAAGTTTGAGCTAGGGAACTGAAATTTATAATATATACTCTCTAATGGTCCTTTACGCTCATGGGACATGTTCACAATTTAAAAAAAAAAACTTTTTTCAAAAACCGAAGTTTGAGCTAGGGAGCTGAAATTTATTATATAGGTACATATACTCTCTAGGTGCCCTTTATACTTATGTTGAAATATTTTTAAAATCCGCCTACCGACACGCCCACAATTAAATAAAACAATTTTATTGAAAAACCAAAGTTTGAGCTACGGAGGGTTTTTTTACCAAAGCTTCGTTTTTTTCGATTAAATCCTTTAAATGTTATATAATAAAATATGTAGAGCGTTCTTAACTTAGACTTTTGCCACGCCCACTTATTAGGGATAGGAATAAGAATAGGGTATCCAACAGTTCGCCCAAGCGGACGGTAGGCCGTCCCTATGTTTTTATTATATTTTTTCATTACTTACTTACTTAACGGGCTCCCGACCCGTGAATAATCTCTGCCTGAGACACAGCAGCCTTCCATCCTCTACGATCCCGGGCACGCTGCTTCCAGTTGTCCAGACCAAGCGCTCTGGCATCCGCGATGGCTTGGTCTTTGAAATGGAGGTTCGGTCTTCCTTGCCTTCTCGAACCTGGGGGCTGGGATTCGAAGATCCTCTTAGCTGGAGCATTATTGTCCATTCGCTCGATGTCGCCGAGCCAATGTAGTCGACGTATTTTGGCTTTTTGGACTACATCCACATCTTGGTACAGCTCATAGAGTTCGCGGTTATATCTTCTCCTCCATTCGCCCTCCTCGCACACAGGACCACAAATCCGCCGAAAAATTTTTCTTTCGAAGGAGCCAAGTATTAGCTCTCCCTTCCTACTTATCGTCCAGCACTCGGCGCTATAAAGCAGAACTGGCAGGATAAGGGTTTTGTAAAGTATACATTTCGTCCTCTGGGTTCGGAGTTTTGAACCCAGTTGTTTTACCAAACCGAAGTAGCAGCGGTTTCCTAGGGTAATTCTTCGCCGGATCTCCACAAAGGTGTCATTCGTGGAGTTCATGTTTACTCCGAGGTAGATGAACTCCTTAACTACCTCGAAATTGTTGCTATCAATAGTGACGTTTTGTCCTAGGTGGCGGACAGATGTTTGTTTGTTTGTTGATAGCATGTATTTAGTCTTGTCCTCATGTACTACAAGGCCAACAGATTTCGCCGTGAAAGCTTCTATCACGGAGCGCTGTGATCGGCCGATGATGTCAATATCGTTCGCATAACCCAGCAGCTGAACGGACCTGTTGAAGATAGTGCCTTCCGTGTTGACACCTGCCCTGCGCACTATCTGCTCCAGTACGAGATTGAAGAAATCGCATGATAGCGCGTCCCCTTGCCGAAATCCGGTGCATGTTTGAAATAGTTCTTAGGAACTATTTCCAAACTGCACGTTGCACCGCGTGTTTTCCGGAGTCACGCGACACATCTGAATCCGTTTTACCGGGATTCTGAATTCGGCAATCGCCATATAGAGCTCCTGACGATGTATACTATCATACTTGAAATTCGTTGGTCTTTTCCAGGATTTGCTTCAGTGTGAAAATTTGGTCTACAGTCGATCTGCCTGGCCGGAAGCCATACTGGTACGTGCCGATAATTGTGTTGCAAAACGGTTTAAGACTTTCACACAGTACGTTGGATAGGATCTTATATGCGACATTAAGCAGGGATATGCCTCGATAGTTCTTGCAAGACATAGGATCGCCTTTTTTGTAGATGGGGCATATGGAGCTGATAGCCCAGACATCGGGCTATATACTTGGCTGATGATTTGGTGCATGCGCCCTACCAAAACATCACCACCGTATTTGAAGAGCTCCGCTGGTAAGCCATCAGAGCCTGCGGCTTTGTTGTTCTTAAGCATTTTTATAGCTAAGCCAACTTCTTCTATACTGGGTGGTGGAACTGGTTCTTCATTGACTGGACGTGGGCTTTCTTCTTGCCCTATCACCCTCTCTACATGATGCCCATTAAGCAGCTGCTGGAAATGCTGCTTAAACACATCTACTATTCCCTGCGCTTCGGTGACTAGGTTTCCTTCGCTGTCTCGAAGAGCCTGCGTTCCGGTTTTGAAGCCAGCAGCCAGTTGCTTTGCTTTCTTATAGAACCTTCGGACGTTGTTACGATCGCGAGACTCTTCGATCTCCTTGAGCTGGGATACTGCGTAGGCCCTCTTTTTTCTACGCCGGCAATTTTTTCATTGCCACAGCAAAACTCGGAGACGTACGTCAAAACAATTCTTAAGAAAAAAATTTTACAAATTGTATGGAAAATACGTAGTTCAAAAAGTGGATTTTGAGGTATACGGCGAATCAATAATGGGATGACGAAATTTCCACCGTTCGTTTCAATTTCGATTATTTGCATTTTTAATTCAAATCTATTCCGTTCTCTACATCAACTAATAACTCCTTTCAGTCGTTAAATATTTAACTTAACTTCATAAAACTAGAGTAACCGTTAAATAGTAAGTGACTTGAACTCAGATTAAACAAAACTAATTCAAACTTTAACGAACCATTCTTTTTCTTAATATTGGACAAAACGAGAACACTGAAAAAAGATTAGCCTAAGTGAGAGTCGTAGCTCTCAGTTCTACAAAAAAAAGTATCTACACAATGCTAGCTCAAAGCCCTAGTAGGTAGAACTCAATTCTTTAATTATTGTTTATATAATTTATTTATGTATCAATAAAGTTGTAATAATAATAATAATAAAAGTACACAAAAAAAGTTTTGTTTACTTTGGTCCATTTAAATCAAGGGTTGAATAATACAAAAAAAAAATATTAGGCATTAACGGCCCATACAGGTCCTAAAACCCAGTTTATCAAACCATTTGCTTGTGCGAAGTAGAGGGACCTACAATTTAAGCCCAAATCCGAACGGCAAATTTGAGAAGCTTCTTATGACAATTGATGCTTTTGGATGTTTGTCAGACGTTCGCAAGAAGGGGGGCAATGGAAACAAAACTCCAGATGTTACTTGGCCCCGGAAAAACTTGAACCGGGAACCTTTCGATTAGTAGTCCAACACACTAACTTTGACTTTTTTTTCTAATTTTTTTTATTCATTATTAGATATCATCTTACATACTAGACAAAAATAATTAAATCTTACTTAAAATCAACAGGATACTTATTCTAAATTAATTGTCCTTATGTAGACGTTCTAAGCTTAACTATAACCTCTTAGTTATTTACGAGCTAATTTTACATCTATATATTAACACGGAGTTGCCTATAACGTGTTTCCCCCCCTTTTTTGCTATTATACGTCACATAGATATGCCAACACTAATATTTGGGTAGGGGGCAATGCATAGAAGTGCACAATACAAAAATTGTCCACATATATAACACACATTATGAATTACAGCAGGTAAAATGAAGCGAATTGGATGAAATTACAACAACAACAACATTGCTGTGCGAGGCGATAATCTGCCATTCGGAACGGACAAATTTTATATCATGAAGTTACTTGAAAATGCTTGAAATTACTTGAAAATGAAGTTACTTGGACATGCTTGAAGTTACTTGAAAATGCTTGAAGGTACTGGAAAATGCTTGAAGTTACTTGAAGTTACTTGAAAATGCCTGAAAATACTTGAAGTTACTTGAAAATGCTTGAAGTTACTTGAAGTTACCTGAAAATGCTTGAAGTTACTTTAAGTTACTTAAAAATGCTTGAAGTTACTTGAAAATGCTTGGAAACTTGAAGTTACTCGATAATGCTTGAACATACTTGACATTACTTGGACATGCTTGAAGTTACTTGAAAATGCTTAAAGTTACTTTAAGTTACTTGAAAATGCTTGAGGTTACTTGATAATGCTTGGAAACTTGAAGTTACTTGATAATGCTTGAACATACTTGAAACTACTAGGACATGCTTGAAGTTACTTGAAAATGCCGGGAAAATTTCATATCATGTGAAATCAGAGAATGCGACGTCGAAAAATTTCATTCTCCGATTAATATGTATAACAGAATAAATTGGTCGAATTTCGACCATGGGGCGACCCCTAGTATTGTATTCATCGAGACAATTTTTATTACTCGGCATAATTATTTAAATTTTATATTTTATATAAAACAAATTACAAACTACCTACTCTACTAACTTAAACTACTTAACGTATTCTAGCTATATTAAGTACTCTGAGTACTGGTAGCCTTACGCAACAAGTGGTCAAAATCACAATTGCTTTCCGAGCGCCTGGCAGTCGTCAACATGCACACGCGCCGCCGTGAGTCGACTGAAGCCTTACACCGTTAGTCAAATCGCGGAAGCATCACCACAAGTTGAGGAGCCAGGGCTCCCCTAAAAACGCCCTAGCTAACTTAGTCTAACTTATAAACTAATTGGATGTTACCTAGAGTAACGCAATATCTTGGGAGGGAAGGTAACCCCTCCCCCCTCAACAAGCCACCAAACGGAGAATTACTTTCTGTATCGAATTTATCAATCTCCGCTATTGCGGTACTAAAACGGAGGAGCTCATAAGCATTGGCGACGTCCACGCCGCGAATGACCCGCTTATTTCTCGCGATGCGGTAGCGGTGGTATAATGCGGATATACCATCCCTCATCCGGACCAGCCCTTTTGCATCAATATGGATAAATGCAGCCGGGAGATAAAGCCAGACCGGAGCGTAGTTAAGTTTTAATTACTCTACGCAAGAGGATATGACAGTGTTCGTATATATGTATATGGCTTTTAAATCATAACTATGATCGTGTTTAAATATTTTCGCATTGGATAAAATAACATCTGTTTTAAATTTACATCATGAATGAAAAAGCATAAAAGAAACTCTAAGCAAACAAATCTGATTTGAACTAGACTTACAATATAACTTTCAAATTGCACCATGAATGGCATCCACCAAACACATCCACTTTCTGTCAACAATCTTGCATTCTTTCGGCTTGGTGCGCTTAACTCTTCCGCTCGCTCGTCCAAAGATCAAATGCAACATCACCCTAAGCAAAATTTTCACAATACGCAACAAATTTAAGAACAAATCCTTTTTATTTGCTGACGCCGACAAGGACGATGACAACAAGAACGATGCGATTGCAGTACGTAGAAACTTTTTAATTAAATATTAAACTTGACAGCCCAGAAAGTGGACACACAGGGAGTATTGCAACTACGACGATTCACAGAAACTTCCTCCAGACATGATGTAAACTTTTCCGGAACAAAATTCTTCATTTGTGTAACGGATAGCTCAGGACAAGAGTCCCGAAGAGAAATGCATCAATTGCCGGAAAACAATTCACCCAATGGACTTGATGACAGAAAATAAACTTTTAAACTTTATCCTTCAGCAATACTACCTATGTATGTCTCAAAACAGGGATCAAAAGCCGATATGTATTCATATGATGTTGGCATTTCTAGTCTTCAATTAAAATTGAAAAAAAAAACAAAAATAAAAAAATTATGTTACATCAAACTTTAAATAGTGACGAACTAGTTAACGGAACTAAGACATTTCCCATTGGCATTGTGAACATGTGCAAATCATTTTAAGTATGCGTTTTCCTTATTTAATGGGAGTTTCCGGGAAGTGAGAAGTTCGCCATCATTTGTCTACTGCTTCTCACTAGCAAAATGAGCATAGAAAGTATGAAAATGAAACTTTTGCGATAAAGAATGGGTAGTAGTAGTAGTGTCGTGCCATCCTACTTACCATTTGCAGAGGGCTAAGAAGGATGCAAAAATAAGTTTTTTTGAGTTATTAGCATAGTTCTTCGCTATGCCATATGTGTCACAAGGGCTTAGTTCTTTAGTTAAGCTTAGCAACATCTAAGTTTTAGGAAAAAAAAAAAAAAAAAAACACGGACACGAATAAAATAAAATTGAAACTTTTTAAAGTTTAAAATTATGACAACCCTAATTTTACATTAGAACAGGACATGGTATTTTTGACGTCAGAGTGAACTGGATATTTGTAAGTTTTGAAATTTTCTTTTAAATGTTGAATGAGTTTCAAGTTAAGTGGGTTCTTTTTTTTTTTGAAATAAGAAAAACGTTGAAAGCTAAAAGCGTTTTTTTGTATTGAATATGATCATATTTAGGGTTCCTTAGCCAAATGGCAAAAAACGGAACCCTTATGTATTCGTCATTTCTGTCTGTCTGTTCGTCCGTCCGTATTTCACAGCCACCTGCCACTTTTTTCCGAAACTATAAGAACTATACTGTTGAAACTTGGTAAGAAGATGTATTCTGTGAACCGCATCAAGATTTTCATACAAAAATAGAAAAAAAGCAATAAATTTTGGGGGTTCCCCTATACTTAGAACTGAAACTAAAATTTTTTCATCAAACCCATACGTGTGGGGTATCTATGGATATGTCTTCAAAAATTATATTGAGGTTTCTAATAAAATTTTTTTTCTAAACTGAATAGTTTGGGCGAGAGACACTTCCAAAGTGGTAAAATATGTGTCCCCCCCCCCCCCCCCTGTAAGAATGATAAAACTAAAAAAAATATATGATGTACATTACCATGCAAACTTCCACCGAAAATTAGTTTGAACGAAATCTAGTAAGTAGCTTTTTTTAATACGTCATAAATCGTAAGCCGCAATTTATTTACCTTTCATTCAATAAACTCAAATATAAAAAAAAACATTGAATTTCATAAACATAAACCTTATGCATAAACCGTGAACCATTATTTTCTAATAATAAATCTGTAATAGGTGCCTAGTAAATAATAATTATAATTCGCGCGGAACCCTTCATGGGCGTGTTCGACTCGCACTTGGCCGCTTTTTTTTAAGTAAATTTGTAACAATAATGGCAATCATTATATTTGTTTCTACCATCAGAATTGAAAGGACCCTACTGGTACTCCTGTGGAGTTGGCCGGCTCGACCTTAATAGGCGTCGGCAGGCCTCTCGGCTTGGATTTCTGCTAGTGTCATTTTATTTTTATTATCCCGGCCTGTATCTTTTTTTTTTGTCGCGTGCATGCTTCTATTATTGATTAATGTTTTATCGTTCTTTTACCGCTGATCTCCAGTGGTGTCAACCCAAGGAATTGCATGCACGATTGCGGGACTGTTTCACGATGTTTATTGCATAGCCAAGGCTCACCTACGAGTAGATGTTAAAATTGCTTAAATATGATTTGTCTTATTAATCGCTTTTAACGACACAATCTGGTTTTTTGGAGGACGCTGCATTAATATTCCTAGCTAATCTGTGCACAGGCCAACACCATTATATTATAAAGGAGTAAAAAATACAATCTGAATTTGGAAATTTTCATAATTTCGTGGTCCCCAAAAAATCAAGTGTAAAGATTTTTCAAATCCACGCACTGACATGCCCACTATAACCGTTTTATTGAAAAAAAAATAATGATAATGAAGATTGCGTTCTTCAAAGAGTAGGTAGACAATAACTTCCTTAAAAATTCACCCATGCTAAGTTTTTGGCAATAACTCTTACCAGTAAGAAATTCGTTGCCCCGCCCACTTTTTGGACACGTTTAAACCAGATTTTTAAATTGTTGTACATCCAAACATTCGCATTTGTAATTTAAGAAGGCTTTTACAATATTGTCGCGAGTTTGCTCTTCATGCTCCTTAAAACATTTAATTTTGTAACCTCGTTTTCTCCGGAGCCTTGTCGTGTTCTTGTTGTGTTCTTAAAGCGTCAGGCCTTCAAATTCATAAAAATCAGGAAAATACATACATACTTACATCATTTGGGGCCAGGTTAAGGCGGCCAAATCGTCCCATTGTGAGTACCCTGTTTGTAACATTGTAAGACATGTAGCTAACAAAACCCTTTGATTCTGCCTTTAGCTAGCTTTATAGCCATGTTTCCTATGATGCCGTGTCCGGTTAATACCCCGACGAACACACGGATTTGCTTCTGGTAGCTAAGAACACATCCACTCAGAGCCACATCAGGCCAATCTCCGCCGCCTCATCCTTTCACTCCGCCGTGTCCAGGAACCAGACAAAGCAGTACTATTTGATGTTTTTGTGCTCTCAGTGCTGATATGCGCAGTTTTACAAATTTCTATTTTACACGACTGGAGTTGATCGCATTAAGTACTGCCAAACTGTCAACTTAAATGGTTATTTCCATTTCTGCTAGTTCTAAGGCCTGCACGGCCTGAGCTGCTTTCTTATCTACAAATATCGCGGCTTGGAACACGCTGCAGTGATCTGGTAGTGGATACGGCTTGTTGATATTCAAAGTTTCTGAGAAGACTCGTGCTCCTGTTTCATTCTCCGTCTTAGAGCCATATGTGAAGATGGGTACCTATGATGACTGAATTGGGGGAAAAAAAAACAATCATGCGTGTCAGGTATAGAAACTATAAAGTTTTTATTGAAGTCATACCATGGTCTTTCGTAATAGCATGATTCCTCTTTGATTAAAGAATTCAAGTACGCTCGAGTCCCCGAATGGACAAAGCCCCTTAATTTTGGGTTTCTCTAAGTCTTAAGGGACGTTTGGCTGCCAAGTTCTGTATGGTCATGGTCAGAAAACAGGATGCAGTTAGTTGCTTAAAGTGAAGAACTTTGTTCAAGTGGCTAACAAAAAATACATTAAGCAGGGTACTTGATTCCTTCGTGGAATGAGTTGGAGTTTATGTTCTTTCTGGAAGTAAATTAAAAGCTCTCATTTAATCAAAAAGTGCGGATTGTTAGAGCACACTGCTTTAAAAATCTCCACCTAATATAATATAAAGTCATATGTTGCCCAATTCATGTAATTAAGCTAATAATGGTATTATGTCAATGTATTTGTTAGGTCACCATCATTCCGTAAAGACTCACATATAATTTCTGGTTTTACCCCCAACGCGCATAAATGGCCACTTCACTGCCAATCCTACCCACTATGTCCCGTTTAAACAGTTTAAAACCTCTTAAATCGTAAAATGAGTTATTAAGGTCAAACCGAAATCATATTTCAGACACATACACAACATCCACCTTCGAATCTGCAAACAAGTATCTTAATTCGTCAATTTTATGATGTAAACTCTGAGCATTTAAACAACAAACCTGCAGACTAGTATGCTGACTACACAAAATATCAACCTTAGCTCGAGAAATGTCATTATTCCCAGCGATTGTAAGATTCCCATTATTATTTTACACACTAAGGCCAGCATCAGTATGAACTACTTACAAGTAATTGGCGGCAAATAAAGCACACATTAACACAAGTGAGCTATAACGACCTGACATAAGCAAAGTTTTATGCACGTATATACAAAAGGCTTTACAAAAGGTGCAAGCAAGTTTCATAACAAAATGCGTAATAATCTATACAAAAAAAAAACATATTGAAAACATTTTAAAAGAAAGAGAATTACAAATACATAGATCGAAAATAAATCATAATCAAAGTAACAATAAAAGAAAGGGATGACGATTCTTATTCGCAAGTTCCATTTGTTGTCGTCATATCAGCAGCAATAACAATGAAATCCCCAGAATTACTAATTAATGCTGGCTTATCTTTTCTCTCTTAAAGCTGTACTGCTATCAGAGATGATATAAATGATCTTTTTGATTGCAGATCTGGTTAGATTCCCTCTCTGACAGCTATATTGTATAACTTTCAGCCTGAAAAACATAACTGCTTGTATCCATGTTAGCGTATAGATAGATTTTCGTGCGAGGACCGTATAAACCAGCTCCAACTCCTTCATCTGTTTATTTTATTATGTAAGAGCACTAAAATACAATCCTCCCCAACTGATAGTTGGGTCATAGCGACATTGTTGGGAATGAAAAGGCAGACGAGCTAGCAAGAATCGGGTCAGAACTTGACGTAATAGACGCCATTACGTCAATAGACATCCCAATTAGTGCAGCAAAAAGAAACATTGACCAAAAACTGAGGGAACAAATTAACACCGCCTGGTCCCAAAGGCACGACTGTGTTATATCTCGCAGTCTATGGCCAAGAATTAACGAAAAAAGAACAAAAAGCATTCTGGAAATGAATAAGCTAGAAATACGTATCTTAACTGGCGTACTGACAGGCCACTGCACCATAGGTGTAATGGCAAGCAGGCTGGGCATCAGCTCACCAGACTACTGCAGGAGCTGTCAAGATATAGAAGAAACCGAGACCATCAAACACCTGCTCTGCGAATGTCCAAACCTTCAGACATCTCGACTTCGCTATCTGGGCAACAGATTCTTCGAAGACTTAGAGGACGTAGCGCAGGTACCACTGACGGACACTATCAGGTTTGTCAAGAACACAGGTTGGTTCCAATAGACCAACCGGCAAGATTAACCTAAACTGAATATGGTAAGTGTTTTATTGTAAATGTAGGTTTACCACATAAAACAATAAGGGATCACAATGGACCAATGGGCCCCCGTGCAAGCACAGCAGCCCTGCTGTGCACTTCCCTTCCAACCTAACCTAACCTAACCTGATAGTTCCATATTGCAACTTCGACCGTGCCCAGAGCTGCCAACTGATGTCATGAAAATTATGCCCAATTTTTCATTAAATTATGCCCTTTTCAATTAAATTATGCCAATTTTAAAAAAAAAAATCAAAATAATAATGAAAATGAAAGAGGCATACATTTTTGGCATTTTAAAGGTCTTTCATTAAGGACTTGCCAACTTCTTTTTTAAATAAAATGCAAACTACTTGAGATATCTCAAGAAACAATTTATTGGCTTGAATTACTCTCAAAACATTTATGCCTGGAACTCGACTTCGTTCATATGTCTACCACGGGAACATCTGCAGCGGTCGATGCCTTGAACCCAATTTTCGATGACTCAGCCGCACTTTTGGACCGATACGGCCGGCCCATAGACCATTGATTTAATGTAGCCCCATAAAAAAAAGTCTAGAGGCTTTAAATCACACGATCTCTGCAGCCAATAGACGGGTTCATTTCAATAACCCGATTGTTGCACCCGCTGTGTGGCTTGTGGCACCGTCTTGTTGGAACCACATATCACTGATGTCCAATTCATCCAATTGCTCAAAGAAATAACGTTCCAATGTCTCTGTAGCGAATACACGTGGCGGTAATTTTCATCGACGAACAAAAAACGCTCCAATGACGCCACCGGCATGAAAACCGAACCAAACAGTGACTTTTTGCCTATGAATTGCTGTTTCATGCAGCACATGAGGATTCTCACCTGTACAGTAACGCATATTTTGCTTATTGACGTTTAACCAAAATGCACTTCATCGCTGAAGATGATATTACGATGAAACGTACTTCATAATATGATCAAGTGGCTTTAGTTATTGAGGCAGCTTGATCTTGTAAGAGTATAGGCCAAGATCCTTAAGCAATTGACTGATTTGGCTGGTTTGCGACGGACAAGATGGCAGCAATATTCTCCACACTTCGGGCAAAATGTAGTCTCCCTGGCACGGCAACATCAAGCAGCGAATATTCTGACTCAAATTTGTTCACTAGACTATGAATTGCTTGTCTACTGGGACAAGAATTACATCCGAAAATTGGCGTTATCGCTCTTGAAGTTGCGACCATCGACTCGGAAATCCGCTATTAAGTTTTAATTATTTGTAAACGTGGTTCCTTTCTGTATTTCACTATGATGAAAATCTTGATTTTATTTAATATTTTGAGATTGACAATTCGGTAATCGGTTTAAGGGTGCGTTCACACTGAAAGTTTGAAGTTGTCAAGTCGCTAATGAAATACTATTTATTAGTATTTAAATAAATAGAAAACCTCTGAACATAAACAACTTCAAATCACAGATAACAAAATTATTCATAGTCTTTCATGTAATTTTAAGTGAAAATAACATAAAATCGTAGCAAATAAATTATAACATAAAACAAAATAAACAAAATCACAGAAAAAAATTCATTTAAAAAACCTAAGCGACAGAAGTTAAAATTATATAGAATCTTGATCTTCATCATAGTCTTTAAAGTCATACATTGTTTGGGAAAAATTGAAATGGCTTTCATGTAACACTTTCGTGGCAGTCTTCATTTTTAAAAAGCCTTTGCGCGTGTTATATACCGCTTAAGGTTTCAACATTTAACGAATTTCTTACTTTTGTCTTATTTTGATTTATTGCTGAAAAAATTCGCTCTACCGAAGATGATCAAAGTGGGAGACACAACATGCTAGTTAAAAAATTGTCTAACTGTGGAAAGATTTTGGAATTATCCCTTTTTGTATGTCTGAATTATGTTTTTAGGTTTGAATTACGGATGTTTGAAATGAAATAAACGTAAAAAAATATTTTCAGATTAAGTTGCCCAGGTGCCCAAGGCTTCAAAATTATGCCCAAAAGGCATAATTATGCCCCAGTTAACAGCGCTGACCGTGCCAGACCATAATATTAACTTAATAACACTTTATTGGAGTAATAAGGTTTATTAAGATAGAGCTTACGAACAACTAAATTCATATTCGATTTTATAGTTTCTTCCTCCTTTCAGCTTAAATTATTGTCTATTAAGACTCCAAGATATTTGAAGTTCTTAACTGACTCAATTTTAAAACAATTATCACAGCATGAGATGGAACATTATTAGATATTTTAAAGTTTACTAATTTTGTTTTTATATATTAATTCATGTGCTGCAAACCACGACCTCAATTTTTCTAGGTCCCCTGTAATTCTTGCAATACTTTGAAAATCGCTTCGAAGTGAGTACGTGAATGTTATGTCATCAGCAAAAGCAGTTACCAAACCATTAAATTGCTGACTAAAAAGCGAGTTTACATATATAAAAAATAAAAGCGTTCCCAGAACAGAACCTTGGGGGACTCCATTTTTCAAAACACGCGGTTCACTAAAGATTCCATGCACTTTAACATTTTGTTGCCTATTAGTTAAGTATGTCTTAAACCAACTGTAAGTAGTTCCTCTGAATCCAGCATTATACAGCTTTTTTAGTAAAATCTGGTGATCAACCATATCAAATGCCTTAATATCAATGAACAAAGCCATTGTGGATTGATTATTATTTAAACCTTCATATAACTGAGTGCACACACTGTTAAAACTCAACACATCTGCCACTTGCCAACAAATGTTTTTTTAATAAAATATTTGTTATTCTATCGCTAGTATGAGAGTTTTTATTGCTTAAAGACATTATTGCCTTATGAAGCTCACCCAAATTAAAAACTATTTACTTGCATTCTATCAACAATAACATCTGATGACAAGTTGCAGTTGCAGGAGCTATAGAGTTCAAAAGATGGCTTTAATTGTTCCGAAATTTCGGTAAAATGTTCATTGAATTTATTAGCAATACTTTCGGAGTCAGATATTTTGACCCCATCAACTTCTAGATCGTATGTCTCCGTAGGATCTGCTCTTTTCCCCAAAATACTGTCTACGGCTCTCCATTCATTTGTACAATTTCCATTAGCTTTAAACATATCGAAATAATAATTATTATATGTTTCTGTAACAATTTTTTGAGTCTTTTTGCATAGTTTTTTGTAATACATTTGTAGTCTAATATTTTGTGGATATTTGACAGCGTAGCTATTTTTAATTTTTATTTGTTTTAGTAGCAAGTTATTCATCCATGGTTTTAAATGCCAAAGAGGGATTATTTTTTGAGTACACCGATTCCCAAAGTGAGATCCTAGCTTTGTCTATGGTCTTCCTAAGGTGAGAATTCCGTATAAGTTTTTTTTTTATCTAGGATGACCCCTAGATATTTAACTTCCTTTGAAAATTCTATTGCTTCACTAAAGAGTGTGGCGTTTCTAAATTTGTCTCGCTTCATGACTTACCTATTTAATGACAGAGGCAACAGTGAACCGACTTTGAGATGCTTTTATGAACCTAACAATAATTATTGCAGTCTTTTAGATTTCCCCTCCTTTGTTTGTTTTCCTTATAGTATATTTTTTAAATCAACTAAGCAGTATCTTATGATACGTATCCATCGACCATTAGAACAAGATTAAAACTTAGCTTTCCTAACCCTTTTCTAAATATCCTGATTTCGAATTTGAATCCACCGGCAAGTAAAATTTATGGAATAAAACACATCTTACTCAAACTTATTAACAAGTGAAGAATGAAGAATACACAAGTTTGACTACAAATCTGAGAGCCATAGAACAGTTGAATAGAGCATTTCAAAATGTATCCTTGTTTCTTTGACGGAAACACTTAAAAATAAACGTAGCATTAGAATAACAAAACAATCCACACAAACTCACTTCTAGAACAGTTGCATTTCTATGGTTGATTTCACATAGGAAAAATGAAATGGATTATGCTATTTCAAATTCCCTTCCTCACTGGGTTTGTGCAAAGGACAATGGTTTTCAAGAGTCCACGCCTCGAATAATAATTAAGGCAGAACGACGAATAAAAATCCATTTTGAATTTCACCTCTTCAGCACAAAAAGCTTGAACAAAAACCTAAAAAAACAACCATCCAGCCCAAGCTCCATGAGGTCCTTTAAATTCTGTTTTATCCTTTTTCTCCATATTGTTGCAACGAATGCATTCCGATACAAAGTCGTAATTTAAGGGTTTTCGGGTACTCTATATGTACTCCTCTTGCCGTACCCGCCCTGCAAAACAAAATATTCATAATCATGACACATTGTGGGTGAAGAACCCTTTTAGTTGCAGTAATTCTCTTTCCCAGTACCCCGCTTCCTCTTAATGCGACCAGAGCGGTAACGTGAGTCGGTTGTAAAAGTTCTCTCCCGTTCGCAATGTACTTAAGTTGAAAACCGCGTTGCTTTGAATACTTTTGCTCGCTCAACTGCCTTTTGTTCTATGCATCTGAAATGAATGCTAAAATAAATGTCCCTACTCTGAAAAAGGACATTCACAGCGCAATGAGTGGGTAAGGAAAACATAAATAAATAAATAAATACAATTTTACTAGAAGCTCGCCTCCACTACATACATGAACTATACAAATTCAATTCTATGGCCAAGTAGTTCTCAAGAGTTATTTATATAAAATACCACCGTGCCGAGTTTTATGGTGGGTGGTGGATAAATGGCAAACATTTATTGGGGGTCGCTTAGGAGGCGCTTGCGGATCTATGCATTTAAATAACCATGAATTGTTACAAAACAGAAATTGTTGCTACTGATATTTTTATTTCACGTCTGAATGAAGTTTTTCTTGGTGATGCGATAATAAATTAGCGAATGGATGCATATACGCCCTAGTAAATGATGCGATGGCCGTGATGTTGATTAGCGATTTTTTTACACGAGCACTTTGGTTCTGAGCGGCTTTCAGTTGGATGAAGTGAAACAGAATTAAATAATTTAATTGGGAACTAGATATTTGTACAAACGTACGCATTCGTACCCACTCATGTTGTGAGTTATACTCGCAAACAACTTTTATATATGTAGTTTTTAATTAAAATAAAATAAAATGCTGTCTGCGTCTAATAATCTTGATTAACAGGGAAAAGTAACGGTACGGATTTCAACACTCGGAGCAATAAAACCTGCAAACTTTTGTGTGTGAAAAATGAAAGGAACGTACAACTTTACGCTGATCTGAGCGGCAAGCTCGAGAAGCTTCACATGACAATAATTAATACTATTGGATGTTTGCCAGACTTTTGCAATAGGTGCACAGTAGAAAAAAATATAAATAAAAAAATAATTATTACACCAAAAACATAAATGTAATAGAGAGACAAGTTCACCCTTGAAAAAATCGCGTATGCCTACGGCTGAGATCTATGTAACTTGTAATAATTATAATCAGGAAGCAGCACTTTAAGTAGGCGTATCCGCCCCCTCGGCGATTTGCCCCACATGCTGGATGCTTGATGATTGACCAATTTCCCCTCAACACCCATCTAATCTTTTCTTATTACGTAACAAGTGTGATGTATCTCGTTCATCTCGTCTGCAATGGCATTGAAGCGTTCGATATGCTAAACTAGTCTTACTAATTTGGAGACACTCTTTCGTTTAGTGAAATTGATTGTTCAATAAACCATTAAAAATATTTTTTGTATTATATTGGACAAGATTTAGTACGCGTTAAAGAGAAACACTTTTTTTTTGTATTTTGTTCAATATCCACTAAAGTGGATATTTTGTCCAATATGCTTGCATTATCAATTATTTCTATTTTGTCCAATATCAAATTTCCTGTATTTTTTGTTGAATATCCAATACTAAGTTGCCGTTCTATCTTGTTCAATATCAAATGCAATAACCATTAAATCAGATAGTAGTTGGTATCAATCACTCAGTTTCGATCTTGTCGGCATCGGGAAAACACGCGTCACGTCGGTAATGTTAAAATGGATCCCAAAGAGATGTAAGTGCTCCTCAAATATGTCTTTAGTTTAAAGTCTGGTTTTATTTTGCAGGTGGCAATGGTGCGATGGTAGTGTATTCACTAAAGTGATTGGCAGGTCGTGCGTTCGAATCCCGACCAGGGCCATGATTTTTATAAATTGAATACACACAACAAAAACTGATCTCTCTAAAGCAATTTAGGCGCCACCTGTTGAGAAAAAAAATCCCATCGCACCAAACTTCTTTCCTATCCTTCTATTCTTTCAGTAAGTAGCACCCAAAAATAGGCAATGAATTGCTGGGAGCTACTTGCGCAACAAACTAAATGCCTGCGCTGTGGTGTTACCATTATAAGGGTACTGTGTCACTACAGAAAAAAGAAATCCCTTTAGCGCCGGCAAATTATAAAAAAAAAAAAAAAATTTTGGTCATAATTTTGTCATCCATACATAATGTTTCTAACAGTTTAATTTAAGGAATTGAGTACTTATCGTCTCCCGAGCCCGAATTACCAGAGGAAATTTCAGCGTTAATAAAGAAGTGTTCGTTATTTTTTTTAAAACTTAATCGTGTTATGTTTTTCAGTGTCTTAAATGAAATAGAAATAGACTCACCAAATGAAAGCGATCCTTTAAAGTAAGTTTTCACAAGTTTTGAACTAATTTTTTTGAACAGTGTTGAATTTTACCCTACAGAATAAGTGACGATGTTGTGCCTAATCCATCACTGAATCTTGGATCAGAAATCGCTTCAAAAAGTGAAACACCGAACAGCTATCCTAAAACGCTTTTAAGGTTTGCTAAATATAAACAAAATTTGTCTTTCCTTTTAAAATAACAACATTTTTTTCCTCCATAGTCTGATTAACGCAGCAAACCCAGATTCAGTAGTTATTTCAGAATTTCATGCTTCTGATGCAGATCCAAATTCAATGACTATTGGTGGAAGTGTTTCACCTGAAAAAACAATTTCATCAGTACCAGAATCAAACTTTTCGCCCAAGGAATTTCTACCAGGATCTGGTAAGAAAAAGCTAAAAAATTCTAACTTATGGAAGAAAAATATTCAAAAAAGACTACGACAAAGTGGTAAAGAATATACAATATAAAAGGTCCAAGTCAAAGAAAACGAAAAGTACAAACGCAATCTAGTTGCAACGTTAGTTGCAGTCACAATTGTTGTGTAAATATTTCGGAAGAAGAGCGCAAGCAAATATTGAACGCTTTTTGGAGTTTAACCGATAACGAAAAAGGCCAATTTTATTCAAAATTTGTACAAAGAACAGAACCAAAACGAAAAAGAACTGGCAAAAAGGAGTCAAGGAAAAAATTCACTTTGAGTACTTCTTCGAAAAAGCTACTAACCAGAAAATTGATGTTTGCCAAAAATTCTTTTTATCCACTATTGACATATCTCAGCGTCGTATTTATTACTTTTTTGCAACTAAATATAATAAAACGGGAACCCATTCGGCACCATCACAAGGAAAATTCATAAAAAAGATTACACCAGACTCCGATGTTACTCTTGTTAAAGAACACATTAGAAGTTTTCCAGTAATGGAATCTCATTACTGCCGATCAACTACTAAGAAACAATATCTGGAGGCCGGCCTTTCACTGACAAGAATGTATAAAATGTATTTGGAAAAAGTAAAAAATCCCGTCAGCTGTCATATTTATAGAAAAATCTTTAATGAGTCGTTCAATTTGTCCTTTTTCAAACCTAAAAAAGATATCTGCGATAAATGTGCCAAATTTAAAGCTAATAAAAATCCGAAAGCATCCGAATCACAAGAATATGATTTACATCGCAATCATCATAGCGAAGCAAAAACTGAACGAGATATTGATCGCAAGAATGCACTTAAAGACACAGTGGTTATTGCTTATGATCTGCAAAATGTGTTTTCTCTTCCGAAAGCAAATATTTCATATTACTTTTACAGGCGCAAATATGCTGTTTACAATTTGACCGGATATCGCCAAAATAATAAGGTAACATATTGTGCACTGTGGCACGAAACGCTTTGTGGACGCTCAGGCAACGATATTGCATCAGGTCTTAACGTTATTTTAAAAAAAAACGTGTTGAAAGACTTTCCTAGAACCAAAAATATTATTTTGTGGTCAGATTCGTGTGTTCCACAAAATAAAAACAGAATGATTTCTTTGACATTGCTTAAATTAATAGAATTATATAATAACATAGAAACAGTAACCCACAAGTATTCGGAACCTGGTCATTCCCAGGTTCAAGAAGTGGATGCAGTCCATAGCGCAGTTGAGAAATATTTAAAGGATTTGGAAGTTTACAGTCCCGTTTCACTTATACGTATTCTTAATGGCATGAACTATAATAATGTTAAACTCAAGATAGCTCAGCTTAAAAAAGAGGATATATTAAACTTCAATAAGGCTAGCTTGAACCTTAAAACGGTGCCTTTTAGAGATTGTAGACAGATTCAATATCAGAGGAGCGACATTCTGTCAATGAATTACAAAACTAATCATAGAAGCGATTTCCAAAAAATTAATATAACTAAAAATATAAGAAACTCTACCCTAACCGGGCTTCCAAAAGTTGAAAAAACCATTTGTAACATAAAGTGGTCAAAAGAAAAGAAAAAAGACCTTCAAGCAATGCTTCCTTATATGTGTAATATTCAAGATCAACGTTTTTACGAAAACGTCATTAAAACCCATTGAATGCATTACAAGAAGTTGCGTTTAATATAATATAACTTTATATCTACTTATAAAATAAATTAAGACTGTTGTACAACTATAACTGTGAGAAAAGTTAGCTATATTTATAATAATTAAGACTGTTAAGTGTTTTTGTTTATTTTATTTTATTTACAATTGAAACCTTTTTTTATTTTTATTACTTTCCTTGAACTAATTTCTTATAAAAATATAAATATCTTGAATTGAAGTTTGCTTTAATAAAAGCATTATACTTAAAAAGAATGTTTGTACTTTTCGTAGTAAAAGAATAATAAAAGAAAAGACTTTAACTTAACTTTTTTAAAAGTTAATTTGGAAGACTTTTTGTTCAATATTACTATTAGCAAGACTGTGTTCGTAATTCCGTTTTCTTTATTTTCTATCTTGATGAATTTAACTTCTTTTTGTTCAATATCCAACATTTTAACTAACTTTTACTCATCCCATACATCATTGTCCAATATCCAAAATGACTTGGTGATACATTTTTATTTTTAATTAATTCGTAGAAATTTTATATACAAAAATATTTTATTTATTAAATATAAAATTGTTTGAGCTTTCATAAAAAAATTACTTTTGAATAGAAATCTGGTTAACTGAACAAAAGCTTTGAACCTAAACTTTAAAAATCGATTTCCCAAAAATTTGAAAAATGGACATTAGACAAGATAGAACTCAGCCGACGCATTGTATGATTGCATCCCTACCTAACTTGAGATCTTCCTTTTGGGAATTCCCGTATTCATTGGCAAAACAGGCGTCATTCATCGGAAAAACAAAGACATCATACAAACAGGTACATAATGAGATGAAAGGATGTATTTATGTTTTTTTTTATTTAAACAGTTTGCGACATAAACTTAATCAGCAAGATTTTCTAAAAACATTTCCTAGTCCTTTCCGCTATATGTATATTGTAAAAGGTAGACACAATCAGGCAATTAGAATACAAAATTATTTAACCACGACGCAATGTTATATACCTAAACAGATGGTAAAAAAACTGCACTTGTGCAGCTGTACAATACAAATACAATCAAATTAAAACCGACTGGCAACACCCCACATAATAATTCGTTCTCAAAAGCACCAAAACCGAAAGTTCTTTGACAAAATCTATAGAAAAACCCTTAATGATATGCTTCATTGTAGAGATGTTAATACTCTTCTGATGTGCTTCAGTCACACTGTTCATTTTGGTGGATGATAATAGCAAGCGAACACAAGACGATCATGCTCATTCCCATTCGGCTGTGTAGGAGACTGGTTGTGGTGGGTTGTATGCGTATTTTAGGAAAATTACAACAACAATTCTTTGGTATGACAGTGGTTTTGGTTTTTATTTCAGTGGCAATTCTTGCGTTTGAGTGCCGTGAGAGTATATACAGGCATTCACTGACAAATTTTGTTGGATGTGGTATTGATGTGATTTTCTCGTATTGTCGCATTTTACGACAAGCGCTGTTTATTGGGGTGCGCTGTAGTGATATTCTTAACCCGTCCCTGCACGGCTGAAAGTAATGATTTTCTATTAATAAATGGATTATTTATTATTACTTTTGAATAGTAATACTTATTTTTTCAAGTGTTCGCATATAATGTTCTTAAAAATTCAATTTAATGTCAAAATATATGTTCAGATATAAATAGCTAGCTGGTTAGCCGGGAGGAAGGAAGGTATTCTTTTCCGAGTAGCACATTTCGTTTTCGGAACCTTATGGGTTGACCTGTAGAGTTGCAGTGAAGTGCGAGGGTTGAGATCCCTTAAGATCATAACCTCGGCAATAAAGATAAAGACGAAGATCTTTTCACAAACACTATAATGATAATTTTCATATGCATAATCATTTTTAATTCATGAAATTATAAAAATTTCAAATGATTGCTGAAGCCCCTCGATTCAATTTTAGAAAACAAAACGCTGCAATCTAATTTTGTGGACATAATATTTTAAGCTTTAAATTTAACTTCTCTCAGGCTGTAACGATGCCTAACTACCCCTTATCCGAACTTGTTAGAATTTGTTGTGCATATGAATGCGGTATGTTTATAGACCTACACGTTTTCTTGTGCAACAATTGATATTACTTATTCACTAGACAATATACTCTTGGTTTAATGAACTACCAACTACCTCAACACCAAATTTAAATGAAAATTGTCATTTTCTACGTATAAATAGGCGTATACGCTTCAACATCAAAAATTCACCTGATGAGCAATGCATATTCAATGGGGATGGAAACCATTCACGAAACCATTACTATTGGCATCGTTTTCTAGAAAATATACATGCCACATCAGTATACGGTTAGGGAAGAGGAAGAACCCTATACTCGTATGGCTGTGTTGTGGTCTGTGGAAACTGCATTCGAGGCGAATGCCGTTCATCTTCGTGTGTACGCGCCAAAGCTGCAGGCAGTCACGGAATTATTTGGCGGAGAATTTATTATGCAAATATTATTTGAATAATTTCACTTCACAGTGTGTGTGTTGTTAGCGATCGCACCAGGAGTCAATTTGAGAATAGAAAGTTTTTCGAGATTCGAGATTCGAGACAGAATTTTGGTAGAAATTCCGCCACGTGAGCTTAAAACTAGGACCGTTTGAGTGCATTAACATTTTTAATACCGGTGGCGTTGTCAGGCAGAATGTTTTCAGTTTGAGTTAATGAAAACATGTTGTCATACGTACCTGGGCAATCGCAGGAAACTTATCGCACATTCAAACACAATCCGAAGGAGAGTTGTCACAAGTATCTCATGAGGATTGTACTGCTGGGGATGGGTATGAACTTGATGGCAGTTCATTTTAGAAATCGGTAAGGGACGGACCATTCTTCGACCGGATGTGTATAAGAGAACATTTTATATTTATCGCGAAGATATTATGGCTCATATGTTTTGGTTTTGGGTATCGTGTGTTGTCGTTCATTAGGTACATTTTATGAAGCCACAAACGCTGCATGAAAATATTTGTTGCCTGACACATTTTCAGATATTTATTCTTTACGTTTTGGCATCGGTTGTATTATAGGGAACTGTGTTTTTGTTCGGGATTTCCGTTTAACCTGTGTGATGTATTATGCCTACCGTCAGTACTCGAACGCACTATAACCACTGTATCACTTTCCTCTTGGCCATAACTTTTATAAAGGGAACGATACAAATAAGTGCACCAAACCTTTTCATTTCGAAAATTACACGTTGAGTATAAAAATTATGGTAGTAGCACATTTCGCAAATAGTATGCATTTGTTGGAAACAAATGAGACTACCTGTAATGTCTCAAGCTTTGTTTAAAGTGTAAAAATTAATGTTGTTGACTGAAGCAAGGCATGACCCCTCTCAAATCGTTCACCATCTTTTCTTTCTCATTCTGCCCAAGGAATGGTTGGAAAATATAGAGAAACCAAACGAACAACAGTGTACGAGTAGGCGCTAAGAAAAATGTCTGTTCATTAAATTCGATCAACATCAAACCCTATTTCATACAGAGCTGAACTTGTCTCTTCGATGTCGGAGAGCGTAGTGTGCTTACCTGAGAAGACGCTGGTCTAGTTTCTAGTCCCATTGGGAAAAGAGATTTTTCGAGTATAATGAATAAAGAATACCAATAACAACAACTAACGACCGGCTGTGGCAAGCCTTGAAGCAGCGCTGTAACTCCAGCCCCCACTTCACGTGGTAGCCATCACAAGTTGTTTGTTGTTGTTGTTGATGGTGTTGTTGTTGTTGCTGCTGCTGTTGTTGTTGTTGTTGTTGTTGATGTTGTTGTTGTTGTTGTTGTTGTTGTTGTTGTGGTTGTTGTTGTTGTTGTTGTTGTTGTTGTTGTTGTTGTTGTTGTTGTTGTTGTTGTTGTTGTTGTTGTTGTTGTTAGTGTTGCTGTTGATACACGTACCTACCCAACTCAGATTGAAGAAATTGTGCTCCCTGAAAGAGAGGCGAAAATGTTAAACAAAATTATTTAACCTTAAGTCGTCGTCGTCGAAAAAAGTGTTAGAAATTTTACATGTGTTATATTTAAATTTAGGGGAAGGTAGTGTACCTTGGTCCGATTGTACCTTGGTCCGAGTGCCAATTTTCAGAAAAATACAAAGCACGCAAAAACCGGTCCTTCTGTGAAATGTTGATCTTCTGTTCATTTGTCTTCTCAGTTTCTTTTTGAACGCACATATGCACGAGTCGGCAGAAAAATAAGCATAGTTTTCAATGAAAAAAGTATTTTTTTATCTCTTTTCTGAAGTTATGTAGTGCTTAGTTTTCTGTCACTTTTCCGCTACTTTAATCGATTTCGGTAAGTGTATTAATAATCTTATCTTAGGAACACATTGTTGTTCGTATGTGGTTTGAATATACGTTAAAATCTAATTTGTTTGGCTAAAGTGGTGTAAGTGTACCTTGGACCTATCATAGCGCGTGTACCTTGGACCATTGGTTTGGCCTTTAATGAAATTTTTTAAATAATATTGAAGTGATAAATTTGTTTTTCTTTTATGTTGTTCTCTTAAAGTAAGTTTTTAAATAATATTGAAGTTCTTTGTTAAGTTTTTTTTAGTTAATACTATTATTTGAAATATTTTTTTTTTAATCAAGCACAAAAACTTTAAGATAATGGTTTGTATAATAAAGAATGGTACCATTTTTACTTTTTATTGAAATAAATTAAAGTTTTCACCTTTAAACTAGGTATAGGAAAACTTTCAATAATATTTTCGGTCCAAGGTACAATACTTCGTGGACCAAGGTACAATCACGTCTTGTACCTTGGACCGTTTGAGGTTAGCATATAAAAGTAAAGTTTTCTAAGGAATGGTTAGCAATATCCTTTTGGTAGTTTCGCCATATCATAGAAAAGACTTCAGTTAGTAACAAAAAAAAAAAACTAATGAAAAAACGACACATAAAATATTGGCAACAAACTGAAATCCGGACCAAGGTACACTACCTACACTACTACATAATGTACAATCCCGGCAGGGGCAGGTAAAAGCCGACCAAGGGGACAAATCACATCAATGCAATTTTATCACCCATTTGAGCCTTGCGACGCATTTGAGATCTTGAAACTCTACTTCCATCTTCTCACGAAGATGATGTTGGAGAGCCAACGGTATGAGGATTGTTGTTCGCAACACTTGGTATTTGATTGCCAAAGACCAAATGTTGCGATAATATTGGTTTTACAGGGGGTTTCTTTGGAGTCATTTTATTATATGACACCTCCCCTCCCAAGAATTGTTGGTCTCCAAAAAGTATGTAAAATAATAATTTTTTTTTTATAAACATTTTTCTTTAAACAAAAAAAATAATTTCACATTTTATGATTTTTGGTTTTCTAAAAACAATGAAACAAACCTTTAATATTTAATTACATTTAATATTTTTTTATTTTATTTTAATCTTACAAAATTCAGTAACAAAAATCATTTTAACTTGAACAAACCTTTAATTTTACGTTGAAATTCATTAAAATAATTTTGTAAGAATGGAGAAAACTTTATTTAATTTAACTAATCATAAGAGGACAATTGTCTTTTCAGTTTTATTTTCCTTTCACTGTCAACCACTTTCTATTTGATGAACTTTCTACATTTTTATTTTTTTTGTTTGTTTATAATCTACTCGCTTTCGTAAAATTTAATCTGGAAGGCCCAACGAATCCAGTAAACCCTACAAATGCAGATTCATTCCTCAGCGAAAAATACTCTGAATGCACTTATCCAGAAGTTGTTATCTGTCAACTGAAATGTTTAACCTTAAGGAAATTTAGGAAAATGAAAAGTGTCAAATCTCCAAAATCGAGAGAGAATCCTCTCATTTATAAGAAAAGTACGCGAACGCTTTTGTGTAAAAAGTTGAAAAAACATCTTAGTTTGGCTTGAAAAGAAGCAACAGCTGTTTTTTTTTGCTGGCAAACTCATAGGATTTCATCATTTGACAGTTTTCATTTTCTTACCAGCTGAAATTCTGTGTGAAGAAAAATGAACGAAAGTACATTTTTCTTTCGTTCATCTTTTTACCATTTTCTCAGTACGCGAACGCGTTTGTGTAGTTTTGCACGAAAGTTTATATAATTTTACGTTTGCATATTAGTTCGCGAACGGACCTTTTACTACACAGACGCATAATCGACGTAACTTCCTCTTCTTTTTTTTCATTAGTAAACAATTTGAATAATTTGAGCAATTAATCATTTCGAACCGGGTCTAAAAGGTGCTTTAAATAAACCAAATTTCGAAGTTCTTGCACTGTCAGAAATTAAAATAATCATCTATTGCCTAAGGCTCGTACAAAAATAGAGCGAGAAATACAATTTCCAAATTTCAATTTTGGCAAAATCTAACGGCCATCTATGAAATAAGAAAAAGCATTAGATGTTTTGAACGGAGGAGTCAACAGAAATGGGAGGCAGATTTATTAAACGTTCGGAAAGATGGGAAAGGAGCACTAAAAGGTATCGAGAAGGAATCGTACGTAAATTATTGTTGATATTTATACCTACGTTTTAGGTGTTTTTTATAATATTTCGTGTTTCTTTTTGTCGTCATATCAATAACGTAGTTTCCGGCTGTTTTAAATCTATTTAATTTTTTGTATTTTGGCCTGCTTTTAATGACTGTCTTATTCTGAACTATGTTCATACTGGTTCAGGTTTGTTAAGCTTTTCCGAATAAAATCGATTGGTTTTATTCTGGTAGTTGAATGAATGGTATCATTATAAATGTTAATGATTTTGAACAATTTGTCATCCAACTTCGAGCTGTCATTGTCTGCATTTCTAATTCTCAAATGTTCATTCAACATCCCGTGCAATCTTTCAATATCGGCATTGCCAGTTTTGTGAGAAGCCGTTGTTTTGTGAAACAAAATACCATTCTCTTTCAAAAACTCTTCAACTGCAGAATGTATTATACAAGTACAATTTTGTTTGGCTTTCCCAAGAACTGAACTCTCTGCTTTAATGCGCCTAAAATAGCTATCCAATTTCTGTTTTCGAGTTTATGAATAGTCGCGTATTTTGAAAACTTGTCAATGGTGGTAAGATACATTTTATTTCGTTCGGGGAACCAGATATCTACGTGTATTAAGTTATTAAAATGTTTGGCTGATTAGGTTAATTGCAAAGGAATTTGAAGTGGTTGTCGATCAAATTTAGCTAAATTACAGATCTCGCAGTTGTTTATAAGTTTTTGTATTTCTATGTTTAAGTTTGGGTAAAAGTACATGGTCCTTAATTCCGAGATAATTTAATTTATTCCCCTATGGTTTTTCTTTATGTGTTCATTCTTAATTATAGTTAACATCTGGTTTTTATCAACAATGTCCTGGAGTTTAATACTCGATTTAATAAGCTTTAAATTGGCGTTCATAGAAAAATAATTGACATACAAGTCCTGAAATCTAAGAAACAACGATAAAACTTCGCAGTGTATGCACATAAGTCCTTTGTCGATCAATAACTTTTTCATTATAAGTAGTAAGTCACTGCTAGTTTCGTTTAATCTTACATGGTTTTGAACTTTTTTATGTATAATTTTCAAAGTAATTTTTTCTTTTGTGGCATAGGACAGATATATTTGGTTTTTGTACAAATTGATGGGCTTTTCGGTAAGATAAATGTATCGGGTCTCGTCTACTATAGCGCTGTGAACTGTAGGGCCAGTGGACGAAATATCGCTGCTAGTTGGCCTGGTACCTGCAGGTGCAAAAATATGGCTTTATCGCCATTACCGCAACTACTGTCCGAAACGACTTTGTTTCCGAAAATGTCTGCTAAATTAACTTCATCGTTCATATCCGCGACATTTTCTTTATCGTCCAGCTCAATATACCTGCTAAGCCCATCGACTACACAGTTTTCCTTTCCCTTTAGATAAACGACATCAAAATCGTATTCGTTTAGGGCAATTTTCCACCGCTGCAATTTCATATTTGGTTCCTTTATCCCATTCAACCACACAAGGGGCTTATGATCGGTTCAAACTGTGAACTTTCTGCTATATAAATAAGTCCTAAAATATTTAACTAAACAGACAACTGCCAGGAGTTCCTTCTCGATAGTCGAATAGTTGCGCTCCTGATTGTTGAGTGTGCGTAAAGCATAACATATCGGATGGTTACCTTGGCTTAAGACAGCTCCTAGTGCATATTGATGCAATTGATGCAATTTGATGCATCTGTAGTCAGGACAAAAGTTCTATTAAAGTCAGGGGTGATCAAAATAGGGTTGGAAGTAAGTAAAATTTTAAGAGTTTTAAACGCTTTAATGTATTGAGGATCTAACATGTTTATTTTTTCGATTTTTTGAAGTATCTTATCATGGGATATGCTACCTTAGCGTAATCTTTAATAAATTTACGGTAGTAACCGGTTATCCCTAAAAATTGTTTTATTCCCTTTATTGTACTTGGTAAATTCATCGATGTTATTGATTTTACTTTATTTTCATCTGGCTTGATTCCGTTATTTACAACAGTGTGTCCTAAATAATTGGTAGATAAACTAGCAAAGCAGCACTTATTTACTTGCATTTTTAAGTTATGTTCTTTTAGTATTTGAAAAAATTTCTTTAAATAATCTAAATGTTCGTCGAAGCTAGTAAAAAATATAAGGATATCATCCAGGTATACGACGCATATTTTGTTTATGAATTCCTTTAAGATGTTGTTCATCAATCTTTGGAAAGTCGCAGTGGCATTTTTTTTAGCCCAGACGGCATTCTAATAAATTCGTTATGACCCCTTCTCGTCGAGAATGCAGTTTTTGGTCTATCTTGAGGTTCAACTTCGATTTGATGAAAACTTTTAACAAGAATTATGGTCGAGAAATAATTGCATTTACCGAGCTTGTCAAACAGATCATCAATATTGGGCATCGGAAATCTATCGTCAATTGTTTGTTCGTTCAACTTTCTATAGTCCACTACAATTCGCCATTGCTTTCGTCCGTTTTGTAGTCTTTTTTTGGGACTACCCAGATGGGCGAATTGTAAGGACTATGGCTCGGCGCTATTATTTGTTGTTGCAACATCTCATGGGCCTGTCGACTTCTTGTGTATGTACTTCCGGGTACCGATAGAGTTTACTATAAATCGGAATGTCATTTTTAGTGTTAATGTGGTGCCTAATTTCACTAGTAAATGTTAAAAAATCACCATATTTATAAAAAAATTGATTTGAAAGAATTCAACAGAGATCTTAATTTAGATACGTCAGATTTTGTCAAATGGTTTGCAAAAGCTTTATTCGCTATATCTTCGCTACAAAATACGTCTAACGATTTATCGTTATGACAATTATTTTCATAGATCTCTTCCTCTCTGTTAAGCTATATTCGAATATTTGCATCATCTGTTTTAAGCAATCGGTTTTTGTAGTCAATAATCGAGTTTAATGGAACCAAAATATTATTTCCGATAAGCCCATCGAAGTAGTCATGAAACTGATATTCTAAAAACTGTACAAAATAATTTTCTTTATTAAATTCGCTAAATAGGGGAATGCTATATTTTACGTTTCCTTTGATTTGCCGGCCGAGTACTCTAAGAGAAATATGTTTATTTTTGATGTCTCCCATTTCGGGTTACACAGATTTTTATTAATAATACTGTATTCGGCGCCGCAATCAATGATGAATCTTAGTGGTCTTACAGGGGTTCTAAGGATTACATATGGTAATTGTTTCGTCGGGTTCTTTGAAAATTTGACTGGTTCTGAGGTCGGTGTTCGTAATATGGTCTGTGTTCATTGAGTTCTATATCCATGGGTTCCGGGCCATTTTGTGGTCTAGTTCCATTTCTTTGGTGCGTTTGGTGATTCTGTGTGTAGTTTGCTCGTGATTGACCACTGCGGGGATAGTTTTAAGTCTGATTATGTCGTGCAATGTAATTATTGTCTTGTCGCGTTGTGGTTCTTGGTGTGGAATAACTGTTCAAATGGTTGTAATTACTATTATTATATCTCTGATTAAAAGAGTTAATTCGATTATTGCGAATACCCGTAAACTGCTGACCTAAAGAACTCAGCCCCATTGACTGATGATTGATTTCTGCAATTATTTTGTAGGCTTCAATTAGTGTTGCAGGATTTCTGCTCAACAAAATTGATCTTGTGGGTTCGGCCAAGTTATACTTAAATGCTTCAAGTGCAATCCTATTATTTGATACTATCATTTGCTAATCGTTTTGATCATTCCCTAATAAGTAAATATTGTTAGCTCTACTTAAGAAAGAATTTATTCTGTTGTAATAATCGTCTATAGATGTAGTTATTCTAGCTGTTCTAATTTCGTCAATAATTTTATCTATTGAACGTTTTTCGGGCGCAGTGGCTCAATGGTTAGTTTGTCTGCCTACTAATCGAAAGGTCCCCGGTTCAATTCCGGGACCAAATAACATCTTGAGTTTTTTTCCACTGCCCCACCTCTTGCGAACGTCTGACAAACATCCAAGAGTATCAATTGTCATGAGAAGCTTCTCAAATGTGCCGTTCGGATTCGGCTTAAAATTGTAGGTCCATTCCACTTTGCAAAGAATGTGGTTGGAGAAGCTAGGTCTTAGGCCATCTATGATCCGTTAATGCTATGTTATTTTTATTGAACGTTTTTCGCCGAAACTATTTTTTATAACTTCCCTAATTTCGGGCCAAGTTCGTAATCGACCGTGTTTTTGAAGTTCAAGTCACGCTTTTCCAGCGATATTGTCTCTTATATAGCCCGTAAGAATTATTTTGGTATTTAAAAGTGGTATTCTAAAGTGGGTAACAGCGAATCTATCCTTTCCACAAAATCTATCATACAATTTTCACTTCCATCAAATAAAGGTATCATACTCACTAAATCTAAAATAACCTTAAACTTATCAACTGCGTTGAGGGCTTCCATCTTTTATTGTTCCTCCGGGAATAATTATTATAATTGATGATTACTCACGTGATTCATTTTTGTGGTTTTTTGTCTCCAGTTGCGTTTTCTGTTGAGTGAAGTTATAGTAAAAAGATAGACTTATTTTTTATACTATTATTTTATTATCAAATTATATCACAACTTAAGTTTTGTTCGTTATTTATATTTTTTTAATTTTTGCGCTACGCGTTTCGAAACTTAGTTTCATCTTCAGGCGCTTGTACATCTTTGGTCTTCGTTCGCTTGGTGATAAAAGCTCGTTTCTATTGTTGTTTGTTTGCAGCGCTGCTTCAAGCAGGGAGCGTTGATTTTTGGCGGTCACGCTGTTGACGAACAATGTACTTTGCACGCGTACAATTCTAAGTCCGCAATGCTGTTTTTTTTTTGTATGTTCTTCAGATTTACCCACTCAAACGATTTATTTTTCTTTTATCGACTGCGCCAAATAGATAAAAACTGTTCTATTTTTTATTGGAACACTATTATTTATTCGTTTATTTTGTCTTTTAATTTATTTGGTGTTAATTTGTAAGTACAATGTACTTAAGCTTAAGGTCTAATTTTAAGGAGTGCAAGTTGTCGATGCAGACTAAAGTCTAAAGACTAACTTATATACAAGCGACAAAGCGCAAATTAAGCTCCAACTCCATCTTCTCACGAAGATGATGTTGGAGAGCCAACAGTATGAAGATTGTTGTTCGCAACACTTGGTGTTTGATTGCCAAAGACCAAATGTTGCGACTAATAATATTGGTTTTACAGGGGGTTTCTTTGGAGTCATTTTATTATATGAAAATATGCAGCATATATGTAAGTAGGACATTTTAGAACCTTCATATACTCGCGACAAATAAAATAAACGTATACTAGCGCACTGGGATTGAACGTTTTTGAGTGTGGTTTTTTTAATTTTTTTACGAAATAAATTGGTATGAATACGAATTGATGTTCTTTAAGTAATTAATCAAACTTGGGGAAAATATTGGCTTGAATTAGTAATTTGCTGCCTTTTATTATGGCCTCTGGAAAAAGTAACTTTTTCTGACGACTAATGCAAATTTGAAAAAAAAATCTATACTTCTCCAAACAAACTAAAAAAAATTTAAAAATCTTAAAGATTACAACATTAGATAAAAAGTTATATGAACTAATAATCCACGGACAACAGCAGTGGGAGCACAAACGATTTTCGAAACAAATACGACCTACACGCGATTTCGGCATAAACGCTCGAGGCACGCTGAATCGAAGTTCGCGACGAATCAAGAAGTCACCAGTAAACTTATTGCGTACAAAATTACGAAAATGGAAATTGTCGGTCCAAGACCAGCACGCGAGTATAGGAAGGTTAATCAATGCATACCAACTAGTACGGAAAAGATAATTCACCTGGTCCCAAACTTCGGTATCGCAACGCTGAACCTGGATCAAGCGATGGTACCGCTTACGACGACACAGGTACAGTCAAAGAAGTCCTTCCAAGTGCGAAAATTTCTTTTTCTTGCAAATAAATACTGTTATTAATAATCTTGTATGCCTTCCCTTAAGCAATAAGTACTCTTTAATGATATGCTAAAAGTGAGAGCAAAACATTTACTTATCTCCGTAATAAAAAAAAAAATTAGCCGACACATTGTAATATTTTGAATTAGAATTATTGCTACAATTTATGCAGAATTGTGGTGTAATTTTTGCTTAACTTCACTATTTAAGCAATGTTACTGCCCCACTTATTTCAATAGTACGGAATCAAACAGAGTTCGGTTTTTTAAGCTGTGCTAACACGGTAACACTTGTAAAATATCTGTTGAGTGTATTTGTATGAATGCATTTAAAGTATGAACAATATGGAAAGTCTCTATTCTATTTTATAAAACATTTAATTGCTTTAGACGAACCTAAAGAAAACTGTCAGAAAATTAAGAGGTCAAATTGGATCGTCTGCGCCTATATTTATTGATATTTAATTACCGAAAAAAGGCTTATCAACGGAAAAAGTTCCATCCTCCTTAGATTTTGTAGACACTCCAGCTATAACACCGTTAAAAACCATCATAAAGAACAATATGTTACGGGAACCACTTAGAAAACTTTTCGGGAACATCTTTTGGTCAAGTAACTTTCTTACAAAAGTTCCCATCACACATATCCAAACCATTTGCCGCACTCAATCATAAACTTTTGCAAAGCAGTTAAACCAGCACTTTTTCCTGTAAATTTTTGACAAATTGACCTCGTTTAAAGCTCGTTGCGCCCAACACTCCATACCGACTGCATGTATCCGTATCTTCCACCGAATCTTTTGACTCTCAAGTTCTTTCACATTTTATTTTATTTTGAAGTCATCTTAAGCTTTTGTCATACTTTGAAGGATATTTCCACGCTGTCCTATCCTTGTTTCGAACCTCTTGTCCTCTCATCCCCTACCTCATTCTCTCATACTACAACAATGTGGATTCATAATGAAATCAAAATTCTTCATGTGGAAATTTCAATTAAGAAATTCCAATCCCCTCAAGCTCAGCTACCATCCAAGCCAAAGATAGGAGCAAGAAGAAGAGAAGAGACGATATAAAACGATGACGCGGTCATCAGCCACGAGTCTCTTAAGAGACTGACATATCCTCATGTACGATGGGAATTTAAGATTCATGTGTTCAGCGGTTGACGTTGAACCCGATGCTTGAACGTTTAAGATTAGATGTAGAGCGAGCATAGATGGAGGCTTACAGATTTTAGTCAATTTGGCAAAAAATTAAATTGCTTCCCTATTTTAGTGTAAACGTACAGCTGTCTAATTTGAAAAGAATGCATGTTGGAAATCTGTTTCAAACGATATTGATGACCTCCTCCTAGGGGTAAGTGAATTATTTAAAATGCAAATTAGAAAAAAGAAATTCAACCTCTGACTCACTGCCCCAATCGGTTGGTGGTTAAGTTATTGAAATGTATTTTATCCTTTTAGTTTATGAATTAAGATGAATCTAAATAAACTCGTCCGTAATAAATGTGTTTTCGTACGCCAATTTTAGAAAATGATTTCAAACGACTATACAGGCACAGTAGGGTACTATACATAACACTTTAAAAGGGTGCTTATATATTAATTTGTATATATATTCTGGACAAAAGAAATAAAGAGAGTTTTGCTCTCATGGTTCGAATACTAAAAATAATTCTGTTATCTGACATAGGTCCTTAATGGGAACTGAGGGTAGAAAGCACATCCAGTCAATTTAAACTAAACCAGCCTTGCAACACATTTTACATCTTAAAGCTGTTTCGCAAGTGTGCATGTTAATTAGTGTGTTGACACGACGTGAGGCGTGTAACACAATACAACAAATTTTGTTAAATCAATTCACACTCAACAGTAAAATTCAATTTAATTCAAGGAGATTATTTTTTATTATTATTTTATTATTAAAGATTCTTTATTTGGATATTATAAGAAAGTTTTACAACGGATGTATGCAGTAGAATATAGAACATGACATTAAATGTCGTCTGTCGAAATAAGCTTGACATATTCTTATAATAAAAAAATTAAAAACATGTTTGTACAATAAATTGAGAACACAATTTAAGTTAAAAAATTCTTAGAGAGATATAGATAAAATTTAAATATTAGAACACTAAAGAAAAAAGGAAAAAAAAAGAAAAAAAATACAATTTTCAATTAAAAACACGACTATTCATTTAAGTCAGATTTATTGAATTAGCAAGGATAGTTTTAAAGTTGAACAGGTCAGATTAATTGAATTCATATTACAAAAAAGATTCGCTTAAGGCCCAAAAACTATTTCGATATCTGAGGGCATGATCGCAGAAACTGAATAGAATTTTCCAGCCATACCTTCCATTCAAAATATCCCTAGTTTCCAAACGAGAAAGACGACTCTTTGCAAAGTATAGTCTTCGCAGTTCCTGCAGAATCGGACACACCGCTAAGAAGTGGTAGATGTCTTAATTTTCATTTAAATTGCAAAGATTGCAAATTGGCGATATGCCTTCTCTATGAGGTATGTAATTGAGTCGTAAAGTTTCAACTCTTGTGTTAAATATCAAGGTGATTAGGAATGCCATAAAATGAAGATTCAACAAAAATTAGTAACAGGAGCAGGCACTTGTCGAAATCAAAAGGAATTAGGCAGGAAGCTCACATAAATGCAACACCACAAGCATTTGTTTGGATTCGCCGACGACGTGATCCGCAAGGCCTGCCGACATTTTTTGAGGTGGAACCGGAAAACACACAGTAAAGTGGAATAGTTACGATCCCTCAAATACAGATCTTAACGTCGGCATTAAGAAGATGAAGATATCACAAAGGGTGAACTATTGTGTTGAGTATAGAGAGAAGAAAACAAAAATGATATTATATCTGTTAGAAAACTGTAATGTAATCTTTCACCTTTATGTACACCTTTATCAAATCTGCATGTAGATTTTGAACGATGTCTCAGATTAAACGACGGATCTTAGATTTGTTAAGGCAAGACATTTGAGAAACCCAATTCGCCGCGGGAGCTAGATGCAATTTCTCCTGTATATGAGGTCAGCCAAGAAGACAATTAAGTTCAATCGTGTGGTCGATCACTGAAAGACGTCAATTCACTATTGTTCCCAGTAATTATATATTTGGAGAAGTTGTCTGCTTAAAATTTGACACTTTGTTGCAGTTTTTGGTTAGGCGGGGTTTTACAAAAATATAGGATATCGGAACCCACTTCGCAGTTATTGGATTTCGGAACCAAACTTCTTTGTCTTGAATTAAATTGCATCATGTTAAAAAAAAAAAAAATATTAGGGATTAACGGTCCATACAGTGCCTTAAACCTAGCTTCTCCAACCACTTTCTTGTACCGAATTTAAGGGCCCTACAATTTTAAGCCGAATCCGAACGGCAAATTTTAGAAGCTTCTAATGACAATTAATACTCTTATGGCCAGTTTCACAGTGAAGGTTTAAACTTGAGTTCAACTGAACCTTAAACTGAGTTCAAATTTTTGGTTAAACTCGTCCGGCTTCACAGTGGAATCTGAACTTCAGTTCAGTTGAACTTCGTTTAACTTGATTTTATGAATCGAAGCTGGCAGCATTTTTCGTTCTTTTTACGTAATGTGACGTTATATATTTGTATACCCAATTCTAAGGGTATATTAATTTTGACGCATAGTTTGTAACATACCTTAATATTGCCCGTAGACCCCTAAAAGTTACTATATTTATGATCAGCATCGATAGTAATGTCGATCTAGCCATGTCTGTCCGTCCGTCCGTCGGCAAAAATTAGGCCTTTAAACTGGGCCTAGAGAGCTGAAATTTTAACCATATACTCTCTAGGGTCCCGAAATATTCAAGTTTACGAATTTTTGAAATCCGCCCACAGACATGCCCACAAACTCAAAAAAACAAAATCTTGGAAAAAATCGAATTTTGAGCTAGATAGCTGAAATTTTTTATATATGATCTATGACTCCTAAAACTGCTCGGGATATAAAATTTTCAAAATCCGCCCACTGACACGCCCACAAATAAATAAAACAATTTTTTTGAAAATGCAAAGTTTGAGCTAGGGAGCTGAAATTTATAATATACATATACTCTCTAGGGGGCCCTTTAAGCTCATGTATGAATATTTTCAAAATCCGCCCACTGACACGCCCACAATTAAAAAAATTTTTTTTTTTTGAAAATTGAGCTAGAGAGCGGAAATCTATAATACAAGGTGGCGTCAAAGTTGTCAGGTGGCGCAAAAGTTGTCACCCGAAAAACTTTGGTTCTGCTTTTGGATTATGTTAATTGGTGTCTTAAGTTTTTTCTGTATCAGTTAACTTCACAAATGTCAAAGTAGAATTTACATTTGCCGCCATTTGCACAAATTATAGCTTCTTCCGATAGGATGATGACTTTTGCGCCACCTTGTATATACTCTTTAGGGGCCCTTTATGCTCATGTGTTAATTTTTTTTAAATCCGCCTACTGACACGCCCACAATTAAATAAAACAATTTTATTGAAACACCCAAGTTTGAGCTAGGAAGCGTTTTTTTCGATAAAATCTTTAAATGTTATATAACAAAATATGTAGAGCGTTCTTAACAGTTCAACTATACTTAGACTTTTGTCACGCCCACTTATGAGGGATAGGAATAAGAATAGGGTATTCAACAGTTCGCCCAAGCGGACTGTAGCCCGTCCCTTTGTTTTATTCTTGTTTTGACAATAAAATCCGAATATTCATAAGTCAACTGTGGAATATAGAATTGGAAATTCATTTGCATCTTGGCTCATAACCTACTTTCCCCCCAACTCAACATTAGCCGTGTTTCTTTGCACGCGGATATCGCGATAATTTGAAATTTGCATGTAAAATACAACAACAACTTATCCTATATACGCTAACTTTAGCGGGCATAGCTAAGCTATAGCCGCTAAGTCATTTAACGGGGATAAACTGTGCTTCCAAAATCCATTTTCTTCGTTTCTGATGAATCCTTCCGATGAATTTTTCAGGAAAGTCGAAGTTTGACAACCCACCGACCACTCACACATCCCGCCGAATATTTTATTCGTGATTTTATTATTATTATTATTTTTCAAACTTCATTTTAAGGGTAATTGAATTTAGCAAATCTGTTAATGTGAAATTGTTTTTCATAATTTTAGAATATGCTTGGCATCAAATTCAATTGGCGGAAGTAAATATTTTTCAATTTCAGGATTTTCAATACAAATTTCTTAACTACAACTTACAGCTGTGTCACGGTGCATGTCATAGGTGCATGTGTTTTTTTTGATGAATTCTTAAGCGGCGATAGTCGTTTTCTGATGCCATCCCTATATCCGCGTGCAAAGAAACACGGCTATTGTCAAATAATATGCTGTACCACAGGTAGCGGAACACAGAACCTACATAAATCCCGGATTTATAGCCACTTAAAGTTTTCCTTTATTTTTTTGCTCTCCCGTCATCTAATGTTCGTTCTTTTGGCGTTTGCCAAATTAAAGAAAGGAATATACGAACCGCGGTAGTGTGAAGCTTCCTCCTTTAAACATGCGCTTTAGCGTTGTATTTGTCTGGGGTTTTTTCCTCTATGCAAGGTGTCAAGAATATAGAATATAGGAAACCTTCTCCTCAATCAACACAATTTCGTGTTCGAATTTGAGATTGATTGTTCAATGTTTCTTCTGGATTGTTGCAACTACGTAAAGGAGTCATCATATAGCGTCTGCATTGGTAGCGACTGTCCGCCACTATAACATGATTTCCAAATTTCCATTTTCAAATCTAGAACAGATTCTTGAATTTTTGAAAATTATGGAATCATGACTTGATCCAGGCCACCTTGCAACTATGTGTATTATTTTGAGCTTTGGATCACACATGGTCTGCACGTTTAAGGAAAAATACCCTTTTCGCTTTCGAAATATTTCACCATTTGATTTCACTAATAAAGTGTTTCCAAATTTAAATGGTGTAAACGGCAGAATACAGTCGTTTAACTTAAACTGCAAATTGAACTCAGTTTAAGGTTTAAACGAAACTGTGAAACTGAATAAATTGCTGAACTGAAGTTTAAACTAAAAGTGGAGTTTAAACTTCTACTGTGAAACTGGGGGTTAAATGTATGTCAGACGTTTGCAAGAATTGGGACTGTGGAAAAAACTCTAGATGTTAATTGGCCCCGGCGGGAATTGAACCGGAGACCTGTTCGATTAGTAGTCCGACACACTAACCAGTGTGAAACTGCGCCCGACGTTTGTTTAGTATTCAATACTATTTTACAAACAACATTTCAAATAAAGATCAAATTATACAATTAGCTTATACAATATTTACACATATCACATTTTAGTTTTAAATTTGTTATTATTGGTTCCTCACTTCTAACAACCCTGAAAGTGTGGATAGGGGCATTGTCTTGGTGGAATATCCAAGATAGGGGTCCGAAAATGTTTTTCACTTTTGGAAATAACCGTTCCAGCAAACATTTGTAGTTGTTCCCGTTCATTGTTGTGGACAAAAACTGCAACTCGATTATGCTATAGTGGAAATAAAAGTTGTACCACGATGGCGTTAAGGTCAAACTTTTATTTATTTATTTATAATTTATTTATTTATTTTATTAAATAACAATTTAAAGGCTGGACGTCAAAAAAAAAAACAGACAGTATGATGAACTCGGTTTTAAGTTGGTCAAGTTTAGAGAATCTTTTCAAGCTGGGCTCCTTTCCTAGAAGAAATTGTTTTGCATTTAAAAGATTTTTTTTTTGTGTTGGGAATTCGCTGGAAGTAAGAAATTATCGAAAGATTTTGCAGAGCTAGTAAACGAGGGATGCTTCTGCAATAGTGATGGACTTTAACTCATCTAAAAAAAATTCCCGGGGGACTGACATTCGCCATCCCGAATGTGATTGCACCTAGTCGACGACTAATCGGCAATTTGTTTTTAAACTATTTGTTGAATTTAATAGATAAATCCGCCGTTTGTCGGATTTCTAAACTTTTTATTGTTTGAAATCAATACCTGATTTCTTAGCCCTAGCTAACGCTTATAGATCAAGAGGTTTTACCCGTCTCAATCTCCTAATTGCATTGTCATTATTTGAAAGTTCTGTCATTTCTGTGTTTACATGGTTGAGAAGCCTACTTCTATGCCTTTGAGCAACTTTCTTAACTTCATCTTTAACCATTTCAACATTTAGATCTTTATGCAGATCGGCATTGCGTATGTACCAATGTGCATTAACTATGTTCCTTAGTACTTTATTTTTCAAAACCTGAATTGTTTATAAATTTGTTTGTCATGTGCATGTCCACAACTGGAGCCCGTAGGCCTATACTGGGTTCAGAACTTGCGTGTATAGGAATAATTTATTGTAGTTAGACAGGGATGAGTATCTCCCAATAAGCCAATACATTTTACTGCGCTTTCCAACGCAGTTTAGCGTCTAGAGTAATGCCTAGATATTTGGCTGTGTTTGAATATTCTACTACATTATTGTTAATGTGGACTGGAATGTGTGGTACGTTTTTATAGGTAAAATTAATATGGACTGACTTAAGGTCATTTAATCTAATTTGCCATTTCTTAGTCCATTCTGAAATATTGTTTATTGCTGTTTGAAGCTTTTTTGTTGCTATTTCGACAGTTGCTCACACAGCAAGGACAGTTGTGTCATCTGCAAAAGTAGCTATGGTGGTTTCTTCAATTTCAGGCAGGTCGCTAGTGAAAACTAGGTATAGGAATGGACCTAGCACACTGCCTTGCGATACATTAGCTTTAATCTCTCTTAATGTTGAGTACTCTGCATCTTGTTTAATTCTGAAGAATCTATCTGATATCTAAAACTCCAGAATGGTCGCATACTTCTCGGCAGTTGCTTTTGTAATTTGTGTATCAGTCCTTTGTGCCAGACTTTATTTAAAGCGTGTGCTATATCAAGAAATACTGTAGAGCACACATTTTTCTTTTCAAATGCTTTTTCGATTCTATCTGTGATTCTATGCACCTGGTCAATAGTAGAGTGCTTATTTCTAAATCCAAATTGATGAGTTGGAACTAACAATTGTTCATCTATTATTTTTTGTAGACGTTTTACCAGCACTTTTTCGAATATCTTGGACAACATTGGTAGAATAGATATTGGGCGATATGAGGTAACTTTGTTAGGTGGTTTGCCTGGTTTAGGTATCATTATTACCTCCGCGACTTTCCACATGCTTGGCACATATTTTAATTTAAATGCAGCATTTATAATCTGCGCTAGTTTTTTTTTTAAACATTTTCGTGGAAATTGCTTCAAACTTTGTCCTGTAATCAAATCAAACCCTGGGGCCTTTTTGATATTTATGCTTTCTTTAATTTCTTTGGCAAGTTCTTTAGCTGTTACTGCACCTTATTTCGAGTCCTTGATAACCTTTATCTTAATAAGGTTTCAATACGTCTTGGCTGCTTTTCGCCCAGTTACCTTCTCTGGTTTTTACTGGCGGAATGTGAGCTATTGGCCTGTTCATTTTCTTTGTTGCTTTCCAGAGCGAGTAGTCGGTACTAGCATCATTTGTAAGACTTGTGAGGTAAGTTTTCAAACACTCATTATTGAATTCTCTTACAGATTTTCTGAGCTTATAATTTAAGTTGTTCAGTGTGGTCTTGTCGCTTGCAGCACTTGTCTGTTGCCAGCGTTTTCTAGCTTTCCTCTTTTCTGTAATAATTTCACATATTTCGGGAGGATAAGAGTTTTGTTTGATATTTTTTGTTGTTTTGGGAGTGGCAGCCCACGCAGCTTTTTGTATTCTAAGCGTCAATATTTGGACTGCGTCTTCTAGTCGATCTTCTGTTTGAATAGCTGGTGATAGTTGGATACTTTCTTCCAACTTCTGTCTGAAGTAGTTCCAATCTGTCAGTCTATTTACTAGTTTTGGGCTATGGTCTTTTATTATTATTTTATCGCTAAGTGTTAAGAGTATAGAGGAATGATCTGATTGAAGATCAGGTCCTTCCTCTATGCCTAATTTATTTGAAGATATATTTTTGGATAGAAAGAAGTCGACAAGATCTGGGGTTTTATTTCTATCTGTTGGCCAATAGGTAGGTTTTCCCGTTGAGTGATATTTGGCGCCATCTTTTTAAATTGCTTCATATAGTCCTCTGCCTCTAGTATTAGTTAATCTAGATCCCCAATACTTATTTTTGGCGTTAAAATACCCTCCTGCGATTAATTTATTGTGAAATATGCGAACAAGACTTTTAAAATCATTTTTCTTTAGTCTATAGCTAGGAGAGCAGTATACTGCTGCAACAGATATTTGTCCACTGCTTGTTTCTACAGTTATGGAAATTCCTTGGTAGCACATGATTGGAATTTTGCTTCTATATGGTGTTTTATTGTATTCTGTATTAACACTGCGGCCCCACCTTTTGCTCAGTTATAGGGATGTGGGGAGTGATAGAATTCATATCCTTAAAGTTTAAAAGTCTCTGAAATGAGACATATACGAGTATCTATCTGGTGTATGTCAAGAGTCACTTGCATCTCGTCCTTGCGACTCTCGATACCACCGATTCTTGATACCATTCAAGAATTTTTATTTTATTCATCATCTCTGTCTTTTGGTAACAGCTCTTTTGTTGCTGTTCTGTCTCTCTAACAACAATATTCCATCTAATATCGTTTTATTCGATTTTTCCATGGGATTAGGATTTGTTTCATGAGATTTTCCATGCCAGTGTTTGGCTCTACTTTGCGTTTTACCGTTTTATCTGCTGGTATATTGAAAAGATCAAATAAACTTTTGCAGGTTATTACTCACTTAGAATCAAAGAAGACTTTACCAAAGAAGAGGAAGAATAAAAAGAAGAAGAACAAGACGAAGAAGAAGAAAAGTATTTTGACCAATTTCAAATTTCAATAGTCTTAATTTTCTTAACTATAATGTATTTATAATTACTAATTGAACTATTTTCGACATGTCGTGTCGTTAATGAAAAATTGAACTTCTTCTTCTTAAATGGCGCTATAGTCCGGAGTGGACTTGGGCCTCAACAAACACGCCTCTCCAGTTAGCCCGATCTTTTGCGAACCGCCTCCAGTTGCGCACTCCAAGTTGGTTGAGGTCCCCTTCCACTTGTGGCGCCACCTAAGGTCTTGTCTCTCCGGGTTGGAATCGAAGTCTATTCGGGCCGGAGCGTTGGTGTCGATTCGCTCTACATGTTCTAGCCATCTTAGTCGACTGATTCGTACTTTTCTGACCAGGTGGATGTCGCTGTACACCTCATAGAGTTCGCTGTTAAATCTCCTCTTCCAAAGCCCGTCAACGCAAACGGGACCGAAAATCACTCGAAGAATTATGCGTTCGAAACGACCAAGAAGATCATCATCCGCCTTTGTCAACGTCCACGCTTCTGCGCCAAATAGCAGGACTGGGATGATGAGGGTCTCATACGAAGTCTCCTTAGTGTTTCTTGACATGGCCTTACTAATTTACAATTGCCTTTTTATTCCAAAGAAGTTGCGGTTGGCAAGTGTAATTCTTTGTTTGATTTCTGATATGATGTCGTTTTCAGAATTTATAGCGGAGCCAAGGTAGACAAAGTCCCTAACTACCTCAAAGTTATAGCTGTCTATTGTGACGTACTGTCCGATTCGTCGATGTTGTGTGTCCCTTTTTGTTGACAGCATATACCTGGTATTGCCCTCATTCACCACTAAACCCAAACATTTAACACCGCTTTCTAAACCACATGAAGTGGGGGAGTTACTGCAATGTTTCACTGCTTGCCACAGCTTATGTAAAATAATATTACTAAAAAGCTAAACATCGCCGTGAGGTATTAGCCCAATACTGCGAAATACGAAGTTTAACAAAATCCCCTGGACAAAATGCGGCGGGAGGGGTCTAACACGCCCTCCTGCGTTACTCTTGGTAGCATCCTCTTAATTTTTTAAGTTAGCTTACGTTATATAGGGCAGTATAGGTGTTTCTTGGCGAGGCCGGGATGCATTACTTGTGGTGGTGCTTCGACAAAGTGATCGACGCTTTACGTCTTCCGTCAGTTTCCAGCCGGCCGGCAGTGCGTTGAAAATTGCCACGCGGTCGAAAAGCGATTGGGATCTTATCACTTGTTGGGTAAGACAATCAGTGATCAGCTTAGTTATATGTAGTTATTAAAGTTTAATTACATTCAGTAAGTCAAGTAGAGTAGATAGTCTTCAGTATTTGTTTTATATAAAATTTGTAAAATACCACTAAGATGCTGAAGTCAGCAAAATTTTCGCGATAAATATGTACATAAAAATATTAAATTACTTTTGTAAAATAATTTTTCAACAGAATAGCGTCCACATAAGGGCCACTAACATAGAATGAGTATTTTATGTTAATTTTAGATTTAATCGTTTTTGTCCTGTATGCAATTGGTAAAGGGAACAAAAAACTAATTAAAAACCAACTAAAATATTGAGGCAGTGACAGATGGGCAGAAGGGCTTCTTTATATTCGTACTGTCATACTTCACAATCGCAATACCTTTCTCTTTAGTATATTCAAGTATGCGAGAAAGTTAAGAAGAAGCACCGTCACCTAGAAGAGGGTAAATTCATATAAAAGTTCGTATTTTTAAATTAATGAATTAATGAATAATTTCTTTTTTGTTTTAATTTTGTTAATTACATTAGTGTTTATTAGGTATTTTATTATGTGTGACCAATACCACACTGTAGTTTTATTTGTATTGAAACAGGTTACTAAAGACATAAATAAACCAGTCGTACTCTTGAATGCCAATTGAATGGATATTTGCCTAGATAACTTTTTTTTTAACAATTTGGTTATCTTAAATTAAGCCGTGAATTAAATATGACACCAAGATTTTAAGAGTTTTTGGCACATTCCTGATATATACCACTGTAAAGCTTTATATATGTAAGTTCTATCTGTAAGATTAAATTTTCGCAAACCAAATATTGAACAAGTCTGCAGAAAATTTGTCTTTTATCCGACTAGTCCCTTGGAATTCTTGAAAGTTAACTTGAAATCTAGAGCAAACCACCCTTTTGCTTCATTAAGTTTAATGGCCACTAAGTCTCCAAAACAAGCTGTAACATTTTCGAAGCTTAAATCGCCGCACAATCCCTCACATTTATTGTCTAATGTATTTCTGGAGAAAACCACCATTCCTGCCAGAAAAGCGAAAAGTTTGTCTTAAGGGCCCAACCCATAGAATACGTTGCATCATTTGCTTTAACGGATCCGTCGACTTTAACGTCATTAACGGATACCACAGATATTCCAACTACCTTATATGCCAGTACAGTGCAATTGTAAATTTCACACCTTACTCTCTCGTCCAGAAATATCCCTACCGACTAGGAGAAAATTCTTAGAAATTTTAAATCTGTGCTAATACGAGTTCAGGGTTTAAGAAGCCAATTTCTTTAAATAATGTATTATATTTATGGACGACCTGTGTTGAATTTCTTTCAACATTAAGGAATTTATGTTGTTATCAAACTAGTTCTGAAAGAAATTTTACTGAAATGAAACATAACTTAAGACTTTTTGAAAACAAAATCTGCAAAGTACCCAAATTCTTGTTGATTTCAATAATCTGTCATTTTGTCTCTACGGATTTAGAGGATTAGGGAATTTTCCTTACACTTATTATCACTACTAATTGAATGCCAATTTTAAGCAATTTCAACCAATCACCGGCTGAGCTGCAGTTTCGCTGTGGTATACTGAAGAGTCTGTCAATCGGCAATGCCAGAAAGCACAGTAGTTTTCTTAACTTTCGAATGTTTTCTCTAAAAATCCTATGTTTTTTCTTATTTTCCAATATTTCGTCCAATGTATCTGCCTTTCTCAATTTTATTATACGTGAACCTCAATGCAAGAATGTGTGAAGTGCAATTTTTGTATGTATGCATACTTCAACTGACAGAAAAGTAAAAAGCATGCCTACTTTACCCGTCGAAGTTCATGGCTCCATTGGTAATGAGCCACCCTCGTAAGAATACGTGTATGCTATATTGGTCTCCATTGAATCAACGGATCCGTTTGACTTAAGTGGGACATGACTTTTAAAAAGAACTCAAAAAGCTATATCTATATAACGGTACTTCTACCTACCATACAACTGGTTTTTACAACACCGATTTTCTTAAAATTTGTTTTAACGAATGATTGGTCGTTTTTAAAATCTAAAATAATTGAGTAGATTATTCTGTATCTAGAAAAAAATGGCGCGCTCAGTTTTTACCAAAATAGTTGACACGGACAGACGAAAGCAGAACAGGCGACAACATTAGACCATCTAAAGCTAATCACCGGCAGAGGGCATATTGCGAATCTATGGAAACGGTACCTGCGACAGGTGATTGTCATTGTGCTTCATGCTTAATGGAATACTGACCCATTAGTAGATAGGTCAAATTGAGTTACGTACATATACAGGCTTTTGTTAGCCCCATCTACCGTCCAGTATTTGAATTACAACGAAACTATGAATTTTTGGCTCCCAAATGATAAATCGGTCTCTTTCACTCTTGTGGTATCTCGCATCGTGTTTTGGTCGAAAAACGACTCATGTCACTTTGTGTCCAAACACTGTGTAGTGAAGTTGTTATTATTTTATTGAACGAAGACCCAATTGTTGTTGAGTGTGTTTACCACTAAATTCAAAGGTAAGTTTCATTAAATTGTGTGTCTTATATTGACTCATTAAATTTAAGGTCAGTTTACCACATATTTTAACAATATATTACGTGAAACATTCGGTTTTAAGCCAGTTTATCATAAAGCGTTATTAAATTTTTCGAGGCCCATTACGAGTTCGGTCAGTTTACTATTAAGACCTATCCATTATTAAAGGTAACACTTTGTAACATTCAAGTGTAAGTCTGTTTACTATAAAGGAAATTGTGGCTTAGGAGCCGCAATATGAGTTGAGTCCTTGTTTGAACAAAATTAATGTAATATAGTGCGTAATTTTTTCATTGCCTGTAAATATTTCATTTTAAGTCAATGTTAGTCTAAATATGGCGCACAATTATTTATTTGTACAAGAGGCATAATAATATTACTATTTATATTTTAGGTTTATAATGCCATCTAGTAGGTCGAAAAAGATGTTGGAGCTTGTTTTGCTTCGAAACTCATCGCTAAAACCGGCAACACAAGAACATAAATCGGTGTCATCAACTGCAGTGAAGGTAACAATTTCAAGTTACTTCAAATAATAGGTACATTTTTTATTTATTTTATTACTTGCTACTAGTTTCCGACCGTCGGCCAAAAAATCAACCTTCGGCAAAATCTTGAGCCGAAGCCAAACGTACAGGAATATTTTGAAATTTCGGAATCAGCTTCCGTCAGCAATAAAAATCACATTCAAAACACCACAGTGATCCACGATTGCCCTGATGAGAGCCATTCGAAATCTGAAAGTAGCGATGTCGATTTAAGTGATCAAGATCCAACATACAAAGTTCCGCCTAAAAAGCCAAGGCCAGTATATACAAGTCGATCGAAATCATCCAGTACTTCTTCGTCTTCTTCATCGGCATCATCATCAGGATCTTTCAGTAATAATTCCGATACAGACTCTAGTGATGAACAGAACAAAACACAAGATAACATAGTTCAAGTAACTGAAGAAAAACAATTAGAGCTAACAAACATTGATGAACCTGCAACAACAGAAGTTTCACTAAATCAAGAAATCGGAGAAAATACTTTACAACAAGAAGAAAAGAAGAAGGGAAGGAAACGTAAACGAAATCAAGAAAGTTGGAAACAGAATGCAGCTAAAAGTCAGAGAAATGCTGGAAAATCATACATTAGCAAGACAAATAAAGTAATCAAACCTCGTACTGTTCAACCACCCTGTGGTGATAAATGTAGGCTGAAATGTTGTTAAAAGATAACTGTGGATCAAAGACAAGCCATGTTTGATGCGTATTGGAAACTTGGCCAGGTTGATGCTCAAAGATCATTTATTATGTCTTGTATGACCGCTATAACTCCAAAATATAAATATACAAATGCTGGCAGATGCTGATCGTGTTATACGTACTATCCAAAAGCAAAATCGACGACCATGGAATTCTAGCACAAGATCTGAGAGGACAGCACAGCAACCATGTTGGAATTGATGAAGAACTATTAAACGATATTAAACAGTTCATAGACGCAATACCAAGAATTGAATCCCATTACATTAGACAATATTCTACTCGTGAATACATTGATGGTGGGAAAACAATTTCAGACCTTTTTAGGGACTTTAAAGAACACCAATATAAAAATAATAAAGCAGCTGGAAGCTATTGCAAATTTCACAAAGTATTTAAACAAGATTATAATATTTAATTTTTTCGTCCTAGAAAAGATCAATGTGATTTATGTGTGCAATACAAGAATTCCACGCCTGAACAAAAAGTTATGCTACACGAATCGTACGATGCCCGTTTAGAAGAAAAAACATTGAGTCGCCAAGAAAAATACGATGATCGCTGCAAAATAGACAATAAAAATAAAGTTCTTCTGTTTGATCTGCAAGCTGTTCTGCAATCTCCTAGAGGAGATACCTCAGGATTTTATTACAAATCAAAGTTAAATAGTTACAATTTCACAGTTACAATTTTAAACAAAAAAATTGACGGCCAAATTAAAGACTCCTACGATGATGTACACTGTTTTTTCTGGAACGAAACCGATGCAAAACGCAGGGCCAATGAAATTGGGACATGTTTGTTGAACGTTTTTGAAAAGCTGTCATCGGAGTCACCACCAGACGATGGGTGCAATATAATTTTTTACTCTGATAATTGTGCCGGTCAAAATAAAAATAAATTTATAGTAGCACTTTACCTGTCACTCATCTAAATATTAAATCTATTACTCATAAATTTTTAATCAAATGGCATACGCAGGGTGATAACATTCATAGACTCATAGAAAAGGAGATTAAAAACATAGGGACGGGCTACAGTCCGCTTGGGCGAACTGTTGGATACCCTATTCTTATTCCTATCCTTCAAAAGTGGGCGTGACAAAAGTCTAAGTATGGTTGAATTGTTAAGAACGCTCTACATATTTTGTTATATGACATTTAAAGGATTTTATCAAAACAACGCTCCCTAGCTCAAACTTGGGTGTTTCAATAAAATTGTTTTATTTAATTGTGGGCGTGTCAGTAGGCGGATTTAAAAAAAATTAACACATGAGAATAAAGGGCCTATAGAGAGTATATATTATAAATTTCAGTTCTCTAGCTCAAACTTTGAATTTTCAAAAAAAAAAAAAATAATTGTGGGCGGTCAGTGGGCGGATTTTGAAAATATTTACACATGAGCATAAAGGGCTCATAGAGAGTATATATTATAAATTTCAGCTCCCTAGCTCAAACTTTGGATTTTCAAAAAAAAACTGTTTTATTTATTTGTGGGCGTGTCAGTGGGCGGATTTTGAAAATTGTTTGTCCCGAGCAATTTTAGGAGTCATAGATCATATATAAAAAATTAAAATTTTGTTTTTTTGAGTTTGTGGGCGTGTCTGTGGGCGGATTTCAAAAATTCGTAAACTTGATTATTTCGGGACCCTGGAGAGTATACGGTTAAAATTTCAGCTCTCTAGGTCCAGTTTAAAGGCCTAATTTTTGCCGACAGACGGACGGACGGACGGACATGGCTAGATCGACATTACTATCGATGCTGATCATAAATATAGTAACTTTTAGGGGTCTACGGGCAATATTAAGGTATGTTACAAACTATGCGTCAAAATTAATATACCCTTAGAATAGGGTATACAAAATCTAGCATCCGGTCCAATATATTCCCCTCACCAATACGTAGCCATAATTAAAAACGCAAAGAAATCTGGCAAGAAATTTTCAGTACATGAACTGACATTTGAGTCATTTTTGGACTTAAAAAAACTTCAAGAAGATTGGGGTATTAACTTTAATAAGACTAAAGACGGAAGAACTGTCTTATGGAATGACCTTAAGATGATTAGAGTGAGCAAGGATACACCTTTTTCATTTTACGTAAAAACATCGTATAAAGATAGCGAATACCAAGAAGTGAGCGTAAGAAATAAAAGGAAGAAAATGCTTCCTCTGTGCGAAATTGCACCAACTCATGTCTACATAAAAAGGCAAGAACTAAGTGATAATAAAAAGAAAGATCTGAGAGAGTTATTATCCAAAAAATTGATCCCAAATTTTTATTCTGATTTCTATAACTCTATTATTTAATAGTGTATCTACATTAACACAAAAAAGAAGGTTCCTTTAGTTTTTATTACAGCAATATTGTATTTGGTTTAGAAGTTTTATTTTATGTTTTATAGAGATTTTCATTATTACATTGTTTTTTTAATAGATTGGATATAAAAGTGGATTTTTTTTTAAAGTAGGTTTAACTGACATGTGTTAAATCTATTATTGTTATCTCCTACTTGTTTATGTTGTAATAAAATGTTAATGATTATATTTATGTCTTTTAATTAATCAAAAAAAGGTAATATTAAGTTTATCACAGTCTGCTTATTTGAATAAAGGGACTCAATCTCAAAATTAGTTTCCCTAAAGTAATCATATACAGACTAAATATTAAAAAAGTCATTATAAATAATAAATTGTTTAATCCGAAACAGGCTTAAAACTTAATGGAACACTTGCATTTTAGAATTTTGCTTTACTTTTTATAAAAAACTGACCTAACTTAGAGTGTGCTTTTTATCATATTTTTTTTAAAAATAAATAGATATTATTTTAGGATTTTTTAAAATCAGATCTCATGAATAGTTTATTATACTTAAACAATACCAGTATTCATGATTAATTCATGAATTAGTTTCGATTTTATCCGTCAACAAGTACGATAAGTCCTTATAGCAAGATCTTTTTTGCAATTTCCCAAAAATCGTCTTTTTCGAGTTAGGTCAGTATTCCATTAAGCATGCGTATGTGCTGCACAATTTGGTGCACAATATTATATAAGTAGGAAAATCAACCCTTTCATTTAAATAGTGTCCATTTCTTAGTAAAGAATTTTAATTCGATTTACTTTATCTTTTAATTCTTTCATTTTGGTTTTTTCGCTATTGATATAAACAAGGAGTGATATTTTTGTGAAGGAAAATCATCATAGTACGAGTGTAAGTCACTGCCTCTCACTTTCCAGGAGAAGCATTTTAAGTTTTGGACTGGCATAGTAAAAAAGGTAAAACATTTTAGCTAAATACAAAAAACTTGGAATGCCAAATTGGTTTTTGCCAAAATTTGGTAATTACGTCAAAATAATACTTGATGATTTTGATTGATATAGGTCAAAACTATTCCGAACATCTCATCAATGGAAATATATAAATCCAATTTTAAAACATAGGGACGGGCTACAGTCCGCTTGGGCGAACTGTTGGACACCCTATTCTTATTCCTATCCCTCATAAGTGGGCGTGACAAAAGTCTAAGTATGGTTGAATTGTTAAGAACGCTCTGCATATTTTGTTATATAACATTTAAAGGATTTTATCGAAAAAAACGCTCCCTAGCTCAAACTTGGGTGTTTCAATAAAATTGTTTTATTTAATTGTGGGCGTGTCAGTAGGCGGATTTTGAAAATATTTACACATGAGCATAGAGGCCATATAGAGAGTATATATTATAAATTTCAGCTCCCTAGCTCAAACTTTGGATTTTCAAAAAAAGTTTTTTTTTTAAATTGTGGGCGTGTCAGTGGGCGAATTTTGAAAATATTTACACATGAGCATAAAGGGCCCCATAGAGAGTATATATTATAAATTTTAAGCTCCCTAGCTCAAATTTTGGTTTTTTAATAAAATTGTTTTATTTATTTGTGGGCGTGTAGTGGGCGGATTTTGAAAATTTAAATCCCGAGCAGTTTTAGGAGTCATAGATCGTATATAAAAAATTTCAGCTTTGGTAAACTTGATTATTTTAGGACCCTAGAGAGTACCTATATGGTTAAAATTTCAGCTCTCTAGGCCCAGTTTAAAGGCCTAATTTTTGCCGGACGACGGACGGACATGGCAAGATCGACATTACTATCGATGCTGATCATAAATATAGTAACTTTTAGGTGTCTACGGGCAATATTAAGGTATGTTACAAACTATGCGTCAAAATTAATATACCCTTAGAATAGGGTATAAAGAGCGCCCCGAATCTTATCTATTTCAAAAAGTAAATTTTGGCGTATACGGCAATTCAATATTAGGGCGACGATAGTTCAATTAATTAGTCATTTAAACCATGAACTGCCTTCGGAAGTCTCTTACTTTAGTAATGAATTTTCAGCCTCGGTTATAAGTATTATTTTTAGAGCAAGAGTTGAAATTTTAAATTTGAACTTTATACCTCATCGATCAGACTTGCCCCAGCTATGTGATCTATGTAACGGAAGAGCGAATGAAGATATATACCATTTCGTTGCTGCTTGTCCTATTCTACAAGAAATTCGCCGGTTGCATTTTCGGGAAAGTTTTATATCCTTGGACAAACTTTTTGAAATTTTAAATGGAGCAATGGGCTGGCTCAGCCTCTTTAAATATTGCCAACATGCTCTTTTTTACCGTAACAGTTTCACATATTAAACTTAGTCGATTACCCGCTTATTGCAGTTTTGACCAAATTTTATACTTAACTATTTATTGTTTTGTTGCTGATCATACTAAATTTGATAATATCTCTTTTGTGTTTAAAAATCACGTTAAAATTGATAATATTGTATAAACAGCTATTTCTAACCAAATTGTGTATTATTTTGTGTTACAAATCATCTTAAAATTGATAAAATTTTGTATAAACAGCTAATCAAATTAACCAAATTGTATAATATTTTGTGTTTCAAATCACGTTAAAATTGATATCATTGTTTTATATAATAATATTTCTTCATATCTTTTGTTAAACATTTTTTTTTCTCCTTTTCTTTATATTTTAAAATTTTTGCTTTTCATTATTTCTTTTATTTCTTTTTTTTTAAATCATATTATGAAATGTCATCTCAGGCAGACGGCAGTATTGCCATGTCCTCATTCTTAAGTATACCAATTTGTAAACTTTATGATGGAAAAAATAAAGAATCTATCTAATCTAATCTAATCTAGTTCAATTTATTTTTGAAAAAAAATACTTACAAACTACTACCTTCTTCCATTTTGAACAAATTTTTATATAGAAAAATTTTTTTAAATATTTTTTTTATTTTCATAAAGGTGTAACAGTTTTTAGAATTTTTGAAGATTTCACGTTTTTCATCAATCAATATCTCAAAAACGAGTAAGGCGTTTTTAATGAAATTTGATATATAAGCTGATGCAAACATTTAAAACAAATTTGCATTCTGATCAAACAAAATATTTCCTTTTTATGTTCTACGACCAATATTAAAACAAATTACAAACTATGTAAAAATTTGGTACTTCCGTAGGACAGCGTAAACAAATTGCTTACTTTGATGAAAAATGGATTTAAAAAAAAAATTATTCCATATCTTTGACTTTATTTTTGAATTTATTATTTGTTTAGAAGTGTTTTGCAGTTTTTGTTTTCATTCTCATCGAGTATTATAATAGGTTGAATAATTTGTATGTGAATCAAATGGGCTTTCTATCGCAATCATAACTTTCCAACGAAAGTAAAACAATAATACACAAAACTTTTTTTCAAGCATTTCTTTTGCACGGACTTGCGTTAACGGTAATTGTGCTGAATGTGACAAAAAAACAAATACCGCAGAACAAAATCTAAAGAAATGGTACATATGCCTTGGCATCATTTCACATCAGACCTTTATCTTAGAGTTATTGTAGTACTGATTTCCGATAGAATACGAAAACTCAATGATTTATATATGATCAGATGCGAAATTCAGGAGAATGTTCTTATTAATTAACTAGCTGTATATGAATATAAAAATTAGACCAAAAACGTTTTTTTTTTTTAAAACAAAAATTTAATTCAAAAGCTGCAATAAAAAAAATACAAGTTTTATTCATAGAATCTGATCTGTGACAAATTTGTTGGTGATGGTAAGAATGGTCGAATTCAGCGGAGGCAGCAACACGGTCCATCTATAAATAGAAAACAAACATTGGAGAAGGCTAGTTAACACGATACAACACGCGCATGTCCAATCCACACGACAACCATAATAGCTGCATCAGCAGTTTCCCACGATATGCAGTAGATCCAATGGCAATGACTGGATACCCGATACGAGCGGATGCACGCGCAACGAATGAACCTGGCGACTCAGCAGATTGGACAGTGCAAGGCGAGGCTACCTGCGATAGCTTTTTGGATGAGGTATTTAATGTTAATTCGGATGTGAATGAATATAGTCGCAAATATACAATTTATTATAACGTGGTGAAATAGTCTTTCTTTGAATATACGAACTTGTTGGACCAGCCGAAGGTTGGTGTTCGATTTTTTTTGTAGTCCTCGGAAAGGACATCTTTAACTGGCGCCCGAGCAGGGACCGGCATTAAAACTGTGTCCTTTTTGCCTGTGGATCTGTGCAAGTCAAATACGCTCTATCGAGTGAACGTCACTGTTAACATGGGAACACAGATGACCATTTTTGACAGTAAGCACAAACAGTCTGCATTCACATGGGAACATGCGGACATCCTAGAAGGCTAAAGGATACGGTGGTGATGGTTGATCGTGCCATTAGTAGGTTGCCTGCAACTAAACGGGATTAACACGACACCTCCCGAAAATGCCGGTTCCTAACGAGTATTTCGCATGGATATGATGGTATGGGAGTTGGCTGCAGCTCGGGGTTATTGGGGTGTCTATCGTATTTGTTCGCCAAGCAGACTTCACATGTCCTAGTGTACTTTGTAATTAAACTGTTCATCCTAGGGAAGTAATATCGTTCTAGAAGTTGAAGCTTGTTTTCCCTAGCGTTTCTATGTGCCCTTCTATGCTCCTTGCTAATCAGTTGCCATACCCTTTCCTCTTTCTTGACGTCCTCCACTATTCTCTGGGTAATACGGATTTTATAGTTAACGAAATTATTTAGATAGACTCTCTGCAACATGGCTATGTGCGCTTCTGGTATTCTGATGCCGTTGACCAAGTTCGGCCTTAGCTTTGCCTTAAGTATTCGTGTCAACTTGGGTTCATCTAAATTTGGTTCGGCGACGTAATGTCGAGAGTAGCCGGGATGGGGCTCCTCATATATGTCAAGGCCCTTATCTGCCCTTACAATTATTTGGTTTCGGAAGACATTGAGAGGCGCTTCGACGTGTGGGATTAGATCCGAACCGTCTTGTTCCGCACTGTGCATGGTTTCGCTGGCTGAGTCCGTTGAACCTTCCGATTCCATGGCTGATTCCGTTGAGGACTGCGACTTCGCGCCGTCTGCGACAGCTCCCACGAGCGAGTTATTTTCGCTGGCCGTATCGGTCGCAGAGCCATGCTCCACATTGTTTGAACTTGGTGCTGTCACAGGTCTAGCTGTGTCAGACAAGTGATTTACATGTGTTTTGAGTCTCGAGAGAGCGTCTGCCACGAGATTCGATTTACCTGGTTTGTAAACCAACTCGCAGTTGTACTCCTCGATGCGCGCCTTCCAGCGCTTCAGCTTCGCGTTGTAATTGCGGTTTCCTAGGGCGTACGTCAAGGGTTGATGGTCGGTGTAGATTTTGATTCTTTTCGCACCGTAAAGGTACGACCGTAAATTGTCAAGGGCCCAGACAATTGCCAGCATCTCCTTCTCATTCGTGGCATAGTTCTCCTCGGTTTGGCTTAGAGAACGAGATATATAGGAGATTGGCCTGTCGTTACCAGGTTCACCCTGGGATAAAACTGCTCCTATAGCATAGTCCGAGGCGTCGGTTGTGAGGCTAAAGGGCTTAGTGAAATCAGGGAAAGCCAGGACCTCTGAAGAAGTCAACAAGGTCTTAAGGTCGTTAAAAGCTCTTGCTTCCTTTTCATTCAGGGTTATAGGAATATTTTTGGACTGGTTGGCTTTGACTTGGGAGTTTGCCCCTCTGGTGAGATTGGTTAGGGGTTTGGCCACATTAGCGTAGTCGTGGATAAATTTCCTGTAATAGGACGTAAGGCCTAAAAACGATTTTAGTTCCTTGAGATTTGTGGGGGGTAGAAGATTTTGGATAGCTGAGACTTTTTTACCATCTGGCCGGATGCCTTCCGGAGTTATTATGTAGCCAAGGAAGTCGACTTGTGTTTTCATAAAATGCGTTTTCTCTAGATTTACCTTAAGATTTGCCTCCCCCAGTCTGGTCAAGATGGTTTCGATATTTCTTAGGTGACTTTCCTCGCTATCCCCAAAGATGATGATGTCATCTATATATACATAGCAGATTTTGCCTATGAATTCCTTTAAGACGTCATCGATCATACGCTGGAATATCGCGGGTGCGTTCTTTAAACCAAAGGGTAGTCTGAGGAATTCGTATTTCCCATTCATGGTGGAAAAAGCTGTCTTATGGATGTCCGATGGCTTCATCGAAATTTGATGAAACCCGGAGGTAAGGTCTAGAGTAGTGAAGTATTTGGCCTTGCCGAGGCTCGCTATCGTCGAATTGATATCAGGTATAGGGTAGGCATCGGATATGGTTACGGCGTTCAACCGTTTATAATCGATTACCATACGGTACTGTTTCTCGCCTGAAGGCTTGGGTTTCTTGGGTACCACCCATATGGGAGAGTTGTATGGGCTCTTTGAAGGTCTAATGATTCCCTCCTTCAGAAGTTCAGCGATCTCCCTATCCACTTCCTTTCTGAGGGGCGCTGGATAGGGGTAGCTTTTCGTATATATTGGTTCATTGGTGCTTGTTTTAATTTCAGCAAGAACTGTGGTCTGAACTGTTTCATGGTTGGTGATGGGGCTAAAAAGGGAATTATGTTTTTTGATAATACAACGCAACTTGGACTGGGTTTCATTTGATAGATTCTCGTCAAGGACAATGTTAACTTCCTTAGATAGTTCTTCCCCGAGGGGAATAACTATATCAGGGAACAATCTTAAAACATTCGTTTTCCTGTCGATTACCGCCTCTAGTTCCTTTAACGTATCATCTCCGATGATACCGTCAAAAGAGAGCAGACCCGGTAAGACGTAGAATGTTAAGACAGTGTTGTTGCCGGCTTGCTCGAAGAATCTTCCGGTAACGCACTCATTAATTTGAATTTTCCCAGCTGCTGAATGTACTAGAAATGGTTTTTGTAGGCGGGTGGTTTTTTCGGAGACGGACGGACCAATGAAATTCTTGTTTGCCCCCGTGTCGACAAGGAATTTCAGCGTGGTTCCGTCCCTCATGCAGTACCCTATATATGGTACGCTGGATGTCCGCCTGACATAAAATTTGGCTCGTCTTCCAGATTTGCGTTCGCTGCCTCGGCATATCTATCTTCTTCATTCGTGAATTCAGGCAAATCTTCTCTGGAAGTTTGCAGGTTAAACATCCTCTGCTGTTTCCGAGGGTAGTTGTCCGACCATGCTCGCCTTTTAAACTGTCTAGCATCCTGTGGTCGATTCATGTAATTAACATTACGTGACTGAGTTGATTGATCCACCTCCATCCTTTCGTGTGGCTTAGGGCCACTCGGCCTTGGAGGGGTTTCAGTTTCGCGGTTGGGAGTAGAATACGACTGTCGATTTGACCTATTAAAGCTATACCGAGGGAAATTCCTTCGTGGCAAAGCAGGCTTTGAGTCCTGTTTAAAGGTTTGGTTTATCGGCGAGGATATCGTGTTTGAGTCCGAAGTTGAAGGAACGTGTATTGAATGGTTGCGAAAATTTAAATTTTGCATCTCCAAGCATGCCGAGTACGCCTCTGGGAGAGTTTTAGGCTTTTGAATGACGAGCATTTTGGAGATTTCGCCGTTCAAACCTCGAATGAACACGTCTAATGCCCTGTTGCGGTATGTTTCCACGAGGGCCGTAACGGTTTCTTGGCTAAACGTTTCCGTTTTGATTTTATTAATCATGAGCGACAGTTGGTGATTAACTGCGGCAAAAAACTCGTCAAGCTTGGTGCCTTTTTGTGAGAGTTCAGTTGATAGTGTGCAGTTCAGTTCGAGAGTTTCAGCTTTAGAGTTTTTAGTATACACGCGTTGTCTGTTGCGCTCCGGGAAGTTTTAATTAGTAATACTTACTTTAGTAAAATAAATTGTGTTTTGGAATAAAGAATAAAGATTTTTTCTTATTTTAACAACGTTCAACTACGTTAACTGTTAATCCAATACGAAGATTTAAACCTCTTTAAGTACTCGGTAATGCACCTGTCGACGGTCGGACAAGTATTGTCTTGCATCAGCAAGAAGTGTTCTCTAATAAACGGTTCGACTGTAACCAAATATTCCTTCAGTATGTCGTTGATGAAATAGGTGGAGTTGACCGATCCACCCACGATGCACAGTTCGATTTTCCGCGCATGAAAATTTCTTCCCACACCTCCAGATATTTTCCCTCTGGCCTATTGTTGCCGAAGAGTTTCTCTCCCCTCTCTAGAGACGAGAGTCTGCTACGTTCATCTGGCGAGCGCAGACAAAAGCTAGACTGTTCTGTGAAAAGGAGTCTAGTAGAGGCCTCTGTCCATCCTGGTGAACGCGAGGAAATTCAATTAAACGTCCCCTAATCTGTACCGTGAGTGTCGGTATACGAGCAGATCCTCTTGATCTGCGGCCACTTTTCACTAATCACGGCCTTAATGTTTGAGCATTTACAGCTGTGCCTCTGACGGTTCGAAGTCAGTGAGACAGTTGAGCTGTGAGGTGACGACTCCGAAGCACAAAATATCGGTCACACCTTGCTGATGTCACTTTAGGGCGACTTGAAACTTGAAAATGTGAAAATGAAAAGAGATTATGCAACAAACACACAGTAAACTCTGCAAAAACATAGCAACATATCTATTACCAAAATGAAAACAACATCCGAAAGAAACTCTTAAACATAGCAACATACTTATAACCAAAATTAAAACAACACATGGAAAAGAAGAAACTGCGCCACTTTTTTTTGTAAATATTTTCTAAATTAGTGAATAAACTTGAACATATTGAAATAATAAATTGTATGCATGTTTATTATAATTTTTTTCATAGCAGAAATGGCTAAATCTTAAACACATTTCACTACGTGCCTGTCGTCAACCAACTTCTACTCGCACTCATTTCAAGAAAACTGCAAATAAGTTTCCCATTTCAACAATTATATAGCGCCATAAAACTATGCCACGGGGACGACCGTCCGCTGGACCATCGTAAAACAAAAAGCTATCGCCATCCTGACCGCTGGATTAAGTGAAACTTACTCTTAACTTTTAGTTTATTATTCCTTCCTTACGTTTCCCTACAGAAAACTGCTCAAGTATTTATATACAATACGAAAACGCCCACCACCTCCCGCTCCACCTCCCGCTCCTAGTTGAACTTTTACGATCTTATTGCCTAACTTAATGAGGCGGAGAGAAGTCTTAATTAACATTGCGCTTACTGCACAAAGTTGCCCCCTGCAAGCAAGTAAGTACTAAAAATGAAAGTCCCGCTGATTAATCTAAGATTTTAATGGTCCAATAACGTTATTTAACGTGTCCTCATGCGCACTAAGGCGTCTTTAGGGCCCCATAAAATCAGCTAAATCACACAGAATAATAATAAGTGTTTAATCAGTCAAAACATAAAGCTAGCTACATCCTTTTGACCTATTCACTGTGTCCATATGCAAGTCTTTAATTGTTCACTGTCGTGCATTGAACCAAATGGAAACAAATCGAATAACGAAGTGCCCGCTACGAGTACTTCTCCCATTCCAAGTCAATCTGTGATACAACGAGTCTCCCATGACGAACTAACAATATGATTTGTAGGCGCTCATCGCATGTATCACACGGGGTCAGTTTCTGTGATATGAATAATTGACAGTAGGGTGTAATTAGTTTTGGCAAATGTGGGCGAAGAAGCCCGTGGGGGATTCGCAACTACATATCTGGTGCATCAAATAGCGTTGCTCTCGGTGAGCCTAAACATGATTTTGATCTGCCCTTGTTGTATTGTGTTTATAATTGAATTGAAATTTGTCGATACAACATGAATAATTTGTGCTTTTAATTAGATATGATTGCAAAATGGTAGCTCCCCAACGGTTCGCTTGTACCTAATGGATGCAACACTATGATTCATTTAACAAACTAATTTGCCATATAAGTAAGCTGATACACGAGGTGGATATACGTTTGAGAGTCAATCAAAAGTTCAAATAAGTCAGGCGTAAGATACGGGTCGCCGGATTACTATGCTCCAATTTCTCTCACGGTATAGTGCTTTGGTTATGTGAAGCATATTAACGGTCTTATAATGACTTAGTGCAGACAGTGACGGGTACCGAGCCGACTTTTAAATATTGGTCAAAATGGAGTAATGGGTTTGGAAGGGTTGCTTGTTCTATTACAATGCGATCTTATTTTCCGAAAAACGTTAGTTTACTGATGTTGGTCTCATTACCGGATATGTCGGCGCTGCGAAATAAGATTGAGCGTCGGAAATAAGATCCAAACAATTAGCTATTTTTACTAAAGAAATTTCATTCCTGAAATATATTCTTGAATATTAAATTTATTATACAGGCGACTTCATGTAAAATTGTATTGGTTTTATAATTTTCTCTTTTTATTTATTTATTTATTACATATTTCGTCTTACAAGTTGAATCTTATTTTAGACTACTTCTAATACTAATACAGAAATTTATATTTTACATATTTAATGACAGATTACAGAGCATTCATAGTATCAGTTTTACAAAGCGTTCTACTCATATTGAAATCAATTGAATTTTTATATAAATTATAATTGACACAAGCTTTAGTAATGGGATCATTCAGACCATAATTTGTTCTGTGCCGAGAAACGTAAAAAAAAATACAGTTCTCTAGGCCGAAGAATGCGAAAAGGAGTGTATATAATTAAACATTGATAATAAAAGCGAACAGTCAATATGAGCGGTAATTACATCATGTGCAAAAAGTACTGAGTACTGAGTAATATGTTCTTCTTTTAGCAAGGGTTTTCAAACTCATAAGCGCACATCTTGTTTCATACGGAGGAGTATCATTATTCCAGTATATTTTTCTGAGAGCAAATTTTTTGAATCGTTTTTGAATTTTTTTCAATCCGAACTTCAGCATTGCGGTAGTAGGGACTCCAAACAACGCAACCATATTCCAATATAGAACAAATCAATGAATTATAAAGGGATTTAAGTGTGTAGGGATCATTAAAGTCTTTAGAATTCCGAAACAGAAAACCCAGCATACAATTAGCCTTGCTTATGATGTAATCAATATGTAACGCAAAATGTAATTCCGGATCAAAGAAAACACCTAGATCATTTTGATCAGTTACTCTTTTAATTAATTTTCCTTGTATACTATAATCAAAGATTATCAAAGATTTTATTCTATTGAAAGTCATAACAGAGCATTTTTAAATATTAAAATATAACCCATTCAAAGTACTCCGGTAATTAACTTGGTTAAGATCTGTTTTCAGTTGAATCGCATCAGAAAGCGAGTTTACAGATTTAAATATTTTCAAATCATCAGCATATAAAAGGGAATTAGATTCAGATATGAAAGATGGTAAGTCGTTTATAAAAAGAAGAAACAGGAGCGGAACAATATGGCTTCCCTGGGGGACACCTGAGAGGTTTAAAATTTCATTAGACAGAGCGGATCCTACCTTCACATACTGTTTTCGATTTTGCAGATAACTGCCGATCCAATTTAAAACATTACAATGGAATCCAAACATTTCAAGTTTCTTTAACAGAACATTATGTTGGACCCTGTCAAAAGCCTTCGAAAAATCTGTATAAATACAATCAACCTGAAGACTATTTTCAATTTTACGAAGACAATAATTTGTGAAGATAACTAAGTTGGTATTAGTTGATCTACCAGTCACGAAACCATGCTGGTTTTGTGAGATTTGATTACACACAGCGGCATATATCAGTTTCTTGACAACAGCTTTATTTTCGGAATTAGTTGCAATTTAGCTATAGGTCTGTAATTGTCAATTAATCTTTTAGGTCCAGATTTATGAATTGGGGTAACAAAAGAATGCTTCCAGCAATCAAGAAATTTACCTGACATCAGAGAGTTGTTAAAAATAATCTTAAGCGGTTGAACTAAACTACATTTGCATGATTTAAAAAAACAAAGGGGGCAAATTATCAGGCGCGATAATCGTACTCGAATCAAGCGATGATAATTCTAGAAGAATATCATCTTCAGTTAAAGAAATAGCACCTATGTCAGTAATTCGTTCACAATCAGGTAATGAATTGCGATCAATGACCTCATTCAAGAAATTTTATTGCAAAAATGATGCAAACATGTTACATATTTCATCAAGATTTTCACTATTGACTCCGTTATACTTCATAATGGATGGTATACCAATTGATTTTCGCTCAGGGTTTATGAATGACCAAAAAGCTTTAGAATCGCGTTTAATATAAGTTTCCATTGTTGAAACGTATTGTTTATAAACAAATTTCTTTAAAAATTCATATTCTTTTCGCAAACGTAAGAAATCATTACGCGCATTTAAATTTAATTTACCCAACTTATAGGCTTTATTCATAAATCATAACATTCTTCAATCTAGATAAACTGTTGTTATACCAACGAGGTATATTAGAACGAATTATTCGTTTAGTCGGCACAAACGTAGAAATTGTATAATCAATTATTTTTCTAAATTCTGTAAAAGCAGTATTTAAATTAGCAGAGTGAAGAGTGCTTTGCCAGTTTATAGAGCATAAAAAAATATTTATAGCATTATAATCTGCTTTAGCAAAATCTAACCTGTCACTTTTCAAACCCACAAACAATGACTTTAAAACCGACAAGTTAAATGAAACTTCCAACGCATCATGGAAAATACTATTATTCAGTAATTGAAAATCAGCTAGGCTTGCAGAAGCTTCGATCTCTTCGTTTATAAAAATTAAATCTAACACATTACCAATAGCGTTGCAAAATCCATTCAATTGGAGGAAATTCGTAGCAAGCATTGTGTCAATTACTTGAATTTAATTCTCTTTTGAGACATTAAATGGAAGAACACATTTGTCATCTTCAGAATAAACCCAAGTAACGTCAGGTAAATTAAAATCACCTAATACAATTGCATATGATGAGCTATATAAGTAATTAACAATATTAATTATATTTTTAATATGAGCTTTGTAAATTCCATTATCTGCATTCGGAGGAATATAAAAAACGAAAAAATATAAATGAATTAAGTCTGCATTTCCAGACAAATGAAAATCAACGCGGTCACAAATTTGTTCAATCAGACCAGACGAATTAGATAGTGGAATTTCTATACTCTTGCAAAAGTTTCCAACTTGCAACTTCCTACATCTCTTAATAGTCCGCGCACTCCCCGAATTGACGCGGCTGCCGCAAATACAAAGTTAAGTAAAAAAAAACTCATCATTCGCTGCCAATGCTGCCTCTGCTTTGCCGCCAGACTCACTCGATTATCTCGATCATAAACGACGCTGATCGGGCTCTGCTAGATGATTACTTTGAAATTAGTATTTTTTAAGAACTATTCATGGAAATCACTTGATTTAAAAACAAGATGATTGAACCGACTTTTATCCTTAAAAAATTGTACAATACCTAATTGTAAGTATTACCGTTATTTTTAAATATTTTTTTTTCCATTTGAAGTTTTTGTTTTTATAAAATCGCCCCTCCCGCTCAAATGGGGCGAGATAGACCTCCCATAGTAAAAAATGCTTGTAAATAACTGTTCTACACAAGTCTGTCGTTAAACTTTGTCGCCTGTGTTATCGTACTCTCACCATATATAGACCTTAGCAATATTGAATTTGATCTTTACATAATTAAAATTCTTAATTTTTTTTTCAATATAAATTTTTTTTTATTCTTTACTTGAAAGCAATTTTTTTTTCACATTTTGTTAATTTCTTACATCACTGTCAGTCGTACGGAAACCAATCCAACTTTGTTAAGATTAATTCAGACACCATAAGGAACACATTCATAAAAGTTCATCAAGCTGTTTGCGATACTATAAAGGACACACACAAACAACGAGTCATTTTTATTTATATAGATTTAAGATCCGCTGACCCGGAGAACTTCGTTCCGCCTAAACTTGATTAAATTATTAATATCTCTTTCGAGAGTCGATCATATCTATTGATAAATGTCAATTGAATTGACATCAATACATTTCATTTACACGGAAAATGAATTTCACACATTTCAGGTCACTACAACGCTTTGTGATCAACAACGTTGTTTGATTTGTTGTACGGTGCGTAAACAAACAATGCAGACGGCTTGTACAATATTGTCCGTGCGAAAATCAAGATCATTTTAGATTAAGACCACACACTTGCAACGATTGGCCTTGAGATTTGATGATTATCATGGCGAATGCGAGTGGAACGCTAAACTAAATGCGCTTGAAATTGAACGGCAAGTCGGTGGGTCATCATCTAAGTTCTTGAAATGAGGACTTCGTGGCCCAAGAACTTGCCTTTGTATATGGTGGCTTGGATGATGTTGTTCATGAGTTTCTTTACCGTCCATTGCACAATTACGAATGGTTCAGATTGAGCAGCATTATGGTGACTGAGCCGACTTTGAGTTGCAAATTGTACGGTGATGGTGATAGACCGGATACATCCAACGAATTTAAAAGTTCAATTCGTCATCATTTGTTGCGCGATCAACCGATTTAAACGAATGTAGTGTGGCTGCGATTGGATTTTGAATATTTAAATTAAAATCATCGACTTATTTATTCTTTGCAGCTAATGTCCGATCCGATGTTCGGAAACACTTTGCTTGAGGACTATGCCGCGTGATTCCATATTTTATCCAACAATCACCGCAGCTAGTTCGTCAATTGTGAGAGCATTGAATTGTCGTGCATGTGCACCACCAGGTCTTTTGTCTGCGCTGATGATGATTCTGTAATGATCAGAAGACCTCGCTTCGAATGTAGTTTTGAACAGTTTAAGCAACGCATTGCGTTAGTGTAGTGTTGCACTTGTTGTATGATCTCTAATTTCATTTCACGAAAAATTGAAAAAGGCTGTTTGAGTTCATCTTTAGAAAGTCGTGAATGAAAAACGTCACAATTGCATTAAACACGAATTGGTCATTGACAAAACAACTAATTGAAATTCGTTATCCACAAAACAAAAAACTTTTGTCGATTTAATAGTGTAAAATTGCAAAATTATATCAAACACAACCGCTTCGTATCAATTGTCAATGTGGAAAGATCGAATAGACTACATAGCTGTCAAACGTAATTGTGAGGGCGTTGCGCCATCTGTTGGCGAGCTAATTTTTATGAGGGACGAGGTACAAACCGGTGCCATTTCATTTTTATATATTTTTTTTCTTATTGTTCTGAACATAAAAAGATCCGATGCGATGATAAAACAACTGAGATCAAAAAAATCTAAGTGTTGCATCTTTGCTGCTATAGTTTGACGTTCATCTTCCAGTTATTTCTACATAGCAGCACGGGTTTGTTTGAAGAAGATCTACTACCACTAATTTAACTGTTTTCAGCAACAGAGATGGTTTTCGCAGCAAAAGGTCCACTGGTGATTTGATGACTTATCTAACCGAAAAGTGAAACCAATCTCTTCACCAGGGTGGTGAAAATAAGATCATTGCGCTTGATATTTCAAGGGCATTAGACATAGTTTGGCAGATGACAGTAACCTCAGTTTCTCGTATTTGTTTCCAGAATAACGCCATTCAACTTCGGGTGTCCTACTGGAATGGCAACGTGTGTTCAGTGCATTAATTTCCACAACCAATAGGCTAGAATTTAATGCTTTCAAAACACTCTTCTGTAATTAAAGCGAAATCTCAACAGTCTGCCATTAGCTATGAATGCTAATTGCATCACCGAAACCGACAGACTTCCATTCTCAGTATATGTGTGCTAATGACAACCTTTGTTGGAATGACTACATATTCGATGTCGCGAAGTGCCCTGCGAAATGTCTTGGCTTCCTTACGCGATGCAAGAAATAGTTCACTTCTTCTGATCTGGCTATATTTCATAAGCCGCTTATTCGTCCCAAACTTGATTCCAACGCTCATATCTGGGCTGGTGCTCCAATCACATGTCTGAGTAATCGTCGCAATGTCTCCTGCCAATCGTTGTTTGATCGATATTTCCCTAAAACATTTCAACCGCAACACCCGCCATGCCAGGAATGCGGATCAGTTCACTCTTAAGCCTACTTTCGGACGTACAGTGAAATACAAAGTTTCTTAGCCGTAAAACACGAATGTTGAATGCTCTATTACGCTATTTTATTCCTACACATGACGATTTACAAACATTCAAAACCATCGTGTAACGGTTTCTTGTCCTACCTACTTTCTTTTTTCCTTAAGGTCCGTGCTGTGCCACTTTGCACATGCAAATTAGAAAAACAAAAAAAATGTGGTTAGTGTTCTTGAGCAAGGTTTTCACTGTGATGTAGGATCAGGCCCTGTATGGGCCGTTAAGGCCTAATATGTATGTATGTGGTGGTGTCGAAGTTGCTTAGGGAGACAAAGATTTCATGTATTCGATATAAAGTAATGGGCTTGTCCGGTACTCGAATGCACGACTTTCCATTCAGTAAGCGAATCTGCACCGTTGCCACCGCAATTGTTTATCTTTTTTTTTAAGATCACTTTTTTATTTAAAAGAAGATAAACAATAATCAATAAAAGGAGCATAAACGTGTTGAAATTAAAAGAAAAGAGTCAATCTTGGAAACTCTTGGATCTGGGGTCTGGGGATACTCCTTGGGTTTGAAATGGCGTACTTCGCAGGTAAACCACTGGGGATGCGAATAAATGGTAGGGTTATGATCCATTTAATCCAGATAATAACCTCGCCGTAAGATGAAGAAGGAGTTATTATTTGCAAACACCCTGTCTTTGCGAATTCCCCGTTTAGTTGGGGTTTTATTTATTTTTTAACGGCATTTGTACCATGAGCACGCCGCTTTCATTAATGCGTTTGAATAATATTAAACTTGTTGTGTAACAATTCGTTTATGTATGCGTTTATTATAATAAAATTCCAGCTTGCCCATTTAATTTCATTTTTACGATTTTATGGCAAACGTCGGTCTTTATGATTCACTTGATGATAAATTTCCATACACATTAACATAAATGAATGAACTAATCCTCCGAAAGAGGATCCGCGATATGGTCAATAACATCATACCCAAAGATGAATCAAATCCCAAATGGTACACAATTTTAAATGCAAATAGATTCATAAACGTATGGCATTTGCAACCGCATTGCCTTAACTTAATTTTCATTTCACTTCATGTGATAAGATATACAGCATTTATCGATTCTATGAATTTTCGTGACCAATGAACTCTTTGGGAAAGTATCTTCACGTTATAATTAACGGGGTACTGCATCTGCATGCTCTTAGTGTCAATTTCCAAATTCTCTATGCAATCAGTGTTGTTATTTCAAATGAAATGCAAGCAAAACTAAAATCAGAATTACATTTCTTCTAAGACATACCCTCGGTTGAGTTAAATAAACTTTTCCTATCTAAATAAAAACATTTACTCCTATTAGGTAGCTTCTCTAAATGAATCCGTACGCCACCTACCCATCGTGTTTTCATTGTTATACGAGTTGGACAGACCCCCTACTTATTTGTTCCCCCCTCACTGTATTGTAGATATAGATTGGAAAAGTCCACCACTCAAAGTTAGGAACTTGAAATTAAACACAAATACTTGGTCTTTTGTTCTGCAACTAAGGGAGCACTGCCAACATTAGAGTGCTCACTATTTAAGAAAGTCCGAAACGAATTCGTTAGAGTTGGTATACACGGTAAACTTTACCACTTCTGCTGTGCATTGAACAAAATTAGTGTTTTACTGTAAATCAACTCGTATTCAAAGAACAAATAAACAATTCACGAATGTCCTTTATTTTTGTGTATTGATACTAGCAAGGTAAATAGTTTCCTTTTTGCCAACAGTGATAGCAGAAAGGGTCTTACGAAAGCTATGTCTTTTATGTAATGCAATCCAGATATTCGAGATATTATATTATTCGAGATTTATTTTGATAAAGTAAGCACCATTCGGTTATAATAATCGACACTTACTTGAATAGGCAGATGTGATGGAAGATATAAGCTCGCATAAGGAGACGCGGTAGTGCCTCCACCACCAAGGGCAATAGCTGAACTAAGACTATCAGGAAAATGGGCCTAGTTACATGTTGCGATACTAATGCTCAGAACATGGTTTGGCTCAGCAGCAAATGCAACATGCGTGGAAACCATCTCCTGGACTTCATACTGTTACAAAATGAAAAAGAATTCTTTATTGAGTATTCATTTACAGGTGTACTTAACCAACATTCTGGCTGGCTTCCAAAAACCAAAAATAGTGTCAAAAGTCAGATGGCTTGTCATATTCGTGTCAAGCAAGGTAGAACTGTTGTTTCATGATGCGAAAAGGGTTTCGCATCTCGTTACATTGCCCCCTTCTTATGGTTAATGTTCTGAATTAAGCTGATAGAACTGCTTCAAGCGATTAAAATGGACAATTTTTTTCGTTCTGCCTTTCTGGATGCGTCTGAATTCCTTTGTCGAACCTCGTAGGGACCATCCCAGTCCGATTGTAGCTTGGGATTCTTGCCTTTTTTCCTGGTGGGGTTATGAAGCCAAACGAGCGGCCCAGGGTCAAAAGTCTGATTCGTGCTTCTTAAATCATAGCGATGCTTCATCTTGCGGCTACTCTTTTCCAGCTTATAGCAAATGATGCTGTGCATCTCCGACACTCGACCTCGAAGTTTTTTCAAATATGCGTTGTTATCCACGGCGTCGGATTAATGTGGTGCTAAGAGGTCTTCTGCTGGAAGACGAAGTTCCCGCCCATAAATCAGCATAGCAGGAGTTCCCCCCGTAACATCGTGGACTGCTGTACGATAGGCAAGCATTAAAAGTGGTAAGTGCTGATCCCAATCGCGCTGATGTTGTTCGCAGAATTTTGCTAGATAGTCCAGTACGGTTCGGTTGAACCGTTCCACCATACCATCAGATTGGGGATGCATAGCCGTAGTTCTTGTTTTCTCGATTCCTAGGCGTCCCATGGTCTTGGTAAATATTTCTGACTCGAAATTACGACCCTGGTCACTGTGGATCTGCATCGACATGCCATGACGGGAAAAGACGTCAGTTATTAAGCGGTCTACAACGGTTTCGATGGTTTGGTCAGGAATTGAGAAACATTCGGGCCATTTTGAAAAGTAGTCTATGCAGCACATGATGTAACGATTTCCTGCGTCGTCGGTCCGAGGAAGTGGCCCCAGAATATCAACAGCAATGCGTTCGGCTTCCTTCTTGCTTGGCAAACCTTGCAGCACTTACGAGTACACCATATCCGCACATCTTCTGAACAGCCAATCCAATAAACTGACCTTTGAAGCCGTTTTTAGAGTTTTACTAATACAAAAATGACCTCCAGAAGGGCTGTCGTGGACGATTGAAAGAACCTGTCGTTGAAGTTGCTTTGGGACGACGGTTTGGTAAATAATATCGGTGCGCTGAAAATGCTTTCGACAGAGAGTTTCGTTCCGAAGACACAAAGTTTCGAAGATAGCCCAGTAAGATTTTAAGATGGGGTCGGATTGGCTGATGGTTCTTTGATCGGGGTCTTTTGCTTTGCCTTACCCAATCTTTGACGAGCTTTATTTCATCATCGTCATCTTGAAGCTTTCCGATGTCATCCACCATCAGCGTTCCCGTGATTTTTACCCTGTCGATGCAGAACCGTAAAGTCGTACTCGGCTAATTGCTTCAACCATCGTGCCAACTGACCTTTAAATTTCATCAGCCACTGTAAAGACGAATGATCAGCCACTGTAAAGAAGAATGATCTGTTCGCAAAGTAAATTGACGTCCAATCAAATATGGCTTGAAGTGTTTTACGGTTTTTATAACTGCGAGAAGTTCCTGTCTCGTTACGCAGTAATTTGTATCCGGCTTGGAAAACGTCTTACTTTAAAACTCAACTGATGGATGTTGCGTCCCATCAATGATCTTTGAGAGCACAGCACCGCATGCAAATTTACTTGCGTCTGTATCTAAATCAACTGACTCGCGTTCCTTGGAGCCAGCGAACTGCCGTTTAAATGCTCTCTTTGAAGTCGGCTAAGATTTTCTTGGACAGCATCAAGTTTATCCTCAGCTTTGTGAATATTGATTGGTTGGGAGAGGCAGAAATTATTTCAAATTCAAGTGTTTCACCCACCTGAATATCCGGAGCCCCAGGTAAAGTTGTTTGAATTTGGCGTGCATGAAAATATTTTTTTCTTTTCAGCGAAGGACAATCGATGAACCCATATTTCTTCACGAACTGATACCATTTGACTTTGCCCAAATATCGTGTTGAGCTCAGAGGAAGATTCATTCCACGGGAGTTTATTTTGTCGACCGAGCGGCTATGGACGTTCAGGGCCAAATTGGTGTTTTTCGTCAGCGGTTGCTCCTTTTGGCTGACGAATTCCCGTTTCCCGAAATGTCTCTTTCCTCGATGGGCGAGTGAGATGTGCGTAGCCCGCCGTGCCGTTTTGGTTGCAATACGACTGAATTCTATTCGAAGTGCAATTTCCAAAGCATCGTGAAGTGATCTAGGCTCGTTTTCCCGTACCCTGCACTGAACCTCAGCGTCTGAAATGCCATCTAAAAATTGTTGAGTACACAAACTGTCCAGAACTTCTTTGTTCCATGTTGGATATACTAATCGAGCCAATCGTTGCACATCGTTTGCGAATTCAATTAATTTTTCCCCGTTGTTTTGATATCTCGTACGAAAGACGCCGTAGGCATTCCCAGAGGGGATACTAGCCCCAAAACGCCTGCGGAGTGCCGTTACCAGAAGTGAATAATTAGATAGAGTTGCACCTTCCAATGCGCCCACATACGATAGCGCTGAACCCCGAAGACTAGCAGAGAGAAAAATAACCGATTCCATTTCAGACCATTCGTTGGCTCTAGAAACCATGCGCAAGTATGTCTCATACTCTTCCCACGAAGATCTTCCATCGAATTCCATCAGATTAATGGCAGGTCTTCTCGAAAAATAACCAAGTGGATGGTTTTCCGTGTAAAGACCTGAACAACGAGGTTCTCGATCTCTTTGGCTGGACTGTTGAATGGAGAAAATAAAATTTCTTGGATTTGCCATTTGCTGTGCTTGTGCTGGTGGGCTTGTCCATATGTAATCACAATTGTTTGAAGAGACATTAGGTGGAGAGCTCGTTACTAATGGATTTCGAGATGCTGATCCATCGACTAGGGGCATAGACTATCAGCGAATACACGATTTGCAAAAGCTGTTGCATTGATCGTTACAATACTATCGTCTGATCTTACAATCAACAATGTTGGTTCACGGCCAACTTTTTTGACATCAAGAAGACAGCAGCTGATAGACTTAACTTTATCTAATAGGTACTCTGAGACCATAGATACATTGAATTCCAAATCGAATTCGAAGTCATAGCTTTGCAGGCTGGGAGGGATCAGAGAAAAAATCACTTGGTTACGCTTCAGGGTGTAGTAAGGTAAGGCTCTCAAAACTCCGACCAAACTTAGGACGAGACAAAATGTAGAGCAAGCCGGCCAAAAGCTGAACAGTACCATTACCAGCTGCTTCGCACTAACGTGCCCAGTAAACAAGAACACCTGCAAAACGCCAGTTCCCTGGTGGAGTTCGGAACTGGAAAGAGTCCGAAGAGAAGCTAGAAAACTTCTAAATAGGTCCCTTAAGACTGATTTGTAGGAAGACTGGAATCTCTACCGATCGAAACAGAAAGAATATAGGAGGTTAATGCGGGTGCCGAAAAGTGCCTCTTATAGGAAGAGGCGACAAGGTTGAAATAGTATTTGAAACTAGAAGGGCGGTTAGAATTCTGGAAAAAGGCAAACCAGTCAAATTGGAATCACTTAGGAAACTTGATGGCACCTTCAGTGAGACGAAAGCGGAAGCTCTTAGTCATCTGCTGGAGTCTCACTTTCCGGGTTACCAAATAACTATTGCTCACAACCAGCCTCGATCACCGCAACTGGGAGTGAGCCGAGACAAACAACACGGCGTACCTAGTATAATGCAAGGCTGTGGTAATGGACATAAATACTTATTAGGCCTTAACGGCCCATACACTATAACCTAGCTTCGCCAACCACTTTCATGCGAAGTGGAGGGGACCTACAGTTTTGCGCCGAATCCGAACGGCAAATTTGATGGCAATTTGATACTCTTGGATGTTTGTCAGACGTTCGCAAGAGATCCCAACAACACGCGGTCCCTCATCTAAGTACTAACCACGCCCTACGTCGTTTAATTGCGATGATCGAACGAGAACCAATTGATTCGACCGACGTGGCAAGGTCGTTGGCGACGAGGATGGACGAGGATATCAACCCCGTTTGACGGCTTCAAGTTACCTGGCACGGACGGAATATACCCAGCCATGCTTCAACAATCTACAAACCAGTTTCTACAGACTATGGAACAATAAAGAGAATCTTCACCGCTATCCTGGCACTGGCATACATACCAACACCCGTACAGTTAGAGTGGCATTTATACCAAAAATTGACAGAAATGACCAATTATTGTTACTCGTCAAGAACTTCAGACCAATCAGTCTTACTTCCTTCTTGCTGAAGAGCAAGGAAAGCCTGGTCGAGCTTCATGATGTGCGCGAAACTGCTTTGCGATTGCAGCCCCTAGAAGAATTGAATATGTGATGGGCATTTTCATCGATATTGAGGGTGCTTTTGACAATGCGACTTTTGACAGCATGTGTAACTCTGTCAGACAACACGACGTAGACGAGTCTGTGCTGTGGATTAACGCAATGCTAATGAATTGAACGTTGGTCGGGGCTGCGGATTGTGGCCGTCTGTCGACTCTCTGTTGAACGCTATCAACAGCTCTAACGTCTACTCTCAGGCGTACGTGGATGATGTTGCCGTACTTCTGATGGATCATGCCTAGCGACTGCGTGCACCAACACGCAGGCGGCCTTAGGCATGATCGATGACTGGTGGCCTAGGAATGGGCTCTCAGTCAATCCTCTAAAAACTGAGGTTGTTCTCTTTACGAGAGGGAATGTTAACTCACCCGGTGCTAAAAGGCATCACAATCCAACTCTCCAATGAAGCAACATATTTGGAAGTCATCCTGGATAGCCAACTTCTTTGATCCAAGCATGTTGTTCAAATGTATCGCTGCACCTATATGCTGGCGATGTACAAATATACTTGTCCCGTCCGATTGGCTTACAGGAGGATCTAATTTGTAGGATTAATGAAGATCTTACGGCAATTTCCAAGTGGTCCATTGATAATGGTCTGACATTGAATCCGGCTAAGTCTCAACTTATTGCTATTTCCAAAAAGCACATTGACACTTCACTCCTGCCTCCAGTTTTTCTCTCCCAACTCCAGCTACAGTTTGTTGAATGTGTCACCAGTCTAGGTCTTAAAATTAATCGGTCACTCTCAGCTGTTAATCACACTAACTACATAGTGGGAAGAATCTATTCTGGATTACGTAGACTCTGGCGATTTGCCGATATAACACCAGTTAATACCAAACTACGACTCATAAAAACCTTATTAGTACCTATAATTGACTTTGCAAATGTGGTCTATTGTAAGCCTGACTCGCACTCCCAACATAAAATCCTTGTAGCTTTTAATGACATGGTAAGATACGTGTATGGCCTCCGACGATACCAACACATCTCACATTACCATCAACTGGTCCTTGGATGCTCGCTACAGCAGTTTCTTGATGCAAGATGCTGTATATTTTTGCACAAAATCATGCAAAATAAAGCGCTCCATTACGTTTTTGATAAACTGCAATTCGCTCAATCTCTTAGAACTACTAATCTTATAGTACCGGCTTTCAACTACTTGAATTCTTCACGACTTTTCCTTGTTCATGCAACCAGGCTATGGAACTCCCTTCCTTCCTCAATCAAAAGAATAATTGGTACAGCATACTTTAAAACTGCAATCTTTTCTTTCTTTCGATAAAAAAAAAAAAAAAAAAAAAAAAAAAAAAAAAAAAAAAATTGTTGTAGTAATATTAGGTGTAAGATTGATGTATGTATTATTATCATTATGAATTATATACATAACGTATTGTAAATTCCAAAAAAAAAAAAAAAAAAAAAATTATATATTGTGAGATTAGCTTTAAGATTGATTTATTATTATTATCTATAATTATCCGTATTGTAAAGTACTACAAAAGACTGAGTCTTATTTGTACATTGGAATAAAATTGAAATTAAATTGAAATTAAATTAAATTAATGTTGAGCTGAAGACTGCCAGAGCGCTGTCGGCTTTCTGGCTATGCAAGGATATTTTCGGCAAGATGTAGATCTTTTCATCAAAAAGAGTCCCATGGATTTACACGGCTATGAATATACCATTTTAAGTATGCGTATGTTGGTTGGTGGAATAGCTTTCACGTAAATACGTTACTGCTGCTTTCGCGACATCATTAGACTTTTCTTCTCGTTGGCCAAACTGGCGCCAGTCTTATAAACGTAGACTTATGATATCCTAATGGCAATGGACTATGTTGTGAGGAACATGTGAAGGGGTGGGGTATCTGCGTCTGTAGCGACAGTCAAACTGCCCTTAAGGTCTTGCTCAATCCTTTAACCACTTCCAAAATAGTTCGTGAATGCAAGATCTATCTGAACTCGGTCGTAAGGCGGAATTCATTTAGACTTGTCTGCGTCCCGGGTCATAATGGAAATGAGATCTCCGATGAACTTGCTAGACAGGGCTCAAAGGAAGACTTCTCAGGACCTCAACCGGCGTTATGTCTACCTGCGTCATCGATTATTCCATTCCAGTGACGGTTGGGTTTCTTATGAACACAATCGCAGATGGCATGACTCTCAAGGGTGTAGACAAACTTCTGTAAAAATTCTGTAAAAAATCTGCGGCGTTCTTGTTGTCTCTCAACAGAAAACACTGCAGACAAATTACTGATTTTGCCAAGCATCTTAAGGTGTTAGGCTTAAGCGATACCACCAACAGCGAAGCCCGTGGAGTAAACGATGACACTGCGAAACATTTCCTTTGTGATTGTCCTGCTTCCTATCGTATCAGGTGGCAGGTATTTGGTGCTGATGTGGTGAACGCTGCAAGCCTAAGCTTCGTATCACAGAAGCGCCTACTCGTTTTTCTTAGTCCTATTGCCAAGCAAGAGTTGATAATGGCATCAGTCTTAAAATTCCAACCACTTTTTCAACTTGAACGTCGATGGCATTACCACTTCGCTTCCCTGTGAGTTCAAAACTCGTGATAGGACCACCGAAAAGCACTACTCGAACATATCACACCATACTGACCGAACATTTCAATTGCAGCAATCACAATCGTACACAAAGCAAAGGCACAGCTGCATAACCAACCAATAACAGACCAACATTACATGAAAAAATAATATACAACCACAATATTCGGGATTTTCGACGGGACGCATTAGCAACCACACCACTTGCAATGCATTCATGCGAAAAATCACAAAAACATTTATCTGCGCCATGTTATGATATCATTAATATTAAACATTGGAATTTAAAACTAATTACAGGCTTTGACGCAAATGAATAGATTATTAATTTGCATACGCATAATCGCCGGCTCGAGCGGCAAGAGCAGCCTGTCTGTTTGGCCGTCAATCCGTCTTTGGATTCCAAAAATATCGTTCCATTGTTATCAGTTTGTCTGCATTGTATAGTCCCTCTGAGTGCAGGCATGTACGACCGCCCACCCGAATATATTTACATGGAATCCATAAACTCTTCACCACTACACAAAGCCGGACTAATGAATTAATTTCGGACTGAATGAGGCCGATGCAATTAAGCTGGTTTTAATATTACCACGATGACGACAACGCACGTTGTACCACTCTCGATGATGACGATAGGTATGCCGCAGCTCTGCATATAGATGCAGTAGTCATCGGGGGAAAAAAAATAAGCCCAGCTTATCGAGATATGTTCATTATTAATTAAACGGAAAATAAGTGTTTTTGTTTTTGTCCTGCTTATAATTACAGCGCACCTACATTCACAGATTGCGAATCCTCTTTGGCCAATTGAAAGCTTTGCATTCTCTGATAGGGGAATTCTCGTAGGTGCGCTTATGAATTTCGAGGTGAGGTGTCATGGAATAAAGATTACTCGTGTAATTTACTGTAAACTCCACAATTTGGCGCTATTGGAAGTCATTTAGGTCAGGAGTTAATCGGAATTGGATGATTTGAATATCTAGGTAGGTACTTAGCGTATATTAACACAATTAAATAGCTTAATATACTTTGTGTTTGCTGTATAATAAACATGAATGGTGATACACCACACCTTATTGAAAGTGGGAACATATTCAATCATTTTATATTGGGCCCGTTTTATTGGTAAGTGTAAGTATTATCAACATCTTAGCTAAGGTTCGGAAAATAAATAACTGTACGACCCCGCAACCATCCACACTCATTTGCTCATAGTGGAAAAAAGAAAATTGATTTGGAAAGTTAAAATTAGATAAATTGTACGGGAATAAAAAAATTCGAGATTTGTTTTCGTGAATAAACGTCTAAAAACACATTTTTTTCACCGAAAATGAATTTCAAATCAAAATGACAGACGAATCAGTCAGTGTTTGGGTGGCGCTAGAAAATCTATGAACATTTCTTGGACTTTTGCTCTGAAGGGCATACGGCCTCACATGCAGAAGCTGAGAGGGCCAATACGCTTTGCAGTTAATTCTTTTGCACATTGTTGGTATTTATATATTGCCTGAAAAAATGTATTTAGATATTATGATGATCAACCTTATATCATCCTGTCTATTTATATTTACCTAAATCTTCTTGAAAATTATATTGTTGTTTTGGACTCTTAACCTAGGTCTCGTTGCGGTTTTTTTGAAGCACTCCTAGGAATAACGGCGAATATTTTTATAACAACGACTTTTCGGCAGATATCTACGGTTTTTTCGTTTACCCGTCGTCTTCTTATAATCACAAACATGTATATATGTAAATTCATTAGCCAGGAATAAACCACAATATTTCCGAGTTCTAATAAACCCAACAAAAAAAATCCATTATCGACATCTTATTTAGGGGAAAAAATACATGTCGAATACAAATATCCATGTACGACACAGATCCACAACAATTTTATGGACTTATTTTGTATAATAATTTTCCAATTTTCCCAAAAAAAAATTTAAAGGAAGGAATTATTGTTAGGAACGATTTTTTCTATCCACTTTGCGAAGAAAATGACTACCTTTTTTTGTGCTCGTATTAGTGGGCGAATTTTAAAAATTCTTACACTAAATCATCTCGGGCACTTAGAGAGTACTATCACAGATAATAAAGTTACATCACAGGTAATAAAGTTACATACATAGATATCGCATGCAGAGTAAAAAAAACATAGGGACGGGCTACAGTCCGCTTGGGCGAACTGTTGGATACCCTATTCTTATTCCTATCCCTCATAAGTGGACGTGACAAAAGTCTAAGTATGCTTGAATTGTTAAGAACGCTCTACATATTTTGTTATATAACATTTTAAGGATTTTACCGAAAAAACGCTCCCTAGCTCAAACTTGGGTGTTTCAATAAAATTGTTTTATTTAATTGTGGGCGTGTCAGTAGGCGGATTTAAAAAAAATTAACACATGAGCATAAAGGGCCCCTAGACAGTATCTATTATAAATTTCAGCTCCCTAGATCAAACTTTGATATTTCAAAAAAAAAAAAAAAAAATTTAAATTGTGGGCGTGTCAGTGGGCGGATTTTGAAAATATTTACACATGAGCATAAAGATCCCCCTAGAGAGCATATATTATACATTTCAGCTCCCTAGCTCAAATTTTATTTTTTCAATAAAATTGTTTTATTTATTTGTGGGCGTGTCAGTGGGCGGATTTTGAAAATTTTATTTCCCGTGCGGTTTTTGGAGTCATAGATCATATATAAAAAATTTCAGCTTTCTAGCTCAAAATTCGATTTTTTTCGAAAAATTTGTTTTTTGAGTTTGTGGGCGTGTCTGTGGGCGGATTTCAAAAATTCGTAAACTTGATTATTTCGGGACCCTACAGAGTATATGGTTAAAATTTCAGCTATCTACGTCCAGTTTAAGGCCTAATTTTTGCCGACGGACGGACGGACGGACATGGCTAGATCGACATTACTTTCGATGCTGATCATAAATATAGTAACTTTTAGAGGTCTACGGGCAATATTAAGGTATGTTACAAACTATGCGTCAAAATTAATATACCCTTAGAATAGGGTATAAAAATGACCACTTTTTCAACGCATAAAATTCTCAAACCTAAGTGTTGTTGCATCAAATCGGTATGAGAAACCATTTTAAGTTGTATAGTCGTGGATATCAACCATCCTCCAGCGTGTTGTAACTTCGATATACGAACATTTTTTTCATAATTATTTCGTTTTGCTGCAACCCTTTATTTTGTTTTAAGTCTTAATCGATCTTGCAAACGAAGATATACGAGTTACTGATTGTGTCGCTGTCGCTGGTGTTTATCTGGATCGCTACACTGTGTTGTGTTTGTGTGTATATATTTGTTGAGGAGGCATATCGAATATTATGAATATGTATATATTTTGAGAAGGACGCCAATGTCACTTTTGTTCGATTTTATTTTTCAATTTCATTTTCATTCGTCGTTAACTTTCGAGGGACTTGACTGTTTTTGGTTTATCATTTAGCGATTGTTTTTTCAGCGGTATACTTTTTAAATATTTAGCAATATGTGATACAAGTTAAAGGAAGTCTGGCGTTTCTTGTTCGATTGGTAAAAAAATCGAAAAGCAATTTCCCCGATCTGAACATTTTTGCATGTCCTTCAAATGAAAAAAATGAAACTTTGAGTAATTTATGGAGGCAGGCATGCGATTTTAAGACCGAAGGAAAATATTTTGTTTGTCAAAATCATTTTTCTTCGGAATTTATTGGCAGAAAAATTATTTAAAGCAGCTGTTCCCTCCTTAAATCTAAATTGCAATTTAAATTCAGACATAAGTCTAGAAAATCTTTCATCTTTGCTACCAAAACGGAGAAGGACCTTTATAAGTTCAAATATTTCTTGCGTTAGGTGCAATAAATTATGAGAAAAATGCGCACAAGAGGAGAAAACAAATTCTGTATGGGAAAAAAATATGTTAAGCTGCAGACTTAAAATTCAAAGCTTGCGAAGAAACTTCGTTCTAGAACTAAAACACATAACGCTCTACGAACTAGCAAAATATCAACTACTCTTTCATCGCAAATAGTAATTGTGATGATGACGATGTAGAATTCTTAAATTTAGATACCTCCCAGACTCAACCGCACACATTAAGAACTTTTTTGTTACCTTAAGCACGCGAGGAAACTGTGTTTTAAAATACTTCGTTCGAAAAAGTGATAAATGAAAATAAAATTTCAAATGGAATTTCATTGGAAACGACTGCCATGCGTTATTTTACAGGATATCTGGCATTTAAAATGTAAGTGTGCATTTGTTGTTCCAACCAAATTTGAAAGAACAACATGTCTTATGCACGATTCGAACGAGTTCGATCAAACGGGGACGTAGGAGTAAATCCCATTCGCCTGAAAAAGCGACATATTTTTTGTAGTAATTATTGTAAGAGTTAAGCATGTAACTCACACTGTCAAACCATATTTATATTCATGTACCTACGTTATATACACATCTAGTCTTACAAGTGTAAGATTAAGAATAAGAATAAAGAGAGGGTCAGTTTTATGATCGCATTCACAGAAACCGGACGTGTTATTATTTAATCCGCAGACTCGATAGCAAAACGGTAAAGTAGCGCAACTACATTTTTTACTCTGCGTGCGATATCTACGAGTATGTAATTTTATAATCTGTGGTACTATGGTCTCGTGGTGACAACTGTTGGACGGTAACGGGCAAACGCTAAGGACGTGCGTTCATGACGAGAGGCAATCAGCAACTTATCGATACTCCTGATAGTACTTTCGATGCTTAAAGAAAGCTAACCAATAGTAAATAGACAGACAGCCCAGAGACTGATGAACAGATTTATAAATAATTCTGCTCATTTTTTCAAATTCTTGGAACGATTTGCTATACAAACATTTGATTGTTCATTGTAAGTATATTTCACCAAATTCAAAGCGCAGTGCAGCCTTTTGAATGAAATACTAAAATAATTGTAATATGTATACGAATAAATATAAAAATTATTATGAATAAATGATAAAACTTTTTATTTTTTTTGTGACCTTTTTTCAATAATTTTAATATTTTATATCCAGTAACACTCGAGCTGAAAATCATCTGCCGGCCTGCCTTGGATGGTGTTGAAAAGGGACTGAGATCTTACACTCATGCCTGCTGATACTAGTCTCTACCCGGCTGACATTTTTGAGCCATCCATAAACCATTCTGAGTTAATTTTAGTCTGAAGAAAATAAATTTTGTTTTTTTTTATTTGGGAACATGTTCATAATTATAATGAGCACTTGAGTAGGACAGCCCTTACGTCTGTTTTCTATCCTTCATTGCTCCCAAACCAAGCATGCTAGAGACTTAATTTTTTTTTGGAAATTAAAGTTAATTTAATTGCTGTAGTTTGATCAGAAGGAAGATTAAATGCTAAAGCTTAAAATTTAAAAAAAATATTATCAACCAAAAACCGGAAAAATGCGGGGTCGAAAATTTGCACCACTTGAATAGGGCACTTATAATAAAAAGAAAACATTTTAGAGATTTCTGATTCTTTTTATTACAAAAATAACTTAAATTTAAAATAATTGGAGTATTTTACATTCAGAAAAAAATGTTTAATAGTGTGTTGAGCCACCTTTCTGTTCCAAAACTTTACACATCCGGTTTGGAAGGGATGTATACAAATTAGCCAAATAATTCCGTGAAATCGAGCTCCAAGCTGATTCGATGGCTTGGGTTAGTTCGGGTATAATCCAATATTGTTGTCCTGATCCGTATACTTGACGTGTCAACCATCCCAAACATTTTCAATTATATTTAAATCCGGAGAAGAGGCCGGCCAGCATAATAGCTCCACATTTTGGCTCTGTATATATGTAGGTTTTAACTACCCGAGCTGTATGTATTATCGAATTATCATGTTGATAAATCCACGGCAGAGGTCCAAAAAGGGTATGAAAGTATAGATAGGCTTTTTTCAATATGCCATTGTAAGACAACGCATTCATTGTGGTTGACATAAATTGTAGTTGACAGGTTCTAGAATAGGAAATGGCCCCCAACACCATCACACCTCCAACTCTGCTATGCACCCGGTCCAAATAATGTGTTTTTGCTGGGGTCATGGAAATAGTAGCTGGCTATAGCCATCGGGACCTTTCAAATTAATTTTTTTTTCATCGGAGAAAACTACTTTATGCCACTTCGAAGTCTAGGTCACATGTGCGCGACAAAAACTGAGGCGTTGCTCTTTTCGAACCGGGTTCAGAGGTGACTTCTTCTTGATTTTCAGTCTTTTTATATGTTTAGCTTTCGAAATAACACGACGAATAGTTGTAAGACTTGCCTTGACACCGCATTTATCCCTGATTTTTGCCAAAGAGTCGTTAGAATTTGACGCTTTTCTTAAAATAAGTCGCCTTTCCGCATTATTAAGCACGCTGTGTGTCCGGCCTTTCATGTTTTTTTTTTTTAAATTCGTACTCATTACTTAAAAATGTGGATATAACGTGTCGGCTCCTCTCGATTTTTTTAACTGTTTTGGCAATAGATTATGATTTGTCCTTTTCCGCCGCGGTTAATGCTTTTCCTCGACCCATTTTAGGTTTTTTTTTTTTAATTAAATAGTCAAAATTAGCAAAAGAAATCGATCAACGAAGAATAGGAGTCCGCGTGCCAAAGACAACGATCAAACTAAATGCATGTTCTATTCAAGTGGCGCAAAAATGTTGCTTTAATTCCAACGAATGTTAACACATATAACGGCTCTTTTCCAAAACTTGCAATTTTGTCACAGAGAAAGAAGAAGAGTTGGACAAAGATAACGGGCATAATATCATTATTTTATCATTCCGTTTTCGAGTTATGACCAATTGCAAATATAGTTTACAAGGTGTTCTATTCAAGTGGCGATGAGTGAATGTATTATAGGACGCTTAAAACGCTATTTAGTACAGTTCGTCGATTCAACGAATAATAAGCTTACCTATTGGGGGTACTCGATAGGCAAATGGCTTTGGACTATTTTGTGAGGAACAGGTGGAAGGGTGGAGTATCTGCATCTGTACCGACAGTCCGGCTACGTTTAAGGCTTTACTCAACCCTGTAATCACTTCCAAAATAGTTCGTGAATGCAATATCTCACTGAATTCAGTCGGAAAGCTGAATTCACTTAGACCTGTCTGGGTCTCGGCTCATATCGGGATCACAAGAAATGAGATCTCCAATGAACTTGCTAAACAGGGCTCAAAGGAAGACTTCTCAGGATCTAAACCGGCGTTATGTCTGCCTGAGTCCTCGGTCAGGGTTTCCATTGACGGTTTGGTTTCATATGAACCCAATCGCAGATGGCATGACTCTCCAAGGGCAGACAGACTGAACTAATTCTTCCCAACGTTTGTAAAAAATCTGCGGTGTTCTTATTATCTGTCAACAGAAGAGACTGCAAGTAAATTGCTGGCGTTATTACGGGCCATTACGCTTTTGCCAAGCATCTTATAGTTTAAGGCTTAAGCTATACCACCAACTGCAAAACCTGTGGAGAAAGCGATGACATTGCGGAACATTTCCTATATATGATTTTCCTGCTTTTGCTCGTACCAGCTGGCAGGAATTCGTTGCTGATGTGTTGAGTGCTGTCAACCTAAGCTCCTAATCATTGATGCGCCTGCTTGTTTTTCTTAGAAAGACGACAAAATCTATATATTAATACGGAGTTGCCTATAACGTGTTTCCACCCATTTTTGCTATTACACGTCACATAGAATGCCAACACTATACATATTTGGGTAGGGGGCAATACATAGAAGTGCACAATACAAAAATTATCCACATATATAACACACATTATGAATTACAGCAGGTAAAATGAAGCGAATGGGATGAAATTACAACAACTACAACATTGCTGTGTGAGGCAGTAATCTGCCAATCGGAACGAAAAAAATTTATATCATGAAGTTACTTGAAAATGCTTAAAGTTACTTACAAATGCTTGAAGTTACTTGATAATGCTTGAACATACTTGAAATTACATGGACATGCTTGAATGTGAAATCAGAGAATGCAATGTCGAAAAATTTAATTTTCCGATTAATATGTATAACAGTCGACTTTGTTTTTTTTCAACTTATGGAATAAATTGGTCGAATTTCGACCAAGGGGCGACCCCTAGTTTCAGTAAAAGTGGTATATCTTCCTGGCAGTACAACTTCCTGGGACCAGTATTGAGTCTGAGTGCTTCAGTGTAGAAAGTCTCGCACCCCAAAAAAATGAGTAGGAGCTGCTCCCCTGCAACCGCCCAACCTGGGTTCAGTGCTGGATTAGGGGTTAGTGCGAAATAAGATGTAAACACACAATTTTTGGCGCCAAATTTAGTTTTCATTTAATCTTACCTCGCACCTAGTCCAAATCCAACTGCAAATCCAAGCAAACACATAGTCTCAAGTCATAGGTGGGAAATAATTTAACACATTTTTTGGTGAAGTTATGAAATTACAACAACTACAACATTGCTGTGTGAGGCAGTAATCTGCCAATCGGAACGAAAAAAATTTATATCATGAAGTTACTTGAAAATGCTTAAAGTTACTTACAAATGCTTGAAGTTACTTGATAATGCTTGAACATACTTGAAATTACATGGACATGCTTGAATGTGAAATCAGAGAATGCAATGTCGAAAAATTTCATTTTCCGATTAATATTTACGAGTATAACAGTCGACTTTGTTTTTTTTCAACTTATGGAATAAATTGGTCGAATTTCGACCAAGGGGCGACCCCTAGTTCCAGTAAAAGTGGTATATCTTCCTGGCAGTACAACTTCCTGGGACCAGTATTGAGTCTGAGTGCTTCAGTGTAGAAAGTCTCGCACCCCAAAAAAATGAGTAGGAGCTGCTCCCCTGCAACCGCCCAACCTGGGTTCAGTGCTGGATTAGGGGTTAGTGCGAAATAAGATGTAAACACACAATTTTTTGGCGCCAAATTTAGTTTTCATTTAATCTTACCTCACACCTAGTCCAAATCCAACTGTAAACCCAAGCAAACACATAGTCTCAAGTCATAGGTGGGAAATAATTTAACACATTTTTTGGTGAAGTTATGGCCCGTGAACTTATTTTCCTGCACCTATAAATGCATTATTATGCATGTATATGTGAGTATATGTTATACACTCTGCGATATGGAGGGTAAATCAAGCTGGATATCGGGAGTGCAACCAGAATCAGAGTTGATAATGATTCACAACCAAAATTTGTTTATATGTACTTTGGAAAAAATTTAAAATTTCAAGGACGTTTCATACGACGCAGTCGTTATGTTTATTTTGTCTTCAAGAAATTGATGGGCGCAGTAATCATTGACGAAAATAAATTCAAGGCCCCCGATCTGCTTCTGTTATCCATAACTTCTGCATAAATAGACAAGACTAAGACAAGACCCAAGACAAAGCTATCAAATTATTATTTCTGTAATGTAAGCAACATTTCTAATTCGTAATTCCAGTAAATTTAATAAACCATAAACCATGTAGGGGTGAAAACAATGCCTCTAATTTTGTTATTTACATTTTTTTGAAGCCGGTTTGATTCTAAACCCCGTCGCATTATATTTGTTTGAATCTAGCTGAATTAAATTAGAATAAGTTTAGTAAAACATTTTTTTTGGATAGGTATTCTCAACTTGATTTTTTTCATTGAGGTGATGTAAGTAGGCACATACTTGCAACAAATAAAAGTGATGAATGTTACCAGAAAAACTAATTTTTCTGTTAGAAAAGTTTTTTTTGGGTCTAACATGGGCTTTCAAAACAAAACAGAAGACTGCTGCTATATGTAATCCATCCGTTTCCTCTAACAGACCCCTTTATGCAAGATGATGTCCCTTGCCGTACCTCAAAAAAGCTTCATAAATTAAACAAATATTAACGTTCTTCCTTAGCCTGTCAATTTTCCAGGGGCTGGATGACGTCATTTGAAAACAATAGAAGATATCAATTTTGTTTATCATATCGGTATAGGTAGTAAGACAAAAACACCGCCATTGTCGCACGAAAGCTGTATTTTTTGCGCGTATATAAGCTTATGAGTTCTGGAAAAAGATTGCAGACATCGGGTCCAAAGGGCTCATCTCCAACCTGATTACAGGCGATGCAATGCCTCACCATAAAGAGCATTGAGCGGGTAAAAAAGCCGAATTCGGAATATAATACGGTTATTGGAGGACTAGTGCGGGTTTGTCGCAGGGAAATCAACCACAGATGCAATCAAAAGTTTAAGGCTTATTATGGAAAAACACCGTGATTCTTTAATGGATTTGCATATGGTAATGGTTAATTTGGAAAGGGCCTTTGGTTGGGAACCAAGAGTTATCTTAGGGTTAACAAGAAAAAAACGAGGAGTTCCGGAAACCTATGTACCGATGATCATGGGCATTTATGAAGAAGTAAAGATAATAGTAAGATGCCCCGCTACAGTCACCAAGGAGTTCGTAATCAAAGTCGGTGTACACCAGGGAAGCGTCTTACATACTCTCAACCCACTTTAAGGGACAAGGATATGGATGGACAGGACATAGGTATGCAACAGTTCGCCCAAGCGGAATAAAGCCGTTCCTAATGTTGTGTTTCTTATCTCTAGCCGTGGAAATCACCTTTCTCCGACCAGCAACCAATCTTAATTGAAGACTTCAAAGGGATTGAAGTAAAGGGATTGTTTGTACCCTTATAATCTAGATCTGGGCATTAAGGAAATGGGATTAAGGATGGTGAAGGAGAAACCGATGCACGTTGGTTTTGTATGTTTGTAATTTATAATGGGTTGAAAAAACAGAGCGAAGAAGAGCATTCCAGATATGAGCGTTGTACTTAAGTTTGTGCGAATAAACGCCTTATAAATTGTTGCAGATCAGAAGGCGTAAGAGTGTTCTTGCACCGATTAAGGAAGCCTAGGCACTTTTTTTTGTCAACAAATGCTAATTGGATACCATATCCATATTCATATCCTCGAAAGTATGTGTGGCATTGGGTTGAGAGTCCTTGTCCATATGGCAACATTTTTTGTTGCTCACGAAATGAAAAAAATTTTGTCGCCGGATTTTCTTAATTACATTGCATCAAAAACGCCTTAAATTACGTTTGATCATTTCGGGCCCCTAGAGAATTATATTCTCTATACATAAACAGCCTGTACTACCATCGACTATTGCTTTATTCGTGGGAAGTGGATGGAGTATGTGACTGATTTTTGCGCAAGTGAGCAAATATTTTAGGACCACTTGCCGTTAACAGTCTTGGTTAATTTAAGGCTACCCTGGAAATAGGCCTACTGCCCAAGCTAAAATGGAAGATAAATTACTCCGCAATTTATTAACGTAACCTTGATTGGAGACTGAATGAAATAGCTGACAGCGAAATTCGCTCCAATCGTGGTGTGGACTCACTCGTGTCTTGCATATCGCATTCTGCGAGGAACTTTCAACTGTCTGGAAGGTACAAGAGAAAGCAACAATGGTATGATTGGGAGTGTGTAGCCGCGAGAAGGAAGTCCTTTGCTTGCTTTCGTTTGGTCAGAAAATTGGGCAGCACCATTGCAAAAATGATGTATCAAGAAGCAAACAAGCCGTACACAAATATTTGCAGACATAAGGAAACAAGATACTTGGCGCACCTAACAAGAACACTTGCGGAAACAAAAGACAGTTTTGGAAACTTGTCAGGTCCCTTAACAGTATAGGTTTCGCACGGGGCATTCATTTGGAAACGACTGTTCTTGCCAATCAATTCCAGGCGTTATTGAACCCTCCTTGTAGTTCTAGCTGGCTTAGTTATGCTCTCCCATATACAACAGTGGACTCACTAGACAACGAAATTTCAAAGCAAGAAGTTTGCAATGTTTTACATCGCTGTAACGTAAATAAAGCCCCAGGAGACAAATGGGTTCCTTGAAAAACTAACGCTAGCATACAATCACATTTTCGACGTGGGGGAGGTACCCGCCAGTATAATTTATCCGTTGTTCAAAAAAGGTGATCCGAATGACCCGAACAATTATAGAGGCATTTCTTTCATGAACTCGGTTATGAAAATATTCACCGCAATCACATTACAACGCTTAACAGATTGGATACGGGTAAATGACTTACTGAGCGATTTCCAGGCGGGTTTCAGAAAAGAGTACTCAACAGTAGATCACATATTCTCTCTGACAAGCATAGCACAAACCTACCTTGACAAGGGCAAAAAATTGTATGCATTCTTTGTTGATTTTAAGGCAGCTTTCGATACTATCGATAGACAGGCTTTATTTTACAAGTTAAGTAATCTAGGAGTATCGACGAAAGTTCTAAGCATCATACAAAGCCTCTACAAATACAACACGGCTGCGGTATGGAATGGAAAACAAATATCCAACTGGTTTGAATCAGCGATGGGGGTTAAGCAAGGCTGTCTTTTGAGCCCACTCCTCTTTTCAATTTTCCTTGATGACCTTACAACATACCTGCAGGGCGGAATAGTATTTGAAGGAATTCATATAAAGCTTCTACTTTATGCGGATGATATAGTCTCTGGCGGAGACCCCAATGATGATGCAAATGATGGCGAATAAACTACAACAATACTGTACAATGTGGAACCTCAAAGTCAACGTTGAAAAATCCAAAATAATGATTATTCGAAATGGACCTGGACCTGGTACTCAAGACAGGAAAAATGGTATTGGTAAAATGAGGAAGTTGAGATTGTTAAGACCTATAAGTATCTTGGGGTAACCTTAACACCCACAATGTCTTTCAAATACCACCTTAATGAAAAATTAAAGAAGCGAAGAGAGCAATCAACTGCAATTGGAAGGGCATACTTGGAAAAAAAACATTCCATCGAGCATGAAATTTAAAGTTTTTGAGGCTGCAGTTCGATCTATTATGTGTTATGCTGCATAAGTTTGGGGTATCTATCGGTATGACGAAGTACAAAAGTTGTTAAGATACTTTATAAAGAAAACCTTTAGGCTTCCAAAAAACACTGAAAATTATATGTTGCATTTAGAAACAGGACTGCCACCTCTATACATCTTTACAATTCGGTTGCATATGGAGTATATATTAAAAGCAATGGCGCTTCCCAGTCACCGCCTGCCGCATATAGTGGCAAAACATGCAGTGCGTGGACAGCTTCAATTTTTCGAAGAATGGTCCAGATTGAGTGCAGAACATAATGTCTCGATAACAGAGTATAATGCAGAATTGTGGAAAGGATATGTACAGAAGCTGTTGAGGAACATTGATGAGGCTTACCGTGCGAAGTGTTGGTCCAAAGCACAGCAGAGTGAAAGCAGATGTACGTATCGTATACTCAACCATGATCTTATGAAGCAAAACTATTTCCATGATCGAAATAGTATAGATATGATTTCGTCAAATTTTGTAGGTCAGAGGGGAACTTATAAGTTTAAATTATATGCTGCATAGATCGGACATCAATCCAGAATGCACTTTATGCAATCTACGTGTGAAAGAAGATGTCCAGCATTTCATTGGAGTTTATCCTATCTTGAGAAGTATCAGAAGAGCCTCATTGGGGTAGATCTACACTTACGGAAGCCGAAGTTGTTCTGTGCTTGAATGGTCAGGATTGGAATGTACTTTCAAGTTATGTAAAAGCAGCCACAAAATATCGACAACAAATTGTAGATGAAGCTTTTTAAAAAGAATAATATTTGTGTAAACTTTTATAAAAATATCAGTAAAATTTAATTTTAAAATTTTTTTGAACTTTTGTTAATAATAATATGTTAAAATTTCTCTCTTTTTCCGGCTGCCGGCATTTGCCAATGCACATTATTTGTGAAATATGTAAGAATTAAATATGAATAAATAAAATCGCAATTACTACTACTACTACATAAACAATAACATAATTATATAATTGTTTGTGGTATAATTTACCAAACTTCAGCTCGCCATAACATTACTTTCGATGCTGATCACAATATAATAACTTTTAGGGGTCTACAATCAATATAAGGTGAATATACGCTTAGTCACATTTGCATGCTAAATACAGCCTATATACGATAAGTTTAGCGGGGATAACTATCGCCGCTAAGTTCATAAACTGGTATGTACCAGTGCTTCCAAACACCGTTTTCTACGTATTCCGATAACTTTTCTTTTCGAATGCCAAAACTTTAACATTTCTCACCTACAGAACTGACACATACCCCAAATTTTACTTGCGTGTGGTTTTATTTCCAACAACAATATATTGAACAGCTGCCATTTGCAAACCACCTATAGGGGTCAACTTTATAATTTTAAGTTGAAAATTTCTCGATCTACACGGTAATATAATTGGATTTTTAGTCTGAATTTTGGAAGTCACACTCGAGCGTTTTATTACTCTTTTTATCCAAGCCTATATACGCTTGAGAATAAAAACACAGCTATTAAAGCATGCAGCTATCTGGTCCGACCATTAGAATTACGTCCTTTTTTTCATAATGTAAATACTGCAATCGAGTGGGATGCTCAAATGTCAGACCAATAAAGTCAAGTTAAAACAAATTTGGTAGTTAAATAAGCTTTGAAAAAAATATAGCCTATTATAGAATGATCATGAAACATAAAAACCCTCCACCCGCCACCACAACCATTTTCCCGCTTTTTGATAAAAAATCTGAATTTAATTCTTTTAAGAATTTTCTTTAGTCTTTTTTAAAATATTTCTGCGAATCGGTGAATGAAGAGTACATGAAAATTCTTGGATACACAAAAACTCGCTGTTTGGCTCTAGGTCCAGCAAACAAATTTGGCAATATTTGATGCAATCCAAGCCTAGTTTTACAGCTCGAAAAATGTCCGGCCATAATTAAGACATTCTTGGAAGATCCATTGGCAAAAGCGTTACTTATGTTCGTAAGCGATCAAGCGAAAATGTTTCAGGAAATCGTTGTGAAAATCGAAAGCGACGACGTATCAGCAGTCGAAGTAAGCGGCGCACTTAACGATTTTAGTGAAAAAATGGTAAATCGGAAGAACAATCATTTCTGCCAGCAAGAATTCGTTTTGAAATCACAATAAAAACTAAATTGAGCGAGTGCTGTGTGAGCGCAGAAGACCGGATCGAAAGAGTTGGAAAGATTGCCGAAAACTTTTATGGTGAAATTGCAATTTTTTAAAAACAAAAATTGTTTTCTTTTGAAATTATTTTTTTAATCTACATTTTATCAGCGTTAATATCGAATATATGTCCAAATTTAAGAAGTATTTTGATGTCGTAAAATCATTCGCTTGGACATTGTTATATAATTGCCCTGAATGGAGAGATGTCGAAGGAGCAATGAGTGAATTAGCTGAAAAGGGATATTTCAACATTGACAAAAGTAATGAGCTTTTTGATCAAACTAATTACGTACACACGTATGTCACCGTGGAAAAAAAACAGAAGCAGACAAATTGTGATCAGCGTTGGATTGAGGTATTTCAGTACTTCAAAACAAGGAATGCCCCACACAACGAGATCGAGACACTCATTTCATACAACTCGATTACAACGATTCATCGAATATGGCTGGAATGGATTACGATTCCGATTCCGAGGAACAATACAAGAATCAAAACCAGATAGCTCTGACGAATATTGAATTCCATTTATGTTATATAAATACATGTAATAAGAATTAATTTTACATGAATCATTGCAGTGTAAACATATTTTTTAAAAACTTATATTAGATTTTACGTTACAATGCGTGAAATAAACTGTTTTCTATTATTTTGCACTAAATATTTCAGGTCAGAATCTACTTTTGGGATACCCGCTAAACCCGCCAAAACACGCCCGCTTTCAGCTTCAAAAAACCCGCCGCTTTTTGCCAAAAAATAAATGGTCACGTTAAGTATAACCCACCGATCGTGGTAAACTTATCAGGGTGCAAACTTTACCGATTAATAAGTAATGTTTTACCAGTCAATTAAAACTGTAATAAATATTATGGAAAGAAAAACCCATTCATTTCTTTATTTTATTTCTCGTTTTACGATTTGCAATTTGTAGCGCGCTTATTTAAAATATGTTTTTCTCTTATATGCTTCAGCGGATTAAAATCGTTTTCCCCGTCCTTTAACTGACTGGTTTGTGATGTTTAGAATTTATTAACCTCGTCTAGATCGATTGCAAATTTGAGAACGCAGGGAGCTCATCTAGTCAGGAACCTTGATATTTATTTTGATTAATTAATAATGCAATCCCAAGTTTAATATAGTTGGAACCGACTTTTAAACATTTGAGATAGTCGTATAAATCATTGTATTAAAATTAATTAAGAATTCGTAATTGATTTATGAAATTAACAAATATGTATATGTATGAATATCTGTTTATAATAAAGTTTCAAATATGGCATTACCAACTTATATTAAATAACAGCGAATCCGTCAGTATTAATTAAATCTATTTGAAAGAATAAGATTACCTAAATTTTTGGTATATACCTACATATAACAGTTTAAGAAAATACATATTAGTTACAAAAATGTAGGGATGATTAATTTAAGTAAATGAAAATGATTCATCATTGAATAACCCTGACATTGGTCTAGTAGATGAGCCGAATAAAGAAGAAGAAATGACAGAGAAGAAAAATACGATTAAACATGGTGCGGCAATATGGTTTCCCTAGATTTGGAATGTGAATGGAAATGAAATTGTGCCTGTACACGATCCTTTTTCCTTTTTGAATAACAGTTTTTGTTGGCGGGAAAGCTATTTTGGTTGTCTTATCTTACTTTTTCCTTTGCGTTCCTCCTCTTGTTGTTTCTGTTTCACTTATTTTTCGATTCCTCTTGTCGTTTTGATCAATTCGAACATTTACTTTTCGCCATATCGAGTTGCGAAGCATGTATAGAGAAAATGGAAATACCCCAAGCAGAGGTATCAATCTAGACACGAACTTGGTTCAGGTTGCTTTGAATTATTGACTCCCAACACACTATCCCAACAAGGTCTTTTACGACGGGCTCAGTTGAACAGGGGTGACAATTTCCTCATTAAGGTGATTCGACTTTGCCAGCGCGATGGCCAGCGACAATAGCCTGATCTTTGGTGCTTATTACCCTATTCAAATGTTCCTTGAGGGTATGCGCCGGTCTGGCTTTATCCCACCAGACACATTTCATTGCACCGGCATGAAATACGAATACTTTAAAAACAACTGCATTCCTTTGCCGAGAAAAGCTATGCGAAGAACGAACCAACAATATTGCTTCTGGGATGAAGTTAATTTCAGTCTTCAGTGTAAACCTAATCAAACAAATTATAAACCGTCTGTTAAACAAATAAAGTAAAATAAAATAAAAAAGAAAAAACGTTAAAGTTTTGATTTTAGTCGAACTAGATGACACTCATTTAGTGTTAACTTCTCAACTCGAGTGAACAAAAAAGATCCGCTTAAGGATAACGCGATTAAGTGCGTCCGATTAGGAATGTCAACAAAGAGAAGTGATTTATCAGTGAATCAAATCAAGAAAGAAGAAAACATAGGGACGGGCTACAGTCCGCTTGGGCGAACTGTTGGATACCCTATTCTTTTTCCTATCCCTCATAAGTGGGTTTTTCCCTGGACTTTCAGTAGTATCCTTTTAGTCATAACTTATTTTTTATGTTATCTAGATTCAGCTAGGGAGGTTTTTGGAGAGGCCGTGCCTGCGAATATGAATTGATGCCTTCGAGAGGTGACTGACGTTTCAGCTCCCGGCGCACTGTGGGTCCAAATGCTAAAAGTTGTCCCAAAAATTGAAAATCCAATGTTTTTGTTTAATTATTTGGTTTTTTGTTTCCAATAGGAATGTTAATAGAGCTTCAAAAACAGCAGCTACCAAAATATTTTCCCATAAGTCGTTTGATTTAGTTCTTCAATGTTGGTTAATTTTGTTCTGTAGTAAAAAATAGACAAAAATCAAACTTCCTTATTTCCTTTTTTGGAATTATGGCATATTTCATGGAAATTTTTCTTTTTCTTTTATGTTACTTAGTTGTTTTGTTTGTCATTAAATTAAAATGCAAAGTTAAAAAAAACACTTAATATATTTAAAATAAAACAAAAAAAAACACCTATTTCGACCAGTTTTTTGTGGTTTGCTACAACAATTTGCGAAATATGTTGAGGCCTGAAATAAACAGCATTTAGGGCCTTATCTATTTATTAAACTATGTATGAAAACAGATTTTTTTTTTATTATTATTATTATTTATTTTTTATTATTTGAAATTGATTGTTGACATTTTGTATTTCTTATACTATACGTATTAAAATAGTGTCAAATGAAAATTCAAAGGGCTTCATTACAAATAGTTGAAATATTGGTGGGGTGACCCTTAAGACATTAACAAAAAGATATAGGATTATATTATAGAATGCATTTAAAAAATTACAATTCAAGTTTAATTTAAATAAATATTCATTTTGAAATAAAAACAGAAAAAATATCAGAAAGAATAGCTTCCATGTTACAGTAATTGAATTGAAAGAGCCAATGTTTTACACATTTCTTAAACTTTCCAGGAACGGTTAATGACCTGATTTGAAGGGGTAGTTTGTTAAAAACGCGGCAGGATGAAAACAAATAAAAGGTACGAAAAGCAGTGGTACGGGAAAACGGTACGGCAACAACGTTTAACAAATTACGGCGTAAATTATAATCAGATATTAATCTAAAATTCATATTTCCCGATCTAATAAAAAAAAGTTTTTAATACCTTAAAACAATACAAATGACGGACTGGAAGAATTTTCATAGCACGGAACAATGGAAAACTAGAATGTCGACGGTGTTTACGGCTAATTTTTCTCAAAACATTTTTTTGTAAAACTAAAAGAGGCTGTATCTTATTCCGATATGTCCCGCCCCAACAGGCTATACCATATTGGAGTTTCGAGTGAGAAATGCCATAATAAATAATTTTTAATAGTTTCTCAGAGCAAACACTTTTAAGTAAAAAAAATGTCGGAGTGTGCAACGAAAATATTTTTTCAGAGACTGCGTGTGGTTTACAAAGTTCATTTTATAGTCAATAATGAGTCCCTAGTATTTGAACTCTTCTACCCTCTCCACTAAAAAATACTCATCACTACAATGTTGCATGTTACTAAACGTGGGACAAGATGAAGCTGGGACACATGAGCAGCCAATTAGTTTGAACTTTTTGCAACCCGTAGAGTGAAAGTAAAACTCCGCAAAAGAATCAGTTGAGGTCGATAGGTTAAAAAACATTATTTTAGTTTTAGAACTAATTCTCAGTCTATGTTCAGCAAACCAGATCCTCAATAAATTTAAATCCCAGTTGATATCAGAAACTAAATTTAAAGCACTATCCGCACCGTAGGCACAGCCCAAATCATCTGCGAAGGCAGTAAGTGTACCCTTAAAATCAAGCTCAAAAAGAGAATTAATGTATACGAGGAACAAAATGGGTCCCAACACCGAGCCTTGCGGTACTCCTAAATTTAGCAACTGTACATCACTCCTGATTTCACCAATCTGAACTCTTTGAGATATAATTGAAAGATAGGATCTGAACCACTCGAGCATAAAACCACGAATTCCTGCTTTTTCTAGTTTATTCAACAAGATGGTGTGGTTAACCATATCGAAGGCTTTGGTAATGTCCATAAATAAACCTGCAGTGAAATTTTTTGCATCAAGGTTGGAGAAAACACTTTAGCAAAAATTTAGTAGGGCATCTTCAGTAGACTTTCCAAGCTGAAAACCAAACTACAAAGGGCTAAAGAACTTGATTTTATTTACAAAAGATAACAGTCTTATTTCAACGATTTTTTCGAAAACTTTACTAAAAATGGAAAGGAGTGAAATTTTTTAAATAACACATGCTCCCTATGATCTTAGCGGACAATTTACTTGAACTTTATTTAAGTTATTGCAATTTTTTTGAAGCTAGATTAAGTAAGATACTTTTTATCATCTTCTTGATTGTCAACAAATTCGCCCGGTTCCACGTAATTTTTGAGTAAAATGTGATGGTTCGACATGAATTATTTCTGGCAATCTTCTTCTTCCTTAATGGCTCTGAGGCTACGATCAGGATTAAAGGGTTCATAACCCTCTCACTTAACTGCATCCCTTCGGTCCGCCAGTGGGGTTCACCTGTTTGACCTCAGAAACTGATGGCAGGCCTCTCGATTTTAAATCCCTTCGACATTGAGGCCAATCAAACGCTGGTGTTGCTGCATTTGTGTGATCCAGGAGTTTTAAGGCCTTTCTCTCTTTCGCGATTGTATGCAAAGTTGATTTTTATTGACTTTTTGAGAGGCTTCTTACACTCCTTCAAATATGGAAGTACCATTCGCGCTGAATTCCATTTTCGAGATAGATTCTTTGACAGGAATTATTTTTGACAATGTAAATATAATAAAAAATAGTTTGCGATCTTTTATGAGCAGACAAATGAAAACGGTCAAATCTCCAAAATCGAGAGAGAATCTTCTCATTTCAAAGAAAAGTACGCGAACACTTTTGTGTCAAAAGACGAAAAACTTCAGAGTTTGGCTTGATAAGAAGAAAACGCTGTTTTTTTGCTGGCAAACTCGTAGGATTTCATCATTTGACAGTTTTCATTTTCTTGCCAGCGGAAATTCTGTGTGAAGAAAAATTAACGAAAGTTCACATTTCTTTCGTTCATCTTTTTACCATTTTCTCAGTACGCGAACGCGTTTGTGTCGTTTCACACAAACGTTTATATAAATTTATGTCTGCATGTTAGTACGCGAAAGATCTCACTTGTTTTTTCAACCACTTTTTATGCTTACATGTGTGTGTGAGAAATCGAAGAAGTTTTCTTTTGTTTGATGTGACAGTAAGAGAAAATATGAGGGTGGCGACGGTGTAGAGGTTAGTGTGTTGGCTTGTGACCCGTGCGGTGCAGGTTCAATCCCCATGGGGAACAACAACATACGCCACCCAATCACATGCCTCTACACCAAAAAGAGGATTTCTGCCTGGTAGTACAATGGAACGTTACCGAGTCTGAGTGCTCTGGGATTTGGATTTCCTTTTTTTTTTTAAAAAAAAAAAAAAATAATAAAAAATAAAAATAAGAGAAAATATGTGTACGTGTTGACAGATTTCATTCCTCTCCCGGTGAGATTGTAGTTCCACTTAATAAAAAATCTCAGCTGATATAGCGGACGAAAATCACTGAGAACTTCGTTAGCGAGACTCGCCCATTGTTTTCAGCGCGGGAACGTCACCCTGACGTCCAACATCAAACCGAATGAGGAGGTCACGCTATGGCGGTATTACAGATTCGTCGCTTTTTGAATTCGACAAGCGCCAGGCTCTCTAATGCTCTCAATGCTGATAACTGAAAAATACATTCAAGAAAGACGTAATTTCATTTCCAACAACGGCCCTAATTTTTTCAAGAATAAAAGGTTTATTTCTTTGCCTTGTTTGGCTCGGTTTTTATTGACATCTCAAACTGCGGCCACCACTTCGGCGCACCCTGTACATAAGCTTATATACACATAGAATTTTATAGCATAATTGCCTAACAAATTCATATTACAAAACACGTTTTTACTTTTATTCTTCAGAGCAATTTCATTAACAAGCTTTTATTTCAGGTTTTATGTAGCCCATGACCAAAATTGGTTTAAAAAATTAAAAATAAAACCATGTCCACGGCCCAAATTGGAGTAGCGATCATCGTCTCCCGTAAACTTTTATAAGACTAACTACGTAGTAACTACTTATTATTTCTCCTGACAACCAAGAGATAATGAAGATCTAGCTTACCACATTTTATTGAACAGTTGTAAAGCAAGCCATGATGTTATTGAAACGTTCAAGGCACTGATATTATTGTAACGTAGATAGTAAGAAATCCACAATTTTGACTCTCCTTTTTAATTGCAACTTTCACAATTATATAACACAAACAATTTTATATCTACTATACAGCGAATGTTGATAATTTGCTGTTTTATTTTTATTAATTTAAACGACATAGTCCTATTTCCTATTGGGGGACTTTAACTTTTGGTCCTCTGATAACAACAATTCTGGACTTTTTCTGCCAAATTTTGTTTCAATTGTAAATGTAGATGTTTGAAGAACTTAATCCACCACAAAAGGCTTCCAGTATAGCTAACTGTATGCGTTCTTACAATCAACCACCATCCAATCTTTTAACAAATATATTCGCGTGATACATCCCTGCCGTGTACTTTTTCTATAAATTGGTTACTTATAGTATTCTTAGAGAGCTAAAAGAAAAGCTTTAATGGGACCATTTAGCCCTACCGAATAGCTCAATGTGAGTCGTAACAAAGCCGTAGCCAACCGGTGGGAAAGTTTTCGGATAGACTAGATATATACACGTTATAAATACAAGAACAAACTTAGGTTTTGATTCCATATCAACCCCAAAACACATAGCGTGGCATTCTTCCATTTAAAAAAAAAACAATTTCCAAGATTCAAATAATGTTTTTAGCACCATAGACTAGCACAACTGCTTTTTAGGGTTCCGTAGCCAAATGGCAAAAAACGGAACCCTTATAGATTCGTCATGTCTGTCTGTCTGTCTATTTGTCTGTCTGTCTGTCTGTCTCTCCGGCAATGTCACAGCCACTTTTTTCCGAAACTATAAGAGCTATACTGTTGAAACTTGGTAAGTAGATGTATTCTGTAAACGTAAAAAGATTTTCACACAGAAAGAGAAAAAAAACAATAAATTTTTTTATCAAACCCATACGTGTGGGGTATCTACGGATAGGTCTTCAAAAATGATACTGAGGTTTCTAATATCATTTTTTTCAAAGCTGAATAGTTTGCGCGAGAGACACTTCCAAAGTGGTAAAATTTGTGCCCCCCCCCCCCCCCCCCAACCCCAATGTAACTTCTAAAATAAGGGACTGATAAAACTAAAAAAAATATATGATGTACATTACCATGCAAACTTCCACCAAAAATTGGTTTGAACGAGATCTAGTAAGTAGTTTTTTTTTAATACGTCATAAATCGTAAACCGCAATTTACCTTTCATTCAATCAACTCAAATATAAAACATAGGGACGGGCTACAGTCTGCTTGGGCGAACTGTTGGATACCGTATTCTTATTCCTATCCCTCATAAGTGGGCGTGATAAAAGTCTAAGTATGGTTGAATTGTTAAGAACGCTCTACATATTCTGTTATACATATAACATTTAAAGGATTTTATCAAAAAAAACGACGCTTTTGTAAAAAAAACGCTTCCTAGCTCAAACTTCACATAAGCATAAAGGGCCCCTTGAGAGTATATATTATAAATTTCAGCTCCCTTGCTCAAACTTTGGATTTTCAAAAAGTTTTTTTTTTAAATTGTGGGCGTGTCAGTAGGTGGATTTTGAAAATATTTATCATGAACGTAAAGGGACCCCTAGAGAGTGTATGTTATAAATTTCAGCTCCCTAGCTCGAACTTTGGATTTTCAAAAAAGTTTTTTTTTAAATTGTGGGCGTGTCAGTAGGCGGATTTTGAAAATATTTACACATGAAGATAAGGGCCCGCTGGAGATTATATATTATAAATTTCAGCTCCCTAGCGCAAACTTTGGATTTTCAAAAAAGTTTTTATTTTTTAAATTGTGGGCGTGTCAGTAGGCGGATTTTAAAAATATTTACAAATGAGCATAAAGGGCCCCCTAGAGAGTATATATTATAAATTTCAGCTCTCTAGCTCGAATTTTGTTTTTTTAATAAAATTCTTTTATTTAATTGTGGGCGTGTCAGTGGGCGGATTTTGAAAATTTTATCTCCCGAGCAGTTTCAGGAGTCATAGATCATATATAAAAAATTTCAGCTTTCTAGCTCAAAATTCGATTTTTTTTCGAAAAATTTGTCTTTTTGAGTTTGTAAACTTCGTAAACTTGATTATTTCGGGACCCTAGAGAGTGTAAGGTTAAAATTTCAGCTCTCTATGCCCAGTTTAAAGGCCTATTTTTTTCCGACAGACGGACGGACGGACGGACATGGCTGGATCGGCATTACTATCGATGCAGATCATAAATATAGTAACTTTTAGGGGTCTACGGGCAATATTAAGGTATGTTACAAACTATGCGTCAAAATTAATATTAAAAAATTAGGCCTTTAAACTGGACCTAGAGAGCTGGAATTGTAACCATATACTCTCTACGGTCCCGAAATAATCAAGTTTACGAATTTTTGAAAACCGCCAACAGACACGCCCACAAACTCAAAAAAAAAACAAATTTTGGAAAAAATCGAATTTTGAGCTAGAAAGCTGAAATTATATATGATCTATGACTCCTAAAACTGCTCGGGATAAAAAATTTTCAAAATCCGCCCACTGACACGCCCACAAATAAATAAAACAATTTTTTTGAAAATCCAAAGTTTGAGCTAGGGAGCTGAAATTTATAATATATACTCTCTATGGGCCCTTTATGCTCATGTGTTAATTTTTTTTAAATCCGCCTACTGACACGCCCTCAATTAAATAAAACAATTTTGTTGAAACACCCAAGTTTGAGCTAGGGAGCGTTTTTTTGATAAAATCCTTTAAATGTTATATAACAAAATATGTAGAGCGTTCTTAACAATTCAACCATACTTAGACTTTTGTCACGCCCACTTATGAGGATAGGAATAAGAATAGGGTATCCAACAGTTCGCCGAAGCGGACTGTAGTCCGTCCCTCTGTTTTTTTTTCTATTTTTGTGTGAAAATCGTAATGCGGTTCACAGAATACATCTACTTACCAAGTTTCAACAGTACAGCTCTTATAGTTTCGGAAAAAAGTGGCTGTGACATTCCCGGACAGACAGACATGACGAATCTATAAGGGTTCCGTTTTTTGCCATTTGGCTACGGAATCCTACAAAAAAAAAACATTTAATTTCATAAAAATAAACCTCATGAACGTAACCCGTTCAAAGTTACAACGAACTACAAGAACTTGTATATGATGTTACTTGCTGCTACGGAACCATTCATACTTGACCGACTCACACTTGACCGCTTTTTTGGAATTACATCTTAGTGACAAGTAAAATGCAATTACCCACTCTAAAGAAAAAAGCGGTTCCTAAACGTATGTGGTTTCATTCGCGATTAATTCTTTTAAAGAACCTGTATACTAAAGCTTTCAAGAGTATGAAAACGTCTGATTCTCATGGTGACAAAATTAATTTTCCACGACTTTGAAGGGATTACGATTTCTTAAATAAATTCTTTTATCGGAGCTACAAGTCCTCTACTGGAAAAATTAAATGTAATAGCAAAACGTTTTGGATATTCTACAATTTCAAATGAAAATCTCTGGGCTTCCCCAAGGAAATGGAATGTGAAAGTGGGATATCACGCGGAGGTGAATCTACTTGCGATTTATTTTGCTTCAAATTCGTTGCCTGCTAGAGCATCTTGCGGTATAGTAAGGATAATATCCATCCTATTGCAGATATGGGATGTCTTGAATTCCCAATTGAAGTAGTTCTTCTGGCATTGAGTAACATCGATAGGAAGTTGTCCCCGATGTTCTTCATCATATTGAAAGAATTTAAGACTGGAGCGCATTCACTGTCATTTCAGCCAGATCAGAAAAATATTTCTTGGCGACATCAAATATGAGGTCATTCCAACGAAGGTTGTCATTAACACACATATACCGAGAAAAGAAAGCCGTTCGGTTTCAGCGATGCAAGAGTCATTCATGGATAATGGTAAAGTATTAGAATTTTGATTTAATGACAGAAGGCAGCATTGCTTTTTGGAAGCATTCAACACCACTCTATTGGTTGTACCTTACTAAGTTATGTTGTCTGGGTCGGAATTTACCGAGCTTAACATACGAGTACGTTGCCGTTCCGGTTCCACACCAGCAGATGAGGGACTTGACTCAAGAAGCGAATATAAGAAGCTGAGGGTACTGTCATCAGCAAAGGAATGGATAGGATTAGAAGTAACAGACAGGAGATCATTTATAAAAATGAGAAAGAGGGTCGGGGACAAAACGGTGACTTGGGGAACACCAGCATTTATTTGGTGAGTTGCAGACTTGAAATCGTCCAAGACAACTTGAATTGAACGGTCCGGTCCGAAAGGGAATTTCTAATCCATTTAAGAAGATTATCATCGATTCCAAATGCACACATTTTCGACAAGAGAGCTTGATGCCAAACTCTGTCAAATACCTATAAAATATTAAGCGCAACGATCATACGGTTGATCAGCGTTTTCATGACCTTTGAAAAAGATGTAAGTGCAATTGGTCGGTAGGAGAAGCGAGAAGAAGATTTGCCTTTTTTGGGGACGGGCAGTACAAATGCAGTTGCATCTTCTCGTAAATAGCAAGCTTGGGAGAACACCTTTTCAGAACGATTGGGGAAATATCATTTGTTTCAGGTCGCTCAACAATGACCAATTAGACTCTCTCCACCAAGCTTTTTATTAATTCAATCGAGTAGTGTGCAGGTTCACTTGCTTCATACCGATTTTGTTAAAGCATTTGACAGGATTATTATGCAAAAGTTGGCATTGGTGCGCTTTCATTCAAATATCTTGAAACGGTTACTTACGTTTTAAATATGAAATTAATAATAAAACTGGATAACTATTTCTCTGATGTTATCAAAGCCACTTCTGGTACTTTCCAGTGAACCTATCTGGAACCGTTACTCTTTTTACTAGGTATATGTTAATGTAATCCCCCATCATTTTAGAGTTAGTTCATGTTTTTTGATGTGAATTTAAAATGTTTAAAAACAATTTCAAACTCTTCTGTCTGCGTTGAGTTTCATTAGCAGATTGATTTGTTTGTATCCTTTTGTATACCCAGAATGACATGGAACTGAATCTTGCAAAATGCATTATTATTCCTATATGTTGTTAATAATGTAACAGTTAGTCGTGCAACATAGGTCAAAGGGTAATTTTTGACACACAGTTAAATTTCAGTTTGAATTGACCGCGTAGTGCCAAAATAATGTTCGCTTCTTGCATTTATAAAGATGAACTCTGACGATTTTCGTTACCCGTTTGTACCAAAAACACTTTACTGCTCCTTAATCCGGTCGGGATTAGAAATTACTAAGTTATCTTGTACCTTTTATATAGGGTTCATTCGTTTCCAATTAAACGCATTCAGAAATCATTTACGCACTATGAACTACGCAGATTCAACAGAGGTTCTGAACCTCCTTACTACAAAGCACGTTGTTTATTGCTTGGTTTAACTACTCTTTTTGGCAGAAATAAAATGCAAATCCTTGGTGTTTTTGAGGAACATTTGCGTTTTGAGAGATTGGCATCTTTTTACCCTCCTCCACATGGAAGTAACCATGCATCAGTCGGTAACACGATGCATCCCTTTGTTAAATTCTGTTGTTTGTCCCATAGATATAAAATTAAATCGCGATTGCTTCAAGCAAAATGCTCTTGATATCTTAAGAAAAAAGTTGTTTGTAATTTTTTTTTATAATTATATATATTATTTCTTTATCTTATTTGTATTTGTTTATAATATTGTATTGCTGAGAATTTTAAAATATGTTAAGGTCTTTAGACCATAGATTACTAAATTAAACAAAAAAGAAACAAAAGCTACCTCATTAAATACGAGTACATATATGATTTTAATTCATCATATTTCTGGCTGCGGCATGTTTCAAGCGTTGTTTTTTCTACTGACGATAGTAGTTTCAGTAAAATAAAAATATATTTTTAGACGTATTCATGAAAGCAAGTCTAGAATTTATTATTCTCGTACAATTTGTCCAAATTTTTAAATCGATGCAATACAATACGTCATTAGCTATCATGCAAACAGCATCGTCTTGACGGCGATTATCAGCTACGGAACTTTGCAAAAGCAAATGGTTGGAGAAGCTAGGTTTTAGCCGGGCGTTAGGGCGTTAATGCCTAATATTTATTTTTGTTTTATTTTGTAATCTATACTTACTTACTTACTTTATTAATTTATTACTTTATTATCTATAATATAAAAATGAATCGCTGAATGTGTTGCTAAGCGCAAATCTCGAGAGCAGCTGAACCGATTTCGCTAATTATTTTTTTATAATATTCCTTGAAGTACGAGGATGAGAGAAAAATTTTAAAAAATTGGTGAAAAAGTCTAAAAAAAAACACTTTTCTATATTCCCATACAAAAGATTCGTAATAATACTTAAAAGTCAATTTGAACTTTAATACCACACCATAAAGTTTAAGTGTCAGTGGAGGGGTTCCGGGAAGTCAAAACAATTGAGTGACCTTAGTATCGTATAAATATTAATGTCAATATTTGTCAATATTTATACGATGGTAACATTACTCAAAAACGAATTGTCTATGGTAAAATGTAAATTGTCTGTTTTTAAAATGTCACTTGAAATGTAACTGTTAGAAAACAATGCACATTGGGATCAAACTCTCAATGATGCTGTAATTTAATCACAAGCTCATCAAATACGAACATTGTTTTCCTTATGTACATGCTTCCCATCAAAACCAATTGATTTGTGGATAAAATACAAAGATAATATGTGTGACGATATTTTAATATACCCAATAGAACAGGGAATCTGAATTTACAAATAAGTGAAGAAATTTTCAATCAGGCATTGATTTCCATTGAAGATATGTGCTTGATGATGTCAAACAAGCTATTATGTCAATTGGGCATGGCCGCGGCCAATCGCCCAATGCACGATGCTTTTCATCAAGAGTTACAACGTGAAAAATCGTGTGATCTCAATACTTCTTTAACATTGGCAACAATTCGCTCAAAAAATGGAATTGCTCCAGCTCTTGCTTTTGAATATGCAAAGCAACGAAACTCCAACCTGCAACATTTCCAAGAATTCGGCAATGGCAAAGGTTTTGCAGCAATGTAAACTAATAGTGTGGGATGGTAGTATCATTAGTGTTGCAATAATTAAAATTGTGGGCGTGTCAGTGGGCGACTTTTGAAAATACTTACACATGAGCATCAAGGGCCCCTGGAGAGTCTATATTATAAATTTCAGCTCCCTAGCTCAAACTTTTTTTTTTTTGTAAATTGTGGGCGTGTCAGTGGGCGAATTTTGAAAATATTTACACATGAGCATCAAGGGCCCCTGGAGAGTGTATATTATAAATTTCAGCTTCCTAGCTCTAACTTTGTTTTTTATTAAATTGTGGGCGTGTCAGTGGGCGAATTTTGAAAATATTTACACATGAGCATTAAGGGTCACTGGAGAGTCTATATTATAAATTACAGCTAGCTATCTCTAACTTTGGTTTTTGCCGTCCGAAAACCTGAAAATCTGATAATGACGGTGACGCTCTATATTTACAACTAATGAACTGCGATTCATGGACACAATGACTTTACTCACTTCCGGTAAATTCCATCTGTCGGCAACTGTTTTAGATATAGCTTTCTCCTTTGGATCGGTTTGGATAGATGATAAGAGCTAAGTATTGCCCTCTATTGAGGAGATTCAAGGGTGCTTACTCATTCCACGAACCTTTCCGCCGAGTAAATTTTATGGGTTGTATCAAAAGATTGTATGATACGAAACGTAACTTTCTCTCGTTCTATCTTCCCTAACTTATATTTCCCTCTCAACTTCCGTTTTGCCGGAAGTGTACGTTTGTCTACACTTCCGTGACACATTTACCAGCTTACTCCCCAATTCAAGCGTGCGTAAAGAAGTTTTACCTTAAGAATCGAATTTTGAGCTAGAAAACTGAAATTTTTTATATATATGATCTTTGACTCCAAAACTGCTCGGGAGATACAATTTTTAAAATCCGCCCACTGACACGCCCACAATTAAATAAAACAATTTTATTGAAAAGTCAAAGTTTGAGCTAGGAAACTGAAATTTATAATAAAGACTCTCTAGGTGCCTTTTATACTTATGTTTAAATATTTTTTAAATCCGCCCACAATTAAATAAAACAATTTTATTGGAAAACCAAAGTTTGAGCTAGGGAGGGTTTTTTTCTATTAAATCCTTTAAATGTTATATAACAAAATATGTAGAGCATTCTTAACAATTCAACCTTATTAGGGATAGGAATAAGAATAGGGTATCCAACAGTTCGCCCATCCCTATGTTTTTAACAGTGAATTGAGTGAATTTATTTTGGCAAAACCTGACTGGTAAAAGTGTCTATTTTGTATAAATTTCAAGGAAGAACAGTGAATGCCAATCGTTTTTATAATAAATAAATCGCAAGATGAAAGAAATTGAATGAAATTTGTGTTGCCTGTTCCTTTTTTTACCATTAATGAATGCAATGACCAATATTTGAATTTGACTAACAAAAACCATTCAACAAGATATCTGAATTATTATTTTTAATCTTGTACAGGACCAAAAACCAGAATGCGGTGGTGGAGATGCCATACGGTGCATTATCTGTCGTGCTTGCGTTAAACCACATTAATTTTAATGACACCGTCGGGCTGCATATTCCATTTCTAGTTTGGTCTCTTACCAACCGCCACCATTTTTGATGGCAAGTAATCCCAATAGGGAGGATGCTATTCATATGCCAAGCATTCATGGGTTTTTTTCGATTGTTAACTCCACCCGCTGCATTATTTCTGGATTCGGTGTGATGATAGGATTACATATCTATACAGCAAACGAGTATGTGAAAATGCATAATGAATATCTGTGTGCGCATCAGCAGTTTCATGGTTGCGTGTTCCATCCAATACTGAAGTAATGAAACTGCCAAAGCACTAGAATGGGAATAATTATGCTGGATAATCTCTTTCACAATGTGCCAAATGGTCGACAATATTATATGGCAGAAGCACACAAACAGCTGCACATTAGGTTGAGAAGGATGTGCAGCTAGTGTTGATTGGTTGCACATTATGTCTATCGATCGAGTGTGTAATGAAATTTAATTAAATTGCCTTGATAAGTTCAGAGTGAGAGAACACATGTTTGGCAAAGAGATTTGCAATAAAGATTATCTCTGAGCCTTATAGCAAGAAATTAGAGTTGAAATGCAGAGATGCCTTAAATCAGGGCTAAAAAGTTGAAATTTAGCATTTCATTAACCCCCTTTCTGTTCTCATGTTCTACATGCGATTGCATGTAGGTATTCAATGAAATTATTCATATAGGGTTGAAGAATTTCTTGCATCGGTGGAGGAAACTTAGAACTCGCTGCTTTCGATATGTGGATATTCCAACGAAGGTTGTCATTTATACTCATACCAATAATGGAAAGCATTTCGGGTTCAAATGGGAGACTATTAACGTTTTCCTTAAATGATAGAAGACATCATTGCATTTTAGAAGCATTAAACTCCACTCGCTTTGCTGTTCCCCATGTAATGATGCTTTCCAATTCAGAATTTAATAAGTTTAACATACGTTGACGTTCCAGTTCTAAGGCTGAAGAACAAGGTCATAAGTTCTCGAACGAATATGAGAAAGAGATTATTTATAAAAATAAAAAAAGTGTCGGAGACAAAACAGAGCCATGGATATCGGACTTGAAGCCGTCCTAGACAACTTGCATTGAACGGTCAGAAATTCTAATCCATTGAATAAGAGATACATCGATGCCAAATGCACGCATTTTCGACAATAGTGCTTGATGCCGAACACTATCAAATGCCTTTGAATTATCAAGCGCAATAACCTTCATTTCATCAAATTGGTGGAGGGATTGGTATGGTTCCACTTTTCGATGAGATATACTCGTACCTTCAAATCACTAGTGGACCTTTTGCAACGAACGCTGTACTGCCGGCATTTTAGAACTTTCGTATTAGATAGATCAGGAGCTGAAAGGAGATAAGTGCAATTGGTCGGTAGTTGGATGGGAAAGACGACACCCTATTATTTGGCACCGGCTGTACAAATTCTGTTTTCCATGAAATCGGAAATACAATAGTAGGACAATTGAAAAAGCTGACACAGAGGTTTTGCCAGCGCGGAAGAACACCTCATCAGAATCAATGGGAAGATACCATTTGAATCGGCGGATTTATGCGTGTTGATATCTTTAAGGGCTCTTGCAACTAAGCGGGTGTGAGAGTGAATTTGACCCGTTGAGAATTCTACGTGAACAAATGGAGAAAAAGTTTAATATGGAAGATTGTCTTTACCGAAAGAGCTAACAACTGGTATGTCATTGAAAACAAGAGTTAGGATCGCAGACGCAGTAGAATGATGATTTAATTAAGCATGCAACTGAACATTTCTTAACATATTTCTCCAACAAATAGGAGCAAACAAATAGCATCATAGATGAAGAAATTACTTAAAAAATTGATTATAATAAGTATGCTGCGGTTTCATTTATTTATTTATTTATTTATTTTTATCAATAACAAATTAAAAATTAACTACTGGTAACATTTATTTGAGAGCACTAGCAGCAGAGACTATCGGCTCTTTGGTAATGCAAATTATTTTAACTCTAAGTAAGGTTAACATTTTCGAAATAGTTTCTATGTTATTCTGGGATGATGTTTGAGGATTGATTGAAGTTTTGTAGTTGCTGGTGAGACGAGAGGAAGCAGGGACCAAGCAGGTGATTGAATGTGAGGATATTTTGGCAGGTGGGGCAAGTCGGTGGTGGTTCTTTTTTGAGGAGGTGTTGGTGTGTCAGGCAGGTATGCTGCGGTTTTATTTTTGTCTTATAAATACGGTACACAATTATCAACAGCTAGTGCAAATAACAGTTTCAGAATTACTCCAGGGAATACAATTGCAAAAAAAAACTTTAATCTAAAGGGTGTTCAAATTTGAAGTACCTATGTATCATTTTAAATTTTCAATGAAAGATATAAATTGTGTGAAATGTATTTATTTTTATTGGAAATTAATGTACATTGGTTCCGGTTAATAATGAAAAACGATGTCGTCCAAGTGACCTCCTCTGCTAGCTCGGCAGACTGTCAACCTTTTACCAACATTTGCAATCATACCAGATATTGGTGGCCAATTTACGTCTGTTCTTTGGGAAATTATGCGATTGTGAAACTTCTCTTTCAAAAGATCGATTGAGTTCGTTGCTGTATGACATGTTGCACCATCCTGTTGAAACCACATATTCTGCACGGTGCAGGGAAATAAGTCCCCGGGAACTAAGTCCCACAGTGGGAAATAAAACCACTTTCGCGAAGTGGACTTAGTTCCATGTAAAGTGGGAAATAAATTCCGAAAACTCAGAGTGGTTTTAGTTCCCTTTTAATGTGAAGTAAATTCTCACTGTCGACTAAGAACAAAATAAAATTAAAGAGTCAAGTAGGTACTTTGCAATTTTTATTAACAAAAGAGAAATTAACTTTTAAAACTGAGACAGAGTAATATAGGTACCGTGACATAAGCCCAAGCGTCATAAGGCCAAATCTCCCAAATATGGCCTTATCTCGCATTCTGAAAGTGACATAATGCGTTTTATTTTTCCATTGGTGCAAATTCTACAACCAAAATTAAGTTGTAAAACAAAACACATGTAAGACTATTCAATTGAACCGCACTGTATGTCGCTGACCCAACCGTGTGGTTCACAGCTAATCGTCCACAAACGTAGCTTCGAATGTAACCTTTTCTTGCGAAATATCAAGGTTGTTAAACAAATCGGATCAACCGCTCTTCCTTGTAGAACTCCCGCTGCGATATCTTTCCGTTTCGGTGTTTAACACAGTATGCGCGATAAGAACATTATTATGATACAAAGCTATTACTTTGTATGTTTTAATTTTAAGCCTATGTTTCAATCTTTTGTGTCATACTTAGGTAATCAAAGGCCCCAATACTACTTTCGATTATAGTCGGCTATTGGTGTTTTGATTGACGTTTTCCATAATCTTAAATCGGTGCCATACTCAACGTAAATACATAAACTTAGGACTGTCAGCAGTGGCTTACAGCTTGCACAGTCAGCCGATTACTTTCGAAACATTCACAAACTGTATGAAAGTTAAAAAAAAACAATATTAAATAGAGCCCTTGAATTAGTCATTTTATTTATTAAAGATAAAGCCCATTGAATTTAACTAACTGTATATAACAATTCAAACAGTTTCAGTGCTACCATTAACGTCGAAATAATTGAATCGCGTGCAAGGGCTTGCCATCGTCCGTCTGAATAATTTAATGTGCTGCAGAAGCTGACAACACTCATAGTATTTATTTCCTCTTCGCATTTTTTATAGCTGATTTTTAACTACTTTCGGGCTTCTCTCGACGAAGTGAAATTACTATACTTTATCCAACAAAAATTGTCAGTACAGGCCTTATGGAGTAGTTTTTTTTTTACCAGTAGTGCCTGTAGATACTCTCACGGCACTCAAACGCAAGAATTGCCACTGAAATAAAAACCAAACCACTGTCATACCAAGGAATTGTTGTTGTAATTTTCCTAAAATTCGCATGCAACCCACCACAACCAGTCTCACACACAGCCGAATGGGAATGAGCATGATCGTCTTGTGTTCGCTTGCTATTATCATCTACCAAAATAAGCAGTGTGTGTGACTTAAGCACATCAGAAGAGTACCTATTACCATCTCTACAATGAAGCATATCATTAAGGGTTTTTCTATGGATTTTGTCAAAGAACTTTCGGTTTTGGTGCTTTTGAGAACGAATTATTACGTGGGGTGTTGCCATTCGGTTTTAATTTGATTGTATTTATATTGTTCAGCTGCACAAGTGCAGTTTTTTTACCATCTGTTTAGGTATATGACATTGCGTCGTGGTTATATAATTTTATATTCTAATTGACAAATGTGCCATGGATGGATAGTCCATCAGTTTTTTTTATTGGAAGTACAAAAAAATGCAAATATAACAAAAATAAGCAGATCAACTTTGCATACAATATTACAAAAAGATCTCGGACTTAAATTCGTCAAACGTCAGCGAAAGAATCTGTTGTTGGAAAGAAGTGACATTATTTCTTGGAGACGAAGATATTTACGCGAAGTAAAAAAAATTAGAGAAGAGAAAAGTAAAATTTATTTTGCTGATGAGACCTGGCTCAACGAGGGCTACATTCGAGGAAAAATTTGGATTGACCCAACTATTATAACACCACGACAGGCGTTTAATGAAGGATTGTCAACAGGACTGCGATCACCATCTGGAAAAGGAAAGAGATTAATTATAACCTACTCGTATATTGGAAGTTTTATAGGTTTCGTCGATGGAGGACTTATATGCTTCATTTCGGAAAAAAACCGGAGACTACCACGATGACATGAACGCTGATGTGTATGAGAAATGGTTTAAAGATATTTTAAAACGCCTGGAACCCAACTCCGTCATAGTTTTGGACAATGCTTCCTATCATTCCAGAAAACAAAATAAAGCGACATCCACTTCCACGAGAAAAGATGAAATTAAACATAGGGACGGGCTACAGTCCGCTTGGGCGAACTGTTGGATACCCTATTCTTATTCCTATTACTCATAAATGGGCGTGACGAAAGTCTAAGTATGGTTGAATAGTTAAGAACGCTCTACATATTTTGTTATAAAATATTTAAAGGATTTTATCGAAAAAAGGCAGCTTTTGTAAAAACAACGTTCCCTAGCTCAAACTTTGGATTTTTTTTTTTAAATTCTGGGCGTGTCAGTAGGCGGTCTTTTGAAAATATTTACACATGAGCATAAAGGGCCCCTAGAGAGTATATATTATAAATTTCAGCTCCCTAGCTCAAACTTTGGTTTTTCAATAAAATTGTTTTATTTAATTGTGGGCGTGTCAGTGGGTGGATTTTGAAAATATTATCTCCCGAGCAATTTTAGGAGTCTTAGATCATATATAAAAAATTTCAGCTTTCTATCTCAAAATTCGATTTTTTCCAAAATTCTGTCTTTGTCTGTGTGCGGATTTCAAAAATTCGTAAACTTGATTATTTCGGGACCCTAGAGAGTATATGGTTAAAATATCAGCTCTCTAGGCCCAGTTTAAAGGCCTAATTTTTGCCGACGGACGGACGGGCGAACATGGCTAGATCGACATTACTATCGATGCTGATCATAAATATAGTAACTTTTAGGGGTCTACGGGTAATATTAAGGTATGTTACAAACTATGCGTCAAAATTAATATACCCTTAGAATAGGGTATAAAAAGTGGTTGAGGTCAAATGCGATAAGTTTCGAGGATGATATGGTTAAAGCGGAGTTGCTTGAAATCGTTAAACGTTACAAAGCCAAGTATGAAACATACGTCGTGGATGAAATGGCTCAAAATGCGGGACATAAAGTGCTTCGCTTACCGCCTTATCACTGTGACCCTAGGTAGGTAGGTAGGACCCTAATCCAATTGAATTTTTTTATGCTTAAGTGAAAGGGTTTGTAGCAAGGCAAAACAAGTCATTTAAAATGGCTGAAATAAGAGACATACTAGCGACAGCACTTACAAGGGTTGACAAGGAAAAATGGCATCGATGTGTCCAACACGTTGAACAGGTTGTTGAGCCAAATATGTGGGAAATGGACGTTTTTGCCGAGGAAGCAGTTGAAAGGTTAATAATAGACCAAAATAACGAGAGCCGTAGCAGTAAGTACTCATCGGATTAGTTGTGTAGTTATATTAGAAATTAGTATTTTATGTTTTACAATATTTATAATGAATAAATTGGATTACAGTGATATATTTTTCGTTTTGATTTTTTTTTGTGTTACGAAATTTTTATATTTTGTTAGTCTACTGGAGATACCCTTGAAAAAACGCGCCTATTATTATCTTACCAGAAAACGAAAAAGATAAACGGAATTTATTTCGTTCCGCAATATTTTTATTTTAAATTGGAAGATGGTAACCGCTACACACTACGGCAACCCTGTGAGAGCTTTAAAATGGGACCGATTTATATAAGTTATTGCAACCAGACTAAGAGACAAACATCCATCCTCCCTGTACTGACAATTTTGGTTGGATAAAGTATATAAATAAAGCCTTTTAATTCATTGCCAACAACGAAAAAGAAAAAAATAGCGTCAAATTTTTATCCATAACAACAGCCTTATCAATTTCCTTCACTCACGATTACATCATTTCCTTCAATTATAATTAAGCATTTCCTATCGTTCGCTGTTTGGTAATAGAAATTTAGCTTCGGAACAATTTAACCAAATAAATTATCGAAAGTTCGTGCAGAAGTTCACTCGACAATGTTCGAGTTGATTGTCATGTGCTCTGTTAACAAAATTTAATGAGAAAAACAGTGTATTCGTATGTACATCACGATACACGTTGCATACGTTATTATAATAGTTGTGGTACCCATTTTTATAGTTAAACATAATCGTGCAAATAGGTTGCATAGCATCCGAGCGGCTATCCGAACATCAATTCCGAGTACCGGCTAACTGCTTAAACCAATGCAATCCCAGATGAACTGTTGTCTCAATATGTCTATAGAAACAGTGTTAATGATTTTTCTAAGTGCAAATTAATAAATGCTCGACGATCATGAATAATAGATGGCAAGGATGATAATGTTTTGTGTACTATTTCCGCAATTCTGGATCCGCCCAATTCGGAAGTCAAGCAAATGTAAATTTATTATTTTTATCTGTGTTAAAATCTAAATGGGAATCGTCAGCTGTCAGCGCCATAATTTTTATTTTTGTTTTATCACCAATAATGGAGAATATTCAATAAAACTGGGCAGATAAGCGCGAGTAGTACTGATCGTTTTCATCGTAACCCGAACCAAAGTTAGAACATAAAATAATAAAGCATAAACAAAAATGCGACGGTTATATATAGTATCCCCACCAAATTAAATTCAAATTAGATCCATATGTAGATAGCCCGAAAATAAATTAGATAAACCAAACACATTTCGGGGTGTCAACTTTTTGACCTTCACATTGAGATGCTCTAACGGCGAGCATTTGCATTATAAATGGTGGAGAATGACAGCATTGTGCTACGTCTATGTTATTATTTATATACCTGGCATCCAAACCAGGTCTAACAAGGTGACTGCCCTATCGCAACAAATCACAGCGAAGAGTTCTATCAGTTTTGATGGTGTTGGTTGTGATCCAAATGTCTTCAACGCGTACCGGCGTATATATTGTGTAATTAAAAAAAACAAATTAATATATAAGATAACAAGAGACCCGCGATGTTATGTTGGACGTAGAGTCAACTTGTTATTTTATACAAGCAAGGGTTGGGCTCTTCTGAACCGGATCCTGGCTTTGAAACAAATATTTAAGAAAATGGTACAGGTAGCGAAGCATTAGAAGTTCATTGCTTTTCTTACGAAGAAGATGCTGATTAGGACACGACCGGATAAAGTGATTTTGGTAACATATTTATATTGTTGCTAGACTGCAAGATTCATTTTTCATTTGGTTTTTTATTTTACAGAGCTTTCTGCTTTTGGCAGGAGTGGGAAGTTGTATTGCGGGAGATGGATACGAATATAGAAGGCCATCGATTGGATTCAGTGATGGATTTAAGAGTATAGGAGCATCTTCACAAGTTTCAAGTCAATCAGTCTACAAACAAAAGACTGCAGCAGCTTTTAATGGATTAAGTCAAAAGACTGGCCAGCAACTCACGCTGACGATTAAACCTAAGCCACAAATCAGTTTCAGCGGATTTCAAAGCGCTGACAAGTCAGTGCAAAAGCCAATCGTTGTATTCAACCAATACGTACAGCAGGAATCCAAACCTGCAGTAATCAGTAGCCAACAAACTAGTTTCAATGGATTTAGCCAGTCAACTCTACAGAAGCCAGCTGCTGTCGTCGGACAGTATCAAAGGCCAGCTTCACTCACCGTTATTGAGCCTCAAGTAAACTTCCAAGGCTTCTTAGCTCCCGGTTATTCTAAGCCAGCGTTTGCCACAGTTAAACCACAGGCAAGTTTCCAAAGCATCGAACAGTCAAGTGTACAGAGGCCAGCAGTTTTTACTGCACAATACCAAAAGCCAGCTACACCTACCGCTGCCAAGCCTCAAGTCGCTTTCCAAAGCTTCTCAGCTTCAGCCACTTCGAGGCCACTAACAGCCACAGTTAAGCCACAGGGCAGTTACCAAAGCTTCAGCCAGTCAATTGTACAGAAGCCAGCAGTTTTTAATGGACAATATCAAAAGCCAGCTTCACTTACCGCTGCCAACCCTCAAGTCACTTTCGAAGGATTCTCAGCTTCAGCCACATTGAGGCCAGTAACAGCCATAGTTAAGCCACAGACCAGTTACCAAAGCTTCAGCCAGTCAATTATACAGAAGCCAGCAGTTTTTAATGGACAATACCAAAAGCCAGCTTTACTTACCGCTGCCAACCCTCAAGTCTCTTTCCAAGGATTCTCAGCTTCAGCCACTTCGAGGCCAGTAACAGCCACCGTAAAGCCACAGGCCAGTTACCCAAGCTTTAGCCAGTCAATTGTACAGAAGCCAGCAGATTTTAATGGACAATACCAAAAGCCAGCTTCACTTACCGCTGCCAACCCTCAAGTCACTTTCCAAGGATTCTCAGCTTCAGTCACTTCGAGGCCAGTAACAGCCACCGTAAAGCCACAGGCCAATTACCAAAGCTTCAGCCAGTCAATTGTACAGAAGCCAGCAGTTTTTAATGGACAATACCAAAAGCCAGCTTTACTTACCGCTGCCAACCCTCAAGTCACTTTCCAAGGATTCTCAGCTCCAGCCACTTCGAGGCCAGTAACAGCCACCGTAAAGCCACAGGCCAGTTACCCAAGCTTCAGCCAGTCAATTGTACAGAAGCCAGCAGATTTTAATGGACAATACCAAAAGCAAGCCTCACTTACCATTGCCAAGCCTCAAGTCGCTTTCCAAGGATTCTCAGCTTCTGCAACTTCAAGGCCAGTGACAGCCAACGTTAAGCAGCAGCAAAGTTACCAAAGTTTTAGTCAGTCAACTGTACACAAACCTGCTGTTGACTCTACAACTTTCAGTCAGATCAGCAAATTGCCAGCTAAGTCAGGAGTTATCGCAGGCCTGCAAAATGTTGTTCCAACAACTGTTTCATCATTGAAGCCTGACTTAACCTATCTACTCCCGCAGTCTAAGCCTGCAGTCGGTTCTGTTACCTCGAGACCAGTTATCGCAACAGTAAGACCACAAACCGGATTCCAAAGCTTCGGTCAGTCTACTTTACAAAAACCAGCATTAGCTGCTGGACAATACCAAAAGCCAGCTACGCTCACCGTTGCCAAGCCACAAGTGACCGTTCAAGGGTTCTCAGCTTCAGTCACTTCTAGGCCAGTAAGTGGCACCGCTAAGCAACAGGCTAGTTACCAAAACTTCGGTCAGTCAACTGTACAGAAGCCAGCGGTTATTACTGGACAATACCAAAAACCAGCTTCACTTACCGCTGCCAAGCCTCAAGTCGCTTTCCAAGGATTCTCAGCTTCTGCAACTTCAAGGCCAGTGACAGCCAACGTTAAGCAGCAGCAAAGTTACCAAAGTTTTAGTCAGTCAACTGTACACAAACCTGCTGTTGTCTCTACAACTTTCAGTCAGATCAGCAAATTGCCAGCTAAGTCAGGAGTTATCGCAGGCCTGCAAAATGTTGTTCCAACAACTGTTTCATCATTGAAGCCTGACTTAACCTATCTACTCCCGCAGTCTAAACCTGCAGTCGGTTCTGTTACCTCGAGACCAGTTATCGCAACAGTAAGACCACAAACCGGATTCCAAAGCTTCGGCCAGTCTACTTTACAAAAACCAGCATTAGCTGCTGGACAATACCAAAAGCCAGCTACGCTCACCGTTGCCAAGCCACAACTGACCGTTCAAGGGTTCTCAGCTTCAGTCACTTCTAGGCCAGTAAGTGGCACCGCTAAGCAACAGGCTAGTTACCAAAACTTCGGTCAGTCAACTGTACAGAAGCCAGCGGTTATTACTGGACAATACCAAAAACCAGCTTCACTTACCGCTGCCAAGCCTCAAGTCGCTTTCCAAGGATTCTCAGCTTCAGCCACTTCGAGGCCACTAACAGCCACCGTTAAGCCACAGGCTAGTTACCAAAGCTTCAGCCAATCAATTGTACAGAAGCCAGCAGTAGCTACAGGACAATACCAACAGCCAGCTTCACTTACCGCTGCCAAGCCTCAAGTCATTTTCCAAGGCTTCTCAGCTTCAGCCACTTCTAGGCCACTAACACCCACCGTAAAGCCACAATCAAGTTACCAAAGCTTCGGCCAGGCAACTGTACAGAAGCCAGCGGTTATTACTGGACAATACCAAAATCCAGCTTCACTTATCGCTGCCAAGCCTCAAGTTGCTTTCCAAGGATTCTCAGCTTCGGCCACCTCGAGGCCAGTGACAGCTACCGTTAAGCCACAGCAAAGTTTCAGTCAGTCAACTGCATACAAACCTGCTGTTGTCACTACAACTTTCAGTCAGATCAGCAAATTACCAGCTAAATCAGGAGTTATCTCGGGCCAGCAAAATGTTGTCTCAACAATTGTTTCATCATTGAAGCCTGACTTGTCCTATCTGCCACCTAAATCCAAATCTGCAGTAGTTTCTGTCACCTCGAGACCAGTGATCGCAACAGTTAGACCACAAGCCGGATTCCAAAGCTTCGGTCAATCTACTGTTCAAAAACTAGCAGTAGCTACCGGACAAAACCAAAAGCCAGCTACGCTCACCGTTGCCAAGCCACAAGTGACCTTTCAAGGGTTCTCAGCTTCAGCCAATTCTAGGCCAGTGATTGGCACCGTTAAGCCACAGACTAGCTACCAAAACTTCGGCCAGTCAACTGTACAGAAGCAAGCGGTTATTATTGGACAGATCCAAAAGCCAGCTACACTTACCATTGCCAAGCCCCAAGTCGCTTTCCAAGGATTTTTAGCTTCAGCCACTTCGAGGCCTGTGACTGCCCCCATTAAGCCACAGGCAAGTTATCAAAGCTTTAGTCAGTCAAGTGTACAAAAACCAGTAGTTGGACAATACCAAAAGCCTATACATACTGTTGCCAATCCACAAGTCATTTTCCAAGGATTTTCAAACTCAGCTACTTCAAGGCCCGTGACTGCCACCTTTAAAGAAGGAAGTGCTATTGGACAATACCAGAAACCAGCCACACTTACATTTGTCAGCTCCCAAGTCCCCTTCAAAGGCAAACCAACAATTCAAAAATCTGCAGTTTTTACTGGACAATACCAAAATCCAGAAACGCTTACCGTATCTAAGCCACAAGTTGCCTTTCAGGAATTCTCAGCGTCAGCCACAACTAGACCAGTCGGTGCCACCGCCAAGCCACAGGCAAGTTACCAATACTTCGGCCAGTCAATTGTACAGAAGCCAGCAGTTATTATTGCACAATTCCAAAAGCCAGCTACACTTACCGTTGCCAAGCCTCAAGTTGCTTTCCAAGGATTCTCAGTAACTGCCCCCATTAAGCCACAGGCAAGTTATCAAATCTTCAGCCAGTCAACTGTACAGAAGCCAGCAGTTATTATTGGACAATTCCAAAAGCCAGCTACACTTACCGTTGCCAAGCCTCAAGTCGCTTTCCAAGGATTCTCAGTAACTGCCCCCATTAAGCCACAGGCAAGTTATCAAAGCTTCGGCCATTCAACTGTACACAAACCTACTGTTGCCACTACAACTTTCAGTCAGATCACCAAATTACCAGCTAAGTCAGGAGTTATCGGCCAGCAAAGTGTTGTCCCAATAACTGTTTCATCATTGAAACCTGACTTATCCTATCTACCACCGCAGTCCAAACCTGCAGTCGTTGCTGTCACCTCAAGACCAGTAATCGCAACAGTTAGACCACAAACCGGGTTCCAAAGCTTCGGTCAGTATACGGTACAAAAACCAGCTGCTGTTACTGTGCAGTACCAAAAGCCAGCGACACTTACTGTTGCCAAACCACAAGGAGCCCTCCAAGGACCCCCAGCTTCAGCCTCTGGCAGGCCACAAAATGGATTTTATAGCTTCGGGCAGTCAACTCTACAAAACGCCGCAGTTGCTACGGGACAAAAGCCAGCTACTTTCACCGTTTCCAAGCCACAAGTTGTGTTCCAGGGATTCTCAGCTTCAGCTACTTCTAGGCCAGTAATTGCCACCGTTAAGCCACAGGTAAGTCTCCAAAGCTTCGGCCAGTTCTCCGAACAGAAGCCGGCAGTCGTAACCGGACAATATCAAAAATCATCTACACCGTCTGTGGCCAATCCTCAAGTTACATTCCAGAGACTCAATAGTTTATCATCTACTGTAAAGCCATTGACTGTTACCGTTGGATCACAAGCCAGTTTTAGTGGATTCCAAAGTCAGTCGACTGTCCATAAACCTGCTGTTACCACGACCTTACTCAGTCAGTTAGGCCAACAACCTGTTAAACCCGCTCTATCAAGTATACAGGTTGCCTCAACCACAGTGAGACCACAAGCATCATTAGTCACTCCGGCTGCGTCACGAAATACTAATTTAGGCTACCTACCTCCAGTGGGTGCCAGGCTTCCGAACGATGTCGTCCGTTCCTCAGGAGCTCCATCGGTGTCGTTTTTTGAGTTTTCATCGGCTACTGCCAACCAAGTAGTCGATGGAGCTCATGAGCAGAAGGTTGCAAGTTTTGTTAACAACAGGACCGTTCAGTCGACTGTTGAACATGAAACACTCAACGAAGTTCATGAGCAGAAGGTTGAAAAACACACTACACTCGTCAATTCTCAGATCAGCTCTAACACATACAACCCCCTTCAACAGTCGTCTTTGGATTTGTTGTCGTCTCACCAGGTCATAGAGCCACAAAGCCATGGAATCATTGGTGCATCATTCAATGCCTCACAAGATTCCGTATTACAAGGTTTCAATGAAATCACATCTAATGTTCAAGTACATTCGAAAAATATCAAAACAGTTCCCTTTGAGCAAGTTCTGAAGACTCAATTAAGAGTACTCGATCCTGCACCGGCGGATGTTAAAGAAATGTTCAAAGTATTTTCGTCTGGTCTCACCCAAGATGAGTCCAAAAGTCAAACTGCCGATTCTTCTGCATATGAAGCCCCAATTGGTGGTCTACAACAAAGCCACTTCTTCCAAAGTGATACCCCACTTGAAATTGCAGAGTCACGTCGCAGCAGTCGTTACCAAGTGGGCTTGTCGCAAACCGACCAATATTCCACGCTACAAGGCCCACAACCTCTAAACCGTCAAGAACAACAAGTTCGTAGATTTGAAGAAAATTCCGACAGCAATAGAGAGGACTACGTTGTGAGGAGTCTATATCCAGGTAGCTATATAGGAGCGCCTGTTAACAGGAATTCCAACAAGGAGTACAATGTTTTTGACTACGACCAGTTCAGCGCGGATCCAGATGAAACCGATTTCTAAGTCAGAAAAATAAATCAACTAGCACCATGTCAAGTCATAGCTGTATCTCAATAGTATAGTATTTTAAGGTTTATGTTTAAATCGAAATAAAAAACTTAAATATGTAAATATTTATGAATTTGTTATTTTTTTTATTAACAACTCGCATTTGATAAATTTATGAGGGGAAACAAATTATCAGGTCGTCGGATCTGTGGGCGCAATAAATCATCACTACTTTGTGCGATCTAAACTCAAACTCACGTCTTGCAGTTTTTAATAAGAAGCGCAGATGGGCATGGGCACACAAATGCGATAATTTAAATCAGAAATCCTGAAGCTAGCTGATTGATGACAACTCATCTTGACTGCCACACCCGCGGACAGAGACTACGAATTAAGTCGATTTTGAAGGCGCGGTTGCCTTGACACTGAGTAGCGTCTGTAGTTTGTTTTATTTCCGGACGTTTGCTTACATTATATGTGTAACAATTATTGAGAATGCGTATGTGTTGTACGAATATGTAAATTAAATAAAACTAAGCTTATTTCTATTTAAAAAAATATTTTTATTGAGGAGAAGCCTCTTTATTTATTTTTATTTTAACTTGCAATTTCGACTGCTACTCCAGAACTAAAACTTAAGTGTAACAAATATAAACTTATTGCCTAGGTTTCCTTATCTCTACGTGCAGGAATGTGGGATTATGGATTGGGATTGGAGGAGGTGTCGTTTGCCAGACGCTGGCTCAGCAACATGCATGTGGAGCGTGGGTTCCTCTGTTGCTGTCGGATGTGATGAGTCTGGGTATCCGGTATCGGTTGTGGAATGCGCTTGGTGTTGACCTGCATGTGGAGCGTGGGTGAATGTTGAATGTGTTTGGTGTTAACTTGTATGTACCTAAATATGATATGCATATGAAGATCAAAATCTTCCGATCACTGGCTGCAGCTTTTATTTGGCTTGGAAAACAAGTAGTGCTTCCATTCAAATACGTGTACATGAGCATATACACATAGGTACGCTTTTCTCTCACGGAAGGCAAAATGTGTAGGGCTTGGCGGGATAAGGACATGCCCGTTTTACGAAGCGGGGCGAGAAAATTCTGTTGCAGGACCTAAACTACGGATTGAGTACTACTCTTTCATCTTGATTTCAGTAATTGTCTAAAAACGAATAACAGTTTTCAAATACATAATCGGCTTACTTTTTTTTTATTTCGCAGGTTACTATTTAGATTTATTAAAATGAATCCGTCCAAAGGGAATTTAGGCGGGAGTTTGACGGCACTCACCCCGAGTAGATGGACCATTGAGGACCATGAGGCTGGTAAACATGTTTGCCGCATCTGGAATCATCGCACGAAGACCGTAACATCGAGATCCCTATGCTCCGGCTCAAGACACAATTGCGACTGTAGCATCGTCAATTCAGCCTAATCGAAGCGTTGCGACTCGAAACTTATCGGCGCAAATTGGAGTTACCAGACGATCATTACAACGGATTACTCATGATGACTCAAACTTCTTTCCGTACAAAGTCCAAATTGCAAGCAAGTTTAACCCTCTAGATTTGCCGCGAACTGGAATTTTGCTAAAAAATGATTGAAATGACCGAAGAAGACAACAGCTTGATAAATTGCTTGTTTATATCTGATGAGGCCCATGTATGTACATATGTAAATAAGCAAAATTGCGGTATATGGAGTGAATCTAATCCATCCATGTTTTGGTTTTAATATATATTAATAGTCTTTTGGAGCAACCATTTGTGGGAAAGGTAAAAGCGTTTGCAGATGATCTTGGGATTGCTTATGATTCAGATAGCCCCTTGATTCTAATTGCAGAAATTAATCATGATGTTTATGTACTAAGGTCGTGGTTCGCAGAACATAAGCTCCTTGTTAGCAATAAGACCAAGCTAATGTTCTTTAATTTGAAACCGCAGGAAATACCAGAACTTGACATAATATTTCATGCACCAAATTGTGTTAAGCATATTTTGCTTAATGACACTTGCCCAAGACCTGATTCCCTGCCTACCTTTAATTCGGTTGTTGCTTGAAAATCAAATTGCTTTGCAATAGAAAAGGTTAAATCTTTTAAATACCTAGGTGTTACAATAGACCAACACTTAAACTGGACCGAACATATATTAATTCTAAAACAGTAATTCCTTTCTAATAACACCATAAAAACAATCTATCATGGGATATTTCACTCAAAATTGGAGTATGGAATAACCTGTTGGGGGGTGCTTATCGCAATAACATACAGCAACTTACTATACTGCAGAAATTTGCAATAAGAAAGGTTTTTAATTGTATGCGTCTGGCACACTCCATGGAGTTATTTAGATATGCACAAATCCTACCGGTTCGACACTTGTTTTACTACAAAACGCTGAAGATATTTTTTATTAGATGTGAATATACGCAAAGTCCTATACTCGATGCTTATAGCCTACGAAGGAACTTAAGAAATGTTGTTGCTTTACCCCCTTTTCGCACTACAAGCTTTAGAAATTCATATACAGTTATATCTTGCAAGCTTTTTAACAGACTTCCTGAACAAATACGAATCATTAGAACCTTATACGCTTTCCTTAACAGGATAAAGTTTTGGCTCTGTGACTTTGATATCGATCAAGTTGAAAATTTGCCGAGCTACATTATTTAATTTTTTTGTAAAGGCTTACCTGATTTTGCCTCCTTCGATCTGTTTTACATGTATTCCTTGTCTTGTTTAATTTTCTTGTAATACAAAATGTTTTGTTTTTCTTGATTATATACTTTTGTTCACCCCACAATAAATAAATAATTTGTAATGATGTGGCATTTGCTACTATTTTTTGTAAATACAAAATGTCACTAACTATTCTCCTTAAATTTACCATTTAATAGTTTACCATTGTTTAATGTTTAAGAAATGAGAATAATGAATAAATAAATAAATAAAATAAATAAATAAAAATTCCATGAGACGGTACTGCATCCAGAACTAGTCACTGTGTGGTGTGCAATTTCATCAAGGTGCGTTGTGGGGCCATACCTCTTTGAAGAAAACGGTGTAAAAGTAACTGTCACTGGGGACCGTTATTTAAAGATATTGAAGGAGTTTTTTTGCCCCGAACTGCGCCGATTAAGTATCTGTTTCAACAGCATTTGGTTCATTCAAGATGGAGCAACTGCACACGTAAGCAGACCGGTTATGGCGGAGCTACAACGAAAATTTCCAAACAAATTAATATCCAGAAACTCCACTGCCCCAGCTCATGCGAACATCTGAGAAACATCTAAGAGTATCAATTGCCATGGAAAGCTTCTCAAATTTGCCTTTCGGATTCGGCTTAAATTGTAGGTTCCTTCCACTTCGCACGAGAAAGTGGTTGGAGAAGCTAGGTTTAAGGCCCTATATAGGCCGTTAATGCCTAATATTTTTTTTTTTTTATGTCAAGCAAGAGGTGTCCATTATAACAATAATTGAGGCGATCCCGACTTCAACCCTTCAGGCCGCAATGAATAATTTTCTGATCACCTGTCGCATATGCGTGAATGAGCATGGAGTTCATTTACGGTATACGAGTATCATCTTCAAAAACAATTAGTTATTTAAAATAAAATTGAATTTTCTATGCAACAAAAAATAAATAAATAAAATACATTGATTAAAAAAAAAGTTTTTTGAATTTCTTATTACAGCACAATTGGTGCGCCACCATGTGCTTGCAGTTTATCTAACTAACAGACTTGACATTCAATCTCAAACCACAGGTTCAACGAAGTCGCTGACCTTTGCCTATTCTATAGAATTAAACTAAACTTGATCTTGAAATCAACGAAGACAAAAACAAGTATGTAGGTACCTATGTACTTCCTTTTAACAAACAAACAAAAAAAACTGACTATGACAAAACGTCACTGCATTAGACATTAAGTCCACGAATGACACCTTAGTGGAGATCCGACAAAGAACTACTCAAGGAAATCGTTGCTTCTTCGGTTTGGCAAAACAAATATGTTTAAAACTCCTAGCCAAGAAGACCAAGTGCAAGCTCTACAAACCACTGATACTGACAGTTCTGCTTTATGGCACTGTCGATGAGCAGAAAAGGAGAGCTACTATTGTCTTTCGAAAGAAAAACATTCCATCGAATATTTGGTTCTGTGTGCGAGGAGGGCAAATGGAGGAGAAGATACATCCTTGAACTCTGTAAGCTGTACCAAGATGTGAATATAGTCCAAAAAACTGATTCATTTCGACTAAATTGGCTTGGCCACATTGAGAGAATGGACAATAATGCTCCGGGCAAGATGAACTTCGACTCCCAGCAACCAGTTTCAAGTAGGCAAGGATGACCGAACCCCGAACCAAGCCATCGCGGATGCCAGAGCGCTATGTCTTGACAGCTGGACAGCAGCGTGCCCAAGTATCGCGAAGAATGGAAGTCACGCAGAGAGTCTCCACGGTTCTGGAGCCCGTAAAGTAATTAAGTAATGTTCGACCTATAAGGCATGCAACTAATGCACACCAATTGACAGTCAAATGGGTGCTGTGAAATAAGACCAAGTGAAATAAGGGCACATTTTAACGTTTGGCTTTTTTCACTTCGTGAAAGTGAAATAAGGCCAATTTGGCATTACTTCACATTCCATTGTTTTTATACCCTATTCTAAGGGTATATTAATTTTGACGCATAGTTTGTAACATACCTTAATATTGCCCATAAACCCCTAAAAGTTACTATATTTATGTTCAGCAGCGATAGTAATGTCGATCTAGCCATGTCTGACCGTCCGTCCGTCCGTCGGCAAAAATTAGGCCTTTAAACTGGGCCTAGAGAGCTCAAATTTTAACCATATACTCTCTAGGGTCCCGAAATAATCAAGTTTACGAATTTTTGAAATCCGCCCACAGACATGCCCACAAACTAAAAAAAAACTAAATCTTGGAAAAAATTTAATTTTGAGCTAGAAAGCTGAAATTTTTTATATATGATCTATGACTCCTAAAACTGCTCGGGATATAAAATTTTCAAAATCCACCCACTGACACGCCTACAATTAAATAAAACAATTTTATTGAAAAACTAAAATTTGAGCTAGGGAGCTGAAATTTATAATATATACTCTCTAGGGGCCCTTTAAGCTCATGTGTAAATATTTTCAAAATCCGCCCATTGACACACCCATAACTTAAAATAAACTTTTTTTGCAAATCCAAAGTTTGAGCTAGGGAGCTGAAATTTATAATATATACTCTCTAGGCGGCCCTTTAAGCTCATGTGTTAATATTTTCAAAATCCGCCTACTGACACGCCCACAATTTTTTTTTTTTTTTAAATTCAAAGTTTTGAGCTAGGGAGCTGACATTTTTAATATATACTCTCTAGGGGCCCTTTATGCTCATGTGTTAATTTTTTTTAAATCCGCCTACTGACACCCCCACAATTATATAAAACATTTTATTAAAAAACCAAAGTTTGGGCTAGGGGGCGTTTTTTTTACAAAAGCTTCGTTTTTTTTGATAAAATCCTTTAAATGTTATATAACAAAATATGTAGAGCGTTCTTAACAATTCAACCATACTAAGACTTTTGTCACACCCACTTGTGAGGGATAGGAATAAGAATAGGGTATCCAACAGTTCACCCAAGCGGTCTGTAGCTCGTCCCTATCGTTTTCCTAATGTTGTCTCAACAATTGTTTCATCATTGAAGCCTGACTTTTCCTATCTGCCACCTCAGTCCAAATCTGCAATAGTTTCTGTCACCTCGAGACCAGTGATCGCAACAGTTAGACCACAAGCCGGATTCCAAAGCTTCGGTCAATCTACTGTTCAAAAACTAGCAGTAGCTATCGGATAAAACCAAAAGCCAGCTACGCTCACCGTTGCCAAGCACCAAGTGACCTTTCAAGGGTTCTCAGCTTCAGCCAATTCTAGGCCAGTGATTGGCACCGTTAAGCCACAGGCTACCTACCAAAACTTCGGCCAGTCAACTGTACAGAAGCAAGTGGTTATTATTGGACAGATCCAAAAGCCAGCTACACTTACCATTGCCAAGCCCCAAGTCGCTTTCCAAGGATTTTTAGCTTCAGCCACTTCGAGGCCTGTGACTGCCCCCATTAAGCCACAGGCAAGTTATCAAAGCTTCAGTCAGTCAAGTGTACAAAATCCAGTAGTTGGACAATACCAAAAGCCTATACATACTGTTGCCAATCCACAAGTCATTTTCCAAGGATTTTCAAACTCAGCTACTTCAAGGCCCGTGACTGCCACCTTTAAAGAAGGAAGTGCTATTGGACAATACCAGAAACCAGCCACACTTACATTTGTCAGCTCCCAAGTCCCCTTCAAAGGCAAACCAACAATTCAAAAATCTGCAGTTTTTACTGGACAATACCAAAATCCAGAAACGCTTACCGTATCTAAGCCACAAGTTGCCTTTCAGGAATTCTCAGCGTCAGCCACATCTAGACCAGTCAGTGCCACCGCCAAGCCACAGGCAAGTTACCAATACTTCGGCCAGTCAATTGTACAGAAGCCAGCAGTTATTATTGCACAATTCCAAAAGCCAGCTACACTTACCGTTGCCAAGCCTCAAGTTGCTTTCCAAGGATTCTCAGTAACTGCCCCCATTAAGCCACAGGCAAGTTATCAAATCTTCAGCCAGTCAACTGTACAGAAGCCAGCAGTTATTATTGGACAATTCCAAAAGCCAGCTACACTTACCGTTGCCAAGCCTCAAGTCGCTTTCCAAGGATTCTCAGTAACTGCCCCCATTAAGCCACAGGCAAGTTATCAAAGCTTCGGCCAGTCAACTGTACACAAACCTACTGTTGCCACTACAACTTTCAGTCAGATCACCAAATTACCAGCTAAGTCAGGAGTTATCGGCCAGCAAAGTGTTGTCCCAATAACTGTTTCATCATTGAAACCTGACTTATCCTATCTACCACCGCAGTCCAAACCTGCAGTCGTTGCTGTCACCTCAAGACCAGTAATCGCAACAGTTAGACCACAAACCGGGTTCCAAAGCTTCGGTCAGTATACGGTACAAAAACCAGCAGCTGTTACTGTGCAGTACCAAAAGCCAGCGACACTTACTGTTGCCAAACCACAAGAAGCCCTCCAAGGACCCCCAGCTTCAGCCTCTGGCAGGCCACAAAATGGATTTTATAGCTTCGGGCAGTCAACTCTACAAAACGCCGCAGTTGCTACGGGACAAAAGCCAGCTACTTTCACCGTTTCCAAGCCACAAGTTGTGTTCCAGGGATTCTCAGCTTCAGCTACTTCTAGGCCAGTAATTGCCACCGTTAAGCCGCAGGTAAGTCTCCAAAGCTTCGGCCAGTTCTCCGAACAGAAGCCGGCAGTCGTAACCGGACAATATCAAAAATCATCTACACCGTCTGTGGCCAATCCTCAAGTTACATTCCAGAGACTCAATAGTTTATCATCTACTGTAAAGCCATTGACTGTTACCGTTGGATCACAAGCCATACTAAGACTTTTGTCACACCCACTTATGAGGGATAGGAATAAGAATAGGGTATCCAACAGTTCACCCAAGCGGTCTGTAGCTCGTCCCTATCGTCGTTTTGCTAACCACATCATTTAAAATCCTTAGAAGTTTTGAAATGATTAAAGTGAACACTTTGCCTCAATCGTTTTGATCCTTTTGTGTGCGTCCATTGTAAATATAATAATTTATTTATATAGGTATATAACTATTCATACCAGTATAATATAAGCATTTAACAGAAAATTATTGTGCTTTTTGTAACAACTGGCCTACAAATCAGACACATCGCACCTACCCCAACCTCGCACCTACTCCAAATTCAACAGTGACTCCCAGCGGGGCAGCTGTATGCTCCCATATAGTTTGCACGGTTTATCCGATCGACTTGTGAGTTGTGATATTCATGGCGACCGACATAGAGTTCTGAAATCAGAAGAAGATCCCATAAAGAGTGCAATATGTATGCAACCCTCCTGTTTCATTTGGAGTAGGTGGTATGTTGGGTATATTGTTAAAATACTTAAGTTTTTTATGACTTGCGTTCATTATAAGTTAATGTCCAAATGGACATATATCTTAGCAAAAATGTTAGTTGGGACATAAGTCCGAAGTCTTTTTTCCGGACTTATGTTATACCCCGTCCCGATGGGGTCTCGAAAAATATATGTTGCTTCGGTTCTTTGTTGGAATGCTTGTCGCCATTCTAAGCTCGTCGGTAGGCATGGAACTTGACCCTAATGCCGTACACATACAAAAAGTCGTGTCAGTCTTTGCGGCTAGGTGCCTTACTCGCCTCAACATCCCCTTATGTCGCCATCTTTCACTTTTCACTTCTCTTCGCATCTGCAATCCTTTCCTTTCCAGCAGTGAAATAAGGCCATCGTTTAAATTTCGCTTTCACAAAGCGCAATAAGGCAACTTATTTACATTTTTTTGTCGCAAGTTCCAAACTATAACATGTTTTGTGAATTCAGTGTCACGGCTTTTCACATGCCATATTTGCAAAATGATACATTTAAACTTCCCACCGTCTCTTTGTAAAATAGTGCAGTCTTTTCGTCTAACCCTTGTTTCAATGTGCATATAAATGGTAGTGTCTCAAATTTAGTTACATTTAATGTAGGTGTAACACGGGGCTCAGTTCTCGGACGGGTTCTTTATTAAAATGTTATGTGCGATTTACACAATTTGCCAAACTGTGACGTGGTTACTTTCGCAGACGATGCTGCGATATATTCATCCCGATCTTAATATTGATAGGAATTGTAAAGATCGAATCGATGTACTGGACAAATATTATAGCAGATGCAAAATTAACTTGAATGAATAGAAAACTAAAAAAAATAAAATTTGAAAATGATGCTCAACCTTCCTTACTTACTTACTTAGGATGGCGCTACAGTCCGGGGTGGACCTGGGCCTCAACCAACAAGCGTCTCCAGCCAGCACGATCTTTGGCCAGCTGTCTCCAGTTTCGCACGCTAAGTTGGTTAAGGTCCCCTTCCAGTTGCGTGCGCCACCTGAGTCGCGGTCTTCCTCTACTGCGCCGTCCCTCGGGTGTGGATTCGAAGATCTTCCGGGCCGGAGCATTCACGTCCATTCGCTCTACATGACCCAGCCACCTCAGTCGTTGGACCTTCACTCTTCTGGCTAAGTCGATGTCGCTGTGCAGCCCGTAAAGTTCGTCGTTGAATCTCCTCCTCCATTCACCGTCTATGCAGACGGGACCAAAAATTAACCTCAACCTTCCATGGAGGCATTTAACTGTCGACTTGCCGAAAAAGGCGAATGTTGAATTGATTTATAATAGAATCGAAAAGAGATAATTTTTTGTTTTTTATTTTTCAATTATTTTTATATATAACCGAATGAATATTTTTTCCCGTACAGCGACATGCTTAGAATATGACTGCAGCGCCGCCCAAAACTACACTTGTCGTAAAAGGTGACTAAGGCGGGAAATCAGATCTAGGCAATTTTAACATCCAGGTGACCCTAGCGACACATTTAACATCTGAAAGCTGTCCCGCAAGTGTGCATGCAAACCCGCGGGTTGACACGACTTACCGAAATGCAACAACGGCAGCATTTGACTGGCCTCAGTGATGAAGTGATCTGAAACCAGGAAACCTGCCGATGTCGAATGAAGTCGAACCAGCGAACCCCACAAGCGAACCAGTAGGGATGCAGGAAAGTGGGAGGGTTATGATCACCTAATCCCGGTCATAACCTCGTCGTAAAGGAAGAAGAAGAACTATATGAAGAGTGCTTGTTATTCATTATACTCTTAATTAACTTTAATTGTAAATTTGAAAATCAACATGATTATTTTCTGTTATGTATTTATTTATTTCATTGTATATATAATCACAGTTAAGGATCTTCTAGGTCCTTTTATCAAAAAAATTTAATATCTGTACGACAAGTCGTACACCACGGATATTTCTTTTGGAATGAAACAACTACTTAACCACGTTATAAAACTATTTATTGACCGTACACCACGAGCACCAAAATTAGAATGCTTTACCGATTCAAAGATACTTAAAATCTAATCTCCACGAAAGCCTGGTTCCCAGGCATTCCTGCAACGTCAGCGTCTAGTGCATTGCGCGTGCATCCGGCAGGCATCAGGTATCCGGCGCGAGTATTCGTGTGACGGGAAATATGCTGACTCATCTGGGAACATGTTCGTTCATGCTGGATCAGGTGAGGACGGAGCATATCGGATCGTGTTAACTTCACTTATTTAGTTTCGATTTTCTATTTATTTATTTGTTCAGTTATTTAAATACGTATTATTTTATTTTCTGTTTGTCACGTTATTTATTTAGTTAACAAGTTGTTTATTAAGTTTTTAATTGCAGTCTTGTCTAATATTTTTTTTTAATTTTTCTTTTATAACTATTTTATTTATTTATTTATTTATAAACATATTAACATACTTATTTCTATATAAATTTATTTAATATTATATTTTATTTTATTTTTTTTAGTATTGATGGTTTTCTCGTATTTTTCCCTCAAAGCTAATTTGTTACAATATTGTATAAGTATCTCAATGGAACGATAATTCAAATTATCAAATTATTGTACATATTAAATGTCCGGTTAAAACGAAGGAATTGCGTTGAACGATCAGCAGCAGAGTGGCCTCAGGCTCATATCACGCCTGGGCAAAGTAACAGCTCAAAGTTTTTATTCACTGCCGTACCTCTTCCTGAAGCCGGATAAAAATCGCCGTAAAATTGTAGATCCCTTTCACATCGCACATACAAATGGTGGGAGATGCTATGTTATAGGTTCTGTATCATATATATGTATATACATTTTTCATTATTAGAAATGTCATTTTTGGCACTACTTCTTTATAATTAAAAAAGAATAAATACAATATTTTATTTTATATTTTTATTTTGTAACCAATATTAAAAATTTTCAATTCCAAAAAAAGTTATCAAATTATTATTGAAAGAAAATTTATAACTAAATTAGATATTCACAAATATGACGTATTCAATAGCTCACAAAAGTAAACAAAAATTAAAAAAAAAAACGGAAGCGCAATCTAAATACAGAAACAAACAGCACTTTCACTTTCAACACAACTTTCTTTCATCACAGAAGCAATAATAATCAAGTTCGAAATAAGAGAATAACTTTCTCCAAAGCTGAATAGATGTATCACCAATCCGACTTATCTAAACATATTATATAACATTTAATCGATTCGTTTCGGGTTCCTTAATATTTTAAAATAAAATAAATTAATGAGCTGTTGAATACAAAAGTACCAATAGGTTAGGTTAAAAGTGGTATGATATAAAAAACCCTCATGCGAAATGGGTCCGTCGCGAACACCGGATATTAAATTGACATTTAAAGTGGAAAAGAAAATACCAAATCACTTTTCCTCTAAAATAACCTAATGCCCAGAAACTATATATTTGTGCCGTCCTCAGCTAGAAGATCGTGCAGTATTTGCACTTGTCCGTATCTGTCAGATTATTATTAAATACGAGGGTAATTTCGAGCAACTGCTAAACATGCGTGAGTACAATGCAGTAGAAGCTTAAAATACTACACAAAAGTTTGCCTTTTTTTAATTACAAATATCAGGACAAATATATTTTTTACGATTAAATTTTGTCAGAATTATCTAAAAAGTTATCGCAGAAGGTCATTCACATTGTATTAAGTAGGAGCTACGTTGTTTAACTGCCTGGTTTTTCCAGTTTCTTATTCACACCACCCAATGTTTCATGGAGTAATTAATCACTAAATTAATATTTATAAGATCAGTAAAAACTAATTAAAAAGGTTTCAATAAAAAACGCCAAACATGTTGCATTTAATTGTAAGCATCATCCCGCTCTATTTCGCTGTACTTTACCAGCCGCCTATTGGGTGGCCTAACAAAGGGCATCGTCTCTACCTTTCGTATTTCTTTTCCTAAGCTCCTTGGAAGTGATTCGTACAATTGATTTGCTTTATATCCCTGCTGCGTATTTGCAAAGTCACGTTGTACTTGTGGGATACCTAGTTGTCGACTGAAGTCAGACTGTAGTGTTATGGTGTTGCAATCGTTATTTGGGCCACACGTTTTTATCTGTCGTGTGAGTGGTCCACCATTTGAATAGTTAACCAAATCAGGATTCACTTGGGCGACAATAGGCTCTGGACCGCAGAGTTGGTGATCATTGTAATTCATATCTTTCACGGTAAATCCAAGTGACTGAAAGTTACCCTTACTGAAACTTCCATCAATTTGTTGTGCCTGCTCGAATTCGGCAACATTTTCATAATTGCTCAATGCTTTTTGGTGGAATCCATCAATCGAATTTACATAAAAGGTTTGCGAATCCTCATAGACCAAGATGGCAGGAATTATTTCAATGTCTGTTGGCTGAACAAAAATTGCTGGTCGCGAGGGTAGCGATAAAGGCAATGGCTGTTGGTAGTATCTTCCAACTGAGGGCCATTTTTGTGTTGAAAATGTTCCGGCAGACTCGTCAAACAGCGTTTCCTTTGGCTTGTCATAGACATAGTGATTTGCAGATCTTTCAGCAATGCCAATATGACAGAATAGAGCCACCAGCAAATAAAACTGCAAATTAGATACAATATTTTTTTTATTATTTTAATATCTAAATTTATAGATGAAAATAAATTAAATTAAAAAGCAATCTTACCCGAAATACAAGATTCTTCATTTACATAAAAGTTTAGACAGATGTCCAGTGACGTTTGATAGCACAGCACGCATACGATCTGTGATCTTCGACTCAGACTGACCGTTACTAATCAGTATCTTCTCAATTGTTAACTTATGAACGTCAGCTGTGGGAACGAAACACGTTTCAAAATGAAGAGACAAAAGGGGGGTTCTGACATTCTCTTCAATATGTAATATGCTTACTTAGTCTCTTAAGCAAATATATTTAAAAAAAGACAGGAAATTCATTAATCTGGGATGTCAGTGAACATATTTAAAATGGTTGAGTTTCTCTGAATAAACTGGCTGAGAAATTGGAAATGATTAAAAACTAGACATACACTTACATCAGTAAAACTCGAAAAGATGTTAAAATAGGTCTTGACTGTGTAGCAAATTCAGAAGTTACTAATTATGGTATCACGGACTTTGAGAACAGAATGAATAATTTGCGTAGATGAGATTCATTTCTTAGACTTTGCGGCATTTGCGATAAAATCGTAGATACATTTTATCCACTGCCTACTGTTTTAATCTTCTACAGAGGTTTATAAAATTTTATCAATTGGTGAACAACATGGGATTTCGTTTCATTTTATTCCGATTGCAATGATCAATGAAGAACATAAGATTTCGACCACGATTAGTTCCATGCATTGTCCAAAAACTGTATTGAATATCTACCACGGAGATGTTGCAGAAGATGTTGCCTTCTTGCTGGAAGGCCGATTACACTCAACCGGTTGCCAACAAAAATAATAAAGTGGCTGCCACAAAATTATCATCCAATAGATTTACTCCATGTTCTGTATATTTATTTATTTCATCACCATCAAACCTCAATTAACGGATTCCTTTGACTTAAAACAATTAGACATTTTTTTTTAGATTTTAAAGAGAAGAACGTTAATCTTGAGCATACAATCATGACTGAGTAAAAGCATTAAGCAAATTGTTTTTTTTTTAAATTAGTAACTGACAAATTGAAATCAATTTAATTAATGCTAGCATTGAAAATCTACATGAGACCATTAATTGATGATAAATGGACGTGAATGTGCATAATTATAGTAGGTATCGATGACTTCTGAAACCAAAATTCAGTTTGGGATCTATTGTCATCTGAAGGGAGAGATTGGATTTGTTTCAATTATGCTCCTGAAGACAAAGACTGTAATCATACGACCACTTATGCGAAATTTGGAATGCGGCTGCATGAAATGCTCTTGAAATTCAACAAAACAGAGGGGTCAAAGAAAATTGTATACGCAGATGCTTGCGACGGGGAAATGTATACCCCAAAAGACTAAATTGGCGCTGTTCAGGTTCACTAATTAGAGAAGCATACCACAATTCAAGACATCACCGATTGAGGGAATAACCCTGAAGGTGGCGGAAATTATCCTGGGAATAATTCTTTACAGAAAATTGAGTTGAAAGCCATAATATGTCGATCATAGAGTTATGAAAGCAGCGAATGCTTTTAACGCAAGCAACCGTATGTTCCGAAAAATGTGGAGACCAAACCCCAAAATCACTCTGTGAATGTATACGGCAATCGTGCGCTCAATGCTCACATACGGCAGCTTAGTCTTGTGGCAAGCCACGGACAAGGTAATCAATATCAAGGTAATGACAAAAATATGTAGACCAGCATGTATAAGGACAACTAGTGCAATGAGAACGACACCAACCGCTAGCTTGGAAGCGATTCTCAATTAACCATCACTCGATCTATACCATACAATCAGGAATCGCCTGCAAAAAGTGCCTTGCATATCAGCCATACAAAGAGCTGTACCGAGTCATTTAGAGCATGCACTGATTCTGAACATGTACGTAGGGAACAATATCAATTCTAACTACATGTCTCCTTACCTAGACTTTAAAAAAAACATTCTCTTGCTCGTTTCCGAGTAGCAATGGAGTGTAAATGAATCCACGAAAAGGAAATCGACATCCATATTCACGCGTGGAGCAAAGATGGACTGCTGGACAGTTCTCAGAGGAAATAAGAATACAGATCGATTAGATTACCTGATCACTGCAGTGAATTAAAAGCAGAAATTCTAACAATCACTGAAGCCGTAAGCATGGTACCATGTAGTGACATTACCATATTTTTTGATAGCTAGGCGACCATAAAAGCGGTACCTGCTATCGAAATTAAATCTCGCCTTGTTTGCCGCTTTCGCGAGGAGCTCAAGGCTCTTGGCTCGCAGCATAAAACGAATCTCTGCGGGGTCCCTGGACAAAGAGACATATCCGGGAAAGGGGAGCTAATTAACTGGCAAGGAAAGGGTCCGCGATGAACCAAGAACACGCACTTCATTCGGTCAAACCACCACTCTGTAATTTCAGACATCGAGTGGAATACAAGATCCGAATGAAAGCTAACAAGAGATGGGAATCATAAACCACTTGTGACATATGCCGCAGACTGTGGCCAAAATATGGTTAAAACCGTCCAAGTTGGTAGGAACTCTTACCGATCATAATTTGCTTACGAGGACACAATGCTGCGGTGATGAGGAGACCCATAAGGATACACATAACCTCCTCTATCAATGCCCAGGCAATTGTCACCTGACTAAAGGTACGATTACACGGTTATTTTTTCGAGTAATTTAAATTACGCTGTGACGTCAGGGAAAAATATCGCATTAGAGAGACATTCAAGCTATGATTCGTCATTGGTCATTTGCGAAAAAATGGCGATCACACGAAATTACTATCATCGTCATTTTTGTCTCAAAATCAAATGACGGACACTGCGAGTCATTTAAAATTTTTCGTTGCGATGCCATTAAATGACGAGCGAAAAAATTACGATCACATGGTAATGACTTGCCTCATCAAAATGACAAATGTCACCTTTCCTATTATTTCGATTTCGTAATGACCAATGAGGAAAATATAGCTACTGTCATTTAGTGTTTTTCTCGGTAGTCGGACAGAATCCCGAAAAACGTAATCCCGAAAGCCCACAATCCCGAAAATCCAAAATCCCGAAAAGCCACAATCAAGAAAAACTAAAATCCCGAAAACCCACAATCCCGAAAAGCCGCAATCCCGAAAATCCAAAATTCCGAATGACCAAAATCCCGAAAATGAAACTAAAAATTTTATTGTAGCAACAGAAAAATTTGGCAAATTTATTTAACAAAATAAAAAACTTCAAATGAATAAAACATAACAAAAACAGTTCAAATCTTACAAAAACATATCAAAAACGACCCATGACAAAACAATATTTAATACAAGTTCATATTGTACGCAATTAATCTGAGATAACTTATTTCAGAACGCTTTCGCTGCTCACACTCCCAGTAAAATGTATCCTTGTATTTTTTATAAGTAGTTTCTCACGCTCTTTGTTGGTTTTCACGATGGATACTTTCATTTCTACTTAAGACTTCAAACACAAAATGTCACTGATAATATAAAGTTTTTAATTATAAAGGCATGCACGATACTCACTTTGTATTACAATGTTCACTGTCTAAAAAAAATCTAGTCAGTCAGCTATCACACTATTTGAGATCAGCTCAACTGAATGCACATTGCGAATTGCAAAACATTACAACGCAAACAATTGCAAAACATTATTACGGTAAATGGAATGGACAAACACTTGTCTATTTTACATTCAAAATTAAATAAAGAATCCCGAAAACGAAATCCCGAAAAATTATATAAAATTAAAAATTTGCGCAAATTTTTCATTTTATATAATTTTTCGGGATTTCGTTTTCGGGATTCTTTTTTCGGAATTTCGTTTTCGGGATTCTTTTTTCGGAATTTTGGACTTTCTGGATTTTGGGTTTTCGGGATTTTGGATTTTCGGGATTTTGGTTTTCGGGATTTTGTCCCCAACCCGTTTTTCTCTCATCTAAATAAAAAATGTCAAAAAGAACTTTTGCGATGATGGTGCAAATTGCGGAGACAGCGTATTTGGCAGCGTGTGTGCTGGAAAGCAGTGAAGACGATCTTGATTACGAGCCAACGCGACGAAAGCGGAGTATTTGGCAAAAGATGTGGTCGAGCCGTCGCGAGGAGAATGGTTTTTGTGCTGGATTACTGCTCGAATTGCGCGAAGAAGAACCTGAACTATATCACAATGTCCTTCGTATGTCAGCCAATCAATTCGATTATTTGTTGAGGTTGTTGAAGCCACACATCGAAAAACAGACACAAATATGCGAGAGAGCGTTTCAGCGGAAGCACGACTGGTAGTCACGCTGCGCTACCTGGCCACTGGTGAGAGTTTTCGATCGCTGCGATTCCATTTGCGCGTATCGCAGCCAACCATAACGTGCATCATTCCGGAAGTTCTCGATGCCCTTTAAAAGGTTCTTGTCGGTGAGTTTATGAAGGTGTGTGCTTTGTGCTATTTGCTAGTGAAAATTTAAATGCGACCAAATGTTTTATTTTGTCGATAGATTCCGAAAAACGAAGCCGAATGGGAATCTGTAGCGAAGCGGTTCAATGACGTATGGCAATTCCCCAATCGATTGATGGGAGTAGCTGATGCTGACTACAAATTGTTGTATTGATATATCGATGTAGGATGCAACGGACGATTCTCGGATGGTGTTTTTAACTGCTGTACTTTCGGTCATGCATTGGATAGCAAACAGCTGCACCTGCCAGCACTAAAAGCACTGCCTGACAGAAACACTCCCTTTCCGTTCATACTCGTTGCGGACGATGCTTTCTCAATGCGACCAAATATCATGAAGCCGTACGCTCTGCGCAACTTGACGGTGCCGCAGAGAGTGTACAATTATCGCCTAAGTCGCGCACGTTGAATAATCGAGAATGTGTTCGGCATCATGCGTTTCGTGTCCTTCGACAGCCAATCAACCTAAACAAAGAAAGTGGTGCTGTCGTGCACAGTGCTCCATAATTTTTTAATTACCACGAATAAATTAAGGTAAATGTCGATATTTTACATCACCTGCATCGATTGCACCTTGACCGGACTTTGACTGCGCAGTTTCGCAACGAACGCCTTGAAGTTGCTGCGCATTCTACTTCTTTCTGGCTTCGGTTAAATCAACTGTGTTGATGGCCAGTTCTAGTATCTAGTACGGTTTTGACATGTTAAAGTTTGTATTCTGGAACTGAGCTATCCCAAAGCGCCCTTTGGCGCAGCCACAATCAAACGCGATTCTCCATCGTCGCTCCACGAATAGCCAATGTAACACGTCCTTTCCCCACGACAAAAAAACCAAATGAAAGCACAGATATCATATTAAATGCTGCGTCATTTATCATTTGGGCCTTGTCATTTTTTGGAGGCTGTCATTTAAATGACGCAACAGCCAAAAAGTTTAGTTATTTGTCCTAGGCGTCATTAAAGAGCGATCACACGGCCATTTTTTCCGTCATTTTAATGGCACAAAATTCATGTCAATTTTTTCACCATTTTCCTTGTCATTTAAATGACGCCTGAAATGTTATCCCAAAAATGGCGATCACACACAACGACAATAAAATGACGGCTTTGTGACGAAATTTTTACGTCACAGCGTCATTTAAATGACTCAAAAAAATTGCCGTACCTTAACGTCACTAGGGACATACTTTTTTTTAAATTGCAGCTTTCTTCCTCAAATTTTAGGGCCCAAATTGCTGACGGACGGACGGATTTGTTTGATTGTATATTTAAACTTGAAAAAAGAAAAAAAGCATGGCGAAAAGGTAAATATTTGAATTTAATATGTTTATTTAATATGAATGTACATTTTGACACTTTAGATTCAATAAAATTTGGTCAATCGAGGAAACAAAAGCATTCAAGAATCTGTACAATGTTTTATTTGAAGTTAGCAAAAGAGTGCGTTAGCAGTAAGGTAATAGATGATAGTGAATATTAATGGTTTTTTCTGGTCTTAAAGAGTGAGTTACTACTGAGTTGCAGAAAAAAACCTCTAATTAAAGATTGAACATTTTTAAAAAAGAAACCGAAGGCCATTCTGATTAAATACTCCTATGTATTTTATTCAGAGATTTCCAGCCTGTTCAAAACCAGAGTATGAGTTTCATTGAAATGAATAAAAATTCTTCATTATCTTGTCAAAACTACTTAATGGAAAAATCAATAAATGTTGAGTTGGTACAATATTAACTATTCAAATATCGGCAATATGGCTTTCGAAGCCGACGCGCAACGGCGTGTTAGTTACACATGTAACTAATGTGTAGACGGATGGATTTGAACAGTATGGCGAATCAAGAGGAATGGTTGAATGCAAATGAAGTCTCTTTGGGTTATTAAGCTATTGTGGCGACGGTGTAGAGGTTAGTGTGTTGGCTTGTGACCCGTGCGGTGCAGGTTCAATCCCCACGGGGAACAACACCATACGCCACCCATTCACATGCCTCTACACCAAAAGAAGGATTTCTGCTGGTAGTACAATGGACCGTTACAGAGTCTGAGTGCTCTGGGATTTGGATTTCCTTTTTAATATATAAAAAAAAAAAAAATATAAATAAATATAAGCTATTGTGAACAAAGATCCATATGAATACGCTGCTGATAGCACTCTATCTTCGTTCCCGAATGAAGAGCCGTAACTGCTAGCAATGCTCATTCTCAAATTGGCTAACTCTCTCTCTTAATCAAGATTTAAATCAAATGCCTATTTGTGGTAGGGTCAATCTGGTTGCAGATTACTTCAACTGTTAATTAGATTCAAATGGATGGCCAACTTACTATTTATAATGAGACCATGCATCGTCTTGATGTAACAGTGAATTCGGGCGGGCGTAATATGCCATAATCACTGATCTTATCCTGCAAAGTGTGTTTCCGTAAAATTGATTTACCTTTTCAGAGCAATAGGTTCTGTACACGGAAGCAAGTCCTCCTCCTTTATAAGGCTCTATATTGGTATGGGATTAAGTATTGCTCACACATCTGCAGTTCGACTTTCATATATTCTCCAAAAATTCTAGCTTTGAATACTGTAAAGCCGTGCAGTGGATCAACGATGACTTGTAGCTGATTATTTTGTCTATTTTATAAATAGAAACATGGGAGATGTTCGAAGGAATTAAACGAAGTTACTTCAAGAAACGCATCCGCATGTATGGAAACGTTGATTGATATTGCCTTTTTGAGAGGTTTAGTTTGATCTCTCCTTTGAACATGACAAAACCAACTGAGCCGGTCGCGTTTCATTTTTTTCCAGATAGGTTGTTAGGTGTAAAGGCTTCCTCGGATCTTGAAACTTCTTACTGAAATAAAATGGAATAATCTTTAAGAAATTATCCGAAATGTGGCTGGGGATTTGTCAACTACAAGGACATCAGTATACCAGACTAGACTGTTGTTCTAGAATCCCACCCCAGTTTTACTAACACAGATCAAACATCCGCACTTGCGCGTATAACTGAAAAAAAACCGACATTTATATGAAAATAGTAATTCTTATGACCGCTCGCATTCATTCGACTTGCGGAAAGTAACAAAGGCTTTCAGAAGAAGTCAATAATTTTGACCTACATTTTAGTAATTTAGCTGACATTGATGATGCAGATGGCCCTTTTTATTCTTTTTTGCGGAACTGCAAGAATGGAGTTATTCCTGTCAAACTATTTAGAAATTTGCATACGTCGCCCCTGGTATACTAGAGAATGCAAATTGATAAGAAAATAAGGAAATAGGGCTTGGATATACGAGTACTATATAAAAAGCCTTTTCCAATCGACCTTTGATTTTCAATTAAACTTATTCAATGAACTCAAAGCATTGTAATGCAGCTAATATGTTGAAGCTATGATCAGGATTAAAATGATCATAGCCTTCCCACTTCAGTACATGCCTACTGGTCACCCGTGGGGTTAGCCGGTTCGACCAAAATGAAAAATGGTAGTCCTCCCGATTTCGGATGACTTCATACCGACGAAAGCAAATGCTGGAGGTGTTACAATTGCATGATCCAGGAGCTTTTATACCTGCCTAATTTTTATGATTTCGACAGGTGCGTCCATTATTGATAATTGCTTGATCTTGGTTTTCTACACAGGTGATCTCCAGTTGTGCCAACCTACGGGTTTTGTCGCAAGGTTCTCTAGGTTGTCTCCGAACGAAGATCCTTCCATCTCCAACATACTTTTTGAATTTGAACTCCTTCCTTCCTTCATGCCCATGGCAAAAGTCATTGCTTGCCTCGTTTGGGGAAATCTGGCTTTTAAACTGGTTTACGTGCACGCAGTCCCGCTCTTACTAGCTTTTTTCGACGTCTAAAAACCAAAATATTTGATTCGTTTTCCATGCTAACTTTTCCCATTTTCTATCCACAAATAAGAGTTTTATTGATCGGACAGCCTTTTTCCTGCCTAAGGGCTCACTTCCGGTACAAATTTAGGTGTCTTTATGCCATTAGGTTGACGTCAAAATTAATTTGATTAGATAGAGATCGATTAGTAGTGCACATAAAGCTTGGTCGGACAACATTACATCCTGGCGCAACCCTCTATCCGACCATCAGAAGTGTTGATTTTCTTCATTTTTCCTAACCTCATCGAGTTAAAAGACGAAACCGGTGTCCTATAAAAAATAACGTCGCTCTCTACAAGAATTCACTGGTCGGACAAACAATAACCTGCAGAAACAATGCATCCGACCACGTTTTATAGGTACATCATTGATAATCCTCTAAGTTTTCAATTGAACTGTGAGTTTTTCTTTAACTCGATGAGGTGGGTGATCTTGCGGTCACCTTCCGTACTAAAATCTGACGTTTGGAACAATATGTACTCTTTAGGGGCGCAAAATGATCAAGTAAAAAGTATAGTCTGCCCTATTACAAAAAAAAAAAAAACCAACTACCTAATCGAAGTCGATAAAATGAAGGTCGTGTCCTTTGCAAAGTATGCCGACAATGTCTTTATGAACTAATTGAAAGTTATTACACCTTATTGACCGCAAAAATCGTAATAAAAAGAAGTAAAAACTAAAAACAAAACTGAAAAACTTTTATGTTTGAAATTTTAATTCTTTTTTATTAGCACGTATGCATTTCGGTTCTCAGCTGCGGAACCATCATCAGCGAGCGACAATTAAACAATTACAAAAGAGATTAGGTACATATGTTATACATAGTTGGTTAAATAAGTTAAGTTAAGTAAACATAGTGAAGAGAGTGACAAAACAGTTTCTAATTTTTCTTTTTTAATAAGCTGAACAGAAGAGAATCAATTGGTCCAGCTTCCAAATTCATCAAGTTGTCGTTCAAGTGGATATGTATCGATTCATAGGCGTCTAGTTTGTGTGGTTTGTTTACATTTTTTATGAGTCGGAAATTATTGTCAAATGATGTAATTGTATGTCGATCTGCATTACTTGGGTCAAATATGTGTGCCGCTATAGCTTTGTCAATCTCTTTCTTTTTCACAGATCTAAGGTGTTCATTAAATCTAGTTTCGGCGGCTCTTCTCGTTTGTCCAATATATTTTTTCTTACAATTAGAACAAGAGATCTCATAAATTCCACTGCATCGATGAGTTGGTGTGTGGTCTTTTGTGGAACCCAAGCGCAATTTTAGTTTGTTGTTGTTGGTGTGGATTATGTTCATTTGGGCTTTGGCAAAGACATGCATTAATTTGTTGGCGATGTTCGGGGTGAAGGGTAAAGTGACACGGTGTTTGGGTGTGGATATGTTTTGTTCAAATAATGTACTGATGTTGTTTCGTTTCAATTTTGTCGAGTGTTTTTTAATTAAATTGTCAATAATAGATTTCTCATATCCATTGACATCAGCTATGTTTAATATTTGTTGGTATTCCTTCATATAATTTTGTATGGTCAGAGGTAGACGGCATAATCTGTACACCATTGAATGAAAGGCAGCAAGTTTTTGGCTATATGTGCAGTATGAGTCATTGGTTATGTAGCGGGCTGTTGATGTCGTTTTTCGGTAAACACTAAATTCAATTTTCTTTCCTTTTCGTTTTATTTCTAAATCTAGAAATGGTATAGTGTGGAGTGTTCCAAGCATCCAATTCACCTTTGAGAAGGAAGATGAAACACTCCACACTATACCATTTCTAGATTTAGAAATAAAACGAAAAGGAAAGAAAATTGAATTTAGTGTTTACCGAAAAACGACATCAACAGCCCGCTACATAACCAATGACTCATACTGCACATATAGCCAAAAACTTGCTGCCTTTCATTCAATGGTGTACAGATTATGCCGTCTACTTTTGACCATACAAAATTACATGAAGGAATACCAACAAATATTAAACATAGCTGATGTCAATGGATATGAGAAATCTATTATTGACAATTTAATTAAAAAACACTCGACAAAATTGAAACGAAACAACATCAGTACATTATTTGAACAAAACATATCCACACCTAAACACCGTGTCACTTTACCCTTCACCCCGAACATCGCCAACAAATTAATGCATGTCTTTGCCAAAGCCCAAATGAACATAATCCACACCAACAACAACAAACTAAAATTGCGCTTGGGTTCCACAAAAGACCACACACCAACTCATCGATGCAGTGGAATTTATGAGATCTCTTGTTCTAATTGTAAGAAAAAATATATTGGACAAACGAGAAGAGCCGCCGAAACTAGATTTAATGAACACCTTAGATCTGTGAAAAAGAAAGAGATTGACAAAGCTATAGCGGCACACATATTTGACCCAAGTAATGCAGATCGACATACAATTACATCATTTGACAATAATTTCCGACTCATAAAAAATGTAAACAAACCACACAAACTAGACGCCTATGAATCGATACATATCCACTTGAACGACAACTTGATGAATTTGGAAGCTGGACCAATTGATTCTCTTCTGTTCAGCTTATTAAAAAAGAAAAATTAGAAACTGTTTTGTCACTCTCTTCACTATGTTTACTTAACTTAACTTATTTAACCAACTATGTATAACATATGTACCTAATCTCTTTTGTAATTGTTTAATTGTCGCTCGCTGATGATGGTTCCGCAGCTGAGAACCGAAATGCATACGTGCTAATAAAAAAGAATTAAAATTTCAAACATAAAAGTTTTTCGGTTTTGTTTTTAGTTTTTACTTCTTTTTATTACGATTTTTGCGGTCAATAAGGTGTAATAACTTTCAATTAATGATCTGACCACAAACTTGGCTATAATATTCACGATTAAAAAGGTGAATTTAGTCTTTATGAACAACTAGCCAAACAAAGTTTTTGGCATGTCTACTTTTTGGGAGCGTTTTTGGCACAAACATTGTTTTTTCTCGATAAAATCCTTAAACACGTTATACCGCAGTAATAACAAAATTTCCTTCTTAACAATTAGCCAATACAAAGTTCTTAGACATGCCACTAATTGAAGGGAATTTTTGACAAAAAGGTTTTTGCCATGGCGGGAGGGGAGGCGTTATGACCAAAGTTTAATTTGTATGCCATTTTGGTAAAAACGAAGAATGTTCTTTGGAAGATAGGATAGTAATTTTCTAATTTTTAAAATATCTGAGCCAAAAAACCTCGCCGGTGGACCTAATAATAATAATAGTAATAATTAGTTTTATACTGCGAGCTATTGGTCTATTGGTCTATTGTGCTTGTACCTCGGAGAGGTTCATGCCCTCTTTCAGAGCTCCCTCTAGACACACTTCTCTTATGAAGCGTATCGAAATATTGCTCTGATTTATCCTTGGCAGTTCACACTCCTTAAAGCACGGCGTCCAGTCCAGTTTCCTTGATGAATTTGAGAATGAGCTGGGTCCATGGTTTGTATGCCTTTGTCTGTTATTTGGTGCCTGCCCAAGTACCTAATCCTTTTGTGGGCCAGTGCCTCACAGGATTCCAGTATGTGGTCTAGAGATTCGGCGGTTTCAATGCAGAATCTGCAGAGCCCGTCCTCTGATATGTCCATTTTCCTCAGGTGCTCCTTAAGTCTGCAGTGCAACATGATGAGGCCTGTTAGGATTCTTAGGTTGTTTTTGTTAAGGCTGATACATGCATTGAATCTCTTTTGGTTATAATTTTCTTAGAGTTCCTTTGTTTGCCTCAGACCTTGGAGGTTGAGAAAGGTGTTGGCCCTTGTTTCTTCCTCCAGTCTCCTGAACTCTTCGCTTAGAGTGTGTTCTCCTATCCCGCAGAACGGTTCAGGACGTATGAAGGGTTCCTCTGTCCCTTTTCTTGCCAGAGAGTCCCCTGCCTCATTGCCTGTAATGCCAACATGGAAATGTACCCAGCAGAATCAAATTATGGGAGTCGGACAGAATCTCGAAAAACGTAATCCCGAAAGCCCAAAATCCGGAAAATCCAAAATCCCGAAAAGCCACAATCCCGAAAATCCAAAATTCCGAAAGACCAAAATCCCGAAAATGAAACTAAAAATTTTATTGTAGCTGAAATGTTGTTTTTGCTTTCTCCTTCACGTACTCATTTGTTACATATATCGCTTTCGAGCACGATAACGCCTCGTGACAATGGTCTGTGGGGAATTTTTTAATATTCGGCCCTAGCGAGGTATCCGTCGGAACGGAAAATTCTTCGATCTGATAAGAATCGGAGGATTTTTGCTTCGAGGTATTTTTCCGAACAGGTATTAGAAGCCTAAACCCTCCGATTCTTATCATATCGGAGAATTTTCCGTTCCGACGGATACCTCGCTAGGGCCGATTGTGCGAGTTATTCTTAAATATTGTGGTCAGGCGTGATTTGCACAATGTTTCCTTTCGCTGCTCACACTCCCAGTAAAATGTATCCTTGTATTTTTTGTTGACATGGTAACTGTAGCCGTCAATAAGCAGTTTCTCACGCTGTTTGTTGGTTTTCACGATGGACACATTCATTTCTACTTAAGACTTCAAACACAAAATGTCACTGATAAAGTTTTTTTTATTATAAAGGCATTCACGATACTCACTTTGTATTACGATGTTCACTGTCTAACAAAAATCTAGTCGGTCAGCTATCATAGTATTTGAGATCAGCAACAACATTACAACGCAAAAAACTGCAAAACATTATTACGGTCATTATTATGGTCATCATTAACACTTGTCTATTTTATATTCAAAATAAAATAAAGAATCCCGATTTTTTCGGGATTTTGGATTTTCGGGATTGTGTCCCCAACCCTGAAATTCTGTTGTTCTTGCCTAGTCTATTCAGTCCGTGTAGGCATTCCCACACGAGTTTTGACTAGATGACGTAGGCGTCAAGAGCCTTTATGGCTGCTTGACTGTCAGACATTATTGCTATATTGCAATTCCTGTAGTTTTTCTCTAGATTAATTCGAACGCACCTGTCTATGGCACATATTTCTGCCTGGAAGTTGCTGGTACATTTGCCCATGGATTCGTAGTGCGTAGTTCCTGGCCATAACACTCCTGCACCAGTTCCTTCGTCGGTCTTCGACCCGTCCGTGTACCACTTTGTTGTGTGGTTGCTCAGTCCATAAGTTGTGGATTCATTGCTCCAGTTCTCCTTACTGCTGCGCTTTATCTTGAAATTCTTCTCGAAGTTGAATTTCCTGATGCTATCATCCCTCAAAGAGATACTCGTACTTTCATAAAGATTCAGATAAGTTTTGAGCATTTTTTTGCCACAGCACTTTTTCTGCTCGTCTCAATTTCTAATTGTCCGATGTAACTAATCAACTGTTAAAAAAAATTGCTCCCATTAAAGTATCACGTGTTTGAGCAAATTTTGTAGGTTCTTAATCTATGTCCCAGTGATTTAGTGGTTAGTTCATTGGATTACTGGCCGCAGGATCTAAGGGATAGCATTTTCAGTTCAAACAAATTGTGCCAATTTTGTTTTCGATTTCGAAAATTGACAAAGAACGTCGGATTTTGTTTTGAATAAATAATGAAGAAACACACAAATAAAAATACCCCCTTTTTCGATGAATGGGCTTTCTATCAAATTAATACAAACAGAATTGAGATGGAGAAGCAATTACTCATATATGAAAAAAAAAGTTATATCCGCACATCTTACAAGATGTCAGTCTTTCAGTAAATTCAACAGACCTATTCAAAAAACGACAGAAAAGCCTTTACAAAAGTGTTAATGTACTCCAAACACCTAACGAGTGACAATTCAAAGCATCGTGTGAAAAGTGATTGAATGAATAAGCTCCTAGACTGCACCAAAAAGATTAAAACCATCTCTACAAATGCACCATACTGTCATAGACGGCAGAATTCGCTTGCATTTAAACTACTTACACGCTTACGTCTAACAAAAGTCCACGTATCTTTTGTATAGACGTGCACCCAAATTGAAGCCCTAGTTGCTTTATAGATACGGTACTGTTTGTTCCATTTTATTTATATTTCTGTCCCAGCCTGCTCTAAACGTGTGTTGGCGGTAAGTACATATCGCCCCAGGAAATCCATGTCTCAATGGTTTGACTGTTTGAGTAAGGTGCCTGGGATACATACATAGCCCCCGTCTAGGTATAAGTAATTGCCATATATGACCGAAGGAGAGAACTTCGTACAATGACATCTTGTTTTGGTCGCTAGATACCGCCATCCGCAACGCTGACGACACAGCCAGAACTGAGATATCAAACCAAATGCACTCTAAATGCTTTTCATTAGGTTGTGCACTGTGTCCATGTCGTCGTTTTGTATGTCAGCAACGAATGGATAAAGGGAATTATGACGAGTAGTTGTGCAGGTGAGAAAGCAAACAAAATTGCAACTCTACAACTCTACTAAGGATGCAGAGTCTGACTGCTTGCGCCTGGTCTCAAGGATAAATTGCTTTTACGCATTTTTCTTTAAAAAAATTCAACTTGCAGCAATGCATGCTGCGAAGCGAAAAGCTAATCCAGGGTGAATGGGTTTGGCCTTCTTCTGAGTTTAAAAATGGCTTCAAGTGTGTCGAAGGAGATTTCGTATCTATTACGTACCGCTTTATTTGTAAGGAGAACTTTGCGGTGAATCATTTAAAGGATTTATTAAGTGCATCTTGCCTTATGGAAGCCGTTAATTCTTTGTGAATAAGTGATCTATTAAACAATGAATCTATCCCAGCTGCACGGTGTTCAGTATGGTCGATTAGAGTGAGAAATCTCGTTCCTGTTTGTGTTGGGAAAAGGCATGTTCGGTTATCATTAAGAAAATAATAACTTTTCTATTAAAAGGGGTGAATACTTGTCTGCCCACATAAAATGTTATTGACAAAGGATATTCATAAAATTGTTGAAATTTAAGATTTACATTTAGACCAAGGAGAAGTTTCTTCCTTCTTTCCTTTTTATTCTTCTCTTCTTTTCTTTTCACCACTAAATTTTACTCTTCTTTTAAATTAAATTGTTAATCCTCTTTCTGGGAATATTATAACTTTAATACGCATACCTACCTACTTATGTGAAAAACGAATGTAAAATTAATTAATTTTGTTTTGTGCTCTATAAAAACTATGTCTTACTTGTACTTAATGGTAAAATAAATTGAATTGAATTGAAAAAAGAAAAATCGCGAATAAATTTTCGCGAGAAACTTTCCATATTCAGGACGAAATTCTATCGGATATTAGTCCCCATGATAGCCCTGATTATGTTAATCCATACCAAATGAAAATTGGACCAGGACACTGATTACACGATTTTCTAGTGTCATTCATTAAAATTATTTCGCACAAAGTTTTTCATTTACGAGTATTATGTAACTGAAATATTGTAACGGACTTGTATCCTACGACGTTGCTCCACGAGCACGTTTGAAATCTTAATTAAGGAAGCTTTCATCGAAAGGTTGTTGTTCCATTTATTTTCACATCTTTGTCTTACTCCTCTGTCATTTTTTTGTACTTTTCCATCAAACAATAACACTAAGGTCACACTTATCGCTATGTGTTAAATATAGTAAAGAGTTCATACTCGTACATAGAGTTTAGTGCAGGTACATAAGGGCACGTTTGAAAATGGTGAAATGTACATCTACTAGCCTCGGAGTAAGTAATGGTAATAATAAAAATAAAATTGAAGGACAAAAATCCTTATTACGATCATTATTCTTGCGAGCTCACGACTTTCCCTTTGAAACCTCTTTTGCCATTCACAAATGAGACCATCTTGCATCTCCGTGCAAAAACAGGAGAACACCGCATGACAGTAGAATATAAGTCAAAAGGTAAGAGCTGTTCTGTTGATGGTGAAAGCATAGCATCAGGACGACCTGCACATTTCTTGTTAACTTAATTAACACATCTTAGAGAAGACACCAAATCCAAAGACACAAACCGGTTGCTGCCGTGAGATTGTTTGCACCTAACAAGAAAATGATTTCTTTAAAAAGAATTCCGGCAATTGCAATGAGGCTGCAGTAGTCAGTATGTACGAGTAGATATACAACTGAACTTGCAGATTAAGAAATACTGAAAGAATGGCAAGAATGCTGTTGATGTCGCACAGACATGAAGCGAACAAAGGATTGCACAATAATTGTCCTCCCATTAACAAGTCAAGTTGCCAAAACAGATACCACCGAAAAAAGGACTACGGAAAGCGAAGCAAAATCTCCGAAGTAATTATGACTGCAACTGTCACTTGTGTGGTAATTTCACGTCGTCGTCGTAACAACAACACCGCTGCATGTTAATGCATGAAGTAGTAGTAAGATGAGACAAAAAGGATAATGCTTATACTAGGATGTACACACATTAACCCACCCAAAGGCCGCAGCCGCAACAATCCAGTCGCATTGACAAGAGTTCAATGACATTTGCTTCTTCCTATACCAGCATATAGAATTAAGAAAAAAAAAAAGGAGTAGACAGCTAGAGGGTGTAGTGCTCCGAAAAAATGTGAAAAATAAAATAAGCGTGAAAGTGAAAAGCTCTTCTCATGAAGCCATTTAAAGGAAGCTTCGGCAACCATACACCCGCACAATTGACGACAAATGACGATAGTTGGCTTTGTTACTTCTGGTCGGAAAAAATACCCTTCTTTATTTATGTATGCATTTGCAGGTTTGAGATTTAGGCATTAGGCTCTATGGCAGAAGGTGATACGTCTTTTGTGGTGGCGGTTGTAATGTTTTTATGGTTTTGCGGAAAGCAGATTGAAGCATGTTGAATAAATGAGTGGCATAAGCCTTAGAACGGTGAAGCTGCTGTTGAACTAATGGACGAGAATAATGAAATGTGGGGCTAAGCTTTAGTTAATGATGGGAACTAAACTTTAGGGTAATATGTAAATGTTTCTTAACATGTATTGTGGCTTCTGCGAAATTAATTTTTTGGGTGTGTTTATAATGCAAAATTTGTTTAATCACTGAATTAAGAAATCTTTTGAGCTTTATAAGGTGGACAAATTATTAAATTTGGGACAACTAAAACCCTACAGAATCACGAAACGTGTAGTAACTAGAACCTAAAAACAGGTAATGAACCATTTTCTGGGTGCTGCTTGCAGGAATAGTGATGGGGTAACACACATTCTTTGCCCTCTGCCAAACGGGTTCGCCTACAGCGATGATATATCTTCTTCTTTCCTTTAATAGCAGTGAGGCGGTAATCAGGATTAATGGGATCATAGCCCCCAACTTGACTGCATACGTACTGGTCCGCACGTGTGGTTCGCCGCTTCGACTTCAGAAAATAACGGCAGGCCTCCTGATTTCGAATCCGCTATGATATATCTTCTTGTTCTTCCTTTAATGGCAGTTAAGCTTTGATCAGGATTAAAGGGATCATAACCCTCCCACTTGACTGCATCCATACTGGTCCGCCTGTCGGGTTCGCCGGTTCAACCTCAGAAAATAACAGCAGGCCTCCCGATTTTGAATCACTTCCTCGCTGAGGCCAATCAAATGCTGGTGTTGCTGCATTTGTGTGATCCAGTAGTTTTAAGACGTACCTCTCTTGGTAGGTTGATTGATATTGCCTTTTTGACAGTGATCGTAGGATCTCTTCTTTGAATATGACAGTTCTTACTGAGCCGATCGCTTTCCATTTTTTTCAAGATAGGTTCTTTGACGTGCAGGCTTCCACGGATCTAAGAACTTCATATTCGATTAATCTTTCTTACTCCTGCTGTCATGCGAAAGATTTTCATCGGAGCTGCCGTCAATTAATTTGCCCTCATACTTTTTATACGCTTTCCAACAATGTGAACCGTATGTGAGTGCCAGGCGCAGAACTGCGGTGCAGAGCGATCACAGAAGATGGCTGAGTTTTTCCGCCACTTCTTTCACCCCACGCTTACGGGAAGCAGATAATCAAGGACTATACTAAATATCAAGGGACTAAGACCAGGGAAGCCCTGGTGTATACCAACAGTACAGTGGGGCATCCAAATCTTATCTTTACTACCTCATACATGTCCATGATCATCTGTTCGTAGGTTTCTGTAATTCCTCTTTGTCTTATGGCCACACATAACAGATCCCTTGGTTGTCTATCAAAGGACTTTTTAAAATCAACCAACAAATCCTTTACGGAATCCCGGTGTTTTTCCATCATGATCCTTATACTTTGGATTGCATCTGTAGTTTATTTACCTGCGACAAAGTCGGACTGGTCTTCAGATAGCCGCATTAGTTTCCGCTTTCGGTTATCTAATATCCGCTCAATGATCTTCATGGTGTGTGACATCTGCTTGTTTGAATGGTAATTATCACAGTCTCGCGTATAGTATTTTCCTTTGTACAGAGGAAGAAGAAAACTTTCTCTCAACTGGTTAGGCATTGCATCGCCTATCATCAGTTTGGAGATGAGAATCTTCAGTGAATCGGACCCGATTTCTCCCATCTTTTTGCAGAACTCAGAGGGTATCTCGTCCGACCCAACTGCCTTTCGTTTTTTTGAGTCTTTGACCGCCTTCCAAACTTCTTCGACAGTAATGTCGAGTATTTCTTCATTTTTAGGAACGGCTGGTGGAAAATATATCTGAGGGAATTGTTCACTTCGAAGTCCTTCGCATTGCTGTTGCCACCTATGTAGTATTTTTTCGTCATATACAAGGTGGCGCAAAAGTCATCATCCTATCGGAAGAAGCTATAATTTTTGCAAATGGCGGCAAATGTAAATTCTACTTTGACATTTGTGAAGTTAACTATACAGAAAAAACTTAAGACACCAATTAACATAATCCAATAGCAGAACCAAAGTTTTTCATTCATAAAAAAAATTACAGCGAAAGAACATCGGGTGACAACTTTTGCGCCACCTGACAACTTTTGCGCCACCTTGTACAAAAAGCAGCAATTGAGCACTGTTGATGAACTTTGGCCAATGGATTTCTTGGGCCTCTGTTCAATTTGTCCCGGTACGTGGATAGCCTTGTTTCTATTAGCAGCAGAAGAAGCAATTTCTTCTAACTTCTGATATAGGCGATCCACATACTTTGCTTGAATTTGAGAGCACTTTCTCTTCATGAGCCTTTTGCAAAGTCTGTATTCCAATTCGAGGCGAAGCTTTTAGCTCTTCATTATTAGTGGAGCACTTTGACCAATATTTCAACGCCACTTTCTTGTCACTCATCACTGCTTTAGCTTCATTTGCCCATCACCCTATTTCTTTGCTGTGTTATTTTTTTTTAATTAAAGGGAATTCCAAATCTTAGAGCACTCAGACTCGATAACGGTCCATTGCACTACCAGGCAGAATTCCTCCTTTTGGTGTAGAGGCATGTGAATGGGTGGCGTATGTTGTTGTTCCCCATGGGGATTGAACCTGCACCGCACGGATAACAAGCCAACACACTAACCTCTGCACCGTCGCCACCCACTTGCTGTGTTAATAGTGTCCTTTAAAAGCCCCTAGCAGTCATTTTTATCTATAAAAGCAAGGTCGTTGTAGGGAATTCCACATATCTTGTGCTCTGCACTCGGCATCCTCAACTTCGTTGATGATGTGATGGAGCTAATTTTTCATATTTGCAATAAATGCTTCGCCTTTTTCTTTGTCCAGATTGTATCATTTGATTCTCGCAGACACTTATGTTTGTTTAGTTCTGTTCGTCCCCGCCGCCATAAAAATGTCTGTCAGGAGGAGGCAGTGTTGTTGGGTAATTGCATCACCTAGGATCACTTTGCAATCTTTAACCCGAGGCTTCATGAAAGTATTACCAAATGGAAATCAATCTGGGTCTCATTTACGTCGCTGCTGTAAGCGACCAGGTGCCGGCTTTGTTTGACGAACTTTGTATTAAGAACGATAGGACCGTATGACTTGCACATGCTTAGGATATCTTCGACTGGAGAGTTCATGGTGCCGTGTCCCAGTCGTCCATGGGAGTGTTCATAGTCTTTGTTTGACATCCGGACATGTCCGTTCAAATCTTCGCCAACAAACAGAAGTTTTTCCTTGGGATGTTTATGATGAGTTTATGAAAATCTAGCCAGAATGCATCTTTTTCTCTCTGTTCGCATCCAACATTTGGAGCCTATGCACTGACAATATTCCACACCCCACTTTGCATCACCAGTTTGAGAGACATCAAACGATCACTGGAATTTGCAGTGATCAACACACCGCCAAGTAGCTCCGCCGCAATGATGATACCGATTCTGTTATTACCCTGTTCCGTCCTATGGTAGAACATCTTGAATGCTTTTGTCCTAACTTCCAAGAAACGCGCCTGATTTGCGGTTTTTCGCCATTTCGTTTCCTGAACACATAAGATGTCAACTCGCCTTCTAACCATCACCTCTTCGAGCTCGTAGCTACGACCACACATACTTCCAATGTTGCAACTCGCGACCCTTCGGTTTGGTCTAAGTGATGATACTCGTGTTATATATGCGTAGAATGTAATTACGATTCCCTTAAAAGTGGGATTAATCGTTTTGTTATTATAAGAAGAAATGCGAATTTGAATATAGGCCAAGACGTTCGGCAGTGCCCGACGAATATGTTTGGAAGTTGATAAACATATTATTCGTACTCTCCCAAACGGGAAACAACAATACAGTGAACTCTCTCATAAGCGGACACTGACGGTACCAAGAAATTTGTCCGCTTATTAGAGGTGTCCGGTTATGAGAAAAAATATTTTATTGACAACCTTGAAAAAAGAAACAAGACATGCATTTATGGTATAAGATTTTATTTTAAAATGGAATGCATTTTTTGTGATAAACATTAATTGTAGGTAATAAAAAGGATAATAACAAATCATAAACAAGAACAAAGCCTTTAATAATTTATTTTGTGCATTACTTGAAACTATGTAGGTATTTATGCTTCAAATTATGCATACACTTGCATACAAACCTACGTATTGCGCTACGAGAATTTTAGTCTGATAGTCGACAGACGGCCGCCGGCGCCGCAGCCTACTATGTTTACATTCTTTACCGTTTTTTTTTTAAATGTTTGCTGGGTATCAAGGGCAAAGCGCAAAGAAAAGGAAAAAAAACAAACAAACTAAAAGTCAATGAGGTGTGCCAAATCGTCGGTGAAACCAGAAAGTCGTGTAACTCCACTTTTAAACGAAAATGAGATTTGAATGACATCTATTAGCTCAAACCCATATCTACAACTCGGCGAAATTTGAGCCCCCTAATAAGTTTAATTATTATATTATCGGAGATTCAGTTGGTAGCATATCTTCAAAATCAGTGCATTTGGTGAGTACACTGTGTGTGGAAAAATGCTCTCCTGTAAAATTTGCTAAAATGGAGTTACACAGTTTTCTGGTTTCACCGACGAAATGCGTTTTGTTCGTTTAAGAGAGAGTGAAATTCTATTGCGGCTATGAAAACTGGTGTCCGCGTTCGGTTATGAAACAGTCCGTTTATGAGAGAATTATTTACATTTAAAATTGTGTAGATTATTCCGTTCTTTGAAATTTGTCCGGTTATGAGAGGTGTCCGCTTATGAGGGTTGTCCGTTAGGAGAGAGTACACTGTATTCCAATTCTCTAAAAAGTGCCGTTGCTTTCTGTGCTCCACTACAGCACCGCCTTTTATCAGGAACACTACCGTTCTTAATCGATTATGGGTCTTTTTTTTAGCTCCTGACCCGCCTAGGGTCAGTAATAATGCTTCTAGCAGGGGATTTCTTCAAGTCTTCATTCCTTAAGAGTTCTTTGAAGAAGATCCTCTTTCTGATTCCGCATAGGGCTGGGCATTTGCACAATATGTGCTCCGGGGTTTCGTCGTCCTCGACGCACAGCCTGCACTCTGAAGAGTCGGCTAAATTCATTTTGTCAAGGTGATATTGTAAACCGTGGTGACCTGTAAGGTAGCCTATTAGGTTTTTAATATTAGGTTTAGGATCCTGCTGGCATGGCTTTTAAAGGGCTGGATGGCTCTTACTTGAAAAGCTTATGCCATGTGCAACAAATGGCGATAGCCCTCTCCTTTCTCCCAGCCACAAGTGTTGATTACCATTCCAGAGCTCTTTGCTGCAAAGAAAGTGAATTAAATACGCGGTCTTCATCGACTAGTTCACGTACCCATTTCATTTGTTCACTGCCAAAAGTTCCAGAGTATCTTCGGCCGTTTTCGTAACTATTGTCTTGTACCGAGTCTTGTTTTCGTTCAGACTTTTTTTTAACCAAATTGATATACCAACGACGCTGTGGGAACCCATTCTCTATGCCAGCTTTTCATTTGATCAGTACCGTGCCCACGTTTGTTATTCTCGTCAGCTTTTTTACGCTTTTGTTCGAAGGCGATATGACATAATTGAGGAACTGAGCTATTGGAGGTGTAGCGGATGTCTGTTTTGCCGTGCAGGACTTTGCTTTAACCACTTGCGTCGATACATTTCAGCAAATCCAGATTTCAGCTACAAATCAAATGGGCTGATTGTGTTGGTTGTGTGGCAAAATTTGTAAAAGCTTACCTAGATATATACTTAACCATTTTTTTTTCGTTTTCGAAGCGTAATTGCGAATCCGTTTCAATGGTGAACGTTTTTCCATGTCCATATCAGCAATCTTTTGTGGTTATAATTCAATAGTGTAAAATAAGAAAAGAAGTGGAGACGTTTTTCTTATTTTATTTTATTATTCCAAAAGCTGAATGAAAAAACTTCATATGTCAGAATTTTGACATTTTCCAAAAATTCATCGGAACCCTTATAAAATGTTATTTGCAACTACAGTCTTACATCTGGTTGGGAGCCAAGCGTCGATAGATATTATACTATTGTGTAAATCTTGCAGATAGATGGATCATTTATTCGTTGTAAAATTTGCATAGGTTATCGCCCAATTTACAATAAAAGCGCAGAAAATATAGATTTGATATAGTAGGTACTTATTCTATCTTTCTACTGAGGCATTGTCTTTTATACATTTTACCTTTTTACAATTTTTCTTCAAACTTTATTCTAAAGGAAACCAACGAGAAAAATGTTTAAAAAAAGGAAGATAATAAATAATTATAAATAAAATAAATAACAATTAATAATAATAAATTTTACCAAATAATAATAAAAAATAACAGATAATAATAAATAACATGTAGAATATAATATATGTATAGTGAAAAATAAATAACATATCCAAATACGTACATTGATCAAATTTACACCTTTAGTCGGTTAATTAGTGGATTATCTGGTCATCACAGTTATACAAAAAAAACGTTCTTTTAATTTGTATAGCCTATCAGAAAACAATTCAATATCCGCCTGAAGGTGCAAGTTTAATGTGGAGTGGTATTGAGAAAGATTAAGCACCATCTTGAGCAATTTGTTTTGCGTTAATTGGATCTTGTGTTTCCAGTGTATGGGGATAGTTGTTCGTCAACGTTTATAACTTCAGTCGCAGTTTCCCAAAATCCAAATGACGATTCAGGATTACCCGCTTGTCCCGAAAGGGAGGTGCTTTATCTCTTCTTTGCCGTTGAGCATTAGTCCTTTAGTCGTGAAATCTTAAATACCGGTTTATAGCCCGAAATCGGCTTAGCGACATCGTTGCTCTGAATACGGGATCTATGTTGGGTTTCCACAATTTTTCTGTATGGTGCATGTTTGGGAATTATAACGGTTTGCCTGACTGACATAGGCACCTATACGTTATCCAACAAAAATTGTCAGTACAGGGAAGATAGGATGTTTGTCTCTCAGTCTGGTTGCAATGACTTCCATAAATCGGTCCCTCTTTAAAGCTTTTACAGGGTTACCGTAGTGTGTATGATAATTCGCCATAACTCAGAGAGCAATTCTATTAGGGTTACCATCTTCCAATTTAAAATAAAAATATTGCGGAACGAAATAAATTCCGTTTATCTTTTTCCTTTTCTGGTAAGATAATAATAGGCGCGTTTTTTTAAGGGTATCTCCAGTAGACCAACAAAATATATAAATTTCGTAACACAAAAAAAAAATCAAAACGAAAAATATATCACTGTAATCCAATTTATTCATTATAAATATTGTAAAATATAAAATACTAATTTCTAATATAACTACTCAACTAATCCGATGAGAACTTACTGCTACGGCTCTCGTTATTTTGGTCTATTATTAACCTTTCAACTGCTTCCTCGGCAAAAACGTCCATTTCCCACATATTTGGCTCAACAACCTGTTCAACGTGTTGGACACCTCGATGCCATTTTTCCTTGTCAACCCTTGTACATAATGAGATGAACGGATATATTTATGTTTTTTTTATTTAAACAGTTTGCGACATAAACTCAATGAGCAAGATTTTCTAAAAACATTTCCCAGTCCTTTCCGCTATATGCATATTGTGAAAGGTAGACACAATCCGGCAATTAGAATACAAAATTATATAACCACGACGCAATGTCATATATCTAAACAGATGGTAAAAAAAACTGCACTAGTGCAGCTGTACAATACAAATACAATCAAATTAAAACCGTATGGCAATACACCACGTAATAATTCGTTCTCAAAAGCACCAAAATAGAAAGTTCTTTGACAAAATCCATAGAAAAATCCTAAATGATATTGCAAGCACTGTTGCCATTTTGACTGTTTTCCAGTCAGATCTGACTGGAAACTGAAGGATTTGACT